>OX327009.1:28850137-31250137 GCA_946800695.1 Geum urbanum
TTTTGTAGTTAAGATGACCAAGTCCAAGGCGACAGACAAGAACGAGGCACTTAAGCGCCGTATGGCCGCGTTGCTGGACACTGCCGAAAAGGTCTGCAAGGTGGCGGATGACGGGCGCGGTGGGCTCGTGCTGGGGGAGAGTACCCAGCCCAAGATCCCTATCCCCAACGTGGCTGACCTCGCCCCGCCCATCCGAGGGCCACAAGCGGATGCTCCTCGCCCGCCCCCAGGCAATGTTGCTGGATCCAAGGCCCAGGACCGGGCGGAGCGCGATCAGCACCAGCGCGAGAGGGAGCAGCGCCAGGTGGAGCGCGATCAGCGCCGGTCCGAGCGAGATGATATCAGGGACAGGCGGGAGGCTGCTCGTATGCCTCAGTCTTCAAGTCGTGCTCCCTTCACGCCCCCGTCTTCGGGTCGACCTTCAAGTCCTCCACAATACTCTTGCTCTCCAAATCCCCCGCTTCCGTCTTCAGGTCGACCTTCAAGTCCACAATCTCTTGAGCAGGGGGAAGGTGAGGAGCGTTCGTAGAAGCGCCCCCGGACTGAAGACTCCTGTCCCGACCCCACACCTGGGTCGAATGTTGATGTCGTGGATGCTCTACGACGTGCGCTGGTGGATGGCGCCGCCTCTCTTGGGCCTCTGCTGCAGCCGCTGGAGAATGCTGCCCCCGACGGGCTGGACGCGGCCTTCATTGCGTGCACCCGCCTGCAGCATCAGCTCTTCCGTGTCCGCTCGCGGGAGACTCTGGAACTTGCACGCCTCAGGGCTGATGCGCTGAAGCAGCGGAGGATGACGGACAGGGTCTCGGCGCAGCTCGAGAAGGCCAACGGCTTGGTCTAGTGGTACACCGCCCGTGCGGAGGAGGCAACTGCCCGGTCTACTGAAGCTGCTGCCCGTGAAGCTCTGGCGAGGGCTGAGCGGGACAAGGCCGTGGCCGAGGTGGAGCGGGTGTGCGTCGAGCTGGAGCGCGTCCGTGCTGAAGCAGCCGCCCGGGAGGCGCTATTAGAGTCCCGGCTGAAGGAGGCTGATCGCGTTGCTCGCATGGATGCTGTGGCGACGTTCAAGGAGTCTGACGAGCTCCACGAACTGGTCAGAGCGGAAGTGGATGAGCAGGTGGCTGCGTTCCAAGAAGCGGTGATTCCTTTCCTGAAGTTGGAGGAGTACCGGGCGTTCGTGCGGTCGGAAAATGAGAGACTGGTGGGCGCTCAGGTTCCTGCGCCTGAGGGAGAGGTGGAGCCTTCCGGAGAAGCTGCTGGGGCGGGGCTGGAGCCGGTGATCATGCAGGTGGGGCCGGGCGAGCAGGTAGAGGCTGTTGGGGTGGCGTCATCAGAGGAGGCTGAGGAGCTGGAGGTTGATACGGGGGCGTAGTGTAGGATTTTTTTTTTTTTTTTTTGTAATAGAATAGATTTTTGTAGTCGGGCCTTGTGCCTTCTATCAATGAAGTATTTTCTTTCCGTACGTGTGCCTTGTCTGGATTTTTTTTGGCATCTTTTAAAATGACTCGCGCGAACGTGCGCCCACTCTTGTTTTTGAATGGAATTGAACCGTGTTACATTCGTGCGAGCGGCCTATCCCCAGTCCCCCGAGTACTGGGCGGGCGGGGTAAGGACAAACAGACGCGACAATGAAATGAACTAAAAAATGAAGTACATCACAACAAAATTTAATGAAAATACTTCCTCAAATGTTGGATGTTCTATGGGTGCCGTAGTCGTTGACCCTGCATATCACGGAGGTAAAAAGTGCTGGCGCTTATCACCTCATCGACGACGTACGGACCTTCCCACAACGGACGGAGTGTCTTCACCTTTTGCTGGATCGCCTTCATCACCCAGTCCCCCAGTTGGATTGGTCGAGCCCGGATGCGCTGGTTGAACAATCGGGCGATCCTCTGTTTGTTCGCGGCGTTGTGGAGGTGCGCTGTGTCCCTCCGTTCTTCCAGCAGATCATTGCTGAGACGTAGCCCCTCGCTGTTCGTGCGCGGATCGTACCCCTCTCGATCCGTGGGCTCTGATGGGTGATCTCCAGGGGTAACACAGCTTCCGTTCCAAATGTCAGGCTGAACGGAGTTTCGCCCGTGGCTGCGTTGGCGGTCGTTCGGATGGACCACAAAATCTCTGGAACGACCTCGGGCCAGCGCCCGTAACCCGCATCCCCAGGTTCGATGTCTTCAATTTTCTTTTTGATACCAGCCTTGAGGATTTTGTTTGCTGTTTCTACTTGCCCGTTCGTCTGGGGGTGCGCTGGTGATGTGAAAACGAAGTTCGTTCCCTGCCGCTTTCAAAAGGCTATGAGGCTGTGGCCCATTGTCCGTTATGATGCTGATCGGCGTCCCATATCGACAGAAGAGGAAACGCCAGAGGAAGCGCTCCACCTTCTCCGTGGTGATCTTTGCTATTGGCTAGGCCTTGATGAATTTGGTGTGGTAGTCAATGATGACGATCAGATACCTGTATTGCCCTTTCGACTTTGGGAGCTCTCCGATCAAGTCCAGTCCCCACTGTGCGAACGGAACGGGCGATAGAAGGATGGACAGTGGGACAGCGAGCACGTGGTGGTGATGTGCGTGCAGCTGGCACTGGTGGCATTTGCTGGTTAGCGTCGTAGCGTCCGCATGGATGGTGGGACACCAGAATCCGTACCGGAGGGCCTTGTGTGCGATCGATCTGGCGCCCGCATGATGGATGCACGTGCCCGAATGAATTTCCTTCAGGATCGAGTTGCCCCTTGTTGGAGTGACGCACTTGAGGCTCGCCCATGTCCTCCTCTGTCGATATAATGCTTCATCCCGTTTGCTGAAGTTGGCCGCCCGTGCGACAATGGTTCTGGCCTCTCGCTTGTCCTCCGGTAGCTCTCCCCTTGCTTTGTAAGCGACGAGCGCGTCCATGTAGCTGTGCTCATGCGGTTCGATTGCCAGAACCTGCTCCGCTCCCGAGATGCTCGGTCGTTGCAACACTTTGACGATGCGTTGTCCTGGTCCTGTGTGCACGGGTGCTGTGGCCAATTGGGCCAGCCTGTCCGCCTTCGCGTTGAACCCTCGGTGTATATGGTTGATGTTGACGTATTTGAATCCCTTGATTAGCGCCTTCACGTGCTTCAGATAGGCGATCATGGACCCCCCCTTTGCCTGGAATTCTCCTTCGACCTGGCTCACCACCAATTGCGAGTCACTGAATATGTTGAGGTCGGGCGCCTCCGAGTTCTTGGCCAACTGCAGGCCCGCAATGAGCACCTCGTACTCAGCCTCGTTGTTGGTTGTCTTGAATTTGAACTTGAGGGCGTACTCTGCGTTTACCCCCCCCCCCCCCCCCCCCCCCCCCGGGACCGGTCAGGATGACTCCGGCGCCGCTCACCTTCTTTGTGCATGAACCATCGACGTAGAGGTTCCACTTCGACAATGGTCGCTCCTTGACCCCCGGTTTGTCAGATGCCTCCACCGTCATGTCGTCGGACGCGCGGACCGGTGTTCCCTCCGCTTCCGTGTACTCAGCGATGAAGTCCGCCACGGCCTATCCCTTGATTGTTGTGCGGGGCTTGTACTGGAGGTCGAATTCGCTGAGTTCAATAGCCCACTTCGCCAGGCGGTCGCTGTGGTCGGGTGATTGGAGTATCTGGCGCAAGGGTACGTTGGTGAGGATGTGGATGCTGTGCGCTTGGAAGTACGGCATCAACCGTCAGGCGGCGGTTACGAGCGCGAGCGCCATCTTCTCGATCGTCGGATATCGGGTCTCAGCGCCCGTCATGCCCTTTCCTTAAAAGAAAACGGGCAACTCCGTGCAGTCCTCCATGCGGACGAGGGCAGAACTGACGGCCGTGAGGGAAGCGGCTAGGTAGATGCACAATACTTCCCCCGGGATGGATCTTGAGAGGAGCGGGATGGACGCCAAGTATTCCTTGATATGAAGGAAAGATGCCTCACACTCGGGCGTCCACGCGACGTCACGCTTGTTCGTTGTTCGGAGAGCTTTGAAGAACGGGGCACATCTGTCCAAGTAGCGGGAAATGAACCGATTCAGGGACGCGAGCTTGCCTGTGAGGCTCTGCAGGTCCACTCTCTTGACTGGCGGCTTAATATTGATGATGGCTTTTACCTTGGCGGGTGCAGCTTCAATCCCCCGCTGACTGACAATATACCCAAGGAATTTTCTATTGGTGACTCCGAACGTGCACTTGGCGGGGTTCAACCTCATGCCGTTCTCGATGAGGACGTCGAGCACAGTCCCCAAGTTCTGGACATGGTCGGCCACTTGAACGCTCTTCACCAGTATGTCATCCACGTACACGTCCACAATGTTGCCGATTAGGCCATGAAACATCGCGTTCATGAGCCTCTGGTACGTGGAGCCAGCGTTCTTCAGCCCGAATGGCATGACGACGTAGCAATACAGGCCCTTGTCAGTTACAAACGTCGTCGCCTCCTGGTCTTCGGGGTCCATGAAGATCTGGTTGTAGCCCGAATATGCGTCCATCATCAACAGGAGCTCGTGCCCAGCTGTCGCGTCCACCAACTGATCGATCCTCGGTAGAGGGAAGCTGTCCTTGGGGCACGCCTTGTTAAGGTTGCTGTAATCGATGCACATCCTCCACTTCTTGTTGCCCTTCTGCACCATCACAGCGTTGGAGATCCACTTCGGATAGTCCACCTTGCGGATGAACCCGATGCCCAGCAGTCGGTCCACCTCCTCGTGCATTGCCGCATAATGCTCCACTTTGTACGCCCGCCTCTTCTGTTTTACCGCCCGGGTGCTGGCGTTGATGCTCAGTCTACGGGATATGATGCTCGTGTTGATCCCGGGCATGTCATTATACGACCACGCAAACACCTCCTGCTTCTCCTTTAGCAGCGTGATCAGCCGTTCGGCTATCGCGGGAGCCAACGATGCTCCAATCTTGACCGTCCTTTCCGGATGCTCGGCGGACAGCTGAATCGTCCTCAGCTCCTCGCGCTCGGGGACGGGCGACACCGCCATCAGCCCGTCGCGAGGATCTCCTGCCTGCCCCGGGGTTTCGCGGCTTCCTCGTGATTGTATCCCCGAACGTATCCGATTCCATGCTCGGTTGGGAATCGTCCCAAGAGCAGGTGCCCCGCGATGATCATCTTCAGCTTGTTGATCCTCGGCCTCCCGAGAATGGCGTTGTATGGGGAGGGGGTGTCCATGATAATGTAGTCTGTTCGGACCTTGCTGCGCGGGGAGTCGGATGCACCGATCCCGACTCGGATGCTGTCGCTCCCGATCGGGTACGACGTTTCGCCCGTGAAGCTGGCCACGCATTCGTGATCCTATGTCATCTTGCGGGTGGGCCTGCCGAGCGCCGTGTACGCGTCCAGGTAGATCACGTTCACGGACGCCCCACTATCTACCAGCACCCTCCTCATGAGGAAACGATCGATGATCGCGTCGATCACGAACGGCAGGGTGCTGTCCCTCAGGCTTCCTTCCTCGTCTTCCCCCGTAAAGTAGATGGCGGGTGCCTCCCTTCTTCCTGCTTTCTGCGCTCGTCCTGCCCCGATCGTCAGCACCTCCCTGCTCGAGTGATCGGGCGACGAGGTGCCCTCCTTGCGCTTCCCCCCGGATATGGTGCTGATAGTCCCCCGGGTTTCGATGCCTGCCTCGTGCCGTCGCTCGCTTGCCCTTGTAGGGGTTGTCCATTCATCCTTATGTATATCCGCGAGGGCCTTTGTTAGCATTATGCAATCGTTGGTGTGGTGGGTGGCGGCGTTGTGGTATTCGCACCAGACGTTTGGGGGTCGGCCGACCGGGATCCTTGCCTTTGATATGTTGTTTGGTGGTAGGAGCCGGTGTTGGTATTGGCGGAGTAGGTGCTCATTCGACTATCGATTGATCGCGTATACCCCATGGGCCGCCAGTCGGTATTTTGGCGCTGGTGGTAAACGGGCCCCCTGCTGCGCTGGTCCCCTCGTCTGGTTGTAGCGGTTGTTGTTGTAGTGGGAGGGTGGCCTCTGGTGATTCTGTCTTTGCGCATCCCAGCTCCTTTTCTGCCCCCCCGGCTGGCTCCCCTCCGTCGTCTGAGGGTCGATGTGGCTGGGCGTTCCCTTCCGGTCTGTTGGTGCTAGACTCGGAGGTGGACCCGTACACTCGCGTTTCCACGAGTGCCTTCTGCACAATCAGGTCCATAATCTCGTCATAGTCGAGATACTCCTTCCTCACCAGTTTTTCTACGAACGGGGTGGCGAGCATGTTGTCCATCAAGGCCACCTCGGCCACTCGCTTGTCGAGGTCCCTGTACGTGCTCGCAAGCGTCCTCCACCGGTTTATGTAGCTTGACAGGCTCTCGTCCATCCCCTGGCGGACCTTGAGGAGGATACCCGTAGTGTTGTACTTCCCCTGGAGCCGATAGCGCTTTTGGAAGCTCTCCGCCAGCTTAAGAAACGAATGTATGGAGCCTGGCGGGATCTCGCAAAACCAGCTCCTGGCCTCCTCGGTCAGCGTTTCCTGGAACAGGAAACACAGGGTTGGATCCGAATATCGGGTTCCGTCCGTGGTGGATCGAAACTCGTCGATGTGCGCGTGGGGGTCTCCACTCCTGTCGAACCGGGTAATCTTCGTTGTCTTCGCGTGGGGATCTCTTCCCCTCTCCAATATGTGCGCCGAGAACGGGCTGACTCGGGGGGCGAACGTCCCGCCTTGCCCGGCCAGCTTGTCCTTGCGCAAACGCGAGACCTCCTCCGCCAGTTCCTCCATCCTCCGAAGGATCAGGGCGTTATCCGTCGGGGGCAGCTACTCCCCCTCTGGTGTGAGCGAGTGGGCTCTCCGGGCATTAGCCCCGCCAAACGTATGTAGCTCTTCGTCAGTGGTGTCCTGGGACCGCTTGCGATGCCCCTGCAGCGGGCCGACGAGCGCGTCCAGCCACTCCTCCAGCCTTTGTCGGATCTGGCGATCCTGCTCCCTATCGAACGCTGCCTCTCGTAGCTCCCGGATCAGGCCGTTGACGTGCTCTCCGCTGCCGCTCATCCCGGGCTCCACTATTGAGTGCGCCAGCGCGTCCGCGGGTGTTTCCTCAAATGGTGTGCTGCCGGTGTTAGTCTCCCGGGTGGGCATGTGGCTTTTGCTAGTGGTATTTATACGAGGTTTACAATTTGTAAGCTTCCCACAGATGACGCCAACTGTTTCTGCACGATTACGCGCGGGGCGTAATCTGGCAGAAGCAAGTACGAGTAAGCTTACTTCTCCTTCTTGTACGTCCGAACGTTGGGGCTGTTCGGATGGTCGGACGCTTCTTCTCTCCTCGGGTCTTCGGGTGTACGGGTATGCGTGCTCGGGTTCGGCTGTTAGAAGAATACAACAATGAACAGACAGTCAGGCGTCAAGACGGGGTGGCCCGCCTTCAACGCTCCGATGCCTAAGTCAGATGATGTATTGGATATAACAGTCGTGCGAGCGTGTAGAGTATAGTAAAATAAGATAAGATGTAATGAATTGGGTTGAATTCGATATCGTTACCTGTAATAAATACCTTACATATATAGGTGGTTGAGCTTAGTGCTTGATGGTGTTCTTCGATGTGGGATTAGTCTGGTCCTTCTAGTGTGTGATTCGTGCATTCGGGTATGCGCCCCATGGGCGCGTGCGTGCTCGGATGGGGTCGGTCTTGTGAACGAAGTTGTAGCCTTGCTGGTGGTCTTTCAGGTGGTCGGGTAGGTGTTGTTTGCATGCTTAAGTGGATAAGTATATTTAATCGGACAACTGATGCCATACTAACACAAGCAATATCTGACACATGAGACTTAACTTCACTACAGCCTATGAGATGGAAGATTGCAGTGAAACAAATCTTATAATAGCAAACAATACGAAAGCAAGTCTAGAGACTGCGGTTTTTGGGTAGTATATGTATTAGGCTCATGTCATTGTTATGTAATCAAATTTAGTTTTCTTTTTGACTCTGTTTTAGCCATGATTTGAGACTTGGTTTTAGTCGGTTATGGAATAAGACATGTATGATGTAATTTTTTTAAAGTTTACGAGTAATGAAATTTTCTCTATTTTTCGGCATATGAAAGTGTTGAGAATGTTATTTCACTACCAATTCAGTGAATGGTTCGATGTTCACATTAACACATGACATAATAACATAAAGATAGAGTAAAAATGGGACATAAAGAAGAGGATGTTGTTGATCTCGGGGAACCTTCGATCCATCGAAGATCACCCTTGGGTCGGTTTCTGTAATTTTCAAACCATCAAAATTTGTACACAAAACACCTTCCTTCCATTGAGGGTGATCCTTAGGTCCCCATTTTTCATTTTTGATCCATCGAGAACTTTCTCGATCTATCGAAGAAGTGCCTCGGGTCAAGTTCTTCGATCCTTCGAAGATTTTCTTCGATCCATCGAAGCTTAGTATCAAAAAATTAGAATTCTGTTTCGGGTTTCCTTCGATCCATAGAGAATTTCTCTTGACCCATCAAAGTTTATACCCAGATTGTGGTGTTTTTGATGTATTTTACATTAGTTTTATCGACACATAAAGGTTCATAAAAATTTCTAAAATGACCAATCTAGAATTCTGCACCAGATGTAGTTTTACATCGATTTTTTTTCATGCCATGAAACTTAATCTACAAAGGTCTTTTCAACTGGTCAGATGTTGTTATACATCAGTTGTTTTTAGCTATCGTCAAACCATATCAATACTTTATAAGTGTTACACCCTTTGAAATCTTTAATTATTCACTTAAAGTGTTCGTCATGTCTTGGTTTCAAAGACGGATTGAGTGACATTATTTTGTTGATATATGGTGGCGAAATCGAGTGTTATATGCGTCTAATGGCCATTCAAACCTTGCTGAGTTTTGGCAACATTTGTGCCAATGGTTTTCACTTAGAATATTATTGTGAGAATGGAATAGAGTTTTGCATCCAATCTACGTAGAATGCTGCCAATGGCGCAATTTAGAGAGGTTTATGAGAATTTGTAGTGTTTATATCTTACTATGGTTTGGATCATTGAATCCAATGTAGCCACTTATATTACTATGTGTGACTTGGCCCCATATGAGATTTTGCATTATAATGATCAAGATATGGAGAAATTCGTATGGTCATCAGCTCTCTAGACGAAGACGCATGTGGGAATTACTAAATCCATCAGTTTAGATAGGGAGGATGAGATTACTCTTCTCATTCCTGGCTCGGTCTCCAAGACGAATGCAGCACAATCTTGGTAAAATACCATTGTGGTGTTGTGCGCTATCCCACCGGATGTCCTTCTGACAAAAAACAATGCACATCACTCATTTTACAAAGCTTGTTTATGTCTATAATGTTGTTTACATGCATGACGATCCTTTGTTGTAGACACAACTTCCATTCATTCACAGATTCCAAGGTGATATTTGTGCATCAATCAAACCGGTATGCGAACTGTTTATATATGGTTTTGATTGTTGCATCGACACATAGGTCACATGTCTTTGCAATCCACATGGTATGTTGCATTTGATAACTCCTACTTCTCGTTATTACGCTTTGGGCTCACCACCCGGACAACCCAATCAGGTCAATTAGATTGGATAATGCAAGAGAGTTTACATCACAATATTTTGTTGATTATTACATGTTGATTGGGTTTGAAGTTGAACATCATGGTTCCCCATGTTCATTCATAGAACGATTTAGCAGGACACAAATAAAGTAGTTATAGCTTGTGGCAAGCACAATTGTAATGCATATTAATTTACCGGTATCGGCTTGGGGATATGCAGTGGTACATGTAGCTATGTTTATTCACTTAATACCCATAAACTGCCAACCATTTAGTGCGTACTAGTTGGTAACTGGATATGAGCCTGATATCTCACACCTAGCCCGATCTCTATATATAGGCCATTTATGCATGAGTTTAGGTAACGTTATTCTGCCATAATCACTACTCTATTCTGAAGATAAAAGTTCTAACTTAAGCTTCGGAGGGTCTAAGCATGGTACCACATCGTGCTCCGACTTGTTTTGCAGGTTTGCAGAGATCTAAGCTAGTGGGGACAAATCTGCTCTCACAAATTGGTGCTTTCATTGAGAACGGAACCCTAGATTAACTCTCGTGAACGGAGGACAATGGAAGGCAATACTGGCACAAGTAATCAACAAGGTAAGGAAGTAACCCTACCAGTGAGGAATAATCAGGCCACCCCCGACATGGAGGAATCGAAACACGGGAGCACCCTCACGCATCAAGTTCGGCCAAGAAACCTGCAGAAGAGGGACACGTGAGCGAAGTGGAAGGGTCTGACCAGGAGAACGAAGGAGCCAGGGGCTAGAGGGCCAAGGTTGATCAGGACCTCCACCAAGTTGAGGAACGATATACAAATATGAGGATCAATATGGTTGCCCTGCGACAGTCTACTGAGGGAACCACTAGAAGTACGAGTGAGTTGGCGGACACCGTAGCTGTCATCCAGACTACCCTGCTGAACTTGGTAGAATTGTTGAAGAATCATGGATTGGTCACAGCCGACCCACCCATGACAGAAGTATAGGAAGCCCTAGCGGCCGAACAAAACAACCAACAGGAGGTGGCCAACAACGCAGAGACCTCAGGAGTCGCATCCCTCAGGGACATGATGGAGGAATTTATGGAGATGCAGCGTGTGTCCAGAATGTTCGGACCAACCAGGAGACCAAGAGGCTGAGGAAGGAAGGAATGTCCAAGAAGTAGTCAGAGGCAAAGGAGAGGGCTCGAAAGATGTCTCAGAATCCTCTGGCTCAGTTTATCCAAGATGCTGAAACCCTAAGAAAGTGGAGTCACCCCAGGTTTGACAGGTACTCAGGGGATTCATACCCATACCAGCACGTGAGAAACTACCAGTTAGCCATGGGAACCAACCAATCGAATAACGCTTGGATGTGTAGGATGTTCCAAGCAATCCTGAAGGACCACACCCTGCAGTGGTAACAGACTCTCCCCCCAAGTTCGATGGAGGATTGGGGGAGCCTGAAGGCAGCTTTCTTCAAGTGATATGAGAGTAACACCGAGGGAACGAAGGACGTGACTTACCTCACCTCTCTCAAGATGAAGCAGGGAGTGGGCCTGAGAGATTGGGTCATGAGGTTCAGGAAGGAGTACGTGACGATTGACTGTAAAGACGATACCATGGCAGCCACGGTGTTCGTCAGTGGATTGGACATGGACTCGGAGTTGGCCAACAAGCTGATCAAGAAGAAGACTAGGGACTTATCCACAGTCTACCATAAGGCCCTAGATTACGCCTGAGTGGAAGACATGAGGACCTACAATAATAGGGACTCCTCAACGGAGAAGACGTCTGGGGGAGGAACCAACTCAAGGAGAAGTACGACCAGTAGTAACACTACCCAGGGAAGGACCAGCTACGATAACAAGATGAAGGCCTCAGGGCACCAACCCGGCGCTCAGGGCGAAAAATTGTTCGTTCCTCCCACAATGATCCTTATTTCGACCATACTCCACCACATCAAAAACGAGTCATGGCTCAAGAGACCATTATCGATGACGAGCAAGAGCGACTCCAGGGACTTTTATGCTTACCACAAGGCCAACAGACACAAGACAGACGACTATGGTGTCCTTAAATGACACTTTGGGGAATTGGTAAACCAGATGTACTGCTGGGAATACCTGACGGAGGATTACAAGAAAAAGCTCGAAGATTCATTGAAGCCGCAAGGTAATGGTAAACGTCAAAGGAACAAGGAGACCTTACCACTGCCACCTAAGGGCCGAGAGAAGAAGTACCCAATGCTGAATTGTATCCTCCAGGCCCATGAGTACCCCGGGGACACCATATTCCCCAGCTTGAATTTTATCTTAGTGGAGGCAAAGGAGTTGGGGGTAACCCTTAAAGAAAATGAGCACGAGTCAAAGAGGCACGAGGCTGGAAATGAGCCCAAGGTTAGAATGAGGAAGAACATGCTCAAGTTTTTGGATGTAGACCTTCCTGAGGAGGAGGAGGAGGATCATGATGATGTTCTGGTTGTTAACATCAGAGTGGCCCACATGACGGTGGCTAGGGTCTTGGTCGACAATGGAGCTACCGTGAACGTTATATTCAAAGATGTCGTGGGAAGAATGGGCTTGATGGGGGCAATCTAGGACCATAGAACAACCCTTATGGGATTTGAAGGATTAAGGGTGAAGACCCTGGGATTATCCCTCTCCAGGTGGGGACGCCCCTCACAAACCCAACCACGTGGTTCGTTGTAGTCGACGCCCCGTCCACCCCCCCAACCCTATCATAGGGAGACTATAGTTCCATAGGATGAGAGCGGTGGCATCGTCCTACCACCAGGTCCTCAAACACCCAACTCCAGAAGGTCCCGTCATCATCAGGGGAGATAGAACAACAGCAAGGTTGTGCACGATGCTAGCCACCAGAAACATGAAAAAGGAGACAGCAGAGAAGGTCGGGGGCACGACTGCCCCGACTCTACCAGTATAACAATCACAGAGTGAGGGTCAAAATGCCTCGATCGACAAATTAGACATAGAGCTCGACCCCCAGGATTTGCCATTCAAGGAGAAGGCAGAGGAGGATGTAGTGCTCATACCTTTTGATCGAGACAAACTTGATTGATGTGCAAGGATTGGGTTAGGTCTAAGTAGAGAATAACATAAGAACCTAATGGATTTGCTACGGGAGTATAAGGACGTGTTTTCATGGTCAGCCCGGGATATGCCAAGGATCGACAGGAAAGTGATCGAACACCATCTTCATGAGGACCCCAAGGCAAGGCCTGTGGCACAGAAGAAGATAACCTTCACTGCCAAACGTAACAGAATAATAGAGCAGGAAGTGGAGAAGTTGTTGGCAGTAGGATTCTTTAAGGAGGTCCCACATTCATAATGGCTCTTTAACATGGTCCTTGTCAAGAAAAAGAACGAAAAACCCAGGGTTTGTGTCAACTTCACGGACCTTAACAAGGCATGCCCCAAGGACGGCTTCCCCTACCTAGGATCAATGAATTGGTGGACTCCATTGCAGGCCATAAACTCCTCAGCTTCATGGACGCGTACAACGGTTATAATTAGATCAGGATGACGGAAAGCGATGCGGTAAAAATGACATTTGTGACAGAGAAAGGAGTTTATGCCTACGAGGTAATGCCCTTTAGGTTGAAGAATGCAGGAGCAACGTACCAGAGGTTAGTGTACAAGGTGTTCAAACCCTTGATTGGGGACATGATGGAGGTCTATGTGTATAACATGCTAGTCAAGAGCAAGAGCAGGCAAGACCACGTGTCTGACCTAAGAGGATGCTTCGACCTCTTGCGACAGCACGGTATGAAGTTGAACCCTGAGAAGTGTACGCTTGGAGTAGGATCTGGTAAGTTCTTGGGGTATCTGGTGACACAATGTGGGATAGAAGTGAACCCGAACCAGGTTGCGGCGATCATCAAAATGAAATCCCCATCCACGGTCAAGGAAATCGAGATCTTGAATGGGAAACTGGCAGCATTAAGCGGGTTCTTGTCCAGATCGACCGATAAGTGAAAACTATTCTTCGAAGCACACAAGAAGACAAAGGGAGAAATCTGGACAACAGAGTGTGAGAATGCGTTCCAGGCACTTAAGCACTACCTAGTCTCCCCCATGTCCTGAGCAAGCCTGTGCTAGGGGAGGACCTATATCTGTATTTGGCAGTTTTAGGTATAGCAGTAAGTGGAGCCCTGGTTCGAGAAGATACTGGGGGGGAGCTACCCGTATATTACGTGTCCAAAGCTTTCCTCGACCCAGAGGCTCGCTACCCTAAGCTGGAGAGGTTGATACTAGCTCTGGTCACGTCATCACGCAAACTTCGACCATATTTTCAAGCTTTCAAAATAATCATCATGACTGAGTACCCATTGGGAACAATCTTGCAAACCCTAGACTCCTCCAGCAGGGTGACCAAGTAGGCCATTAAACTCGCACAGCAAAATATAGAGTACAGGCCCCAGATGACGATGAAAGGGCAGGCATTGGCAGACTTCATAGCTGAGTTTACAACCCCTGAGTCGGAGATCCAAGAAAGAAGAGAAAAGGAAGAAGAAAGGGATATGTTGGGGATATATCATTGGACGCTGTACACAGATGGGTTATCGAAGGACAAGGGAGTTGGAGCCAGTTTGGTATACGGGACGATCATGGAGCAAGCCCAAACCTTAGGGTGGAAGGACATGAACAACAGAGCTGAGTATGAGGCCCTCTTGGCAGGACTGAGGCTAGAAAGGGAACTGAATGTGAAGAAGATCAAGGTATTTTGTGACTCGCAGCTGATTGCAAACGAAGTCCTGGAGGAATACGCAGCTCACTATGCATCCATGGAAGCATATCTTAGATTGACCAAGGGGTTGGCAGCCCAGTTCGAAGAATTTTCGATCATGCAGCTCCCAAGGTCTGAGAACACACATGCAGATTCTTAGCAAACCTAGCCTCTAGTATCGATTACCAACTCAGGAAAACGATCCCAGTAGAGCATCTGCCTAACCCGAGCACGAGCGAGGAAGAAGTTGTGGCAGTAATGCCAGGCCAGTTGAGGCCCTCCTGGATGGACGAGATAATGGATTACATAGAAACAGGCACCCTTCCAGAGGAAAAAGTGGAAGCTAGAAGGGTAGTACGACAAGCAGTAAGATACAATATTAGAGAAGGGAGGTTGTACAGACGATCCTTTAGAGGACCAAACCAGTTGGAGATACACCCCACCCAGGTCAGAATGATCATACAGGAGCTCCATTCTGGAATATGTGGTATGCATATTGGGGGTAGGAACCTCATGGCACTATGTCTGACTGAGGGGTACTACTAGCTCATGATGAAGAACGACTGCATGGAATATACCAATGTTTGTGAAGCCTGCCAGTGGCACGTCCCCCAACCTCCCCTGCACCCAAAAGAGTTGCACCCGGTAAGAATTTTATTTGAAAGTTTATAATATGCAAGTTCGGGATGCCCAAGACAATTATAGCAGACAATGGCCCTCAATTCAATTGCTAAGAGGTTAAGGATTACTGTGTCGAGCATGGCATCAAGATCAGGTTCTCGACCCCGAGGTAACCTCAAGGCAACGGGCAAGCAGAAGCTTTGAACAAAACGATATTGCAAGGTCTAAGGAGGAGGCTCGATCAACTGACAATGGGGCAGTGGGTGTCTCAGCTGCCAAACGTGCTTTGGGCATATAGAATGACTAAGAGGAAACCCACTGGGGAAACTCCCTTTGCCTTGGTGTATGGAATTGAATCTGTCATCCCCATCAATCACACGATCCCCAACCTCAAGCTGGCAGAACGAACGGTGAAGAGCAATACGGAAAGCCTGAGGCAAGAGTTGGACCTACTAGAGGAACGAAGGGAACAAGCTCAAGTTAGGGTGACTTCCTACCAGCAGAAGCTAAAAACTTATTATGATAAAAATGTTCGACCTAGAGTTTTCCTCCCTGGCACCCCGGTTTTACGTCGCAAAGTGTTCGAAAACACCAAGGTCCCAGGAAAGGGAAAACTGGGGGCAAACTGGGAAGGACCCTACAAGATCATTGGAAAAGGCTACAATGGGTCATACGAGCTGAAGAATCCTAGAACCGGAGCCTTGGTGGGCAAACGATAGAACGCCCTTTACCTAAAAGAGTACCGCTCGGAGCAAAGCTGAAGACCTCGAGACAAAAGCTAGCAAGCATCTAGAAGGGGCACGTACTCTTCCTAACCAGCTTGGTTTTTATTAGGCCTGGGACTAATTAACCGAAAACCCGAAGAACCGGACCGAAATGGCCAGTTCGGTTCGGGTTTTTGAAAATAAGGTGAGACATGAAGGAGGAACCAAACCGAATGAATAAAATTCGGTTCGGTTCGGATTTTACAGTTTCTGATCTCCTACAACCGAGAATAACCGAATTTCACTATTCTTGTACACGTGTCACTATATTATCGGTTTTAATTTGAGCTTATGTGAGATTGAGTACAGCTGATTTTCCCACAAATCAAAACCTAATATCTTCTTTTTTGTCTCTCTCATTTCGGTCTCTCATCTCTTCCTCTCTTCTTGGACGCTTTTGGCTCTCCTCTCTGCAATCTCTCCCTCTCAATCTCTACTCAAAGCCCCAAAACTCCATAAGCCCCTAAATTCATATTTGAGCCTCAACTGATATTAGTTTTCTTTTTGTTGAAATGAATATGCAGATTTAGTCTCAGATGATACTCAGTTGGCACTCAACTGATACCCAGTTGACCCTAAAATGAGTGTCAGTTGAAGGCTGCCGTGTTGTGTTTTTGTTGAACATAATGTGTTTTAGCCTTAACTGATACTCAGTCGACCCTCAACTGATACACAGTTGACACTCAACTAAGTGTCGATTGACCTCAACTGAGTGTCAGTTGAATATTATTTGTTGATGAATAGAATAAATACTCATTGAATAGGCCTCATTGTCTTGCGATTTGAGGAATAAATACTTATTGTCGTATAACCTGCTTAAACAAAACAAATAGTGAGTTTTTATGCTACACTTTCAATTAGTAGAGTTTTACAGTTCACTTAGTTAACTTTCACTTGAACTTGGAAATAAAAACTGTTTTGTCCTTTGGTAGCTGAATCATGAATTAGGAGTATTGCTTATTCAACTCCTTTCACATGCTAGGCATGTGTAGACACATTCCAACATAAGCGAAGCTTTTGGCTGCTGGAAGTGAACTTTGTGCAGCCC
Organism: Geum urbanum; assembly: GCA_946800695.1. Lineage (NCBI taxonomy): Eukaryota > Viridiplantae > Streptophyta > Magnoliopsida > Rosales > Rosaceae > Geum > Geum urbanum. Next base: position 28,866,811 of record OX327009.1, read on the forward strand.
TTAAGCATCTAACAATGCAGCTTCATCCTTATCATAATTCTTTTTAAGTTAGAGGTGGCAATCTCTAGTGGTCTTTACTGAAAAGTTACTGACTCAGCTAATATAATGTGTCTTGGCCTCAACTGATACTCAGTCGACCCTCAATTGAGTGTCAATTGAACATTATCTGTTTAAGCAGGTTATTCCTAAAACCCAAAGAACCGATGAAACCGACCCGAACCGATTCGATTCGGTTCTATTTCGATTCTAGTGTTTAAATTTGTAAATTCGAACCGAAATAACGTTTTCTCGATTCGGTTCCTAACAATTGTTACATATACCCGAATCATCCCAGACCTAGTTTTTATTACGATTGTTTTACAAGTTGGCAGGTTTAATGAGGCGTGTCAGATACTTCCTTGCTCATGAAATAGTCATTGTACGATGTATACGATCACAACAAGCAACGGATTCAGCAGGCCACGGCTTTAGTACCAATATGATATGACCAGAAGTAGAAGTAGAATTTAGAGAGAAGAGAGTTTTTGAAGGAAGAAAGTTTAGATTTTCATTTCATGTCTTTCACAATAGTTCCAATTAGATGATACAGCACAGAACAAAAGAAATTAATACTCTGATACAGACACGTGACCAGGTTCACAGTACCATAAGCTACATAACTGGGCTTAACAAAATAAATAGATGGGCTTGATACTAACAGAATTTCTGCCAAAAAGCTCAAAGGTATGGGGATGATTCAGTAATTTCGGTATTGTGTATAAATGACCCCCTGTAAGAACAATTTTCTGGGCTGCCTCTTCACTTTCTCAGTCTTCATCACTCAATCGACACACTCTGTATGGACTGTGTTGCAGCTCACCCACTCTCAACAGGGTTCCAATGACATGGTCCCTAATCCTATCCTAATGTACCCTTGTTATTGCAGTTTGTAGCTGTTATACTCGTCTTCATCTTTTGTACTAGCTAGCCGGTTTGAGTCTATATGAACTCAGTTGTTGTATTTTGGAAGGCATGAATGAAAAACGGCTATCTATTTCTCTCCTCAATTTCTCTAACTCTCCCTCTCTTTCTTTCCCTGAGTTCCTATCAGATTGGTTATGGTGTTGATTGGTTAACTAATGTTATATTTACGAGCACCTGGTGCAGCGCATCCTCTACTGCCGCCTCACCCGAAAAGCCCACCTCCAAATCCCCGACGACGCCTTCACCCGCCTCAGAAACTTTTCGTCATGATGTCGAGCATGTACGAATTGCCAGGTATGAAATTGGGCTGCTGATGATTTTGAGTACTAAGTACTCGGAATATATTTTATACTGTTTGATGATGCTGATGAGACTAGGAATAAGTACATTGAGATAGTTGAAAAGGAGGACCCGAGTTTAGCGGTGTCCGCTATCGAAAAGCTTAGGGAGAAAGGGATTGATGCCGAGGATATTAGGTTTTCGTTCATTGTGAATTTTCAGCCGGTGTTTAAGATAGGGAAGTGTTATAGGATTGCGGTGTGGAAATGCCTCAGAACTCAGAAGTTGTGTTCAGCCGGTGTTTGACACAGTCTGATGGTTGAGTTCGGCAGCAAGAAATTAAGGGTTTAGGGTTTAGGGAAAGCATGTCCAATCAAACACAGTCAGGTCTGATAATTTACTTCATTTCCATGTCTGTATAATTACTTGTATCCTTTCAAGTAAGATTAGTTCCTTGGCCAGGTGTGACCCATCATCTGTTTAAATTATGTTATGCACTTCTGTTTTATGATGATTTTTATTGTGGTTACACAAAATCTCCCCTTTTTTGGTTACATTCAATGACTCTATACTAATCCCTCTTCCCCAGAGATTTATGTAAATGTCGGTTTTTTCTTTTTGATTAACACTACATGTTTCCAGTGAACATGGAGATGGAGATGCAGACAGTGCTACTGACTCTGTAGAGAAGCAGATGGTGAGTAATGGTCCTGTATATTATGCGAAATCTTCATGGTGACTTGTTATATCATTGTGCTTTACTCGAGTCTAATGTCAATGCTTCTGAATTACTATTGTCAAGTCCAGATGGTTAGTACCACTCTATGTCTTTCTTTTCCAGACATATAAGGGTGGATTTTTTCTAAACTTGAACCAACTATAAATTTAAGTAATGAATATTCGCTCGCACAAAAGGATGACGAGGAAATTGTAATAGTTTGATGATTCTAGTCCAGAACTGATATGTTGATTATGGGATGTAAATTCAGAGTCCCCCATCAAATGGGAAGCCTCTTGCATTTGATACGGGTGTGTCATCTAAAATGTCCTCTTAGGCTACCCCGCTAGTTCATATAATGGTTGTGAGAAGACGAGTTATAGTGAACTGGAAGGTCCAGTGGCAGGCAAAGCACATGTACAAACACTATGTACGATACAATAACCTTGACATTGAATGCTGTCCTGAATTGGGATGATGCTGGAAATGTTGAGTTTCATGAATTCAAAATCGTAGTGTACCGGTTTCCTTAAAATAATCAGGTGGCTTTTAATTTTAATTCCTCTTCCTTTTCCCCTGTTATATTAAAGGATAGAAGTAGATAAAAGAGAAACTTGCTATCTAGATTATTTTGAAATATTCATCTCATATCGTTCATTTAGGAATTCTGAATTCAGTCTCTTGAGTAAACATGTTTAACCATGATCTCTCTATGTATATGCAGGTTGGACTCTCTTTTCCACACAAACCTGTTATTTTTAATCCACAGGTGGAGCAGATGCAAGCATTACAAGCATATTATCATCCAAATGGGCCTCAGGTGAGACTCTATCTTAAATTCATTTCAGAGGTCTGTGGATAGTTATAGAGGTCAAATTACTGATAAAGTTACCTATGTTCGTCTTATTGCAGTATGGACAACAGATGCTTGTTGGGCATCCTAGACAAGCTGTATACTTGCCAAACTTCCAACCTGTAAGGCATTTTGGCCCTTTTCCATTATGCTCTGACATATTTTAGTTTAGCCAATTTAGACGTTCAGTGTTTTGTACAATCCCAATTTATATATCTCCCTCTGTGGAAACGTAACACCTTTTTTTTTTCTCAAACATCAAATATAATCTAAAGACTTTCTTTTTTTCATAACAGGAACTACCATATAAAGGACAAGATTATTAACCATTTTATTTGGATGAATGCTGGCTGTTCCGGTCTGGACCAAAGAGTAATTTCTTGAAGACTTCTTGGACTGATTTTTCTCGCAAGAGAGCCCTCCTGTCCAAAAAGATACTAAATATTTTATGAATCTTTGTGTGTAAGGGAAGTTATTTCCTTCCCAGATAGGTTTGTCCTCCGGGTGGTCTAAAATGTATGTTATGAAAATTTAGTGATTAAAGTGTCAAACGCAGTTAAAGACTAATTAATGTGATCAGTTCTGCCTACTGTTACAACGTTGTTTCTTGTATGCTAGCTTCTGGAGTTCTGGTATTTATATTATGGATTAAATTCATCTATAGTACTCAGTTTTTTAGTGTTATACCAAAAAGGGTCCCGAACTTTAAAATTTATCAGAATAGTAACCAAATTTTAAAATTGTATTACCGTGGTACCTGGAACATTTTCTGTCAATGAGCCGTTAACTTTGCTGATGAGGTAATTTTAATTTTTTTTTATAATAAGAGTAATTTAGTCAATTTATATTACTTACAACTTAATGAATATCAACATGATACTCAATCTTTTGTAACGATGTCAATGTCATCCCCAATTTTTTTTAGCTCATCGCCTCCTTTGCGCTTCCTGCGACGACAATTACGCTCCATAGCTCGGTATCACGCTTCTGTTCACATTGTCGCGCGAGTATAGTTTGTGAGTCGTCACATTTCTATCAACAATGCAATGGTTCTCGAGTAGAAAAAAAAAATTCAAAATATCGTTAAAGCATTTCATCGAATATATGATATGCATATATATCTCTTTCAACATTACCGGGCTTTGCAAAATCTCTAGTTTCTATCAATTACAATAGAACAACGTGTCAATCTTCTCACCCTCTTCATCCAAACCCTCCTCACGAATCGTTTGTCGCAAATGCTAACGATTTACATCGGGATGATAACATCAACAACAAAAATGCTGCAGCTCCATTCGGTAAACAACTACAACAGTATTCGAACATTGTTCTGCATGAATAACAAAGCCACAATTACCCACAAAAATTCACAAATATTCAGAAAGTTTCACAACAATTAATCAGAAGTATCTGCACAACAGAGGCAATGACAAACAAATTGGCATACAACGACATTTGAGAGCAATCATGAGCAGATCTGCGTCGGTGTACATCCGCGATGCTACTGAGCTGATCACGAGGCGATCAAGGAGTTGCTGAAGAACGTGAGGATGAATCTGAGGTGGTGTAGAGGTCGATGCGAGAAATCAAAGCTCGTGGTGCGGCATAGGGATGTAGCAAAGGCCCAGGCGAGATGCATCAGAGGTGGATTGGGTTCAAGGTCATCTGGATCCGGAGAGAGAGAGAGAGAGAGAGAGAGAGCATATAAGGAATTATATGCAGGTTCCCATGGAGAGAAGTCTCTCCGTTGTATCTCATGCTGTTGAATCCTATTTGGACATTTTTGTTTGGACAATCCTAGTGGTTGTTTAATCGTCGCCGTGGTTCATGTCTTGCTCAAGCTAGGATGAGCATGTTTCGCTCCCCCACGCACTTCCAACTTTATGCACCTCCTTAGTCTCTTTATCTTTATGATCGATATGATACAGATTTTGTTGGCATTCATTAAATGGAAAATTATTCTATACACAGTGTAAACAAATGGAGATGAGTAAATGTTCTGTTGTGCCCCTTCTTCCCCTCCCGACCCATATTTGCAACACCACCGGCCGACCTCCTACAAGTCGTCGAAAAATGTTTAAAACCTAGATTCTTGGGACGATTGGTTTTCAGACAATTCGGCCGACAAGTATCACTGAGCTTTGAAGCCCTCTTCACCACGAAGCTATACATACCAAGATTGTATCCTAATTTCATCCGAGGAAAGATAATCGAATGATTGAAGATCTTTGAAAAAAACGGTTCAATGATAAATTAGACTTGTTTCAGGCAGAATTGGCCTTTGTTTCGTGTTTGGGTGGAGAGAGAGGTGCGGCGATGACATCCGATTTGGCGGCATGGTCGGTGCCTGGAGATGTGCTGCCGGCCGGCGACAAAAGATGTGAAGTAGATCGAAAGAAATTATAGCAAAATAGGAACTTCCCTCTTTTCTTTTTCTTTTTCGGTGAAACTTTGAGCCAATAAGGGAATGACACGTCAAGGTGTGCCAAATACCTTCGGTCATTAAATTATCTGCTTATTTCCTCAGACTTTCTTATCGGTCTTGTCAAACTCAGTAAATCAAAATGACAATCATACCATGGTTGAAAACTTGTAGTCACATAGTTTTTGGCTTTTTGCTTTGAATTGCTGTCAGTGTTGGTCTACACTACATTGTTTTGAACCAAACTTCTGTCCATTAAAGAAAGATGACCATGATCATGTAACTCAACCACAGGGACGTTCCGTAAGGTCATGAACTGATTTGGTTCGCTTATTTTTTCGATAGATGACTGGATTCGTCTACGAGGGTATCCGCATCGTTCGAGAAGTTTTATTGCCTTAAGAATTTTTATTTGAGAAATTTTTGTCATTATTTATCAAATAGAATATTATATTCATATTTTTTTAGTGTAATCAATAAGAATTTTTATTACTGTTTATTAATTATAAAAATTTATTTTATTTAATTGTTAGTAATATTTGTATCTAATAACTAGCCGACATGTGTTATTATCGTCTAAATTATTAAACTAAATTTCTGATAAGATTTCCGACGAGTCATAATGTGACACGTGTCACTTCCACGTGACGTTATCAGCTAACTTATTAATGAAGATTTCTGGTAACGAAAAGGAGTGAAAGAAGAGAGATGAAAGAGAGGGAGGAGGAGGATGATAAATTTGTTGTGCATAAATTAGTGTGAGGTTTTAGGAAAATAAAAGTAGTATTTATAGAAAAATACTATGAGATCATTTAAAAAAATTTAAAAATTTTTTGGAATTTTTTTTCAAATTATAGCCGTTCTGGTGAAATCAGACCTATAATTGTAAAACTAGTCGTTGTATTTGAATCATGGCCGTTCGATCAAAATTTGGATTTAAAATGGACGACCCAGACACACAGAGCCGTTGGCCCGAGTTTGGACCCAACCCGGCCACGTGGTGGGAGCCAATTGGTTGGTAAAAGAGCTGTTAAAAAAATTATAGTACATGCGCCAAAAAAAATAATGGGCTCTAGCGTCACCCAAGTGGATGGGCTCCGCCATAACATGATTCCTCTCCGGCTTCCTATTTTCGATCGGCATGGAGGAATTTCCCTCCGTCAATTGTCGGTCTCTCTCCCTCATTAACACCGCTGCACCATTTTTTTCGGGAGGAATTCCTCTTGCCGGCGCGACTCACGAAGAATTCCTCCGATTTTGCAAGAATCCCTGGCCCCGCTGCAGATGTTCTCATACGTACATTGTGTTGGAGAATGTATGATAAAAACTCATATTAACCATCTGTTTTATTATTGTTAACAGTATGATAATAATAAGAAACTAACAAGTCTACAATTGATAGAAGTAGAGATCGAACAAAACAAAAGAACACATCTTCTGGGAACAGAAGAACAAGTCTTCTGGGTTTTCAACCAGAGCGACCAAAGCTTTGCTGTTGTTCGTCAACCATCATCAATCCTCTTTATAAGGGAGACCAACCCAAGCAGATGAAGATATTCGACTATCCTCTCTCTTCCCCCCTTACTATTTCTGAGAAACAAAAAGTAGAGTTTGCCAGGGATTCAATCGAAGTGCATCGATTGGATTTGATAGTTGTATCTTGCAAGACAGACGTCCAAGATCTACATGCACAAGAGCAGGGGCAAATTTTTGTCTTAGGAGATTGCTGCAAGCAAGCCTCTATCAAAATCTACAAGTTAGTTTTCAGTGTTCTTAACATTGTTTTGATTTCAATTCATTCTTTCAATTGATATTGCTTTTATAAATAGAATAGGAATTGGGTTCTATTTCATTAAAATTCCTATAGATCTCTGTTTAATTAATCTATGTTATTCAACTATTTGTGATTGATTGGGTTGTTACATCACTTACTGTGCCATTGTTCTAACAATCTAAGACAGAAATTCTTTTATTGTTGAAATGGATCAACCTACTACTGCTGCTGGTGTTAAGAATCACATTGAGAAGGTTTTTGTGTTCAAAGGCGTGGACTTCAAAAGATGGCAGCAAAAGATGTTGTTTTATCTGACAACACTGAACTTGGCACAAGTGATTACATCTGAGGCTCCTGATTTGCCGGCAGAGGGTGATATCCCAGATGCAACTATTAAGGTTGTCGAATCTTGGGAGCACAACGAGTTTATGTGTAAGAACTATATTCTAAATGCCTTAAAGTTTCAAGAAGTTTGTTATTGAAAAATTTCTGAATTTTTAGATGAGTGATGCAAATTCAGTGGTGAAGCAAGTGGAGGAACTCCAAATTACTGCTCATGAATTACTTGCTGAAGGTATAGGACTCAATGAGACTTTTCTTGTTGCTTCCATTATTGAAAAGTTGCCTCCGTTTTGGAAGGATTTCAAGATATACCTCTAACACCTATCTGAAGAGATGAACCTTGAGCAACTCATTCTCAAGCTTCGTGTGGAGGAAGAGAATCGAAAGAATGAAAAAAAAATGATTGGTCCTCAATGGAAGCAAAAGCCAATGTGATTGAAGGCAACACCTCCAAGCATAAGTTTTCTCAAAGTCATAAGAAGGAAAAACTACTGCCAAGAGAGCATCTATTGCCCAAAAATCTGTTATGTTCAAAAAGAAAATTCAAGGTGCATGCTACGTGTATGGGAAGCCTGGTCATAAAACTATGGATTGTCGCCACAAGAAGGACAAACTTGCTGAAAATAAAAATCAAGCACACATGGCTGAAGATCAATTTGTTGCTGTTGTATCTGAGGTCAATCTGATGACCAATACCAATGACTGGTGGGCTGACAGGTGCCTCAAAACATGTGTGTGCTGAGAGGAGCATGTTTGCAACATATGAGCAAGGATCTGGTGAAAAAAATCTTTACATGGGAAATTCTAGCGCTGCTGCAGTTGAAGGGATAGGAAATATTGAAACTCACTTCTAGAAAAGAACTTACACTCACTAACATGCTCCATGTCCCTGAAATTAGAAAGAATTTGATTTATGGATCTCTTCTTATCAACAAAGGTTTTAAGTTAGTATTTGAATCTGATAAGTTTGTACTCACCAAGTGTGGGATGTATGTAGGAAAAGACTACCTCTCTGAGGGGCTGTTTAAACTCAATGTAATTCCTACTGCTGATATTAATAGTAATAATAATAATGCACGCAATAGCACTGCTTCTATCTACCTCCTTGATTCAGTTGACTTGTGACATACAAGATTAGGTCATGTGAATTATCGTTCTTATTTAAAACAGGATGATCAACTTGGGATTGTTCCCAAAATGCAGTCCTAAGTTAGAAAGCATTTCAAACAGTGATGATAATGCTGATAAGCATAAATGTGAAATCTGTGTGGAATGAAAGTATGCTAGGCACTCTTACAAATCTGTTGAAAAATCCAACGAAGTGCTTGGATTGATTCATACTAATCTTTGTGACTTCCAATCAACTCCAAGTTGATCTGGAAAGAATTATTATATTAATTTCATTGATGATCCCAGCAAACTCTGCTATGTTTATTTGATAACAAGCAAAGATATATATATATATATATATTAAGACTTAATTAAAAAGGTAGACATACATAATGAATATCTAACCAACTCACCGACATAGCATTGTTCACCATGTCCTTCACATACTGTGGCACTGAGGACCACTCTCCCCACAGAAAAGGAATTACGTTCCGTATGACACCTCCTACTTAGTCATTGTAGGACCTCGTCTTTCCTCCCAACTTCACTGCTCCATCCTTTGTCTTCTCTATGACCACTGGCCCACTGATCTTGACATGCTTATCAAGACCATTGTCGGTGATGGGGCCTCTAGTCTTTTTCTTGTTGTCGGTGGTGTCTGTCACATAAAACAAAGTAAAAAAATTAAAATATAAGCACCCAATTTAATATAGAAATTATTAATAGGTTATAAATTAAATAACCAAGGTATTTAATATTTACCCGATTTTGACGCCGATGTGTTTGTTACCCTCGCACTAACAAGAGGTGTATCAAACGGCGTATAGACGTATGCTTATTGCAAGGTAAGATAACTAAGCTGTCCTGGAAGAGCCACTCCCCGCTCATCGACGTCAGGTATAGCAAGTACGCTCTAGGGCATGAAGAGGTGAGGCAGCGACATTTGTACCCCCGATGACGAGCTACCTGAAGCACCAGCCGGAGAGGTAGAATGAGCTAGAACCATAGAGGGAGAAGTCGTTGGCCGGTGAATGGGCGGCATACGAACACCCAAAGGAGTGGGAGCCGTAAAGCTGGCCGTTAAGGGCATGGGGGAGCGATCTTGCGGCCAAAGTTGCGTCGTGCTCTGTGGTATGTGGTGGCGGGCCACTACACCCTGCTGTGATGGTTGATCAAGTAGTTAAGCTCATCGAGAGTTCAAGGGGCCATGAAATGTGGTCTAAGGGTTGTTGTGGATAGAGGTAGCCTCAGAACTGTTGGCGTTAGACTCTTGTCCCTTAGATCCCTTCTTTTTCTTGAAGAGATTCATGATGCCTAATATAAAAACCACTCTAATTAAATATAAATATCATACTATAAATTCTACACAACATATATATACCACAAGGTCTTCATTAAAATACTCAAATTTACTCAAAACCAAAACAACCACTATGAAGTGTGCTCTTGACAAGGTATATCACACTTTCAGTATCCAAAACAAAAACCATAATGAACGCTAGCAACTTCACAGAAATCTAAAGTCATCAACGTTTTCAAGTTACATAAAATTTAGGCACTAACGATCTTCTATGATTCACATATTATATCCACTTTAGCTCAGTTAGACCTTTGATTCCAGTCAATTTCTACTAAACATACTACCGATTAAGCAAGTCAAACTTTAACTCTGAATCACAAGGTGCAAGTCGAACTTCAATTTTGAAACATATGAAATATCACAGTGCTTCCAAGTAAGATGTGCAAATCGAACTTCAAAGTGATTGTTTACCTGGGAGAGGATGGAGAAGAAGGTGAGCCCGCCTTTGAGGCCAATGGTAAATCCCTTAATCGAGGTCATCACGACTTGCCGGAGCTTTTTGGAGTCACTCAACGGAACTGAAAATGATGTGAGTAAAGAGGAGTAGCGAAACACCGGCAAGGACCAACTAGATTTGTAGGGCTGAGATCAAAATGTAGTAGTTATGGGGCTGGAGGGGTCGCGGTGGCCTTGATGGCTCGAGCAACGTGAGCTGTGAGAGAGAGAGAGAGAGAGAGAGATGGGATTGAAACCTGAGATCTAAACCCAATGACTTTAGCCGACGATGTAAAAAAGTCGTCGGCTAAAGTATAGCCTACGAAAATGTCATTTATTATCATCGGCTATACTTTGGCCGACGACACATGTCACAGTCGCCGGCTAATGTAAATGCATTGTCGGCTAACGTATAGTCGACGACACGTGTTTCATTCATCGACTGAAGTAACTTTAGCTGACGACATAAGTCTATTTCGTCGGGTACAGTGTGAAAATACTTAAAAAAATAAGGCTAATATGAAACACTTTTCACACAAATTTCTGTTTAACTAAGGCTCTTAATCAAAATCATCGCTTAAGTGTGAAGTGTGAAAATACTTTAAAAAATTGGGCTCATGTGAAAACACATTTTACACAAATTTCTGTTTAACTAAGGCTCATAATCAGAATCATCGCTTGAGTCTTCCTCATTATCCGAGCTAATTTCTGGTAATATTTGTCACTCCTTGTCACCAGAGTCTTCGTTATCTTCATTTGGATCAACATCAATAAGACTTAAATCTTCGTCACGAGTTCGAACCACACGACCCGGTCTCACATTATTAAGGCGAATTGTAGAGGATTCAGGAATACCAATTGCGTTCAGCTCTTGGTGTGTAGTATCTTCTTCATTATCTGCGGCTTCTCCAAGTGTAGCAGCACTGTATATATTTCTAGGAACAACATGTTTGACTAATTTCCACGTGTCTTTGTGCACCAGATCAACAAGATAAAACACTTGTTTTACCGCTGTGGCAAAAACAAAAGAGTCATCTTCATACCAGCTTATAGCAATATTCACCAAAATATTCTGTACTGATTGGTCCTTGTGTTTCGAGGGTTAGTATCAAACCATTTACACTTAAACAAGTGCACTGTCATGCCTTCCCCATAAATTAGTTCAACCACTAAATAGAGAACACCATAATGGTAAATTTCAGTCCGCCCACCATGCATCATTATCCCAGAATTCTGTGTTCTCCATCTGTCATCTCTAAGTTCACATATAAATTGCACGTCATTGACCTTACACATCGGATAACTTCTTGAAGTTATGGTTTTCATCGTCAAAAGCCTCCATTCATGTGACCAGCTTGGGTGACCATCAAATTGTATATGGTTCACCTGGAAAAAAATAATCGCAATCATTAACTTTAAATATGAACATTGATATATATATATAAATATATATATAGCAGTAAATATATATAGACGTACCCAGCTGCCAAAATAGTTTACAAACTCCCTATTGTGGTACTCAAGATCACCGACAACCTCATCACAGTAAATATGGATGTCTTTCCAGTATTGAACTTCTGGACAATTAATCAATACCCACTAGTGGACAAGGACTAGCTCATATGGTTCCAACTAGCATGAGTTTGGCAACTGTCCATAAACTTCAACATCATAGGAGAGGATAGAAAGATTGAACTATGGTTCATCTATCGACATATGTTGTGGAGGGTCCTTCAACGCTCCCAAATATAACTTGGTGTACGTTATACACTCGTGCGCAAGATATGCTTCAATTATACATCTTTCAGGTGCGAATTTATTAGTCACATAGTCTTTGTAGTTCCCCAGTTGTCTATCAAGTTGTAAAGTGCATTGTTATGATTATTGAAAAATAATTTTTTATAAAAAAAGATTGATCTTCGGTTGTTGAATCATACATTTTCATGGGGTACATCCAAATGTAGTGTAGTGGATCAGTAAACAACAATTGTTCGGGAAGATGGATCATCAGGTGAGGCATGATGCCAAAAAAATTTGGGGAAAATATCCTCTCAAATTTGCACATGATAAAAATGATGTCCTCTTGCATTTCCCTCAGGTCTGAATTTTTCACTTCTTTAGTGCATAACTGCTAAAACAGTCTTGACAACACTACTAAATTTCCACCACCTGACGGGGCAGGCATGATTGAATGAAAACATGGAAGAGATGTTGAAGCAGTATCTGGAAGTTATGACTCTTTGATCTGTACATCTTATTGTCCTGGGAGTTAACACACCAACCTATATTTCCTGCATAGCCTGAAGGATACATAACATGACTCATCCACCTAAAAATTTCATTCTTCTGGTCAGGCTTGATGGTGTAAGGAACTTGAGGCATTTTTTTCTTCCCTTCTTTCAACCACAAATTTTTTCGTATACCCATTCTTTTCAGATCACTACATGCCTTAGGGCCATCTTTAGTTTTCCCCTTGCAATTCAACATTATGCCCACCACACTTTCGCACACATTCTTTTCTATTTGCATGACATCTAGGTAGTGTCTGATCAACAACTTACTCCAATACGGGAGTTCCCAGAATATGCTTTTGTGTGTCCAAAATTTATACATGTCGGGTCTGTCAGGTGTTGCCGCCACTATATTAGGATGATTGCTGAGCTACCTAAAATTATATTCATTCAACACTTCCAAAATTTCATCTCCCGTCCATCACCTCGGTTGCACATCCTTTTTATCAGTTTCATCAAATGCCTTGTCATCCATCCACCATGGGTGATTAAGTCCAAGCCAACAATGGTTACGCATCCGGATAATCTTCCGGCAATGAAGTATGCCACACTCATCAGTCAGGCACTCTGGACAAGCCTTGTATCCCCTAACAATGTTGTCCGATAACATTCATCAGGCAGAAAAATCATTGATGGTGCCAACAACCATGGCATACATCTGGAACATCTCGTGATTGTACTTGTCATAAGTGGGATGACCAACGTTCCACAGAAACTTAAGCTCTTCAATCAAGAGTCTTAAATACACATCGAGACACTTTCCTGGATAACTCGGCCCTGGAATTAATAGAGTCAGCATATTGTATTCCTTCTTCATGCACATCTATGGAGGAAGGTTGTACGGTACCAAAATAACTGGCCATATACTATATTGAAGACTTATGCTGCCAAAAGGGTTAAATCAGTCAGATGAGATCCCGAGCCAAACATTTTGGACCTCTGATGCAAAGTGAGGGTACTCCCTAACTATACGTGCTTCCAAGCCTCTCTGTCAGGAGGGTGTATAAAGGTATCATCGTCAGGAAAATCCCTCTCAGCATGCCATCTCATAGCTTCGGCCGTGTGTGAAGACATGTACAACCGTTCTAATCTATCCCTTAGCGGGAAATATCGAAGTACCTTTACAACTTTCTTATTCCCTGCATGAGTCAACTTATACCTATCCGTGTCACATACCGGACATGCATCAAGGTTTTCAAGATCATTTCCTTAAGGATCTTTACCCCAGAAGAGAATACAATCATATCTGCATGCATAAACTTTGATGTAGGTAAGGCCAACATCTTTCAGGATATGTCAGACCTTACGATGAGTGGTAGGAAGACGATGACCGAGGGAGGGGGAGGGGGAGGGGGCAGCATCAAAGCTGTCAACTCCAGAAAATCAACAACAACTGACACTCAATTTATTCTCCACTTTGACCTTTATTACTCCCATGACACTTTCAAGAACAGTCTTATTATACCTATTGTACAACGGGGTCTGTTGGAAAGCAATCAACTTGTTGTATTTTTCAATACCGACAGTATTAATAGCTCTAGGGAATTGCTGGACTAGCTCAATAACAGGGAAGCCCTCAAGGGCGGCAAGGATATCTTGTACTTGAGCAAATACATCGCTCTGATAAGGAAACATATAGTTGATCGACCTCATTGTTGGATTATTGGATGTACTGACCCTCTCAAAAAATTGCCTATGATTATGTTGACCCGCTGATGATGTTTCACCATGATAAATTCAACATGTGTATTTATCCCAAAACCTGTTATTCTTCAGGTGCTCCCATACTATATCAATGGTAAAATGATACAAATCGCTGCGACACTGATATTTTGTACACGGGCATTAATAAATTGTATTCCTGTTAGCATTAGCCTTCACATATTCCACAAAACTCCACATTCCAACGGCATATCTTCGATCCCATTTTGGAAAGCAAATCTAATTCTTGTCCATCCTGAATACACACACACACACACACGCACACGCACACGCACACGCACACGCACACGCACACGCACACGCACACGCACATGCACTAATTAAACATTCATCATTATATTTATATATATCTTTAAACTACAAATTACATTAATTCTTCTACTACTTAGTTACAAATTAACACATATTATATATATGCACAATATCAACAATTAACATATAATTATATATATATTTTCATCGAAATCAACTATTAATATATATATAACACATATATATACATCCCTATATATATGTAGCGAGATATAGCTTCACAAACTCATTTTGGACAGCTTCCGACAACACTCAATATTTGAGAGCTATTTTTGTTTTTCTCACCGTTTTTTTTAATGAATGAGCTACTTCCCAGATTTGTAAATATAAAGAAATTTAGCCAATGATATTATTATTTCGTTGGTTAAAAGATATAATTTTTGTCGGCTAAAGTCAAACTTTAGCTGACGATTTTTTTCAACTACAGCCGTCGACCTTTTTTTTTCCGTCGGCTTAAATACTTTAGCCGACGAGTAAAAACTTTAACCGACGACGCAAAGTTGTCTTCGGCTAAAGTATAGTATAGGCGACGAAAAAAAAAGTTGTCCGCCTGTTTTGCTTACTTTAGTTGGCTAAAGTATTTTTCTGGTAGTGTAGTGAATAGTTCAAGATGAAAGATTTCACTGTTTCACTAGGTAATATCGATAAGTTATCACTAGGAATGGTTCAATCCAAAAGACACCATTTTCGACGCATGTTGATTCTATTTTCTCCGAAATGACGTTGAGTTACAACGACTAATTTTTGTACCTTATTTTCTATTCAAATGTGGGGTATTGTTAGGTTTGAATAGAAAATATGGGGTATTGTTGGAGAATGTATAATAAAAACTCATATTAACCATCTTTTTTATTATTATTACTATTATGATAATAATAATAATAAACCAACAAGTCTACAATTGATAGAAGTACAGATCGAACAAAATAAAAGAACACATCTTCTGGGAAGTCTACAATTGATAGAGGAGAGATCGAACAAAAGAGAAGAACATATCTTCTGGGAACAGAAGAACACGTCTTCTGGGTTTTCAACCAGAGCGACCAAAGCTTTGTTGTTGTTCTTCAACCGTCGTCAATCCTCTTTATAAGGGAGACCAACCCAAGTAGATGAAGATATTTGATTATCCTCTCTCTTCTCCCCTTACTATTTCTGAGAAACAAAAAGTAGAGTTTTCCAGGGATTCAATCGGAGTGCATCGATTGGATTCGTTAGTTGTATCCTGCAAGATAGACGTCTACGATCTACGTGCACAAAAGTATGGGCAAATTTCTATCTTAGGAGATTGCTGCAAGCAAGCCTCTATCAAAATATACAAGTTAGTTTTCAGTGTCCTTAACATTGTTTTGATTTCAATTCATTCTTTCAATTGATATTGCTTTATAAATAGAATAAGAATTGGGTTCTATTTCATTCAAATTCTTATAGATCTTTGTTTAATTAATCTGTGTTATTGAACATCTTGTGATTGATTGGGTTGTTCCATCACTTATTGTGCCATTGTTCTAACACATTGATGTATAAAAACATCAAATTAGACCAAGTCGACAATTCGATACAAACTGAACATGAAAACGCTCCCAATGGACTTCGCATAATGGTGTGAATCTCCATGTGAAGTACTTAATTAGCTTCCTGGTGATAGAGACACTGACGAATCCAGAATTCAAAGTTTGGTATGGCTAATTTTTAAAGATATATACATGTTAGTGAATCTCGAGGTACAAATTTTTTTGTTTGTTTTTGTTTAGAAAGATTATACCTTATAATATAAACCTCAAATTAATATCAACCAAGAAAAGAAAAAGAAAACAATATTTTTATAAGAAATAAAAGGCATATCATGCACATAACTTTCATTATGTAGCTACCATTTGCATATTTCCTAATAACTTTTGAATTTTGATGATAATATGCCCAAAATTGCGAAGACTAAACAAGAAACAAGGAAGTGGAAGAACAACATCAAGAAAGTCCAACAATATGCGAAAGAGAGGGGCTAAAATGAAATGAGCAACGATGGACTCAAGAATTTTCGATTAATTTCTCTTCTTGTTATATAGTAATTAACAAAAAATAGTAGTAATATTTTGTTTTCACTCTTAAAAATTCACCAGAGTTTAGGCCCTGTTAAGCCAGTGGCTAGAATCTCTCCTAGATAGAGATCAAACAAGTTAACACGTACATACATCTTGTGTATATAGTTCATCTTACTGTAGCTGAAATGGCAAATATATATGCAGTTTTTATCAAGTGCGAAACGTCGCACTAAAATTTCTGTGTGAAGTTATATTTTACACAAAATCGACAATGTGATTCGATAATTGAAATTAATCACCTTTTAAATCCATATGCAAGGATCGTGTTCACAAAATTTCAGCTTAATAGGAGATGTTTAATTTAACCATTTGATCGTCACATTGTTTAACAATGCACATAGGCTGTCCGATTTAGCTCAAATTTTGAATGTGTGATCAAATGGTCAAAACATCTCCGATTGAGCTGAAATTTTGCAGATACGATCCTTCTATATGTAAAAGATATTTGACTTCAATTATCAAACCACATTATTGATTTCGTATAAAATACAATTTCACACAAAAATTTCAATGTAAAATTTCACATGGCTAGCTCTCGAGTATTAACTATTAAACTCAGCTCCAACACGCCAAAAAGTTTTGAATATAATGTAACATTTTGATCCGAACTCTCCTAGACTATATTAAAATGTAAAAGAATATTATGATTAACAAGGACAGTAAGTATATTTGTTCAAAAAGGCTCATCATGGTCCCCAAGAAAATCCCTAAATATGAATATATATATATATATATATATATATACACGCGCGCGCGCGATTTCTGATTTAGAGATTTCAGATGGTGGTCGATCATGTTCCCATGTCTCTTCCTCTCTCACGAATATATTTATTTATGAAATAAGAATGGAAATTTAAATTGAAGTGTTTGTCATATTGATCGGAGCCAGATCGACAATAACAGACATGACATTATTTATCTCTTGCTTCTACAATCGGAAAAGTATGTCGAAAATTAAGATCGATTTCATTAATATATATATAAACCCTATAGTCTAGAGATCGACCATCACCTGGAACAATACTATGGTCAAAGTAACAGCTGGTGCTCTATCTTCAAGATGCTGGAGGCAAATGCAGATAACTCTAAACTCACATACAGATAGATAGTTAACGAACTTTGTAAAATAATGCAAATAAATAGATCGTTAATTATGGTTTTTTTTTAATAAAGAGCAATGTGGCATCCATCAAACATTTATTAATGAAATTGTCAAATACATGCTCAAGAGGACATAAGACCTAAACTCTATATTATAATAAACACCAACATAATATCTCGGATAATCACAAAACCACTCATACTTCCTATGTATTCAAACAAGCACTAATTAGCAGAGAGTAAAACTTTGGGTACTCTATCTGCTTTAACATGTATTGTGGCAGCACAGTAAAGGAAAGATTACATGACTATATCGACGCATCATTACAAATAAAATAGCTTCCCCACTATGTTACCGAATGACAATTAAAGTTGTTGGCACTATATTTCACCCTGCCACTAGGAGGATGTGGCCATTTTACCATGAGACACACTCAAACTAGGACAGGCAAAGCACATTGAGTGCGCACACATGCAGATCGCTTAGACCGCCCAACATAACCCACTAAATGAGATTTTATTTTTAATAGAAAATAAATAAACTAAAAATTAAAACTAAAAAACACAAAATAAAATGGACCTAGAGTAAAACCCCAAGTCCAACAACGACCTGGCCCAACAACAGCTGCAATAATGAAGCCCCAACGAGGCAACCAAAGCTCCAGAGCTATCATACACACTCCGGTCTTCGCCATCGTCATCCCGACAGGCACCGACAGTCATCCAACTACTGCTGATTGCAGCTCATCTCTCTGTCCACCATTGAATTCCCATTTTTCCGCCTTAATCCATGAAAGGAAGTGCAACACCCAACAATAAGAAGATCTGACATAAGCAAATCTGTTGGAGGTGGAAGCACGCACCATAAACATCTGATGTCTGCCGACCCAATCCCAACAGCTTCGGAGAGACGACTCACGACCTCGCTCACCAAGTCACCAAAACACGACGCCAAACACCGAAAACCGAAGAATAACCCACTGCACCCGTCCGATCCTCACCGAGCACTACACGCCACAACTACCAACCAAACACCAGACGTCGACACCCAAACACAGAACCGTGTCAGGATAGCGCCCGTTCGGCCGCACTCGCACCACGACAACATGACTAGAGGCCGATGCCGAGGTAACGAGCCGTCGGACGAACACGTACAATGACCTGAAATGACAAACTTTTCTAACGCGCGTCGGCGTGTTCCTTTTAGGGTTTTAATACAATTCTTTTTCCCAATACATAACTTTATTGACATACGTCTTGTTCAAAGCAGCAAAATAACTTGGAATTAATTAATTCATGTTGTTAATTAGTGTGTAGTGCTACTAGCTTAGGCGACAGATTTCGGACGACCAATCAATTTATTTTAGTAATGTATTTACTATTTAGGTTTACTTCTTAAAAGATAGACGACTTTTTTTGGTAATTGAGCTTGAAGTTTTGAACTCAAAAAATAACAACGTACGCAAGTAATAGCGTTTACCCAACTTTTAAACGATGATCATGTTTTGTGTAAAGGTTGACATGGGTTACCGAAAAAGAGCACCTAAAACATATATATATGGACTATGACATGTTGTAAACTAGCAATGACAAAATTAATGTTACCAGTTGCATGCAACAGACATATGATCATACAGCTCGAGAAAGCATCAAATTAACTCCAAATTTTGTGGATAAATTTTTTTCTCAGCCACAAAATTAAGAACGCCTTGATTTGAACGCTAGCAATTCGATCGAATCGATTCTTCCTAAGCAAGAGATCGAGAGCCTGATCGAAGACAGACATACAGTTCGACCGTCTAATTTTCATTGATTACATGCATGCAGTGGATTAGATTATTGTACGTACGTTGCTATACGTGAGTTGAGAACTGCGTACTACGTGTACGTAGCCATGCCAGCACAAAATTAACTAGCTAACTAATAATCCACTGAAGGAATTAACAAATTAAGGCAAGCTAAGGGAGAAATTAAAGTTGGTGTAGCTAGATGTCCCGAGTCATCACTTGTGAAAAACAACAATATTTACCCTTGTTTGCTCGATCTGATCCGCACTGGATCTGCCTTTTTTGTATTAGAGCACCTTCACCGATATTAAAAAAATAACATGAACAAAGGAAATTTGATGGGACTGCGACCGCGACTGCTCGTCGACCGAGCTGAAAAACAGATACACGAGTAATCCTTGCTTGCTCTTTTGCTCGAGCAGAGGGGAGGAGCAGCTCGAACAGTTACACCGCTGCTGATGCTCTTACGCTATTACGTTAGCTGTACCCTTTAATTTCCGGCCTGCAATTACAATGTACTCAAATAATCAAACACTTTAATCTATCACGAAAGAGAGAGAGAGACAAACTCATGAGTCACATCATCGAAAGAGTTTGTACGTTCAGCTCGACCATGACCCCAGTCAAGTTGATCGGAGTCGATCCAAGGTTCCGACGAATACGCAGGTACAGAAGGCTGCTTGCTAGCTTGCAACCTTTGGATATATGTGACCGTTCCTCCGGATGAACTAATATATATATCTATATGATTATTAATTTCTTATGAGAGATAAATTTAACAAGATATGAGGGCTCGGAGTCGAGCTAGCTAATTCTAGCCTCCGGTCCAGAGTCCAGAGCAATGAGAGCATGCATAGGTTCGCTTCCTCACTATTTAAACTATATACACGGATCGAAAGAAATCGAGTAGACGACAGCTAGAGGAGGGAAACTTTCTAGACGACAGCTAACTAGCTAGACACAGATGTAGACCGAGCTGAGACGTTAGTCGGTTAGTGACTTCACATTTCAATTATTGCAACCAATAGTACAAGACAAGGGGAAGGTTGAGTTAGCCTCTCCCAAAAAATACACTTTATTTAGCATTTAAAATAATTAAAACAGTCAAAATAACTATACAAAGGAACAATTAGGAGCACACAAATATACTTTATAAAACAACAAATGGATGTGTGACACACGTGCCTAGCTACACAGGGCGTTGAAGGCGTCACTCCGCCTGCGTACAAGACAAAACTGTCAAAATTTAGGAATGCCTCACCTTTAAACGAAAGCGAGGATATATTTGGAGAAACTTAGACGTTATAAAATCTCTCGATAAGTTATAGATCAATCGCTCTGAACGCAGTCAAAAGCTCTCAAATGCAGAAAAATCTCCAAAGTACCAAATGGTCTTACGGCCAAGGTGAAAGAAGCTATTTATACTAGAGAAAATAGAAACCCTCGCCCATCCTGGCCCTCCACGCATTCACCTCGCACACCGTCGATTTGCAATATGTATCCCACGTCGTTTCAAATTTGAAAAGCAAACGTCTCTTCATGAACTACAATAATGACGTCATTACGACACATGCTCTGCACCTAACATTTGACCTCTCGAAACCAGCGTTGACCGACATATGTCATGCATGCAAAAGCCTCATTCAAAGGTTTCTTTTACACCTCAGTCCCAAGTTCGCACGCATGTAGGACATAATCCCAAGCTCACCCACCTACGACTCTCGAACGATCTGATAAGAAGCAACCTCAAAAACACAAAACCCCTTGAAATAGCCCTTGCTTACGTCCAAGCGGGCCTAGGGCGATGAATGCCCTCATATACATGCTCATTGCAGCAGAAAAGGCAGGGATACAATAGACCTACGGATAACTCTTTGTTCACCTAGTGCAACAGCCAGTGGAAGCCAAACAAATACCAATACAGACTCCCACAGCGGTCGATCACCCTGAATGTGATGTCCCCTGACGCGATCCTCGACCTAGCGATATTGGCTACTTGGGGA
The DNA here is from genome assembly GCA_946800695.1 of Geum urbanum. Classification (NCBI taxonomy): domain Eukaryota; kingdom Viridiplantae; phylum Streptophyta; class Magnoliopsida; order Rosales; family Rosaceae; genus Geum; species Geum urbanum. Next base: position 28,888,382 of record OX327009.1, read on the forward strand.
CTCAAATCCCCTTCACACTCAAAAAATTCCTAGCATCGTTGACCATCAGGAGGCCCCAAGTAGCATGGACACGCGCTGCTTCCCACACGCCACCCGAAATACAGACCTCCCTAGCGACTGATCCTCCTAGGAGCGTCTCCTAAAAGGTAAACTAGACCTAGTGGCATTGGCTACCGAGGTACTTAAACTCCTCTCAGGCCTAAAAAAGCCTTAGCACGATCATTTCCCGTCAGGTGGCCAGCCTGAACGTGTGCCGCTACGGCACACGCCCTTCACTCGTGCACATCTGAACATTAATACTCGAACACTTCCAAAATCCTCCTGACTTAACTCGCCCTAAACGAGCGCCGATCAGAGAGGTTGAAATCGACATCCCTGAGCGCCGCCACAAGTTGTTGTGGCTCACCTCCTTGGACGGAGGGTTTGGAATCGCAAGCCTATTGTGATTAGACATGCAAGAAATTTGGAAGAATCAGGAGAAGGAGAGGAAGATGAATCCGAAATCCGAGGATCAATCAGAGTAGATTTGAGGACTAGATCAGGAAAATGAGAGGCGACTTGGTGTAGGTTTTTTGAAAAAAAAAGATAGAGAAGAGAGGAGAGTCGGCTAACAAAGGGGAAGTCGTTTTTCCGGCTATGTTATTTAGTATGTATAATTCTTAATATTTTTGATTACTCAAACACTATTAATTTTTAAGTTTTTTTATTCAATACATGAAAAAGCCTGGTCCGGCCCATAAAATCCTAGCCCATGGGTGGCCCGTGGGATTCAACATTTTAAAAAAATCCGGCCCAAATTTTGAAGGCATGATGCAAGCCTGACCCATTGCCGACCCCTAAGGTAGGAGAAGGTTGTGCTACAAATTTTGTTTGTATTTTCTCTTTGATTTTTATAAAGGAAAATTTTATTCCATGGTATCTGAACTTACTCGGCCCTATCAACTTGATACCTGAACTTTCAAAAGTATCAATCTCATACCTAGACTTCAAAAACATATCTTTGTTATACCTGGAACTGATTTTCCATCCATCTCCGTATATTGTGATGACGTGACAAACAAAAATTTCAAATACGAAGAGTATACAAGTAATTAAAAATACTAAGTTTCACTATGATATTGTTTTTGAAGTTTAGGTATCACTTTAATAAATTTTATTTTATTAATATTTCACATTTCTTTATGATTATTTTAATAATTGTTTATAAACTTGAAAAACCTGCACTACCACATTATGCATTATTGCCGGCGACAAGGAAAAAAAAAGGCCGGCGACTTGCTCCGCCGCCGGCAATAATGAGCATTACCGGCGATATGGACCATCGCTGGCAATAAGTTCCAAAAATTGCTGGAAATGGTCTAAATTATTGTCGGCGACTTTCTCCGTCGCCCACGAGTTGATAAGTAACTCGCCGGCAATACTTCCTTATTTTCCAGGCAGCAGCTCGACCCTCCTTCCTCATTTCTTCACCTTCTTCCTTCAAAACCCTAAAATCTCCCCATCTCTTCCTCACCTCGCCGCCCACAAACTAACCTCTCTTCCTCTCCTCAAATCTCTCCTCCCCTCTCCCTTCCCCTCCTCCCCTCTCCCTTCTCCACACAAAAAAACCTTAACCCAAAAACCCCAAATCTCCCATACCTCTCCTCCCCTCCTCCTCTACCTCCGCCGCCGGAATCCGAGCTCGAGGATGACAGGTCCAATCCCCTAGTGCTCTCTCTCTCTCTCTCTCTCTCTCAATTTTTGTTTTTTATAATTATGTATATATATATATGCATTTTAATTATATTTGTATGCATTTTAATTAACTTGATTAATTAAGTTTTGGGTGATGTTTTAATTTTTGATAATTATTAGGCAAGTGTATGTATGTATATATGTAGAAAATATTTAGGTAATTTAAGATGATTTAATTGGATTAATTGATATAGTTGATAATTATATTGTATTTTTAAGGTGTTGCATGGGCAAATTAAGGTGATTTGGATTAATTGATATAGGTAATTTAAGGTAATTTAAGGTGTTGGGCAAATTAAGGTGATTTGGATTAATTGATATAGTTGATAATTATCATAAGCATTTGGCCTATGAAATTATCCGGTTCCAAACGATTCCGGTTTTTCATAGAACCGAATCCAAGACTAATTGTTGGAACCGATAACCGTTTGGAACCGGAACCGTTCCAAACGCTTCCGGTTCCAAACGGTTCCATCCTTAATTTTCATAAAACCGAATCCAGGACTAATTGTTGGATGTGCAGGAGGTTTTGCGGCAAATTGGCTTGGAGGCATCAAACGGAGAGGGACTAGATCCAGTGGAGGGAGCAGTAGTCAAGCTTCCTCAACCGCAGTCAGCAACACGCGCAGTGGCCCAATTATGAATGCTCGCACACAAATGTTGCTAGCTGAGCGAGGAGAGGAGGAAGCTGCACGATCCGGATCCGTGCAACTCCCAGTCCAGCCTCGAGCCTCAGTCAGCAGACGCTCAGTCAGCAGACCCTCAGTCAGCAGACCCACAGATGAGCAACACTCAACGGGGGCATCAGAAACTCCCTCCATCTGAATGCCCCCTATTGGCCCGGTGCCTACTCCCCTTTCACGGGAATCATCTGAGGCAGATGTTTCTGGCGTCTCATCGTCCAAGCCTCGTCTATCTCTGCCGTCCGGTCTCTTCCTGCCCGACGAGATTCTTGTGATCCCTGAATTCGATGATAGGGGGAGGTCTATTTATCTTGAAGGACGGCCGGAGTTCCTGAGCGTGGAGGAAGCGTACAACTTCATCCCGTTCGACCCCGTGTATCTTTGGAGTGCGAGGTGCAACAACCAGCAAACGGACGATGCAGGTAAATTTTATTTAACAAGATTGATTACTTAATTATTACTTAAGACTATAAATAGTATCAATTAATAATATCAATTTGTTGATATTGTATTATTAGGCAATATCGTTAATGGCACTGGAAAACGAAAGACTAGAGGCCCCTACACCGGGAAGAATCTTGAGCAGGCCACCGGGGGAAGGAAAACGCTCATTAGGGCCAATGAGCATGGTGAAGTGATCGAGACATTTGACACCACGCGAAAGTATGCCAGCATGGCCGGGGCCGTCGTGCGGGACAAGGTCCCAATGCTGTGGCCAGATTGGGAATCTGTGCCTCTCTACGTGAAGATGCAAGTGCATAATGCACTGAGTGTGAGTTAAATCATATTTTCATTACGTAAATTTTACATTTATTAATTAACTCCAAATAAATATATAATTTTACCGTTTATATATTCATCTTGCAGCTGTGGTTTGACGTGGATGAATGCCTTATTCACACTTGGGTAGAGCGTCAACTACATATCAGGTGATGTGATTCGAGTTATTTGAGTATATATCGAGTTAGATTTTTGTTTATCAAGTGTTTTAATATCTCTAACTTTTTTTTCTGGTGTTAATATAGGTATAAAGAGTGGAAGGACGAGCTTTCAAAACATTACACACAGTACAAGGAGCTAGGCCGAGGTTCTACCCCTAGCGAATTCCGGTTTAGGGAGTACGAGTGGCTATGACTGGTAGCCCACTTCGAGCATCCCAAAGGGAAGGTATGCATCCTGAATATATTTTACAACCCTAATGTATTATATCACATTGAAATAGTTAGTTACTAATTTTTTTACATATGTTTATCAAATAAGGCGATTTCCAAGACAAACAGGGAGAACAGATTGAAAAACACCAAGGCCCATCATGCAGGTTCACTCAACTATTTGGGTTGGTCGAGTAAGGCGCAGCAACAACAAGAAGTCAACCCGTTGGTGTTTGTTCATCAGAAGTTCTATCCGCAGTGCCCTGAAGAAGCGGTAAGTCTTTAGCCTCATTATTTTGTAGTTCACATATGCATGTGTTAATAAAACTATTTTTCTCTATTAATTTATTTTGTTTAATAATACGTTATTCATATTCGCTTTTCAATTAGGCGAGAGTGGAGGATGCGATCACAGAAGTCACCATGAATATAGCTCGAAACAACCATCCTGACTGCTCGGAGGAAGAAGTGACCCAGTATGCCTCTCAGATCGATTCGCTTGATCGCCCTATAGCGGCTCAGATCATGGTAAAAGCGTGCGGGACTGGAAAGAATATCTACTACTGCAGGGGAATGGGCTCGGCGGGCGAAGGAGTATTGAAGAACACTTCGGAATACTCTAGCGGGTCAAGAACTTCAAATTCTAGGAACTCTAACCTAGCAGCGGAGCTTCAGAGGACACAAAGGGAGTTGGAGGAGCAAAGGAGGCAAATGGAGGAGATGCGGCAATTTACCGAGCAGCAGGCAGTCAGAGATGCCGAGTACCGGGTGATGGCCGAGCAACACCGAATTATGGTCCAGCAGCAGACACAAATGTTCACATGGATGCAGACGATGTACGCGTGCCAGACTACCAGACAACCGCTCCCCATACCTCCCCCGATTCCTGTGTTCCACAGTGATCCACCACCGCAGCCGTCACCGCCACAGCAAGACCAGGGTAGCCACCAGAGTTCAAATGATTACGTCCACATGGATTTCCTCGACCCTTAGTGTAGTTGTAGTTTATTTTCGTATTGTTGCTTTTTGTACTGTACGTTGGACAATTATGTGTACTGTTGAACTTGTATTTGTACGGTTTCTGTTTTTCAGTGCAGATTCTGGAATTGGGCCCAATCCAGAACCGGCTTTTTTTTGTAAAATTTTCCCAGGTATTGCCGGCGAGTTGGACCAAAGTCGCCGGCAATACCTCTCATTTTCCGGCCACGGTGGAGCAACATTGTCGGCGACTCAAGTTGCCGGCAATGGTCAAGGCATTACCGGCAACTCAAGTCGCCGGCAATGGTCAAGGCATTACCGGCGACTCATGTTGCCGGTGCTCCCGTGATCATTGTCGGCGACTTGAAAAATAGGTCGCCGGTAATACTTTCACCGGCGCCAAATTTCCGGCGAGAGTATTACCGGCGACTTGTCGCCGGTAATGATCATTGCCGGCGACTTATAAAGAAAGGCCGGCGACTTTAAGTCGCCGACAATACCTAAAAATGTGGTAGTGCTGGCTTCAAACTTTGACATTGCAAATACATATAAATTGCTCTACCACCATTTATTGAGAACTTTAAGTAAAAACAATAAAAATACATATACTTAAACGAAGGGTGACCCACTTAGGCCTCGCCCTCCACTTCGACAACCTGAATCTCTCTCTCTCTCTCTCTCTCTCTCTCAACCACAATGACGTAGCCGTAAACTTGCATAGTACAAGTGTTATGGTCACCTAGGTTGCTCATTTGAGCACCCATGCTTTGGCTGAGCAGCTCGACTTGCGTGCAACATATCAAGGTGTAACTCTGAGACATTAACAATAAACTTTGAATATGGCTTTGAACTGCTTGTTTACTGCTAATGCCTCAGGGTTGCAGCTCAATTTGTTGCACGCAAGTTAAGCATCTCATCAGTTGTGCGCAACTGAAGCATGGGTGCCAAATTAGCAACTTAGGTGTCCTAGACTGCAACGTCATTTGCGAGAGAGAGAGAGAGAGAGAGAGGCATGGACAAGTCACCCTGTGTATAAGTTTATGTATGTATGTATGTATGTATGTATGCATGTTCTTTTTAATGAAATCCTCATGGTATGGTGGAAATAGGATTTATATGTATTCGTCTCCTTGGGTTATTCGATTTTTTTATCTTTGATAATTGAGAATAATAAAGAAAAATAAAATATAAACAATTATTAAAATAATCCAAAAGAAATGTGAAATATTAATAAAACAAAACTATTAAAGTGATACCTAAACTTCAAAAATAATATCATTGTAATACCTAGTATTTAAAATTACTTGTTTACCCTTCATATTTAAAATTACTTGTTTACCACGTCATCACAATTGACGGAGATGGATGAAAAATTGGTTTCAGGTACCACAAAGATACAGTTTTTAGAGTGCAAGTATCACAATGATACGTTTGAAAGTTCATGTATCTAGTTGATAAGGCTGGATAAGTTCAGGTAACATAATTTTTTTTCCTTTTATCAGAGAAAAGACTTTACAGTTCAAGACTGTAGACAAAGGCTTTCCTTGCAGTTACAACCAAAAATAGTGTGTGTTGGGGTTGTAAACGGCGTTAAAAAGGAGCATGATATTTGGTTGGGGCAAATGAGGAATGAGCAGCAGCCCTCCTCCTCCTCCTCCCTGTTTTTACAGACCGTAGTGTAGTTACTCACCTTCACCAACCAACACTCTCCATCTGACCTGACCCACCCAAGTGACCCAACCCAAATTCAAACCGCCATTTTAACGTACTTTCTTCCCCCATTAACCCTACCTTAATCCAACCCCTAATCTCTCATTTAAAAAATATTTAAGGAGATTTATTCTCCGTAACTTCCGGTGTGAGTCTTGTCCTAATTAGATACAGATTAATATAGATATAGATACAGAGAATCCCTGTTTTATAGGGACAATTATTGTAACAGGTTATATTAGCCTATATTTAAGGCATTCTATCAATGAAAGAGTAACAGTTTTCAGTTTACATACTTTTTCTCTTCAAGACGTTATCAGCACGCTCTGAGTTGATAGTCAGCTATCACCACGCAAAAAAAATCTAACCTAAAACACTAAACTCCCACCACTGGCAACCCCTACTCCACTGCCAATCACCACCAATCGACATCTCCTTCTCCCGGAATCTCTTATTTTTCAGCCAAAATCGAGTATGTGCAGAATAGCCAACTTTGAAAGAGAATTTCGAGCATCTCAAGATGAAACAGAAGAAAATCTTTATATAATCGGAAAGCCCCAGATGTCTAGTTTTTAAAACATCCAGAAAATCTTAATTCGGAAGTGTCTAGAGAAAGTTATGGTCGATTGAGTACACGAAGGTCAATCTTCCCGAAAAGAAGAAGGAATCCTCATTTTGCTAGAAGTTTCATGGACGTGTTTTCTTTCATTCAAACTTCTTTCATAGCAAAGTTTTTATACCGAGTATAACACTCTCGAGGTAGAAATTTTAAACTGTCAATCTCCAGATTTAGGATTAAAACTTACTTCCTACAAAACCCTAAATCTTAGGTTGTGATATATATTGTGATATTGTGAATATATTACATGTTTATGCCCTAGTTCTTATAGACCTATATCCATAGAGTATAAGTGACAGTTTTAGGGGAGTCACAGTTTAGAGAAGAATAGAAAGAGAAATCGATACTATATGAAGGTTTGCCACGGTTGCTGGGTGTGGTTTTTGAACCATCGTTTATAATCGCTTTTTGTGACCATACATCATGGATCACATTCTTATTCCCTACACTTGATATTAGTGATCATAGTTTTTTGATCGTTAAACTAACCATATCTCGTGTCTCGCTTGTGGATGACATCAATTGAGCCAAAATGGCTTGAATTTGATATCATTGATCCTTAAGAGGCAGAATATTATCGTTGGGTTTTAGACATTGAGAATGCGCTTCTCGGTATGAATCTGACGGATATAATCCAATTACCACCACCACCTGGTACTGAGCCACCAACTCTATCTCGTAAAGATCAAGTTCTCATATTTTTTAGGCGCTATATACATCGAGTTCTAAACAAAAATATTTTCTAAAGAATGACCCCGTAATTTTGCTGGTGACTTTACAAGACATGTTCAATAATGTGTATAATGCATAACTTCATGAACTGAGAGAAGGATGTGATTTCATCCGGTTATTAGATCATCCAAGTATAAATACTTTTAATCAAGTTAAGTTAGAGCTTCAATCAGAGTTAAGTATATGTGGCATTATAAGACTGATCAGACTATGATCAAGAAGTCTTTAAGAACTTTTTCTACCTCCATGGACAACCTTGCGCACCAATATTGCATGAATTTTGCGCAAGGATGACTTAAATCATTCAGTTATTTCATGAATGAGTTGGCCGAGAAAGGGCAGTATCGTGAGATTATTCTCATCAATACTGCTTAGCTGGCCTGTATTAAAAAGATCCATGAGTCGTACAATACTGAAAGGTAGGTATGTAAGGATAGGAGGAACGGTCGTTCCGAGCCTTACAATAACCATGATGGCAAGGGAGGACGTGGCAATGTTCATGGTAGAGAATATAATCGAAACTTGACTTAGACTCACCAGGACGATAGCTATATCACCAACAAGAATCATTCTAATTCTGATTTTAGGAATGGTGGGAATTCTTTCTATTCTGCTTCTAATTCGTGCTTGTCATCTTGTTATAGATGTAGTTCTACCAAGCACATGCACAAACAATAGTGTGCACCCAAGGATATTCAACATGCCTACAAGAAGTGCAAGAAATATTTGGCACATGAGACTTAACTTCACTGAAGTTTATGAGATGGGAGATTGGTCTGAAGCAAATCTTATAATAGCAGACAATACAAATGCAAGTCTGGTGACTTTGTTTTTTGAGTAGTCTATGTATTAGGCTTATGTCTTCGCTATGTAATCCAGTTTCATTTTATTTTTGACTTGGTTTTAGTCATGTTTTGTGACTTTGTTTTAGTCGGTTTTTGGAATAAGAACATCTATGATGTAACACTTATTTGTTGGCGTCGTGAAAAATTCTCTATTTCTTGGTATATGAAAGTGTTAAGATTGTTATTTTCGTGCAATTCTTATGTATGGTTCAATTTTTACATTAATATATGGCATAATAACACAACGATACGGTAAAAACGAGACATAAAGAAGAGGACATTATGTTGTACTCAGGTCTTCGATCCATCGAAGGAAACCTACGAGTCATTTTTTGAGATTTTTTATCCATCAAAAATCTGTACACAAAACACCTTCGATCCATTGAAGGTGGTCGTCGGGTTCTAATTGAATTTTTTTTGATCCATCGAGACAAGTTCTCGATCCATCGAAGGCGTGTCTCGGGTTCGATCCATTGAAAGTTTCTTCGATCTATAGAAAATCAGTATCGAAAAATCAAGATTTATTTTGGTTCCTTCGATCCATTGAGGTATTGCACTTCGATCCATCGAAGGCATCCCACAGGTAGGTTTTAAGAAGTTTTCGATCAATCGGAACGTTTGTCCTTCGATCCATCGAAGGGTCTACCCGGATTATGGTGTTTTTAGATGTGTTTTACATCTTTTTTATTGGAAAAGGACAAAAAAAATTGACCAACCTGGATTCCAGCACCAGATGTGGTTTTACATCAATTTTTGTCATGCCATGGAACTTAGTATACAACGGTCATTTAGATCGGTTAGATGTTGTTATACATCAGTTGTGTTTAGGTATTATCATACCATATCAACACTCTATAAGGGTTATACCTTTTTGAAATCTTTAAGTATTCGCTTAAAGTGTTCGTCATGTCTTGGATTCAAAGATGGATTGATTGACATTGTTTTGTTAATATATAATGGTGAGATCTAGTGTTAAGCGCCTAAAAGGCCATTCAAACCTTAGTCAGGTTTGAAAACATCTATGCCAAAGGTTTTCACTTGAACACAATATTGTGAGAATTGAAAAAAGTTTGTGTCAAATCTCCGTAGAATGCTGCCAACGGTGCAATCTGGAGAGGTTTAAGAGGATTTGTAGTGGTTTATTTTACTACCGTTTGGATCATTGAATCCAATGCAGTCACTTGTATTACTATATGTAACTTAGCCTCATATGAGATTTTGCGTTATGTTGATCAAACTATTGAGAAATTCTCATGGTTATCTATTTTTAAGAGCATAAAAACATGTGAGAATATCTAAAACCATCGGTTTAGATGGGAAAACTGAGATTACTCAACTCGGTTTAGGCTCGATCTCCAAAACAATTGCAGCACCATCCTGGAAACGTACTACTGTAGTGTTGTACGTTATCCCACCAGATTCATATGTTGCAATCTCTTGTGAACGTTGCTCGTACAAAGCTTGTTTATATATGTAATGTTGTTTACATGCATGATGGTCTTTCGTTGTAGACGCAACTTCTATTCCTCCACAGATTCCAAGAATATATTTGTGGATCAATCAAACAGGTATGCAGACTATTTATATATGGTTTTGATTGATACATTAACGCAAAGGTGACACGTCTTTGTAATCCACATGGTTCCCTGCATTTTCAAAACTCTTAGCACATATTATTATGTTTCGGACTCACCACCCAAACAATTCAATTTGGTCATTTAGATTGGTTTAATACAAGAGATTTTACATCGAATATTGCATATTGATTGAGATTGTTGTTGAATTTCCCAGTTCCCCATGTTCATTCTTAGAACGGTTAGCAGAGGCAAAAAACAAGTGGTTAAAGCTTGTGGCCAGAGCAATGGTTATTCATACTAATTTGCTGGTATTTGCTTGGAGATATGCAATATTACATGAAGCTATACTTATTCGCTTGATACCCATAAACTGCCAACCGTTTAGTGCGTACCAGTTGGTAACTGGATATGAGCCTGATATCTTACACCTATGCATCTCTGGTTGCACGGTACATGTGCCTAATACTCTTCCACTACGTACAAAAGTGGGTTATTAATGACGATTATGCTTTTATGTTGGGTCTGAATCTCCAACGATTGTCCGCTATCAAAAATCTTTGACATGAGATCTCTTTACTGCTAGTTTTGCAGATAGTCACTGTGATGAGACATACTTCCCGCTGTTTGACAAGGCGGATAAACACCTCTCAAAGATACCATATTCACAACCTGGATATATCAATGTAGTAAGATAAATAGGGGTTATCGAACACGAGGAATTGGTGAAACTAAATCCTAACAAACTACTATGCTGATAGACTCGACTACAGTACACTAATGATAACGCGAGCCTAAGCTAGACAGACTCAAATGCTACGAAATTTTGACACAACAATATAGACACAGTGGCGGACTACCACACAAAATTTTGAGGGTTTTCTGATTTGATTTGGTCACCGAAATAAATCGGCTAAGCTACAGCTAATGGAGAAAGTAAATGCTAAAAGTAAATATGCTAATGAATGCAAATGGATTTAAACTATATGATTAAAGAGTTAAGAGGAATGCAATCCACCACTGCCATTCCATCTATCTAACACATACTTAACCTAATACACATATCCAATGAATGAAAGTTCCCAGGAAGAGTTGATCGTTACAACCACATCCTATTACCTAATCCTTATGCCTATGCAAGTTTGTCATGGACCTCCCTTACATCTATCCCTCTATGAACCTATAGTCATGGACTCCAAGGTTTACAAAGAAGAAAGCATTAAGTTCTAGAAAAGGTTTGAGAAGCTACAAGGGTTCACAAGTACACTATGGGCGTGTCTCGCTAGACCTATGGATTTCAATCTCCCGACGGTAAAATCGGTGTATCACTATAGAGAATTCGGTGGAAGAAATTATCTTCAGTCGCCTGTATCTCATGAAACTAGAACCCTAGCATGCATACTAAGTTGCGCACCAAAGCAAACATACAAGAATTCATACGGTGAGTCATTCAGAGAAAGAAACCTCATTCATAAAATATGCAAAACTAGATTAAAATGTATGCATCAAAAAGACTTCATGTACGGGGATTCAAGCAACCCCTCAACAATGAGTTTAGCTACTAAAAGTCATAAATAATAACATCAAAGAGTTCATGAAAAATAAATTAAATAAAGGAAAAAAAATAAACTCTTGACGACGACGGAATCGGGTTAGGCTTCTTGCATGAGATCTTCCCTTTGTTTTTGTTTCTTCTTGTTTCTTTCTTTCTCCTCCCAAGAATTTCAGCCCCCAAAAACCGTCCTCCTTATTCTTGTAAATAGCTATATATATAAGCATGCAACTAGGCTATTAAGCTAGCCCACGTGCATGCAGGACTTTAATTCCCACTCAAACTCTAATTCTTCTTTTCTTTGTACTAAGTCAAGGCACATATCAAACTTCAATTCCACTTGCACTTCTTCTTTCCACAGTCCAAGTCAAACACCACTTCTTTATTAATCTCCCCTCTCGCCAAAGCACTATATATGCCTCTCGCCAAGCTTTCCAATCCTAATTAAACTCCACTTCTGTCTCTCACCAACCTTGCTCGCCAAACAGCAAAATATATCACATGCTCGCAAGACTCTCTTAATTGTATAAATATATAAGCTCCTCGCCAAGGCCAATCCGTATATATATCCCGTGGGCAACTAGAATTCTTCTCAAATTAGGATTCCTTCACTCCGTAAGTCCTCCTCTTCCACAATAACTCTTAAAATATATTCTTTAATCTCCTTTTCTTCATTAATCTCCAAAGTACCTAAAAATAAATAAACTTAATTAATTCACTCAATTAATATCAATAAACTAAATATAGGGAACAAATTAAATACCAAATAGACGCATAAATATGCGACTATCACTGTTAGGGGGAGATATGAATGGTTTTATTCTGGATTAACGTCAGAAATTGACGTGGTATATCCCCACTATGTCTCATCATGATCCCCGCACATCTCAGTATGAGATTGAAGTGCAATGTATTCTTGATCTTCAGAAAGTAGCAGACTTTATGCCTGACTTCTTTACTGATATCATGAAGGTGACGAAATCGGTTTACTTGCTGCAAATCCTGCAAGGTTGAAAGTCCCTGACATTGGGCAAGTTAATGCAACACCCGAGCAAGGTAATATTTCTCCTGCTCATAATGGGGGTCTATCATTGGTCAAAATCCATTTATGAGTTGCTAGTGAAAAGGCAAGCCATCAAGGCACTACACTATTCATCATCAATATATGAGATTGTTTCTGAATGAAAATGTGTCTAAAATTTGACATTGACAAACACTGGAAGACGCCTCAGAGTCAATTACGATGTCAGTAAACAAAGAAATCTCACCAAGTTAAAAAAATGCTAGTGTTATTATGGATAGTTCTTCCATTGATGACGATGAAGTGGAACATTGCTCTGTTGTGGATTGGCAACAGTTAACATAGAGCATATTGACTAATACGGAAAGTTACAATCTAGGTTGAACTAGACTCTCTTACAAATGGCAAGTTTTCGGTATGGTTGTGATATAACCATCGAATTATATGCCGGTTAGACACAAATAAATCTATGTTTGGAAGAAAAATGAGAAGAACTTGTGACACAATGATTCTCTCAATACCCTAGTATTGATTATGAGGAGATGTATTATCTGGTCATGGACATTATTACTTTTCGTTACCTTATCAGTTTGGTAGTATCCAAAATACTGAGTATGCAACTTATAGATATGGTTATAGTATATCTCTATGGAGATCTTAATTCAGAGATATACATGAGAGTGTCGATTGACATGGTTATACCAAAATCAAGTAACTCTAAACCACGGAGGGCTTATGTAATTCGATTGAGACGTTCACTATATGGATTGTAATAATCCGGTAGGATGTGGTATACGCGTCTTAGTGACTACTTAATTGGGAATGGATACAAGAATGATGATATATGGCCTTGCGTGTTCAGTAAATGAACAAGTTATTTGAGATGATAGACCTTGGTAGGACTCGATTAAGTCTTGGTTTAGAGACGGTACATCGAGTTAGTTTAATTCTTATTCACCAGTTTGCTTATGTCTAAATCAGGCAATAGACAAAGCATACCCTATTAGTACATCAATGGTTGTTTGCAGTCTGGAAACAAAATGATTCATTTCATCTGAAAAGACGATGATGAGGAACTTTTGGAGCTGAGATTCTATATCTTAGTGCGATTAGAGCTTGGTTGAATTTGGCTCAGTACATACATCCAGACATTGCCTTCTCAATATGCACCTACGCAAATTCATTGGAATGGAGTAAACAAATCTTCAGGTACTCGAAGTGATCCATTGACTTGGGCTTATTCTTCCCTTACAAAGAATACAGAGAGAAACATGAAAATCGTAGTCAAGGGATAGTTGAATCGTAACATTCAAGTTCTGGGCATTTCGATCCTTCGAATGCAGTGAACGGTAACAACTCAAAGGGGTTCTTCGATCCATTGAAAGAATCTTTCGATCTATCGAAGGGGCTCCTTAGACGGACTAGAGACAAGCCTTCGATCCATCGAAGGAAATGTTCGATCCATCGAATGTTTATCCTACTGCTAGCAGTTTTACTTCAATTCTCTTATACCGAAAAAATGGTTCATGTGTTGGTCGGATTTGCTGATGCTAGGTATCTCTCTGACCCATATAAAAGACGTTCCCAAACAGGTTATGTTTGAACTATGGGGAACATGGCAGTTTCTTGGAGACCAACTAAGTAAGCCCTTGTTGTTACTTCCTCGAACTATTCTAAAGATTAAAGCTTTGTATGAAGCAGTTGATGAGTGTGTCAGGTTTAGAACGGTAATACATTGCATTTGAGGGACTAGTGGATGATTATCTACTATGACAACACCAACTTGCATTTTTGAGGATAATGCGATTTGCATTGACCAAATGAAGTTGGGTTACATAAATGGTGTCATACTTAACTCATTTCGCCAAAGTACTCCTACAATCAGCAATAACAACGGTTATTGATTATCCATGTGAATTAGGTTGGTTCGGTTGATGATGTTGTGGACTTATTTACCAATCCATTATCTAAATCTACATTTGTGAAACATGTGAGACTCACAAATGTGAGACGCATTGGTATGCGCAAGATATTTGAACTCTGTGACTGAGTTTATAGTCAGAGGGAGTTACATTTATATAGACATCATGAGGAGTTTACGTCACATGTAGTAGCTTTTGTAGTTGATGCGTTGTACTCTTTTTTCCTTGGACCAAGTTTTTGTTTTACCCATGAAGTTTTTGTATACTTGACGATGTTTTTAGTGAGGCAACAAGCTATACATCATTCCTTATGCATCGACATAATGAGGAGTGCTTAAGGAGTTTTATTTTTCGTAACTTCCGATGTGTCTTGTCATAATTAGATACGGATTAGTATAAATATAAATACAGAGAATTCATATTTTATAGGAACAGTTATTGTAACAGATTGTATTAGTCTATATTTAAGATATTCTATTAATAAAAGAGTAACAATATTCACTTTACATACTATTTCCCTTAAAAAAAAATTATTAACACACCTCCGAGAACCCTACACACACTATCTTCCCCTCACCCGCCCACATTCTCTCTCCTCTTCTTCTTCTTCTTCTTCTTCTTCTCTGTCCTAATTTCCCCATCTAGGGTTCCGAGAAATCTTCCCCCCTTTCTCTCTCTCTCTCTAGTCTCTCGCCACAGAGACCAGAGAGACTTACAGTTTCTTCAGTCTTTCTTTCTTTCTTCAACTCAATTTGAAATGAATGATTAGGGTTCCGATGACCACTCTCACACTCTCATCTTTTCTAGCTCTTCTCATTTTGGCCGGGTCCGCCTACTCCGCCACCGAGTCGGAGCTCCGATCGCTCTACGAGTTCAAGAAAGGGATCCAAACCGACCCGCTCCGGAAAGTTCTTGACTCGTGGACCGACTCTTCTTACTCCGCCCTCGCTGGGTCCCAGTCATGTCCTCCCTGGACCGGCGTCTCCTGCGACGGTACCGGCAATGTAGTCTCACTCGCCCTCGACGGCCTCGCCCTCGGCGGCGAGCTCAAGTTCAACACTCTCACGGGTCTGACCCGGTTGCAGAACCTCAGCCTTTCCAACAACGACTTCACGGGTCGGGTCCCGCCCGTTCTCGGCACAATGTCATCTCTCCAGCACTTGGATCTGTCCCGGAACCGGTTCTACGGCCCGATCCCGGCCCGGATTAACGATCTGTGGGGCCTCAATCATCTCAACTTGTCGGGAAATCTGTTCAAGGGCGGGTTTCCGGGTCGGGTTTCGAATCTGAACCAGCTCAAAGTGTTCGATGTGCATTCCAATCAGCTCTGGGGCGACATTGCCGAGCTGCTGGTTCAGTTTCACAATGTGGAGTACGTCGATTTGAGTAACAATGAGTTTTTTGGAGGGATCGAGCTGTCTTCGGATAACATTTCGAGCTTGTCCAACACTGTGCGTTACTTGAACTTCAGCCATAACAATCTGACTGGTAGATTCTTCAAGGCCGATTCGATTGGGTTGTTTCGGAGCTTGCAAGTTTTGGACTTGGGTAGTAATCAGATCACTGGACAACTCCCTTCGTTTGGTTTGTTGCCGAATTTAAGAGTTTTGAGGCTGTCGAATAATCAGTTCTTTGGGGAAGTACCAAAAGAGTTGCTTCAGAGTTCTATTCCAGTGGAGGAGTTGGATCTTAGTGGAAATGCTTTCACAGGTATAGGTTTAACTACAGTCCTGAATGGATTCTTGTTTATAGATGCGTCCAAGTTAAATGTGCTGTAACATTTGCACAAGCTTAGGCTAAATCATATGAGTTTTAAGCTCAAACTGAAGAGTTGTGGTTGAATTTCTGTAGTTTTTTGGATCAAAAGTTGAGTCTTTTTCTTAATTCTATAACTTTTGACCAATTACGGTTTATGAGGTTTTAGATGTCCGAATCAATTTTTCCGGTCCTTTTAAGTTATAATGTAAAGTTGGGCACTATTGGAATAGTGTTGAGTATCATGGGGTTTGACTTCGCTGAAAGATATGAAATGAATGCTAAAAATAGTATCTGATATTGTCATTATTTGTGTACAGGTTCCATCACAGGACTTAACTCAACAACTTTGAGAGTCCTGAATCTTTCGTCAAATGGTATGTCGGGCACCTTGCAGACTTCGGATATGAGGAGTTGTGTAGTGGTGGATTTGAGTAGAAATAAGTTCTCCGGTGATATATCAATTGTGCTGAACATGGGTGCTGCTCTAGAGGTTCTTGATTTGAGTTCCAACAGTTTTTCTGGAAGCTTTCCAAACTTGACTTTACAGTTTGAGAGATTAACTTCACTTAGTCTAAGAGATAATTTATTAGCGGGGTCTTTGCCATCAATACTGAAGGCCTGCCCCAGACTCTCTGCAGTTGACTTCAGTCAAAATGATTTCAGTGGCTCCATTCCTGGCAGTTTCTTCTCTTCATCGACCTTGACCAGGTTGAATCTTTCGCGAAATCAGTTAACTGGTCCGCTTCCTCTCCAAGGTGGACATGTAAGTGAGTTTTTAGCTCTACCTCCAGATTTGCCAATTGAGATTGTCGATCTTTCCAACAATGCTTTATCAGGTTCCCTTCCTCGAGACGTTGGTAACATGGTGGAACTCAAACTGCTAAACCTTTCCAAAAATGTGTTCTCAGGAGAGCTACCAAGTGAATTGAGTAAGCTTAATAATCTGGAGTACCTTGATCTATCAGGTAACAGATTCAAGGGTGCAATTCCTGAGAAACTGCCGGTCAGCCTAAATGTATTTAATGTGTCCTATAATGATCTATCTGGTTCTATTCCGGACAATTTAAAACGCTTTCCGGTGTCTTCATTTCATCCTGGAAATGAGTTGCTAAACTTTCCAAGTAATAATCGGGCGGGTTCAGTTCCAGATCGTATTCCAGAACAGGGAAAGGGTCACAGTTCAAAGGCTCATATTAGGATAGCTATTATTGTTGCTTCAGTTGGAGTTACTCTGATGATAGTTTTTGTTTTGTTGGCTTATCATCAAACACATCATAAAGGATTTCATGGAAGAAATAGATTTGGTGGCGAAACTACAGGGACAGATGTTAAGACCGGTAGATTCACGCGTCCTTCATTTTTGAATTTCCATACACATGTGCAGCCTCCCGCAAGTTCCTTGAGCTTTTCGAATGATCACTTGCTAACTTCACAATCCAGGTCATTATCAGGGCAGGGAGAGTTTGTAACGGAAATTGGAAATCCTGGGTTACCTGGGGAAGTGGCAACAAGTTCTACACCCATGAATCTTATGGATAACCAACCTACGACATCGGGAAGGAAGTCCTCCCCTGGTTCTCCACTATCTTCGTCACCTCGTTTTATAGAGGCAATTGAACAACCTGTAATACTGGATGTGTACTCACCAGATCGATTGGCTGGAGAACTGTTCTTCCTGGATGCTTCCTTGCAATTTACAGCTGAGGAATTGTCTCGAGCTCCAGCGGAAGTTCTAGGCAGAAGCAGCCATGGAACTCTGTACAAAGCTACTCTAGATACTGGGCATATGTTAACTGTGAAATGGTTGCGGGTGGGACTGGTCAAGCACAAGAAAGATTTTGCCAAGGAAGTTAAGAGGATTGGGTCAATAAAGCATCCGAACATTGTTCCATTACGGGCATACTATTGGGGGCCTAGGGAACAAGAGAGGCTTCTTTTAGCAGACTATGTCCTGGGGGATAGCTTGGCTCTACATCTTTATGGTAAGAGTTCTATATAAATTTTAACTCATCTAATAGCTCTCTTTGACCTCTTATTTTGTGTGGTTTGGCCATTTTGTGCGTCTCATTCATCAATTGCTTCCTTTTACTTAGTATTGTGAACATTATCTTGTGATGGAGTGTCTATGTGCTGTTCTTTAATACAAATAATTATAGTGCTTATAGTGATGGATATGGTATTTGTATGTCAAAACTAAAATGCTTGTTGGACATAGTTTTAAGCTAATCTCTTAAGTGGTTCTAGGATATTGCTTTGTTGTTTTAGTTTGTGCTCTTTTCCTCCTCCAGTAAAAGCCATTCTCGTCAACCTACCTGGGTTTGAAATGCCCAAGTCTGTTTTGTCCTAACGTTTTCATATTCCACATGGGCCGACCCCCATACAGTTTTCCCAAGTGCTACTAACTAGGTCTGAGTGATACTGAGGAAGGTTTTAGAATATGTTGTTGGTCGACATTACTGCTTGTTGATCTTTCTCTTTGCAGTTAAGCTTTTGAACTTTTGATATGACCAGATCCGTGTGAAACGGAATTCTATATTCCTACAAAAAGGCCACACTGGATATCATTGCAGTGTAAGTTGTGTCTCATAAGGACTTGAATTGACTGAATGAAAAGATACTGACAAGTTCTCATATAAAGAATGAGCTTGTACCAGTCATACCCCTCAACTTATTTGCATGAAGAGAGGAGTGCACAAGTAGAAAGAAGGGAAACAACTTTTCTGTTTACGGTTCTTAGTTCGTACATTACTAGAGAATGGGTTTTGAGTATTGGTATTCTGCAGTGTGTATATGTGGTGGGGGTAAACGCCTAAACATTTATTAATGGTAGCTGGTAACTTTGTATTTTTTGTTATTGATAAGAAATTTCTTCCATTCTGATCCATTTGAGTTCTGATATCTTGTGGCCATTCATCTTTTGAGTCTTCACAAATGAGGAACTATATCACTCAATACAATTACAGAGCCTGTAGAGGAACAATTGACCAATTAATGGCATTTAATATTTGAACGCAAATAGAAAAATTGGTATGTAGATACCTTAATGGCCTGCTTACCTGCAGAGTATGAGAAATGGTCTCTGGAGTTTAAGAACTGCTATTAGCGGCTTGGTGACCACATTATCTTTGGAGCATTTATTGTGTTTGTTTGGAATTGAAAGGGATAGATTATTGGCCGTAAATGGCACTCGCAAATTGCAGTGGTATGATAATCATATGAAAAGTTAACAAATGCGCTAATCACCAAGGCTTTGAAGATAAGTTCTCTGTGTTATGCTGCCTTTTGTTTAGCTCCTTAAGATGCCCCATGAAACCCGCTCTGAATTGTCTACTATTTACATGTATTGGTGTGTATAGTTCAAATGTGCTCTTTTTGGTTGGCTTCTAAGCATTCATCCATATGTATGTTTCTAAGTATCATACTGTATGGTTTGCAGAGAGCACACCTAGGAGGTACTCCCCATTATCTTTCAACCAGAGGCTAAAAGTAGCCGTGGAGGTTGGTCGATGTTTGCTATACCTACACGACAGAGGCTTGCCCCATGGAAACCTAAAGCCAACTAATGTGATCCTAGCAGGTCCTGAATACCATCCTCGCCTTACTGATTACAGTCTTCATCGTCTAATGACACCAGCTGGTATTTTGGAGCAATTTTTAAATATGGGAGCTCTTGGATACCGTGCTCCAGAACTTGCTACTGCAGCTAAACCTGTCCCCTCTTTCAAAGCGGATGTTTATGCCTTTGGTGTGATTTTGATGGAAATGTTAACCAGAAGAAGTGCAGGTGACATTATATCGGGTCAGTCAGGGGTGGTTGATCTTACAGATTGGGTACGGCTTTGTGATCATGAAGGACGAGGAATGGATTGCATTGACAGAGACATTGCAGGTGGGGAAGAACCCTCAAAAGCAATGGATGAATTACTTGCAATATCACTGAGGTGTATTCTCCCTGTACATGAGAGGCCTAACATCAGACAAGTATTTGACCACCTGTGTTCTATATCCCTTTAAGATTTTTGTAAATGCGTCTTGGAATTAGTTTTTTTTGTTCCTTGACCCAATTTTTTTGTTCATTATTATTATTATTATTATTTTTTTCCTACTCAATTGGTTTCTAGCCTTCTTATTTTGAGGCTCATTATCTCATTTTTTCTTGTAAAGGGATCCATTGACTAGTGACTGTGTTTTGAGCTTGATATTTAATTGACTTCGATTGCCCTTTGTGTTCAACGATTTCAAAGTTTAGAGTAGGTAGTGTTTTTTTTAATTATATTATATTTTGTATTTTATTTATTTTTAATATTCAAATCACTTGTAAATTAGTTTTATGAGAATTGAATTCCTGACCTTCTGGTATATGTCAAGTTTAGAATAGTTCGTTTCAGTAATTTTCTTGGCTATATTTTCATGCCATTATCTAAGAGCAATTCTAACAATGTCATTTAAAATTTGCTTATTTTATTCAAAAATGGATGATTTTAGTTAATCCCTTGTGTAAATTTACTCTAACAACATCACTTAAAATGTAGTTAGATCTGAATAATTGTTTAGTTGTGATTAGTTGATAATAAATAATTTATTTATTAATTTAGTTATTGATTGCATTTGCAATTTAGAAGGAAAGAATTAACTCTAGTATTGAGGATGAACAAATACATTCGTTACCTATAATTCATGTTGTCGTTATAAGAATAACCAAATAGAGGATGAAAACATAAAATACAGAGAATCCTTAAATTGGCTAACAAGATAAGGGAGCTACTGGAGTAAATTTTAAGAGAAATTTTTTATATTTTAGATAGAAATGATTTATAGGAGATTTGTTGGAGTTGCTTTTAGAGAATCATCGTACATGCTTCAAGCACCAATCAAATTCAAATCCTGCCTATCTAATCAAACATGTTTCAAGCACAAATCCAATTCAAATCCTACCTATTAAACTGCAAATCACATAGCACATCACATAATATATGTCTATCTCACAGACACATGAAATATTGACATCCTGCCTATGTCATTACATCCAAATACTCAAGTCACAGAGAAGTTCAAGCCCATCACAAACAATACAAAGTTTCAGCAACAAAATTACAGAAAATTAGCTAATATAAATGTCCATGATGTCCAAAAGAGTCCGATAAAAGTCCGATACAGTCCAAAACAAAGTAGAATTGCGAAAAAAGGAACATTGCACTGATTGCAGAAAGAGAAAAAAAAAGAGCAGCATCAACACGAACTGCCAACACTCCCAGCAGCACAGCAACCAAACAAAACAGTAGCTATCCCAAGTTACTAGCCTGCAATTACACAACAAAAAAGTAGCGATTAAACAAAGTAAAGCTACTAGCCTACCATTAAACAACAAAATAGTAGCAATTAAACAATAAAACAACACCCTAACAACAACAAATCAACAACACCTTCACAAACAGCAATACCATTTCAACTTCACATTTCAAAACAATAACAATAGCACCAGATCATATATCATCTAACAACAAGAAGAAGATTTTACATCTTTAAGAACTAAACATAATTTGCTTAAAACATTACCACCACTTATTCAAGCTAATCTAAAATTCTGAATGAAACACTCAAACCCACACAAGCATATAACATATTGCTGCCAACCCAATTGCCTCTAGTTTGTAGCACATATTAATCTACGAAAGCTCCTCTAATTAATTAGAAATACATCACTAAGCTAATTGACAAAGACCAAACCCTAATTGGAGACTCGGAGGAGTCGGAGGGGCTATGTCGTAGAGACGAGAGGAAGGGAGGGAGAGAGAGAGAGAGAGAGAGAGAGAGAGAGAGAGAGAGAGAGAGAGAGAGAGAGAGAGAGAGAGAGAGAGAGAGAGAGAGAGAGAGAGAGAGAGAGAGAGAGAGAGAGACGTTAGCGGTCCCGTCTCAGCGAGAAGTGGCGGCAATGAGAAGTCGAGAACAAGAGAGAGATGACGAATGAGGGTGAACTGCAAAGTGAGAAATAGGGGCCGACTGAATAAGGGTTACAAAATTTTCTAATATACTTGGGATTCGATGCATCATGAACTATTATAGTAACATAGGCTCGCTTGTATAGACAAATAGAGGAGCGACATGTATGTCCGGTTTGTTATATTTTGGTGTGTTGTTTTTACATAAAACCGAACTTGAACCGGTCTGACTTTGATTCAGTTCACTTAAAAACTGATAATTAAAACAAAAAATCGAACCAAACAGGCCGGTTCAAATTCGGGTCGGTCCGATTTGCCAGTTTTCCAGCTTTTCTGCCCAGGCTTACCGCAAACACCTCATCAGCATTGGTGGAGAACCAACCATAATCTGGCTTGAGTGGTGCTACCCAGAAAAATAAACTGGGTGCCATGATAAAAAAAATTCTTTTGTTTTTGAGAACAACCTAAAATAAAGGTTAAAAAGACATAAATATTGTTAAAGTTCATATAACATTTAATTATCTTATGAGTATTTCAAAAGAAGGGAGCAAATTAAGTGAATTTAAAAGACATACATGAGGGAGCAAAATGATATATGTCAAATATAAGGAATCAAAGTTTATAAACTTTCATACATAAGGGAGTATTCCAGCCATTTTTTCCTAAGAAAAAGCTAGTAAAAGTGAAGTCTGAAAGCTCGAAGCCTCGAACACATTTAAGCACAAAACTTCCTCCTTTTTGTTCCACCGTAACTACAAACTGGCTGGCTTTTGGTTCTGCAAGCACCATTTCAGAGTTTGGGTTCTCTCATATTTCCCGCCATTAGCGTTTGAAAGGCTAATTCGTCTTTCACATTTTCTCATCCCAAACTGGGTTCTTTGTTTTCTCTTTATAGTTTTAGACACAGTCACAACTTTCAGTGCTCTCTTTGCCTCTCAAATCCCAATTTGGGAACTTGAAACTTGAGACCCCGATTGCTTAATTCAGCTGCCAATAATAGGTAATATCTTTTGCTATTTCAATACTCTGTGAATTCAGATTTAAATTCTATATTTCTATTTGTAAATATCTGATTTTTAATTTGGGAAAGAGCCATGGGGTCATTTGGTTTGTTGTTTATATATCTGTGAATTTGGTATATATTTTGGTATTAAAATTGCTCAGCCCTTTTCTATTGTTCAATCATTTATAAGAAGGCAATTTTGTTTATAAGTTAGAACAATTCATGTCTAATTGTTTATATGAATACTTGCATGCAACAACTCTTACATATTAGAGTAGAGTTGAGTTTATGGATATTGTGAATGCATTTTTTCTTTGCTTTGATCTTTTGCTTGATTTCTTTGTTTGATTTATTTTGAGTTTTGACTTTGTTCTTGGCTAAGTAAATAAGGTAGTGGAAAAGAAATAAAATTTGAAGTTGAGATTTTTGTTTTTGAAAAATTTATTCTGAATATGTGAAAAGTATAACAACCTCGCAATATAAGTAAATTGTTCTCGTAAAATAAGTAGATTTAGTGCATATTATTTCGAGACTACCTCATAAAATAAGTAGACTTCTCAAGTATTCTAATGTACTAAGATAATCTACTTGAGAAAGAAAAAAACCCTAGCCGCCTAGTGTAGCTAGGTGTTAACGTACGACATTGATCTCCGACAACCGCTTGCATGTTGAGAGTTTTTCTTGCTGAGAGGTTCTTGTTGAGAGGTTCTAGTGTGGTCATGGCTTTGGTGGTTTGGTTAATTTGATCAGCGAGGTTGACCTTTTCTTTTGGTTGGCGCCCATCGAGATCCATGGTTGCCTCCATGGATCTGGCACTATCGACAACTCAGTTGCTTGTGTCTTAGCTTCAAAGCTTGTGGATTCCTTCGATGGATTGGGCCCGAACGGAGCATGATGCATGGATTCATCCGAGCGAGACCTGGAGGTTGTGTCCTGCTCAGGCACGACTTAAGATCTGGAAGGGATTGGAGGCGGCGGGTGGCAGCAACGTGTTACCAAGTTGCTTGGGTCCAACCGTTGCTAGAGGTATGGCTCAGAGTCTTCTACTGGCAACTTGGGCAAGGCTTGCTCTATTTTTGGGGTGAAATCGACGCATTCTTTTTTGGTGGCCAGCATTATATTGGCCTTCGAGATTATGTCCGACAAATTTTTTGGTGGTCGATAGGGCCTAGGTGCACCGACGGAGCAGATATTTGAGCAGTCGACCATGGACGACGAATCAATTGGAGGCGTGGTCAACAAAGTCAATATTTGAGTAGGGCTTAGTCTAGGTCCTTGGGCCTATGGATCAGGCTGGGTATGGGCCTCATGATTTATTTGGCAATTGAGGGTTCTATTAGGTATCAGATTTGGGATCAGGTGAAAATTTTATTGTCAACTAGGATTGGATGCAACTCATTCAAAGTTGGCTTCCTCGTTTATTGGATTTTCTATCAACTTAAGGCCAGGAAATGGCGGCAATGCTGGTATGCTTCATATTCGATTTTCTGAATGTAGTTTTCTTTGCTTTGGTCTTCTGCTTGATTTATTTTGAGTTCTAACTTTGTTCTTGGCTAAGTAGATATGGTAGTGGAAAATAAATCAAATTTGATGTTGATGTTGAGAATTTTGTGATTTAATTTGGTTATGTGAAATTTTACAGTTGTCTCTGATATTTTTTCTTCGAATTTTGGACTCTTTCGATCAAACTTGTATGCCAAACCTTAACCCTTAGAAGATCTTTAGTGTCCGAACTCATTGTGTCCCAACTCATTGTGTCCGTTCGAACACAATGAGTTCGAACTCATTGTGTCCGAACTCTTTCGATCTTATACTTTCTATTGTGTTCGAACTTATTTTAGATCGCACGAACTTGCTCGGAAGAGGTAACCGTGACTACACAACCATGTACTCACCTATATTGGTGTAGAAATTGATGAATTGTATTTCATTGATCTATACAATACAGTATGTTCTGATATATGTACACATGCTTGAACCTGAATAGAGGCCCATAAGGCTACAACCTTGGGCTCAAAATTTTGGGGACCCAATTTTTGTTTTCTATTTTTTAATATACCTAATATATTGATATTTAGAAATACCCAAATTTTGTCTATGTCCATCATTTCACTATTCTAACCTCTACGAACCTAAGATATAGAGAAACTCAATGATCAATAACAAATGAATATGTCTTGAAAATATAAAGGTTGAACCCTCTCAAAGTTCTCTTTCTAGTATTTTCTTTGTTGATGGTTCTCAACAAGAATTTGCTTATTCGACGGATGGGTGTAAGTCGAGCATGATCGTGAAAAATATATAGTTTAAGCGAGATTTGAAGTGAGGTATGGAATTCTGGCTAATTTGTAGACAAATTCGACCAAATTGAACTGAGTTCTAGCCTTGGATATTGTAGGTTTTGATTGAATTTGATCTTTCAAAAACTAGGTATCTGACTGTGTGGGATTTTCATGTAGTAACCAATTATTTTTGAATATCATAGGGGAAAGCAATTTTTCAGTTGATTGACTTGATTCCGTGCCAACACTTGGCAATGTTATATATACATGTTTTTGAGTAAGCAATTTTTGTTTTACTTTTAAATTGAGGAAGCGATTTTGGTCTAAGGATTAGTTATCTTTTTTTTTCCCATCAATTTATATTGTAGTTTGGATCTAGTATTCTAGTATTAGTATTTGATTATTATTATTGAGATGTGAAATTGGTTTGTGATAGACAGATTGAAGTGCTATTTTTTGATATTATTCGATAGCTAGGTGAAAAGATATTGCATAATCGTTGTTGAATTTTCGTTGGCACGATATTTACCATTTTTTGAGCTCGTCTTAGGTCCTAAAATCTCAAGTTCGGACCTATATATACATCAGACTCTACAATTGTAAAAGGAATGATATTAAGCAATTAAGGTGCTTTACAACAGAATAAATCAAGTTACAACAAATTTGGGATTGACAATTGATGACGATACATTTGAAACAACAAATGTACGATACGTAAATAATATATTTGATCGATAATAATTTGGAGCGAAAACAAAGAAATTATCTCTAGTGAATTGAGCAATCAATAAGCAATTTGTATGAATGGAGGGAAGACAATACATGGGAAGGGGGGGGGGGGATGATTAAGACTTCATAAAAAATAGGAGTAAATAATAGATAAATATTACATTGTTCTTGAAAAAAGTACTATTCATTACAAAGGTAACTGTCATCGTTGAGATTTTATATCCTAAAAACGTTTTAAGATAATTTCATCGTTTATAGTAACGAATACGTCTTTCTTAATGTATGATACCATTCATACCAAACAATCATTCATCAACTCATCACCCATTCGGCTGCATAAACGACTATTCACAATATTCATTGCAGAAAATACTCTCTTCACACTTGCTGTTGTTACTGATAAAATCAATACTAATGTCAAAAGCAAGTAACCTAGTGGATATGTCTTATCTTTTTTCCAGTGAACCATTTTCTCTGCAAGCTCAGTAATCCCTCTCAAATTAGAGAACTCAACATCGAAGCGCATGTCTATAATATAGTTCTCAAGTTGATCATCAAGTACCTCTATCTCATGTTTAGAAAAGTCTAGATGATAACAATAGGCAAGACGAATTCTCTTTGCTTTATCAAAAGCTGAGAATGAACTACTTGGATTTAAACTTGACATGCTTAGAAACAGCTCTGTATTCTTCTCATTGAATCAATAACCTAATTCTTGAAGTTGTTTATCTATAACTATATAGAATAAATCAAAATGATAACGATGCAAGTTTGTTATTACTTGAGATTTTCACTTTGATGTTCTAGGAGGTTCGAATTTTTCATCCATGCTTAGATTTTGTTTATCTCAATCTTCCCACAAAAAGAAGAAACTTGTATGAGTAAATCATCCTAACCGCTCTTCTTCAACATGTACAGTCGCTTATTGCATGCAGTAACCAAACTCATAGCATTCACAATATCTTGATTTTTTCTTTGCAACGCTTTTGACAGATCATTTGTGATTCTGAGTATTTTTCTCATCAAACATAGACTCAATATAAAATCATATGATTGCATATAATCCTTAACAACTCTTGCTTCTAGTTTTTGAAAAGAGCTTGCTCCTCTATCAATTCTGATAACACCAAATACAACGATCACATAATTAAACATTCTAGCCAAACTGATTAAAATGTCAAAATGAGAGCTCTAACGTGTATCACTAGTTCGCTTGAGACTAGTTTCTTGGTTTAAGCCTTGCCCACTTGAGAGCTCATTATTATCTAATGCCTCTAAAATGTCATTACAATACTTTTCTTGAAGAATATCTCGTCGTTTAGCCAATGCTCCAACAACATTCACCACATTAACAACTAATTCAAAGAAGTCCGAAATATCATCATGATTTTTTGCCACCCTAACAAGAGCTAGTTGAAGTTGATGAGAAAAATAGTGGATAAAAATCGTAAATTCATTCTCCTTCAAAATAAGTGCTTTCAAACCATTCAACTCGCCTCGCATATTACTTGCTCCATCATAATCTTGACCCCGCAATCTAGATATGCTTAAACCATGCATAGAAAAAAAATCACCCATAGCTTCTTTAAATGTTCCTGTATTGATATTGGTAACATGCTCAATCCCCATAAAATACTCAATTACTTTACCACCATCAACATAACGAAGTACAATGACCATTTGCTCCTTGCATGACATATCTCGAGATACATCAACAAGAAGAGCAAACAAAGAATCACCAATTTCACTAGCAATAGTATTGATTATTTTACTTGAAATAGTACTTACAATATCTTTCTGAATAACCGGTGATGTCAACTTCAAATTTTCAGGAGCATTCTTGAATGTGACGGATTTGAAATCTTCATTGTAACTGCATAGCCATTCTAAAATTTCAACAAAGTTTTCTCGATTATAAGAATTTTCAGACTCATCATGTCCACGAAATGGAAGCCATTGTTTCAAAAGAACTCTAACAACACCAATTGATGCACTCAAGCGAGTTTGGTAGTCAATCCTATCTTAATATGTATATTTTGACATAACAGTTTCAATTTGTTGTCTTGGGTTTCTTAGAGCATCGCAACTTCTCGTAGCCTGGTTATAGGTAATATTAGATCCTCTAAAATGTAATGACATAGTTCTCTTGTCCTTCCAAGACTTGAATCCTTTAGTAACAAAAGTTTCACCACTAACTTGTTGTCCGACATCGAGTTTGAAAAGATAACAACATAAATAAAATACTTCATCCTTGTCGACACTGTATTCCAACCAAAAAGGAAAATCATTGAACCAATCACGATTAAACCTTCCCTTTCTTTTCCCATCCTCATTGAAAGGAAACTTGTGAGCTTTAGGTTGACAAGGCTCTTTATCTAGATAATATCTTCGAACTTTTTCTCGAATATTAGGATGATAACTTGAAATGGTTAGGCATTTATCGGGATCAGAAGGATATTTTTCTGAACTATCTTCAACATAAAGCTTTTTCGGATTGTTGTCGTTCTTCTTTCGAATCTTTGCAGGTTGACTTTGTTCCGGTGACTTCTAATTTGAAAGTGATGATTCTTCCACTGCGGACTTCTCTTTTCGTTAAAATATCTCACCACAGCAAAAGTAGTATGATCTATACATCAAATTTAGTCAGACCTGATAAATTGCTAGACCTAATTTCTAACGGTTGGTTTAATGACATTTTATAAATAGAGACCACGAATCTTGTAATAATTGGAGATTTTATCCTTGATTGAACATGCTTGATGTTCGGTAATTTGTGGGTCTCCAAAATAAACTCAATTATTAGAATCATGTTTATAATATAATACTAAATACTACTAACATTTATAATTTTATTTAAATTCATATATGATAATATTAGTTAGTTAAGTTTTCCACGTACGGAAAGAGTTTCAAGTAGGGCTGGGCACAAATTCCGCAAATTTCGGTCCCGTCCCGGTCCCGTCCCGATCCCGTCCCGATCCCGGCGGGATTTGAAACTAAAAATGTTCATCCCGTCCCGTCCCGTCCCATCAGAAAAACAACGGGACGGGACGCGGGACTTAAATTTCTCATCCCGTTAGGCCCGTCCCGTCCCATATATAAATTTAAATTGATCTTGACTGTTGATTTTAATTTTGTATTGCTATGTTTTTAATCTTGTATTGCTATATTTTTAATCTTGTATTGCTATGTTTTTAATTTTCTTCTTTTTTTGTTAAACTTATGATATGTGAACTTGTGTAACAGATTATGGATGTTATTCTTGTTATGTTTGATATTATTAGGTTATAGATTGTGACTTATGAATGTAAGCAAGTTGTGTAATTGTAATTAGATCATAGATACATGTGATTTATGAATGCAAGTAAATTTTTCTTCTTTTTTGTTTCTAATTTTGTGGTGGGATTGAGCCCGTCCCGTCTCGATCCCGTCCCGTCCCATGTGGGATTAGGCCCGGCGGGATTTACTCTCAAAATGCAAGGCCCGTCCCGCATGTAACAACCGGGACGGGACGTGGGATGACCTCAATCCCGTCCCATGCCCAGCCCTAGTTTCAAGACACAACACTTACAATATCTTTATCATTATTGTACAAATTATTTTGATTTGACATTTTGACAAAATATATTTTTTCCAACTTAGTTTTGGCAACTTTTTGGACAACGTGAAAAACAATGATATATGAAAAAAAATTGTCTCTGAAATGTCGGGCCGTAGGGGGGTCACTTGGCCTGGGTTCGCCCACGTGTCGCTCTGCCCCTGGGTGTGAGTATTTGACATCGAATTGCCAATACCCATAAAGATGTTGTGAGGCCCGCCATAGGGTTGACAGTTGTAGAGTGGCATGTTGGGGCGGTTCATGTGGTGGGTAGCAAAGTGGGCTCCGGCAAAGGCAAGGCATTAACAGGCCCAGAATATTGATCGATGTGGAGACTGATGAGGCCCATGCTGATTTGTGACACCAAATGGGAGCTCGGCCAAGTACTCCTTGAGCCCAATTGGGACGGGCAGCCCTCTGTTCCATTGCCTTGGTTCCACCGACCATTGTTGGAGTTGCTCCTATTGCCTCGACTTCCATTGCGTCCTCCTTGATAGCTGGTTCGACCACCCTGATTGATTGTTGCCGCTGGAATCGCGACGATTGGATCCAGATTGGGATGCTGAGAGCTTTGATTGAAGGAAAGGATGGAGAAGAACAAGCACCAAGTTGGCGAGGGTGAGAATAAAGAGATTGCATCAAGTATAGTTGCAGTATTTTCTTCGCAACTATTTACTGCTCTAGGAATGATGTGTGCATTTGAAGAGAAAGAGACATGAGAGATGGTGCGTTTTTCAAAGCTCCCAACTGTTGCTCAGTGGAACTCTGCTATACGAGAATCTGTAAACCAAAGCTATCCAAAAAAGGCCCTCCTTTTCTTTCGCCAAATGAAGCGAAATGGTTTGGAACCTAACAACTTCACTTTTCCTTTCTTAGCCAAAGCATGTGCCAAGCTCACCAACCTCAAATTATCCCAAACCATTCACACCCAGGTTGTAAAATCACCATTGCAGTCTGATGTCTTTGTGCAAACAGCTATGCTTGATATGTACGTCAAGTGTGATGGATGTGGTGATGAAAGACACGGCTTCCTGCAACGTGATGCTTATGGGTTTCGCGCAGTTGGGTTTCCAGGATAGAGTGTTGTCTTTGGTCTGTGACATGAGGTTTACCGGGATTCAGCCTGATACAATCACGGTTATGGGGTTGACCCGGGCGAGTTTAGCAACTAAAAATCTGGGATTGGTGAAATCTGTTCATGCATTTGGAATTCAAGTTGGGATAGAAAGTGACGTTTCAATGGCTAATACTTGGATCTCTGCCTATTCCAAATGCGATGATTTGGGATCAGCCAAGGCTGTATTTAATGGGATTGGCATGTGTGTGAGGACTGTTGTCTCATGGAATTCAATGATAGCAGGATACTCAAGCTCAAACAGATTTTTTGATGTTCTATATGTGTACAAGAAGATGATGTTGTCTGATGGATACAGGCCTGACACAAGCACTACTTTAAGTGTCCTTTCTTCATGCAATCAACCTAATAAGTTGTTCCATGGTATGCTGTTTCATTGTCAAGGAATTCAACTGGGTTGTGATTCTGACTTCTATGTTAAGAATGATCTTATATCAATGTATTCCAAGTGCGGTGACATACCTTCTGCTAGATTATTATTTGACGGCATGCCTGAAAAAACTCGTGTTACATGGAATGCTATGATCAGTGGATATGCTGAAAGTGGGAATCTGAATGAGGCCCTCGAGTTGTTTCATGCTATGGAAGCAGCTGGTCAAAGACCGGATTTGGTAATTGTTATTTCTCTGGTTTCAGTTTGCAGTCAAACAGGAGCAATTGAACGTGCAAAATGGATTCATAAGTATGCCTTTTCAAATGGATTAAGAGAAAATATAGTAGTTTGCAATGCATTAATTGATATGTATGCAAAATGTGGAAATATGGATATTGCTCGAGAGCTCTTCTATGCATTGCCAGTAAAAACAGTTGTTTCTTGGACATCTATGATCTCAGGTTGTGCTTTCAATGGTGAGTACAAGGAAGCCCTGGACCTATTCCAATTGATGCTGGACATAGGCACGAAACCAAACAACTTAACATTTCTTGCTGTTCTTCAAGCTTCCACTCATGTAGGTCTGCTTGAGAAAGGAATGGAGTGCTTTAACATGATGGCACAAGTTTATAGTATGAAACCTGGGTTAGACCATTATTCTTGTATGGTTAGTCTTCTTGGACGCAAAGGAAAACTAGAAGAAGCAGTGATGCTTGTTGAAAATATGCCGATAATACCTGATGCTGGCATATGGGGTACATTACTTGGTGCTAGCAGGATTCACCGCAACATAGATATCGGTGAATATGCATGTAGCCGTCTCCTTGAATTGGAGCCTAAGGTTGCAGTTCCCTATGTGGAGATGGCTAACATATATGCATCAGAGAGAAGGTGGGATGAAGTTGCTGCATTAAGAACTGTGATGAAATTTAACAGAGTGAAAAAATCTCCCGGACTGAGCCTTGTTCATGTTAATCAGAAGGCTCATGTATTTTCAGTTGAGGATGGAAGTCATCCTGAAGCCTTACTGATATCTGCAATTATAGGCAGTTTGCATTTGAATTCAGAAGAAGAATATACTACAGTCAGAGAATTTAGTGAATGGTCAATTTAAAATAATCTATTATTCAGAGTAATATGAGATGAATGATGAGCTGGTAGTCTATTCAAATTAAGATATCATATTACAGTAAAGATGCGAAATGGCACTGTCTTCTGAGTCCACAAGCTAATGGAACCGGTGTTTATAGACGAGGTCCACATTTCCTGAAGTGAATGTTTCAGCTAAGGTTACAGTGAGCATATTAGAATTGGTAAAATAAGATCACTACATAAGCACATGTTTAGCAACTGATGATCAGTTACTGTGATTATTGTAAATTATGTAGATTGATCTAGACTCATGAGGTTCTATGTTAAGAAATTTTGATATATCCACCGCACTGATAACTTTGTATTAGGAAATTTTGGTCATTTTGCATATAGTTACGGAAAGCGCAAGCCACGTTAGCATCTTAACGAGGTGGTGACGAAAAACTGAAAAATAAATAAATTGAGGTTATGACAAAAATTGAGTCTGGGTACCACATTGATAACTTTGTAAATTCGGATACCACACTGCCCGAATAACCAAAGTTGAGACATTGTCCAAGTAATTTAGTCTATTAATTAATACCTTATATAAAGCTCAAACGAGGAATAAACAGTAATTTCTAGGAAAAGACTATTTTGTCATCGGTTTCTAATTAATTACACCACAAGCCACGATCGTTATTTCCCAGTTTTTTTCCACTATATCCCTTCAATCTCTTCAATCCCAATTGAATTGATGGAAAAGCAGGCGAGATCAATGAGAGCGGCTCTGTTTCTGTGACTCATTTCGTCTTCGTTGCCATTGAATTGGTCATCTTTTCTCGAATCATCCTGTCCCATGATTAGATTGGCGGAGAGACTGAGAGAGATGAGAATCAAATTCATTATGAATTTAAATCGATTGATTTTTGAATAAGGATTGTTAGCATAAGTGCTTAAGCTTAGCACTTCATACACACTTGACCGAGAACAAGAAACATGAAGCACACGAATAAAAAGAAACTTAAGTGCACCGAGTCCCACATCGAAGAATGAATGAGAAGAGCACCCAAGAGTAAATATAAAGGTAAACTATTTATTATCAAATTAAGTTAAGCAATAACTCTTGAATGAAATTCACTAGGTGAAACACCGCGCCAAAGGCGCGGTTATCCATTAAAATGACATAAAGTACTTATCGAGTATAGTTTATCTAGAACTAAAGCGTAAAACATTGTTTGAAATAGCATTTAGCAAGTTTAATACCAGCTAATTTCTACTTAAACATAAACAATGGTAAAAAGTTACATCATTATACATCCTTTGTCTCCCAATGATGCATCTCAGAAACTCAGGCCACCCATATTTCAAGTACAGATTTTCTCCTTATTTTGTCACACTAACATTCCATGAGCACTCCGAGGATTGCTTCAATTTCAATGTTGTTGTATCAAAAAGTTTGTTCCCAAGGTGTTTTCTAACAAATCTCAGTGGGATTCTCTTCAAGACACAAAAGAAAGCAAGGATAAGCTATAATTTTTGATTTCTGGTTATTTCACTTAAATGAGAAGTAGTGAAGAAGCTTATAACATCTTGAATTAAATAAAAAGATACATGTAGCCTGTAAAGGATCATAACAGAATATAAGAATATTCTGGGAAAACTTAATTACCATTTGCTCAGTACTGTAGCCAGGAAGAATGATCTTGAAGAGGTATGCTTTATCTTCTTGTCTTCCATTGATGTGGGATAGCTTACGGATAATGAATCGGTATCTTTGTTAACACAATGAAATATCCTTTTCCGCATCATACCTGATAGAGAAATCAAAGGAACAATGAAGTCTCGTATAAGCAAATGAAGACAACAATACAACAAATTTTAGCATGAAAATAGGGTTGAGACTTCTTGAGACGTACATGTCTCTCTGGATCTTCATTTTTTATTATTTTATATAGATGGCACCATTGTAGATAAAATTGGACTTAGCACTTGCAGAGAAGTAATAGAGTACCTCATTTTTATATACCGCGTCTCCAGCAAATGAAGCTCCCTCAGAATATTGAATTTTTCACAGTTCAATTGTAAAAGTCTGTTTCACATAACACAATATAACTATCAGGATTAATTTAATTATATGTATATATAACAACGTCCTTTTAGGCAAGAGGCTCATATGAGCACATCTATGTTTTGGATTACTTTAGTATTACTTTGTGTTAGTCTATCTAAATTAATAACATCTATGTTTCACACTCAAACATAGACTAACATAATCCAACTGTGTTCTAGAGTTTCATATAAATCCTCAAGTTCCTAATACTTAAGTATCCCATTCTATTCACATAAATGCTACAGAGAGAGTACATAGAGGTTTATCCAATCAAATATTCTAGGTATATAGCACCGATAGACCTAGTTTAATTGCTTTTGATAATCGACCATGCTTGAGCAAATTAGACACTGAAAGATCACCAAAATCAAGAGCGAGGGAGGTTACATTATCAAACCTGATCTTCGAATTTGCGGTGTCTACCAAGAAGGATATGGCGAGATCTCTATTACAATAACGTGTGTGTGTGTGTTTTTTTTGTTCCAAACAATGGCACTACAAAATTTACACTAATGTGCGCTTTTCAGTTTGATAAGCACACATTACTTGATTGAGATTGACACAAAAGACCATACAGCCAATTAAACTCAGAATTTGATATTCTTAATATTAGTACGTAGGGAAATTAACAAAACACAGTAACTTAGGTTTGAAACATGTATCAAGCCACATCAACCAAACTGATTGAACATCAAACATAAATACAAATTCAATAGATCACAACAAAATCCATATTTTAGCTCCCTCTTTAAAACCCCAACAAAAATTGAAAGAAAGTGAAAGATTGGTATTGGTGGGAGAGATTAAAGTACGTAGTCGGGATCGGTGATCGATCAGTGGAGTGAAAGTCATGACGGTGGAGATAGAAGCGCAAAAACGTCGCTACTGTCAACGGTGGGTCTTAAGCCTGTTGCAAGGTTCATGAAAGCAGAAAACTAACATTGTGAAAAACCATAACGGTATATTCATACCTGTCCATTTAGGATACAACACGCAGCAGTGATCACTTTGTGAAGATCAGTCCAGTCTACCACTCTTCTATCAGGTATGTCCCATAAACGAATCTTTGCATCAAGCAGCCGCTGAGAAAATAATTATCGTCTAAGGGATTGAACTGTATGCATGTTAACCACATCAATTCCGCATGTTAAAACTCAAGAACCAAATAAAGATCTATTAACCAAATAGTGACATATTTGCTGCACCATAGGATCAAACAACAAATGAACAATGGTTCCGTGAAAACCCAGTATGTTTACCAAATTCGAAGATATTTTAAAAAAATCATAAATAAGGATATATTTCAATGTTAAAAATACTTCTTACCATAATCGTTGTGGGCAAACAACCTTAAACATGTCTTGGTCTCCATATCCCATAATCTAATTGTTTTGTCCATTGAAGAAGAAAGCAATAACTGCACAGCGTATCAAAATTTAGCCCAAAATATAGTTATAAGTTGTAACCAATGAATATGCAAAGAATTAATCATAAGAACAGCTTCAACATTGAACACAACAAACCAATGATAAATATGAACGATCACAGTCTAAAAACTGACCTGATCTCTATACCATGACAGGTCCAATCTAACATCCAAATGACCTTCAAAAGTGCACACAGGTTTTTCCGAAAGAGCAAACACGAATTCGAGCAAATGGACATAGTCAGGATTATGATTTGTTTTCCTAGCAGATCCTCCCTTCCCCTTCTTCTTCTTGGTAGTCAAACTTATCTCATAACAGCACCACTTCATCGTCAATGACTATGATCCGGATTTCAGGCATGACTTAATGATGAAGTCGCCTCCACACACGACTTTATGTTGTAGCCAGAACATAAAGAAAAGAAGGAGGGGATCCCTATACACACATACTACAGCTCATTGCTAACAATAAGTTAAAAGTGCGGCTCATTGAGTAGTTTATAAATGCAACGTATGAATACACTTCATTCGAATACCATACAGACAAATTGAAAAGTAAGTAACAGAAAGAAAAGAAAGAAAAAGGAGCAGATCCCTATACACAGATACTACAACTCATTTGTAACAATAAGTTAAAAGTGCAGCTCATTGAGTAGTTTATAAATGCAACGTATGAAAACACTTCACTCGAATACCATATAGACTCACACACACAGACAAATTGAAAAGCAAGCCAAAGCATTCTCACCTTAAGCGAAACAAAAAGAAAAGAAAGAAAAATAAGGGGATCCCTCTACACAGATACTAAAGGCCATTTTTAACAATAAGTTGAAAGTGTTGTTCATCGAGTAGTTTATAAATGCAACACATGAAAACATTTCTCTTAAATGCCATATAGGCTCACATGCACAAACAAATTGAAAAGCAAGCCAAACCATTCTCACCTCAAGCGAAACTGGAATTTTCAAAATTTGAGATCCAAGCCAACAAAAAAAATTAACTGTGAACTAAGTAAAAGGACTCGATCAATCCAAATTAAAGAGGAAACTCAGAAAGAAAAAACACTAATATTGGGACATCCATTTCGCAATGAGGCTTTGACAATTAAAAAATGAACCAAAAGCTCCAACCATAGATATCAATAGTCACAACACCTGGAATTAATATACAAATGAAAATAATAGAATCATATAAGGATCTACATAAAAATTAGGCAGGAGATAGAGGAGAGCAGATGAGATCGGAGAAAACCCAAACTTTAGACCGTCACCAAGCTGAGTAGAGCAAATAGAAGACAATAGTTGAAAAGAGTATATTGAAGAACCCAATTCAAATTTGCGTATAGTAGTTGAATAACACAATTCATATTGATACGGTAAACCCAGTTTAACTACTATTTGATTCATATTTGGTTCACTTAACTCAGTACAAAGCAATCACATATATGAAAAGACCAAAAAATACAAACAATAAAATCAATCGAAACATACATAATCGATCTCTATGTGATTGTTTCAAAGAAAAAGTAAAAGGTTTGAGCTTTGACAATCCAAACTCTTTCCTTATGTGATTACTGCAATGCAATTACTGGAAAAAATGAAAGGTTTGAGCTCTGAGAATCTTACAACTTCAACTTCTCTATTAGAAACTCTTTCTCTCTTAACCAGCATATTTCCATCCATAAACATACCACTCCGAGTCCTACAAAAAAGAAACCATCACAAAACTCAATCAAACACATAAAATTTCATCATAAACCCATAAGGAAAGAAACTTACAGGAACTTAACTTTTCAATAGAACTTTTTGAAAGAGATGGGTAATCAAATTACAAAGACAGATTACAGTATCAAACCTAGTTAGGATTGGTGAGATTAGTAAAGATGGAAGCCGCAAGTTAGGGAGTTGGAAAAAAGAGAAAACTGGAGATGAAAGAGATCGAAATCGTTGTGCTACATAGAGAACCCAATTTCAACATAAGTAAAATGTTTAACCAATAAGAATCAAATTCAGCACCCAATTCATAAAAAGCTTAATTGAATTCAAAACGTAACCAAATACAAACCGGGAAGACCGATGAAAAGGAGAGAGAGATGAACTGGGATTTAAGCACAGGTGGTGAGGCGGCCAGAGAGATATCAGAAAATCAAAGAGGATCTGGATGAGAGAGGCCGGTTGATGGCGATGTTGATGTCTCCAAACTCAAACCAATCAATCTATCTACAATAAAATGCAAGAGAAGCTAAGTCACACACTGCTCAAGATCAGATCTAGATTCAGTTTAGCGAAAAGAAAAGAAAAAAAATTCCCTACTCAACGCATACTCAATGCATTGAGTAGCACCATACTGAAGATCTACTCAGCGCATTAACTAAAAAATCCCACAGATAGCCATTGAATAAAAATCTAATTTTTACTACAAAAATCATTCTCAAGCCGACAAATGAGTACAATAATCAACGTTCAGACCAACCTAGAAAGTAAAACCCAGAAAAATTACAATAATCTTCAAATTTATATTTCAATAATCATTGTCAATAGTCATTAATGACAAATATTAGATACTACCGTAAAAGATAGATAATAACTTATCATCCAACAATAACTATAAACTTTGACAAAAACAGAAACGAAGAAATTCTCAGATGTGAATCTTCAATTGTGAGTCGATTTAGTGTTGTCCCTGAATTTAGTGTTGTCCTGTGAGTTTATCAACATCAAAACTAACTTGAGGAACTGATGTAACATGATAAAGAAAAACCTCCAAATTTAACACCATGTCCAAAACCGATTACAGATTCCCATCTCACTCAAAACTTACCCATCACATGCATATATCCCCAACCTTGAATAACTGAAAGGTAACATGATAACGAATAAACCTACAAATTTAACACAATGACGAAAACCCATTACAGATTCACATTTCACTCAAACTCACCCATCACATGCATTTATACCCAACCTTGACTAACTGAAAGGTTGTCAAATCAATAAGAACCATTATAGAAATGGCAAAACTCAGACCTTCTGCAAGCCATTTTTTCAATTGGTCTTCTTCTTCAAGGCATTTAGTGACACGTATCAGAAACCCTGTCCATTAACATACCTACAGGTTAATAACCTGGTTAAGCT
Source organism: Geum urbanum (assembly GCA_946800695.1). Lineage (NCBI taxonomy): Eukaryota > Viridiplantae > Streptophyta > Magnoliopsida > Rosales > Rosaceae > Geum > Geum urbanum. Next base: position 28,927,464 of record OX327009.1, read on the forward strand.
CAGATTAATATAAATCTCTTTGCAAGGAAACTTAATGAAACAAACCAACCTAGCAGCCAAAAATCAAATATATAACCCCTACCTGAATCAAAATACTAATTGAATAATCACCCACTACGTACCACTATCCGAATTGAAACCTAGTACCTAAATCTTAGAACCCATAATTGAATCGAAACAACGGTTGATTACGAACATAGATGCGAAAAAGATTGCTTCTGAAGTGATGAATCCAACTCAGTAGTCCAACCCAAGTAATCGAACGAATAATCAACTACTACATACTACTATCCGAATCAAAACCCAGTACCTAAATCTTAGAACCCATGATTGAATCGAAACAGTGGTTGATTAGCAAGATAGATGCGAAAAAAATTGCTTCTGAAGTGATGAATCTAACTCAGTAGTCCAACCCAAGTAATCGATCGAACTAAAATAAAAATTTAAAGAAAATTAAAAACCCATCCAATTGAGAGAGCAAGAGAGATTGCAATACCTAGTACATATCGGTGAGGATCGTTCGACGCTACAGAGGTGGAGATCAAAGTCGTCACGGTCAACGGAGATGGAAGACGCGATAGAGAGAATCCAAGAGAACTGTAACCCACAAAGTGTAACATAGTAAGAACAATAACTTCAAAAGTAAAAACGATCAGAAAGAAAGCCCAAATCCACACCTTAGGAACCCAGACTATGGATGATCGAAAGTAGATCGATCACAAATTGGAATCAGTGGATGATGGGATCGGTGGAATCGGTGAGGGATTCGATTAGTTGAAGTGAAAGAGGGAGAGCGAGTGAGGGTTGAGAGAGAGTGAGAGGTGACACAGACAGAGAGAAAGAGAGCAAGCGAGAGGAGAGAAAGAGGGAGAGTTCCCACGGTTCACACGTGAGTGGCCACTGTAGGAGGAACAGTGGACCAGCTTTGTTATATAGGTAATTACTTCATAATTTTGACTCTTACCCAAACTTGTTCTGAAACATTACAGTGTGTTAGGCGGACCACCTCGTCTTCACTTCTGAAACTCATTCTCTTTATCTTAATAATTAGGTGAACGATCAAACAAAGGAATCGCTTAGAACTTTATACTTCCTCCTCAATGTTGTTTCACTGATTCCCGCTCAGAATCTGATCAAAACAAGGATTGCTGTACCCGATATACTTCCTGGGATTTTGAACTAGAATATGCGTGTAAGCTGAAGTTAGTGGAGAACAATAGTGAGAGGTGATGTTCTTCCCATCCATTAACTTCATATTTTGTTCAATCTTGGTTGATTGGTCCTAGGGAATTTGGCGATTTGCTTTCTCTTTTTTCTTCTAACTTAATTGGGTTATGATAGTTTTCTTTCTCTTGTGAGCCAATTGATCATCTCTTGAACTCTTGAATGGTTGAATGATTTCAAGGATAGGTGATGACCAAGTAGTATCCAACTAAAGGCGTAGCTACACATCGGTTACGGTGGGTTATAGTTCCCCTTAAATTCTGAAAACCCTTTATTTTGTTGTTAAATTCTAGTGTAAAAAATTAAATTTTAAAAATTAACCCCCCCTCCCATCGGTTACGGTGGTTTATAGTTCCCCTTAAATTCTGAAAACCCTTTATTTTGTTGTTAAATTCTAGTGTAAAAAATTAAATTTTAAAAATTAACCCCCCCTCCCATCGGTTACGGTGGGTTATAGTTCCTCTTAAATTCTGAAAACCCTTTATTTTGTTGTTAAATTCTAGTGTAAAAAATTAAATTTTAAAAATTAAACCACCCCCCCCCCTAAATTTGTATACCTATATAGTAAGTTTAATCAAAATAAAATTTACCCCCCCCCCCCCATCTTGAAATCCTAGCTCTGCCCCTTGCCCCCAACTAAATTGAGTTGGCAGATTCGTGGAGTACCTCAACCTTATATTAGAACGAAACAGTGTAATTGAGTGTTCTCAATTTTCTCTTTTACTACGATTCTCGATTCTCTGACGTTATTCAAGTTTATAATTTATTTTTTCTTTCTAATTATATTGAGTAAAATCATTATTAGACATGTTAATAGGAGCAAGTAAGGTGAGATATAACTTGATGCACATGGGAGGTATATATTTGATCCGCATGAAATTTGCATATGTTCGCTTGCAACCACTTCAATGGATTTAATTTAAGGGCTATGAAAAAAAAACTCACTTTAGAGGTATCCTCCCTAAGAAACTAAAAACTTTTTCTCTGTCTAAAAAAATCCAGTATGTTTTTTTATATACAATAGACCAGAATTGTACTCTTATTTATGAAAAATGTCATTAATTCTGGAGAGGAGTAAACAAAGCTTCTTTTTGTAAACAAACGGAAAATTAATGGACCGATCAATCTTCAGATTCGGGACACTCTGAGTATTTGTGTTTGAATTCGCTACAACGAAAATTCAAGCAAAATTGGATACTTATACTAGCTTAGATTATAGATTGGATTGTGTTTAGGTGTACGGAAGGAGTTGAATTTAAGCTGTTTAAGTTCCGGTTAGCTGATTTGAGGTGTTGTATTGCGTGTTTTTAGGCCGGGCAAGAGTCGTATAGGTCCATCACTAGATCATACTACAGAGGAGTGGCGGGAGCACTGCTGGTTTATGATATAACCAAGTGAGTTGTGGATTCGTGTTCGTATGGAGTAACCGAGTAAGAAAGATGGTTAGAGAAAGTGTTTGGAGTTTGAGATTACTCACATTCGTTTATTCTCTTTTGACATACTGTGAATTGTACTATCTGTGTGTTTCCGTGCTACTGTAGGAGACATGTGCGAATTGAGAATGAGCTACTATGAAATTGTGGTATATAAATATTTGTAACTTGTTGCAGCTAACATGAGACACTAGAACAAGGCATACAAGTATTGACTATTCCTTGCAATTGGACAAAACACAGTAGATGAATGATCATCAATGAAGATGTTGACATAGCCTACCTTATCTCAATGGAAAACAGGTAGTTCATTCATATGTTTTTCATTGAGGATGACATCCTTGTCATATATCCCAGACCTTTCTGGGTTGCCCTAAAACATATAGCCGTTAGTGACTCGTTTTCAAATTTTCCAGTAACTCAGTTTCAAAACTTCCTTCCAATTGAAAAAGGCTCTTTAGGACAGTTGTAATCATTGACTTACTTCTCAAATTGGATTAGATAACTTGTCACTCAAATTGTGTTGGTTACTCAAACCCGTTGACATTTCTCCTCGGGTTTGTTGAAAAGCTTTTTCAAAAATTGGGTTTCGAGTTGATCTCTGTGCATGGGCTGGTTACTTTGGTTTCTGGGAAAGAGCCTCTGCGTTCCTATGATATAGTCTTTTCCTTGAGTGTGTGGCAGCCATCCTTCTTATCTCGGTCTCCGTCTCGAACCGGTGGTTTATGCAAGGCAGAGTTTTGCCCACTGGTTTCTTCCGGTAACCGCACACGTGCTTGTCACTTCGTGTCTCTATTTGTGTGGGAGGCTGTTGCACGTTTTCCTTGGTTTGTGTGCTATTTCCTTTCGCCTACATGTGCTCATCCATAACCTCTTAACCTCTGCTTGTGACCAACGTACAAAACAGGGCTGCCGGTTTCTGCATGGGTTCCCGTGGTACTTGGCTGTATCATCTATATAAGGACTAAGGCTTCCTTAGTTAGAGGTTGGTTGAGTGAGTATTATTTTGGGTGATTTCTTGAGAGCACAAAATTGTGTAGTTTTCTCTCTTCACTTCTCTTCCCTTTCTGTGTCTATGCTTACTCTGTGCTGTGCATGTAAGCCATAGATTATCATTCATAAAAACTGTTTCAAAACCCATAAGCATCATTGTATAAGTGCATTCCATTGAGATAGGTATGAAGATATTCAACCCGAAGAAGTAGATCAAGAAGATTTAACTTACAAATAGTTAAGATCTGAGTTGATGCTTTTAGACACTTTCCACATTGTAAACACATAAGTCAAGTAGTGTAGCTTTGTTTATAACTGGTGGTCAGACTAGTTAGGATAGCATACGGACTATATATCCCCAGAATACAAAAGTCTTGTAATTGTGTGTGTTACTTTATATTGGAAAAATTTGTCCTTCAAGAATTAGGGACACGCAGTTTTTGTCCCTAGTTGCATGGTTTCTGCGTTGAAGAAAAACATTCTCGTGTTATTCTTTACTTACTGCTTTTACAGTTCAAATACTCGTATTCTGTAAATCGGGATAGGTTGCCAATCTGCTATCCACGAGTACAATTTAAGCGAAAAAGTTGTAAAAAAGCGAAAAAGTTGTAAACTGATCTATCAACATGGGCAATCTGTAAAGTCAATTTACACCGGACAGGTTTGTGATCACTGTCAGTTACATCCATAAATGCCTCATACCTATATGAGAGTAGGTAGAAAAAAAAAATTCAGTAAAGTAATCCTTCCAGACTCGGCGAGCAATCTGGTATCTGCCCAAATTGAAAGCCTTGAACTTAATCTTGATTCACTATGTGTTTCGATATCGAATTAACTGAGATTTCTAAGGTATGATCTGAGATTTCCAACGGATGCGCAAGGCACTCATTAGATTCCCTCCAACATACAAGTTGGAAAGGCACCAAGCTGGCTTAGCAGGTATTTGATACTGCACGTATCAAATGTGAATAGACGAAGCATGCATGATTTCAATTAATCTCAGACAAACTGTAATGAATTATTAAAACTGGTCGATCATTTGCCTGGTAAGATATATAAACGTCGTTGTTTTTGGTGCTTTAATAACATATACATCGAACCATTAATTTGGTATATATATGTGTCTGTCCTTTTCCAGGATATGATTCTGGTGAGAAGAAACGAATTCCTGCATGGTGTGACAGAATAATATATCGTGATAATCGATCAGCTCCCGTCTTCGAATGGAGTTTAGAATGCCCTGTGATCTCATCAGTTTACAGTAAGTTGCTGTGGTTTTGAAATTATCTCCTAGTTAGCCTAGCCTTTTGTTTAGTTTCAATTCCTTTACTGATTTTTTTTTTTCTACCTACTCTCATATAGGTATGAGGCATTTATGGATGTAACTGACAGTGATCACAAACCTGTCCGGTGTAAATTGACTTTACAGATTGCCCATGTTGATAGATCAGTTTGGGGAAATTGTTAGATCCAATGAGAAAATTAAATCCATGCTCGAAGAATTGAATTATGTTCCTGAAACGTCTGTGAACACAAACAGCACAGTCCTTCAAAATCAAGATACATCCATTTTACACATCACTAATAAATGTGTGAGGGATATAGCCGCATTTAAAATTCTTTGTGAAGGTCAATCCACTGCGAAGGAGGATGGAGAAGAACCCGACTATCGGCCGAGAGAGGCCTATGGACTTCCAAGATGGCTTGAGGTAACGGTATAACTCAACTCGATCAAAGTTTTTTCTAGTCAACCTTTCATCGATCATTACAATTAATTTCTGCAATTCAATATATATAGATAGGTAGCATCAGCAGCTGGCTTGATTAAACCTGAACAATGTGCGGAGGTGTCTGTTCATCGCGAAGAGTTCCATACTTACCAAGAATTTGTTGATGGCATCCCTCAAAATTGGTGGTGTGAAGACACTCGAGACAAGGAGCTCATTTTGCTTCATGGAAAGAAAACATCTAGAGGGCACTGTCACGATAAAGTTTCTTAAGAAATACATTCATTATGCAAAGAATAGGATCCAGCCTGAGCTGACTGATGAGGTCATGATTCTTTGTTCTTTTTTTTTCCACTATAGATATCATTACATACTGTTTTTGTCTCCTGATTTGCGTTTAGTCTGATGTTTGATCCTTGTCCTGCAATCTGACGACTGAACAAATATCGATTTCAGTGTATATTTTTTTCTTCTCTTTTACTTATCTAAATTCTAGACCAATCTTTGCATTATGAAGCTGACTGACAACTAAAGTTATCTGCAAACAGGCCTCTGACCAAATCACTACAGCATATGCAGAACTCAGAGATGCCAGTTCAAATACAAAGGTCAGCATTGTTGTCACTGTACATCTTAGATATGCTTAATGCAGTAATATGTTCTTGTGATTAACTGATATCTTGTTTTTGCTATCCAGACTGGAGGAACACTTCCAATAACTGCCAGAACCTTGGAGACAATCATTCTGCTCTCAACAGCTCCTGTGAAACTGGCAACAGAGCAGACAGAACTTTGGATGGGAGTATTAACGTTTGTTTTTGGCCACTCATGTATCGCTTTTGAATTATTAACACTTGTTGTATTATAAGCTGTGGTAAGTGTTATTAGAAGTGTAGGCGTCCATATAAGTTGCAACCTTATTCCCCTGAGCTATTGCAGTGCAGAGTTGAAGTTCAACATTGTATAACTATGGATCTAACCTTGAAACTTGCTTTTCTCCATTTTGTATAATGATTCGTTATCATACCTACCTCTTCTGAAAGTAAAAACTACTCTAGAATTTGAGATGAGGGCACATTAATTTTGAGGTGTGGAATGGCAATTTCATTCCCCAAAAACACTTTCTTGTTCTTCATAAGAGAGATAATTTAAATAAGACGAAGATAGTTTTGGGCTAGTTGTAAGTGGTTGTGGGGTAGTTGTTGGTTTAATTGTATGTAGCTGTTGTTAGCTGTGTTGAGTTAATTGTACGTAGTTATATACAGTTAACTACAATAAATTATAGTTAACTCACAACTACTTACCAAACTTATATATAGTTAACTCAACATCTACATACAGTGAACCACAGTTAACCTACAACTATCTATTACAACTATATATAGTTAACTCACATCATGGTTACCAACAGTGAACTCTCACACATATCTTAAGTCAGTTATATACAGTGAATCACATTTAATTATAAGGTAACCACAGTGAATGTGATTGTGGGTAGCTGGAGGTACATATCTATAGGCTAATTGTAATTCACTGTGGTTAACTGTATTTCTTTATGGGTTAACTGTAGTTTACTGTGGGTAGCTGAAGGTAGATAACTACGAGTTAACTGTAGTTCACTGTGGTTAACTGTATTTCACTGTGCATAGTTCTGAGAATTCACTGTAGGTAGATAGTTATGGATTAATTGTAGTTCACTGTAGGTAAATTGTAGTTCACTGTGGGTAAACTGAGTAATCGCCAGTAAGTTCTCACAACTACCCACAACTAACTCACATCACAGGTAATCCACATCTTACATCTAGCCGAGAATTTTTTGTGAGTTAACAATGGTTTACTGTGGGTAGCTGAGAATTCACTGTTTGGATTAATTGTTAGTTAGCTGTCATTAATCGTGAAAGTTCACTGTGAGTAGTTATAAATGGATGTGAGTTACTTGCGTTGTGAGTTAATAATAACTCACTGAGAGTTAACTATGGTTCACTGTGAGTAGCTGGGAGTTCATTGTGAATTACAATAATTCACTGTGAGTAGCTGCGAGTTCACCGTGAATAACTGTTTAGGTTAACTATCAGTTAACTGCATTAATCGTGAGAGTTCACTGTAGGTAGCTATAGGTGATTATGAATTACTTGCGTTATGAGTTAATTGTGGGACTCGAATCTATCATATATGTCAAAGGACTATTTAGTGCTCTCAATTAGACAATATAAACACTTTGCAGGAGTTACAATGGTTATTAACATCAACTTTTGCCTTCAAACTTAGGCTTCTTAGACTTGTTCTTACTCCTGCTCATCTTTAAGAGAGCACCAAGCAGTAGAGGTAAGCAAATCCGTTTAGACATGTCTACTTGATGTCTTCTGAAGACATCAGAATTGCATGAACTAGCCCTTGTAAAACTCCGGTCTTGTTCATCGATTCATATTGGATTCGAGTAATACAAGCGGCCTCTGTCACCTGTTTGAAACCCGATTAGCTGGCCTAGTGACATGTTGTGGTCTTGGATGAAGATGTTGTAGACTGCTTGATTTAGCAACAACAAACACGTCAGACTGGTTTCAAATATGAAATATACATTGGAAATGAGCAATATTAATGGCCATGTGAAGGTAGATATTTATTGACATATCTCTTACTTAACAAAACATGGATTAGAAGACTTTTTCAAGAGAAGATTGAAGATAAAAAGACCATCAACCTCGTATCATGACAACCTCATGGTCTCAAAGGTAAAAAGCATGCATATGCATTTCACTGTTTTTCGCTGAGGATGACAAATGTATTTTCCATCCCTGAAACCCCTGGAACGTTTTGTTCCATTCTAAAAAATATCTTTCGACTTCAAAATGGTTATAAATCACTTTTAATATACTTATTTGGTCAAGTGACTTAGTTAGAATGATAAGTTTTTGTTTCTTACAAACTTAATCTTTAATCTTCATCCTTATCCCTTATAAAGTGAAGATATTTTCTGAAGAGAAGTACATATACCATTTATGTGGCTGTCAAGTTTTGGTTACTTGGCTGGGATTAAAACCTGTTTTATTACTCCTTTTCATTCACTTGGCTGGCAGCAGCTGGCTTCCTTCATAGGCCATTGCATTTGGCCTATATAAGGCACAAACTCTCCTTGTCTTCCTTGGTGGTTTTAGCTTGTTATTTTGCTTAGTAGGGAAAATTGTCATTGTTCATTTTCTCTCTAAAACGGAGTCTGTTTATACAGCTCTTTTGTGTTGATCTTTTTGTATTAAAGCCTTCACAAAACACTCATTTATGCTCATCCATACATCTTGCATACCATGCGGTTGGATTGGTAGGTGCAAGCTTCTCAAGTGGTCATAGTGAGTTAGTTGCGCGATAACTAGATTCATGTATGAAACTTGTATATCTTTCTATTGTAAATCTCTGTAAAAACAAGATGGAGTATATCTCTTAGATCTAGCGCGCGAATCTAGTGAAAGAGTAGCACTGATACTTGCTATTAACAAAACTATAGTCTTGTAAAAGAGTTGTTACATAGTGAAAAGATTTGGCGGTTTTCATCCCTGAGAGAAAGGGGTTTCTGCCATTTAGAAACATAATTGTGTTATTAGTTTCATCTACATACGGCACAATTTGTTTGCTTTGATAAACTGTTATCAGGATAGAACACCTTGCTATCCCTGACAACAGTCTTATATTACTTTTTGATTAAAAGTAGTTAATGGCCTAATCACCCATCCACAAGGACCTTCAAGTGGTATCAGAGCGGTCACTAAATTAATTAGTGAGATCCTCTGAGAGCCGAGAATAATTCGAGGCTCTACTTCAATCAATGTTCCACAATTCTTTGATGGAAATGATTATTTTCAATGAAAAATCATGATGTCTTCTTTTCTAATGTCGTAGGATGATGGAAAGCAATGGAATGTTATTGATGATGGATACACTCCACCAAAGATTCCATCTCTGGACAAACCAGAATTACTTGAGATAAAATCCAAAACCCTTTGGACCGAGGCTGAAAAAATTTCAGCAAGAATGAATATTAAAGCTCTTAATAGCTTATTTTCAGCCTTGTTAGAAAAAGAAAGAAAAAGAATCCTTCATTGTCAAACGGCTAAATATGCATGAGATTCTTTGAAAACTACTCATGAATGAAACTCTAAGGTAAGAGCTCAAAAACTCCAAAGCTTGACTCTTGACTTTGAACAAATATTTATGCTAGAAGAAGAATCTATTGATGACTATCATAGTCGATTACTTAGCATAACCAACCAATATCAAGGCTTAGGAAGTCCTCTTGAACCAGAAGTTATTGTTTCTAAATTTTTAAGATCTGTAAGCTCTTATTTTGCTCCTAAACAACTCACTATTAAAGAATTTCATGATATGAAGACTTACTCTCTTGATGAGCTTGTTGAAAATTTAAAGACTTATGAAGCTAAAAGAACTAAACTAGGAAGAAACAAAGCCATTGCTCTTAGTTCAGTTAAGCAAGAATCTGATGTTGATCAAAACGTTTCATACTCTATTGAAGAATGTGCATACATGACAAAACAATTTGAAAAATTCCTCAAAAATAGGAAACCTTCTTTTTCATCCAAAAACTCTTCAAAAAGTTTTAAAACAGGTTCTAGCTCTAGAAATCCTAAAAGCAATGATGACTCAAATGATATATCCCTCAAACCAAAATCTACACAAAAAGGGGATGATCAAATAAGATGTTTTGAATGTACTGGTGTAGGGCATAAAGTCGTTGACTGTACAAACAGGAAAGACAAAACCCATAAATTTTTTAAAGCTACATGGAGCAATAGTGAATCAGAATCTAATTCAGAACATTATGAAGAAAAAATTACTTTCGTTATTTTGTATGACTCCCAAGAGAATAGTGAATCCAAAAATATTTTGGATAGCACGTATACAGAAATGTGTGCTGCATCTACGTCTATGATTACTAAAATTAAAACTCTTCAAAATGAGCTATCAATAAGTGAGAAGACAAAAGTTGAAATTCAAGAAAAATTTGTTTTATAAAAGCCAAATAGAAGATTGAAAAAACCTATCTTGAGAATAATATCAAGTATCTTCAAGAGAGCTTGAACACTCAAATTGGACTTGTATCCACCTTATTGGAAGAGAAACTTGATCTAAAAAATTCTCTAGATGCATCTCAACAACAGTTTCAAAAGTTTAATATAGGTTCAGAAAAATTGACCAAAATATGTGGTCTTGGCAAACCTGATAAGAATAAATTTGGTATAGGTTATGAGAACGGTGAAAACTCATGACCCACAAAACCTATTGTTTTTGTCAAAAGCCAAAATTTGGAATCTGAAAAACCTTGTAAACGTTTTGTTCCAACTTGTCATCATTGTGGAGTTATTGGTCACATCAGACATTTGAGTAGAAAGTTGAAAAGGAGACGGACAAAGAATTTTCATCAAGACATGGTAAGGGGTTTGCCAAAACTTGCTGGCAAACCAGAAGATATGTGTGGTGATTATAAAATTGGTAAGTTTACCCATACTCACACATCTTCCTCATTTGATCAGGTTGTCACTACTTCATCTCCTTCAGCTGAAAAGGATGTTCCTATTGATGATCAAAATCTCATATCTAATGATGATGGAAATGAACATGAAACTGATCATGTCAGCTTAGGGATAAATACCACCCTTACTATCCAGTCTCTCCACAGATCAGAAACTCAACATGTAAGGAATATCATATCACATTTTGGTTTTGTATCTATTGTTGAAAATGTCAAAGAAGCCTTATGTGATGATGAGTGATTTTCAGCTATGCACGAGAAACAATTGGTATTTGCTCCTCCTTAGTTTAAAGTTGTGTTTATATATATATAGTTTTTATTTTTATTTTTTTTAATAAAACAAATTTTTTTTTTCGTTTTATTTCTTTTACTATATATTGAATTTTGATTGTATTTATAAACTTATATATACAAAATAATGGGAGATATTTCTTTATGCAAAGGATCAAAGAACAAAATCATAATATGAGTTAATTAATCTGTTCAAAAAAAAATGTCAGTCTCTCTATGATTTGAGTGTTATGCAAATGCATATACACACAAGCCCCAACAAAAATCTATAAATGGGTACCAATCATTTGAGCATCCCTGAAATTCATTTTATCCTCCCCTGGATTTGAAGTTGTTATCCACTGAATATCTTTGTTATACATATTGCCCTTTTGAGCAATGCGCTCAGAGAGTCAATGATAACCTCTTTGTTACATAAATCTAAGAGGACGATTTTTCAGATGGACACAAGGACAAATTTTATCACTTGAAACATAGGCAAATTAAAGCATCAAATGCTTGAGCTACCCCAATGCAAATGAAAGCAAATTAAAAGAGGGTAAGTTTCTTGAACTCTTTTGAGGAAATTTATTAAATTTATAAATTCATGTTCCAAAAAAAAAGGTACGGTTATATCTCCCAAGATATGTGTTATATATACCTTTATGCTTACATGCTTAATTAAGTACTCCTTTATTCATATATATATATATGTATATTTTCGTAGGAGGCTTTAACATAGGGGAAGTACTTACCTTGTTTTGCATTTCAAGAAGCAAACTGCCATGAGCTGTAAAATGTGCTTTAACTTGTTAAAATTAACAAAATGAAGAATGTCAAATCCTTTGAATATAAAACAAACACCTTTACCCTTGATTTCGGGTTCTGTAGCTAAACTTGTCTTAATATGATTATGTTTGACTTTGCAAAAGGCAAACTCTCCAAGTTTCTCCTAGTTACACCTCATAAAACCTAAATCAATTCTAATTGAACTAATGGTTCCAAACAAAGTCACCATTTAATCTTTGGGTTGGACTCTTGTTTCGAACTCATCATATCCTATGGGCTATTGTTTAAAAGGTGGAGTGTACTTCTTAGCTTGGGTTAAGATAAAAGCAGATTATTGGGGTATGACCCATTGTACTTGACAAGATAACTCGTGTAAGTAAAACCTTTGTTTTTACCACCGGTCATCTCATCGTCGTTCCCAATTCCCATCTCTGCTGTCATAGTCGTATCTATCTCAACCTCCACCTCACTCTAATACCTCTATCTTGCTTGTTTAATATTCTCTCCCATAAGAAAGGATTTGTTGATCACTCCCATCTTCTGTTGCATGCACGAAAAAATGGCCAGAACCAAAAGACCCAATATTCCTCTCTCCTTTAGACCAAGACAATCTGCTCGTCTCAATCCTTCATCTCGTCCATTAATCCTTCTTCGAATTTTCAAGAGACCTCTGGAGCTGATCTCTTTCACTCCCCCGTTCGATCTCCACCAATAGATACTCTCACTCCTCCAAGTCTCTCTATTGAGACAGAACAGGGTGATGGCTGTTGGGAAATCCCCAATCCAGCTACTGCCACTGCTCCGGTCACTGTTGAGCCCCCAATTGGCTCTCAAAAGCGTAAAGCTTCGGATGTTATTGAAGAAACCGTGGCGGCAAAAGTTTCAAAAAAGCCCTCCACTTTTGATGAGTCACCCGTGGTCAATGCCACTCCAGGATCACAAGCTGCTCCTCCATCCCCAACTAATCAACATGCTGATTCATCATGGCTTACTCCACCCCCATCTCGTCCTCCTGGTTCCCGTCGTGTCAAGCAAACGGCTCGCAAGAAGACTGTGTTCAAGAAAGGTAAGACTTATGTCTTTGCTCCTCGTCCAAATCAGATGAATGTCAATGAAGCCACACCTCGACGATCTCCACGATCTGTCAATACCATTCCACCTCCTTCCAAGGACAAAGGCAAGACACATGTGGATTCTTCTCCACCAAAGCAGAAAGCAGCTTCCTCAAAACCCTCTTCATCGAAGAAACCCATTGCTTCAAAGAAACTTTCTGCTCCTTCTGCTACCAAGAGTGATCTGCCTCCCAAAAATAGGTCTCCTCAGGTATCCAATGTCCCTATTTCTCCCTTGAGTAGGTTTGTGTCTACCAATGCAAGAGGTCTCTATATGTCAGTCACTGTGGCTAGGCCCCTTGTGTTTGAAAGAACATTCAAATTTGACGACTTACCTCCTGAGTGTTTTGATCTCATTGAGAAATTTGGTTGGATTAAAGCTTTAGCTTCTGTGTCTAAAGTGAACTTGTCAATGGTTAGGGAATTCTATGCCAATTTTTCTATCAAAATATCCAACAAAGTTAAAACTCTCACCCATGATCCTATATATGTTAGAGTTCGAAACTGTGATGTTGATATTTCTCCTGCCAAGATTAGGGAAGTAATGTCTTTACCCCTTCCAGAGAAGAATGTTTTGAATAAAATCAAAGCTTTCAAATCCTCTGTCACTCTTGAGTCATTGGCCAAAGAATTTTATTCTTCTCCTAGATTGTCTCTACTTCTTAGGAAATACCTTAGCAGCCAATACATGTCTGAATATTACAAGTTTCTAGGTTTCTTTGTTAGGTCACTCATTGTGCCTACTACTCAGTCCTCTAAGGTGTATTTCAAGCAAGTTTTTCTCATGTCCTATATCAATTCATCTCATCCTATCCCTCCCATTGAATTCTATATGTTTCAATCTATTTGGGAGGCAGCAGTCAAATTTCAATCCCAAACTGGCAGGTCCTTGGTTTTTCCTGCTGTTATCACCTTGCTTTGTAATACTGCTCAGGTAGAGGTTTTTTTATGATGATATCTATGCCAAAGACCAACTCCCTGTGACCAAGGCCACTCTAAACAGATCCTCCTGTCACTCCTCAGTTTATGTAGAACCCATTGAATATCCTTTTCTCAAGAGAGACATGAAAGATCTTTTAGCTCAAGGCCTTAGTGAGATTAAAGAAGCTGTTTTGGGTGAGCTTGCCAAACATCTGGGCACTGCTGGCTTCTCTCTTGATAATGGTTCGGGGACTTCAAAGGCAGCCCCTGTAGATGATGACTCTGAGGAAGCAATGGATGATGTCTCTGAAGACAAGGCTGCTCCAAAGACCAAAAAAGTGGTTGATGAAGACTGAGTCAGGAGAGTCTGATGACACAGCTGATGATTATGGCCAAGACACTGCTGATGATGATGAAGAAGATGATCCTGAGGAGGATTAGGCTTAATGTTGCATATCTTTAGTTACTATGCACTTTGTTTCTTGTTTATTCTGTTGTGGTAGTTATTTGCTCTTCACTGATTTTTGCAAGATGCTTTTTTGGACTATATGCATCTGTGGAACCCCTTTGCCATTCTGTAACAAACAGAGGGAGAGAAAACCAGTAGTGATTATCAAGAGCTTTTGTTGATTATATCAAGAACTACTTTATGTTCTCTTTATCAAATCTCTACTGCTTGTAATTTTGACTTGTTTCTTGGTTAAGAGTCTACATGCAGGTACTCTTCAAAGATATGAAATGAAAAATATATGTTTTGTGTAAGAATGTCAAAGGGGGAGAATGAAGGTAGATATTTATTGACACATCTCTTACTTAACAAAACATGGATTAGAAGACTCTTTCAAAAGAAGAATGAAGATAAAAAAACCATCAACCTCGTATCATGACAACCTCATGGTCTCAAAGGTAAAAAGTATGCATATGCATTTCACTGTTTTTCGCTGAGGATGACAAATGTGTTTTCCATCCCTGAAGCCCTTGGAATGTTTTGTTCCATTCTGAAAAATATCTTTCGACTTCAAAATGGTTATAAATCACTTTTAATATACTTCTGGTCAAGTGACTTAGTTAGAAAGATAAGTTTTTGTTTTTTACAAACTTAATCTTTAATCTTCATCCTTATCCCTTATAAAGTGAAGATATTTTCTGAAGAAAAGTACATACACCATTTATGTGGCTGTCAAGTTTTGGTTACTTGACTGGGATTAAAACCTGTTTTATTACTCCTTTTCATTCACTTGGCTGGCAGCAGCTGACTTCCTTCATAGGCCATTGCATTTGGCCTATATAAGGCACAAGCTCTCCTTGTCTTCCATGGTAGTTTTAGCTTGTTATTTTGCTTAGTAGGGAAAATTATCATTGTTCATTTTCTCTCTAAAACTGAGTCTGTTTATACAGCTCTTTTGTGTCGATTCTTTTGTATTAAAGTCTTCACAAAACACCATTTTATGCTCATGCATACATCTTACATATTATGAGGTTGGATTGGTAGGTGCAAGCTTCTCAAGTGGTCATAGTGGGTTAGTTGCGCGATAACTAGATTCATGTATGAAACTTGTATATCTTTCTATTGTAAATCTCTGTAAAAACAAGATGGAGTATAGCTCTTAGATCTAACGAGCGAGTCTAGTGAAAGAATAGCACCGATACTTGCTATTAACAAAACTATAGTCTTGTAAAAGAGTTGTTACATATTGAAAAGATTTGACAATTTTCATCCCTGAAAGAAAGGGGTTTCTGCCATTTAGAAACATAATTGTGTTATTAGTTTCATCTACATACGGCACAATTTGTTTGCTTTGATAAACTGTTATCAGAATAGAACAACACCTTGCTATCCCTGACAACAGTCTTATATTACTTTTTGATAAATTGTTATGATTGTTACCTCAGTATCAAGGTTTGAAGATGAAAATGAGGTAAAACTAGTAGAAGGTACATGGTGTCTTATATCTTATAATTTCTAATCTGTAACAATATGCATCATTACCAGTCTCTTGATCTGAAGTAACAGCAGCAGTCAACCCAACACCAGACGAACCCCGCCCAGTAGTGGATATTGCCAATGGTGCAAAATTCATAATTGCTCTTAAAAGTTGAGACTTCGCAACAGAAGGATCACCAACCATCATCATGTTAATGTCACTACAAGAAACAAGACATGGGCTTATTAGGCTTCACTTTTATGCCACAACACTTGGGTTAGAAAATCCAAACAGAAAGAAAAACAAACAGGACCAGATAGGTAGAGCACCAAAGGGAAGGAGCTTTTTCAGTGTAGTACAGATCGGTAGCGTAGACATCTAAAACACAAACTTGATGCAAAACTTACCCTCGTAAATGAGTGCCAATCTTTAGGTTCTTTTCCACTCCACCAAGCATTAACAGTATCACTGCTTTCTTTATCCATGAATGTCCATAAGTCGAAGGTGCAAGTGAATTCCCGAGAAGGTCAAAAGCATCATCTCTCTCTGCTATCTTTTATATACTTGTCAAGTCATCAGGATTGTATTGTGGTGCCTGTGCCTCTTTGTTGAGCTGAATAACATTGTTAGCTACAAGAACCGTCCTACACAACTAGGCCACGATGTCAAGCTTCAAATGGAACACAATAGTAAGATCAAAACTAACTAATAGTTTAACCAGCAATATGTACCTGAATACTCCATTCACACTCCCCTCGCTTTTACCAGGAAGAGCTTTGTAAATTCCAACAACCACTCGGTCTCCTGGTTTGCATTTATCACCTTTTCTGCAAGAGAAGGAACGACATAAATTAGGGGTTAGGATT
This sequence comes from Geum urbanum, assembly GCA_946800695.1. Classification (NCBI taxonomy): domain Eukaryota; kingdom Viridiplantae; phylum Streptophyta; class Magnoliopsida; order Rosales; family Rosaceae; genus Geum; species Geum urbanum. The sequence goes on from OX327009.1 coordinate 28,944,263, forward strand.
GGTTTTAAAACAGATGCCTAAGATATGGGGCTAACAATGGAAAACACTGGAGAGACATTGCTCAAGTAGACAGACCTAACAGAAGAAATATTAGGCATGTCCTAATAATGAAAAACGTGAATAATGAGTTGATAGCTAAAATTATGTCAAACTCACCCGTAATAGCAATACAGAAAAAGATCGTTTGGCTGATCAACCTCAAAAATGTCTTCATCTAAGATGGAGAAGCCAACTTTATAGCATTTGGACAACAAGCAAAGAACAAGAAACTCAGGATGCAAGGGGGTCAAATGTTCTGAGGAGCCCTAAATCTTCCGAATTGCTGACAACATTGGTGTCACTCCTCTCAATGGGGCATCAAGCTGCATAACATGATCTTTGAACCTCGGTCTTGCAAACATTGATGAACATTTGAGGCGCCAACTGAACTTGCTCCTTATCACACACAATTATGCTAATAGACTGCTTATTATATAGCTAATAGACTGGATCGATAGAAATCCTCATCGAGTATTAGAGGCGGTATACTCCATGTTCCAAGAGGATGCCCCGACATATTCCCTCCTAAAATTTTCGAAGTCCAGAAATATAACAAAACGTGAGCAATGAGCTTCAAAACCATATGACTCAAACAGAAACTTGCATCATGTTAACAAAAAAAAGAAAAGAGAAGCAAATTGTATATTAGTCTAAAGATCAAATATAAAGAAGAACGAGCTAGAGAAGTTGCAGAGCTAACCTTTTACTGAGTCGTTGTTTGCGGCGGACCGGACCGGACCGGAGAGAGCATCGTTGTAGCAGTAGGGGTCGGATTCTCGGTCGTCGTCGTCGTCGTCGGCCCCGGGAATAGGTTATCAACGAGGTCCTTCATGTCTAAAGAAGGATAAAAATTCGGCGCCGAGGGTTCGGGTTTCGAAATCAACGACATCGAAAACACGGCGTCTGGATTCGATTGGATCACCTCAGGATACATGTTCGGCTTCGGCATCTAGCACTCCATTCGAATTTGAATTTTGACAAATGCGAGGATAGAAACATATACAAATTCAAAATTGATTTTTTGTTTGGGGAAATTTTTAGGGTTTGCGGTTTTGAGGGTGAAATTTCAGAGAAAGCAGAGGTGAGAGAGTGGAAGAATGAAGGAGGAGAGAGAGACAGAACTCCGGCTCTCTGCAAGAAAAATGGAGCGTCTTCAAAAAAAAATATGGAGCGAGGCCTCTCAGGGTAAAATAGAAAAACAAAATATGGTTCTGGAAAAGAATTGGCTTTTTTAGAATTTATTATTGAATTGAGTTTTTTTTAGAAGAAAATGTTAAAAGTGTTGGATTTTTTTAAGAAAATTTTTTTTATTGAGTTTTTATTTGTTTTGAAAGAAACTTGTTGAGTTCTTTAGAAAAAAGAAACTGAATTTGAGTTTTTAAATAATTTATCCTTAATTTAAATCTGATTTTGACAACTCCAAATGATATAAATTTGCAGGAAAATCATAAAGAAAATGCTTTATGTTTATAGCTCTATCATTCAACTTTTTTTTTAATAAAGAACTTTATGAATCTGTAGAACTGCTTTGGGAGGAGTATAGTATAAAGAAGGGTATTTCACTATCCATGATCACTGTAATCTTGCCTTTACCATTTGTAATTATCATCACGAAAGAACGATTGATAACATGTGTTTTTGTAATTATTTTCTGGTACAATTTCTTCTATTCGAATTCGATTTTCTAAGATTTAATTTACCTTCAAGTTTTGCTCAGTTTCTATTATAGAATTGTAAAAATTTGACGGGGAGATGAAATTGGTTGTGTTAGACTTACTATGTGAGCACTAGCTTGACTAAACACTATTGAAAAATCATCATCAGCTCATTAAATTCCTAATTATACTATCTTCCGCCGCGGCGTATCCTATTGAGCAAGAGATCGATGAAGTGTAAGTTCTGCGTCACGTGATGCTAGCTGGAGTTTGTGAGTGCAACCACATAAGCACGCCCGCTGCATAAAAGTAATATAGGTTGTTTTGTGAATTTTCTATGGTTGATAGGTAGAGGGCTACTGCATTTGGTTAGAAAACAAAAATGTAGTGAATATTGTATTAAGCTCTTTATTTTAGCATGAATGTTTATTGTGATGTTAATCGAGTATGTCATGTGAATCAAACATCGAGATGCATGCCTATTACTGATTTACTGTAATACATGTTTTGGTTGATATATATATTTACTAGTAGGTGCACACATAATGTGTGTGTAATTTAATTAAAATAAAATTTTAAATTTATGAATAGTTTTTAAAACCATTTTTAAAATTATTAATATGCAGTTTTTTTTCCTTCTTTCAATAGTTGGGGCACGTAACATGAAAATAGGATAGGGAGGATAAAAACAGAAAAAATTCCTTTCAAAAATAGCCTTAAACTATTTTACAGTATCTCATTAAAAAGGGTATAAAAGGAAGATTTTGGTAAAAGTGGGAAACAAACCTACTTCCCTTAATAATAGTATAGATGATCAGAATGAATGGTCAACCATAAGTGACGCAATAGGTTTTTGCGATTTTTTTTTAGATTGTTATTGTTACGATCCTAATCGAAATTACGCACTTATCGAATCGTATTAAGGTTTATCGCGAATTAGTCGCACTATCGAGGTTATCAACGAATTTTTCATCGGAGAGAATTTGACTTGACTTTTTTCACAAGAGTTGCAGAGTATTTTATTTCGAGATTGTAGGAATTTTTGGGGAGTTTTTTGGATAAACAACCTATTTCTTATGATTATCGGAAGTTGGCATGAGAAATTATTAAAAAAAAATTATTTTTAGTTGGTTTAATCTCAACCATTGGATCACGATAAGATCGAATCTGGGACCCTAATTTTTTGAGGAGCTTAGGGGTATAAATAAGATTTATTTTTCTTCTTCAGAAAACCCAAATCAGAACCAACTCGGGCTCGACCCGGTTAGGCAAAAAAATTGACCCACTCTGCCCGTTTGACCCGACCCATTCGGATTTTCGTTTTTCAGCCACCTCTGACATCGATTAAGGTAGAGAATTAAAGCTTGAAACTTCCTTGTTATTGTGCTGTGGTTATTTTTGGTATTTGCTGGGTTTTCGGAGTAAACCAAATCGGGTTAACCCGTGGAGAATCATCGCCGGGCTCGGTGGTTCTCTGGCATGTTTTAGGGTCGCGAGGTTGGAGGGATGTGGAGCTCTCCCTCTCCTAAGTCGATTCAGAGTGGTTTAGGGCTCCGTCGTGGCTCGACGACAAAGTTTTGATGTGTAGGGTTTTCCGGCCAATTTCCGGCCATGAAATTTCGACGCCGATTCCAGCGAATTGGTAGCCAGTTGGAGCATGTACGTTTAGAGGTTAGGTTGGGCTTGAGGAGAGGAAGGTTTTGTGGGGTTGATCGCCACCATTGGTGGCGGTCACCAGAAATGAGTTTTCCTGTCTGTTTTAGGTTATTCCGGCCAAATGCCGTTGAATTTGACTTCAGCCTAGTTAGGTATGAGCTTTCCAATGAGGTATTAAACACCCCTATCATAAAAGTCTCACCGGGAGGCGTGTGAGACCCACGTGCCGCTGCCCACGGCGGTGCTCTGGTGAGACAGGTTGTAGGATTCTTCGACGAGGTTTTCAGGGTTATTTTTAGGGCCGATTTCCATAGTTTTACATGTTCTGATATTATGTAATCTTTATATACAGGACATCGTGATCGTGACCCTAGCAGTGAGGGGAATTCCGCTGGACCCCAGCAGTAGTCGCAGACTTGTGAGTGGATCTTTTTTTTCATAGTCGATAGCTGTAACGACCCGAACCAGAAATTGTATGTTAATTGGCTTGATTTGCGCATTTCACGATTAGTCGCGGTTTTGTCTTAATTGGTCGATATGGTGGGTTTGTTCATGACTTAATTATCGGGCAAGAATTTGGTTTGAGTTCCTTCACGGGAATTGTAGAAGATTTGATTTCGAGTCCATAGGAGGTTTCGGAGGATTTTTCAGATAATCGGAGAATATAAAATGGATATTTGAAATTATAGTCGAGTTAGTCGTACTTATCCGATTGGATTTGAGTTATCCGAATCGTGAATTTGGTCGGTTTGCGATGTATAAATATCGAATAGTCGTAAAATTATCGAAAAATCACATTTGGGCCGAGTTGACCAATTTTGACCCGTTGACCGAGTTGGGCCGAGTTGACCCGCGAGTTTGTGTCGTTCGACCCGCCAATTCCGGCCACCTCCGGCCACGATTTTGGTATGGTTGGAAAGCTCTTGACTTTTACTATTGATTTGTGTATTCATTTGTTGAAATTGGTTGTGATTTGAGGTAGAACGAATTTGATGAAGTTTGGAGATTTCGCCGGAATTAAGTGGCGGATTCCGGTGAGTTTTGGTATCGGGTTGGTGGGGCGTTTTTCTTCCCCTCAACCCCATGATGAGTTCTGGGTGTTTAATTTTGGAATTGGGTGAGTTTTGGGAGGAGCCGTGGTGGTCGCCGGAGGAGGTTTTGGCCATGAGCTTTCGAGCTCAATTCCGGCCGATTAAGCTATGGTTTGGACTTGGGGTTTTGAGGAAATGTGTTGGACTTAAGGAGAGGAAGAATTTGAGGTAAGGGTCACCAGAGTTGGTCACCGTTACCGCCGCGCCGCCGCCGCCGCCGACGGCAGTCAACGGAGGAGCTCCGGCGAGGTTGACTTTTTGGGATTTTTGGAGATTTTTATACCTTTTTGTGGAATATTCGAAGTGTGATTCTCTTTGCAGGTTCTAATATTGGCTCACATATTTCAAAGTAAACTCTGGAAAAACTTTTTTAAGGTTATATTTTCGAAGGGGTTTGATTTCGGTTTAGGCAACTAAATTGGTGTCAGGTCCTTTCAGTTGGTATCAGAGCATTAGGTTTTAGGTTCTGTAGACTCTTGTAGTTGTGTTACTAAGGACATTTGAGAATGTACAGCATTTTCGGAGTGATGACCCGACCGGCTGGTGGATGATCATCAATGCTCTAGAGTGTTGTATGCTTTCAAACGTTTGAAGTTTCATGATTACATCCTTTATGTCTTGTGACTAATATATTTTATCCTTAGGATGCCTCCTCGACGTGGAGTCCGTGCTGAACGGACTGGGGATCTTGATGAGGATCAACGTACGCGTGACTTGCTTATGCAAGTATTGCGTTTGGAGGAACGTATTGACCCAGTGGCTAAGGGTAGGACAGCGGGAGCAACTGTTTTCTCTGGTTCCCTTGATCCTAAGGTGTGTGAAGCTTGGGTGGTTCAGGTTGAGCGTGTTTGTGAGTGCCTACATTTTACTCCTGAACAGAAAACTGTAGCAGCAGTGGGTTTGCTTGAGTCAGATGTCTACTTATGGTGGGTTGGTACAGACAGAGTTCCTATTGATACTCCTTGGCCTATGTTCAAAGAGATGTTCATGCGTCGGTATTTCAATCTAGCTACTCAGCAGCGGAAATATGAGAAGTTTACTAACCTGAAGCAGGGGAATATGTCAGTGCTTGAGTATCGGGATAAGTTCACCCGTTTGTCTCGGTTTGCACGTGATATGGTGGCATCAAAGGAAGCAAAGTGTAGGAGGCTTGAGTTGGGTCTGAATCTGAATATCATGGGGACTTTGACCACTATGCCTCGAGATAACTTCGATGAGTTTGTTAGTGCTGCAATCAGAGGTGAGGACATCGAGAGGGAGATACAGATGCGGTTTCAGACTCATCGATTCGAAGAGGGTAGACCTAGCCAGGGTGCTTCGAAGAGGCTGAGTTCAAGTACTTCTGGATCAGCATCATCTTCTGGTAGTAGACCTTACAGATATCCTACCAGCACTGCTAGGCAGAGTCATAGATGGAGGAGGAGTCAACCACAGAGGTAGCAGTCGAGTGGGAGTTCTCGTGGATCGAGTTATCCTCGACCTTTCTTCAGCAGACCAGCTCTACCAAGGGATGTCCCATTATGTAATATTTGTAACAAGCAACATCATGGTTCATGTTATCGGGGTACTATGAGTTGTTACCATTGTGGCCAGGAGGGTCACTTTGTGAGGGAGTGTCCTCAGCTTGGCACTTTTGGAGGTATTGTGGATCAGAGTACTAGACGAGATCAGGGTACTGCTTCTGGTGATCGTGCAACATAATCTTCTGGACAGGGTGATCAGCAGAATCGCGGCCAGCATGGACGACCAGCTGGACAGGCACGAGTTCTTGCCATATCTCTACGTGAGGGCAGAGCTTTTCCAGAGGTTATCATCGGTACGTTGTACATTTTTTGTCATCCAGTCCTTACTTTACTAGATCCAGGGGCTACACATTCATTCATATCATATAGATTAGCAGCATTGGCTACTGTATCTGCATCTCCACTCCTTAGTTTGTGGCAAGTGTTGTATCCATCTGGCGAGGTCGTGTGTGTCGGGTGGGTATATAGAGATTGTGAGATTTTTATTGGAGGTTATAGGTTAGCCGCGGATTTGATGCTGCTGAATATTGTGGATTTTGATGTGATTTTGGGCGTGGATTTCTTGGAGAACCATTGGGTTGTTCTTGACTGTCACAAGAAGGAGGTTGTTTTCAGGAGTCCAGGCATGCCGAAAATCTTATTTCGTGGTGAAAAGAATACTTCCTTGCCTTGTTTGATTTCAGTAATAAAGGTTGAGCAAATATTGAGGAAGGGTTGTGTGGCTTACCTAGCACATGTGATTGATACGAGTGTTCGTGTACCGAACATTGGTGATATTGTGGTGGTTTGTGAGTATCCAGATGTGTTTCCCGAGGATTTAAACTGTGTTCCTCCAGTCAGGGAGATTGACTTCACCATCGAGTTACTTCCAGGTACTGGACTTATTTCATAGACACCCTATCGTATGGCACCCGCAGAGTTGAGGGAATTGCAGATTCAACTTCAGGAATTGATTGAGAAAGGCTTCATTCGACCTAATGTTTCATCTTGGGGTGCTCCAGTGTTATTTGTGAGGAAAAAGAATGGTTTGATGAGGCTATGCATTAACTATCGTAAGTTGAATCAGGTTACGGTGAAGAACAAGTATCCGCTTCCACGGATTGATGATTTGTTTGATCAGCTGAAAGGAGCTTCAGTCTTCTCGAAGATTGATCTCAGGTCTGGATACCATCAGCTACAGATTCGAGAGTCCGATATGGACAAGACGGCGTTTCGGTCACTCTATGGGCACTATGAGTTCCTTGTTATGTTGTTTGGGTTGACCAATGCGCTAGCTGCTTTCATGGACTTGATGAATCGGATTTTCAGGCGTTATTTGGAAAAGTTCGTCATTGTGTTCATCGACGACATCCTGATCTATTCCAGGAGTGTGGGGCAACACAAGAAGCATTTGCATGCGGTTTTGCTGACTTTGCGAGACGCTCAGTTGTACGCCAAGTTTAGCAAGTGCGAGTTTTGGCTAGGCAGTGTAAAGTTTTTGGGCCACGTGATATCAGCTGAGAGAGTCAGTGTGGATTCTGATAAGATTGATGCAGTGCTGAATTGGAGTAGACCTGCCAACGTGGCATAGATACGGAGTTTCTTGGGCTTAGCAGGCTACTATTGCCGATTCATATAGGAATTTTCATGGATAGCGACACGGCTTACCTGTTGGACGAAGAAAGGAGTCAAGCTTGAATGGTCTGATGCTTGCGAGGAAAGCTACTTGACTTTGAAGGAAAGGTTGACTACCGCACCAGTGTTGACTTTACCTGACGATAACGGTGAGTATGTGGTGTACAGTAACGCTTCGAAGCTAGGTCTGGGTTGTGTCTTGATGCAGCATGGAAAGGTGGTGGCATATGGTTCTAGACAGTTGAAACCACACGAAGTTAACTATCCTACTCATGACCTGGAGTTAGCTGCCATTATGTTAGCATTGAAGAGTTGGAGACACTACTTGTATGGAGCGCAGTGCAAGATTTACACCGATCATAAAAGTCTTATCTACTTGCGTACTCAGCCAGATTTGAATATGAGGTAGTGGAGATGGATGGAGTTGATTAATGATTATGACTGCACTTTCAAGTATCATCCAGGAAATGTTAATGTGGTTGCTGATGCTCTTAGTCGGAAGCATGGTGCATCTCTCTTCCATGTACGTGTTGCTAGAGTATCACTTTTGACAGAGTTGCGAGCAACGGGAGCAGAGTTGGAATGGAATGATGATGGAGCATTGTTAGCCAGTTTCCATGTTCGTCCGGTATTACTTGATCAAGTTCCTGAAGCTCAAGATTTAGATGCCTATCTGCTAAGCAAGAAGAATTTGATTCAGAATAATGTACCGACCGAGTTTCAGATGAGGAGTGATGGCACTTTGATGTTTAGAGGGAGATTGTGTGTGCCCAGAGACAATGATTTGAAGAAGGAAATACTCGATGAAGCTCATTGTTTTGCATATGCTATGCATCTGGGTAGTACAAAGACGTTCCGGACACTTCAAGCTCATTATTGGTGCCGAAAACATGAAGAGGGAAATAGCAATGTACGTGAGCATATACCTGATTTGTCAGCAAGTGAAGGCGGAACGTCAGAAACCAGCAGGTAAACTACAACCTTTGGAGATTCCAGTGTGGAAATGAGAGCATATTACCATGGATTTTGTGTATCAGTTACCTCGTACTTCTGGTGGTAGTACTGGTATTTGGGTGATTGTGAATCGCCTTACGAAGTCAGCTCATTTCCTTGCACTTCCAGGAAAACTTCACGTGAGCAAATTGGCAAAGCTGTACTTGAGAGAGGTTGTGAGATTGCATGGTGTACCTGTGTCCATAGTTTCTGATCGGAATAGTCAGTTCACTTCAGAATTTTGGCAAGCATTGCAGAAGGCATTGGGGACTAGGCTACACTTCAGCACAGCCTTTCATCCTCAGACAGATGGTCAGTCAGAAAGGACTATTCAGACTCTGGAGGATATGTTACGATCTTGTGTTTTGCAGTTCAAAGGGAATTGGGATTAGCAACTTCATTTGATTGAGTTTGCGTACAACAACAGCTATCAGGCTAGTATTGGTATGGCACCTTACCAGGCGTTGTACGGTAAACAGTGTCGAACTCCATTGTGTTGGAGTGAAGTTGGTGAGAAATGACTTCTTGGTTCTGATTTGGTGAAAAGTACCACGGAAGATGTTCAAGTTATTCGGGACAGATTGAAGGCTGCACAGGATCGACAAAAGAGTTATGCTGACGTGATACGGAAGGATCTTGAGTTTCAGGTTCGGGATTGGGTTTTCCTGAAACTTTCTCCTTGGAAAGGTGTTGTTTGTTTCGGGAAGCGCGATAAACTTCGTCTGCAATATGTTGGTCCGTATGAGATCACGGAGCGAGTCGGTGCTGTGGCGTACAGGTTGGCATTACCTTCCGAGATGGCCAGGGTACATGATGTGTTCCATGTGTCTATGTTGTGGAAGTACATTTCCGATCCATTTTATATGTTGACACCGTATCAGCTTCTTATACGGGAGGACTTGACCTATGTGGAAGAACCAGTTCAGATTTTTAATCGGAAGGTCTAGGAGTTGCGACACAGAGCCATTCCTCTTGTGAAGGTATTGTGGTAGAATCATTCGGTTGAAGAAGCTACTTGGGAGATCGAGCAGCACATGCGTGAGCAGTATCCCTACCTCTTCAGTTAGCAGGTATGTAAATTTCGAGATCGAAATTTTTGTTAGGGGGGTAGATTTGTAACGACCCGAACCGGAAATTGTATGTTAATTGGCTTGATTTGCGCATTTCACGATTAGTCACGGTTTTGTCGTAATTGGTCGATATGCCAGGTTTATTCACGACTTAATTATCGAGTAAGAATTTGGTTTGAGTTCCTTCACGGGAATTGTAGAAAATTTGATTTCGAGTCCATAGGAGGTTTCGAAGGATTTTTCGGATAATCGAAGAATATAAAATGGATATTTTAAATTATTGTCATGTTAGTCGTACTTATCCGATTGGATTTGAGTTATCTGAATCATGAATTTGGTCGGTTCGCGATGCATGAATATCGAATAGTCGTAAAATTGTCGAAAAATCACATTTGGGCCGAGTTGACCAGTTTTGACCCGTTGACCGAGTTGGGCCTAGTTGACCCACGAGTTTGTGCCGTTTGACCCACCGATTCCGGCCACCTCTGGCCACGATTTTGGTATGGTTGGAAAGCTCTTGACTTGTACTATTGATTTGTGTATCCATTTGTTGAAATTGGTTGTGATTTGAGGTAGAACGAACTCGATGAAGTTTGAAGATTTCGCCAGAATTGGGTGGCGGATTCCGGTGAGTTTTGGTGTCGGGTTGGTGGGGGTTTTGCTTCCCCTCAACCCCATGATGAATTCTGCGTGTTTAATTTTGGAATTGGATGAGTTTTGGGAGGAGCCGTGGTGTTCACCGGAGGAGATTTTGGCCATGAGCTTTCGAGCTCAATTCCGACTGATAGGGTTATGGTTTGGACTTGGGGGTTTGAGGAAATGTGTTGGGCTCGAGGAGAGGAAGAATTTGAGGTAAGGGTTGCCGGAGTTGGTCACCGTTGGCGGTGGCGGTCAACGACAGAGCTCCGGCGAGATTGACTTTTTGAGATTTTTGGAGATTTTTATACCGTTTTGCTCATAATCCCGTCCCGATTGTAGTTGTGAGGTTTTTGAGTTGATTTGAGTATTCTATTTTGGGACGAGGGTTGTTTGGGTGTATTTTAGGAATTTTGCTATCCTCGTCGATATTTCGAGCGATACGTCTTTCAAGAACATGGGGTTCTTGACGTATTAGCTCTGTATGTTGTGTTTCAATATGTATTGATCATATCCCTGTTATTTAGGTGATCGTGATCGAGTGTTTGGTGAGGGATCTTCCACAAGAGCTCAGTGTTAGCCTCGTATTGTGAGTGGACACTTTATTTTCACTGTCGATTTGCAAGTCTTGATTATGCATTTTAGGTTATGCATTTTACGAGTATGCAATTATGATTATGCATATACGATTATACATTACGGTTATGTATTTTTACTTAGAGGCATATGTATGATTTGTTTTACATGGATTATGGATATATGGATGCATCGATGCATGGCTTCTCGACTAATCCCTGAGATGCTCCGGGGGGGGGGGGGTTATGACAAACGTCTGACCAGTGATTATATGGCCCCCAGTTATGACAAACCCCTTACCTGGTAGAGCATGATTGTAACTTTGAGGAAAATGTACTCGAGTTATGGCCTTCATATTTTATACGGTATCCAGGAAGGTTATGACAAACCCCTTACCTGGTAGAGCATGATTGTAACTTTGAGGAAAATGTACTCGAGTTACGGCCTCCACATTTTATACGGTATCTAGGAAGGTTATGACAACCACCTTACCTGAGTTTGATGATTTTAGACTCGCATCATGATTTTATGTATATATGTTGGTCAAATGCATATTATTATTTTCGTCCACTCACTCTAACGATTTCATTTGCCTTTCCCTGGGCTTTTCGGTTTCTTTTGACCAGTTTGCAGTTTGAATTCCGGGGTTGGACATCAACGGTGGAGGCGTAAAGTTCAGGTCACACTTCAGTTCGAGTAGGTTCTTTGTTCGACCTACTAATTATATATGATGTATATAGGCGTCGCTCTGAATACTTATGTTATGTTTTCAGTTGAGTTTATTCCTGAATATTTTCTGGATTTCTTGTAAACCTTGTGGTTTATATTTATGTGATGTTGAGAAATCCGGATGGGGATTGAAGCCCCAAGGTTTGGCTTTTGTGAAATATTCGAACTGTGATTTTCTTTGCAGGTTCTGATATTGGCTCACATATTTCAAAGTAAACTCTGGCAAAAAAAATTTAAGGTCATGTTTTCGAAGGGGTTTGATTTCGGTTTAGGCAACTAAATCGGTGTCGGGTCCTTTCAATAACGAGTTTATGTTTTTATGCATTACATTTTACAGTATGTTTTCAAAATATTTATTTGGAGGTTTACTTTGTGATGGTTCATTTAGTTGCATCAATGCCTTAGCTATTCGGCTGGTCACTGGATTGCCGTTCTCGACCAAGATTGTCTAGGGTTAGGACAAACACCTTAAATGATCCCATCACCTTGCTTTTCACACATATAGTCGTTCCGGGTTGGGACTAACACTCTGAACAACCACCTCTATTGTATTTTAGTTTATAATATTTGAACTCGCATTATTTCACGGAAATCAGCTGAAAGGCATGATATTTCAGTTTTATCATTTTATGCGGATTATGTTATTTTTGTCCACTCACTCTAACATTTTATATTTTAATACATTTTCCTGGGCTCTTCAGTTTTCGTTGCCTAGGCTGCAGAGTATATCCTAAGAGTGCTTGGTTTCGTCGAAAGCTTCGAGTCCACCTATCACCTCTTCACTAGTAGGTTTTAGCTCCACTACTAGCATGTATCATATGTGTATAGGAGTAGCTGTGAATATTTGTTGTATTATATTGTTTTCAGTGGTACTCATGTAATTAGGGTGCTTATGTAAATAGTAAGCTACTCTTGTAGTTGTTGAGTTTACTTTTTCTTGTCTTCAGAACCAGTATGTTGTAAACATGTTTTAAATTTCTGAGTTAAGTTTCTGATTTTTGGTTATATCATTGTTGAGAAATCCAGATGGAGATTGGTGGTCCACGGTTTGTTTGTGGGATTTAGTTTGTGAAGTGTCATTTTCATGCAGGTTTTTGGGTTGTCTGAGTTGCAAGGGACATTATGTCAAAATTTTCACATAATTTCTTAGATTATGGTCAGTCATTAGGACTTAATCTTAGCTTACTAGCTAAACTAGGGTTGAGTCCTTTCAATTATTGTTGAATAACCCGTGCAAGTGATGGTCTATTCGATAACGTTTATATGTTTGAGATGCAAGGAGAAAAGAACTGCTAGAATGTGAAAAATAAATTCATCGGAATGGAGGCCCGAGATCGAAGTTGAGGCTCACTGAGACCCTAGATTGCAGGATTGAAGAATAACTGAGTTAACCAAGTCCTTGAATTGAGTCTTAGGACTCAGTCAGTCAACAAAGAATGGCACACAAATAAGAACAACTGAAATAATAGGAAGCATTGAGTTTGTGCATCGACTTAGGGGAAATTCTCATAGCTCGATGTTGACCTTGCACAATGAGACAGTGTGTGTTTAGAGTTTGACTCACCAATTGTCGAGAGAGACTTTTCACGATGGAATGATGAAAGAGTTATTAGGCTGACTCGAGAGGTAATATCAATTCAGTTTGGTTTTGAAAATGACTAGTATATTATTGAGCATCCAACATCCAACATCGATAGGGTATCAATGGTGAATCGATGGAAGATCGATCGTTTATCGACGAAGTGTCAACTGAGGTAAACGGTATCGTGTTATCTATATATATGACATTTGGTGATTAAAATACATGCTTTGACATTTGCATTTGTGCACATGTAATTTTACATCTTATAGATGTGATGGATGTGGGGCCTTAATACATGTGTAAACATGGTGAAGGTAAGAACTGATGATTATAAATGTTAGTGCGTGTGAGTTTCGTGGAGATTTGCAGGTGATGATGATGTTGATCTACTATAAAGTGACCATCTTTAAGACCCGAAGCAAGAAAGATAACTTTGAGAGAAAAATTGAAGTGGTCTGGCAGGAACAACCTTGAATCACTTAAGAGGAAGTCCCACGACCAAGTAAGTTCAAGATGTACGACTAGAAAGGTCAAGATTTAATGCCGAAGAAGATCAAGATTTATGAGCGAGTACGCTCGAGGGCCGCAACCGAGTACGGTTAAGATTATTGATTGCGTACAATTGAGTCACTAAACCCTCATTCAGTATGGGTGAGATTTGAAGTTGGTAATAATCAACCCCAATGATCAGAAATGGTCAGACGAGGAAGCCGGACGCGGCAGAAAATAGCCAAAGAAACGAGTGTTCGAGAGAAGGTTGAGTACATTGAGCAAAAATGTTTGAAAATAGCCAAAGGTGTTTGGGAATAGCCAAAGGTGGTTGAATAACGCCAAACAATGATGTTTGGGAAATAGTCAATGATGGCTAAATAATGCTAGACAAACAATTGTTGAAATTCAAGCGTCATTTGAAGAATGCTCGATGTAGAAAGTATGTGTATTACAAAAGTTGAGGAAGTACGCAACTTAGAGGGTTGATAAAGATGCACAACTGGGATACAGTCATGTTTTGGAGTATCCGATGAAGAAGAAGTGAGGCATCAAACATCGAGCTAAATTGAATCTCAAAGCAGGGTGAAAAGCCTCGAAAGAACCTCAGACACTCGAAGCGGAGTTAAAGTTCGAGACATACACTTGAAGTCTCAAAGCAGAGATGAAGTTTGAAACCTTCTTCGAAGCTAAATGGAACATCGAGAGAGGCTAGGAGGCATTAGAGAGCAATGATGGGGTCGAGATGAGGTGATGTTGCTCCCTCTAGGGGACAAGGGGCATGAAAAATATATGTAAGAATGGTGTGACCAGCACCCTAAAATGCATTGAAGCTATGATCACTTGAAACGAGGCTTGAAGTAGTGTCTATGGTCAAAAGTAGAGTCAATTATGGGCGGTAAGAAGTATGTATGTCTCCAAGTTATGCCACATGGAAAAATGTATGGTTCTTTCAAACGTTGTGCCATAACAGATTGGTTGGTATGGCAATTGAAATGGTTTATTTTCATTTTGCAAGGCAAAATACTATATTGTTGAATATATTAATGTTTTTCTTGCGCTAACCGAGAATAATCCTCAAAGTAGGAAAGTGACATTTTATTTTTGTGATTGAATCTTTGAGCTAGAAGATCAAATTGGTTGGCGAAGAATGGTTCCTCAGAGAATCTAGTTGTCATTGATTTTTGGGCAATATTTGATTCTTTTGGGAGCGATTCGCTATTGATCTCTCAGTTGATAGAAGCGGGTTTGAGTTGAATTTCCTCATGAGTTTCGAGAGGATCTTTGTGATATTCTTCAAGGAATAGACATCTTAAGCGAGACTTAAATTTTCCCAAGAGACTTGGGGGCATCATTGGAATGGTCTCAAGGAAAAGGTATCACAAGTGACATTTGTGATGCCTCTCATATATTGGAGGCATCGAGGTGTTCGAGGACAAGATTGTCTAATCAAATACGGGTAAGTGTTCATATAAATGTCAATGTTATGTATATATATTTAATAAGATGAAATGTTCAAGTAAGAACGTGGTCTTGGGTTGAGGACTCAAACCACTAAGATATCTTGGGTTTAGAGAAGTTGGTGCATCGTTTCTTTGTTGAGACGAGTGGGACAAGCTGTAACCATCTCTTAACGGAGAGATGAAAGTTCAATGTAGCGGGTTCATCTAATTGAAATGAGGAGATCACCCACGAGGTTAAGCCAAGAATGTGGCTTCAACAGATCATTGAATGGCGAGATAATGAGTTCATCATATACAGTTTAGTTTAATACTTTGTATATACATGTTTTCTAACCAATTAGTGAGTTATGAGTAAAGACATATGAGTATATATCCATGTAAAGTACCATACAAGCAACGTAATTTTGTTTAGTTATGTGATTATGTAGGTTGATAGTAATATTATATTTCCCTTCTCATACCCTAGCATGCACGACGAGGGAAAAATGGGGCATTGTGGGAGGATAGAATTTTGGTCAAGTCTATGTAGTTTTTACAATAAGGTTTAGGCCTATGTTGGTAGCCCAAGGTCCAAATCTGATCAAAGAGACTAACTAAGTCAAGATTGACTTTGTTAGTGTGAGCTTGAGGCGCAAATATATGGAAGATGGTTGAAGATCGAGATTCGTGGATGAGGATCAAGGCGTGAGAATATGTCAAACGGTTGAAGATCGAGGCGCCACGAATCTCGATCGTTGATCTCAATGCTTGGCGACCAAGACTGAGATTCACGTCTCGATCTTCGGGACACATTTTGAAACTTGACGCCTAAGCTGAAATCCTGATTTTGGCTGTAAGCTCACTCTATAAATAAAGAGTAAGGCCAGGTGAGTGAAGGAGGAGATGGTGGAGAGCTCAGGGCTCACATATTGACATATTTTTGTTCATATTTGCAAGAATAAGGATTAAGAGCCCTTATTGACTTGAGTGTGTGAGTATTTTTTGTAGGTACCCCCCTGTTTTTACATCTTGAAGTTCTTCATCGTGCGTGTCATCAAAGAGGAGCGCTTTTTTGTTAATTCTTCGAAGTTTTTTGGGCATCTTGGTGATTGAAAAAGGTGCTAGTAACGTGAGAAATTTACTGCAGAGGCACCATTCTATGAATGCATGATATTCCATAAACGAATAGGAGGATCAGACTAGATTCACTATCTCTAGGTATTTAAGCCCCAGATTAACCTATAAGGAGTAGGGTAAGAAAGATAGGGAGAGGCTGGAGAGCTCATCCTATTGTTAGAGTGACGTAGAAAGAAAATAAAGGTCATAAATAAACTGCAACTACGATATCATCAATCATTCTCCTGCCAGCCTTGAACTCATGGAGCGAGATTCAGCCTTTTTACCTATGTACATCCTAGATTCAGTCGTAGAAACACTATTGTTACCCTCCGATTATTTGCAGTTTGTTCATATACCTGGCTAGATCACCTAGGTACGTACTTAGACGACTTAAATACAATAATAAATATATCTCACCGCCACCATGATAGGAACCATCGCCGGGAAGGCTCCAACTTCGGTGACCAAACCCGCCCGACCTTCGATCAGGATAACGCTCACGCGCCAATACTAAGACCAGTCAGACAACACCTCAGCAAAGAGCATATACACACCAATCCCACATCGAAAGTAGAGGAGTAGTTCAACCTCCAACCACCAATATATATCGATCAATACAGCATTAAATGGTACGCACTCTTTATCTTATTACGCCGTTATTCTGCTTAAATCGTATATCGATTCTGACTTAGGCATCGGAGGGTTGAAGGCGGGCCATCCCGTCTCTCCTTAACCGTTGTTGATCTTAGCAGAAAGGGGCGAGGACGCTGTAGAATAGCGACAACGATCATTCACCGATATCGCTCAACATCAACCATCTAGCGACAACGATCATTCATCGATTTGGATCCCGCTCTATAACCGACATACGCACAACGGATAGCAGATATTAGTTACATTTGGTCATATCTCGAATATCCATTATTCTTGATATGAAAACAGTTCAACCTCTTTTGTATGAGAGATTTTATTAGCACATCCCTGATCTCTAAATAGACACCTCTCAAATATTTTTGGACATTTTTTTTCCTTTTTCTTCTGATTTCACCATTTTCCCTCTCTCTCTCTCTCTCTCTCTCTCTCTCTCTCTCTCTCTCTCTCTCTCTCTCTCTCTCTCTCTCTCTCTCTCTCTCTCTCTCTCTCTCTCTCTCTCAGATCACGAGTTGTACAACCCTGCTGCACGATCGTGATACATAATCCCTCACCCAGTCGCAATGTACAGAAGCCTCGATTAGAATTCTGGCCACCTCAGCGTAGCCAGTTGTTTTCAAAAGCTGGTATTCATGAACAACGAAACAATCTCAAGCAGTATCTCAAGCAGTATTTAACGAGAAATAAAAATGCCTAACAACGATTAGAATCCAAGTCTACATCGAGCTGAAGCACACCTAGCCCTATATGAACTCCCGCAATGATCAAACTTGTCTTCAATAAAGCTACGCATACACTCTAATACCACCAGAAGTTGAGGTGGTTGAGTTTATAGAAGAATGGAAAAAAAATTAAATGATAGAAAAGAACGAGCAGATCTGGGCAAAGATTAAAATGAAGAAGAAAGAAGCAAAGAGGCTGTGCATGAAAGAAAAGTAGCACTTTGTCCCAGCAGTGAACCACCATTAAAGGAGGTTTTAGTTACATAGAAGAACTAAGTGGGAATTTGAGAATTTATAATAAAAAAAAAACTTGTGTGTGTATTAAACAATTGAGTGTGTCTAAATATAATTAGCCCATTTGTAAACTTTGGTATTCTGTCGCGAAACATAGTACTAGAGGGAAAGCACTCCAATGTAAACCTTGACATTCCTCTCTAACCCTGGTTTAAATTATGTTAAGTATGCTTACGTGGAAGAACACATGTCAAGAATTAAGTGGGAGGCAGGGATAGAGACAGGTTAGAGGGGACAACATATTTTCTCCCCAAGTGCTAGAAGCAAACGCATTCTGATGCTCTTGATTACGGGTAATCAGAAATATCATGTATTCAATGTTCAAAAACATGGTAAACGGGAACGAAACGGTTTGGTATTGTTTACTGATTAGTCGTTTAAACGGGATTAAACAAAAATAATATTTTTATTTAAAAAATAGTATTATAATTATTTATATAATAAATAAATAAATATAATAATATAAAATATCATTAATTAGAATATAAAATAATTAAGTCAAAAGAAAATGTTATGAAAATGATCAAGATAATTAACATATAGTTCAACACATAAGCATAAGTGTATAACAAAATATTTTTCAAACAAGAAAATCACTCCATATTGCCAAGTCTCATTATTTTTTTTAAAATTTTTCAATTTATTAAAAAAATTAAAAAAAATTAAAAAGAAGAAGTTAGTTGACCGTTTAATTGAAAGTTTGACCGTTTAATTACCATTTAAAAGGGCCGTTTCGCCGTTTAATCGACGATTAAACAGTCAACCATTTAATAGACCGTTGAGGTAAAACACGTTCAACTGTTTAAACGGCCGTTCAAACCATTTTTTTAAAGAATGATTGTATCTATATGAAGTTGTGAACAACAAAGTTGTATATGTGCAATGAGTGTGCCATATACGAGGTATTGTGGCTCTTCGAAATGATGGTTGGTAACTATGGAGAAGGATATTTCCGTAACTTTAACGAATCCCTTCTTTAGGATTAAAGGGAGGGGAAAGAGATAAAACTCAAGAATTCTCCTTCCTCCTCCACGTGGCCCATCACGGGATACAAAGTTTTGGAGTCACTCGGTTAGACACCGTGCATGAAAGATATGTTTACAAAGCTACAATTTCAGCAGATCCAATATTGAATCCAGATGATTGTGTTGTTGCCCTTATATATATGCTTCATGGTGAAATGGCTTTCATCAGGTTAAGTAAAAATGCAACATGGATCGAACTTACTTCAACACGGGTGAAGACAGATTGGGTTCCACATCAAAGATGTGACATACTTTTAAATAAGTCTCATCATTTGACCTTTGGGTCTCGAGTCTCATTCTGGTCTGTCTAGTCTTTATGTTGAAACTCAGCCTAGCTTTAACTTAAGGCGGGTCGGCCCAGCCTCTTTTGAAATAGGGTAAGGTCTGAGCTATACATTTGAAGCTCATCCCACCGTCTTGATCCATCCCATTTGAGCCTCTTCGGTCTAGTCCAGCCTTAACTTCATAAACCTCATCCAGTCCGGCCTCTTTTTAAATAAAAAAATTAATCAATATTTAAATATATTCATATCTCTTTAAAGGCCTAAAGGCAAACCTAGCTTGATCCATTTTAGCCTTTTTTTATTAGAAAAAATAATATAATTTAGGAAAAAAAATTACCCATAGGATCTGAACTTTCGTCGATATACCAATATAATGTCTGAACTTTAAAAACTATTAAAGTTATGCCCAAACTCTCAAAATTGCATTTACATGATGTCTAGAGCCATTTTTCGTCACAGCACTGTCTATAACGATGACATGACATTATTTTTCAAAAATATAGGAGAAAAGATTTTAATACCCTTATAATTTTAATTTTTTTATTTCCTATTTTTTTCCGCCTTAATAGTTTGAGAGTTTGGACATCATTTTGATAGTTTTTAAAGTTCGGGCATCATATTGACGACTTGGCAAAAGTTAAGATCTTGGGAGTTACTTTTTTCTTGGAGTTTCTCTCCATCTCTCCCTCATTGTCAAGCTCGCGGAAGATGAACCACCCAAAACATTATCAATTAACTAAGCTCATTACTTCGTTGGAAATATCGCACTCTCGAACTACATGATTTTTGAAAGAAAAAATCTCACATATGGTACCTGAACTTTCGTTGTCAGGTCAATTTGATACTTGAAATTTCAAAATTTTCAATATGATACCCAAACTTTCTATACTGTATCATTGTGGTACCTATGTAATATTTTTCATCCAAATTTTGACAATATTCATGACGTGGGATTCCAAATGGCTCAAAACTAAGCCAAACTTTTCTAAACAGCTTATACTTCGGTTCAATATCCGTGGTTGCTGTAAACTCTGTCACTACTAATTTCACTATTTTTTTTTACTAATTGCATACCTAGCCAGAGTCCTGTTCTCGTGGTCAATAAATTTTGTGATGAATCGTGGTCAATAATCCTTAGATCTACATCCAACGGTAGTTAATTAACATACAGTTAGAAGACAAATTAATATCACCCACTGGATGCAGATTTAACAGTGATTTACCACGAAGTCATTGACCACCAGAACATGGCTGTCATGTTCTGGTGGTCAATGACTTCGTGGTCAATCGTGGTCAATCACCGTTAGATCTGCATCCAGTGGGTGATATTAATTTGTCTTCTAACTGTATGTTAATTAACCACCGTTGGATGCAGATTTAATGATGATTGACCACGATTGATCACAAAATTCATTGACCACCAGAACAGGACTCAATGGCAGTCATGATAAATAATCAATAAAAAATCTTGAACAAAAAGTTTAAAATGACAGGTCTACCCTCATAGATAATGGAAAGTGGATAGAAATTACACAAGAGGTATCATGATGACATGATTTTAAAATTACAGGTATCACATTGAAAATTTTGAAAGTCTACGTATCAACTTGACCAGACAGTGTAAGTCCAGGTACTATAGATGAAAATTTTCCTTTCCAAAATCCCCACAATTTTATAAACTAATCGTATTATTATTCCGAAAAGTCTAAAACTTAATCAAACTAAGTCTAATTAATTCTAGAGCCTCTTCAATGTAATCAATACGTAATTACGAACAAAACGACCGTCGGAACCACCATCGGCAGCGGCGACACTCCAAATTACACGACCAGAAATCAAACATGTCCAAAATTAATCCAACAATAACTTTCTCAACTACACCTAAGTCTCATTCCAAATAAAACTCGCCAAATTACCTTTTGAATCCAAGAACACCCAAAAATTCTTAAATCTTCAATTCATCGATTCTCCCTCCCTTATTTGAATTGAAGCTTGTCATTGGCATGTCAAGAATCACAAGGAAGAGGGCTATATATAAAGCCCAGTAGCTTCGTCTCCTTGGCCGAATTAATGTCGAATCAATCGATTCCAAATTTCTAGGGTTCTTGAATTTTTTTAACATTTCTCTCCAAATTCGAGCAAAACAAATGAGAGATGAGTACTGGGGTTATGGGAAAAAAAATATAGGAGACTGAGATGAAGAGATTGATACCCAACACTGCCGTTTTGGGTAGTTTGTCTCCGACGAGGTCGATGACGTCAAGTGGGAGATGGAGAGAGAGAAAGAGAGAAGGAAAAATTGAAAAAATAAAATATGAAATAAAAAAATAAAAATGAAAATTGTAAGGGTATTAAAGTCTTTTCACATCTTTTTAAAAACAAATAAAATGTCATGTTATTGTTATAGACGGTGTTGTGGCGAAAAATAACTTTAGGCATCACATAAATGTAGTTTTGTGAGTTTGGGCATCACTTCGATAATTTTTTGATATTCGGGCATCATATTGATAAATCGCCGAAAATTCAAACCCCGTGAGTGACTTTTTTCTTATAATTTATTATTATTTTCATATTTTTTTCTTATTTCTTTCATTTTTTTTCTCCTATTCTCCTCAATGTTCTCTCCACATAAAAATATATATTCAAAACAAATATCATACATCAATAATAACTATACATTAAACTTTTATGTATTATTTTTTTTAATTTAAGGCTCATCTTGACCCGGTCTATAGAGGTCGGCTCTGCCTAACCTATTTAGCCTTATAGGCCTAGCCTTAATGGGCTGGGTAGAACTTCTAAATTGTGGCATTGACTCTGTCTTTTTATGTTTGACCGTTGACCAACCCCAACCCAGCCCGCGCAGCCTTAAGCCTTAAATTTAGGAATAGGGCCGGCCCAAGCCCAACCCATGATGGGCCATACTTTCAAAATATATTTTATGCCATGGACTTATGGAATTGACTTTGGTCTTTTTATGTTAAATGGGTATAAATAGAAAGTGCAAAGAAAGGGGGTGTAGAGTGGAGAGATACGCCAGATAACATATAATTATATATATATATGTACTCATGACAGAAAAAATGAGTGTGAGCCTGTGAAAGAGAGAAGACAAAGATACCGTTGAAAAATAAAAATAAAAAGGTGTAGAATTTAAAATTCGGGGTGTCAATTTCACCTCCCTTGTGATCTATACTATTATTAAGGAAAGTATGGTTGTTTTCCTACTTTTACCGATTCTTCTAAAAATAGCAATTTCATCATAGAACAATATAACTGTTTATAGGTTTTACTGTAATTTACTAAATAAATTTATATATAAAAAAAATAAAAAAACTTGCTGTTTTTCCTCCCACTCTCCTTTTTTTTCTTTCTCTTTGCATAAAATTTCAAATTCAAAAGTGTAACTACTCTTCTTCTTCATCCGTACAAATGAGAAAATTTTCAAATCACTTGATAAACTTCTTTTAAAAAGAAAAAAAAAGACTCCAAAGTAATTGTAATGACCCAAACCTAATTTAATGAGTTAATCATCGTTAGTAACGAGCTAATCCTTATATGTCACGTTTATTGAGGTTCACTGCGATTTAAAAATTGACTTTTTATAAATTATGAATTTGGACTCGTTTTCTTCACGAAAATTGTAGAGAAAATTATTTCGAGTCCGTCAATACTTTTATTGAATTTTTCGGAAGGACGAGATAATTTCTACGAATTTTGAAATTTTGGAATAATTAAGTGATTATTTGAGAATTTACTATTGGTCAATATTGACCGTTAGATTAACTTGTGATCTAATCTGAGCCGTCGATGTCATTTTGACCTAGGGGTATAAATACCTAAAGCCTAACCTAGGTGAGAAGAAGGTTACTGGTAGACCCAAAGTCAACCCGTGACGTCGGACCGACCCGTTTCGGACATGAATTACGACCTGACCAAAATTTCTCCGGACGGCTGCCTCGAACACCCAAATTGGTCAAAATCCATTCCTTTGTTCCTCCCCGATAACTCCATGCCCTAAATTTGGCCATGTAACGCCGTGTTGTGGCGAATTTAAGCTGAGAGATTTTCGGGTTTCTCTAATTTTCCTCTATCGCTATCGGTACTCCGATAGGAATTGAGCAACAAAACCTTAGGGTTTTCTTCCCTTACTCTTCAAGAAGTCGATTGAGACTAAATCTGAGTCGCACCTTGCCCAAATGGCGCTGGACGACCCACGCCGATTTCCGGCGAGGTGAACCAGCTTTCGAGGTGATCTTCAACATGTTCCGGCCTTTTTTTCACTTCGAGTTGTTCATTAATTTTGTTAGGATTGTTTAGACCTTGAATTTGACATGCAGATTGACCATATCAAAGCATGTCAGTTCCGGTCATAGCCGGTGGTGGTGCGTCTGCCTCACGCGCTGCCGTGAGCGGTGGAGCTTTAGCGACCAGAATGTCATTTTTGTTGCGGGAAGTTTTCTAGACCAATTTTTTTTTGTAGTTTTCGAGTAGTTTTTTGTCGTTCGATCACATTTGTAATATTTGGGCTATGCATAGGAATTAAGGTGACTCGACACATTGATTTAAACGTTCATCGCGTGTCGAGTCGAAATGGAAGCTTCGTAGTGCACAAATTATGAACTACGAGGTTTGGATCATGTGGGACTCATCGAGTGTGAGAACAAATAGCGTTATGCCATTATCGAAGTAAACGTAAGTCCTTGTTAGATGGTTGTTTCATATTCTTTTCTATGTTAGTGTAAGAATTGAAAATTATATTAATTTAATCTATGGTTTGACTTTAGGGAGATCAAGTACGATTTTCGAGTTTATGAATCTATAATTATTTAGTTGGTGATTCAGGTGAGCTAATTTTGTTTTTCACTGTCGTTAGCGAGTCTTGATTATATATGTTTATGATTTATCTTATATTTTCATGACATGACATGTTATATGTTTTATGATTATGCATGGAGGCTCTACATGTACTTTATGAATTTTATGCACGTCATGTACACGATCATGCATCGATGCATAGGCTACTCGGCTGATCACCGAGTATGCGCTAAGGAGACTAGTAATGCCTTACCCGATGATTTCGTATGTTTCGCCTCCACACGCTTGAATTACTTTTATTTAGACTCGCTAAGTTTTATTTTATATTTTTGGTGAAAGGCATAAGATTATGATTTACGATTTCTTAAGACTATTTATTTTTGTCCACTCACTCTATGCTTTCTATGTTTTATATGCCATTCCTCTGGGCCTTTTGGTTTCAGAAGCCCAGATTTGCAGAGTTATATGGAGGTAAAGCACACACATTGTCGAGGCATAGCAATTTCGGCCGTAGGAACAGGTTGATCCTACGAGCTAGTATTTCAGTTAGGTTAGTTAGTTTAGCTAGTCTAGTAGCTATGATGTCATAAACGTCTCCTTGTTGTTTCTACTTGGTGTGACCTAATAGTAAAAGTTACATTGTTGTATGACTTCAAATTCTTGAGTTTCTACTTTCTTCTATTTTTAGTTAAATACGAGTTTAATCTCATGTTAATTTGGTTGTTAAGGCCTAATCTCGGTTTAGGTAGCTAAATTGGGGTCGAGTCTTTACAGATTCCCTTCAGAGTTTCTCTTTGTTAGAATGTTTAGGCTTAATGGTTACTATGACCTAATCCTAGTTTAGGCAACTAAATCAGGGTCGCGTCCTTACACTTGGTATCAGAGCACTAGGTTATAGGTTTTGTAGATTGTACTTGGTTTCTTTCGTCTTCGTATTCGATTATGCTCAACACTTTCAGAGTAATGACTCGACCCGCTGGAGGATCCCCATCGAATACTCACGGTGTTGAATGTCATCGAGTGCGTCGCAGATGCGACTGAGTAGAATTCCCATCCTATGAGTCAGTACGCCCTTATCGCTATGCCTCGTGTACACCGACCTCAATCCATATGTTAAGGTACACAATTTCTAGGAAAGTTAGTAGTACCTCTACGTTTCAAGTAATGCTAATATGTTAGATTTGTACGTTGTCTTACAAGATCAAGTTATGCGTAGAAGGGTTTATGGTAATTAAGTGAGCAAATTTGGTTCTTGAGACGGTCGCCCGGTATATGCTAAGTTCTATATCGACTCTCACAGTGAAAGCGTTACATCACTACAAGAAAAATACACTTAGGTGATGAAGTAGTTTCGTCGCCTAACTGGCTTTTTTTGTCACCTAAGTACTTCGGCAACGAAACTTTCGTCGTCTAACAATCGTAGCCTAAGTACTTAGACAACGAAACATTTTTGTTTCTTCATCTAAGTGACAACTTAGACGATGAAAAATTATTGAAAAAACGACGAAATATTTTGTCATTTTAGTGAACACTTAGACGACGAAACCAACAATTCTTCATTTAAGTTAAACCATTTAGACGAAGGAATTTTAGGTTATTCGTCGCCTAAGTGAATTTAAAAAAAAAATTTAAATAATCCACATAGAACGACGAAAGTTTTTAGTCATCTAAGTGGTTAATTTTAATTAAAAAAAAATTACATAAACAACTTAGATGACAAAATTACTGGTTTCGTTGTCTAAGTGATTTTTTTTAAAAAGAAAAAGTAATTACATCCTAATTAAATAATTAAATTTTAATTATTAATTAATATAAAATTTATAATTAATAAATAATTTAATGATGGTAGTGGTGCCGAGGTGGTGGTGCTGGTGGTGGAGGTGGTGGTGGCAACGTGTGGTGGTGGTGTTGGTGATGGTGGTGGTATGTAAGGTTTGGGGGAGATTGTGAAAATTAGTGGATGAAATGTGTTTTATAGGCTTGAACGAAAAAAATAACCGCCAAAACTTTGAACTTAGGCGACGAAACTAACAAATTTTGTGGCTTACTGATTTTTAATTTTTGGAAAAAAAAATTTGGGGGAAAAAATCGTCAAAATTTTGGACTTATGCGAGGAAACCTATTAGTTTCGTCACCTAAGTGAAATTTTTTGAAAATAAAATAAATAAAATTTCACTTAGGCGACGAAATTATATAGTTTCGTCGCCTTCGTGAAATTTTTAAAAAATATATATATATATATATGAAAATAAAAAATAAAATAAAATACATTTTACTTAGGCGACGAAACTTTATAATTTTGTCGGTTAATGAAATTATTTTATTTTATATTTATTTAAAATATCTAAAAAGTTCACTGAGGCGACAAAAATATATAGTTTCATCGCGTAAGTGATTTTTTTTAAATATACGAAAAATTGATTTTGGGTAGTTGCTTAAAAATCATCAAAAATCAAGCGTCAGATGTAACTATTACATTTATACAATGTTGTAGAAAAAAATTCAACCTAATTCGGATTAGTTTAGGATTTGATCGAATGAATTTAGTGATTATTGAAAAATAGTTAAAAGGCAAAAACTATCGTAAAAAATAATTCGTAAACCCATTTCCGAAGTTACGAGTGTTTATCTTGTTGTAAAAACTTAATTTATCAACTAAATTGAAATTAATTGAAATTTGAAATAAAAAAAATTGATTTAAGACTAAAAATTGATTTGAGACCTTGAATTTGACATGCGGATGGACCATATCGGAGTAGGTCAGTTCCGACCAAACTCTAAGCTACGTTGAGACAAAAATAAAGTCCTAATTAATAATATACAAGTGATCATCTTACTTCACCTAGCCAATTTCCATTATTTATTCATGTTATTTACAAAATTCATGCTCAAGATTCTATTATTAACATGCTATGTGGTTTAAAGTGATAACACCTTAATATCATGATTTCATTGAATTAACTAAAGGAGAGGGGCAAACCACAATCATCCTAAACTAACTCAACGCAATTAAGAACATAACATAGGATGCTTCAAACAAAATCAAGAACATAAACACATGGAAGATAGACTCGAATAAGTATTGAAAGTCCAAATAATTTCACCAAGATCTAATGTCAAACAAAAAGTAAACAAGTACAAAAGAGGATTACGGAGTAATGGTTCATGGTTACACTTTTGAAGATCCGCTAAACGCTTGACTACCCCCAAGAATGTGGATGAATCCTATGGGGATGGTTCTTACTTGTCAGCAATTGCTACGACAAGTAATCCGAGATAGTGGAGGATGGCGATGTAGTCTTTTTGGAGCTTGAGAACTTGATGTTTGAGGAACAAGGTTATAGAGTATTTGGGTAGAGCTTCGGCTAAATAAGAGATGATCCTAATAAGGGTCAAGCCTTATCCTTATATAGATATTTACAAGTGGTTCTTCTCATAAAACTAGGTTTTCCTACTCTACTTGGGTAAATCTGGCAGCTTTCAATGAATCGCACTTTCCCGGAGTTGTAGACCTAGGGAAAAAATTATGATTTTTTGCTCGTTGGAAAGAAGACTCGAAGAAATTTCCAACCATAGGTCGATCGCTATCTAACACTTCCTGAACTGTTCTCACTCGTCCATTGAAGTTGATTGTTCTGCACATGCAGATTCTGCTTTCCTTATTTTGATAGATTTCCTTCTCTATTTCAACTTGACAATCATATTCTTGCCAAATCTTGTTCTTCACGCTTTTTGTTGCGTTTTAGTATGCTTGGAGACTCCTTTATTCCGTCTCTTTTGTTCTACATCTAAAAATAACAAAATAAGTCAAAACTAATAATACTAAGCAATTAGCATAGTCAAATGTAGAGAAAAATACATTAATTAATACGCCTAAAATGCGTAGATCACCAAAATGCCAATTTTGTTGCGGGAAGTTCTCTAGACCAATTTGTTGTAGTTTTTGAGTAGTTTTGTGTCTTTCGATCACATTTGTAACATTTGGGCTATGGACAGGAATCAAGGTGACTCGACACATTGATTCAAACGTTCATCGCGTGCCGAGTATGAATGGAAGCTTCGCAGTGCATGAATTATGAACTATGACATTCAGATCATCTGTGACTCATCGAGTGCGAGAACAAATAGCGTTATGCCATTATCGAAGTAAACGTAAGTTCTTGTTAGATGGTTGTTTCATATTCTTTTCTACGTTAGTGTACGAATCAAAATTATATTAATTTAATCTATGGTTTGACTTTAGGGAGATCAAGTACAATTTTCGAGTTTATGAATCTATGAATATTTAGTTGGCGATTCAGGTGAGCGGATTTTTTTTTTTCACTGTCGTTAGCGAGTCTTGATTATATATGTTTATGATTTATCTTATATTTTCATGACACGACATGTTATATGTTTTATGATTATGCACGTCACGTACACGATCATACATCGATGCATAGGCTACTCGGATGATCACCGAATATGCTCCGGGGGGACTAGGAATGGCTTACCCGATGATTCATATACTTCTCCTCCACACATGCATGCATTACTTTTATTCAGACTCGCTCAGTTTTATTTTATATTTTTGATGAAAGGCATAAGATTACGTTTTACGATTTCTTAAGACTATCTCACTCTAATGCTTTCTATGTTTTATATGTCTTTCACTTGGTCCCTTTGGTTTCAAATGCCCAGGTTTGTAGAGTTATGTGGAGGTTGAGCGCGCACATTTTTGGGACATACCAATTTCCACCGTAGGCACAGGTTTTTCCTATGAGCTAGTATTTCAGTTAGCTAGCTTAGTTAGTTTAGCTAGTCTATTAGATCTGATGTCATAAACATCTCATTGTATTCTCTACTTGGTGTGACCCATAGTAAAAGATTTACATTTTTGTATGACTTCAAAGTCTTGAGTTTCTACTTTCTTCTACTTTTAGTTAAGTACAAGTTTAATCTGATGTTAATATGGTTGTTAAGGCCTAATCCTGGTTTAGGCAGTTAAATCGGGGTCGGGTCTTTACAGATTTCCTTCAAATTTTCTCTTTGATTATCATGTTTAGGTTGAATAGTCATTAGGGCCTAATGTGACAACGCGAACCGAAAATGGTATGTTTATCGGCTTGATTTGCGAGTTTCGTGATTAGTCGCGATTTTGTTGAAATTGGTTGATATGGCGAGGTTGTTAACGACTAAATTATCCGGCAAGAATTTAATTTGAGTTCCTTCACGGAAGTTGTAGAGAATTTAATTTCGAGTTCGTGAGAATTTTCGGAGGATTATTTCAAGTTACGTGGAATAAGTTATGAATATTTTCGTCCATTGGATTTAGTTGTAATTATCCGTTTGGTTTCGATAAAATTTGGATGATACGTGTACAGTATAAATACGGGGTGAATACGTGACAATTTTAGAAAGTTTCCCAAAATAGAAATCTGGCCCGTTGACCACTTTGACCCGTGGGTCAAAACTGACCCATTTCAGGCTGTGACATTCTTGCCTTCGATTTGCCTTATTCCAGCATCTTTTGGCCATGGTTCTTTCATGAAAGTTGTTGGTCTTGAGTTCCTCTTTCTTTTGATAGGTCATTCACTCAATTTGGTTGCCGGATGAAGAAGTTATGGGTCGTTAAAGTTCAGAAATTTCGGTGGTATTCCGGCGAGATCCGGCGGGGGAGGCGGCCGAGTTGGGGGTCAACTTGTTAGTAGTTTTGTAGCCCTTGGGGAGAGGAAGCTTTTAGAAGTTGTCTTGCACCATTCCGTTGCCGGTGGTGGCCGATCGGAGTCAATGAATTCCGGCGAGAGTTTTCAACTTCAAGGTGAGTTTTGGAAGTTTTCCGGTCAAAATTGGGTTTAGCATTGAACTACAAAGTTGTTGCAAATGTCGAGATCTTCAAATCCATGTGTAGATTGAAATTTTCTGGGTCGATGAAATTTTCCGGCGGCGGTGGCAGCGGCGGCGGCCGGGCGCGTCGCCGTGCGCGGCGGTTTTCCGGCCGAGGTGATTTTCGACAAGTTTTATGTTGTTTTGCTCGAAATCGCTCTACAATCGCAGTGGTGAAGTTTATATTTTGAATTGAGCATCGAAATTTATGGCGAGGATTTATAGTGTGTTTATTGGATTTTTGACGATTTCGTCGATATTCGGGTTATATGTTTTCGGGAATTGTTGGTTCTCAAGATGTGATTCAAGGTTTTGAATTGTGATTTTGAATAGTGGTATTTATGATTATTCAGGATATCGTGATAGTTCGTTTGGCGAAAGATTTTCCGCCGGATCACAGGATTAACACGTTTCGCGTCGTGCTTATCTGTGAGTGGACACATTTGTTTTCACTGATTGGTTACGAGTCTTTTATATACGTTTTACCAGTATGAGCATGCATATGCGATTATGATTTATTCGAGCATGTGTTTTACGATTATGCATTTACGAATATGCATCTATGATTATGCTCTTATAATTATATATTACGAATATGCATTTATATTATGCTTTATACATTTGCATGAAACTATTTATGATTTGGTTTACACAGAGTACAGTCTGAGTATATATTTTTGTATCGATACACCTAGCAGCCCGGCTGATCCCCGAGGATGTTTACCGGGGGAGGAGTGTGACCCCTGACCCGAGGTCTTTACCGGGGGGGGGGGGGGGGGGGGGGCAGATCCCTGACCTGAGGTCTTTCTGGCTAGAATCACGTGTGGGTCTGGGATCCCGTGATTCGGACTGTACTAGCGCGGATGTGTCCACGAGTGACCCCGCGAGATTTTCCATGCATGCTCTGTACACGTGAGGAGTTAGAGTCTCCCTCGTGTACCATATGATTTTATGCATTTAGACTCTGATATTTTTTTACAACATATATTATTCGGCGAAAGACATTTATTTTCGTCCACTCACTCTAACAGTTTATATGTCTTTCCCTGAGCTCTTCGTTTTCTATGCCCAGTTTGCAGTTTTGATTCAGGTGTCGCACGTCGAGGTTGGAGGCATAGTATTCGAGCCACTTTTCCTTTCTCAGTAGGTTTCTAGTTTGGCATATTGTTGTGTATATATGTATATACTAGAGGTCGCTCTGAGTACTGTTTATGTTTATATTTTCATATGATTTTCCCAGATTTCTGTAAAGTTACAGTTTTGTTTATTGCTTTACATTATGATATGTTTTTGAGAAATCCGGATGGGATTGGAGCCCACAGTTTGGATTTTGTGGCATAGGATGAAGTGTATTTTCCGCTGCAGGTTAATGGTAATCGTGCGTTACAGAGGAAACTTTGTCGAAATTTTTATGGTTTTTGAAAGTTCACGTTTTTAGAAAGCGTTTGATTCCGGTTTAGGAAACTAAATTGGGGTTGGGTCTTTTCAGCTTGGTATCAGAGCATTAGGTTTTAGGTTCTGTAGACTTCTATAGTCGTGTTTACTAAGGATATTTGAGAATGTACAGCATGTCTGGAGCGATGACCCGACCGGCCGACGAATACTCATCAATGCTCTGGGTGTTGTATGCTTTCAAATGTTTGAAGTTCCATAATTACGTCCTGCTTGTTGTGAACAATGTTTTATTCATTAGGATGCCTCCTTGATGTGGTTTCCGTGTCAGTAGGGTTATGGATCCTGTTGAGGATAAGTCGACGCGCGACTTGATAATATGAGTTGTGGGTTTGGATAAGCATTCTGGGTTCAGAGATATGTGTGGCATGGCTTGCCCAGTTGTGCGTGTATGGGCGTCTACATGTTGCTTCATAGCAGAGAATTGTGGTAGTTGATGGTTTGCTTGAGTCAGATCATTGTATTTGGTGGATTGGTATTGTGTGAGTTCCTGTTGCGACTCCATGACCTACATTCAAGGTATTGTTTATACGGTAATGGTTCAATTAGGCTACCCAACAATGGAAATATGGAGTATTTACCAACCTGAGGCAGGGATGTATCGTTCACCTGTTTGTCTCAGTTTGTACGTGTTATGTGGCTTCAGAGGAAGCAATGCAGGAGGTTCGAGATGAGTTTGAACCTGAGCATCAAAGGGATTTTGACTGTTAGGCCTCAAGACAACCATGATGAGTTTGATGTGCTACACTCAGAGGCGAAGACATTGAGAAGGAAAGACATATGCGGTTTCAGACATGTCGGTTTGAGGAAGGTGAACTTAGTCGAGATACTTTGATGAGGTTGAGTTCAGGCACCTCGGGATCAGTATCTTCATCAGGCTGTGGCCTTTTTCGATTATGTTGAGGGTCATTTGGACAAGGCAGAAGATCCGTTTGGTGAGGAAGGAGATCACAGAGTAGTGGACTAGTTCCTGTAGTATGAGTCAGGGTGGTCGTTGGTGATCCTTCCACACAGCAGGAGTTTCTATTGTGCAACCTTTACAGTAGGTGTCACTGTGGTTTGTGTCAGAGAGGCATTCTCAGTTGCTATTGTGGTGGCTAGGAGGGTCACGTTACGAGGAAATGTCCTCAGTTGGCTGCTTTTCGTGGTCCTCCAGCTTAGAGTTCAGGAGGAGGTCAATGTACCATTTCTGGAGTTTGACTAACGCAGACTTCTAGACAAGTCAATCAGCAAAGTCGCAAACAACGTGGACGGTTAGTTGGACATGCCAGAGTTCATGCCACGACCCTGTGTGGGGGCAGAGTTTTCCTGAGGTTACCGTTGCTGGACATCCATGGCTATTATGCTTGCATCTTCCCTTCTGGGTTTGTGGAGAATGTTGTATCCATTTGATGAGATTGTGTGTATCAGGTGGGGTATCGAGACTATGAGGTTTGCAGGAGGTTGTGGACTAGCTGCAGAGTGGTTGTTCGTCGCAAGAATGTTGTAGTCATTTGACGTTCAGTCGTGCCAGAGATCTTGTTTAGAGGTGAAAGAAATGCTTCTCTACTATGTGTGGTTTCAGCAATGAGGTTGAGTTGATGATGAAGCAATGATGTATGCCATACTTGACACATGTTCATAATGTGAAGGTTGTTATACCTGATGTTTGTGATGTTGAGGTTATCTGTGAGTATCCAGATGTTTTTCAGAGAATTTATTAGAGTTGAGGGAGTTGCATATTCAACTTCAGGAATTGTTTGAGGAAGACTTCATTTGATGTAGTGTTTTACCTTAAGGTGTTCCAATATGTTTTATGAGGATGTATGATGGTTTGATGAGGTTGTGCATCGACTACCGGAAGTTGAATCAGGTTTTAGTGAAGAACAAGTATCGTCCACTTCGGATTGATGGCTTATTTGATTAGCTTATTGGAGCTTTAGTTTTTGGAGATTGATTTCAGATTTAAGTATCATCAGTTTCGATCAGAGGGTCGAGTTTGAAATGGTTAGGTACCTGTGAGGAGAGTTACATGTTGTGGTTAGAGGAGAGGTTGATTACTGCATAATTGTTCACATTATGTGATGTCAGTGAGCATTATGTTATGTAAAGTGATATTTCGAACTAGATTTTGGTCGTGTTAGGATGAAGTAGGGCAATATGATGGTATATGATTCCAGGCAGTGGAAGCTTTATGAAGTTACGTATCTTATGTATGATTTGGGAGTAGCTGTCTTTGTGTTAGCATCGAAGAGTTGGAGACACTACTGCTATGGCGTGCAGCGCAGTGTAGAATCTACACTGATCACTTGAGTTTTATCTACTTATGTATTCAGCCAGATTTGATCATGAGGTAGCGTAGATGGATGAGGTTGATTAACGACTATGGCTGTACATTTGAGTTCATCTGGGAAAAGCTAAAGTAGTTGTACTTAGAATATCATTCAGAGGTGTTGTTGCTAATGCACTTAGTAAGAAATTTGGAGTTTCTATTTTTCATGTACGTGTTGCAAGAATCTCATTGTTAGCTGAGTTGTGAGCTACAGGAGCTGAGTTAAAGTGAGATGATGATGGAGCATTGTTGGCTAGTTCCAGAATCGACCTTTGTTACTAAATCAGGTCTGTGAGGCTCAGAATGCGAATTCCTACTTGTTGGACAAGAAGAATGTGATTCAGAATGGTGTTCCAGCAGAGTATCAATTAAGGAATGTTGGCACTTCGTTGCGCAGAGGGAGGTTATGTGGGCCCAAAGATAATGATTTGAAGAGGGAGATGCTTATTAAAGCTCATTGTTCTACGTACGTTATGCACCTTGGTGGTACGACGATGTATCGAATGCTTAGAATTTACTACTCGTGGCGCAACATGAAGAGGGAAATAGCAGCTTATGTGAATAGATGCCTCATTTGTCAACAGGTGAAGGCAGAGAGACAGAAACTTGCCGGGAAGTTACAGCCATCGGAGATTCCCGATTAGAAGTGGGAGCATATCACTATAGATTTCGTGTATTAGTTACCGTGTACTTCGGATGGTAATACTGGTATTTTAGTCATTGTGGACCATTTGACGAAATCAGTTCATTTCCTTGTACTTCCAGGAAAGATTTCAGTGGGCAGGCTAGCAGAGTGGTATTTGGCAGATGTTGTTCATTTGCATGGTGTGCTTGTGTTTCGGGTCGTTGATCGAGATAATCAGTTACAACAGAGTTTTGGCAGCCATTGTAGTGATCATTAGGGACCAGATTACCGTTTAGTACAATTTTTCATCCTCAGATTAGTGGGCAATCTGAGAGGATTATTCAGACTTTGGGGGACATGTTGTAGTCCTGTGTATTGCAGTTCAGATGGATTTGGGACCAGCAGTTTCATTGTTCGAGATTGCTTGCAGTATCAGTTTGCAGACCAGTATTGTTATGACATTGTATGAAGTTGTATATGAGAAACAGTATTACACTCCATTGTGTTGGAGTGAGTAAGAATGAGATGGCTTTTGGTCCTGATTTAATGAAATGCGCTACTATAAACCTTCGGATTAGTAAGGACAAGTTGATAATTGCTCGAGTTCAACAGAGAAGTTATGCAGATGTGAGTATGTTGAGTCATTAAGTTCAAGGTTGGTGACTAAGGTTTCCTTGGAAAGGTGTGATTTGTTTTGGGTGATGTGGTATACTTTACTACGTTATATTGGTCCGTATGTGATCATAGGGCGAGTTAGTGTTGTGACGTATAGTTTGGCATTGCCTGTAGTGTTGGCCAATGTGTATGTTGTATTCCATGTGGTAGAACTACATTTCAGATTTATTGCATGTTT
Source organism: Geum urbanum (assembly GCA_946800695.1). Taxonomy (NCBI): domain Eukaryota; kingdom Viridiplantae; phylum Streptophyta; class Magnoliopsida; order Rosales; family Rosaceae; genus Geum; species Geum urbanum. The sequence continues at coordinate 28,979,377 of OX327009.1, forward strand.
AGCACCCTATCAGTTCCCTATATAGGAAGACTTGACATATGTGGAGAAGCTAGTTCAGATTCTGGATTTGAGGGTGCAGGGATTACAGCACAAAAATATTTCCTATTGTGAAAGTCTGATGGCAAAGTTATTCAGTTGAAGTAGTCACTTGGCAGGTTGAGTAGTATGCAGAGGCAGTATCCCTACTTTTCAGTTGGCAGACTTGGAAATTTCGAGGTCGAAATTTTTGTAAAGGGGGTAGATTTGTGACAACCCGAACCGGAAATGGTATGTTTATCGGCTTGATTTGCGAGTTTTGTAATTAGTCGCGATTTTGTTGAAATTGGTTAATATGGCGGGGTTGTTAACGACTAAATTATTGGGCAAGAAATTGATTTGAGTTCCTTCACGGAAGTTGTAGAGAATTTAATTTCGAGTTCGTGGGAATTTCCGGAAGATTATTTCGAGTTACGTGGAATAAGTTATGAATATTTTCGGCCATTGGATTTAGTCATGATTATCCGTTTGGTTTCGATACGATTTGGATGATACGTGTACAGTATAAATACGGGGTGAATACGTGACGATTTTAGAAAGTTTCCCAAAATGGAAATCTGGCCCATTGACCACTTTGACCCGTGGGTCAAAACTGACCCATTTTAGGCCGTGACTTTCTCACTTTTGATGTGCCTTATTACAGCATCTTTTGGCCGTGGTTCCTTCAGGAAAGTTGTTGGGCTTGAGCTCCTCTTTCTTTTGATAGGCCATTCACTCAATTTGGTTGCCGGATGAAGAAGTTATGGCTTGTTAAAGTTCGGGAATTTCGGTTGTATTCCGGCGAGATTCGGAAGCGATGGTGGCGGCGGAGGCGGCCGAGTTAGGGGTCAACTTGTTAGGGGTTTTGTAGCCCTTGGGGAGAGGAAGCTTTTAGAAATGGTCTTGCACCTTTCCGTGGCCGATCGAAGTTAATGAATTCCGGCGATGTTTTTCAACTTCAAGGTGAGTTTTGGAGGTTTTCCGGTCAAAATTGAGTTTAGCATTGAACTACAAAGTTGTTGGAAATGTCGAGATCTTCAAATTCATGTGTAGGTTGAAATTTTCTAGGCCGATGAAATTTTCCGGCGGCGGTGGCGGCTGAGGTGATTTTTGACAAGTTTTATGTCATTTTGCTCGGAATCGCGCTCCGATCGCAGTGGTGAGGTTTATATTTTGAATTGAGCATCAAAATTTGTGGCGAGGTTTTATAGTGTTTTTATTGGATTTTTGACGATTTCGTCGATATTCGGGTTATATGTTTTCGGGAATGGTTGGTTCTCAAAATGTGATTCAATGTTTTGAATTGTGATTTTGAACAGTGGTATTTATGATTATTCAGGAGATTGTGATCGTTCGTTTGGCGAGAAATTTTCTGCCGGATCACAGGATTAACGCGTTTCGCGTCGTGCTTGTCTGTGAGTGGACACATTTCTTTTCACTGATTGGTTGCGAGTCTTTTATATACGTTTTACGAGCATGAGAATGCATATTAGATTATGATTTATTCGAGCATGTGTTTTACAATTATGCATTTACGAATATGCATCTATGATTATGCTCTTATAATTATATATTACGAATATGCATTTATATTATGCTTTATACATTTGCATGAAACTATTTATGATTTGGTTTACACAGAGTACAGTTTTAGTATATATTGTTGTATCGATACACCTAGCATCCCGGCTAATCCCCGATGATGTTTACCGGGGGGGGGGGGCAGATTCCTGACTTGAGACCTTTCTGGCTAGAATCACGTGTGGGTCTGGGATCCCGTGATTCGGACTATACTAGCGTGGATGTGTCCACGAGTGACCCAGTGGGGTTTTCCATGCATGCTCTGTACACGTGAGGAGTTAGAGTCTCCCTCGTGTACCATATGATTTTATGCATTTAGACTCGCATATATTTTTATAACATATATTATTTGGCGAAATACATTTATTTTCGTCCACTCACTCTAACGGTTTATATGTCTTTCCCTGAGCTCTTTGTTTTCTATGCCCAGTTTGTAGTTTGGATTCAGGTGTCGCACGTCGAGGTTGGATGCATAGTATTCGAGCCACTTTTCCTTTCTCAGTAGGTTTCTAGTTTTGCCTACTGTTGTGTATATATGTATATACTAGAGGTCGCTCTGAGTACTGTTTATGTTTATATTTTCATATGATTTTCCCGGATTTCTGTAAAGTTACAGTTTTGTTTATTGCTTTACATTATGATATGTTTTTGAGAAATCCAGATTGGATTGGAGCCCACGGTTTGGCTTTTGTGGCATAGGATGAAGTGTATTTTCCGCTGCAGGTTAATGGTAATCGCGCATTATAGAGGAAACTCTGTCGAAATTTTTATGGTTTTTGAAAGTTCACATTTTTAGAAAGGGTTTGATTCCGGTTTAGGAAACTAAATCGGGGTTGGGTCCTTTCACCTAATCCCGGTTTAGACAACTAAATCAGTGTCGGGTCCTTACGGTAATATCACACCGATAAAATGTGTACATTTTCTAGTATAATTAAAAGCAAAAGGTTTTTATAACCGAAAAAAAAAAAGACAAAAAGTTTTTCTGTTTGGTCCAAACTACCCTAATGATTTCAACCATTTTCTTTTCTTTTCCTTCTTTTATATTTTTTTTATGTTCTAACAATCCTGATCTGGCGGTCAATAAATTTTGTGGTCAGTCGTGGTCAATTACGGTTAGATCTTCATCCAACGACTGATAATAAAATTGTCTTTCAACAGTTTTTTAATCACCAACCGTTAAATGTAGATCTAACAGAAGTTAACCACAACTAACCATATAATTTATTGACCACCAGATCATGAGTTTATGTTCTAAAACCTTTAGTTTCGTCGAATGGGATGATGGAACGTGTTACCTTAATTTTGTTGTTAAATTTATAATTTTTAAAGTGGAGAATACACAGAGTTAGACACGCAAATTTGTTTTGAACAAACATAAAAAGTTAGAGAACATAAGAGGAATTTCCTACGGTCCAGCCATAATATGAACAACGAATTTCCTACCATAATATACTTGATGTTTCTATCATGTGCTAGGGGACGGAAAAATAAAGTAATACCAAATAAACAGGGTATAAAAAAAATTAGAAAGAAGAAGAAAAGGAAAGGGTTCAAATCATGAAGGGTACGTAGTTTGGGCAAACCCATTTTTTTTATTGTTTTTATTTATAACAAAATTAGAATGGTGTATGGCTCGGATTCAGATCTTCTTCTAACCAAAAAACACTTAACATCTGCCTAAGCATTCAATCTCAGCTGTTAGATTGAATTGTGTGATAAAATGGCTTTTGGCTTTCTTTTCATTTTCATAGCAACCCACACTGGATATTTTCTCCGTGTTCTTCTCCTTCTTTCTTGGGATTTTCTCATCACTTCGAATCAATTGAACATCACTATACTAGTTCAATTATGTGGTCCACTTACTGATCAAAGATTAAGTGATGAACTACATCAAGTTCGTAGTACTTCCTACAATTCAGTTTGGTTTTGTTGCAGTTTTTTGGTGGTAGAGGATCCATGGGCACATCATGAGCATGCTCGGTGGATCGGCAAACCCAGATCGTGGCAGTGCACTTTTCAAACCCATATTTACATACTCAACTTCCTAAACTCATTTTTTTTTTTATGTTTTGATCATCCAAACACATAGAATTTCCCCATAATTATACTTAAAACAATGAAATTAAAGAACCCATCTTCCTTGGATGTCTCTACTTTGGGAAATTATCCAGATAAACAAAGAAAGTTGCGATCTTGTTTTCAATTTTCCGGTGATGCTGAGAGAGAGAGAGAGAGAGAGAGAGAGAGAGAGAGAGAGAGAGAGAGAGAGAGAGAGAGAGAGAGAGAGAGAGAGAGAGAGAGAGAGAGAGAGAGAGAGAGCAACATGATTTAGCTAAAAAGAAAAGAGAAAGAGAAGATATTGAAATCTGGAATCTGGCGGCACAATTCTGCTGAGATTAAGGTTTGACAAGATTAGGTGTTTTTTAGTTAAGAGAGGATCCGGGTCCGGCTCATGCACATATCTACTGAGTTTGTCATATCAGGCATAGAGATGATAAGATAAATCAGTCTACGTGGACTAGAACACGTAAAGAAGAATTTGAAAGATATATAAAGCATGATAAGTAACACTCGCCGGCCTGTGATCGGAGAATTATTGTCAAATTGTCTTTGTGGCTTGAGCATCAGAAAATCTCTTTATGATACCATGTTTGGCTCCAAATAATTCAACCACCGTAATTAGTCTTCTCGATCAAACTGTCGACCTTTTAAGGTGGTTGAATTATTTGAAGGCAACCATGTAATCGATCAGGAGGCGCATCTTAGCTTGCTCACTCTTCATCCATGTCTCTCTGCTTAAAGTCTTAAACCTACACGTACAGTATGTACGTTTCTAGCTCTCATCACCCCCCTCCAGACATATAGTTAACAGATCGATAGAGATCGATCTTCAACCATTCTCCCAGAACCTTTCCCACACAGTTTTCAAACACCATAAGAAACCTGTTTATATAGAAAGGAATTGCAGTTCTCTTGCTTTTCTAGAGAGTTACATTACTTGCCTAGATGTTTTATTTTACCTCTAGTTATTTGCATCACCCGCAGCTCTGGATTGAATGCAACGGCATATATACTGCTGGCCAATAGAATGGGATCGATCTGCATCTGGTGAATATTTGACATTCACGATCATGACCATGACAGGACAAAATGAGCAACAGATAATGGTGCGGAGTTCTGATATGTTATTTCAAGCTGTGGTTGCTAAATTGCTAGCTAGCCATCGGTTCTTATCATGTCAATGCCTCAACTAATATTCTGGTCCAGTAAAAGTGTATTATACATTAAGAAGAGGAATATTGATTAGGCCTGACGTATGAGATATGAGACCCGCCTGCACGTGAAGGCTTCAGGCCGTTGCTCCACAAACAGTCCAAAAATGGACGGCCAGATTTGATTCTTACTTGAAATCAACGGCCAGATTTAAATCACAGTTAAATTTGTTTTTTTTTTGAATTTCTGATTCTGATCCAACGGCAAAGAATATATCCCGAAATCGATCCAACGATTATAATTCGATCCAACTCTCATTTTTCATACAATAGTCCGAAAAAAATAGAAAAAAAAAATTATTGCGACATCTAGTTCGACGATAAGAACTTACACGCGGCAGATAACACAATCTCGCCATCTAATTGTGCGTTGATACATGTGAAACATCATGAAAATAGGTTTAGGACTTCATATAGGACCTTAACTATTGGAGATGATTGAAGTCCTAAATGAATAGTGTCAAAATGAAGTCCTAAAAATAGGTTTAGGACTTCATATAGGACTTCACCATTGGAGATGCCCTTAGGTGGATAAATGCACATTTTTGATACTTAGTTAGGTATTAAAATGAAAATTACTCCACAATTTGGGAATCTTTTGTAATTGATCATTTTACAAACACTACTAGAAAATCCCCCGGCCATTTCCACACGGATAGGTCCACACAGAACTTTCACACGGCTGTAAATTTGTTTGAATTTACTCTAATTGTCATGTGACAGTTAATCGGTAAAAATTACCCTCCTCTTGAAGGGTAGTTTCCTATAAAAAAAATGATCTTTAACGGTCGACAACATACAACTGTTATCTGTTAGTACTTAACATTGTGTGAATTAGTAATTTAAGTAAGTTTCTCTCACACATAAGAAAAAATCAAGTGGGAACCAATAATGAACGATCGTATATATGGAGAATTTGTGATCCTCTGAAGGAACATTATTGAAGATGAAGGAAAAGATTCCAACCTTAAATTAAAATGCTGCTAGATGATGATTTTCTGGGAAACTAGCTAGATCGAACTGGAAGAACAAACATGGCGGGTCCCTCCCCCATAGCCCCATCCCACGTGTGAGCCAGCCAACTGAAAATGAAATCACGGCCAACAACCTTTTCTTCCAACTTATCGATCTCGATCTTGAATTAAAAGGGAGGGATATATATGATTTACCGGTAGATATCTACGTCAGGCCTAATCAATATTCCTCTTCTTAATGTATAATACACTTTTACTGGACCAGAATATTAGTTGAGGCATTGACATGATAAGAACCGATGGCTAGCTAGCAATTTAGCAACCACAGCTTGAAATAACATATCAGAACTCCGCACCATTATCTGTTGCTCATTTTGTCCTGTCATGGTCATGATCGTGAATGTCAAATATTCACCAGATGCAGATCGATCCCATTCTATTGGCCAGCAGTATATATGCCGTTGCATTCAATCCAGAACTGCGGGTGATGCAAATAACTAGAGGTAAAATAAAACATCTAGGCAAGTAATGTAACTCTCTAGAAAAGCAAGAGAACTGCAATTCCTTTCTATATAAACAGGTTTCTTATGGTGTTTGAAAACTGTGTGGGAAAGGTTCTGGGAGAATGGTTGAAGATCGATCTCTATCGATCTGTTAACTATATGTCTGGAGGGGGGTGATGAGAGCTAGAAACGTACATACTGTACGTGTAGGTTTAAGACTTTAAGCAGAGAGACATGGATGAAGAGTGAGCAAGCTAAGATGCGCCTCCTGATCGATTACATGGTTGCCTTCAAATAATTCAACCACCTTAAAAGGTCGACAGTTTGATCGAGAAGACTAATTACGGTGGTTGAATTATTTGGAGCCAAACATGGTATCATAAAGAGATTTTCTGATGCTCAAGCCACAAAGACAATTTGACAATAATTCTCCGATCACAGGCCGGCGAGTGTTACTTATCATGCTTTATATATCTTTCAAATTCTTCTTTACGTGTTCTAGTCCACGTAGACTGATTTATCTTATCATCTCTATGCCTGATATGACAAACTCAGTAGATATGTGCATGAGCCGGACCCGGATCCTCTCTTAACTAAAAAACACCTAATCTTGTCAAACCTTAATCTCAGCCATTCTTTAGAATTGTGCCGCCAGATTTCAATATCTTCTCTTTCTCTTTTCTTTTTAGGGAAAAGAAAAGAGAAAAAAAATTTTAAGTAGAAAATTTTTTAGAGAAAGTAGTAGGAAAGAGAAAAAAAAATTCTATATACATAGAAAAAACAAAAACTCTAAAGTTTTCTACCAATTTTCGTAGTTTAAGTCGAAGTAAGAGGACGGAAAAAAATTCGTCGCATAAGTGAAAATTTCATCATCTAGGATAAATTTAGACGACAAAATTGAATTTTCGTTGTTTAAGTAAGATGTTTAGACGACGACAAAAATTTCGTTGTCTAAGTACAATATCTTAGACGACAAAAAACCTATTCGTCATCATAGTACGATATTTTTACACGATGAACAACAAAATTCGTCGTCTAAAAGCTGCCTTAGACGACGAAAACAGAATTCGTCGTCTAGAATATTGCACTCACACGACGAATATATTCATTTTGTCGTCTGATATCATTTCTAAAACGTAAAACCTAAATCTAAGACTTAAACCCTTTCCCATAAACCCAGAAAATCTTAGACGAAGAAACCCATTGTTCGTCATCTAAGTAGTACTTAGACGACGAATTTCAACCACTATCGTCGTCTAAGAAGAGTTTCACAATCTGACCTCTAGGAGTACAACCATGTATACCATCTTAAAATGCATACACTACAAGAAAATGAGTCATCACCGGCGAGATTCCGGCCAACAAGGCCGGCGACCGGAAAAGTCGCCGGTAATGTCCATCATTACCGGCGACTTACTCCGTCGCCGGTAATGTTGCCGGAATCTCGCCGGTAATGTGGCCTAGACATTGCCGGCGACTCCAACCGTCGCCGGCAATGTCTAGGCACACATTACCGGCGAGATTCCGGCCGGAAAATCGCCGGTAATGTGCCCTAGACATTACCGGCGACTCCAACCGTCGCCGGCAATGTCTAGGGAACATTACCGGCGATTTTCCGGCCGGAATCTCGCCGGAAATGTACCCTAGACATTGCCGGCGACGGTTGGAGTCGCCGGCAATGTCTAGGGCACATTTCCGGCGAGATTCCGGCGTAAAGTCGCCGGTAATGTGTTCATTTCCGGCGACTTACTCCGTCGCCGGCAATGTGTCTTATATTAGATGCCGGATCGGGCAGCTCGATCATTCAATCATTTTGAGCGAAAAAAATCCAGAGAAATCGAAAGAAGGAAAACGTACGCTCTGAAATCGATCATTATTCGGTATATTGTCAAAATTAAGGCGGGCGTCGAAAACTCGATCAGTCGGGAAGCTATTTATATAGGTACGTAGGTGTATATATACGTATATGTGGTATATATATATGTGTGTGTGTGTGTGTGTTGATCAAATCCAATTCGTGAGATATATATATATATATATATATGAAATGTTGTTGATGTACGGTCACCGAAACGAGAAAACAGCTTGTAGTTAATCTTGTGTCTGAATCAATGACTGGTATTATCGTATTGTTATCGGAGCCAGACTTAACAGAGATTAGATCGATATATCATTGAGTACTATCATCGAGTACTGAATACGTACTATCATCGAGTACTGAATCGAATTCAGAGATTAGATCGATATATATACATATGCATGTGTTGATTTAATTAGAGTTGAATTGAGAGATCACGTCGATTATTAGTAGTGAATGTGTGTGTATATATATAATTAATACGTAAAATTGTTAGAATTTTCAGGATGGACAAGAGTTGGATGAGCCTCGAAAGATGGGATGTCAGATATCACGAGGGAATTAGGAGTTTTGTGGATTTTGTGAAGGCTAATTGTGGAGACACTACACTTCATTATTGCCCGTGTAAAGAATGTAAGTGTTTCAGCGATCGATTTCGATTTCCCATTGATAAAGTGCAGAGGCACCTGAGTAAATACGGGTTTTGGGATAAGTACACTTGTTGGATTTATCACGGTGAAACATCGGTAGCGGGTCCGCATGATCATGGACAATTTGGTGAGAGGGCCAGTCCACGCTATGATTATGGACATTTTGCTGAGAGGGGCAGTTCATCCTATGATCCAACATCGATGTTAATCAATGATATGTTTCCTCACGAGAGCGGTGTATTTGCTGATGAAGCACCAAATGTCCCTCCCGTCGTTGAGGGTTTCCCCCATATCGAGCCAGTCGAACCATTACCTGGAGGTCATGCCAACACAAGCGGTATGGACAAGTACAACAACCTGATTGCATTGCAACAGACTCCGTTGTACGACGGTTGTAGTAAGACTGTTCTTGAAAGTGTGATGGGAGTGATGCAGCTAAAAATGGAGAACAAAATGTCTGTCAAAGCTGTTGATTCTTGGTTGAAGTGGACTGCTTCGCTACTGCCACCCGGTCATCGTCTTCCTACCACTCATCATAAGGTGCGACATATCCTGAAAGATCTTGGGCTTTCCTACATCAAAATCCATGCATGCAGATATGATTGTATTCTCTTCTGGGGAAAAGATCTCGAAGACCTTGAAGCCTGCCCGGTATGTTTTACAGAAAGGTATAAGTTGACTCCTGCAGGCAACAAGAAAGCTGTGAAGATACTTCGATATTTCCCGCTTATTGATAGGCTGGAGCGGTTGTTCATGTGTGCTTTCACGGCCGAGGCAATGAGATGGTGGGCTGAGAGGAACTTGCCTGACGATGACACCCTTATACACCCTTCCGACGGAGAGGCTTGGAAGCACATGGTCAGGGAGTTTGATCATTTTGCAGCAGAGGTCCGAAATGTTTGGCTAGGGCTCTCATCTGACGGATTCAACCCTTTTGGCAACATGAGTCTTCAATACAGTATATGGCCAGTTATTTTGGTACCGTACAACCTTCCACCATGGATGTGCATGAAGAAGGAATACAATATGCTCACTCTGTTAATTCCGGGCCCGGGTTATCCAGGAAAGTGTCTCGATGTGTATTTGAGGCCTTTGATTGAGGAGCTTAAGTACCTGAGTGAGTGTGGCCACCCCACTTACGATAGGTTCAAAAAGGAGATGTTCCAGATGCATGCCATGCTTGTTGGCACCATCAGTGATTTTCCTGCCCGCGGTATGTTGTCGGGCAACGTTACCAGGGGTTACAGGGCTTGTTCAGAGTGCATGACGGTTGATTGTTGCAGTCCTCATTGCAGTAAAATTGTCTCGATGCGTCACCGTTGTTGGCTTCCATATGATCACCCATTTAGGCAGGATCCAGACGCGTTTGATGGGACTGTTGAAACTGGTGTGGCACCCAGGCGATGGACAGGGGACGAAATTTTGGAAGTGTTGAATGAATACGATTTTGGCCAGCTGAGCAATCATCCTGACATAGTGGCGTCAATTCCAGAAAAGCCCGAAAGGTATAAGTTTTGGACACACAAGAGCATATTCTGGGAACTCTCCTACTGGCCCAGGTTGCCTATCAGACATTACCTAGATGTCATGCACATAGAGAAGAATGTGTGTGAAAGTGTGGTGGGCACAGTTCTTAACTTGGAGGGGAAAACAAAAGACATCCCTAAGGCACGCATTGATCTTAAAGCAATGGGTGTGCGGAAACATTTGTGGTTAAGAGATGGTAAGAGAAAAATGCCGCAAGCTCCGTACACCGTAAAGCCGAAGCATAAGCATGAAATTTTTCGGTGGCTGAGTAATGTCAGGTATATATTCGATCTTATGGCTATGTATGAATTTGTCCTTAAATTTTTAGCGGAGTATATATGGTTATATGCGAGAAATATAATTGGTCCATATATATGGCTTCATCTATATATATATGCAGGTATCCTTATGGCTATGCAGGAAATATAAGCAGGTGTGTTAACTTCCGGGACAATAAGATGTACGGATTAAAGAGTCATGACTGCCATGTACTGCTTCAACGCCTTTTCCCTATTTTCATTCGAGGGTACATGCCCAAAGAGGTGGTGGAGCCGTTGGTGGCCTTGTCAAGATTCTTTCAGAAGTTATGCACCAGGGAAGTTAAAAAAGCAGACCTCAGGGAGATGCAAGATGACATCATTTTTATCATGTGCAAGCTTGAGAGGATATTTCCCCCAAATTTTTTCGACATAATGCCGCACCTGATGATCCATCTTCCCGAACAATTGTTGCTTACCGGTCCCGTACACTACACTTGGATGTATCCCATGGAAAGGTACAAATGATTCATAAATTTGGTTTGCCTATGGTTTTTATATGTAATGACTTCTGGTTAAGTAAGTTAACATGTACTTGTTAACTTGTAGACAATTGGGAGCCTACAAGGACTATGTGAAGAATAAATATGCACCTGAAGGGTGTATCGCTGAAGCATATCTTGCGCACGAGTGTGTAACGTACACCAAAGTGTACCTCGAAAATGTAGAGGACCCCCAACAACATATGCCGATAGATGAACCCCAGTTCAACCTTTCTATCATCTCCAGTGACGTGGTAGTACAGGGAAGCTTGCCAAAGTCGTACAAGTTGGATGGAAATGAGGTAGCCATTGCCCACTGGTCGGTACTGATTAACTGTCAAGAAGTACAATATTGGAAAAACTATCATCTTCACTGCCCTGCTATTGCCGGAAATGTTGATTACCACAACAAGACGTTTGCAAACTACTTTGGTCAATGGGTAAGTATATGTGTATATGTCTATTTTTATATATATATCCTTACATAGCATGTATGTATGTACGTGCTTTTGTGGTTTCAAGATGACATAATTTCTTCTGTACGTATTAATATATGGACGTTTTCAGATGAACCATGTAGCAGATGATGGTTGCCCAGAGTGGTCAAACGAATTGAGGGTCCTGGCGATGAAACCGATAGCTTCAAAAGTTTACTCGATGTGTCAAGTCAATGGCGTGAAATTTATATGTGAAAATCGAGACGACCGACTGAAAACACAGAATTGTGGGGTGATGGTCCATGGTGGGCAGGATGGCGTTGACTATTACGGTGTCCTTCATTCAGTTGTTGAACTAATTTATGGGAACCGCATGAAAGTGCACTTGTTCAAATGTAGATGGTTTGATACTAGCCCGGAGAACACAAGGACCGATCAGTACGGAACATTTTCGGTGAATACTGCTACTACCTGGTATGAAGATGACCCTTTCGTTCTTGCCTCATCAGTAAAACAAGTGTTTTACCTGGACGATCTTCTTAACAAAGTCCCGTGGAAGGTGGTTAACCATGTTGCTCATAGAAACATATACAGTGCTGCCACACTTGGTGATACCGCAGATGATGAGGAAGTTACTGCATACCAAGAGCCGAACGCTTTTGACATTCCGGAATCATCTACGATTCGCCTTAATAATGTGAGATCTGGGAGTGTGGTTCGAATTACTGGAGCAGAACTTCTCGATGTTAATCTATATGAAGATGACGCTGATTCAGATGACGAGGAGCGGCACATATTGCCAGAGGTTACCTATGAAACCGAGTCAGACTCAAGTGATGAAGATGATTACGATTATCATCCTTAGTACGTTGGAAATTGTAGTCGGAAAATGTGCATAGCTGGAAATGGTACGTACGTATACGGAAAATGTAGTCGTTAATCGTACGTATACGAAAATTGATAATCGAAAATGTAGTCGAAAAATGTAGTCGTTAATCGTACGTATACGGAAATTGATAATCGAAATTGTAGTCGGAAAATGTAGCCGGATATCGTAGACGGAAAATGTAGTCGTTAATCGTACGTATACGGAAATCATTAATCGTACGTATACGGAAATCATAGTCGTTAATCGTACGTATACGGAAATCGTAGTCGTTAATCGTACGTATACGGAAATCATTAATCGTTAATCGGACGTATACGGAAAATGTAGTCGTTAATCGGACGTATACGGAAAATGTAGTCGTTAATCGTACGTATACGGAAATCATTAATCGAAAATGTAGACGGAAAATGTAGTCATTAATCGTACGTATACGGAAATTGATAATCGAAATTGTAGTCGGAAAATGTAGTCGTTAATCGTACGTATACGGAAAATGTAGTCGTTAATCGGACGTATACGGAAAATGTAGTCGTTAATCGTACGTATACGGAAATCATTAATCGAAAATGTAGACGGAAAATGTAGTCATTAATCGGACGTATACGGAAATTGATAATCGAAATTGTAGTCGGAAAATGTAGCCGGATATCGTAGACGGAAAATGTAGTCGTTAATCGGACGTATACGGAAAATGTAGTCGTTAATCATACGTATACGGAAATCGTAGTCGTTAATCGTAGTCGTTAATCGTACGTATACGGAAAATGTAGTCGTTAATCGGACGTATACGGAAAATGTAGTCGTTAATCGGACGTATACGGAAAATGTAGTCGTTAATCGTACGTATACGGAAATCATTAATCGAAAATGTAGACGGAAAATGTAGTCATTAATCGTACGGATACGGAAATTGATAATCGAAAATGTAGTCGGAAAATGTAGCCGGAAATCGTAGACGGAAAATGTTGTCGGATATTCTTCGGGAAATAATGACATTACCAACGAGTTGACTCGTCGTTGGTAATGACATTACCAACGAGTTATAAGCAACTCGTTGGTAATGACATTACCCACGAGTTAACTCGTCGTTGGTAATGTCATTACCAACGAGTTGCTTATAACTCGTTGGTAATGTCATTACCAACGAGTTAACTCGTTGGTAATGTCATTACCAACGAGTTGAAGTCGTTGGTAATGACATTACCAACGAGTTATAAGCAACTCGCCGGTAATGTCTTCTGGTTTGTGATTTTATCCAGCCCGAGCCTTTCATTTCTCCTCCTCTCCCTCTCCTCCTCCTCTCCCTCTCCTCTCCCTCTCCTCCTCCCAAATCGGTCCGGTGAGTGTCCTCCTCCTCCTCTCCCACTCCTCCTCCTTATCCTCTACTCCTCCTCTCCCTCTCCTCCTCTCCACCGATCCCCTCTCCTCTCCTCCTCCGAAAATCTCCTCCTCCCCTCCTCCCCTCCTCCCCTCCTCTCCTCCCCTCACCATTGTAGGTGGAAGAAAATGGCAGGTCCGATCCTCTCTCTCTCCCTCTCTCTCTCTCTCTCAATTTTTAATTATTTTTTTGCATGTGTATGTGTATGTGTATGTGTATGTGTATGTGTATGTGTATGTGTATGTGTATGTGTATGTGTAAATTAATTAGGGTGCTAAGTTGGAAATTAGGGTGATAAGATCTAAATTAGCATGTATGTATATATGTGATGTATATATATATTTAGGTATGTGAATATGAAGTGATGTATATATATATGTGAAAATTATGTATAAATGTGGTTTGGATGAATATGTGATGTATATATATATACGGAAATTAAACCTAATTAAGATGCATGATATATATATGTGTGAAAAATGTGGAAAATTAATTAGGGTTTGTGATTTGGATGAATATGTGATGGATAAATTTAATTAAGATGCATGATGTATATATATATACACATCGAATATGTATAGTCGTTAATTTAGGTGATATAGTTGTTAATTAATCGTATAAATGAAGGTGGAAATCGGGATCGGGACGGTTTGGAACCGGAACGGTTTGGAACCGGAACGGTTTGGAACCGGAACGGTTTGGAACCGGAACTTATTGTAACTGGAACCGTTATGTTACAAACGGTTCCGGTTACAAACAGTTCCGGTTTCAAACGGTTCCGGTTCCACACCGTTCCGGTTCCGATTTGTTATAGAACCGGAACGGTGTGGAACCGAAACTGTTTGTAACCGGAACCGTTATGTTACAAACGGTTCCGGTTACAAACAGTTCCGGTTTCAAACGGTTCCGATTCCACACCGTTCCGGTTCCGATTTGTTATAGAACCGGAACGGTTTGGAACCGGAACTGTTTGTAACCGGAACCGTTATGTTACAAACGGTTCCGGTTACAAACAGTTTCGGTTTCAAACGGTTCCGGTTCCACACCGTTCAAACGGTTCCGATTTGTTATTGAACCGAATCCATGACTATTACGATGTCCAGGAGGTTTTGCGGCTAATTGGCTTCGGAGAGGTTCCCGAAATAGTGGAGGGAACAGTAGTCAAGCTTC
Source organism: Geum urbanum (assembly GCA_946800695.1). Classification (NCBI taxonomy): domain Eukaryota; kingdom Viridiplantae; phylum Streptophyta; class Magnoliopsida; order Rosales; family Rosaceae; genus Geum; species Geum urbanum. The sequence continues at coordinate 28,994,430 of OX327009.1, forward strand.
CTCCTCGGCCGCAGTTAGCAACACGCCCAGTGGGCCAATGATGACTGCTCGCACGAGAGCCTTGCTAGAGGCGCGAGCTGAGGAGGAAGCTGCACGATCAAGAGCCGTCGAACCGGAATTCGAGGCTCGAGCCTCAGTCTCTAGACGCTCAATCAGCAGACGTCCCTCCGGTGGCAGAGCCTCAGACGAGCGACAGTCAACGGGGGCATCAGAAACTCCCTCAATCCGAATGCCCCATATTCGGATGGTGCCTACTCCCGTTTCACGGGAATCATCTGAGGCACATGGTGGTGCTGGCGCCTCATCGTCCAGGCCTCGTCTATCTCCGCCGTCCGGTCTCTTCCTACCCGACGAGATTCCTGTCATCCCTGAATTCGATGATAGGGGGATGCCTGTTTATATTGAAGGACGGCCGGATTTCCTGACCGTGGAGGAAGCGTATAACTTCCTCCCGTTCGACCCCGTGTATCTTTGGAGTGTGAGGTGCACCAACCAACAAACGGACGATGCAGGTAAATTTTATTTAACATCAGATTGATTACTTAATTATTACTTAAGACTTGCGATTGGTTCAATTAATGATATCAATTTGTTGACATTGTTTTATTAGGCAATTTCGTTAATGGGACTGGAAAACGGAAAGGGGCTAGAGGCACCTGCACCGGGAAGAGACTTGAGCAGGCCACCGGCGGAAGGAAAACGCCCATAAGGGCCAATGAGGATGGCGAGGTGATCGAGGCATTCGACACCACGCGCAAATATGTCAGCATGGCCGGTGCGATCGTGCGGGACAAGGTCCCAATGCTTTGGCCAGATTGGGAATCTGTGCCTATCTACGTGAAGATGCAAGTGCATAATGCACTCAGTGTGAGTAAAATCGTATTTTCATTACGTAAATTTTACATTTATTAATTAAGTCCACTTAAATATATAATTTTACCTTTTATATATTCATATTGCAGGTGTGGTTTGACGTGGATGAAGTTCTTATTCACACGTGGGTAGAGCGTCAACTACATAATCGGTGATGTGCTTCCACTTATTTGAATATATATCGAGTTAGATTTTTGTTTATCAACTGTTTTAATATCTCTAACTTTTTTTCCTTGTTTTAATATAGGTATAAAGAGTGGAAGAACGAGCTTTCTTCCCATTACACTGTATACAAGGAGCTAGGCCGAGGTTCTACTCCTAGCGAATTCCGGTTTAGGGAGTACGAGTGGCTGTGGCTGATAGCCCACTTCGAGCACCCCAAAGCTCAGGTATGCATCCTTAATATATCTTACAAGCCTAATGTATCGTATCAGATTGAAATAGTTAGTTACTAATTTTTTTCCATATGTTTATCAAACAAGGCGATTTCGAAGACGAACCGGGCGAATAGATTGAAAAACACCAGGGCCCATCATGCAGGTTCACTCAACTACATGGGTTGGTCGACTAAGGCGCAGCAACAACAAGAAGTGAACCCCTTGGTGTATATTCATCAGAAGTTCTATCCGCAATGCCCTGAAGAAGCGGTAAGTCTTTCGCCTCTCCATGTGTTAATAAAACTATTTTTCGATATTAATAGATGTTGTTAGTTAATACGTTGTTCATTTTCGCTTTTCAATTAGGCGAGAGTGGAGGAGGCGACGACAGAAGTGACCATGAGTATAGCTCGGACTAACCATCCTGACTGCTCCGAGGAAGAAGTCACCCAGTATGCCTCTCAGATCGATCCGCTTGATCCCCCGATAGCGGCTCAGATCATGGCAAAAGCGTGCGGGACTGGAAAGAATACCTACTACTGTAGGGGAATGGGCTCGGCGGGCGAAGGAGTATTGAAAACCACTTCACAATACTCTACCGGGTCAAGAAGTTCAACTTCTAGTCGTAACCTCGCAGCGGAGCTTCATAGGACGCAGAGGGAGTTGGAGGAGCAAAAGAGGCAGATGGCCGAGTACCAAATGCAGCAGACACAGGTGCAGGCTCAGATGTACACATGGATGCGGACGATGTACGAGGCTCAGACTACCGGACAACCGTTCCCCACACCTCCCCCAGACCCGGTCCCTCCGTTCCCTAGCTATCCACCACCACCACCGCACCAGTCAACGCCAGAGCAAGACCAAGGTAGCCACCGGAATTCAAATGAGTACTTTGATTACTTCGACCCTGACCCGCAAGTTCCTCGACCCTGACCTGTAGTTGTAGTTAATTTTCGTATCGTCGTTGCTATTTGTACTGTACGTTGGACATTTATGTGTACTGTTGAACTTGTATGATTGTACGGTTTATGTCTTTCAATGCAGGTTCTGGAATTGGGCCCAATCCAGAACCGCGTTTTTTTTTCAAAATTTTTTCTGACATTGCCGGCGACATGGACCTCAGTCGCCGGCAATGTCACAAATTCCGGCCACGGCGGCGGAACCATTGCCGGCGACGGTGTCGCCGGCAATGTCGGAGACATTACCGGCGACTCAAGTCGCCGGCAATGTCTCCGACATTGCCGGCGACACCGTTTCCCGTCGCCGGCAATGTTAACACCGGCGGGAGATTTCCGGCGACGTCATTGCCGGCGACTCGTCGCCGGGAATGACATTTCCGGCGAAAAAAATAGACAAGGCCGGCGACCTCCCGTCGCCGGTAATGTCTCCTTTTCTTGTAGTGATATTTTTTTCTCCGAGGGCATAGAGTAAACAATTATTGAACTGTGAGTGTTGACGGTTCGAAAATCGGAGTTACAAAGATTCATATATCAACGTTTCCGTTTCGTTGAAATTTCAGTTTTATGGTAAACTATGCCAATCAAACCCTTAACGAAATTCATATTTACTGAAAGTTCATCCACTTACATACTATGTTATGATAAATATATCTGATGGTTGTTTTGTCCGAATTCAATTTCGTTAATGTTGATGTGGAGTGAATATAGATATACGAACACTTAAGTTATATAACAGTAGATATGAAAAAGTTTTTCGTCTTAAATTATTTTTTTCTGTTAATTTTCAATTAATTTATATTTAGTTGATAAATTAAGTTTTTATGACAAGACAAAAACCCGTAACTTCGGAAACGAATTTAAGAATTATTTTTTACGATCATTTTCGTCGTTTAACAATTTTTCGATAAATCAATAAATTTATTTGATCACAATCTAAACTAATCCGATTTGGTTGAATTTTTTTCTACAATATTGTATATATGTAATGGTTATATCTAATGGTTGATTTTTTTGAATTTTTAAGCAACTAACCAAAATTAATTTTTTAGTTTAGGCGACGAAACCACTAGTACTAAGTGAATTTTTTTTATAAATAACTGAAAAATTAATTTTGGAGAAAATATAAAACAGTTAGATGACAAATAGTACATGTTTTGTCATTTAAGTGAATAAAATTTGGCGAGTTTTTTTTTTCTCCAAAATTTTTGTAAAAAATTCAAATTAGTTGGACGACGAAATTATTATGTTTTGTCATTTAAGTCAAAAAAATTGGTGATTTTTTTTCACACCAAAAATTTTGGTAAAAATTCAAATCACTTGAAGCATCTGCACCCGTTTAGGAATTCCTATTACCCTAAAAATTTCTATTTAGGAAGTGCAATCACTATTCATCGAATAAGAGGTTCTATTTATGTTTTTCCTGCAGTGGTGCAAAAAATATGATTTCCTATTATTATTCATTAATTATAAAAATTTATTTATTTATTTTTTGGTAATATTTTCATCCCACAATTTTTCGACATTTTGTTTGTTGTCGGAGATAGGGCACACGCTTTGACGACAATAGGATATACACAATTGTACATATTCGGAAAGAAGCTAATTGGTAGACATTTTTTTGTAAAAAAACTAAAAGTATTGAGAGAAGAGATGGAAGAGGATGATAAATTTGTTGAGCACATAATAAAATAGTATTTATAGAAAAATGGTAGGGGGTTATTTGAATTTTTTTGTGATTTTGCAATTTTTGTCGTATAAGTTAAAAAATTGATGTTTTTTTTATAAAGTTTAAAGCATTTAGATGACGAAACTTAATCGTTTTCAAACCCTTTAAATTTATCATTTTCTCAACTCTTTCAAATTCATTCCTCTCTCTCTCTCTATATATATATATATATATATATATCTACCTCTCTCTCTCCCTCTCCATCTCTCTCAATCAAACAACCCACCACCGTCGCCGCCACCACACGCCACCACATCACCGCCACACACCACCACCACATACTAATATAATTAGTTTAGGTATATGTTAATTTAGTTTATTTAGGTTAGATTAATTTAGTTTAGGTTAATTTAGTTTATTAACTAATTATATTATGAATTTTATATTTAAATACAAAATAATTTAAATTATTTATTTATTATGAATTAGCATTTAATATATTTTACAATATTATGAATTTTGTTATAAAATAAATAAATGAAAAATTCATGAAATGCTAATTATTAATTATCATGAATTTTTCATTTAATTTTTTTTTACAAAATCAACCACTTAGACGACGAAACTACAATTTCGTCGTCTAAACTGCAACACCTAGATGACGAAATTATAGTATTTTTATCGTCTAAATGGTTCATCTAATTTTTTTATTTAATTTTTTTTGACAAAATTAAGAACTTAGAGGACGAAACTACTACAATTTTGTCGTCTAAGTGTTACATCTTAGACGATGAAATTATATTTTCGTCGTCTAAGTGTTGTGTCTTAGACGACGAATTCTTGATTTCGTCGTTTAAGTGTTCATTAAGCCGCCAAAATTTTTTGTCGCCTTTGTCAGTAAAATTTCGTCGTCTAATAACCTAGATGACGAAAATTGTTTTGTTGTCTAAGATGTCACTTAGGCGACGAAATTTCTTTTCGTTGTCTAAGACGTCACTTAGGCGACAATTTTTTTTCTTCGTCGTTTAAATACTTAGATTACGACACTTTGGCGACGAAAAAATCCACTTCGGCGACGAAATTGAATTTTCTGGTAGTGTAATGGCTTAACTAAGTATTATTTTTATCAGGTTCATTAAAGTATAAAGAAAATCATTGACTTTTAGAGGAAATGACATAGAAGCTATTGGAGTTGGAGATATTTTTTTATAACGATTTCGGCTTCTGCATCATTATAATAGAAAAATGATAGAAAATTTGTTGAAGATGCTCTAAAAAATTTCAAATTTAATTAACCAAAGAATCACAAAACAATTTGACCTCAATACATTTAGAATTATATGAGTAAAATAAAATCAAACCCTATGTGACTACCAGAAATACCTAGTTAGGCAACAAAATCTTTAAGGTTTCGTCACCTAAGTGAGACTTAGCCGACGAAATTATTTTTCATCCCCCAAAAATATTTTTTGTAGGCTAAGTAGCACTTAGGCAACGAAACATGATCTACGTCACCTTAGAAATTTCTTAGATGACGGATCACATAAATCGTCATTTAAGTGTGTACTTAGACGACTACTATTATGTTTCTTCACTTAAAATGCACACTAAGAAGACATAAAATTGTTTTCATTGACTAAGTACGACACACTTAGATGATGACACTATTTTCATCGTCTAAGTGATCACTAAGTCGATGAACTATGTAAATCGTCGTCTTAGATTTAATAACTTAGACGACAAAAACACAATTCGTTGCCTAGGTATACACTTAGATGACGACATATGTGTTTTGTCAGCTAAGTGAGCCGTAGGCGACGAAACTATTTTCGTCGTCTAAGTGTAAACCTAGGCAACAAAAATTTACACTTAGGCGACGGACAATTTCGTTCCCTAAGAAAACTAAATTATTAGATCAAATTCCTTTTTCTCTTAGGACTATCTCATCCTCATCCTCACTTCTCTCTCTCTCTCTCTCTCTCTCTCTCAACAACACCCACTGGCCTCCAATCCCATCTAGCCAAAATTCATCAAATATTGATTTTTCAACTCCGGGAGTTCTAGTTTATCTACTTATGTCCTTATCAGTGCAGTTAAGAACTCGTTTCTCTTGATTAAATTTTTTAAATTTAATACCGTACGTAACTACGTACGGTGATTAATTTTTTTGGTTAAATATTCCGGCGAATATATATGAAAGGACCCAACCCCGATTTAGTTGCCTAAACCGGAATTAGGCCCTAACGACATCATAACTTACAAAAATGTTGCCAGAGTTTACTTTATAAAACGTATAAACCAAAAACCTGCAAGAAGATTACACTTCACAGATAAATTTCCAGACACACCGTGGACCACCACTGTCAATCCGAATTTCTCAAAATCCACATATATAATAAAACACAAGGTTTACAAGAAATTTAGAAAGTATTCAGGAGTATAACTCAAACTGAACAGCACTACACAAGTATTCAAAGCGACTTCTAACTACAAAATATACAAGACTAGCAGGTTACATCAGGAACCTACTAGAAGGAAAGTGTGATTTAAACTCTCGGCCTCCTGCGATTACTTGCAACCACAGGAAAGATATTGCAATCTGGGCGGCGAAAACTGAAAATCCCAGAGAAAAGCATATAGATAATAAAACCGTTAGAGTGAGTGGATGTAAATCAAAATATGCCGCATAAATAAATCCAACATGCTTTTCACAATAAATGCACATAAAATCATGCGAGTGAAAATAAAAAAGCACAGATCAAGTGCTCATAAAGACGTAACTCTCCTGTGTACTGTGTGTGTGGAAGCAGTAACTTGAGTATGTTTTCCTCAAGTTATGATATGCCCGGGTCAAGTGCTCATAAAGACGTAACTCTCTCAGGTACTGTGAATCACGGGTCAGGTGCTCATATAGACATAACCCTCTCAGAGCATCTCGGGGATCATGCGAGAGGCCATAGCATCGATGCATCATATATCCTTACTCAGTGTAAAAACAAATCACATGTGCCACCAAATCAATGTATGCTCATAAAATGCATAATCATAAATACATACTCGTAAATGTATAATTGTAAAAGCATACTCATAGACTCACAAATCCACTGTGAAAATCAAAGTACAAAAATCAACGTGGGATAAAATGTCCACTCATAGATAACAGCTAGCCCTGAGACCCGACGAAATATCCCTCACCACAAACTCGATCACGATCACCTGAATAACAGGGATACGATCAATACATATTCCATTTCAACATACGGAGCAAATACATCAAGAACCCCGCGTTCTCGAAAAGCGTATCGCTTGAAATATCGACGAGGATAATAAAATTCTCAAAATACACCTAAACAACCCTCGTCCCAAATTAACACACTCAATTTAACTCGAAAACCTCACAACTACAATCAGGGCGCGATTACGAGCAAAACGACATAAAAATCTCCAAAAATCAACCCCTTGCCGGAGCTCCACCGTTGACAGCCAGCGGCGGCGGCGGCGCGGAGTCAACGGTGACATTCCCTGATGAGCCATACACCAAAACCTTCCTCTCCTCAATCCCAACCAAACCCCAAAAACCATATCTCCGTCCAACCACCATCGAAAATCTTGCCGGTTTCTTCCTCTCCGGTCACCACCACGACACCCCTAAAACCTCCTCCTTAACCCAAATTAAAAACCCAGAAATCTTCAATGGGTTGAGGGGAACCTAACCCCCAACCAACTCAACACCAAAACTTGCTGGAAACCGCCACCCAATTCCGACGAAATTCATGAATTTCAACGAGTTCGAACTCCCTCAAAACACAACCAATTCATCCCAAATCAAGCATAAACCAATAGAGAATCACAAGAGGATTCTAACCATACCAAGGATGTGGCCGAAAAAGCCGGGTCGGACGGCGGCAACGAAACGGGCTCGGTGGAGCTCCGGTCAACCCGAGTCAACTCGGTCAAATCTGGTCAAACGGCCCAAATGTGTGATTTTTCTAATTTTTACGACTATTCGATATATATATGTCGCGAACCGACCAAAACCACGACTCGGATAACTCCAACACAATCGGATAAGTACGACTAACTCGACGACAATTTCAAATATTCATTTATATTCCCCGATTATCCGAAAAATCCTCCGAAACCTCCTACGAGCTCAAAATCAAATCCTCTACAATTTTCGCGAAGGAACTCAAACTAAATTCTTGCCCGATAATTTATTCGTTAACAAACCACATATACACAATTAACTCGCGATAATCACATGTCGTGCCGATAATCACATAACTCAAAGTTCGGGTCGTTACAATATAGTACTTTTCGGCGACCTTAGCTTAATTACTTGTTGTATTGCATTGTTAATCTAATTGTAAACTAATTGGTTAGTTACTTAGTATGTTTAATTTGATTAATTAGTTAAAATATGTTATATTAAGCTAATTGGTTATTTAATTGTTAAGCTAATGGTTTAAGCAAGGTATATCGTAGTTAAGCTTAATTAATTGTATGTATGTTTAATATATTGTTAATTAAGCTAATTGTAAAGTTAATAGTTTAATTAAGATAATTGTATGTTTAATTAATTGTTAAGCTAGTAGTTAATATATATATATAATATGTATATATATAATATTAGTTGAAAAATAATATATATAATTATTGTTAAGCTAATAATTAGTTGAAAATATATATATAATATGTAAATTAATGTATTTATATAAATTTAATAATATAATATAATATTAGCTAGATTAATTATAATATAAGACTGATTATAACATATATATATATATATATGATACTTAATTAATTGTGTTATATGCTATTTTATAATATATATGTATAGTATATTAGATGAATTAATTATTAGTTGAAAAATTATATAATTAATATAATTATTAACTTATGCAGAAATATGGGCAAGAGTTGGATACAGTTGGCAAATAGAAGTGATATGCAGTATATGGACGGAATCAGAGAGTTTGTGGTTTTTGCGCTGGAACATGGTCAGGGAAAGAAGGGTTTCAAGTGTCCGTACAGAAAATGTCTTAACCATCAGTTTGTGGAACTAATGTTATGTCTCAACATATGTGTGGCCATGGTATGATGTGGAGTTACACTACGTGGAGAGAGCATGGTGAAGTAGTGGACTTCAGCTCAGGATCAGACTTCAGCTCATGGTACAATTACCATTGTGCCTCATCCAGCGGTTGTGGCGCCCCTGCTTAGAACCCCACTGTGAATATGGTCCATGATGCCTTTTTCGAATTTATTCATGGTGGACACCTACCAAATAGGGAGGTTACGATACCACTGATGATGAAACATTCCCCGTTGCCAGCTTGACCAATGACACTACTAAGATGGATAAGTACAACAAGATGCTACTCAGAGCCCAGAGCCCAGTGTACCTTGGATGTCCAGAGAATGTGCTGCAATATATAATGGAGGAAATTCAAATAAAAGTGAAGAACAAAATCCTCAGACCGTGCTTTTGACGAAACGTAGGAGCGTATATGTAAGTTGCTTCCTGATCATCACAAACTTTTGGAAACTCATTATATGGTTAGAAAGATCTTGAGCAACCTCGACCTAAAGTACAAGAAAATTCACGCGTGCATAAATGATTATGTGTTGTTTTACAAAGAGTATGCACATTTGGACTACTGTCTTGTATGCAACCAGTGCAGATATATGAACTGGAATAGGAGGAGTTCGAAGAAGCAACATTTGTACATGTCTCTACACACAGCAGAGGTGATGAAATGGTACGTAGAACAGTGAATAGATGACGATGTGCTCAGACACGCGGCAGATAGGGAGGCTTTTAAACATTTCGACAGGGAATTTCAAGACTTTGCAGCAGAGGTTCGAAATGTTAGAGTCAATGAAAGGACCCAACCCCGATTTAGCTTCCTAAATCAGAATCAAACCCCTTCGAAAACACGAACCAACAAAAACTTTTCGAAATTTGGGCAGAGTTTCGTTACTAGCGTGGAATTACCATTACCTGCACGCAGAAAATACACTTCATCCTATGCCACAAAAATCAAACCGTGGGCACCAATCCCAACCGGATTTCTCAATATCTCAACAGTAAAGTAAACAATACATATAATAGTACTTTACTGAAATCCGGGTTTAAAATCGTATAACATATTCAACAGAAAACTCAGAGCGACCTCTAATATATAATCATATAAGTATACCACAGTAGGTAGGACAATAAACCTACTGGAAGAAATAAGGTAGCTCGAGCACTATGCCTCCGACCACGACGTGCGACACCAGAGTTCGAACTGCAAACTGGGCACGGAAACCGAAAAGCCCAGGGGAAAGGCAAATAAAAATGTTAGAGTGAGTGGACGAAAATAACCATATGCCTTTCACCATTTTATATACATACTCAATGTAAAACAGTGCGAGTTCGGAAAACACAACAACAACACATATATATATATAGAGGTTGTCGAGCGAATCTCTCAAGCCCGACGTCAGGTGAATCGCTCAAACCTGACGGTGAAAGGCCAGGGGAATCTATCAACCCCGGCGACACTCAGGGGAATCTCTCAACCCTGCTTCAGAGGAATCTCTCAACTCTGGGCCAGAGGAATCTCTCAACTCTGGTAGCATCGATGCTATAAATGCCATCACCCATAAACACATAACAACACCTCCGAAAATAACATATATCTCAATCATCGTATAATTTAAATACGGAAAATCATAAAATCCATGAACTCGCAAATCAACAATGAAAATATAAACTTGTCCACTCACAGACTAGCGTAACGCGATATGCGTTAACCCGTGATCCGGCAGAAAGTCCCTCGCCAAAACAACGATCACGAACCCCTGAATAATCACAATAATCATTTCTCAAAATCATAATTCGACAATTCAAATCAAATCACGAGAAACCACCGTTCTCGGAAACACATAATCTGATCACGACAAACTGTCGGAAATCCGGAAATCACACCTCAATACCTCGCTATACTTTCAGATGCTCAAATTGAGAAACAAACCTCCCCACTGCAATCGGGGCGCGATTTCGAGTGAAATGACATGCAACTTGTCGAAAATCCCAAAAAGTTGAACTTTGACCGCCGTTGACCGTTGACAGCCGCCGTTGACCGCCGTCCACGGCGGCGCCGCCACTGACCGGAAAATTTCACGGCGGAGCAACCCTTATTCCACTCAAAATCACCCACTGAGCAACTTCCACAGCTGCACCGAAGTCCAATTCTCACTCTAACTGGGTCAATTTCATGAAAACCCGAATTGAAACACAAATTTCAAATCCAAAATTCTCCTTCCACAAATCAAATTAGAACTTCATACTTACATGGTTAGAATCCTTGAGAGGAGAGCTACAAAACCCAGTCCAAATCATAGCTCGAATCGGTCCGAATCCAAGAACCCGAATTCACAAGTTTTTCCTCCTTTTCTCGCCGGAAATTCACCTCTCCACAGCCACCCTCGCCGTGAGGGGTGGCCGGAGACATGCTCGGGACACCGAGACGCTTCGATTAGGTCCGGTCTCGGGCTCGATGGTGGTCGGAAACCACCTCGCCGCCGGCGAGCCGTGAACCACCGTCGCAGCTCACCTCATCCACTGGGTCAAACCGAGTCAACCATGGTCAACCTCAATAATTTCAGTTTTGACTTTCCCTTTTAGGCAGGTTACTATTTAAAGCTTTCCCAAAACGGAAACTCATAATTATCCATTTCGACGAACTTTGAACACCCGTAACTTTCGCGTCGTAACTCTGATTCTGATAATTCTCATGGCCACAAACTCGTCTCGACATATTCTTCCAATATCACTCGAAGTCAAACACATCAGCCAAATGAATAAAAAGTCAACCCTTCAAAGCAACACACATTAAATCGACTAAATAATCAACAAACGAAAATAATCACAACTTAAACTCCGTAACTCAAAATCATGCTCCGGAAGTTCCCACGAACTCGAAATTAAATTCCGAACAACTTCCGTGAAGGATCCGAAGCCAAATTCTCGTCCGATAATTTAGTTGCAAACAAACCTGCCAATTAAATCTATTTCCGTCGAAACTTCAAATATTCATAACTAATTCCTCGGTCGTCCAAATAACGATCTTGAACCGCCCACGAACTCGTAATCACATGTACAATGACTCTCGAGGAGAGATCCAGCTCCAATTCTTGGCCAATAATTTAGTTGCTAAGAAGCTTCGGCGATTAAAACAACTGTCGCAACTCTGCGACTACGCGCAGGCTCATCGATCAAGCTGATTCTACTGCTAATTCTGTTCTGGGTCGTCACAGTCAAACTTTCTACAGATGGATTCAATCCTTGGGGTAGTAAAGCATTGCCGTCAGCACTTAGCCAATTATTCTCATGCCGTACAACTTGCCTCCATGGATGTGCATGAACAAGGAATTTAATTTATTTACTCTGCTAATTCCAGGTTCTAAATCTTCTAGAAGTGTTTAGATGTGGACCTCAGACCATTAATCGATGAGCTAAAACTGTTGTGGGAAAATGGAGTCCCAACTTATCAAGTTCACTGATATAATGTTCATGATGAGAGCAGTCGTAATGTGGACAATCAATTATTTTTCTACTTATGGAATGTTGGCATCTTTCGCAACAAGAGGATACAATGGTTGTCCTGTCTGTTTGGATGACGTCAACTCTAGTTGGTATGCTGGGAATGTGTGTTACCTGGGTCACCGTAGATGGCTTGAAGACGATCACCTGAGCTGCCAGAATAATGATCATTTCGACAGGATGGTAGAGAATAATCCTAAACCTCGACAGTGGTCTGGCGAAGAGATTTTTGAGAGGTTGAACAGCTTTTATTTTGGTGTGTTGACCAATGACAAAGATGTGAAGAAACTCAATCGACACCTTCCATAGAATCTCAGCTATTGGCATCATATGAGTATATTCTTTGAACTGGCTTACTAGTCAAAGTTGAGACTCAGGAACAACCTAGATGTCATGCACATAGAAAAGAATGTGTGCGACAACGTGGTGGGAATAATTCTGGGTATTAAGTTGAAGACTAAAGATATTCCCAAAGCGCGAAAAGATATAGAATCTATGAATTTATGCTGTCCCTTGTGGTTAAGGAGGGATAGAAGAGGAGTGTACAAGAAGATGCTAGATGCACCTTACATAGTGAAGCCAACACAAAGGGGTTCTATATTCAACTGGTTTAAGAGTTTTCGTTATCCATATACGTATGCAGCGAATATATTTGGAGCATTCAACGAGATGCAGCACAAGTATAAAAGCTCATGGTTATCACGTTATGCTCCAACATCTAATTCCAGTGGTAATTTGATAGTTGCATTTTTATGCAACGTTTATATGCTTAGCCGAACCTTATATTTAGTTCTTTTGTTACTTTTTTAAAGCAACTCATTATTGTTATTTGTTTTGTAGGTAATTTGATGTAAATAAATAAAAGACAAATTTTTGAGCTTTCATAGCTCAACGAGGAGAAAAAAAGGGGCTGTCAAGAGACTAATGGACCAAGTCCAACTTGAAGATGGACTACTAAAGCCTTATGGAATGTGGATTCAGCCCACTTTGTTTTTAAAACCCAAACCAATTCTGTTTTTATTCATTAAAGGAAGACCAAATCAATTGAAAGAGGAAAAAATCAGAAACTCACGTGAGTTGAGGAGAGTGAGAGACGTGAGACATAGAGGAGGACACAAGATGCAAGCCGTGATGTGAAGAGAAGAAGACGTGAAGAAAGAAGAAGAATAAAAGAGGAGAAAACGTGAGAAGGGGAGGCATTCATTGTGTAATTTTCAATGTTTCTATCATACTCTTATGGATACCATGAGGAGCTAAACTCCATTGTTAATGGGCTGTTTTGAAGCCCCGTTCATGTTTTCTAGATTACTTATGCTTGTTGATTGAAGATTGTTTATGTTATTCGAATGAGGTTTCTTTGTTGCTTATACGTTGATGATTCTTATTTGTGTATGCTTTGAGTGCATGCTTAGTATGCATGTTTAGGAATCTAATTCTAAGAAAATTGATGGCTGTTAGTGATCATTACTTTCCTCAAGTTTCAATCGTAGAACCCATACACGCTTGGTATAATAAACCTTAGGTCTAGCGAAACACGACCGTAGTGTACTTGTAAAGCCTTTTAGATTCTCAAACCCTTTATAAATCTTAATGATTTTCTATTGGTAAATTCAGGTCCTTGACTTCGGGTTCTTCGAGGGATAGACGATATTGATAAGCAAACTTTCAATGTTGTAGACGTAAGGATTGGGTAATAGGTTGTGTTCATAGCTTTGAATCTTCCTGGGAACTTTCATTCATGACATTAACATGATTTTGATTCTGGATTTGTGGTCTAGATGATGTGACGGTGGTGGATAGCATTCCCCCTTAACCATTTTTATCATTGATTGTTACTCTACTGTTAAGCTGTTTACTGTTTCAGTTTCGTAATCTGTTTTATAGAATTTTATTCGATAACCAAAATAACTCCGATTACATTGAAAATTTGTGTGATAGTCCACAACTGTGTCTGTAGTATTCATTATTAATTTCGTGATTTTAGGTTTATTCTAGCTATTTTAATTAATTACGTTAGTGTCAGTCGTCGAGGCTGTCAGGTTTCTGACTTTCGCGTCTGTTTGTAGTTTAGAGTATTGAGTCTCATATTTCCCTGTGGATTGACCCCTATACTATTTTACTATATTGACAAGAATTTTGAGTTTATTATAGGGTAACTTTGAGGGTGGTTAAACACCGATCAAATTTTGGCGCCGTTGCCGGGGAAAGATCTAGTCTTTACATTCTTACGTGTCTTTTGTTTCAGTTTTGTTTTGTTTCATTTCTTTTGTAGTATAACGTGTCTTGTGTGTGCAGGTACCCAGTGCATGCATACTCGAAGGTCAAGGAGAACTAAGCCTTTATTGCTTGATTTAGAGGTTGAGCGCTCAGCTAAGTAAAACCGGAAGCAGAAGAGGCGAGATTGAAGCAATGGGAGAACAACCAAGAACGTTGATGAATTCCTTTGTACCTAGTGCTCAGGGGAATTCATCACCAATAGTGTTGCCGGCTCTTGGGACATATTCAGTACCTCTTGCATTACTTTCTGCCTTACCTCATTATAGGGGGGGGGGTGTTTTCAGAGGATCCTCAGCAACATTTGGCCGAGATTGAAGCTTTAGCTTCAATGCAAAACTTACAAAATGTTGAATCTAATGTGTTGAAACTAATTTTATTTCCTTTTTCTGTGAAGGGGGGAACGAAGATGTGGTTCAATTCTTTGGCTCCAAGATCTATACAATCTTGGGATGAGATGAAGGTAGCGTTCATGAAGGAGTATTTTTCAGCCCAAAAGACTAAGCAGTTGAAGAAGGAGATTAATAGCTTCATACAAAAAGATGGCGACATGCTTCATGAGGCATGGAGTCATTTCAAGGAACTATTGAGAAAGTGCCCACATCATGCGTATGATATTGAGGACAGGATGACTTTCTTTTATGAAGGTCTAGAGCCAGCCAATAAGACGAGAGTAGATTCTGCGTGTGGAGGTATGTTTATATATCAAACAGGTCAGCAAGGTCAGGACACCATTGAGAAATTGGCTGAGAACACCAAGCAGTTTTATACAAGAGAGAGAACATTGGCTAGCAAGAAACAACAATCTGTATTTGAGGTTGCCACCAACCCGGATATGGATAAGAGAATGAAAGCAATGGAGAAGAAGTTGGAGTCCATTGCTACTGCCATTAAGAGCCAAACGACATCATCATCATCTGTTTCTCAGGTATGTTCTGTTTGCTCTATGTCGGATCACACTAACGAAACTTGTCCCTTTATTCCTGATGAAGAGTAGGTGAATTTTGTGCAACAACGTGCTTCAAGAAATGATCCATTTTCAAACACATACAACCCAAGGTGGAGGAACCATCCTAATTTTAGCTATGGAAACAACAACAATGTGTTAAACCCACCCGCCGGATTTAAGGTAAGACCTAAATTTCAACAGGTACAACAGCCAGTTGCAGCTCCAGCTCCTAATCCTATTATGGCAGCAATTTTGGCTAGGCTAGAGGGTATTGAGATGCATAACAAGAACTCTAGCAAGGCATTCGAGCTTATGGAGAAGCAATTGAATAGCTTGGCGCAAGGCTAGAAGACAGCCATTAGACCATCTCCCCAAACGGACTCGGGGACTTGGGAAGGGTTCCAAAGGTGAGTGCATAGTCAAGTCGACGGGGAAGAAGATCGAGGTGTCGTTTGACGAGTTCACCTGAGGCCCTTCATCCTCGCAGATCAACAGTCTGTACTCGCACAGCATCAGCTCAATCATACGAAACAACATCCGTATTGTTGCCCCTTCGTGGAAGAAGTTGCCCGAAGACAAAAAGTTAAAGGTGTACCGTGAACTTTCGGTAATACTATTTATTTATATTTATTTTTATAATTAATACAAAGCATATATATAATATATAGGATTTTAATTTTTTATTTATTTTTCTAGGTACATTTTGATGTCGAAGGCAGACCGGAGATGAAGGAGCACATCGATGCCACAGCTACGAACATTTTGAAGGATTGGAAGTACGACCTCCACAAGTACTACCTGAAACATGGCGTCTCGCCTACCGTACAGGAGCCGCAGAACGAAAGGGAAGAGGAGTGGTAATGGTTGGTCAGACACTTTGAGTCTGACAAGTATAAGGTTTGTCTTCATTTTCTTTAATGTAATGAAAATTGAATAATTTCTTATTTTTAACCATTTATTTATTATTTAATGATATTTGTTGTGAAACAGACAATGTCGGAGGCCAACAAGGTAAATTGTGACAAGAAGATCGCCCACTATTCTTCGGGCTCGAAATGGTTCATCTACATCGCAAAGGAGCACAACAATGCGGGTTTGAAGAATTGTTTCCTAGATGTCAGCATCTCCGCTTATGTCAAGCATGGGGTCGTCAATGAAGCGAGTGAACGCGGAGTAAGTAACTCACCTTACCTAAATTAATTAAATTTACTCGTACTTCCAAAATGTATCAAAATTTAGTATAACGGTAATTTTATTTTTAAGAAATTGAATTATGATTAGGATATATTAGTTAGGTTTTGCTTTTGGAATATGATTTTAAACTTGAGTTAGGTTATGTTTTAGTTGGTTAAATTATGATTTTGAACTTGAGAAATTCAGATGGGAATCGATGCTCACGGTGAATTTGTGGTGTTGGAATAGGTTATTTGAAGTGTATACTTTCCTGCAGGTTTTTGGTTTCCTCCCCTTTTAAGGGAAACTATAGCAATTTTTTTTTACAAATTAAAATTTATGTATTGTTCACATGATTAATTTCAGGAGAGGTTGATACAAATAGCCCAGGAGCAATTGGCAAACACTCAGCTGAAAAATCCGGAGATAACGCCTGAAGAGCTGCTTCCACTATCGAAGGAGAGTCAGATTACTATTGTCGATGTTGTTTATGGCCGTCGAGCTAGCAAGGAGGTTCGTGGGCTTGGACGGGCGGTTTAGAGAGATTTGTCCCAGTTATCCGCATTGTCGACTAGGCGTGGTGTCGCAGATGCTGAGGCACTCTGACTTGCCCAAGAGAAGGCTCGATTGGCACAGGAGTCGGCCGATCTGGCCTAGGAACAAACGAGGTCGATGCAGGGGCAGCTTAACGCTTAAAACAGTAGGATGAATGCGTTCTTCGACATGTGGGAGAGTATGGGGCTGCAAGTTCCTGCGGAGTGTTGTCCGCCCCACCCCCACCCGGGCCCAACGACGATGATCCAAGCGACGACGGGGAAATCAGCGGCATGTCTACCCTCGATTTAGTTTCGTTTCGTACGTTTTTATTATTTTGATCGATGTACGTACATTTTTTATATTTAATGAATATTTTATTAATTTAATGAAGTTTACATTTTAAATTTAATTTATAATTCAGAAACAAAAAGACCAATATATATATATATATTTGAACTTAGGGGACGAACCAACACCCTAGACGGCGAACATTGATCTTTGTCGTTTAAGTGGTTAGCCCTAGACGACGAGGAATACGTTGTTGTGTAAGTGGATCGCTTAGACGAAGACTACTAGTCGACATCTAAGTGGTTCCACTTAGACGATGAAAACTAGTTGTATTACTTAGATGACGATTATAGGTATTTTTCGTCTAAGATGACTCCGAGACAACAAACACTGTCATCATTTAGAAGAAAAATTTTTCGACGTCTAAGTATTTAGGCGATGAAATATGTTTCGTCGTCTAAGTACTTAGGCTACGATTGTTAGACGACGAACTTTAGGCGACGAAAATGTTTCGTTGCCCAAGTATGTTTTTCTAGTAGTGTGTGTTGTTTCAGTTTGATTAATTTTTGAATTCAATGTTTAACACCATGTATTGTACGTTCGATATAATAATATATCATCTAACTAATTATATATACTTTCGAATGTTGGATTTTAGATTTTGGATTATATATTTTTGGATATTTTTATAAAAATACACAGAAAATTGGATACCAATAAATTTCGGCAAAATTTAATTGGACGTTTGGAAGATTGTTATCTTTTTCATACGTGATATAAAATAGTTGCAATTTTGTGTTCAATTTCAAGTAGGTCTGTAAATCCAGCCCAAAGCCCATCATCCAACCCATATCCAAGCCTATTTTTTGGGCTTTGGGTTGGCCTTACCCAATCTAACGAGCGGACTTTGTTCGGCCCATCTTGGAGAAGGCAGGATATGGGTGATGCGTTTGAAACCCTGGGCATGTCCAAAGTCCTGCCCATTCAAATAATATTAGGGTCAGGCCGGGCTGGCCCAAAAATAAATAAATATATGGTTTTATGAATGAAATATATATATATATATATAGTAAATGATGATTAGTGAAGAAATAAAATTCAATTAAACTACAAAAGGTAACAATTAATATATTACAATTTAAGAAACAACTTTTTAATTAATTTTGGATTCTAAAACAATGAAACTCCATCAATCTTCAATGGCTATATGCATGATTACATCATTTATATGTGATTCATAATTCATTGATCACATATATATTTAAGTAATTGATCCCATATATTAGGTAAAATAATTAACACTTTATTGATTTAATTACTTTGAAATGTAACCGTAGTGGTCTAGTGGACAGTTAGTTTGAAAACAACTAGCTAGCTAAGAGCATGTAATAGTATAGGTTACTGTAGGGAGTTCTTTCTAACGAGCCGGCAATTGGTATTCTTCTTGTAACTTATCAACTCTAATAAATTCTATCGATTCATCTATAAATTTTTTTTAAAAAAAAATCACTTTTACTATAAATTTTAGACTAACAAATGTAAAGTTAATTCTCTTTTTCAAACAATAATGCACCTAATTTCCTAAAAAATATAAATTTAAAATTAGAGCGGGCCACAGACGGGCTTTATATGCCCATACTTTATCGACTCATGAGCAGAGCTTGGATTTCATAAATTAGTTATAGAGTTAGCCCTGCCGGCCTGCCCATTGATACTAGGACTTAAAATCTCAGGGCTGGGTAGTACATAGGCTACGTGTCTTAGGGCTCGGGCGGCCTATTTTACAGGCCTAATTTCAAGTGTGGAAGATCGATGAGTTTGGGCAATTTGCATGACTTTCCAGTTTCCACAACTGCCCCAACCTTTTTTAGCATATCTATTAGGCTATTAGCTCTACATATACATTGCTCGGATAATTTGGTATGGAGCGAGATTGGAGAGAACAAGTTTCCTTCCAGTTAAGTCAGCCTATAGATCGATGGCACGGGACACACACACACATATATAAGGAGGTAAAATTGGCACCCTTGTTACAAAGTACATCCCCCTCTTTTGTGTTTTGTGTGTTTTTAATACACTTGTGCTTAAAAATGTGAAGAAGAGGGCGTGCTTTGGAAAAAAGGAGTGTCAATTTTACCATGGTCATGGCATGGGATTGGACGATCGGATCGGTTCGTTCTTTCGTCCTCGGTAGGTGACGATTGATCGAGTTTGGTCATTGCATGTCGATCATGTCCTTACCAATTTCAAGATGTGGCTTATATTTTGTGCGTACGTGCCCGATAGCTCGTAAAATCGTGATCGTTATATGGAATATAATGTGTCTCCCTTGAAGTTTCACAGTGTTATTGGCCCTTCCTTTTCCTTTAAGGAATGGATGCATGCATGAGCAGTTCTCTGCCTTCGATCAATCGTTGATGATAGGTGTGGAGTTTATGGACTAACCCTAACGATATGTTTTGGATAAATCATTCTAAGCCGACCTCTCTTTGTTAACAGAGCACATATTTCCATGTCAGCTTTTGGAAGTCTCTGGAGAGATTGTGCCATCTGTCGTTTACCTAGTTGTGTACAACTGTAGTAGAGTTCTATCTAGTCAGATTCTTATGTGCTTATTACAAGTATAAAAGGTTGTATTCATAAGAACTATGTAAGCTTGATTCATTAATAGAAGGTTTTAGCATCATTTCTCTCTTTGCCATTGTTATAGAGCTTGACCTCACCTAGCCAAATCTACTGATTCTCAGCACCATACCTATTCTAACATGGTATCCAGAGCTTGAGGTTCAGTCCTGTGCCTTTGTTCGGCTTCCGCTTAGCTGTGTTCTGGTATGGTGAGAAATCGAGGCTGAAAACCCTTGTCTTCTGTGTTTGTGCGAATCAAGGTGAATTCTCGTGAATCTCTACTTCGATTTTCATCTCTGAGCAAAACCTTACCCTCACTTTTATGAATTTTTGAATTCTGAGATGTTAAGGTTCAGATCTCATTTTACATAGTCATTGTTGCTCGATCTTATTTTTGTTGGAGAAAGTTGTCTGAATATGATATATGATATGTGCTTATGTTTTGTGAGTACATAGCAATAACACATGTGATATCTAGTAGTAGCATGCGAGTTATTATCAAAAATGGTGACAAATGTGATACAGAGCTTGATATAGTCATAAAGGTGTTGAGATAGCTAAAACTAGTATAAATCTTGAGCATTGATCCAGTTTGTGATATAACTAGAGATAAATTTGGTATATTCTGGTGTTTATGGTGTCAACAACTCGTATAATATTGGTGATCAGAGTTTTTGGTGTGGTCTGGTGTTAGTGAACAACTCTTAAAACATTGGAGGTTGAGTCTTATGTTTACGCAACAAGGTGATATTGGATTATAGCTTATTTTGGTCTGGTTTGTGGACATTTCAAGTATTTGTCGGATTATTCTGGTTACAACAAATCTTTGTCATACTGTGTAGCTATTGTTAATCATACCTGAAAGTGGTGATTCATCTGGAATGGCTTCTGGTCCTGTCATTCACTCATTGACACAAGCTGATATGAATGCCTTGTTCAGCACCATCACTGTGAAGCTAACTGACTTCAAATTCATCAAGTGGAGCTTTCAGTTTCAATCTGTGCTACAAGCCAAAGATCTGTTTGGTTTTTATGATGGAACTGAAGTACCTTCACCTCAATTTGTTCTGAACATAGATGGTACTCACATTTCTCAAGTGTCTCGAGCGTATAGAGCTTGGGTGAAAACTGATACAGCACTTGTGAGTTTGCTAATGGCTACTCTTGGTGAGGATATAAATGATATAATGGTAGGAGTTTCAAGTGCTCGTAAAGCTTGGTAGTGTATCCTTGAACGTTTTTCAACTGTGTCACGAGCAAACATAATGCAGTTAAAGACTGATTTGCAAACTATAAGCAAAAGGTAGTGAATCCATTGAGAAATATCTTAGTAGAGTTAAGCATGCTCATGATCAACTGAGGTCTGTAGGAGTGACAATGTCAGATGAAGACATATTTGTTGTTATACTAAATGGATTGCCAGAAGAGTATAGGATGATCAGAATGGTGATCAGAGGCAGAAGTGACCCTATTACCTTGAAGGAGTTTAGGTCTCAATTACTGGCAGCTGAAAAGGATGTTGAAGGTCTCTATCAACAGACCTCCCATCATCAAATTACTGCATTGGCATCTAGGAGTGAAGGCAATCTCTATCAACTGGTTCTGCACAATGTATCCTTTCACAAATTACATACTGATATATCCCACCTGTACCTTGTATCTCTCTTGAGGGCTATAGATATTACTTGGCTGTAATAGATGATTGTAAAAGATTTATGTGGATCTTTCCTCTTATAAATAAATCACACTTTTCCCACACTAGTGAAATTTTTTGCTTATGTGAAAAATCATTTTCACATTTCAGTCAAGATTCTTCAATCAGATGGTGGTAAAGAATTTAACAGCAAGGCTTTTACTCAATACCTAGATTCTAATGGAATTTTACATTATATTACCTGCCCACATACCCCTCACAAAAATGGAGTTGATGAAAGGAAGAATAAACATTTGGTTGAAACAGTAGTCACTCTTCTCTATTCTGCTTCTATGCCAAAACTTTTCTGGTTTCATGCAGTTGCTCACTCCGCTTATCTTATCAATAGAATGACATGTAAGTCTCTTCAAATGACTTCTCCTTATTATCAGTTGTTTAAACAGAATCCTGATCTCACTTCCTTAAAGATATTTGGGTCTGTTTGCTATCCTTATCTCAAGCCTTATTCAAAGGACAAATTAGATCTTAGATCTGTTCAGTGTGTATTCTTGGACCATATGAGTGGATATAAGGGAGCTGTCTGTTATTGCATTCCTAAGAACAAATTGTGGCTGTGTAGGCATGTCATCTATGATGAACATTGCTTTCCTTTCTCTAGTATTCCTCCAGACATATCATCTCCTCCTTTCATTCAAAATCCTACTTCTCTCAGGAAACCTACTCCTCTTCCAACTCCCTCTCCATCTTATCCACCTACATCTTCTCATCCTACAGCTGATACCTTCAAATTCTACTTTCTTTTAGTGCTCCAGTTGAGTCTCCTCCTCTGGATCATAGGGAGAATTTAGTGACATCTAGTGATATAGTGAGTTCTGGTGATACAGAGAATTCTAATGGCACTAAAAACAGGTCTAACACTGATAATTTCAGTTTACATGAGAGTGACAATGCTGGTGTGGAAACAAGTAATTTGATGATGCTTCTAACCCTACTGGCCAAGAAGTAAATGAATTAGGAGGAGAGCATGACATAGCAGGCAATGATATTGATAGGAAAAATGATGATGGCCATGTGATATATAATATACCTGATGCATTTGTGTTACCACCTAAACCGCTACCTCCTGAATTATAGATTCTTCAGAATCAGAATATTAACATTGAACTTGTGTTACCTCCTGATTAGCAGCTTATTCAAGAACAGAATAATAACACACACTCAATGCTTACAAGAGCCAAGGATGGTATTGTAAAGAGTAATCCTTTCAAGATTATTGTGCTTTTTCTGTTGTTGCTGGAAAAATGTTTGATGAGCTAGCATACTTTGGTGGTTTCACTGCTGCTATGGACATTGCTGAGATTACAAAACCTAAGAATTTTAAAGCAGCTACAGGAAAGAATGAGTGAGATTTAGCAATCCTAGAGGAGATTGAAGCTTTAAGACATCAAGGAACATAGACTTTGGTTCCTTGTCCTAATGACAAGAACATAGTTGAGAGTAAATGGATCTATAAGATCAAGAAAAATCTTGATGGGAGTGTGTCTAGATATAAAGCAAGGTCAGTTGCTCAAGGTTTTAGTCAAGAATAAGGTATGGATTATGAAGAAACTTTCAGTCCTGTTGTTCGACACAGTACTGTTAGGATAATTCTAGCATTGGCTGCTATCTTTAGCTGGAAACTCAGACAATTGGATGTGAAAAATGCATTCTTGCATGGAGATCTAAATGAGGAAGTGTATATGGAAAACCCACAACGTTTTATGGATCCTAAGTATTCTAATCACGTGTGTCTACTTAAGAAATCTCTGTATGGTCTTAAATAGGCACTTAGAGCCTGGAATGAGAAATTCACAAGTTTCTTACCATGTCTAGGCTTCTGCTTTTCTCACTCAGATCCAAGCCTTTTTTTAAGGCACACAAGTGATGGAATTGCAGCTCTCTTGCTGTATGTAGATGATATAGTTATTACTGGTTCAGATGAAAAAGGTGTCCAGAAGGTTACTGATGAACTCAATGAAGTGTTTTTGATATGAAAGATTTAGGACCTCTTAGTTATTTCATGGGATTAGAGATATCATACAAGCCTACTGAAATATTTGTGAGTCAAGCCAAGTATGTCAAGGATCTTCTACAAAGAGCTGGTATGGGAACAACAAAACCTAGCAAACCCCTTGTCTACCACATGTACAAATGTTGAAAAATGAAGGTAATCCTATGTCAGATCCTTCTCATTACAGAAGCATAGTATGGGCACTACAATACTTGACTTTCACTCGTCTAGATATAGCATTTTCTGTCAATATTGTCTGTCAATTCATGAATTCTTCCACTGATGTTCATTATAGGGCTGTTAAGAGAATACTAAGATATCTGCACGATACAATGGATACAGGTCTCTTTAACAAAGGCCATAAGTGTCGTCCTAATATTCAGGCTTTCTGTGAGGCTGAATGGGCAGAGGAGATAAATCAAAAGAGATCTACTACTAGTTTTGTAGTATTCTTGGGGTCTAATCCTGTATCTTGACAGTCTAAGAAACAAAATTCTGTGTCCAACAAAATTCTGTAGCTCAACTGAGGCAGAATATAGAGCTCTAGCAAATACAACTGCAGAATTTTTATGGATGAGACATATATTGTGTGATCTTCATATCTACATATCTGCTCCTCCACTTCTCAAGTGTGAAAATCTATCACCACTGGCTCTTGCTTCAAATCCTGTATTTCATTCAAGGATTAAACACTTGGACAATAATTTTCATTTTGTCAGAGAGAAGGTACAAAAGCAGGATCTATTGTTATAGTATTTACCTACTGCTGAACAAACAGCCGATGTGTTGACTAGAGGCCTGCATTTCCCTTTGTTTAGATCCCATTGTGTCAATCTCAGCATTGCTGCCACTGGCGAGATTGAGGGGTTGTGTTAACAGAGCCGATATTTCTGTTATAGCGGAAGCAAATAAATGTAAGAACAAACACTGATTTAACGTGGTTCACTAACGTGAGTTAGCTACATCCACGGCAGAAGGAGAACAGATTACTTTATCTTGGAGAACCAGATTACAAGTATATCACACTAGGTTAAGCCTAACCTAGGATTACAGAATACTTAATCTCTCTACCACACTAGATTAAGCCTAATCTACAGGATAGAACCAGATATCACACACACTCCCTTATGGCTAATACCCTTGTATGTATATAGCCAACAGAGTCCTGAATACCAGAGGAATCCCAGACACACACGTCTGAGGAAACCTAAACCAGAATGATTAAGGAAACCCAATTCCTTAATGCCTGAGGAATCCTAGTCCGAGCGAAATCCTGAGTATCAGTCCTGCTCGCCAAGGACTTCTAACTCTCCTCGCCAAAGACTTCCTCGCCAAAGACTTTCGCCAAAGTCAACACTCGCCAAAGACTCTCTCGCCAGAGATTCTTCCTTGCTCGCGTACCTCACGTATGCCAACGTGCCACGCGTATGCCAACGCGCCTTGCGTACGCCGACGCGACTCAAGATTCAAGGCATAGACTAACAAATCTCCACCTTGACTTGAATTCTCTCCCAAGTAACCAGATGTACCCGAAGTACCAGACTTCTCCTCTGCCCCAAATGTTGTTCCTCCAAGAAAACGAACCCAGATGTTGCCTTCTCCCAGAAAAGGACCCAGACGTTGCCTTCTCCCAGAGAAGCAACCCAGGTGTTGCCCCCAACGGGCAACTAACAATTTCTGACATTCAGCAAGTCCAAGCAATGTTGGAACTTGCTATGCGAAACTGGCTTCGTGAACATGTCTGCTGGATTATCAGCAATACCCACCTTGTTCACCCTGATCCGCTTCTCATTCCTCAGAAAATGATACCTGACATCGATGTGCTTAGTCCTCTCATGATGAACTTGATCCTTGGCCAAACAGATTGTACTTAGACTATCGCAATATACTATAGCCTGATCGTGATGTAAACCCAAGTCACTAACCAGTCATTTCAACCAGATTCCCTCCTTGGTTGCCTCTGTCAATGCCATGTACTCTGCTTCAGTTGTAGACAAAGTCACTGAAGACTGCAGAGTAGCTTTCCAACTAACAACTGACCCACCAAGAGTGAAAACATAACCAGTCATAGATCTTCTTGTGTCAACATCCCCAGCATAATCTGAATCTGAGTAACCAGTTACTAAACACCCTGTATCACCTCCATAAATGAGACCAACGTCAGACGTACCTCTAAGGTAACGAAAAATCCTCTTCACAGCTTGCCAATGCTCCTTTCCAGGCTCACCCATAAACCTACTGACCACACTGACAGCATGTGCAAGATCCGATCTAGTGCAGACCATAGCATACATCAAGCTTCCTACTGCACTACCATAGGGAACTTGAGACATGTACTCCTTCTCCTGAGCTGATTTCGGTGCAAATGCAGTGGACAAATGAATGTTCGCTGCACATGGAGTATCTAAGGATTTTGCTGTAGACATGCCAAACCTTGACAATATCTTCTGAATATAATCCTTCTGTGATAAGAACAGCCTCTTCTTACTCCTATCCCTGTAAATCTCCATTCCCAGAATTTTCCTTGCTGCACCCAAATCCTTCATCTCAAACTCAGCACTAAGAAGACCCTTCAACTTCTGAATCTCTGACTTGTCCTTTGAAGCTATCAACATATCGTCTACATACAGGACCAGATAAATGAGAACCTCATTTGAAACCTTGTTGTAATAAACACAACAATCATACGGACTCCTGTTGTAGCCTATCTCCATCATATAGCTGTCAAACCTCTTGTACCACTGCCTCGGTGACTGTTTTAGTCCATATAAAGATTTCTTCAACTTACAAATAAAATCTTCCTTTCCAGGAACTTGGAAACCCTCTGGCTGAGTCATGTATATCTCCTCCTCCAACTCTCCATGCAGAAAAGCTGTTTTCACATCTAGCTGCTCAAGTTCCAGATCCTGATGTGCAACTATGGCTAGTAGCACCCTGATAGATGTATGTCTGACCACAGGTGAGAAAATCTCATTGTAGTCCACACCTTCTTCCTGATGAAACCCTCTTGCAACTACCTGAGCTTTATACTTGATACCCTCAGCAGGCGACATCCCTTCCTTCTTCTTGAAAATTCATTTGTAAGTGATAACCTTTCTCTTCTGAGGTCGCTTGGCCAAATCCCAAGTCTGATTCTTGTGAAGTGATTCCATATCGTCTCCCATTGCAGCAAGCCATTGGGCAGACTCAGTACATGTAACTGCTTCCTTGTAGGTAGATGGCTCGCGAGGATCCACCTCTTCAGCAACCTGTAGTGCATAAGCCACCATGTCCTCAAAACCATACCTCGTGGGTGGTTTCCCGAAGTTTTTTCTCCTCGACCGATTAAGAGACAAACCATGCTGGTTATCTACTAGTGGCTCTGATTCTGAATGTGAGTGTTGATCTCCTTGCTGTGGTTCAACCTCATCTTGCTGCTCCACCTGTTTCTCAACATTATCATTCTCTGATACAACTATGGACTTCACAGTAGGATTAAACATAGAATTTTCATCAAAGACTACGTTCCTACTGAGAATAATCCTCCTCTCAGATGGAGACCAAATCCTATATCCTTTAACTCCATCTCCATAGCCTACAAATACCCCATTTCTAGCTCTTAGTTCAAGTTTACCCTCACTTACATGATGATAAACCGTGCAGCCAAAAGCCCTCAGATTTGAGTAATCAGCAGGCTTTCCAGACCACATCTCAAGAGGTGTCTTGAGATGTATGCCAGTGTGAGGTCCACGATTTATCAGATAGCAAGCTGTACTCACAGCTTCTGCCCAGAACCTCTTCTCTAGTCCAGCATTAGAGAGCATACACCTATCCCTCTCCAGAAGTGTCTGATTCATTCGTTCTGCCACACCATTCTGCTGTGGTGTGTCCCTGACTGTATGATGCCTAACAATCCCTACATTCCTGCAGAACTCGTTAAAATCAGAACAGCAGAATTCCAGACCATTATTTGTTCTTAGCATCTTGATCTTCTTCCCAGTTTGATTTTCAACCAACGCCTTCCACTGCTTGAAGTTCTTAAAAGCGTCACTTTTATGCTTCATCATAATCACCCAAGTCATTTTTGAGAAATCATCAATCATCGACACAAAATATCTGTGACCTCCTAAAGACTCAACGCGAGACGGACCCCAACAGTTTGAATGGATGTAATCAAGTGTGCCTTTTGTCTTGTGAATTACTTTAGGAAACTTACTGCGATGTAATTTCCCGAACACACAATGCTCACAAAATCCAAGGTCCTTTACCTTGTGGCCACCAAGAAGATCTTCTTTAGCCAGAACTTGCATCCCTCGTTCACTCATATCACCAAGTCTCATGTGCCATAGCTTGGTCATATCCTCCTTGTGAACTTCTGATGATGCAACAGCAACAGAACCAGACAGCGTAGAACCTTGTAGAATATACAAAGTACCCCGCTTGACACCTTTCAGAATCACATTAGAACCCTTGTAGACACGCAAGATCCCGCCTTCTCCTTTGAAACTAAACCCCTTCTTGTCCAAATGACTCAGAGATATCAGATTCTTAGTCATGCGTGGAACATGCCTAACTTCGTTCAATGTACAGAATTTACCATCATGTGTTCGTAATTTAACTGAGCTCATTCCAACCACCTCGCAAGCAACACTGTTGGCCATTGTCACATTGCCTCCATTTACCTGTTCGTAGGTTGCGAACCACTCCCTGCACGAACATATATGATAAGACGCCCCGAAATCTAGAACCCACACATCATCGCGATGTGTATGTTCATCAGCAACTAGAGTCGTATCCTCTTCTGAATTATTGTCATCTTCTGCTACAGCAACGGTCCCTGATGATTTCTCCTGCTGCTTCCACTTCGGACATTCCCTTCTCCAATTTCCTTTTTCTTTACAGTAGTTACAGACATCGTTGGATTTAGGACCCTTGAAACTTGGATTCTTGAATTTCTTCTTATCCTTGTTTCCATGTCCTTTACTTCCACTGACTACTAACTCAGCAGCCTGATTGTCTGAACCTGTACCAGTTGCCTTATGGCGCAACTCTCTGGTATGAAGAGACGATCTTATCTCCTCAAGAGTCACCGTATCCATTCCAACAATAAAGGATTACACAAAATTCTCGTATGATAACGGTAACGATACCAACAGAATTAGGGCAGCATCCTCATCCTCGATATTAACATCGATATTACGCAATTCTAACATAATTGTGTTCAGCTTATCCAAGTGATCTCTCAGTGGTGCACCCTCTTGCATACGCAGACCAAACAGACGTTGCTTCAGAAGCAACTTGTTGGTTAAAGACTTCGTCATATATAGACTCTCAAGCTTCAACCACAAACTAGATGCAGATTCCTCTTCTGCAACCTCGGTGATGATATCATCTGCAAGACACAGCATGATAGTCGAGTGTGCCTTCTCCTCCAAACTGGTCATCTCAGCAGTCTCGGGACCCACTGCCTTCTTCATCAGCGGCGTCCACAACCCTTGTTGCTTTAACAAGGCACGCATCTTGATCTGCCATAAACTGAAACTGTTCCTCCCCGTGAATTTGTCGATCTTCACATTTACCCCAGACATCCTGAGCCGATGCTCTGATACCAGTTTGTTATAGCGGAAGCAAATAAATGTAAGAACAAACACAGATTTAACGTGGTTCACTAACGTGAGTTAGGTACATCCACGGCAGAAGGAGAACATATTACTTTATCTTGGAGAACCAGATTACAAGTATATCACACTAGGTTAAGCCTAACCTAGGATTACAGAATACTTAATCTCTCTACCACACTAGATTAAGCCTAATCTACAGGATAGAACCAGATATCACACACACTCCCTTATGGCTAATACCCTTGTATATATATAGCCAACAGAGCTCTGAATACCAGAGGAATCCCAGACACACACGTCTGAGGAAACCTAAACCAGAATGATTAAGGAAACTCAATTCCTTAATGCCTGAGGAATCCTAGTCCTAGCGAAATCTTGAGTATCAGTCCTGCTCGCGAAGGACTTCTAACTCTCCTCGCCAAAGACTTTCGCCAAAGTCAACGCTCGCCAAAGACTCTCTCGCCAGAGATTCTTCCTTGCTCGCGTACCTCACGTATGCCAACGCGCCACGCGTACGCCAACGCGCCTCGCGTACGCCGACGCGACTCAAGATTCAAGGCATAGACTAACAATTTCCATGTCAGCTTTTGGAAGTCTCTGGAGTGATTGTGTCATCTGTCATTTTCCTAGTTGTCTACAGCTGTAGTAGAGTTCTATCTAGTCAGATTCTTATGTGGTTATTGCAACGTCTTAAGTATGAGTATAAAAGGTTGTATTCATAAGAACTATTTAAGCTTGATTCATTAATAGAAGGTTTTAGCATCATTTCTCTCTGAGCACCATAACTATTCTAACACTCTTATCATATCGGGGACTATGACGTGATATCATGATTTTATGAAGTTGTCCACTGTCGGAGGACTCAGACCTCCAAAGCCGTGGCAAACATTGGTCTCAACCAGCGACTGGCCTCTTGAAGTTGAATATGAATGGGAGCTTTAATTATATGCCAAGCTTCTTTTAGAGGCAATAGAGGAGTGTTAAGAAATGATACTGGTGTTTTTGTGGGATCTTTTAGGAGCTGTAACCAGTTTGTAGCCTCGAATTTTCAGGTCGAGCTGCTACTTGCAGCTCAGGATGGTTTGCAATTCCTAGTGACACTAGGAGTCCACAGTGTCATTGTTGAAAGGATTGTTGAGACGAGTGTACCTCATGAAGCTCGATCAATGCTTCGATCAGTCTAAGATCGACATCAAGACTCTCTTAATTAAGATTACTTTCTCTCCAAGATCTTGTTTGTGATGGAGTATACGTAGCTCATTAGAGTATTGTTCA
Source organism: Geum urbanum (assembly GCA_946800695.1). NCBI lineage: Eukaryota > Viridiplantae > Streptophyta > Magnoliopsida > Rosales > Rosaceae > Geum > Geum urbanum. The sequence continues at coordinate 29,025,326 of OX327009.1, forward strand.
CTCACTACTCCAAAATTTATAGTGGATGCCTTTATTTACAACCTTTTTTTTTAGGAAAAAAATGTATCATTAAAAGACTTTCATGACCTGAATAATACATACACAACTGACGAGCAACTCTTAATTTTTTAAATAGAAACTAATCAAAACAAATACGACTCTTTAAATTTATTAAGCTCATTCATATCAAGTTTATTTGTATCTAAAATGAATCCCGAGAGCCATATAAAGAAGAATTGTCATACTCCTGAACACGTAATTGTGGTAGATATGATAACTCTAATGAAACTCACAATTCAAACGCGACGTAAATAAGCCGATTACCACAATTTCAACATATTCACAGGCACATCGAACCACCTGGATCCATATGTAAATCTCACCTGGATCCCATATTTGAACCCTAATTAGCAACTCTCTGGGAAGCCCTAGATCCATCCATCCACGAAGGCCCAAAGAAGACCCAACCAAGATGATTAAGGCACTGAACCCCTAATCTCCCCGGGGCCCTAGCCATAGGCCCAACAAACTTCCTTGGAAGCAGCGCAATCCTTCCCCACAACAACCTCCAACTCGAGCTGTTGCCGCCAGACAACCAACCTAGTTTGCAACCTCACAACATCCCCGAACACCTCTGTTGGATTCGTCCGCCAACCACAAATGCCGTCGCTCGACAGCCGTTTCAAGAAACCTCAACCGCGCATTAGGAGGAACGCAACAACGCCAAACCCCGCAACTCGTCGCGCCTCCAACTGTCGGTTGCCACCTCAACTTCTAGCACACTCGCCTCCAATGGAAAGCGCTTCAGACTTGCACGTGCGGGCCGTACATATGGAATCGATCTGTGCCCAATCAAAGAAGCAAGGGGACCTGACCATGAAATCAACCAACCAGCGGTGAGAGATCGAAGTGACGACGCCAAGCAAGCGTGCCCTGGAGACGATGCTGGAGGAGGAAATCCATGTTGAAGAGAGATCACAAAGGGAGATCGAGTGATATTGCCGCTGCCACTGGCAGTCCTAGCTTGTGCCAAGGGGCGGTTGGTGCCCCCACTAAATTTTTTTGGTGTATGTAATTTTTTTATTACAAGTTTTTAATTAAGTATATATGTATGCTAGTATATGCCTCCACTATCCCTAAATTTCTCTAAATCTCGTTAGAGTATACGCCCCACTAGCTGATCAGTGCAAACATTTGGAATGTACTGATAAGGACTAAAGAGACTTAGAGAGAAAGTATATCTGTTGAGTAACAAAACACCACTTCCACTTCATTCATGTTACAATTTTATAAATGACACTCTCACTTTCATTTGTGTTACACAAATTAATCTTCTTCTTTTTTATTGTTCTTTTTTATTATTTTTAACGAGGAAATCAGACGGGAACATTATTACTGTGAAAGACGAGAAGTAGGAATGGCTAATAGATGTTTGGCCCTTGCAACTGTTAGACCAAACTCCTCAGTCATGTCCAGCTCAGTCGGCAACATATTATTTGGAAGTTCCCAGTCAAAGCAACGCACAAGTTGCGCCACCACCAGAAGGACCACAGTTAGCCCTAGCTGCATACCGGGGCAACCTCTTCGGCCGGAGCCAAACGGAAGAAGTTGGAAGTCTCGTCCACGGAGATCTATGTTACTTCCCACGAATCTTTCCGGTATGAACTTTTCTGGATCAGTCCAAACACTAGGGTCTCTCCCAATTGCCCATATATTTACGATAACGTGCGATTTCCGGGGTATGTGGAAGCCGTTAACATTACAGTCCTCAATGGCAGCATGGGGGAGCAGCAATGGTGCAACTGGATGTAACCTCAAGTTTTCTTTCAGTACCATGTTCAGGTACTCCAACTTTTCCAAGTCTGATTCATCCACCATTCTCTCCATGCCTACTACGTCATCCAACTCTTTCTGGACTTTCTTCATCACCCGCGGGTGCCTAAGGAGCTCGGAAAGTGTCCACTCGATTGCCGTTGCCGATGTGTCCATTCCACCGGCGACCATGTCCTGCAATGAAACAAATTAATTTGCAGAAGCTAGCGCCATTAGGTGAATCACTTGCATCTTAACATGCATTTATTAAAACATGCTAATAAGATAAAGGTACATTAATTATATATATGCATGCATGTATAATTGTATTTGTACTTACCAGAATTATGGCTTTGATATTGGAGCGTTCAACTTTGTACTCCGATTCCTGCGATCCCATGAAACCTAGCATGACATCAACGAAATCTTTGGATCTTTCTTGGTCATTCTCAGATTCGATGTGCTCGTCAATGATCTTCTCAAAGAAGTGATCAAAAACCTTACTAACAGCCTTCATGCGCTTCGTTAAACCCTGGAGGTCAAATGGAGCAATGAAAGGAATGTAATTACCAAAGTTTGGGATGCCTGCTAATTGCATACCCTCTTGTATCCAAGCCTGGAAACCCTTCTCGTCAAATTCCTTGTCCATGTACTTCTTCCCAAACACCATTCGGCACGTCATGTCTGCGTTGAGAGATGAAACCTTGGCGCTGAGATCAACCGTAACATGATCACGGGCAGATTCTCGGATGAAGTTAATGAAGAGATCAAGCTCTTCTTTCCTCATGGACTTGAAAGAATTGATTTTGTGGCTGCTGAGCAATTCAAGGGTGCACATCTTGCGAATGGTGCGCCAGTATGGCCCATACTCGGCAAAGGATAGGTTCCTTTGGCCATAGGATACGTGCTTTGCAGATTCAAGAGGTGGCCTACTGGCAAAAGCAAGGTCATGTGTCTTCAGAAATAGCTCAGCAGCTTGAGGGGATGAGACTATAATGGTGGGCACTAGGCCTAAGCGCAGGTGCATGATGTCGCCATATTTTTGGGCTAGCCGGTGAAGGTCGACATGAGGGAACTCTCCTAACAGGTGAAGGTTTCCGAAAATAGGAAACCCTCTTGGACCAGGAGGTAATATCTTTTTTTTCTTGTTCTTGCTGTTGGAAATCCATGCTTGCAGTACATAAACAAGAGCAAGCAATCCAATTGCCCAAGTCCAATCCATGGCTAGCTAGCTATTCTAAAGTCTAGAACGTAAATGAGCTTGTCTAGCTAGTGTGCTCTCTCAAGTAACTATTTATAATGTTCATATCTTGATGACAATTCTGTCATATATATATATATATATATGTTTCAGTAGTAATTACAGTTTCAATTCTAAGACTTGTTATCTAGTCCCTGTCAAATTATAACCTGAATATATTCGAGCAGCAAGCTAGTTTTAAACACTATCCAAAGGATTGCAGTCTGCAGACCAAGTAAAAGACACACACTTGTAGTTAAGTTGTATGCTCGACTATATCAAATATCCTACACTTCATCGACTTCATGAAAGAGAAACTTCAGAAAGCATACGAACTAAACTACTGATCGACACATGGGATGAGAATGAGTGTTTTTTCTTGGCGTTTCTTGTCTCAAGAGACGGTAAACAATGCATTTGGATGAACGAAAGAACCAAGCACTGTAAAATATAGGGTCGATCCGTTTTATGATAGCAGGAAAGAGCAAGGAATCTAATCCGGCTCTCCGGCAGGCATATGACAATAATGACATTACACCAAATATTCTCTTAGGCTTTTATGGATAATTTTGTTTTGTCCGCCAAACAAACATTACGAATATTACGAAAGTCTGGCCACATACAAATGATAAGAAAGCAGAAGCAAACGAGATATATGTGTATATAAGAGAATTTCTATTATATCAAAAATTAAGATGAGATTTACAGGAGACAAGGAGTCCTCTGGATGGTCCAACTGTCTAAGTACTAATCAAAGCTACTTTCAATAAATAAAACCATGAAGCTATAGGAACACAACAGTGACAAGATAAGTTAAACCATTAGAGTTAAGTTTCAGGTATTACAGTCATCAGCGCACAATTCTACAAGCATAAATGAAAGAGCTTCGATTGGCAAGTCGAGCAAAGTGTTAACTTCAATCCTGAATGACATTTGAGAAACCAGTCATCCCTCTTCCGACTCTGCAAGCACCCCAGGTATTAGAAAGAAAGCAAAAGAGATGAATATAATGAAATTCACTTTTGCAATACACATGTGCCACACTGTGCCAGTCTGCCAGAGGCCGAAACAAGACAAATTATAATCCACGTCCCAAAATGATATCCCACTTTTGACAACAGGCACAATGCACTTAAATGTAGCGTTAATACCAGAAAAATAAGATAATACTGATACTCATCGGAAGAGGGAAGGGAATCATACCATGTATGGCTTCCATATTCTCTTCCTTGTTGTAAACACCAAGGGGTGATCCATGGACAGATAAGAGGGTCTCCCCAGGCTTTGGAAGCCTTTGCGTTTTGGGTGTGACCCCAATAGATAGCCTCTGGCTAGTAACCTGCAGTATAAACTTCAGTTAGACTGCTAATACATAAACCAAACATTTGCTTTGCCTCATTCCACAACTCTACTCTTATAGACAATCTCTCATTTTTTATAGTCTAACAATTTTGCTAGTTGCTACAAATCTTAGATTCTTGAAAAGGATAACTAATAAGTAAGCAACATACGTAACACTACTTGAACACAAGTTAATGTCTCTCCCCAAGAGAGAAGACCCTTCTTCCAACTTCCAGATCTTCTGCAACCCTTTACACCACTGGGTCCCATAAAGATTAAGATCTCTACTTAGTGAACGTACAACTTAAAGGTAATACCAGATATTTCAAGAGCTATTCCACCCGTTACATAATCCATTATGACAATCACAGTAAGCTTAAGACTTCATATAGGTCCTAAAGATAGATCATAATGGCTTACAGACATCTGAATTCTGAAGTAAGGCAAATCAGCTTTAGATAGCTTATAGCTCTTCAAAATATATTTTAATCGCTCGAAAGCATTCATTAGGGTTACCAGTAAGTTGTTCAAGCCTTCTACTTGTTCCAAGGTATAAGAAAACAAACAAAAAATCAGATTCAAACTAAAAGAGAACACATAATAAAAAATCAAAGAAATAAATTAGAAGATGTTCGGAAACGAGGCTACGAACCCCGGGAGTTTGGAGAGAATCATGCTGCCCTAGCATCTGAGAATCAAATGGATCCTCTAGAACCTACAACAGAAATATCATTATAGTAAGGTTAAGATGTATAATGTGTATATGAACTATGTGTGTATGCATGCATCTTCTGTGCATCTTATGTGTGAACTGCTTTCTAATTGAAGGAGTCTCTATATCAATTGATAGCATGCATACAAGAATGTAATTAATCTTGTCAATTCTGTTGAAAGGTAGATGTATACAAAAATACAAAAATAAAAAACCACCTAGGATTAATCATGAACATGACCAATAGAGAACTTACGAAATCTCTGATATGCAGACTATCAGCACCCAAAACTCTTGACTTCCCTGCCACCGATCAACACATTCATGTGAGATATGAGCAATGCAAGAACGACGATGAAAGAAAACTTCACTTCATGTCTGAAGTCTTTTCCTATTTTGAAAACGGTTCATGTCTATCATTTTTTTTTTGAAGATAAAAACAGTTCATGACTATCAGCACCCAAAACTCTTGACTTCCCTGCCACCAATCAACGCAATCATGTGAGATATGAGCAATGCAAGAACAACGATGAAAGAAAACTTCACTTCATGTCTGAAGTCTTTTCCTATTTTGAAAACAGTTCATGTCTATCTTTTTCTTTCTTTTTTTGAAGATAAAAACAGTTCATGTCTGAACATTAGAACCTACTAATACCTGCTTTGCTAGAAAAGTCATAGCCACCAAAAGCTTGACAACCAGAACGAGCCATGGACAACTGGTGAAGAAGAGACATATGTAAATTTGTTCCATCATTCACGGATACATTGCCATCCTCCTCTCTCAACTGAAGTTGCATCTCACCATTTTCTTCATTTCTCACAAATGACAGGTTTGGGAAGTTATCTTTAAAAAATTGTAAAACAGGAGTTTGTTGCTCCTCCTTGGTGTAATATGTGCGAAGTAGACGCAATGTGGTCAGCACTTGTTCAATCTCTACATCTCTTATAGCCTTAATGACAGAAATCCGTCGCTCGACTATAAGAAACAAACAAACAAAAGAAAGCAGCTTGTCACTGGAGCTGAAAATCATTAAAGTTTTACTATATAACCCTGGTAACTCATTTTTTAATTTGAATTCTGCAACAAGATTTGCTAACTCTTTGTAATTAACCAAGTTAGGAGTATACTTGATCATTATTGACCCTTATTACTCTAAACCCCAAAAAGTATTTCTCACTGTAAAACAAACAGAAATTGAACTGAAGTAGAGATACAGGAAGTCTACAAGTAGAGAAACTAAATAACAACAAGTCTCAGTGAAAATTTACCATCTGGGTCAGTAAACTGATCTTCTTGCTTCTTATTCTGGGGCTCATTTCCCTCAGCAGCTTTGGCATTGTTCCCTAATGACGATGAAGCAACCTTCCTTTTCCTACCTCTTTTCCCTGCCATAAGAGCTGGTCTCTACACCCAACAAGTAACCCACAAATCAGCCATGGAACAAAACTCACACATACGCACACGAAACTGCCACGCACAAAAATTAAATTGCACCCAAAGAATACTAAAGTAGTCAAAAAATTTCAGTCTGTTTCACCATCTGAAATGCCCAAATATGAAACTATCGGCCAAATGCCCAAAGACCCAATAAGCATACTCCAAAACCCACATCAAAAACCCCAATTTCAACTACTGAATGTGAATTCATAATAAGGGTGAGTGGAGTTTAAACAAACGGAGACATGAAATTAGAGAAAACTAGGTTTTGCTAATGGGAAACGCGAATTGGGGAATCGAAAGGAAGAATAGTAAACTTGAACTGAGAAATAGAGAGACGTAGAAGTAAGCAGATAGATACCTGATGGGTGACGCGAGAGCAAAAATGGAGAGCAGTCACTGAGAAAACAAGATGGAAACCTTATGCCTATTTTGGGAGTCAATGCCGTTTGATTGGTTTTCTACTAATCAAGCGGCAACCTTAAATTTTGAATTAGCTGCACACATGGCGAATTTTGAATTAGCTGCACTGCACACAAGTCCTCTTTTTTCTTTGGACAATTCTTTCGCTGCCCAACCATGGCAGCAGCTCCTACCTCTATCCAATGGACATTTGACACGTGTCCTCCACTCTCCCTCTTTTGCCTACTAACCCCCAAACTTTATCTCCTTTTTATCGGAGCTCTAACGAATGGAATCGCTGATTGAGTTAAGAGATTGAACAGTCTGTTTAGTGTGAACGTGTTGAATTGTTGTGAAGCATAGCAGAATAGAGGAAGGTGAGAGCTGTATGTAAAGTTGTTCCATTCATTCATAAACAAGAATCGAGATTTTCATAACCAAATTGGTTCTATGAGTGACATTTTTCATCTATTTGATCGTTGTGATTTCCTCTTCGGACGGAATCTTAATGGTGACAGTCACAAAAGACTTCCTCCATAATGTTTAATTAGTCTGGTAAAATCTTAAGCAAGTTCCAATATATGGAGTTATGTAGATGACAAAGAATTAACAGAGCAATCTACAATATGATTAACAGTAAAAAAGAATTGTATTGTTGTGACCATACGTATAAGCTTCTAACAATTGCAACTCAATTAGCCAATGCCATTTATTATAGCTCCAGCGAGGTCAAAGAGGAAGAAGGAGATTGCAGGCAAAAGATAGAGAGATGAGGACACATGCCATATTTCCATTGGATAGAGGTAGGAGTTGCTGCCCATGGCTGGGCAGCGAAGAATTGTCTCTCTTTTTTGGGCAGTGATTTTGGCACTCCCTCAATTATTAACCACACTCTCACTTAACAATTTAACACTTCTTTTCCCTCTCTGCCCTTTTTTTGTTGCAGGTCCATTTCTCCATCTTCATTCAACCACGGAAAAAAGTCACCCACAAGGTCTGAATTATTTTCGTGGTATCAAAAAGATATCTAAACTTTAAAAACTACTAAAGTGATGCCCAGATTTTCAAAACAGCTTTATTGTGATGCCTACTGTCAATTTTCGTTACGTTACTGTTAACTTTGCTGACGTGGCAATTTTTTAAATAAAAATATAAGGGAAAAGACCTTAGTACCCTTATATTTTAAATTTTAAAATTTTTTTTTACTCTCTCTCTCTCTCTCTCTCTCTCGCCGTAGCGCCTCCGCACCTCTCTCCCAGGTCACCTCCGCATCCCTCGCACGCCTCCAGTAGCTCGCCGGACTACAACAAATCCTGGCCTTCTGCACCGCCGCGCGACACTTCTTCCAAGCCCCACTCCTCACCCTCATCGTCTCGCAGATTGCCCTCAGCTTGAAGCTCGGCCAAGTCCGGCTTCCTCTTGCAAAGAGAAGCTGCGCGACTCCTTCGCTGGCCCTTATCCATCGACACCATGCGAGTGATAAGGTTTGCATCGAATTCTCAATATAGGAAAAGGTACGTAGCATAATATGTCGCTGGCTCTTATTCGTTGACTGGGCTGAGTTTGTTGGGGCTTGCCACTGCTTATATGGATAACTTTCAGTTCAAACTATTTGTTATCTCGTGTGCTTTCTCTGCACTAGTTTGGGATGGTGCAGAGCAAGATTTACAAGGTCTATTTTCCAACCATGGCAAGTACCATTAGTTTGGCATCAATGGGGTCATCTATTGAATCATAAGTACTGCTACAGAAATTGAAGCAGAAGAGAATGTGGTCAGGCTTGGCTCTGGGCTAAGACGGGTAAGACTCACGTCTAGGCCCCAAAATCTAAAGGGCCTCAAATCACTTAAACCTAGTTCTATATAAAATAAAATATAAAATAAAAAAAGTTGTTTGAGCAAAACACCAATGGTGGCAAGTGAACCCAATCAAGGACCCCACAAAATCCAATCACCAAACCCCACAGCTTTCCAAACGCAGTTATCTTTCAATTAATTAATATTTTTCAATTATTTTATGTTTCTTTTGGGTTTGTTTATCATTTTAAGGCAATAGGGTTTTTGTTTCTTTTTTTATTGTCTTTTCTTTCAATTCATTGGTTATGCAATAATCTTGTTAGATCTAGTTTTTGTGTTATATCTATTTTTGTTAGAAAGTGTATGTTTGTTAATCATTGGTTTGCTTGTCATCGTGGCTTCGAATACAAATTACAAATTTAAGACCGAAAGTTCAAAGTTAAATTCAATAGAGTAAGTGGTTTGGTTATATTTTCATTTGAGAAAGATTTGATTAAAAATTAGATTATGCAAGTTTAACGGTCACATTTGCATCTTAAAATACGCAATAGGCAACAAGTTTTACTTGAGTGCTTTTAAGTTCCACAAAATTTTGATGTAGCAATTTTTTTTTTTAAAAACATTTTTATAAATTATATTTGATCATCTACTCATTTGATATAGTAATTAATTCAAAAAAAATTCTTCGTTATTTTGTTAAATATTAAGCAAAACTTTAAAACACGGGAGCCTCCAAATTTTTTTTCCTTGGGCCCCTAAATTCTCAGGGCCGGCCTTGAATGAGGTATAGCTCCACAACCCATCCTCGCCACAACCAAATCTGACTTCAATCCCGGACCCGCCGATCCTATGTACTCTAATCTCATCACCCTTCTTCATTCCTTCATCACTCTTCCACGCTCTAACTCAAAACCCCAGCTCTGCTCATCTCTTCGATCCAAGCTGAGCAGATCCCTAAGGCCTGGTCGAGGCTTCACACACACACATCACTCTTCTTCATTCTTTCATCACTCTTCCACGCTCTAACTCAAAACCCCAGCTCTGCTCATCTCTTCGATCCAAGCCGAGCAGATCCCTAAGGCCTGGTCGAGGCTTCACACACACACACACACACGCACGCTCACACACGCACACGCGCATGCGCACACACACGCACACTCACACACATACACACACACACACACAGAGAGAGAGAGAGAGAGAGAGAGAAGGAAAATAGAAAAATTAAATAAAAAAAGAAAAGAAAATTAAAAAATATATTTTAAGGGAAAATGAAATTAAAAAAGAATTCTTAAGGGAATTACAGTCTTTTTCCCTATGTTTTTGTTATAAAAAAAATTCCACGTCAGCAAAGTTAACAATAATGTGACAAAAATTGATGGTAGGCATCACGATAAGGCTGTTTTGAAAGTCTGAGCATCATTTTGATAATTTTTAAAGTTTAGACATCTTTTTGATACAACGACGAAAGTTTAAACCCTGTGGGTGACTTTTTTCATTCAACCACAGGTTAATTATTTTTTGGCCAGAGAAAAACATCCATTAATCATGAAGAATGCTACAACCAACTTCCAACATGAACATAGCAGAAAAAGGAACAACGTAAATCCTCAAAATCATCTGATCAAGTTACAATCGTAGGGTACGCCAATAGCCGACTCTCACAAGTTTGCTATTTGAGCTTATTGGTTAAGAATTAATTGAGCTTGCTTTCCACAGTAATATACTCAGGAGTGATTAGATCAGCTCCATCGTTTGTCTCTGAAAGTTTAAAGCTTGGTTTTTTTATTTTCAGAGCGATGGTAGTATAGGAAGAGCAATTTCTGAACTAAGCATGAAAGTATTAAATATTGTAGTTGGAGTGTGGTTAGTAATTGAGGGAGTGCCAAAATCACTGCCCTTTTCTTTTCTCTACAAATATATCTCTACTGTAATAAAGTGAGACCTGGAAAAAATTTGAGGTCATCAGTCTCACCAAAATTTGAAATGCTAAAGTTGTCTATAATAGAAAAAAGCTGATCACAAATAAAATGAATTTTATTATAAATTTTTGATAAAAAGTAAAAACAGAAAAATAAAACTATTGCTAGTATGGGTTCTCTCAACCCTAGTGCGCTCTCGGGGGTGGCCTCCCTCTTCAGGTCTCCCACAGGGGCTGTGCAACCCAGTTGTTCCATCAGACGCTGACTTTTCAAAGTAGTCCTCTAGCGTGGTACCCCAACTTCTCATCCGAAGTTGAGCTTTTGTCGCTCTCGAGCGATGGAATACCTCTGTCGTGATCGCTTTCTTTGGTTATACGTAAAGGCTCTGCTCTTCTAGTGGTGATTCATGGACGCCTCTTGACGGGGTACCCCGACCCTTTTTTTGACGATTGGATATGGATGGTTGTTGCAGTAAGAGCTAGATTGTTGTTGGAGGGGGGGTGAAACTGGCATGGTTCACTCTGGTGAGTATTGGATCCCACGGTCGACTATGACGCGTTTGAAGAACCATGTGTGGCTGCTATAAAGCGGAGGTGGAAGGCTTGAGCATTTGTGAATCAACCGTGATTGTCTTCGTCGGCTAAAGTTGCTGATTTCTGGAGAAAAAAAACTACAGATTCTGGATTTCTATTCTCAGAACCTGCCAATTCCACAATTTTATTTCCATAATAGCCAACAACACATAAAATGAAAACAAAACACATATTTACCAACAAACACAAATTAATTAAACTTAAGAGTATATACATTTTAAACTTAGCACTTAAACTAATTTAAGTGTTCAAACTAAACCCACATAACACCTCAACTAATTACCATCCAAATCTATGTCCTGGAAAACATATGGGGTACTACCATCATCTTGCAGATCCTCCCACGGCTGTGGAGCTTCGAAAGGGAGCTAGATTGATGGCAACAGAGGTGGGGGCGGGAGTCCTTGCGCCTGAAGTTGTGCAGAAAATGCCTCAAACCAAGAAAATGCGCCACTGCCACTCGTATTCCATATACATAAACTCGCTAGGGGTACCCGAATGGTCGTTGCCATGTGTCTTCCCGGGCTTATGGAGCTCATTTGTCCACTCCTTATACCTATATATGCAACACAAATGTTAGAAAGTGACAATACATGATCAACAAACACTACAAGAAAAAGTGACTTAGGCGACGGAGCATTTCCGTCGTCTAAGTGACAGTCTCCGTCGTCTAAGTACTTGGACGACGGAAAATCCGTCGTCCAAGGTACGTGCTCCAAGTGCTGTCGTCTAAGTACTTAGACGACGGAGAATTTAATCTCCGTCGTCCAAGTTCACTTGGACCACGGAGAACGTCTGTGGCCCAGGTGGTGACTTAGACGACGGAGATTAATGTCTCCGTCGTCTAAGTGCCTACCTGGGCCACGGAGAAGCTAACAATCTCCGTGGCCCAGGTGGTGACTTAGACGACGGAGATTAATGTATCCGTCGTCTAGGTTACTACCTGGGCCACGGAGAAGCTAACAATCTCCGTGGCCCAGGTAGGAACTTAGACGACGGAGACATTAATCTCCGTCGTCTAAGTCACCACCTGGGCCACGGAGATTGTTAGCTTCTCCGTGGCCCAGGTAGTAACCTAAACGACGGAGACATTAATCTCCGTCGTCTAAGTCACCACCTGGGCCACGGACAAGCTAACAACGTCCGTGGCCCATGTGGGGACTTAGACGACGGAGATTAATGTCTCCGTCGTCTAAGTGAAAAATTAATTTTTAAAAAAAAATTAAATTCAAAAATATTATTAATATTAATTGAAAAAAAATTAATTAAATTAATTAAATACACTAAATTAATAAAATAATTAAAATTAATTTGTACATACATGCATAATCGAAAAAACCCATAATTAAAAATGAAAATATTGTTCGTAATGCGGAAATTAAGAAACGAAATAATAAACTACTAGCTAGCTAAAACACTGGAGGAGCAGATGCGCCGCCTCGTCCTCCGCCTCCAGCCGGGTCGTCGTCGTCGGGGAATGGGTTCGGAGGAGGTTGACATTGTCTTTGAGCTTGTTGCATAAGGGCGATGAGTTGGGCTATTCGCTCGTCTTGCTGGTCCATTCTTTGGCGCATGGCAATATTCTCCTCCCGTGCGATTCGAGCCTCTTCATAGGCTGCCGCAGCTTGAGAACTTCTCCGCCGCCCCGAACCTCCCGTAGATGATGACTCAGAGGTCGACAAATCTCGAACCACCTTAGGCCCGAAGTGCCTAACCTCCTTGCCAGCTCTACGACCGTAGACCTCATCCGCAATTGCTATTTGGCTCTCCACAGATAGAGGAGGCAGGTCTTCTAGCGGCACATCTGGGAACGCAAGCTGAGTGTTAGCCAATTCTTCCTGCGCACGCTCTATCACTCTTGCCTACAAAAGAATAATAAATTTATTATAATGAAATAATATTTAAATAATAATTACTATAATTATTAGCGCACACACATATATATATATATGACTTACGCCGCGTTGACTCGCTTCATTATCGAGCCCAGGCGTCACGTACGCGCTTACGCTTGCATCGAGATAAGGGTGTTTGGAGCCCTTATCCCTGTGCTCCTTGGCAATTTGAATGAGTTGCTTGGCGCCGGAAGTATGGTGCTTGTCCTTCTTCCCCCGGTTGGCTTTGTTGACACCGGAGAATTTCTGTTAGACAACATAATGAAATCATTAAAAAATTTATAAGTAACTAAAATTTAGAGTATTCAATTATCTTAATTGAAATAAAAAAAGTAAATTAACACCTGAAATTGCTCATCGGCAAAGTGGTTACACAACCACTCCCACTCATCTTCTCTATCCCCACGCAGCTCTTCGGGGGGAGGCACGGGACCGTTAGTTCGGAAGTACTGATGGAGCCTGTACTTCCAATCTTTGAAGATGTTGTTGGCGGTTTGGTTGATATGCCTCAACATCGCCGGATCCGGATCCACCGCAAATTGTTCCTATCAGAAATAAATTGGAAATTATAATCGTATATATTATAAAATTATATATAACTAATATTAAAAATAGTATATAATAACTAAAATTGTACGTATTACGTACCGAAAGATCCTTAAAGACTTTCGCCTTCTCCGAATCCGGCACCTCCCTCCAAGTAGGGGCAGTGATACGAACCCGGTTACGAACAATCGACCCAATGCTATGAGCCGAGAGACTTGCTAGCTGAGGTGTGGGAGGGCCACCGGTGAATTCGTCGTAGGGCAAGGCGATCTTGCTCCCGGTCGCCTTGCAAATTTTCTCCGCCTTTCCACCTTTAACGAGACCCCGAGTCTTTTTCGGTTGGGGGTCAGTGGGGGCCCTCCTTTGCTTACGGCGGGCGCTGTACATGATAGAATCGGCCGTCGAAGACGCCTGAGTACTTCCCGTTGAAGTGGTACCGGGCGTCGGAGTTGAAAAGGGGTCGACGTCATCACCGCTTGAGAGAAATGGGGCAGAGGGAATTTCCCCAGAAGGCCCCGGATTGAGGGCGTCGTCCTGCGGTTGAACCCAACCGACTTGGGCCGCCAACATTTGGAGCATCTCATCTTCTGACTCCTGTTGGGCTTTCTTCTTGCCGGATGTGGTCTTTGGCGGAGCCATTTAAACCTAAGAGTACGGTGTTAAAATACGCGTACCTACTTACCATAATAATTACAACTTAAAAATTTACGCTAATTAATTAAGTACGTTTAAGATTTAAATAGAGTACACTAGCTTGGCATTTTCGGTCGTTCAATGGACGTGCGACCCGCGCGATAAAGTGTAAATTTTCAATTAATCAGCCTTGGTTAAATCGAAAAACATGGCCAGTTAGGGATAGAGATAACGCGAGAGGCAGAACTAATTTCGACAAAAGTCTTTCTTAGTCCAAATCCTGTCACCAGTCATAACCCGTTTCTAGACACCATGTCCGACATTCAGCCAATTTTTCGAAAATTTACACTCCCTCAAATCCTTTGCAAACTCCGCCCTCAACCTCGTGTCCATAACTTCACTTAGGTTATGGTGTGCGGTGATGAAATCCACACATCACGAGGGGTTAAGGAGATAAGCAAGGAAAAGAGGCGCCATCTATTCCAAAGAGTGCGACTTAATTACACCAAGCCTATGTACTAAATTTAAATCGAACACGTACTACTAATTAATTTAATCTCATATTTATTTAATTATGCAACTAATTAATAAATAATTACAATAATATTTATTCATTTCATAAATTATCAAGTAATTACAATTATTCATTTAATTATTATTAATATATAACAATAATTTACCATTTAATTAATTAATAACAATATGTAATCATTTATTTAATTAATAACAATAATTAATCTAAATATAATTAATAACAATAAATTTACAATTATTCATTTAATTAGTATTAATAGCAATAATTAATAAATAACATTAAAATAATCATTTAAGAAATATTTAAAACTAATTAATTAAAAAAAAATTATTTTAATAAGGGAAAAATAGAAATTTACCGAATCGGAGTTTTTCGAGAGTTTTCTGCGAAAATCGCCGGAGTTATGTCGTCGGAGAGGAGGAACCACGCCGGAAATAATGTCGTCGGAGCGTCGCCGGAGGAGAATCGCCGGAATGAGAGAGAGAGAGGAGATGGAGGAGAGAAAGTTGTAAGGGATGAGGAAAAGAAGATGAGGCTCGGCCTATTTATAGAGTTTCACTTAGACGACGGAGCACTATTCTCCGTCGTCTAAGTTCACTTAGACGACGGAAACAGTGTTTTCCGTCGTCTAAGTGAAGAGTCAAATTTTTTCGAACCGGCGCCAAATAAATGGGCGGGCCGTTTCACCGCCATAAATGTTGACTTAGACGACGGAGACAGTGTTTTCCGTCGTCTAAGTGGAATTTCAAGCGGTGCCGAAAATTGAGACGGCAAATCGAACCGCCATGTTATTTCGACTTGGACGACGGATATGTCGTTTTCCGTCGTCCAAGTGAACACTTGGACGACGGAAAACGACATATCCGTCGTCCAAGTCAATATTTACATCGAAAAATAATAAAATTTTTATTCGAACCGCCATGGTAATTTGAACCTAGACGACGGATACGGTCATTTTCCGTCGTCCAGGTGAACACTTGGACGACGGAAAATGACCGTATCCGTCGTCTAGGTTCAAATTATGCAAAAAAAAATATTTAAATTAATTCGCTAGGAATTTAGCGATCTGTCATTCGAGTGAAATAGTCGTACAATATCGATGAACGCATCGTATATATAAACAGATAAATTTGAACCGCCGAATAATTTTACGTTTTGAAAGTTGTTAAGTATCGACTAATCTTTAAGACTTTAGTGTTCACTTGTAGTTGCTGATTTGCAGCAGAGTACTAACGAAATTGAATTTGGACAAAACAACCGTTGGATATGTTCGTCGTAACATAATATATAATTACTATAAAGGACCAGGAAATAATAAGTTCGGGAAGGGTTTCATCGGCACAGTCAACCGCAAAACCGAGAATTTCACAAACCGGAAACGTGGATACAGGACATTTCGCAACTCCGATTTTCGAACCGTCGAAGCTCACACACCAAGAATATACTACTCTAAAGTCTTGACGAAAAGAATATGCATTCGAAGATGGTCTAAATGGTCGTTGTCTTAGAAAAAATTACGAAATTTACACCTGGACGACGGATACGACATTCTCCGTCGTCCAAGTACACACCTGGACGACGGAGACGCTAATATCCGTCGTCCAGGTGTGTACTTGGACGACGGAGAATGTCGTATCCGTCGTCCAGGTGAATATACCCTGAATTCAGGGGTTAGGGGTCCTTAGGGTTTAGGGTATAGGGTTTGTCACTTGGACGACGGAGACAGTCATTCTCCGTCGTCCAAGTGTGTACCTAGACGACGGAGAATGACTGTCTCCGTCGTCCAAGTGTAAAACCCTGAATTCAGAGGTTAGGGCCGTAGGGTTTAGGGTTTAGGTCGTCCCCGGTCATTTGTATGTTCGTTCAATTATTCTCATTCAAGAATATAATTAAAAAAATGATCGATCGATCCGATCATGCTACATTTAGTGTCGAGGATTTAGGGTTTGAAGGGCTGCTTGAGCGAAATGTAGAGCAGCTTCAGCTTACTTTTAATAAGATCAGAGAATACACCGATGAAGTTGAAAGCAAAGAGAGGGGCCGGGACTACGTACAAAATTTGTGCTCTCAATAATACTATCACAAGTCAATATATATAATCATATATAGGGACCCATAATTAATCCAATTTATACATAAATAGTATTTAAAAACAATAAAACCAACCAAAGCTGGACGAGGAATCTTAAAGTCTCGACATAATAGAAATCTTTCACCTTTTTACGATGCATCGATCGATCATATATATATTACAATAATAAATTAGGGTTTACCAATTAATGATCCTCGTCGTGTGACCGTACTCTTCGTCATAATCGTCATCATCATCATCACCGTTATCCGATTGCTCATCCTCCTCATCGTACTCAACATCGTCCGAGGAATAACTAGAGTCGTCGTCATCGTCCTCATCCTGCACGTCTTCTTCATCTACCTCAATAATCTCTTCTTCAGTTAGATCTGTACAACCATCAGGCATGGGTAACCGTTCACCGTCTTGAACCAGGTCCATTATGTCGGAGCGGATGACAGAAATATTAGGCTCTTGATAGGCAGGAATGTCTCTATCTGGTTCAGCAGCATCTTCAGTCGTCGCCGGTGTCCCTTCAATTGTCTCTGTATTCCAAACTCCTCGATGAGAGATCTGGTTCACTATTTTCCACCCGTCACCAGCTTTCGGATCGTCGAGATAGAACACCTGCCTAACTAAGGTGGCGAGAGCGAAAGGCTCATCCTCATACCAGCTTGAGTTTGTATCGACTGATAAAAGTCCCAGGTCTTCCTTTGTACGCTTGAACCATCTGCACTTGAATAGGAAAACGTTGACATCATTCCCGTAACATAGCTGAACCACATATACGATCATTCCGTAATATAGATCAGGGTCTTTCCCAACCGCTATCCCACTGTTTTGTGTTCTTCTTCCTTCATCTCGCGCCAATGAATGGAACTTCACACCGTTCACAAAACATCCCGGATAAATATAGTGTTTAATCGGCTTCCCTGCTAGCAAGTGCTTTGGCCAAGACCACCACCCCCCGTGGTTTTCGGATTTTTGCAGATCAATCATCTGCGAAAATGGAAAAATGTAAGGGTGTACTTTCTACAAATTAAACATGCATGATCTCAATATGTATATAAATCACTAAATACGTACCCATTGGAAGAAATAATCGGGGAACTTTTTCTTAACCATTTTCTCAATCCACGCCGAACTCTTGTCTGGATATAACGCCTGAAGCCTCTCCCTGTATGACATCATGTACGGCTCAACTTCGTCACAGTCTCGTAACACTACCCAATGTGCCTCAATAAGTTCTTCCCGTGTTAACGTTTCCTTTAATACTCCTCTAAACGGTCGGACGACATTGGTGACGACAGAATGATTGATGCGGGCACTGGGATCGGAGGCAGTTGGAGGTGGTGGATCTTTGAGGTACCTGTTGCAGTAAGTAACGCACTCATGCATTAGGTATGTCTCTGCTATGGAGCCATCCGGGGCCGACCTGTTTTTGACGAATGACTTATACTGTCCAAGCTGTCTACAAAATTAATCAAACGTACAATAAAAATAAGTACATGCATATAGCTAGCTAGTAATCTCCAGTGGAACAAATTATGAATCGAAAAACCTGTATAATTAATTAGTTGTACGTACCTTTCTTGAGGATACATCCAAGTGTACTGGACCGGACCAGAAATGAGAACCTGCTCGGGCAGGTGGATCATTAGGTGAATCATTATGTCGAAGAAAGCAGGAGGAAAAATCCTCTCTAGTTTGCAAATGATGTGCACAATTTGTTGTTGCAATTCCACGACATCTTACTTCTTTAATTCTCTGGCGCATAACCTCTGCCACCATCTGCACAATGCCACTATTGGTTCTACGACGTCGCGAGGCAAATATGGTCGAATTACCACTGGAATCAGACGTTGCAGCATAACGTGATAGTCATGTGTCTTTAGACCAACAAACTTGTGTTGCACCTCGTCCACTGCTCCAGTTATAGTAGCTGCATAAGTGGCCGGATAACGAACGCCCTTAAACCAGTGAAATACAGAACGTCTAAGTGTCGGCTTCACTGTGTACGGTGCAGCTGGCATCTTGTTGTACACTCCTTTCCTATCCCTCCTCAACCACAAGGGACGACGTAGATTCATTGATTCCAAATCTTTGCGCGCTTTGGGAGTATCTTTAGTCTTGAACTTAATACCGAGAATTGTTCCCACCACGCTGTCGCACACATTCTTTTCTATGTGCATCGCGTCCAAGTTGTTCCTCAGCTTCAACTTCGACCAGTAAGGGAGTTCAAACAATATACTCTTATGATCCCAATAGCTCAGATCATGTGGAGGAATTGGATTGCATTTCTTTACATCCGCGTCGTTAGTCAACACACCAAAGTCGAAATAGCTCAACCTCTCTAAAATCTCTTCGCCCGACCAACTACGGGGTTTAGGATTGTTCTCTACCGTCCCGTCGAAATGAGCTTCATCCTGTCGCCAAGAGTGGTCGTGAGGGAGCCATCTACGGTGACCCAAGTAACACACCTTCCCTGCGTGCCAACTAGAGTTCACGTCGTCCAAACATATAGGACATCCATTATATCCTTTTGTCCTGCACGCTGCCAACATCCCATACGCTGGAAAATCGCTGATCGTCCACATTACGGCAGCCCTCATCGTGAACATCGTGTTAGTGAATTTGTCATAAGTTGAGACTCCATTTTCCCACAACAGTTTCAGCTCGTCGATCAAAGGTCTGAGGTAGACATCTAAGCACTTCGATGGAGATTTAGGACCTGGAATTAATACGGTAAGGAAATTAAATTCCTTGTTCATGCACATCCACGGAGGCAAGTTGTACGGCATCAGAATAACTGGCCAAGTGCTGACGGCGGAGCTATTACTTCCCCAAGGATTGAATCCGTCTGTAGATAGGCCGAGTCTAACATTTCTAACCTCTGAAGCAAAGTCTCCAAATTCTCTGTCGAAATGTTTGAAACCCTCCCCATCTGCGGCGTGTCGCAGGACATCGTCATCTATTCGCTTTTCTGCGTACCATCGCATCGCCTCTGCTGTGTGTAGAGATATGTACAGGCGCTGCAATCTGGGAATCAAGGGAAAATATCGAACAACTTTCACAGGAATTCTCTTTTTCGAACTCTTCCTATTCAACTGGAATCTGCACTGGCCACATACGGGACAATAGTCCAACTCTTTATACTCTTTGTAAAATAGCACACAATCATTCGGACATGCGTCAATTATCCTGTACTTTAGGCCGAGGCTGCTCAGGATATTTCTAACCTTATAATGAGATTTAGGAAGATTGTGATCATCAGGAAGCAACTTACATATTTGCTCCTGAATTTCGTCAAAAGCACTCACTGACATTTTGTGCTTCACTTTTATCTTCATTTGCTCCATCACATATTGCAACACATTCTCTCGACATCCAGGGAACACCGGGGTCTGCGCTTCAAGTAGCATCCGGTTGTACTTTTCCATCTCACTGGTGTCAGTGGCCAAGCTAGCTGCGGGGAATGTGTCATCATGCTCATTGGTGGTACTGTAACCTCCGTCTTGGTGTTGGTGTCCGCCATGACTACATCCCGGAAACACATCATGGACCAAATCTGCAGTTGGGTTGCAAGCTGGGGGTCCGGCACCACTGCCGCTGGATGAGGCACCATGGTAACTGTACCCTGAGCTGAAGTCTGCTGCGCTGAACTCTACTGCTTCACCATGCTCGCTCCATGTAGTGTAACTCCACATCATACCATTTTCGTACAGGTGTTGCACCATAACATTAACCTCCGCATACTGACAATTAAGACATTTCTGGCACGGACACCTGAAACGCTTCTTTCCATGACCATGTTCTATCGCAAAATTCACAAATTCGCTAATTCCA
This sequence comes from Geum urbanum, assembly GCA_946800695.1. Taxonomy (NCBI): domain Eukaryota; kingdom Viridiplantae; phylum Streptophyta; class Magnoliopsida; order Rosales; family Rosaceae; genus Geum; species Geum urbanum. The sequence goes on from OX327009.1 coordinate 29,046,108, forward strand.
TCCATATACCGGACATCACATCTATTCTTTAACTTCATCCAACTCTTGTCCATACTGCTACAAAATATTATAATTAAATAATTATTACATATATATATATTAGTCCATTAATTTACCATTAATTATACGTACTCGATCTACATCGATCCATCAAATTACGTACGTAATTTAATCTGTATATATAGCTAATTAACATTCATGCATGTATGTACGTACGTACGGTTTCCCTAAATATATATATATATATATTTAATCATGCAAATTTTAACTGCCTACGTACGTACGTACGTACCTGCTCGCCTTCTCGATATCTGCAGTTAATTAAGCTAGCTAGTGATCGAACACCGGAGATCCTTTAATTTCTAGCCCCGGCCTAGCCTAATCCGGCCTTCTCCTTCTCCTTCGATCTCAAAAATTCCCCACGGGAGAAAATATAATGGAATGATCGAAGCTAAGAGAGTTTGGCATGGCCTATATATATAATGTTTCACTTAGACGACGGAGGTGTCGGTACGTCGTCTAAGTGGAACTTACACCACGACGTGTCGGTCCGTTGTCCAGGTGATCACTTCTCCGAGGTCCAAGTAAAACTTAGACGACGGAGATGTAATTCTCCGTCGTCTAAGTTTTACTTGGACCACGGAGAAATCTCCGAGGTCTAAATGTTACTTAGACGACGGAGAATTACATCTCCGTCGTCTAAGTTTTAACCTGGACGACGGATACGTCTCCGAGGTCCAGGTACTTACCTAGACGACGGAGAAATTTCACATCCGTCGTCTAAGTTACACTTAGACCTCGGAGATTTCTCCGTGGTCCAAGTAACACTTAGACGACAGAGAATTACATCTCCGTCGTCTAAGTGTTACTTGGACCACGGAGAAATCTCCGAGGTCTAAGTGTAACTTAGACGACGGAACTAATACTGTTCCGTCGTCTAAGTCCTCTTTTCTTGTAGTGAAAATATAATTCAATATATAAAATATAACTCCCACTACCTTTTTCCTTGAGTATCATTTGCCCACGTGGATTCAAGGTGCTCTAGAATAACAAACCACACCTGCATTAGGACTTAATTAATAAAGGTAGACATACATAGTGAATATCTAACTAACTCACTGACATAGCATTGTTCACCATGTTCTTCACACACTGTGGCACCGAGGACCCACTCTCCCCACAGAAAAAGGACTTTGTCCTGTATGACACATCCTACTTGGCGGTTGTAGGATCTCGTCTTTCCCCCCAATTTCACCGCTCCATCCTTTATTGTCTCTATGACCATTGGCCTATGAATCTTGACATGCTTGTCAAGAACCTTGCCAGTGACTTGGCCTCTAGTCCTTTTTTTGTTGTCGGTGGTGTCTGTCACATAAAACAAAGGAAAAGGATTAAAACTTAAGCACCCAATTTAATATATAAATTATTAATAAGTTAAAAATTAAACAACCAAGGTATTTAATATTTACCCGATTCTGACGCCAACGTGTTTATTACCCTCGCACTAATAAGATGTGTATTAAACAGCATATAGACGTATACTTGTTGCGGGGTAAGATAACTAAGTTGTCCTAGAAGAGGCACTCCCTACTCATCGACGTCAGGTATCGCAGGTACGCTCTGGGACATGAAGAGGTGAGGCGGCGACATTTGTACCCTCGATGATGAGCTACCTGAAGCACCAGCTGGAGAGGTAGAAAGAGCTGGAGCCAGAAAGGGAGAAGGCACTGGCCGGTTAATGGGAGGCATACAGACACCCGAAGGACCCAGAGCCGTAGAGCTCACTGGTGAGGGCACGAGGGAGCGGTCTTGCGACTGAAGCTGCCTTCTGTTTTGTGGTATGCAGTGGCAGACCACAATAGTTTGTAGTCGTGGTTGATCAAGTAGTTGAGATCATCGAGAGTTCAAAGGGCCGTGAAATGTGGTGTGAGAGTTGTTGTGGATAGAAGCGGCCTCACAACTATCGGCGCTAGAACCTTGTCCCTTAGATCCCATCTTTTTCTTCAAGAGATTCATGATGCCTACTATAAAAACTAACCTAATAAATTATAAATATCACACTATAAATTCTACACAACATATATAAACCACATAAATTTAACATAAAAAACGGCATATTCACCAACAATGCAAACATCACAGAAAATGGAAAATCCACATTAACTATACGACGACAACATACATTAACCATAAAATACATTCCACATTATCATATATTCAACCAATTCATCAATCAATAACCATTCCATCCAATCCATAACACAACTCATTCCATTACCAACTCTCACTGCCTTAACTATAACATTACCACAGCCTATCAACTATAACATTACTCCTAAAACAACCTAAACATCCTTCACCTCTTAATCATCATAGCCAAAGATGGGTCGGAGGAGGTGTTGCGGGAATTAAGTAGTGAACAGAGAGAGAGATGAGGCTAGACTAAGAGGTACTGCCCAGAGAGTGATGGCGACGATTTCTAGAGGGACGACGACGGACAAAGAGAGAGAGAAAGAGAGAGAGAGAGGAAAAATTAGGTTTTTGAGAGAGGAGGCGGCGGTCTGGAATAAATTTGGTAGTTAAACCCAATGACTTTAGTCGATGACGTAAAAAAGACGTCGACTAAAGTATGAAACTCGTCGGCTAAAGTATAGCTGACGAAAATGCGATTTATTATCGTCGGCTATACTTTGGTCGACGACATAAGTCTATTTCATCGGGTAAAGTGTGAAGATACTTTAAAAAATTAGGCTAATGTGAAAATACGTTTCACACAAATTCTTGTTTAACTAAGGCACTCATAATCAAAATCATAACAATTATGTGAAGTGTGAAAATACTTTAAAAAATACTTCTTATGTGAAAATAAGTTTAACGCGAATTCCTTTTTAACTAAGGCTCGCATTCAGAATCATCGCTTGAGTCTTCCTCGGTGTCCGAGTTAATTTCTGGTAATATGTGCCTTTCCTAGTCACCAGAGTCTTCGTTGTCTTTATTTGGATCAACATCAATAAGCATTACATCTTCATCATGAATTCGAACCACACGACCCGGTCTCATATTATTCTGACGAATTGTAAAGGATTCAGGAATACCAATTGCGTTCAGCTCTTGGTATGTAGTATCTTCTTCATTATCTGCGGCCTCTCCAAGTATAGCAGCACTGTATATGTTTCTAGGAACAACATGGTTAACTACTTTTCATGCGTCTTTGTTCACCAGATCATCAAGATAAAAGACTTGTTTTACCACTGTGGCAAAAATAAAAGGGTCATCTTCATACCAGCTTGTAGCAGTATTCATCGAAAATATTTCATACTGATCGGTCCTTGTGTTCTGAGGGTTAGTATCAAACCATCTACACTTCTAAAAGTGCACTGTCATGCCTTCCCCATAAATTAGTTCAACCAGTGAATGGAGAACACCGTAATAGTCAATACCATGAAGGCCACCATGCACCATTACCCCAAAATTCTTTGTTCTCCGTCTGCCATTTCTATGTTCACAAATAAATTGCACGACATTGACCTTACATATCAGATAAACTCTTGAAGTTACCGGTTTCATCGTCAAAAGCCTCAATTCGTGTGACCAGTTTGGGTGACCATCAAGTTATATATGGTTCATCTGAGAAAATAATCGCATCCATTAACTTTAAATATGAACATTGATATTTATATATATAAATATCTACGTACCCAGCCGCTAAAATAGTTTGCAAAATCCTTATTGTGGTACTCAAGATCACCAGCAACCTTATCACAGTAAAGATGGATGTCTTTCCACTATTGAACTTTTGGAAAGTTAATCAATACTCACCAGTGAGCAATGACTAGCTCATATGGTTCTAACTTGTACGAGTTTGGCAACTGCCCATAAACTTCAACATCATAGGAGATGATAGAAAGATTGAACTGCGGTTCATCTAACGACATATGTTGTGGAGGGTCCTCCAACGTTCCCAAATACATCTTGGTATATGTTACTGAAAGGACTCAACCCCGATTTAGTTTCCTAAACCGGAATCAAACCCCTTCTGAGAACACGAACCAACAAAAACCATAAAAATTTTGGCAGAGTAACGCTACTAACGCGGAATTGCCTTTTCCTGCACCCGGAAAATAACACTTCATCCTATGCCACAAAAATCAAACCGTGGGCACCAATCCCATCCGAATTTATCAATATCATAACAGTAATGTAAAGTAATAAATATAACTATACTTTACAGAAATCCGGGGAAAATCGTATAAAAACATGACATAAGAATACTCAGAGCGACTTTTACTATAGATATACAAATAGTAGGCCAAACTAAGAACCTACCATAAAAGAAACATCACTCGAATACTATGCATCCGACCACGATGTGCGACACCAGAGTCCGAACTGCAAACTGGGCACGGAAACCGAAAAGCCCAGGGGAAAGACAAATAAAACGTTAGAGTGAGTGGACGAAAATAAATGTCTTTCGCCGAATAATTTATGTTATAAAAACATATGCGAGTCAAATTGAAAGAATATGATATAGTACACAAGGTGAACACAAACCCCTCCAGCGTACAGAGCATGCATGTAAAAATCCCACGGGGTCGCTCATGGACACATTCGTGCTAGTACAGTCCGAATCACGGGATCCCAGACCCACACGTGATTCTATCCAGAAATGCCTCAGGTCAGAGGTCTACCCCCCCCCCCCCCCCCCCGGTAAAGGCCTCGGGTCAAGGGTCACAGCCTCCTCCGGTAAACATCCTCGGGGATCAGCCAGGATGCAAGTGTATCGATACATCAACATATACTGAGACTGTACTCTGTGTAAACCAAATCATAAATAGTTCGATGCAAATGTATAATGCGATAAATAAATGCATATACGTAATATATAATGGTATAGTCATAATCGTATAACACATGCTCATATAAACCATAATCTCGTATGCATGATCATGCCCGTAAAACGTGTATAAAGACTTGCGATTATCAGTGAAAAGAAATTGTCCACTCACAGGTGAGCGTAACGCAATTCGCGTTAATCCCGTGATCTGGCGGAAAATCCCTCTCCAAACGAACGATCACGAACCCCACTACGATCGGGGCGCAATTCTGAGTGAAACGACATATAACTCGTCAAAAAACACGTCGGCGAAAAGTCCCCACCGTCGCCGCTGCCGCCGGCCACCGGAATTCCAGATCTGCCCAGAAAATTTCATGCGGAATTTCAAATCGAACGATCTCTCTCCTCTGGCCACGGCAGCTCTCAAGACCACTTGGAAAAGCTTCCTTGGCTCGAGGCTAACAAAAGCCCTCAAAGCCCGAGCTCCAACATCACCGGAAAAGTCACCTCCGATTAACCCAAAAACTCGCCGAAAAACCGTGTACTTCACCACCGAAATTCTTCCTCCTCCTGCCACCATAAGAGGGGAACCAACTACCAAGTTGAAGAGCATCACAAGCCCAACAAAACTTGTGAAGAAACCTTGCCCAAATATGGCCGGAATCGGCCACAAATCCGGCGAACAAACTCGGCCTCCAAAACGGGTCGACCCACCCGTGGTCAACCTAGTAAACACCCAAGTTTCTCTTTTTGGAAAGTTTCCAAAAACAGCATGTATCATTTCCATATTTATACCATACGCGTATCGAACCCCAAACGGATAAATACGACAATAATCGATGGACGAAAATATTCACAACTTATTCCTCGTAACTCGAAAAAATTCTCCGAAAGTTCCCACGAGCTCGAAATTAAATTCTCTACAACTTCCACGAAGGATCTGAAATTAAATTCTCGCCCGATAATTTAGTCGCTAAGGAAGCCGCCATATTAACAGATTATGTCGAAATCACGACAAATCGCGAAACTCTCAAATCAAGTCAATAATCATTTCATTTACGCTTTAGGTCAATCAACAGTCCAAAACGGATCACAATCACAATTCGGATAGACTCGAACACGAACGGATAAACTCGACAATATTTTGAAATTTCAAATATTCATAATATATTCCTCGGTCGTCGAAATAATAATCCGGAACCGCCCACGAACTCGAAATCACGCGTACAACAACTCTCGAGAAGAGACTCAACTCAAATTCTCGGCCAATAATTAAGTCATGATCAAAGCCGGCGATTCAATCAATTATCGAGGAACTGCGGTTACGTGTAACTTCATGGATTAAGCTGATTACACTTCTGATTCTGTTCTGGGTCGTCACAGTTACGCACTTATGCGCAAGATATGCTTCAATACATCTTTCAGGTGCGGATTTATTAGCCACATAGTATTCGTAGTTCCTCAGTTGTCTATCAAGTTACAAAGTGAATACATGTTATGATTATTGAAAAATAATTTTATACAAAAATAGATTGATCTTCGGATGTTGAATCATACATTTCCATGGGATACATCCAAGTGTAGTGTACTAAACCAGTAAGCAATAATTGTTCGGGAAGATGGATCATCAGGTGAGGCATGATGTTAAAATTTTTTTGGAGAAATATCCCCTCAAATTTGCACATAATAAAAATGATGTCCTCTTGCATTTCCCTCAGGTCGGAATTTTTCACTTCTCTAGTGCATAACTTCTGAAAGAATCTTGACAATGCTACTAACGACTCCACCATCTGACGGGGCAGGCATGCTCGAATGGAAACAAGAAAGAGACATTGAAGCAGTATATGTCAGTCATGACTCTTTAATCCATACATCTTATTGTCTCGGAAGTTAACACACCGACCTATATTTCTTGCATAGCTTGAAGGATACCTAACATGACCCATCCACTAAAAATTTCATTCTTCTGTTCAGGCTTGACGGTGTAAGGAGCTTTAGGTATTTTTTTCTTCCCTTCTTTCAACCACAAATGTTTTCGTATACCCATTCTTTTCAGATCAATGCGTGCCTTAGGGCCGTATTTAGTTTTCCCCTCCTAATTCAGCATCGTGTCCAACACACTATCAGACACATTTTTTTCTATGTGCATGACATCTAAGTAGTGTCTAATCAACAACTTACTCCAGTACGGGAGTCCCCAGAATATGCTTTTGTGTGTCCAAAATTTATACTTGTCAGATCTGTCAGGTATTGCCGCCACTACATTAGGATGATTGCTGAGCTGTCCAAAACCGTATTTATTCAGCACTTCCAAAATTTCATCCCCCGTCCATCTCCTAGGTTGTACATCATTTTCTAGTCCCATTAAATTCCTTGTCATCCTCCCGCCATGGGTGATCAAGTCCAAGCCAAGAACGGTGATGCCTCTGGATAATCTTCCTGCAATGAAGTCTACCGCACTCATCAGTCAAGCACTATGGACAAGCCGTGTATCCCCTAACAACGTTGCCCGACAACATCCTACGAGCAGAAAAATTACTGATGATGTCAACAACCATGGCACGCTTTTGGAACATCTCGTGATTGTACTTGCCATAAGTGGGATGGACAACATTCCACAGAAACTTAAGCTCCTCAATCCAAGGTCTCAAATATATATCAAGACACTTCCCTAGATAACCCGACCCTAGAATTAACAGAGTTAGCATATTGTATTACTTCTTCATGCACATTAATGGAGGAAGGTTGTACGGTACCAAAATAACTGGCCATATACTATATTGAAAACTCATGTTTCCAAAATGGTTGAATCCGTCAGATGAGAGCCTGAGCCAAACATTTCAGACCTCTGATACAAAATCAGGATGCTCCTTAACAGCGTGTTTCCAAGCCTCTCCGTCAGCAGGGTATATAAGGGTATCATCGATAGGCAGATCCCTCTCAGGGTGTCATCTCATAGCTTTGGCCGTGTGTGAAGACATGTACAACCGTTTCAGCCTATCCCTCAGTGAGAAATACTAAAGTACCTTCACAACTTTCTTATTCCCTATAGGAGTCAACTTATACCTATCCGTGTAACATACCGGACATGCATCAAGCTTTTCAAGATCATTCACTTCAGGATCTTTACCCCAGAAAAGAAGGCAACCATATCTGCATGCATGAATTTTGATGTAGGTAAGGCCAAGATCTTTCAAGATATGTCGGACCTTACGATGAGTGGTAGGAAGACGATAACCGGGAGGGGGGGGGGGGCGGGGTAGCATTAAAGCAGTCAACTCCAGACAACCTTGACACTCAATTTGTTCTCTACTTTGACTTTCATTACTCCCATGACACTATCAAGAACAATCTTATTACACCTGTTGCACAACGAGGTATATTGGAAGGCAACCAACTTGTTGTACTTGTCAATACCGGTAGTGTTAACAACTCTAGGGATATCTTGTACTTGAGCAAATACACCGCTCTCATAAGGAAACATATCGTTGATCGACCTCGTTGTTGGATCATTGGATGTACTGGCCCTCTCAAAAAATTGCCCATGATCATGCCGACCCATTGATGATGTTTCACCGTGATAAATTCAACATGTGTACTTATCCCAAAACACGTTATTCTTCAGGTGCTCCCATACTATATCAATGGTAAAACGATACAAATCATTGCGACACTGGCATTTCGTACACAGGCAATAATGAATTATATTCCCGTTAGCATTAGCCTTCACATATTCCACAAAAACTCTACATTCCAACGGCATATCTTCGATCCCATTTTGGAAGGCAAATCTAACTCTTGTCCATCCTGAATATATATATATATGCACTAATTAAAAATTCATCATTATATTTATATATATCTTTAAACTACAAATTATATTAATTCTTATACTACTTAATTACAAATTAACACATACTACATATATGCATAATATCAACAATTAACATATAATTATATATATTGATATATTTTCATCGAAATCAACAATTAATATATATATAATAATTCAACTCAAAATCAACAATCAAGACACATATATATACATACCTATATATATGTAGCGAGATATAGCTTTACGAACTCATTTTGGACAGCTTCCGACAACACCCAATGATTTGAGAGAGATTTATGTTTTTCTCCCATTTTTTTTTTCCGAATGAATAAGCTGCTGCCCAGATCTGTAAACATAAAGAACTTTAGCCAACGATATTATTATTTCGTCGGCTAAAAGGCATAATTTTCATCGGATAAAAATAAAATTTTCGTCGACAAAAGTCAAACTTTAGCCGACGATTTTTTTCGACTAAAGGTGACGACTTTTTTTCCCCTTCGGTTAAAATACTTAAGCCGACAAGTCAAAACTTTAGACGACAACACAAAGTTGTCTTCGGCTAAAGTATAGTACAGCCGACGAAAAAAAAAAGTCGGCCTGTTTTGCTTACTTTCGTCGGCTAAAGTATTTTTTATAGTAGTGAGTTAATGTAGGGATTATCTCTAGGTTAGCTTAACAGTGGTATTTTCTCTCGTATCCTATAGATGTTAACTGTGTAATATCATATATTGCATTAATCAATAGATTTCCTCGCGTTTCAACAGTAAATAAAAACTGAAAAATAAATACCACTAACGTCCTTCTCTAAATTCTCCCACGTTGGATGTGGATTTTTTCTAGTCTACATATAACAAGAAGGCATAACAAGAAGGCTACATACTGTATATGAAATTGTAATAATCTAAAACCGTTAAGTTATCAAAAAAAACAAAAAACGTTATTCAAACACAGAATAAAAATGCAAGGAATGAAATTGTTGAAATCATTATTAACTTCCTCTTATTTGTACTTAATTAAATCTCCTTTTGAATCTGTAGATAACTAATCTTTTATTTAGGTTTTGAATTTATCTATAGCATCGCAAAAGTAGGTTTTTATCTTCCATGAATTCAATAATAAGTTTTAACAACTTACTTTAGCATATCAAAAAGGGAAGGAAAACAAAACCTACTTTAACAACAAAAATCACCTAGTTTCGATTGAGGTAGTGCATAATGCACACTACAACAAAAAAATTAATTTTGCTTCGGTTAATAACTGCCAATGGCAATGGCAAAAGAACCGTTGAGAATTCAAGGAGCTTTTGCTACGGAAATTTCACGTTGTGGTAAGTATTTGCAGCATTTGCCACGACAACGAATTTGCTGCCGCAAACTCATTAGTGAAATCACGCACTGGGTTTCTTATTTCTTCGGTTCAACTCGCCTCTCTCATTAACTTTGCCCCAATTCAGAGCCTCTCTCTCTCTCTCTCTCTAAACTTCATTGTCTTCCTCTGAAATTGAAACCCTATATCTGCTCTAAACTTCGTCGTCTTCATTTCTCATTGGCTCTCTGCCTTGGGTTCTCAGCACTCAGCAACTTCAAATGAATTTCCGATCATTTCGAGTGACACAGAACCTCGCAGTGGAGAAGATGCTCCGGTCAGAGCCCCCTCGTCGGCGTTGGTCTTAGCTCTCGATGATTCTCTTATCTTCACTGAAACCAATTTAGGAGCCAGAGCTGACAAACCGCTGTATCTTGAAGCTTCTCAGTCGAGCTATGGCGTCGAGGTTGAGGCCTCCGAGTCGTCGTGCGCTGAGTCGAATTTGGGAGCTAATTTTGGAGGAGGCATTGTGGAAGCTGAACACGAAGAGTGTAAAGGTGATTGGAGGAAACCCTAGAGGAGGTCAAATTGTACATAACTCTCGACCTTGTGGTTTTGGTTGCTCAATACCTCCAATTGGAACTGGAGGTTCTACGGTGTCTCCGTAGTAGTCGCGGTTGAAGATGGTCTCGACCTCGATCATGGAAGGTATAACTACTCTAACTCATACTCGTATTGCTCTGAGATTGGGATTTAGCTTCATTCACTATGATAATTCTATCTCGTTTTGCAGTAATTTGATATGAAATTCTCTTTTGAGTTTGAGTTTGAGTTTGACCGAATTGTTTGGGTGCTTATATCTAGGTCTTTTGCACTTAAGAAAATTTGAATTGTGTATGATTGACAAGATTGGAATGTTAGTTGCTTCCTTATGAAATCAGCCGTTTTTATCAACTTATATAAGGCTACGAGTAAGTAGCTTATTGGTGTATTAACTTAATGTTAGTATAATTAAAACAATATATATAAGCTATAACATAAGTCATTCCTAAATGGATTCTACTCATTCTAGACTAAGGGGAATATGAATGGGATATCAAGGTTTCGTAGCTTGAATGAGATTCCGGTTCTAAAATACTTGAGCTCAGTTGCTTGCTGCATATATCAATTTCAATTGCTAGATATGGTTACTAATTGTTTGGGGGTGAGCATTGACACAACATTATGGTTTTAGTATAAAGGGCTACTTGAACTGCATATTAGGTAATTGGCTTTACTGTTGTGATTGCCCATGTCTACTTTGATGCATTTACTTTCTTATTTCAAATTGGTGCTTGGTTATTGCTACTTACATTAACTGTTTCTGATTTATTTATTTTCCTACCACACAATGCAATTCATTCAAGACAAGGACTAATAAGGTGAAGGCTAGTCTGGAGGTTCTACATGGCATCATAGTTTTACCAATCCTATTAAGGTAAGTTTGATGTAGGGTATAAGCTTTGGCCAAGTTGTGTAATAAAAACCAGCATTGCATGATGATGATATACTGTCGAACCTTAATGAAGTTGTTTTAATAGTGAGTAGAGACAAATTTGGGAGACATCCTTGGCTAATTTTATTGTATTGATAAATCTTCTAGCAGTAGACAGCCAAATGTAATGGAAAATATATATTGCTTATTGCATGTGTCCTACTTTTATTAGAATCTTCTCGTAGAGTATGTCATACAAGTGGAAAAATTATTAGTAAAATAGTCTCATAATGCTCATGGCATGATCTGAACCTCATGAACTTTTTAAATTTTGTACAGGTTGAAATCATTTCTGATCATTTGGATATCGCAAATCTAAACTCGGTTAATCTAAGGGCTACAATAGCTTCTGCTCTCATTCTTTTGCCGTCTAAGCTCATTGAGGTCTGATTCTTTGTCGCTGCTCATTTCTGTTACAAGTTTCTGCTTACTGAAGTTCAATCCATTTTTATACAAGTTTCCCTTCAATGCAGGAGGACTTGTATGCCAAAATTTGTAGCCTCATATATGGGTGACTTGTGTATGCTTTTATGGAGGACCGAAAAATAAGTGAGCTCAACCACACCTCAACTATATATTGGTGACTTGTATATGCTCTTTGGTCCTCTAATTATGTGCCTCTAAATCACACACTCGTACATAGTCTGTAATCGTGTTCCACTTGTTGATCTAATACAGGTGAAGAAAATAGTACGAGGGCAATATGAACTGTTCCAAACAATGTATAAGCCATTCATTCAGGAGTATGAGACTAAAGATTTACTGAGATATTCATTATCTGGAAATCCTCATCTAGTTATGGCTCAAGTATATTATCTTCCCTTTACTGTCACTGTGAAGTTGATATCTTCTCATATAATTGATCAATTCAGTTTTATTCTCTAGAACTGTGGATTAGATAGCAACCAGGTCATTTTTGTGCCAAGTATTTTTCATTTCAATTGTTAGTTCTGTATATATTGGTCCTGGAGCTAATGACTATACTTCCTTCTTTTCCAGAAATTGGTAATGCCTTAGAAGATTTGTAGAGTACGTATTCACATGTTGCAATTTTGGTATAGGGTCTGATGACTCCAATTGTGAAGAATGCAAATCAGAAAACATTATCAGCTATCTCCTCAGAGGTAAAAGACAAAATGACATTCTTATCTATGACTTCAAATTCCTGCCCCCTCTTACTTTCTTTTTATCATTATGAGGGATGTGCTCACGAATTAAAACCTTTACTTGATCGAATGCCCTAATGCCTTCTGGATTGATATACAAAGATTACTTTTCCAATGTCTTATGATACTTCTTTGATAGGTCAAGGAACTAGCTAAGACGGCACGTGCGGGAAAGCTAAAGCCAAGTGAATTCCAAGGAGGGGACCATCAGGTAACTTATGATTTCTATGTTTTCAGTTTCTTTGAAACTTTTGTTTGTTTTGATACAGTGTATTAATGCCGAAATTTAAGCTCTCAAATTCACTTTGTTCGTTAAAAATTAATGCTGCTAAACCAATAAGGATCAAAGTCCTATTTTATTTCTTGATTATTTGCTTCTGAGATACATATTTCCCAATCTACTTTGCAGGGTCATTCCTCACAGCTTTACAATGCAATCAAACTTCAGTGACATCCGAAGACTTTTTTTGTAAATGACAGAGCCAAATAACACCTCAGATTAAGCTATGGGATTTCCCAGAACTAGTCGTGATATCGAATCTTTTGTAAATGACAATGTTATGGTCCAAGGATATCCATTGCCTGCACATTCACATTTGCTGTACCAATTTTTTCTTTGCAGAATTGATGATATGATGGATGATGATTGTAGTGTATTTTTTTTGGTAAAGTAAAAACTAGTGCTACGATACAAAACAGAGAGAAATTGATTTTGGCATGCATATTTGCATCCCAAAATTATTTTTTTGTTTGTTTATAAATTGTAAATTTTGCCACAGCATTCTTGTTGTAGAAAATGGTCATTCATGTCGTTGCCAAATGTATATTTACTACGGCATAGACTGTAGTAACTTGCTGTCGCTATTACTAACCCAAACACTAGGACGCAAAATTGCAGTAGAAAAAGGGTTTTGCGACGGCACCTGCCGTAGCCGTTAGCAATTGCGTCGCCACGTAAAGCTATGGAAAAAATTTCCGTAGTGAAAGGTTGTTTTGCGGTTGCAAAAACTTTTTACTACGACAATTTTTAATTTTGCGACGGCATTTTTTCGTGGAAAAATTAATTTCTTGTTGTAGTGATGTTGACGCTAGGGCCATCTCCAATGGTGGGTTACATATTAAATTTTGCAACCCATCCAGAGAAGATCAACTCCAATGATGCATTTACTTACCCATCTTTTATAGGTTGGATACTTGGATTGTATAGGTTGCAAAATGAGTTTTACTTACCTAACCCATTTTACAACTCATTCCACCTAAAAGTTGTGGTACTCACATCATGTGCTTCTAGTTTTCAATCCATCCATTATATAAATACCAAAATGAAATAATAAAATAAGTTAAGTTCTATAAATTTGCATCTAACCATTAGAGATTGTCAAGTTATAAAACCTACTTTAATGATGAATAGTGACTAATATGGTTCTATTTTAAAAAATAGAACCTTAATATGACACCCACCATTGGAGACGACTTAAGGTCTTCGGCCGAGGAAGTAAAGCCTATTGCTGGGGAAGATTTTATGACTGACAATGTGATTGAACAGGTTGAGCTGAGGACGTTGTTGCTGGTACTACGGTGCAGGTGGTCATGATGGCCATACCAACTAAGAGTAACAGGCGTACGTAAGAGGACTAACAAGGACTATATCTCACCGAAGAAATGAAAGTTTGACTTGGAAGTGACAATAAGAAGTCCCTGAATAAGGAAAAAAAGAGGGAAATAAAGTAGGCGTGGTCGTCTCATGGAAAGTCAAAACAATATCTAGAGAAGAATTATTAATTTGCAATAAAGGAATTGTAGTTGGACCATTGCGTCTTACTTATCCATCGGTTCCAACAGTGCGTAGTATACTTTGCCAATATTAAGGACATTTCCAACAGATATCCTATTTCAAAAAAAAATTAAATATTTTAGCTAATTTTACAACTTTTTCTCTTTCCCACGGCTAAAATAGCTTTTTGTAAAATTTTGTTGCTATATACAGCTAGAGTGGAGAGAGAAAATAACTCTTAGTTAAAAAATTATCCTTCTGTTTAAGGAGATCTATTCTCTATAACTTTCGGTGTGTGTCTTATCCTAGTCAGACAAAATTTAGTGTAAATAGAGATAGAGAGAATCCATGTTTTATTGGGATACTTATTGTAACAGATTGTATCAGCCTATGTATAAGACATTTTATCAATGAAAGAGTTACAATTTTCAGTCTATCAAATATTCCTCTACAACATGTTATCAGCACGCTTTGAGTTAATAGCTAACAATCACCACAGGGAAAAAAAGCGCTAACCCTAAAACTATCTCCACCGTTGGTAGCCACCTCTCCACCACCGATCTCGATAGTTCGTCATCTCCTTCTTGATTCTGGCGATCCTCCTTGTGAAACACACGCTCCAACAAACCTTCCAAATTCAACAAGATTGCTCGACCTCCAAAGAACCGCTTCAGAGGAGCTCCTCCTCAACGTCATCCAACTTTTTTACCGAGCATAACACCAATCGAGGTAAAAATTCTAAACCGTCAATCTTTAGATCTAAGAATAAAACTTACTTCCCGCAAAATCCTAGATCTTAGGATTGTGATTTGTGATTATTGACTATCTATGCCCTAGTTCTTATGGACTTGTATCCATAGAGTATGAGTGACGGTCATGGGGGAGTCATGGTTTACAAAAGAAAAGAAAGAAAGGAAAATCGATACTGTGTGATAGTTAATCACGGTTCCTGGGTGTGGTTTTGAACCACTGTTTATTGATGTTCGATTTTTTTACCATACATCATGAATCATGTTCTTATTCATTAAAACTTGATGTTAGTGATTGTAGTTTTTCGATCGATACTAATAAATCTTTGTATTTTGTAGATGAGTTCAAATGAGCCGGTCAGGCCAGAGTTTGACACCTTGATCTTCAAGGAAATGAATAGCATTGTTGGGTCTCTGATGTGATTAATATATTCATTAGAAAGAGACTCAGCATCACCATTCAACTTGTTGGGTCAAATATTATTCCACCGTCAGATGAATCAAAAGCTCAAGCCCTCATGCATTTGAGGCATCATATTTATTCAACTTTCAAGAAGCAGTACTTAAAGAAAACAAATCCCCTAGATTTATGGGATGCTTTGAAGCAACACTTCAATAATGTGTATGATGCACAACTTTCTGAGTTGACTACGAGATGGGATGCCCTTAGGCTTCTAGATTTTCCAAAGATCTAAGATTATAATCAAGCGTTGTTGGATCTGCAGTCTGAGTTGAGCTTTTGTAGGGTAAAAAAGTTCAAGAACGACATGAATGAAAAGTTGTTGAATACCTTCCTAATATCTATGAGCACTCTTTCTCTTTAGTACAGGATCGAGTACGAACAGGGGAGGATCCTTACCT
This sequence comes from Geum urbanum, assembly GCA_946800695.1. Lineage (NCBI taxonomy): Eukaryota > Viridiplantae > Streptophyta > Magnoliopsida > Rosales > Rosaceae > Geum > Geum urbanum. Next base: position 29,062,166 of record OX327009.1, read on the forward strand.
TCAGTGATTTCATCAATAGCCTAGCCAAAAAGGAAAGGCATCATGAGATCATCCTCAATAATAACTCAAGACCGGCTAGTACTAAAAATCATGAGAGTTACCAAACTAGAGGAAAGGCCCAAAAAGACAAAAAGAACGTTTGTTCGGAACCTTATAATCGTGGAGGACAAGCTCCATGTAGTGATAGAGGAGGGTGTGGGCGTGGCTGAGGCTGAGGCCGCAACCAAATTCTGACTTGGCATAGAGATCAGAACGCCAACTCTAATAAGAACCAGACTAGTTCGAGTAATGATGGGAAAAGACATTCAAATTCTGGAAAATTTACATGCTACCTGTGTGGTTCAACAAAGCATATGCACAAGCATTGCCGTGCTAGCAAAGAAATCCAGAACATATACAAGAGGCGCAAGTAGTACTTGGCTCAAAAGTCCAACTTTATTAGAGATTTCGAGATGGATGCTAATACCAATGTCGTGATTGCAGAGGACAAGGAGACGGACCTAGTTACTCCGAATTTTGAATAGCCTATGTAAAAGGTGTTATCTCTGTAATAGATTCAAGTTTTTGGTTTGTTTTTGGCTTGTGTTCTTGCCATTTGTTTTTTTAGACTATTGTCTTGATTTTGATTTGATTTTTGGATAAGAACATCTATGATGTCAATTTTCTAGTTGGCAAGTAATGAAATTTTCTCTAATTTTTGGCAAGTGTTGCGAATGTTATTTCACTACTCATTCAGTGTATGGTTCGATGTTTACAATTTTATATGGCATAATGACACAATAATATAGTAAAAACGAGACACGAAAAAAGCGGATGTTTTGATCTCAAGAAATCTTCGACCCGTCGAGATTCTTCTCGACACATCGAAGGCTCTGTTCTCAATTGGTTTTTGCATTTTTTTGACCCGTAAAGGATTCCTTCAACCTGTCGATTGATTGCTCCTGTCTCTGTTTATGTCCCATTTCGACCCGCCGAGAATACTATTCGACCTGTCGAGGATAGATATTGGAAAATCGATATCGGTTTTAGGTTTCTTTCGACTCGTCGACACATTTGTTCAACCCTTTGAAGGGATGGTTATGGACATATTTTTTGACCAGTCAAACATTTACATCGACCGTTGGAGACTTGGTATTGGAAAATCAAATTCTATTTTGGGTTTCTTCAACCCATCGAGGGACTTACTCGACCCGTCAAAAGTTATATCCTGTATGTGGTGTTTTTGATGTATCTTACATTAGTTTTTCTTGGAAAAGGATCAGAAATTTTTTGACCAACCTGGAATTCTGCACTAGATGTGGTTTTACATCGATTTCTGTCATGCCATATTAGCAATCAACAATGGTCACATCCCTATTCAAATCTTTAATTATTTACTTAAAATGTTCGACTGGTCTTTAGATCAAAGACTTACTTATTTACATTACTTTTGTAGATGTTTCAAGGTGAGATTGAGTATCTTGCAGATAGTTGTACTACCTACACCATTTTACGAAATAGGCAACTGTTGTCGATTTTTTTCCATACAAATTCTCATTGACTACCATGATAGGTGCAGCGCCAGTTATTCAAGGGCGTGATTCAGCAGAATTTTTGTTGTCTCATGGTATAAGATTGTTTATCACTGATGCCTTATACGCATCAAAGGCTAATTGAACCTTGCTAAGTTTCAAGGATATTCGCGCCAACAGTTTCCACTTGGAAATATATTGTGAGAATGGACAAGAATGATTGTGTAACACCTTTGTTGAATGTGGCCGCAAGCGCATTCTAGAGAAGTGTCCAGCTATTCGTAGTGGTTTATATCTAACTACGGTTCAGATTATTGAATCTAATGCTATGACTCACACGACTTCGTGTGACTCAGAATCATACAAGCTTTGGCAGTTTTTGATTGGGACACCCAGGTCATGACATGATGATCAAAATATTGAAAAACTCTGATGGTCATCCATTCTTTAGAGCAAAGAAGCATGTGGGAATACCTAAATCCATGGGGTGGATGAGACTACTCCTCTTAATCCTGGCTCGGTCTTCAAGCCGAGTGCAACACAATCCCGGTAAAGTACCGTTGTGGCATCATGCATTATCCTACTAGATGCATATGTTGCAATCTCTGATGCACATCACTCGTTTTGCAAAGTTTGTTCCTTAGCAAAGTTACATGCACGTCCTTTTTGTGGTTGACAACACCGATAATATTCCATTCTTACAAATGATCCAATGTGATATTTGTGGACCTATCAAACTGGAATACATACCATGTAAATACTTCATGATTTTGATATATGCATCAACATGATGGTCACACATTGTATTGTTATCCACAAGGAATGCTGTGTTTGCAAAACTCCTGGCATAAATTATTAAGCTCTGGGCTCGCCACCCGGATCATCCAATCAGGTATATTAGATTGGACAACGCAGGAGAGTTTACATTGAAATCTTTTGATTATTATTGCATATCTATTGGGATTGAAGTTGAACATCCCAATCCTCATGTTCATTCTCAAACAGTTTAACAAAGGCTCACATCAAGCAGTTACAACTTGTGTCTCTCGCGTTGGTAATGCATACAAACTTACCGTATCCACATGGGGTTATGTAGTGTTTCATGCAGCTATGCTTCTTCGTTTTTGACATATAGGCTGCCAACCATTCAGTGCGCACTAGTTGATAACTGGATATGAACCTAATATTTCACATCTACGCATTTTTGGTTGTGCGATATATGTGCCTATTGCGCCTCCACAACGCACTAAAATGGGTCCTCAACGAAGATTAAGCTTTATGTTGGCTATGAAGCTCCAACGATAGTCTGCTATCTTGAACCTTTGACAGGAGATCTCTTTATTACAAGATTTGTAGATTGTCATTTTGATGAGACATACTTCCCGATGTTAGGGGGAGGAAGGAAATGTATCTATTCGGGTTCAACGTCAGAAATTGACGTGGTCTAATCCCACTATGTCTCATCATATTCTCCGCACATTTCAGAGTGAGATAGAAGTGCAAAGAATAGTTGATCTTCAGAAAGTAGCAGGCTCTACGCCTGACTCCTTTACTAATATCGCTAAAGTGACGAGATTGGATATACTTGCTGCAAATGTTCCCACAAGGTTAGAATTCTCTAAAAAAGGATTGGTGAGTACCAACACCGGCCAAGGAAACGTTCCTCCTGCCTATATCGAAGGTGTTGCATCGGCCTCGGCTCCCACCAGGAAAAGGGGGAGACCAAGAAAATCTATTGATGAGCCACTGGTTAGAAGGCAGGTCATCGAGGCACCAAATGATCCATTCATCATCAACATTATGAATCTTTCACATGAGATTGTCTCTGACTACAGTTATGTCCTTGAATCACAATTTGCATGTCTGGGGGACGCCTCAAAACCTCTTATGATATCAGAGAACAAAGAAATCTCATATAGAACAAATGATGCACGCATTCTTATGGATATATTTTCCATGTTAGGTGATGATGCATTTGCCTATTTCGTCACTCAGGAGATTATAAACGATGATGAAGTGGAACCTCGCTCTATGGCGGATTGCCAACGAAGAGCGGATTGGCCAAACTGGAAGGTAGCAATCCAGACTAAACTAGACTCTCTGAATACAAGGCAGGTTTTCGGTCTAGTAGTGTTATGCCCATAGAATGTTAATCCAGTTGGACATAAATGTGTCTTTGTTCGAAAGCGTAATGAGAAGAATGAGGTCTTGTGTTATAAAGCTAGATTTTTGGCGCAGGGTTTCTCTCAATGCCCTGGAACTGATTATGAGGAGACGTATTCTCTGGTCATAGACATTATCACATTCCGCTACTTGATAAGTTTAGTAGTGTCCGAGAAACTAAACATGCAGCTTATGAATGTGGTTACTGCATATCTCTATGCGGGTCTTGATTCAGAGATATATATGAAAGTGCCGAATGACATTGCTATACCCAAATCAAGTAACTATAAATCACAGAGTGCTCATGTAATCAGATTGAGACGTTCACTATATAGATTGAAACAATCCAGTAGGATGTGGTATACACGTCTTAGTGACTACGTGATTAGGAAGAGATACAAGAATGATGATTTACGCCCTTGCTGTTCATTAAAAGAATAAGTTATGGATTTTCTATAGTAGCAGTCTATGTAGATGATATAAACATCATCGGGACTCTTAATGAGATCAATGAGATGGTTGGCTACTTGAAATCTGAATTTGAGATGAAAGACCTTGGTATGACTCGATTTTGTCTCCGATTAGAGCTGGAACATCGAGTTGGTGGAATCCTTATTCACCAGTCTACTTATGTCCAAAAGATGCTTAAGCAATTTAATATGGACAAAGCACACCTTGTTAGTACGCCAATGGTTGTTCGCAGTATGAACCCCAAGAATGATCCCTTTAGTTTGCTAGATGACGATGAGGAGATCTTGGGAGCTGAAATTCCATATCTTAGTGCTATTAGAGCTTTATTGTATCTAGCTTTGTGCACGCATCCAGATATTACCTTCTCAACGAACTTGTTGGCTAGATTTAGCTCTGCGCCTATGCAACATCATTGGAATGGAGTAAAAAAAATCTTCAGGTACTTGAAGGGTTCCATTAGCTTGAGTTTATTCTTTCCTTACAAAGAGTACATAGAGAAATTTGAAATTTCTAAAAAATGGATGGTTGAATAGCAACATGAAGGTTCTGGGCCCTTCGACCCGTCGAGTAGGTCTTCCAACCTATCGAAGGTAGTGAACTTTGATAACCCGAAGGTGTCTTTCAACCCATCAAGGAATGGTTTTGACCCGTCAAAACCGATACCTTGGATCGAACAGAACCATTCGTTCAACCTATCGAGTGGACTTTGACCCATCAAACTCTTCCCATGCTGCAAGCAGTTTTACTGCAGTCCCCTATTCTGAAACACCGGTTGATGTGTTGGTCGAATTTGCTGATGCTGGATACCTCTCTGATCCACAAAAAGGTCATTCACAGACTAGGTATGTTTTCACTATGAGAAACACGACGATTTCTTGGAGATAAACTAAGAAAACGCTTGTAGCTACTTCCTTGAACCATTTAGAAATCATTGCTTTACATGAAGCAGTTAGAGAATGTGTCTGGCTTAGATTAGTCATTCATCATATTCAAAGGTCTAGTAGATTACTATCTACTACGATAGCTTTCACTTGCATCTTTGAGGATAATGCGACATGCATAGAACAGATGAAGTTGGGTTACATTAAGGGTGACAATACAAAGCATATCTCGCCAAAATTCTTTTTCAATCAGTAACAACAGCAGCTGTTGAATATCCATGTGAGCCAGATAGGTTCCGCGGATAAGGCTGCGGACTTGTTTACCAAGTCATTATCCAAATCTAGATTTGTGAAATATGTGAGACGCTGGGATGCGCAGGTTATCTGAACTCCATGACTGAGTTTACAGTCAGAGGGAGTTACATTTCTATAGACATCAGGGAAAGTCTACATCATATGTAGTAGTATTTGTAGTTGATTTGTTGTACTCTTTTTTTCTTAGACCAAGCTTTTATTTTACCCATGAGGTTTTTGTTTGCTTGGCGAGGTTTTTAGTGAGGCAACAGGTTATGCATCATTTTTTAGGCCATCGACACAAGGAGGAGTGTTTAAGGAGATTTATTCTCCATAACTTCTTGTGTGTGTCTTATCCTAGTCAGATAAAATTTAGTCTAGATAGAGATATAGAGGATCCCTATTTTATAGGGATACTAATTGTAACAGATTGTATCAACATATATATAAGGCATTCAATCAATGAAAGAGTTACCGTTTTCAGTCCATCAAATATTCCTCTACAACACCTCCTTTATTTTCTCAATTATAGTGTACTTTTTTTGAATTGAAATTAATAAAACTTTTAACTGAAGTAAAAGTTAAATAAGTAGAAGTTATCTTTAAATTTTAAGACAATTTGATAAGAAAATTTAACATTACTATTAGAGATGCTAGGCAAAAATGATTTAGTTTTATTGCGTGTGGTCTAATTTTATCTAAATTACTTTGATTTATTAGGCCTAGTTTTTTAGTGTGCTTCACATGCTACAATAGTCTAGGTTTTCCTCTACTTAAATGAGAGAGGGTTAGTCTAGGTTTACAATTTGTGTTTTCATCAAACATATATATAGTATAACTTCAATTTAGGAATACTCTATATAGGAATAACTTATTTTTGTCGTCGCCGATCATGTCCTTCTGCATAGCACTCCTTGTAAATCATGCGACATCTTCTTCAATCGCCAAGATTGCTCGATTTCCCAAATCCTGCTTCAGATGAGCGTTACCTCCAAGTCATCCACAACCTACTCTCACACCTTTACATGTTTGTGACTCACTTGAGGTAAACTTCTCTACAAACCTCCCTTAGAGATTAGGTAGACAACTTAATTTGTGCAGCACCCTGGAGATTAGGACTTAAATTTAATTTCTACATCACCCTAGATATCAGAATGTTTATTGCTTAGAAATATTATTGTGCATTGAGATATGAGATTTCATCACCCATTTTATCAAAAGTTTGATTAGTGACGGTCCTAGGGGAGTCACGATTATAAAGAAAAAAGGTAATCAATTATAAGTGATTGATTATAAATATCATGATTTCTGGGTGTGGTATAAAGTCACCTTTTATTGAGCATCGATTTTTGTGACCATACATCTTGTATCACGTTCTTATTCACTAAACTTGGATTAGTAATCGTGGTATCAATACTAATTATCTCCCTTGTCTATTTTTTAGATGACTGAGCCGGCTAGACCTGAATTTGACATCTTTGATTCAAAAGGAACATAGTATCATTGTTAGATATCTGATATGGAAAATATATTCATCTAAAAGAGATACACCAACACCATCTTTCCACCTACAGACTCGAAAGCAATCGCCCCAAGTGAAGAAATTTAAGCTTAAGCCCTTATATTTTTCAGGCGTCACGTTTATCATCACTCAAGAAGCAATACTTAAAAAAGATTGATCCCAAGAATTTACGAGACGTTTTGAAACAACGTTTCAAGAACGTGCATGATGCACAGCTTTCTGAGTTCACAAAGAGATGGGAAACCATCCGTTTGCTGGAATATCCCAAGGTTGATACTTACAACTAAGCCATTTTGGATCTCCAATCCGAGATTTCTGTGGGGTTGACAAGATTGATCAAGATATGATCGAGAAGTCATTGAACACCTTTCCTTCTTCCATGAGTATACTTACTCATTAGTACTGGCTTGAGTATGAACAAGGAGGAATAAAAACTTTCAGTGATCTCGTGAATATCCTGGCTAAGAAGGAAATACATCATGAGATAATTCTCAACAACTATTCAAGGCCTGCTGAGACCAAAAAAATACCTAAGAATTACAACACTGGAGGAAAGGCCCGTAAAGAAAAGAAGAACAATCATTCAGAACCTTACAACCATGGATAGCGTGCTCCACGTGGTGGGAGAGAAGGGTGTGACAATGGTAGAGGCCAAAGCTGAAACCTGACTTGGCATAGAGATAATGTCACCGACTCCATCAAGAACCAGTCAAGTTCTAAGAATGAAGGAACTTCTTCACACTCTGCTCTGTTTAGAAAGTATCCATGTTTTAAATATGGCTTTACTAAGCATATGTACAAGCAATGTCGTGCAAGTAAGAAAATTGAGAATATCTACAAGAGGCACACGCAATATTTGGCATAAGAGGTTAATTTTGTTGCGGGAGTTTATGAGATGGAAGAAGATGAAGATGTCAATCTCACCATAGCATACAACAAGAAAGTGAGTCTTGAGACTCCGGATTTTGATTAAGTCTATGTATTGGGCTGTTACTTCTGCTATGTAATTTTTAAGTTTAGTTTTTGGCTTCTTCTTTTTTTCAAGTTTTTCAGACTTTATTTTTAGTCGTTTTGGGATAAGACATTCTTGATGTAATTCAATTGACAAGTAATAAAAATTCTTTAATTTTCTGGTTTATGAAATAGTTGAGAATTTTATTTTCCTTCATAATACATGAATGGCTTGTGATATACAATACTCCATGGCACTATAACACCAAAAAAATAGAAGAAAAAAAAAACAAAGAAGAAAAAAAAGCAGAGAACTCGCCTTCCTGTTGGTTCAACCCAACGAAGATTTCCTTCTACCTGATTACCCTGGAAACATTTTGGCACATTTTCAACTTGTATATAATTTTGCCTTGTTTTTCTTCGACTCGTTGAAGATGTTCCTCGACACATTGAGCCAGATTCCTTAGACTAATATCCAAACAATTTTTGCCAGTCGAAAATCTCTTCGACCCATTGAAGTTCGTAGACATTGTTTTGATGTTGTTTTGTACATTAGTTTTGTTTTGCCATGCCAAACACTCTATAAGGGGTCACAATCCCTTAAATTTATTTAAGTATTCACTTCTAGTGTTCACCATGTCTTGAGTTCAAAAATTGATTAATTTACATTCTTTTGTAGATGTCTGAAGGTGATATTGAGTGTTTAGCAGATAATAATACTACCCATACTATTTTGCGGAATATGTAATTGTTTATGGATCTAATGCCATATAGTTCCTTATTGACAACCATGATTGGTTCAGCGCTAGTTATGCAAGGGCATGGTTCTGCACAATTCTTGTCACCACATGGCACTCAAATTTATGTCACTGATGCCTTATACGCGCCAAAGGTGAATCGAACTTTGTTAAGTTTTAAGGACATTCGCGCTAACGATTTTCACTTGAAAACATACTGTGAAAATAGAAAAGAGTTTTTATTCGCGCCAACAATTTTCACTTGAAACCATACTGTGAGAATGGGATACCTGTGAAAATTCACATGGGCATCCACTCTTTAAAGAAAAGAAGCATGTGAGAATACCAAATACCATCGTTTTAGATGGAGGGGCTGAGATTATTCCCCTCGATTCAGGCTCGGTCTCCAAGATGAGTACAACACAATCCTGGTCAAATAGTGCTGAGGCGCTGTGCGTTATCCCACCAAATTCCTTTGTGGCAATCTCTGATGCACACCGCTCATTCTGTAAAGCTTGTTCATGAGCAAAGTTACAGGCACAACCTTCTTTTGTTGTAGACAAAACTGAGAACATTCCATTCTTACAACAAATCCAAGGTGATATTTGTGGGTCTATCAAACCTGAATGTAGACAATTTAAATACGTTATACTTTTTGGTAGATGTATCGATGCATTGGCCATACATCGCTTTACTATCTACAAGTAATGCTGTATTTGCTAAACTCCTAGCTCAGATCATGAAGCAACGAGATCACCTCCCAGATCACTTAATCAAATCTATTCGATTGGATAATGCAAGGAAAGTTTACATCAAAGTCATTCAATGATTATTGCATCTCTTTTGGAATTGATGTTGAACATCCCATTCCCCATGTTCATTCACAGAATGGTCTTGCAAAAGCACATAACAAGCGATTACAACTTGTGGAATGAGTTTTGGTGATACACACCAATTTACCCGTCCCTGCGAGGTGATGTGAAAATTTTCGTATAGTATGCTTATTCATTTCAGACCCACTGCATGTCAATCATTCAGTGAGTACCAGTTGGCAACTGGATATGAGCTTGACATTTAACACTTATGCATTTTTGGTTGCGCGGTACATGTGCCTATTACGCCTCCACTGCGTACAAAAATAGGTCCCAGAGACGATTAGGTAATTATGTTGGCTATGATGCTCTAACAATTGTCAGCTATTTAGAACCTTTAACATGAGATCTCTTGATTACAAGATTTGTAGATTGTCACTTTAATGAGACATATTTCCCGCAGTTAGGGAGAGAGATGAATGATTCTATTCCAGTTGAACTCCAGGAATTGACATGGTTTGTCTTTACTATGTCTCATTATGATCCTCATACATCTCAGAGTGAGATAGAAGTTTGACATATTCTCAATCTTGAGAAGCCAGCAGCTTTGATGCCTGACTCCTTTACTGATATCGCGAAAGTGATGAGATCAGATATACATGCTGCAAACATTCCTGCAAGGTTGGAAGTTCCCAGAAGTGGGTAAGTTAATGTCACACCGGGGCAAGGAAACGTTTTTCTGGCCATGGAGGTATGGCGTCGGCCTCGACTCCCACCCGAAAGAGGAGGAGACTAAGAATATCCATTGATTAGCCACCGGTTAAAAGGCATGTCATCCAAACACAAAATGATTTATTTGTCATCAATACTGTGAGTCCTTCACATGAGATTGTTTCTAACTATAGTTATGTGTTAGAATCATAATTGACAACGATGGGGGACGCTTTAGTCTTATGGTGATGTCAGAAAACAAAGAAATCTCACTAAGTTAAAAAGTTACGGGCGTTATTATGGATAGATATTCCATGTTAGTTTATGATGCATTTTCTTATTCCGTCGCTTAGGAAATCATTGATGAAAATTAAGTGGAAACTCACTCTATTGCATATTGTCAACGTAGAGCATATTAGTCGAAATAGAAAGATGCAATCCAAACTGAACAAGACTCTCTTACAAAAAGGCAAGTTTTTGGTTCGGTAGTGCTATATCCACTTAATGTTAAGCCAGTTGGACATAAATTGGTCTTTGTTCAGAACCGTAATGAGAAGAATGAAGTCTAGCTTATGGTACAAAGCTAGACTAGTAGTGCAAGAATTTTCTCAACGCCTTGGAATTGATTATGAGGAGACGTATTCTCCGGATATGGACATCATTACTTTCTGCTACTTACTCAGTTTTGTAGTGTCCAAAAAACTGAGTATGCATCTTGTGGATGTAGTTACAACATATCTATATGAGGATCTTAATTTAGAGATATACATGAAAGTGTCGGATGACATAGTTTTATCCAAAATCAAGTAACTTTAAACTACATAGTACTCATGTGATAAGATTGAAACGTTAACTATATAGATTAAAGCAATCCAGTCGGATGTGGTACACACGTCTAAGTGACTATTTAATTGAGAAGGAATACAAGAATGATGAGTTATTCTCATGAGTGTTCATTAAATAAACAAGTTCAGGATTTATAATTGTAGCAGTCTATATTGATGATATGAACATCATTGGATCTCTTGATGAGATTATTGAGACAATTGGCTACTTAAAATCCGAGTTTGAGATGAAAGACCTTAGAAGGACTCGATTTTGCCTCGGTTTAGAGGTAGAACATCGAGTTGGTGAAATTCTTATTCACCAGTCGACTTATGTCCAAAAGATGTTCAAGCGATTTAATATGGACAGAGCACACATCTTAGCACACCAATGGTTGTTCCCATTTTAGAACCCAAAAAGGATCCATTTTGTCTGAAATTAAGATGAAGATGAGGAAATATTAGGAGTTGAGATTCTATATATGAGCACAATTGGAGCTTTATTGTATTTAGCTCAGTGCACAAGTTCAGACATTATCTTCTCAGTGAACTTATTGGCTAGATTTAGCATTATGCCTACGCAATATCATTAGAATGGAGTAAATCATATTTTTAGGTACTTGAAGGGATCAATTGACTTGAGCTTATTCTTTCCCTACAAAAAAAGAATAAGAGAGAAATGTGAAATCCCAAATGGGATGCCAAAAGTGCAGTATTTTGACCCGTCGAAGAAGACTACCATGGAGTCCTTCGACCCGTCGAAGGATCATCTAGCTACCAACACTGCATATCCCTTTAGTGTAGTCCCCTATTTCGAGACACTGAATGATGTGTTGGTAGGATTTTCTAATATCGAGTATTTCTCTAACTCGCATAAAGGACGTTCTCAAACTAGTTATGTTTTCACCATTGGGAACATGGTGATATCTATGAGATCTATACAGAAAACCCATGTTGGTACTTCCACGAATCATTCTGAAATCATAGCTTTGCATGAAGCTGTTAAAGAGTGCATCTGACTTTGGTCAGTAATATACCATATTGGCATATTCAAATATTTAATGGATTACCATCTACTACGACTATGCCAACCTGTATCTTTGAGAATAATGCAACTTGTATTAGCAGATGAGGTTGGGTTTCATTAAAGGTGACAATAAAAAACATATTTCACCAAAGTTCTTCTACAATTAGCAAGAACAACAGTTTTTGAATATCCACATGAGCCAGATTGGTTATGCGGATAATGTTGCGGACTTATTCACTAAGTCAATTCCAAATTCTACTTTTGAGACACATTGGGTTAACAATCAGAGGGAGTCATTTTGGTAGATAGTAGGGCGAGTCTGGATCACATTTAGTATCAATTGTACTTAATGCGTGGCACTCTTTTTTCCTTCAACCAACATTTTGTTTTTCCCAAGAGTTTTTTGTGTACTTGTCAAGATTTTTAGTGAGGCAACAAGTTATGCATCACACATTAAGAGCTCGACACAAGAGGGAGTGTTTAAATAATACTCTCTAATAAGGTTAGGATAGAGATTCTAGGAATCCCTGATTATTCGGAACATTGATGGTATTGATTGTAATGCATGTATTTAAGGTCTCTTTATCAATAAATAAAGTATACAGTTTTAGTTATTATTCTCTATCCTTCAACAGCTACCACATATTTGAGTTTGCATATATCTTATAACTCATTTGCTGTATAATTGATATCGCAAATATATTATTTTCTTGATATTTCTACAGTACTTGTAATATAGTTTTTAACTAAACCTCCGTTGAGAAATAACCTATATATAAGAATAAATGTTGCTTGACCCAACAATATGAACGTATACAGTTTTATTGTATATGATTTAGTATGTTGTGTTTTTCTTTTTTTGCTAAATATAGTAAAGTTAAAAAATCACGAAAAAATGAATTCTCTCTTGGAAAACTGGCTCTCTCTATTTCTCCAAAAATACCCTAGCCGCCCCTTCTTCATTTCCTCCGATCTCCCTCCCCCTTTCAAAATCAAAGAACATATCCACTCTCGCCTCTCTCTCATGCTTCTTCCAAACCGATTGCATGTCGAATCCCGACATGCTTGAGTTCTAAAGCCCTCCTAACATGGAGGTCTCTGAACCGCAATAACTAGTGGTGGCACTTAGGAGCGGTGGACTTCGCTTTGTCTGATGATAGGGTTTAGGGGTGATGAGTGGGTTTAAGGAGTGGCCCACATCTTTTCTCTCTCTCCCTCAACCAGTGGATTATGTCCAAGCCTTTAAACTCCGAATGGTATCAATATGGAGGGATGCCTCGGGGTCAGGTATGATCGGATTCGATCGAATCTCGATTGACCGAATTGTTTGTAAGTTCAAGTTCGAATCGGATCACCGGTGATCTATCCAGCCAGAATGGCCTATGGTTATACCTCTCGACAACAGCCGTGGTTGAAGGGTTTGATGATATGTCTGACCCTTTCGAGGTGCAGACGGCCAAGGGACATGCATGGGAAGTGATGTAGCTAGTGGAAGGTTGATGGGCATCGGGTGTGTTACAAGTGAAGTGGTGCAAGAACATCGGAAATGCTCTTGAGGGGTACCTTGAACATGACTGAGACTTCCTCCTCTACAAGTTGGAGGTCAAGCTCTGGGTTGATCTTGATTTTCAGCGACCATTGGTGGTAAGAACTATATTCAATTTCGCTAATGTGTATTATGCGGATGTAGCTGTTTCTTATGAGAAGATTAAGGGTTTTTGTGGAAATTATGTATCTTTCATGCACGGAGTAGAAGGTTGTATGTTGCCGACTAGGGTATTTCTGGTGCTGGTAAGGGCTGGCTGAACTGAACGCCCTTTGGACTGGGATAAGGAAGCAGGTCGTTCAAACACAGTGGCAGCTTAGGGTGTCCAGGTGGGTCACGAGACTAATCCAAGGAGTGCCCAGGGCACCGATTGGGAGTGGACAATTGGATACTAGTAGGTGCTCAATGACTGAACTTTTAGAGGCGATGCATCGGCCTGGCAACAGAACTTCGTTGGTTGGACCATGGTTGACCACCCATCCTCCTTCACCGCCGGTGAGCCTGAGTGGCAGAACTGGCTTGGAGGAGGTGCCTAAGTTGAGAGAGGGTTCATTGGTGACACCTTGACTTGATGGTATGCGACATGTGGCACGCATGCAAGGTGACTCTATATTTGAGAGAAACCCCACTAACACATTTTTTGTTTTGTAGGTTGATTGAGAGGATTAGCAACTATTCTCAGGACCTTTAGATCCATCGATGGTGGATGTGGAGCCACATATGGCCCAATTGGACGCACCAGTTTCTTCAGTCCTGCAGCTTGTGGGTGCTAATGTCAGCCTTACCAGCACTTCTACTTTGTCAGCCGCTGACCAAGATTCAATATGCGGGCTGACTCTAGAGATCACAAGGCCCGTGGAATCATCAGCCCCGAATGCTCCGGGGCTGATGGTTGGATTAACCCAGTTGACTGGGCAAGCAGAAAATATATCAGGTCATGGGCCCGGGAAGAGGATTGACTCTTCATGTTAGTCGCCCCCCCAAAAAAGAATATGGGAAGTCGCCCAACAGCAAGAAGCGGAGGTTCAAGCTAGGGCTTCCTCCGAAGTCCCATAAATGGGAGTTCCCCAAAAGAGGCCTATTCTACTACCAGTGAACATTGAGGTTGAGGAGTTGCATCGTAACACGACTCAATAGAGAATTTGAAGGTGTCTAGCTAATTAAGGAGTGGTACATTTGAAATTTTGATAGTTATTCGTGCTACTCCGATTTTTTAGTTTATGGTGTTTTATGCTTCACAATGTATTCTAGTATAGTAATACTTCAAGACTTCTCTTTATCGGGCAGTGTAATCCAGTGGATCGGAATTCTATATTACTGCCACATTTTCTTAATGAATATTTGATCGACCTTCTGAGAAAAAAATATAGTAAAGTTAATCTTTTGTATAGAAAATATGAAGCTAATATTGTTTAAGGAAAATATATATGCCCCTTTTGGAATATGATTGAAAATGTCAATTTAGATTATTTTTTTGTATTATTAATAAAAAATAATATCTAAGTGATTGTTCTACTAAAAGGGGAATTAGATGGTGTTGAAGTGTTTCTCTCTCCCTCTCCTCTCTCTCGACAAAAACCCTAGCGGCCTAGCCGCCTTCCTCAAAAATAATTTGTCAGTCTATTTCCGATCTAGATCGATTCCAACCATCCTTCTTCTGACTTCCCTTCTCTCCTGGTTGATTCCCTATCTCATCTCCCTCATAAATATCAAAATCAGGGCTTCCCCATGGTAGCCGAAGAGGAAGACATTGCTGCCCAATTTCAAGAGGGGCTTGTTTTTTCAGATGATGATGACGACATTTTCTGTGTCATCGATCTTGCCTCGCCGACCGAGGTGGGGGAAAAAGGACTTGCAACACTGGCGACGGTCATACGATATAGCGTCGTGAGGATTTTTGGGCCGGTGGAATTGTAGGAGGTCCTAGATCCATCGTTAAAGGTTGCCATGAAGCGCCTGTGGCATGGTCGCTCGGGCCGAACCATGTTGTACTTTATCAGCATCATTTAGACCGATTTTTCTGCAGATTCGGCGATCCAGTGGCTATTCGCTGTGCCACTAGAGGCCCATGGTTTTTCAAGGACCAGACAGTGGTGGTGCAGGAGTTTGACGGGTTCTTCGATCCAACAGTGGTGCCGACAGCAGTGACGAGGACTTGGATGATGTCCCAAAACGTCCCTAAATTGGCACTGACCCGAGAATAGGCGAAGCTCTTACGGAAATTTTTCAGGAAATATCGGTAGCATGACCATGCTTTGCTGGAAAATGAGGTGACGAAGGTCAAGGTGAAGATCGATCTCAGTCGAGGCGTGGTGGTTCGAAGAAAGATCTGATTTGACTCGAACTGTGTGCTATCGGTAAGTTTTGAGTACTCGAATGTGAAGAATTTTTTTCCACCGTGCGGGTTGTTTGTGCATGGTTGTGCATGATGCATTGTGGAGCGAGTCCAAGAGAAGTGAATGGCGGAGAAAGAGGCGGCATGCTCTAAACAGCCGCCTCTGAGGTTTGAAAATAAGCTGGCAACTGCCGCGGTGGCCCAATCTACAAAGGTGGCACATCTGCTGGCTGTGGTGAAGTAGAGGCCAACGGCATCGGATGTGGTGATGACCCCAGCCAGTGGACCCCAGCTGAAGGCACCAGTGCATGCTGGCCATGTAGCGAACATGAAAGAGACGCGGAACCCCAGTCAGGGACATATGTCCTACATGTAGGGTAACCCTCTTTTTGAGGGAGACCCACTGACCTCTTATGTTTTTTCTCATGTTACAGGTACAGATGGGTTACTAATGTCAGGCTCATTTAGAGGGTGCACTGCAGCCCAAAAAGTCGTAAGGCCCACTCCTGAGGACCAGAAATACTATGTTAGGACCGAGCAACGTGTCACAAGCTGATTTTTTATGCAGCGGATTTTGCTTGTGCGACACTATGGTTCTCTAACCAAGACCAGCCTATCATCCCTTTTTCACTTTTTGGGATATAATGTGCATACTCGCATACAACTTTGATGCCATCTTACTCTTGCCAAAATCCTTCTGACATTATGTCTACACTTGTTGAGGTTAACCCACGAGCTCTACTCACCACTAAGTCTCATCACTTAAGACTTATTGTTCGCATCCTCATGTCATGGTAAATTAATCCAAGACACTCGCCCACTGACTGATTACTTCCTTGTGTCATAGTACATCTCTCCATGACACTCACACCCTACTTGATCGCTTCCTTGTGTCCTGGTACATCTCCCCAAAGACACTCGCCCAACCGATAGGTTACCATGTTAGTATAAATGCTCCCTCAAAGCCATCCTTTGCTTATCAGACTTCTCTTTTTGTTGGACATTTCATTGAACACTCGTGTTATGTGTTGTGGCTTACGTGAACTCGACCATCTCTGGAGCACCCAACATTAACCTACCTTTGAGATGTGTGCACACATCCTGGCCGCTCATAGTCTCAAGGCTTCCCCTCAATGTGGCCTCTCTTGGCGGCTTACACACTCAAGAATCACTTCTAGAGTCACTTGGATAATGCACCCATCCTAGTGACTTACATCCCAAGTCTCTGTATCCCATCATGTGCTCCTTCAACTCTTCACTGGACACTGCACTAGTCCATCACATGTTCCAATATATCTTTCATGATCCTTCTCTGTTCGGTCTCGTAGCTAGCTCACTTCCTCACATTTTTCAAGGTGTAGAGGAACCACTCGTACTCGTGCACACCTCGAAGTAGTCCCCACCATCCGCGGTGCTTACCCATACACACCTCGAGGCTTACCCATATGCTCCTTGGGGTAGTGCCTACAATCCTCGATGCACACTCATACTCATGTCCCTCTCCTATTCATAACCCAAGCTCCATGTTCCATCAGACTACCATCACGTCCTCACTTCCTTTTATTCAGGTCAAGCAACCTTGGCACTCCCCTTGGAGGCCTACTTGGTCCTAAGGGCTTACTCTCGCCCATAGTCCATTCCTCGAGTGTTGCTTCCATCTAGCATCTTACTCACTCGAGTGTGTCATATGGGATGGCACCCCATCTGGTCTTCGTTTTCGTCCAGCACGGTATGACTCACCCCGCGCTTCCTCTTAGGCCAAGCCGAACCCAAAACTGTACCTTCGTCACTTACTGCGTGGCCATTGCGCACCACGAGGTCTCGACATATATTACTTAAGCCCACACACATGTCTATACGCCGCTGGCATAGGGAAAACCCCAAAGGACCTCACCCACGACACACATGCCATAATGGCCATTTCGTCGGCCAATACCGCCCAAGAGACTTCATGACTCGTGGAAACCCATGTCGTTCCTTCTAGACTTCATAGGCTCAGCTCTTGGGCCTACAAACGCCCATGAGAGCTCACTTAATGCCCCCCCAGAAGGGTGGCACTAACGGTAGTGGAGAGCTTGACACTATGTACCCCCTTATATATGATAACGGGCATAACTCACTTGGCAGGAGGAAGCAATAAAATGTCTGAGGAGTCATAGTGACCCATAACTTATTCATACAAACTTCAAATTACATACCGTCAAGTGCGTTGTACTCTTTTCGTCATTTCGGACATTTCTCATGTTCAGACTTTCTCAAATTCTAAGGCGAAGTACCTCGAACCCGATAATCACCAACTTGCACTTATTTATGATTATGTCACTAAGTCTTCACTTTCCAACTCACATTAGCTTCCTTCCAATGCTCGTTAAGGCTTGGCTGTATGTCATGAGTGCACAACTTGTGCAGCTCATGACACGGTGCAAGACAAAAGCTGTGTCGCTGACAATTCGATCATCTCCTTGGACTACTGTTGCGATGCACGCAGAAAGCACATCGTTGCTTGCTGAAGGTAGCGGGCGACGTACTGATGAGGCATCTCCGCTGGCGTTGGGAGGATCTGAGTTGGCCGTCCCAGTTCCTTTGGATGGAAGGAAGAGAGGGATGCGGGAGGAGACACTACCACCAGGAGCTGGCAGCAGCATGGTAGCGAATGACTGTGTGTCGGATGTGTCTAAGTACGAGTCTCCGCAGAAGAAGGTGGAACTCAATCCAGCTGATGAGAAGATGGCTGAAGAGCAACATGAGTTGTTATAATTTTGGATGCATAACTAGATAAAATGTGGGGCCCGAATTTTTTCTAGTCATTTCCCTACGTCTAGTCCGTCTAACTATACAATGTGATAACATTGTTATGAGCATGATATAGTATAGGTTGCTATATGAAGCTTTTTCTATCAAGCCAACACTCAATGTTCTTCTTTGTAACTTATTATATCTAATATAATTCTATATTTCACCTCAAAAAAAAATATCTAGAAAATCTGCTTTCATACGCAGTAATTCAATGTGCATTCTCTATGTGTGAGATAAGACTCATGAGACCATAAATGAAAGGCGAGTCTTTAGAACCACCTAACAGTGCAAAGAAAGTGATCGACATTGTCACGCCACTTTTGCGTCATTTTGAACTCGGTTTCTCCGTACGTTATGGTCTTGTGACTCTTCTCTCAATACAAACCAAACCTGCTGCCAGCAGATTCACCTTAATTATAATCAAATAGAGGAAGAAGAGGGAGAACACTTTGTGGGTTGCAATGTCATGTGAGTGGGTTTGGATTTTTCTGTCCTGTTTTAACATTTGAGAGTTCAAATTCATCAACTATATATACATTACTCACTTCCCTCGTCTCATTCAGCTTCGGGGACTACAATGGGAAAGAGAGGTGAGTGAGTCTTATTTCAGTCTATCAAACTCAAAAGAGTAGCTCAGTACAAAAAATGGGTGATCATCCGTTCTCCTAGGGGAAAATTTTTATTCCAAAGTTTTTATATTTTGTCAGTTCATATGACATGGACAAGTATACAATATTTCTCAACTTTGATTATGTCAATTTCGTATGGCGCCTTTTTTTATGCTTATTGTTTGATTGGAAATTAGTATTTCTGTGCAGGCCATTACACCAGATGACCATGTTTTGATTAGGACCTTAGGTCGTGTACGTGTTTAGGGGATTGATTTGTATATATGGTTGGGAGGAAGTTTAAATTGTGATCTATTCTTTGCTTGCAGATATGCTGCTGGTTTTGGTTATTGTTGTACTTGTGTTCTTGTCATTGTTGCCTCCTACTAGGAGTGTGCATGTGATTCACCACCCAAAGACAGGCGAGAGGTGATTTTTGCTCGTCATGGGGCTGTTGCTACTGATGATGGCCGGTGTTCCAAAATTGGGATGACAGTGCTTCGACAAGGAGGTCACGGGATGGATGCAGCTGTAGCTGCTGCTCTTTGCTTAGGGATGGTGAGTCAAGCATCAAGTGGCCTCGGTGGAGGAGCCTTCTTGCTTGTTAGGGAAGCCAGTGGTTGTGCACAGGCATATGACATGAGAGAAACTGCTCCGGCTCAGGCTTCTGAGGTCTATATTCATAACTCAGTTACTTCCATTTTTTTAATTTTTTGTCAATTTGATGTAGTCATAGTTAAGAAGTACATTACGGCAACAAGTGTTTCCCTTTCTTTCTTTTATTCTTTTTTCCTTTTATTTTAGCTAATAGTGTTTCCTTTTCTTAACTATCTGAAAAGGAAAAGAACTACTGGTACACACCACCAGTCCACCACAATTGTGATCGCATGGGTATAATTAACAATACCTCAAATATGTAGACCTAATCACAAATATTTAAGACTAAATTTCACTTGCTTCATGCAGAAGTTGTTTAAGGAAATTTGTTCAAAACTGGGTAAAATGTTCTGTTTATGTGTTTACTTATTTTTCCATTAGGATTTTCAATGAGCCAAGTGTGTAATTAAACATAGTTGGTAATCTTTCTCTGCAACAATCATGCATTTCTGTACTAGGACTACTAACTGTGTTTGTAATTCAATTACAAGCTAGCTACTATCTGTATATACACTGTTTGGTCAAGTCATTCTCAACAGATCTTATTGTGTGGTAGAATATGTATGGTGGCAATGCTACTTTGAAGAGTAAAGGCGCTCTCTCTGTAGGAATTCCAGGAGAACTGGCAGGCCTTCACGAAGCTTGGAGACAACATGGAAGGCTTCCATGGAAAAGGCTTGTGAAGCCAGCTGAGCATCTTGCTCGTATGGGATTTAAGGTTTCAAAATACCTCAGCATGCAAATGACTGCCACAGAATCAGGTATCCTAGCCGATGGTGGCCTTCGTCACGTATTTACATCATCAAAAGGGAGGCTCTTGAAGACTGGTGCAACATGTCGTAACACAAATCTCGCAAAGATGCTCAAAACAATCTCACGGTGTGGTCCATCAGCCTTCTATAATGGTTCAATTGGATATAAATTTGTGAAAGATGTTCAAAAGGCAGGGGGGATACTTACAATGAAGGATTTGCAAAATTATAGAGTTAAAGTGACAAAACCAGTAACCACTGATATTCTGGGGCTTAAATTACTAGCTATGCCTCCACCTTCTGGCGGTCCTCCTATGATACTTGTGAGTATATCTAAGTTTATGCATTGCATGCTATGATTTATGTTTTCTATTTTCTTTGGCTTGTCAAAAAACAATATAGAGTCATTGATGGACTATCAACTCCACTGACATGCAGATGCTAAACATTCTCTCCAAATATGCGAATTTGTCTGAAATTCCCGACACTCTTTGGGTCCATCGAGAGATCGAATCCTTGAAGAATGTATTTGCTGTGAGGATGGATCTTGGTGACCCTGACTTTGTTAATGTGACAAAAGTACTAGCTGATATGCTTTCTCCTAAGTTTGCTGAGGAATTGAAGAAGACCATACTGGACGACAGGACATTTGATCCTGGTCATTACGGTGGCAAGTAAGTCGTTCAGAAAAATCTTTATCTTTGACCATGAATCCAGATGACTAGTTATTGCTTCTTTTGAGTGCCACTTTTGTCTGATGTATAGAAAATTCTCACTCTCTTCAGGCCAATTCATTTGATGTATTTCAAATCAGTTTCTATTGATATATGATAGATATATGTTGCAGTCATAATGTACTGGCATTAATGTTGTGACAATCATAGTCTGGTTGTTGTTGCTCAATAACATAAAGAGTTTGTGATCATTTACAGTTGGTGTATACTTCTTTTTCAGGTGGGAACAGATCAATGATCATGACACCAGTCATTTGTCCATAATTGATCACGAACAAAATGCCATCTCCATGACCACTACCGTGAATTCATACTTCGGTGCACAAATTCTGTTATTGAGTACAGGAATAGTTTTAAACAATGAAATGGATGACTTCTCCATGCCTGGAAATGTTTCAGCAGGTAGCCGACCTCCTGCGCTAGCCAATTTTATCCAGGAAAAAGGCCATTGTCTTCTTGTTCGATGCAAAAATATCTCTCGCGAAGAGATCCTTCTCGCGAAGCAGTCTCTTTTATCTCGGATGTTTTAACCGCGTGGGCTGGTCTATCCTGTTTGTGCTTCGTATGCTGACGTGCCACCGTCTCTCAACGGAATATGGACTGATCACAGCCGCCTGACTTCTATATTAAGCGATTAGAACAGGGAGAGCACCAACCCTGCTCGAATAGGTCCTTTTTGCCTAGAAACCTAGGACTTTGATATGT
This sequence comes from Geum urbanum, assembly GCA_946800695.1. Lineage (NCBI taxonomy): Eukaryota > Viridiplantae > Streptophyta > Magnoliopsida > Rosales > Rosaceae > Geum > Geum urbanum. The sequence goes on from OX327009.1 coordinate 29,084,203, forward strand.
GAATCTCTCGCTAAGTCTTGAAATCGATACTCCACACGTCCTTTCTCGTGCAAAGCAGAGCAATCTCGTAACAGAGTGTTGAGAACACTCGCTCCCTTTAAGTATGCAAGCTCTCAACATACAAGTGACAAGCTCTTCAACTTTCTGGTTGCAATTGCTTCCTTACAGTCGTAATACTCTCACTCGATAGGTGACAAGCACTTAGACTTTTTGGTTGCAAAGAAGATAGGAATCTCGAGGACGAGATGTCCGTCTAGGTTTGTTTGCGTATAGCAAGATTGTTTGATTGATTGGGGGGCTTCTCATAAGATCCTTGCTCTCCTTATATACTCGCTTAATAACAGTCATTTATTCCATTTCAAATTCCTTCTGCTCTTGTAATCATGGTCTGAATCCAACACCAGCATACGTGTCGTATTACTCATAGATCTCCAATTCCATCATAACTCTTTCAAGAGTTCTATATAACATCAAACTAGTTATGACAGAATCTAAGCCGCATAAAACCAGCTAATAAGACATAGTTCTAAAAGAACTCAAAGTCCTTCTCTAGCGAAGCTCGCCAGACGTTATATCACTTGACTCCTCGCCAAGCACCACTATTATAATAGGCCGCTCGCATAAACCTCGGTCATCCAAGCCCAAAATGAAATTCTTTATTTAGGCCCAAACATTGCCCCTCAGGTCTTGAACTTGGAAACTTCCTGAACAAGCGAAAAGACTTGAATATATCTTGACCAGTGTGCCTATTGACTTTGAAACGCTATACCATCACTCGAACGCCACGTCAACCAACTCTTCGAAAAAGTATGATGCTCGACTGACACATCTATAAAAACACCAGTCCACATCCACAAATTTCATCTTTCAACAAAACCCTTTCATCTGCTCAGAATCTGCACTTTCTAACTCTTCAGTCAAAAAGTTCAAACCTTTCCTTCTCACCGCCGTCAATCCTTATTTCTCCAGAAAAATGCCTCCTCGTAAAGACATTTCCAGCCTTTATGAAACTCATGACGCAAAGAGATTCTCCTTATTTATCATGCACTTCTTGCGAGTAGATAAACCGTCTTCAAAGTCCACTCTTATTTGGACACGTATTTTCTATTTTCGAGCGTAATTACTCTCGGGAAACCAAACCGGTGTGACTCCTATGTATAAAAGGTTTCTCTTTCCTTTGTGTTATGAACCAACACTTTCGCGAGAATGAATTACCTCACTGCTTATTTGCTCTGGTCTTCCTACCCAAAGAAACCTCCAGATAAATCTTTTCATGTTGTGTTCTTTAGATAGCAATATCCATGTCCAAACCTGGACTAGATAGCAATATCTATGTCCAGGCGTTGCCTTGGCTATCCCAACTTGAGTCAGTAGAAGAAGGGAGAAGCCACAATCCCGAGGTGAATTCCTCTTCGTCCTCCTCCAATGCACCCGCTCGGTGTCCATATGCACCGGAGGTGGAAGGCCTCTTCAATGTGGCCTGCAATAGATGGGGAAAGATGGGGTGTCACCCTGGGAAGAAGGCAACAAACGTCAGGGCAGGTGCATAGGTCTTTTGTCCTGATGCACCTCCTGTGTTTTCAGATCCTCCCCATCCCTCACCGAGGTCGATCTCCATGTATACATATTTGATGCATCTACCTCAGGGGATGGTAAACAACACAGAGGATCTTGTGAAAAACAAACTTTTATTTTCTTTTTCTCTGTTGCTGATTCGGGTTTGTTTTTCCATATGGTATCAGAGCTTGAGGCCGCAAAGCCTTTGTATTCTCCCAAGTATTGAATGTAATATTATATTTGAAGTGTAAAAGTTCTTTGTATTGATAAACTCATATATAGTTTGCTCAAAATTTAGGCCACAAAAACTGGCTAATATGAACTTTGACTTGGAAGAAAAACCATAAAAATTACAAAAATTTAGCCTCGAGTACAGGCCCTAACTTTTTAACCCCATAATAGGCTATTATAATGTACATAATCCTCAGTATGTGTTGCCCCTGTAGTTTACTTATGCGAGAGCATAAATAAACTAGATTACGCTGTAGTTGGAGGATCTTCATACTCCCAAACTGGTTGTATGAATTTCTTTAGGTAACGACCATTTATTGGGTTCGCGTGTATAGTACCATCTCGATCTCGCAAGCGAACAGCTCCTTTACCCAACAGTCGATCGATAATGTATGGTCCTTCCCATTTCTCTGACCATTTACCTCGTCCTTCAGTCTTCTCGCCAACAGGCAAAATGACTCGCCAGACAAGTTCTCCTTCTACAAAACTCATGCCCCTTGTACGTTGGTCATAGACACGAGCCACCTTTTGTTTCTCAGCACGTAGACTATCATAAGCTTGTATACGTTTCTCATCTAAGTCTTCATGCTCTTGCCATATCGCTTGGACATAGTCTTCACCGATCAAGTTGTGTTGCTCCATCACACGTACAGACTGAACATTGATTTCCAGAGGCAAAACAGCATCGTGCCCAAACATTAATGCATAAGGAGTTGTACCTGTGGGTGTCCTCTTACTAGTCCTATAAGCCCACAAGGTATTAAAAAGTTCTTCATGCCACAGTCTGGCATTGCTCGCGAGCATCCGTTTGAGGATATGAATAATGATTTTATTGCTCGCTTCAGCTTGACCATTGGATTGGGCATAGTATGGAGAAGAGTGAAGAAAATGGATCCTAAGATCCTTCATTAGAGTATCTACTTCTCCAGACATGAATGCTGCCCCACGGTCTGAAACAAAACTCTCAGGAATGCCAAACCGACAAATAATATCTTCAAACAGGAACTGGCGGATGGCATTTGCAGAAGATACCCTGAGAGGTCGAGCTTCAACCCATTTTGTGAAGAAATCAGTAGCCACAATGATAAACTTATGCCCTTCAGATGAATGAGGATGAATCATTCCTATTAAGTCCAGAGCCCATCCTCGAGTTGGCCAAGGCTTGATTATTGGCTGTAATGGTATTCTGGGCATATGGTTGACTGGACCATGTTTCTGGCATTCTTCACATCCTTTCGCGAACGTGATGCAGTCTCTGAGCATTCCTGGCCAATAAAAGCCATGTCTTCTTAATAACCATCTCATCTTGGGACCGGCCTGGTGAGCCCCTGCAATCCCAAGATGGACCTCTCTCATTAACCGATTAGCGTCGCGTCCGAAGACATACCTTAACAATATGCCTTCCTCTCCCCTTCTATATAACTCAGCATCCTTGAGTACATAATTGAGAGCTAAAAATCAAATCCGTTTGTCTACTGGATTATTAGGATCCTGGAGATAAGAGATGATTTCCTGTCTCCAGTCCTTGTCAATGTGATCAAGTGTAGCAACGTACCATTCATTTTTATCTTCTTGTCGTGTAAGGAAAGATGGAAAGGTGGTTGCGTGGGGAAATCAAAGATACTCCTGCCCTAGCCATAGTACTCGTACTGGACCCATCAAAATATAAACACCAAGGAGCCAAATCAATACGAGCGAGATCCAGTTCTGCCCCCTCAACCACCTCTTCCATGGGATGATGAGCCAAAAACTCAGCCACTGCTTGGCCTTTTACCGCCTTCTGAGGAACATATTGTAAAGAAAACTCTGACAAAGCCAGAATCCACTTTCCAATGCGTCCACGGAGAATCGGTCTGGACAACATATACTTCACTAAATCTGTTTGTGCAATGACGCACGTAGTGAAGGAAAGCATATAGTGCCTCAACTTACACCCTGAAAAGTATAAAGCTAGGCACAATCTTTCCATTGGAGAGTATCTTGTTTCACAATCGTTCAAGGTACGACTCAGATAGAAAATAGCACGTTCAACTCCTGCCGTGTCGTCCTGAGCTAATAGACCTCCAATGGAGAGACCAGTAGCTGATATATACAGCTTAAGAGGAACCCCAGGTCTTGGAGGAACCAAGACAGGTGGGTTTGTTAAGTAGGCTTTAATGGTTTCAAAGGCCTCTTGATGTATAGGCTCCCATACAAAGTCCTTTTGATTTTGAAGCTTGAGCAGTGTGAAGAATGGTTGTGTTTTCCCAGCAGCATTGGCAATAAATCGTCCTAAGAAATTGATCTTTCCTAATAAGCGCTGTAATTCTTTCTTACTCTTTGGTGGGACTGCATTGAGAACTGCTTGTTTCTTGTCATCGGGTATCTCAATCCCACGCTGATGAACCAAAAAACCCAGGAAATCTCCTGCCTGGACGCCAAACACACACTTGGCTAGATTCATCTTCAGTTGGTGTTGCCTCATTCTGAGAAACACTTGCCTCAAGTCTTCAAGATGATCGCTCCTGCGTTTCGTTTTGACTACCACATCATCAATATATACCTCCATGGTCTTACCAATAAGATCATGAAAGATCAAATTCATTGCTCGTTGGTAGGTTGCCCCTGCATTTTTAAGTCCAAATGGCATGTCCACGTACTCAAAAACACTTGCAAAGCCTGGGCACCGAAACGCAGTTTTATGTCTGTCTGCTTCAGCCACTGGAATTTGATGATATCCAGCAGTGCCATCCATGAATGTTAACATTTCCTGGCGGGCAACTGAGTCCACCAACAAATCCGCCACTGGCATAGGGTATGCATCCTTTGGGGTTGCATTGTTCAAGTCTCTGTAGTCGACGCATACTCGCATCTTTCCATTCTTTTTCTTGACTGGGACTATATTAGAGAGCCACTCATTATATTTGGCTACACGTATAATCCCTGATTTGAGCATTTCTCGACCTCTTCCTTGACTAGAATTGTTGTTTCTGTGTTCATGCGACGCATCTCTTGTTTCACAGGTTTCTTCCCTTCAATGATGGGCAAATTATGACAAACCAAATCTGGTGACAGACCAGGCATGTCGTCGTATTTCTCTGCAAAACAATCTGCATATTCTTTTAGCAATTCGATAAGCTTGAGTCTCTCCTCAGGCTCCAGAAAGGTACTAATAGCCACAGAGATTGGCTCTTCGTTTGTCCCAATATTGATGTGTTCAATAAGATCTTTGACTTTAGGACGTAAATCATCTAAAGCTGCTGGAGCTAATTTAATCTCGTCCTCCTCCTCTAAGTCTTGTAAAACGTCTTCATCCACGTATTCCAAGGCTGCAACCATTGGAACCTTCTCAAAGGCCTGGCTCTCTAGCAGAAAATTATGAAAGCGTTCGTGTAGAGAAAGGCAAGCCTCGGCCTCTATATCTGATAGAGACCCAATCATGGAGATCGTTTAGATGGTAGCTCAATGGTGTAGGGTCTTTTACTATCCTGAGTTGCTTGAATTATACCCCACTGAGCTAGTTCTGAGGCCGTAACACCAACTGGGCGGCCTTTACTGTCGACGCCATATACTTCCAATGGCCTAAGGTCACTGTGGTAGTATCTGGCCTCCAATGCATTAGCAGAAACGGAATATGGACGAGGGTCAGCATTGACAAGTTCTGCCTCGCCTGACTCCATGTTCCAGAGTAACATCTGCTGATGGAGAGAAGATGGTACACAATAGCTTCGATGTATCCAGTCACGCCCCAGGATTGCACTATACGGAGATGTGCATTCTACCACAAAGAATGTGTAGGTTCCTGAGGCCAGCCCGTTGTGTACCTGTAAGAAAACAATACCCAAGGTTTTGGTTATGCTACCCTGAAAATTTCTGACACTAAGCGAGGTTTCTTGGATAGCAGACTTGGGAACGCCTATTAGGGCCATTGCCTTAACGGTGATGATGTTAACCGCTGCCCCTGAGTCCACTAGGAGTTTATTCAACTGAATGCCTTGGACTTGTCCTGTGACATATAACGGCCGCATGTGCATGGCCATGTTAATAGTAGGCTTGGAGAACATCATCTGGCCTTTTGTGTGTGATGAATCCATCTCTAGTACTTCAACCAGTGTTGAACCACTTGGTAGCTCTGGTTCCTCGTCTGGTAATACCACATTGTTAATAGTCTTGGATTCATCTCTTGATGCTGACGGAGACAAAGCATATTTAGAAGATAAGACAAACACCATGTTAATGGTGGAAATGTCTTCCTCAATACAATCAAGTGCTTCTGCGTCTTCGTCCTCACCGTAGTCCAACAATTGCTCATCATCGTTGTAGGTATCATCTCCATCCTGATGTCCATCTTCGTTAGACATTGTGGTTACCTCAAGATGGGCTACTTGCTATATTGGATCCTCAGGAGTAGGATCAATGGCTGCTGGTAGTAGTTGTGGTGGAGTTTTTCCTTTGGGAGCAGGGATCAGTCTTTGGGCCTTCGCTTGTTCTTCCACAACCAAAGGCCTGGGTTTCCATCGCAAGACTGGAGGCTTGCTCGGAGTATTCTGTTTCTGCATGCCCCCTGTTCCCTGAGGGGGTGTCTTTAGCCCTACTGTTTTCATCGTGTCCTCCTCAAAGGTGAGGCGTCTCCTTACTGGCTATCGTTTTGCAGTTTCACGATGAATCTCCTGAGTAGATTCAGGCTCTTTACCTTTATTCCCTAATTCTGGGTTATGTTCGAAAACTCCTGGTCTTTGGGCTCTCACCTTAGGGTCGCGAGACTTCTTCCCAAAGACCACCAATGGGTTTGCTGCAAGGGTGTTCAATCTCCTTTGCAACACTTCTGGAGGGAACTCCATATCTTCTTCTTTGATCAAGCCAGCTTCATAAGCATACAGTGCTATCTTGGCCCTACCAAAGCGTCTTTGAAGGTTTCTCCTCTTGCTTGGAGTTACCTCAATGGTTTTCCCCTTCTCCCTTACATACCAAACATCCTCCTTTGTAATATTTCTCGATGCTGGAGGTATATATGGCTTCGCGAGAGTACTTGCAACTTTAGACTCAGGTGTTTTAGCCAAACTGGCTTGGTCTGTTGCTCGCGAGCGCTTGGGAGCTGGAATATCCCTTTGTCTTGTTTACTGGGGCTGATGATCTGTGCTCGAGAATAGTTCTGGGAAAGACTTGGCTGCTTGAGCCAGTTCCTCATAAGAGATCTTCAGTCCACTTCTTAGTTTACAATGTGCATAAAGGGCTACTGGCGATTCTGCTTTGGGGTCCACCTTTTCTTTTCCTTTATTCCTTGGTGTGTAAGATGGATTCTCGCCAGCAGTTGGTTGGTCGTTAGACTGTTTTCTTTTATTTGATTTGTCACGTGTTAGTTCCAACATTCCAACCATGGGGGCCGTCAAGCCTGGCGAGGGGTCCTGCTCTATTTCTATCACTCCCTCGTCAATCAGCTGTTGTATCTTGTACATCAAATCTCAACAAGCAGCCGTAGTGTGACGTCCCTATCTGTGGTGGTATCGACAATAGGGCAAACCCCTAACATCCTCAGGATGTGGGTCAGGTGCTCCCCAATTGTCAGGAACCATAGCTATTCCTTCTAGGCATAGCTTAATGAATATCTCCTCTCGCCAAGACGCGTCATATGTTATGCGAGTCCGCTTAGGTCGGACAAACGCTATGTTTCGATTAGATCTTCGTCTTGACCGTTTCTTCGCATGGGTTGGTTTATTTTGATTACCCCCTGAAGAAGTGCCACTGGCAGGAGAAGTTGTAACTGGAGGAGATGGTGTTCTGTGAAGATATTGTGGGTGAAAATCCATCTCGCCCCTGTTGTTTATTTCAATCACTTCCCAGTTGATCAGACCTTGGATTTCATCTCTCAAGGTGGAACACATCGTTGTTCGATGACCAAAGTGATTGTGAAATTTGCAGAAGTGCTGGGCTGGCTCTTTATACCGTAATTTTCGTAGCTCAGTAATTGGGTAAAAAGAGATCAGCCCCATCTCCCTTAGCCTATCAAAGAATTCTTCTATCATATCCAATCTGAATGAATAGGCTAAAAAGGATGATTGATTCCAGTCCTCCACATCGTCGAGGTGCCTATCAGATGAGGTCCAATTCACATCAACCATATTCACCTGTGGAGTAGGAAACGGCTCGGAATCCACTAATGCAGCGGTTTTGGACGAACCTTCCAATTCTAATTTTCCCTCATTGATCCACTTCTGGATCTGGTCTTTCAGCTTAATGCAGTCTTTGGTAATGTGGTTCTATGCTCCATGGAACTTGCAATATTTCTTACCCTTCAACTGCTCAGCTGTGGGAAGTGGTCCAAAGTCTGCTTTGACGACGCGCAGACTATACAACTCGTCCAAAATTTCATGAGCCATATTGGCATAATAGGTGTACTTCTCAAATTCTGGCTTAGTGAAAGCCACTGTTGAGAGCTTGATTGGACCCCTACTTTTTTGGAGCTTGCGGGGTTTTAAAACTTTGTTTGTTGATAAGTCAACAGCACCTACCTGCTTGCCATCAGAGTCCGACTCCTGGTCGTCTACACCTTCAACATAAGCCACTGTCTTTGGCTTTAACCTATCATAGGTTCGACTACTGTACGTCCCTTTGGACGCATTCCTTCTGTTATCTCTCTCCTGCATATTGCTATGAGCCTTAGTCACAGCCGTGGTGAACTCATTCAGAGAGAAATACTTGGTGTTTAAGAATAGCTGATGGAACGTGTCCTCCAGACCATTCTTGGCCATCTCAACCACCTCTTCCTTGCTCAGAGGGGTCTTACATAGATTATACTCAGACCGGAAACGGTGTAGGAAGGTGACCAGACTTTCTGTCACCGATTGGCTCAAGGAAGCCAGCTTTCCTACACTAGTCTCTGGCCTTGCAGTTCCAAAGTGATCTATGAATGAGGCCTCTATATCCTTCCATTCACTGATCGAACCCTTCTCTATTCCCGTATACCAAACAAGGGCCGATCCTAACAACGATGACCCGAAGACTCTTAATTTGAGCCCATCGTCTTCGGCAAATTGGCCTAACTGCAGAGTAAAATAGGCCAAGTGTGTTGCCGCATTTGCATCATCATCACCAGAGAAAGTCTGGAAGGTTTGGTGTTTGTAAAATTTTGGCCAACGCCACTCGTTAGGATCGTCTTTCATCGGAGGAAATGGTGTTTCGTAAGTTTCATGCATCTTAGATAATTGTATGTTACAATCGTCTAAGAACTTATTTAACCGTTGCTCCCAAGCAAGATGAAAAGACTCCGCTTGCCTAGTTTTCCTGGCCAAGTCCGATACGGATTTGGTTAGAGACCCTATGTCTCTGTCTACCCTTTGTGATAGAGTCGCCGCGTACCGGCGGTATTCCTCCAATCCTTTGTCCATTTGGCGAAGGATATCAACCCGTAGTTTATCTTGACCTTCTACCAAACTAGTCACCTGGGCCCCCATGGCCTCTCTCTCCTCTCGATCTTGATTTAACTCCACCCGTATTGCTTGGATGTCAACTGTCGCTGTATCCACTAAGTGGGCCTGGGTGTTGAGAATTTCTGCATGTTGCTCGATTTTTTGTTCGAGCGCCAAATGGTGATTAGTCTGGTGAATATCTCGCTTGGCTGCATAAGCCAGGTACTGTTCGAGCGTAAGCCCTGTTATTTCCGCCTCACTCATAAATTGAAATGTCATGATATCGAAGTTGTCAGCGAAAACAACTTCAACCGCTTGACTACTTAATGAACGACACTCAGTAGATGTGTGTTCACGGTAAACCGGTTGTGGATGTTTGCGACACTGAGGATAGATCCTTCGATAAGGATCTTCAATTGTCGCTTATAAATGTAAAGAGATATTGTCCCACTGGGCGTGCCAAAATGTTCGATGCAAAAATATCTCTCGCGAAGAGATCCTTCTCACGAAGCAGTCTCTTTTATCTCGGATGTTTTAACCGCGTGGGCCGGTCTATCCTGTTTGTGCTTCGTATGCTGACGTGCCACCGTCTCTCAACGGAATATGGACTGATCACAGCCGCTTGACTTCTATATTAAGCGATTAGAATAGGGAGAGCACCAACCCTGCTCGAATAGGTCATTTTTGCCTAGAAACCTAGGACTTTGATATGTGAATCTCTCGCTAAGTCTTGAAATCGATACTCCACACGTCCTTTCTCATGCAAAGCAGAGCAATCTCGTAACAGAGTGTTGAGAACACTCGCTCCCTTTAAGTATTCAAACTCTCAACATACAAGTGACAAGCTCTTCAACTTTTCGGTTGCAATTGCTTCCTTACAGTCGTAATACTCTCACTCGATAGGTGACAAGCACTTAGACTTTTTGGTTGCAAAGAAGATAGGAATCTCGAGGACGAGATGTCCGTCTAGGTTTGTTTGCGTATAGCAAGATTGTTTGATTGATTGGGGGGCTTCTCATAAGATCCTTGCTCTCCTTATATACTCGCTTAATAACAGTCATTCATTCCATTTCAAATTCCTTCTGGTCTTGTAATCATGGTCTGAATCCAACACCAGCATACGTGTCGTATTACTCATAGATCTCCAATTCCATCATAACTCTTTCAAGAGTTCTATATAACATCAAACTAGTTATGACAGAATCTAAGCCACATAAAACCAACTAATAAGACATAGTTCTAAAAGAACTCAAAGTTCTTCTCTAGCGAAGCTCACCAGACGTTATATCACTTGACTCCTCACCAAGCACCACTATTATAATGGGCCGCTCGCATAAACCTCGGCCATCCAAGCCCAAAATGAAATTCTTTATTTAGGCCCAAACACTTCTATGACACCTACGATAATTCTGAAGGTAATGCATAACCGTTATAGATAGATAAGTAGAGATGAAAATGAGATAAGATAAGTAGCTAGTTTGGTGTGATCAATTTGAAAATAAATGATCAACTTCAATGCTTTTATTCATTAGTGTCCCAATATGGATGTCTTGTTTGCATTGATGATGTTTCAGTGTGTTTCATTTCTTTGTATGTTTTAGGAAAATATAAAAGTAGAGAGAATAGTTTGAAGCAATGAATTGTGTAACTTTATTAATGAATGAGCAACTCCTATATATAGGAGAGTACAAGAGGTACAATCAGGAAAGTAATCCTATTACAATATTAGATAAGTTATACTGTCATATCTTGTAATCTCCACCATAACTAAGAATATCAAATATCCTACAACACTCCCCCTTGTGCCGGTGTATGGTGGTGATGCCTCTTCATTTGCTTCATTGATGCCTCATCAAAACCTTGCCGAGCCAAAAACCATTGCAGGAGAAAAATCGGTCTTGCCAAGTAAAAAGAGTGGAGATCGTCGTAGATGATGATGTGACACATAACTATGTTGCCTCATTAAAACCTTGCTAAGTAATAAAAATTCAGTGGGATAAAAACAACCTTAGTCAAGGAAAAAGAGTACAACGTGTCCTTCACATTCAAAAACGCTCATGTGTATGCTAGACTCCCCCTGATGTCTGCATCTATCCTTGATACCAATAATCAAGGCAGCTTAGACAGGCTGAGCAACCCTATGCTCTTCACATGCTTCTGGAATGTGAATTTGGGAAATGACTTAGTAAATAAATCTGTCACATTGTTCTCAGATCGAACCTGGTTAATCTGGATCTTGAGAAACTCTTGTTATTGCTGATTGTAAAAATACTTAGGCGATATATGCTTGGTGTTGTCGCCTTTGATGTAACCTTGCTTCATCTACTCAATGCAGGTAGCATTATCCTCATAAATGCATATAGGTTCATCAGTAGTGGATCCCAATCCACAAGTCTCACGAATATGTGTAATGATGGACCTCAGCCATATACACTCCTTAATTGCCTCATGAAGAGCAATAATCTCATAATGATTCGTCGATGTAGCGACTAGGGTCTGCTTTGTAGACCTCCAAAATATCGCGGTGTTTCCTATAGTAAAGACATATCCTGTCTGGGAACGACCTTTATGTGGATCAGAGAGAAATCCACCATCAGCAAAACCCGTCAACACATCACAAGGATTGTTGGTATAGGGGGTAAAGGGAATTGCGTCACCATCTTCAATGGCACGTCCCTTCGATACGGTGGTTTTCCATCTTGTCTCTCTGTAGGGATAAAACAAGCTCATATCTATCGTACCCTTCAAGTACTTGAAGATATTCTTAATGCCTGTCCAATGAGGTTGCATGGGCGCTGAGCTAAATCTAGCTAACAAGTTCACAGCAAATGAGATGTTCGGTCTTATGCATTGAGCTAAGTACAGTAATGCACCTACTGCACTTAGATAAGGCACTTCAGCCCCTAACAGTTCCATGTCCTCATCCCTTGGACAGAATGGATCCTTTTCTGGATCTAGGCTGCGGACTACCATGGGGGTGCTAGCAGGATGTGCCTTGTCCATGTTGAACCTTCTCAACATCTTGCGGACATAAGCAACTTGGTGGACTAATATTCCACTACTACGGTGTTCTAGCTCAAGGCCCAGACAAACCATGTCTTCCCAAGGTCCTTCATCTCAAACTCGGATTTCAAGTACTTCGCAGTATCCCTTAATTCATCACCGATGAGATTCATATCATCGACATAGACTGCTACTATTGCAAATCCGGAACTTGTTCTTTTAATGAACACGCAAGGGCATAGCTCATTATTCACATATCCCTTCCCAATCAAGTATTCACTTAGGTGGTTGTACCACATACGTCCAGATTGCTTCAATCCATACAGTGACCTTCTCAATCTTATAGAGAATGCACTCCGTGGTTTAGAGCTACTTGACTTGGGTAATGCGAATAAATCAGGGACTCTCATGTATATCTCTGAATCTAGATCCCCATAGAGATATGCAATAACCACATCCATTAGCTGCATGTCCAGTATTTCAGAAACTACCAAACTGACAAGGTAGCGGAACGTTATGACGTCCATTACGGGAGAATACGTCTCCTCGTAGTCAATACCACGACGTTGTGAGAAACCTTGCGCCACAAGGAGAGCTTTATATCTTACAACCTCATTATTCTCATTACACTTTCTAACAAAGACCCATTTATGTCCTACAGGTTTTACACTTGGCAGGGTTAGCACTACCAAGCCAAACACATGTCTCTTTGTTAGTGAATCTATTTCAGCCTGGATTGCATCTTTCCATTTGGGCCAATCTGATCTCTGTTGACACTCTTCAACAGATCGAGGTTCGATGTCATCATGTTCTATGAGTTCATGTGCAACTGAGAATGCAAACGCATCGTCAATGATCATAGATTCTCTCTCCAAAATCTCATGTATGCTAGCATAATTCTTCAAAATTTCTTTATTCACTGAACTAGGATCAACCGTTGGAACTCCCTCCAAATTGGTTGTCTCAAGGACATAACTATAGTCAGGAATGATTTCATGAGATGGATTCTGAGAGTTGATGAACAATTGATCTTGTTGTGCCGATCTCCCCCTCTTCTTAGGGTGAGTATCCATCGAATCTACATGTCTCCCCCTCTTCCTTTGGGGAACTGTGGCCTCAGCCACCACACATCCACCATGTGTGGCGGCGCCGCTCTCTCCCATCACAGGGGTGGCGGCATGACATCCTCCCTGTGGGATGTTAATCCTTGCAGGCACATTTGCAGTAGTTATATGTGATCTTGTCACTTTAGTAAGGTCAGCAAACGTATCAGGCATCGAATCTGCTACATTACCAAGCTCTATAATTCTCCTTACTTCACTATTTTCTAGTGAGGAGTGGGGATCAAGATGAGACAAGTTAGGGACTGACCATGACAATTCCTGTCGTTCATGTGTCCTTCCTCCCCCTAACGACGGGAAGGTTGTCTCATTGAAGTGACAATCAGCAAATCTTGCGGTAAATAGATCGCTTGTCAATGGTTCTAAGTAGCGGATTATGGTGGGTGAAACAAAGCCAACATAGATGCCCATTCGTCTCTGAGGACCCATTTTATCGCGTAAAGGTGGTGCGATTGGCACATAGACTGCACAACCAAATATGCGTAAATGCGAAATATTTGGCTCATATACAGTAACCAACTGGTACGCAGAAGATGGTTATTTAGCAGCGGGTCTAAAACGAATAAGCATTGCTGCATGTAATATTGCATATGCCCAAGCAGAAGTGGGTAGATTGGTACGCATGACCAAAGCCCGTCAAACCATTTGAAGTCGTTTAATAGTGGCTTCTGCGAGACCATTTTGGGTGTGTACATGGGGAACTGAATGCTCGACATCAATCCCAATGGACATGCAATAATCATCAAATGTTTGCGATGTAAACTCCCCAGCATTGTCGAGACTGATCGACTTTATAGGATGATCGGGGTGATGAGCCCTCAAACGAATAATCTGGGTAAGGAGTTTAGCATATGCAGCATTTCTTGTGGACAATAATGCGACATGTGACCAGCGTGTCGAAGCATCCACCAATACCATAAAGTATCTAAATAGTCCGCATGATGGGTGGATAGGTCCACAAATATCACCTTGGATACGTTGTAAGAATGGAATATTTTCTTAGGTGTCTTTAGCGTAAAAGGGTCTCGCTCCTACCTTGGCTAAAGAGCATGCTTTGCAGAACGAGCGATGAGCACTAGTGTGACGACCCGAACCAGAATCAGATGTGTATTTGGCACGATTCTCGAGATTTGGTTATAGTCGCAGTTTTACGACAGTCTGTGGTTTGTCGATTCGATTCGCGACTATGTTTTCAGTCGAGAATTTGAGTTGAGTGTCTTCAAGGAAATTGTAGAGTACATGATTTCGAGTTCGCAGACGGTTCCGGAAGATTTTTCCGATAACCGAGGAATATTTTATGATTATTTGAAGTTTCGGGTTCCGACGAGTTTATCCGATTGTTTCGAGTTTATCCGAATCGTGATGGTTATCCATTTCGAATCGTCGATCGACCCGAGGGACGAGTATAAATATCGAAAAGTCGAAAAATAGTAGAGAAATAGTCGTAAAACACTGTTGGACCGTTGACCAGACTTTGACTTTCCATTTTGGGAAACTTTGACCGTTGACCGTGGAGGGAGGAACTTTCCGTCTCGGTTTCAACTTCCGAGCACCGTTTTCTGGCCACCATCGGCCACGGGACAGGTACAGTTCGCTTCCTCTCTTAATTTCGAGTATGATGGTGTGTGATTTGGAAGGAATTGATGCTAATATGTATGAACCCGATTTGAACCGAGTTGAGCTACGTCGCCGGTAATGGTGACGGTGGTTCCGGTGGGTTTTGAGGGTGGAGGTTAGGGGGGTTTGACTCCCCTTAACCTTGTGAAGCTTTTCACATGATTTGATTTGGAATTGGTTAGGTTTTGGCTCGAACCCGAATGGGTTTTCCGATGGGTATTCCGAATAGATTTTGATGAAATTTATGGTGTTAGAGAGGGAATTGGTCTGTGAGGTAGAAGAGGAAATGGTTCGCCTGGTTATGGACTGTAATTCTGGAAATTTTGGCCGTGAAATTCCACCGTTGACGGCGCGCCGCCGCCGGCGACGGCGGTCAATGGCGGTCAACGACCGGAAAGTTGACTTTTTCAGATTTCGATGTAATTAATGTCATTTTTCTCGTAATCATGCCCTGGTTATCGTCCAGAGGTTTTTGGGTTGATTTGGTTAGCCGATTTTCAGTCGAGGTTTCGAGTAGGGATTTCGGGATTTCCGTAATTCGTTTTGTATTGCATTTCACATTTCCGGGAACGGTTGGTTTCCGTGCATCAGTACAGTGTTGTGGATTATGATATTGATCAGTATGTTTTGTGAACATTCAGGAGATCGAGATCGGGACCGTGATCGTGTTTCTGGCGAGGGATCTTCCGCCGGTCCTCGAGATTAGCGCGAGTGCGCGTTTTGCTCACCTGTGAGTGGACAGTTTATTTTCACGGAATTATTGCGAGTCCTTTATATATGATTTATGAACTTGAGCATGCAGTATGATTATGGTTTTACGAGCATGAGATTTCATACGAGAATATGTTTAATATGAGCATGTGTTTTACTGTTATACGGTTATACTTATACGAATATACGTATACGAGTATACATACATTTATATGTTGTTTCATGCATTTGCATCGAAATGTTTATGATTTGGTTTACACAGAGTACAGTCTCAGTTACGTTGTTGTATCGATACACTTTGCCTCGTCGGCTGATCCCCGACGGAGGGCCGCCTGGAGGGGCGTTTCCCCAACCAGACCGGTGAGGGGCGTATTCCCCGGAACCGAGGCCATTTCTGGCTTAGAATCACGTGGTAGTCAGGGACTCTGTGATTCAGACTGTACTAGCACGGAGGAGTCCATGAGTGACCCCGTGGGATTTTTACTTGCATGCTCAGTACACTGGAGGAGTTTGAGTTTTACCTTGTGTACTTATTATTTTATATTCCTGGACTCGCATATGTATTTTAAACATAAATATTAACTGGTGAAAGACATTTATTTTCGCCCACTCACTCTAACGTGTTTATTGTCTTTCCCCTGGGCTTTTCGGTTTCCGTGCCCAGTTGCAGTTCAGGTTTTGGTGTTTTCACGTCGCGGTTTGGAGGCTAGTGATCAGAGCTATCTGTGTTTTCCAGTAGGTTCTTGTTTCGCCTACTGATGTATATATTGTATATGTTTTACTTTAGAGGTTGCTCTGATACATTCTGATACTTGTTTATACGGATTTTTCTCGGATATACATATATACATAGTACAGTTTGTTTATTGTTGTTGATTATATTGATGTTGAGAAATCCGGATGGGATTGGTGCCCACGGTTTGGCTTTTGTGGCATAGGACGAAGTGTTAATTTCTGGGTGCAGGTTATGGCAATTCCACGTTAGTAACGAAATTCTGCCGAAATTTTGAAAATTTTTTGTTGGTTCGTATTTTCGAAAGGGTTTGATTCCGGTTTAGGTGATTGAATCGGGATTGGGTCCTTTCAGCTTGGTATCAGAGCATTAGGTTGTCAGATTCTGTAGACTCTTGTAGTTGTGACGCTTAGGGTATTTGAGTTTGTACAGCATGACTGGAGTGATGACCCGACTGGCCAGCGGTACTCATCAATACTTCGGGTGTTGTATGTCCTCAAATATCTGCGGTTTCATGATTACGTTCTTTCTGCTTGTACCTAATGCTTGTCTTGTATCAGTAGGATGCCTCCTCGACGTAGTCCCCGTGTTGATCGGAATGATGATCCTAATGAGGATCGCCGAACGCGCGACTTGCTGATGTGAGTGCTGCGTTTGGAAGAGCGTTTTGACCCTGTGGTCAAGGCTCGCATTGCGGGTGCTACTGTGTTTTCGGGTTCAGTTGATCCAGAGATATGCGAGGCATGGTTGGTTCAGATTGAGCGTGTTTGTGAGCGTCTACAGTTTACTCCTGAGCAGATGACAGTAGCCGCAGTTGGTTTACTTAAGGGTGATGCATACTTTTGGTGGGTTAGCACTGACAGAGTTCCGGTTGATACTCCGTGGACATTGCTTCGTGATCTGTTTATGCGGAGGTATTTTAATCAGGCTACCCAGCAGCGCAAGTACGAGGAGTTTACGAACTTGAGGCAGGGCAGTTTGCCTGTACTTGAGTATCGGGATCGGTTTACCCGTTTGTCTCGTTTTGCGCTGGATATGGTGGCTACAGAGGAAGCCAAGTGTCGTAGGTTTGAGCTGGGATTGAATCTGAATATCAAGGCGACATTGACTACTATGCCGAGGAACAACTTTGATGAGTTTGTCAGTGCTGCACTCCGAGGCGAGGACATTGAGCAGGAGAGACAGCAGAGGTACCAGCCGAGGCGATTTGAGGAGGGTGGACCAAGTCAGGGGCCTTCGAAGAGGCAGAGTTCTGATACTTCTGGTTCAGCTTCATCCTCAGGCAGTGGATCTTACCGCCCACCAGTTAGTACATCGAGGCGAAGACCATTTTGGAGGATAGATCGACCACAGCGGCCACAGGCTAGTGCAGGTTCTAGTGGTTCTAGTTATCCTCGGCGTACTGGTGGAATATTTGCTATACCGAGGGAGTACCCATTGTGTAGTCTTTGCAGTCGACATCATGTGGGTCCATGTCAGCGAGGTCCTGTCACTTGTTTCCGCTGTGGCCAGGTGGATCACTACGCGAAGGAGTGTCCTCAGTTATATGGTGGTGATGGACAGGCGGCCCAGAGTTCTGGAGTTGCGCGAGGTGCCACTACGGGAGCTCGACCAGCACAGTTTGCAGGTCAGGGCAGACAGCAGGGACAACCCCAGCAAGGACGGCCAGCCGGACAGGCGAGGGTTCATGCTATGACTCTACGTGAGGGCAGAGCATCACCGGAGGTCGTTATTGGTATGTTACATGTTTTTGGTATTCCTGTACTTGCATTGTTAGATCTGGGCGCCACACATTCATTCATATCATTTAGACTGTCATCATTAGCTACGGTACCTGCATCTCCACTTCTGGGGTTGTGGAGAGTGTTGTATCCGTCAGGTGAGGTTGTGAGCATCAGTTAGGTTTACCGAGATTGTGAGGTGTTTATTGATGGCCATGGTTTAGCCGCAGATCTGTTACTGCTTGATATTGTGGATTTTGATTTGATATTGGGTAAGGACTTTTTGGAGTCGCACTGGGCCATGTTTGATTGCCACAGGAAGGAGGTCGCATTTCGACGACCAGGGTTGCCCGAGATACTGTTTCGTGGCGAGAAGAATACTTCCCTACCGTGTTTGATTTTTGCGATGAGGGCGGACCGGTTGATGAAGAAGGGTTGTGTTGCTTACCTAGCCCATGTTGTGGACACTACAGCTGCAGTGCCAGACCTTGGTAGTATTGAGGTTGTGTCTGAGTTTCCGGATGTGTTTCCAACGGAGTTACCTGGTATACCCCCTGTTCGGGAGATTGATTTTACCATTGAGTTGTTGCCGGGTACTGGACCGATTTCCCAGACACCTTATCGGATGGCGCCTGCGAAGTTGAAGGAGTTGCAGATTCAACTCCAAGAGTTGCTAGAGAAGGGATTCATTCGACCGAGTGTTTCTCCGTGGGGTGCTCCAGTGTTGTTTGTGCGGAAGAAGGACGGGTCCATGCGTTTGTGCATCGACTATCGGAAGCTGAATCAGATTACGGTGAGGGACAAGTATCCATTACCGCGGATTGACGACTTGTTCGATCAGCTCAAGGGAGCATCAGTCTTTTCGAAAATTGACCTTCGATCCGGATATCACCAGTTGAGGATCCGAGACTCAGATGTAGCCAGGACAGCATTCAGGACGCGGTATGGGCACTATGAGTTTTTAGTTATGCCGTTTGGGTTGACCAACGCCCCCGCAGCTTTCATGGACTTGATGAATCGAGTGTTCAGACGGTTCCTGGACAAGTTCGTGATCGTATTCATTGATGATATCCTGATCTATTCCAGGAGTGTGGGCCAGCACAAGAAGCATTTGCGAGCAGTGTTACGGACTTTGCGGGACCATCAGTTGTTCGCGAAGTTTAGCAAGTGTGAGTTCTGGTTGGATAGTGTGAAGTTTCTGGGCCACGTGATTTCGGCCGAGGGAGTTAGTATTGATCCTGACAAGATCGAGGCCGTGCTAAATTGGAGTAGACCCACTACTGTGCCGGAGATCCATAGTTTCTTGGGGTTAGCAGGCTATTACCGACGGTTTGTACAGGATTTCTCCCGGATTGCTACACCACTGACCAGATTGACGAAGAAAGGCGTCATGTTTGAGTGGTCTGATGCGTGCGAGGAGAGTTATTTGCTCCTGAAGGAGAGATTGACTACCGCACCGGTTCTGACATTGCCGGACGACAGTGGTGAGTTTGTTGTATACAGTGACGCGTCGAAGTTGGGCCTTGGTTGTGTGTTGATGCAGCATGGTAGAGTCGTGGCATATGGTTCCAGACAGCTGAAACCGCATGAGGTCAACTATCCGACGCATGATTTGCAGTTAGCCGCTATTGTGTTAGCGTTGAAGAGTTGGAGACATTATTTGTATGGTGCTCAGTGTAAGATTTTCACTGACCACAAGAGTCTCACTTACTTGCGAACGCAACCAGATCTGAACATGAGGCAGCGCCGATGGATGGAGTTGATCAACGATTATGACTGTACATTCGAGTACCATCTAGGGAATGCCAATGTTGTGGCAGATGCACTTAGCCGGAAATCTGGAGCGTCGTTGTTTCACATGTGTGTGGCTAGAGTATTGATGTTAGCTGAGCTTTGAGCTACAGGTGTTGTATTTGGGTATAATGATGATGGAGCTTTGTTGGCTAGTTTTCAGGTTCGACCAGTGTTGGTTGATCAGGTACGAGAGGCACAGGATTCAGATCCTTATTTACTGGGCAAGAAGACTATGATTCGGAATGGTGTGCCTACAGAGTTCCGATTGAGCGACGACGGTACGTTGTTGTTCAGGGGCAGGTTATGTGTACCCAGGGACGAGGACTTGAAGAAGGAGATTCTGGACGAGGCCCACAGTTCAGCGTATGCGATGCATCCCGGGGGTACGAAGATGTTTCATACACTTCGAGCGTACTATTGGTGGCGCAATATGAAGCGGGAGATTGCCGCGTACGTGAGTCAATGTTTGATTTGTCAGCAGGTGAAGGCGGAGAGGCAGAAACCTGCAGGGAAACTACAGCCACTTGAGATTCCGGTTTGGAAGTGGGAGCATATCACGATGGATTTCGTCTATCAGTTGCCGCGTACTTCGGAGGGCAACACAGGCATTTGGGTTATTGTTGGCCGACTGACGAAATCCGCACACTTTCTTGCACTTCCAGGGAAGGTATCAGTGGGCAGATTGGCCAAGTTGTACTTATCCGAGATTGTTCACTTGCATGGTATGCCTGTGTCGATTGTTTCTGACCGAGATAGTCAGTTCACTTCAGAGTTTTGGCAGGCTTTACAGCGAGCATTGGGCACGAGGTTGCGGTTTAGTACAGCTTTTCATCCTCAGACTGACGGGCAGTCCGAGCGGACCATTCAGACTCTTGAGGATATGCTGAGATCGTGTGTGTTGCAGTTTCGTGGAAACTGGGATCAGCAGTTACACTTGATTGAGTTCGCCTACAACAAAAGCTATCAGGCCAGTATTGAGATGGCACCGTACGAGGTTCTGTACGGGAAGCAGTGTCGCACTCCATTGTGTTGGAGTGAGGTGGGCGAGCGTTGGCTTATTGGTCCTGATTTGGTGAAAACCACGATGGAGGACATACAGGTTATCCGGGATCGACTGAAGGTCGCCCAAGATCGGCAGAAGAGTTACGCAGATGTGACGAGGAAGAGCTTAGAATTCGAGGTTGGCGATTGGGTCTTCCTGAAACTATCTCCGTGGAGGGGAGTTGTGCGTTTCGGGAAGCGTGGCAAGCTTCGACCGCGGTACATTGGTCCGTATGAGATTACGGAGAGGGTTGGAGCTGTTGCTTATAGACTTGAATTACCAACTGAGATGGCTCGTGTTCATGATGTCTTCCATGTTTCGATGTTGCGGAAGTACATCTCAGATCCTTTACATGTGTTAGCCCCACAGCAGTTGCCGATCAGAGAGGATTTATCGTATGTTGAGGAACCAGTGCAGATTCTCGATCGTCGTGAGCAGGAGTTGAGGCACCGTGTGATTCCGCTGGTGAAGGTCTTGTGGCAGAACCACTCAGTTGAGGAGGCCACCTGGGAGACCGAGCAGCGTATGCGGGAGCAGTATCATCATCTGTTCACTTGACAGGTACGTAAATTTCGAGGTCGAAATTTCTTTAAGGGGGGTAGATTTGTGACGACCCGAACCAGAATCAGATGTGTATTTGGCACGATTCTCGAGATTTGGTTATAGTCGCAGTTTTACGACAATGTGTTGTTTGTCGATTCGATTTGTGACTATGTTTTTAGTCGAAAATTTGAGTTGAGTGTCTTCATGGAAATTGTAGAGTACATGATTTCGAGTTCGTAGGCGGTTCCGGAAGATTTTTCCGATAACCAAGGAATATTTTATGATTATTTGAAGTTTCGGGTTCCGACGAGTTTATCCGATTGTTTCGAGTTTATCCGAATCGTGATGGTTATCCATTTTGAATCGTCGATCGACCCGAAATCCGAATCGTGACGGCGGTCAACGACCGGAAAGTTGACTTTTTCAGATTTCGATGTAATTAATGTCATTTTTCTCGTAATCATGCCCTGGTTATCGTCCAGAGGTTTTTGGGTTGATTTGGTTAGCCGATTTTCAGTCGAGGTTTCGAGTAGGGATTTCGGGATTTCCGTAATTCGTTTTGTATTGCATTTCACATTTCCGGGAACGGTTGGTTTCCGTGCATCAGTACAGTGTTGTGGATTATGATATTGATCAGTATGTTTTGTGAACATTCAGGAGATCGAGATCGGGACCGTGATCGTGTTTCTGGCGAGGGATCTTCCGCCGGTCCTCGAGATTAGCGCGAGTGCGCGTTTTGCTCACCTGTGAGTGGACAGTTTATTTTCACGGAATTATTGCGAGTCCTTTATATATGATTTATGAACTTGAGCATGCAGTATGATTATGGTTTTACGAGCATGAGATTTCATACGAGAATATGTTTAATATGAGCATGTGTTTTACTGTTATACGGTTATACTTATACGAATATACGTATACGAGTATACATACATTTATATGTTGTTTCATGCATTTGCATCGAAATGTTTATGATTTGGTTTACACAGAGTACAGTCTCAGTTACGTTGTTGTATCGATACACTTTGCCTCGTCGGCTGATCCCCGACGGAGGGCCGCCTGGAGGGGCGTTTCCCCAACCAGACCGGTGAGGGGCGTATTCCCCGGAACCGAGGCCATTTCTGGCTTAGAATCACGTGGTAGTCAGGGACTCTGTGATTCAGACTGTACTAGCACGGAGGAGTCCATGAGTGACCCCGTGGGATTTTTACTTGCATGCTCAGTACACTGGAGGAGTTTGAGTTTTACCTTGTGTACTTATTATTTTATATTCCTGGACTCGCATATGTATTTTAAACATAAATATTAACTGGTGAAAGACATTTATTTTCGTCCACTCACTCTAACGTGTTTATTGTCTTTCCCCTGGGCTTTTCGGTTTCCGTGCCCAGTTGCAGTTCAGGTTTTGGTGTTTTCACGTCGCGGTTTGGAGGCTAGTGATCAGAGCTATCTGTGTTTTCCAGTAGGTTCTTGTTTCGCCTACTGATGTATATATTGTATATGTTTTACTTTAGAGGTCGCTCTGATACATTCTGATACTTGTTTATACGGATTTTTCTCGGATATACATATATACATAGTACAGTTTGTTTACTGTTGTTGATTATATTGATGTTGAGAAATCCGGATGGGATTGGTGCCCACGGTTTGGCTTTTGTGGCATAGGACGAAGTGTTAATTTCTGGGTGCAGGTTATGGCAATTCCACGTTAGTAACGAAACTCTGCCTAAATTTCGAAAAAAATTTGTTGGTTCGTATTTTCGAAAGGGTTTGATTCCGGTTTAGGTGATTGAATCGGGATTGGGTCCTTTCAACTAGACATCACCAGTGAGGATGTTGGTGAAATCCGTTCATGAGGTTCTCTAGTATTTGGTTTCTGCCTATCACTAGAGGTAATGCATATATATTCCATTCCATTCTCACAATGAGTATTGATATGAAATCCGTTGTCTCGGATGTCTCGACTACTCAGTAGGGTCCTAGGAGCATAGAGAGCATCATCAATGATGAGTTTTGTTCCATTTGGCAACAAAAGTTGGGCTTTCCATCGCCCTTGGATCAAATCCGAAGACCCACCCATCATTGTGGTTAGAGATGTTCGACAAGGAATCAAGTCGATGAAGAGTTGTCTGTGACGAAGAATGGTATGTGTGATTCCGCTATCAATGAGGCATTCAAGCTCTCCTCGAAACATACTTACAAGAAAACAAGTCTTGTATGAGGAAAGATCAAAAAATTAACTCAATTTTTTTTTTTCTGGGGATATGCCTTCGACCCATCGAAGCACCCCCTCAGGGTTGATCCCTCGATCCATCGAAGGGTGTCCGCAGGAAGTTTTTCGATCCATCGAAGGGCTTCCTCAAGAAATGTTTTGATGCATCGAGGATCCCTTCGATCCATCAAAGGGCCTCCTTGGGAAACATTTCGATCCATCGAAGGGCCTCCTCGGGTTTTCCTCAGGTTTTGGCCTTCCTCGGGCAAACTGACCTCCGAGTACTTAAATAGGCATAACTTTGCCTAGAAAATAGCTTTTGACATTCCGGATGAAGTTCTAGAAACTATATATCCGTAGCTTTCCGAGCATATAATACTCATATGCTGAATCATTTTGAATCAATCCTAAATTCATGTCAAAGATAAGCAATCTGCACAGCCAAATATGTTATGTCGATTTCAGACCTCTGTTTAGTAAAATGGGCATAACCTTTTCTAGAAAATAGATATCGACAAGCTGGACATAGTTCTGAAAACTAGAAGTCCATATCTTTTCAACCATATGCCATCTATATGTTAGTTTATTCTGGACAAATTCCAGTTTGTCGTCGAAGTCAACTGATCTGCAGAGCAGATTCTGTTGTGCTCTGTTTATGACCTTTGTTAAGTAAAACAGGTATAACTTTTTCTAAAAATTAGCTATCGACAATCCGGAGGTAGTTCTGAAAACTAGACATCCGTAGATTTTCAGCCATATGCCACTCATATGCTTAATATTTCTGGGAAATTCCCAGTTAGTTTTTGAAGCTGGCTGATAGTGCAACAGATTCTGTTTTCTGTGTTTTTGGGGACTTATAGCACTCTTAGCCATCCTAATTGATAAATGGACGAATTTACAAGTTTGCTAGGACATCTAAAGTCGTTTGGGTAGCTCTTTTCACTTATGACTAGGTGAAGAGAGATCAATGTTGGTGGGACATAAAGTTCGCTCAAATACCTTTATCGAAAATCTCGTGTCCTAGACATCACAAGTTACTAAGGTGAGCCCTAGTAGACGATAGGTTTGTAGCAACTACAAAACATGTATATTACACAGAAAATGTAGACAAGCCTGTTATTAATAAGCCAAAACAATGCCTTTATTAATAATGCCAATGAGTTACATCAAAGTTTACTAATCCAGAAATTTGACGAATTACAATGTCAATAATAAGACTTAGGCCATATGCCTTTATTAATGGAAAACATAAAGCTCTAATCAAAATCTGGTGTCTCAGAAATTGAGTCCTTGTCAATTTTGAAGCTTGCTTTAACGAGATTAGCCTCTGCTCCATCTCTATCTTCTGTTTCATTGTAGTGAGCTTCTAATGTAAGCTTTTTGCGGTAGGCTTTGTAGTGATCTACAAGTCTCTTGCTTGCTCTACAATTCCTGAACCAGTGGTCGCTTGCTCCATACTTGTGGCAAACGCCATCACCGCGCTTTTCTCCCTTGTCTTGAGATTGTTGGACTTTGGCCTTGCCTTTGTCAACGGTGGCGCCACCTCTTTGGCTGCCACGGCCACCATGGCCTCCACGGCCTCTGTTGGCGGCTCCCTTCTCACGGTTTCCACATGATCCATGGTCCGTCTCTTGGCAGTTGTATGGACCTTGACGTTCCTCACGTTTTTCCTCTCTTCTAGGGTTCCGCTCCTTGCGCCTTGCGCTTCCATAGTTCACTTCAGGAACTCTCTTTGTCCCCAAAGGCCTTGAACTATTGTTCACAAGTACATTATCCTGCTTCTCTGCAATAGACAAAATCTGTGTAAGCTGATTGTACGTTGTGATATTCCTGGTCCATACCTCATTATAGTATTGGTTGGCAAGTATTCTTGCAGCGACCGGGAATGTAGAGAGGGTTTTCTCGAGCATATCTGCTTCAGTCACATCCTGATTACAGTATTGAAGCATGGATCGAAGCTTGAGCATTTCAGCATCAAAATCTGCTATGCTCTTGAAGTCTTAGAACCTAATGTGGGTCCAGTTGTCCTTCAGATCCGGGAGTAGGGTGTCTGCGATATTTCCAAATCTCTCAGTGAGGGCCGTCCACAATGCTCTAGGGTATTTACATTCAAGTATTGCCATAGCAGTGGTGCCTCTAGGTGGCGTTTCATGATGATGATAGCTTGCGCCTTCACAGCTAAAGTTGGTGGAAACGCGAGATCTGGATTATCTGGCTCAATCGTGGGGAGTATAGACTTTGCTGTCAACGCATTCTTGACATCTCCACACCAACGATGATACTCGATGTCTCTTTGGTCCAATTTACCAAAATCGAGTTTTGTTTCAGATATCCTGAAAATAAACAGAAGATGTATTAGTTTCGCAGTCGCAAAAGACTTCCTCGACAACTAATTAGTTTTCCAATCGTCTTTGGATTAGTACTTCACTTTGAAGTATGTGGTCTCGTGAACAATCTTTGTTCGTCTTAATCGATGCTTTTCTTTATGGACACTCTTAGTTCAAATCGATTATGTGAACACTCTTAGTTCACTTATGAACACTCTTAGTTCATGTGGGAATGCTCTTAGTTCCATAAATGCCCACCTTCAAGAAATGTGCGGTGTAGAAAGGAGGGATGAGATGTTATCCCGAAATCCCTACCGAAAAATCCAAATTTCCCAAAAGAGTAAGTTATTTTTGAAAAAGACAAAGTTGAGTTTATAAAACTTACTTGTTGTTATTACAGAACAATTCTTTTTCTTCCTCTTTTTCTCTTTGGGATCACAGCAGCGGTCGACGACGGTGCTCAATTTAGGGCTTCGTGCTGATAACGTGTTTTAAGAAAATATAAAAGTAGAGAGAATATTTTGAAGCAATGAATTGTGTAACTTTATTAATGAAGGAGCAACTCCTATATATAGGAGAGTACAAGAGGTACAATCAGGAAAGTAATCCTATTACAATATTGGATAAGTTATACTGTCATATCCTGTAATCTCCACCATAACTAGGAACATCAAATATCCTACAACATTGTATTGTTTTTCAGGATGAGAAACTTAAAGCAGTAGTAGGTGCAAGTGGGGGAACCATGTTCATTCCAGCAACAGCAGAGGTTCTCTTGAATCATTTTGCTTGGGGAATGAATCCACTCGCTTCTGTCTTGGCTCCGCGGTTATATCATCAGGTTCCTGCCATTCCCTATTCTCTCTCTCCCAATTAATATACCTTCATTAGTGTAAGCATGTATGCTAATGTCATCAACTTATTGACATCCCCAACTAACCTGATATGTTCCTCTGGGGTAGCTGTATCCAAATGTGGTGACGTATGAGAATTGGACAACGGTTATCGGTGATCACTTTGAGCTTCCTGCTCGGCTTAGGAAATCCCTGGAGGAAAAAGGCCATGTGCTTAAGCCTCTTGTCGGGCGGAGCTATTTTCCAGTTATAGTTACTATTAGTATAGCACCATTAGTTCATGGATTAAACATACTTACCCACTTAACCAGGTAATCAACACCTACCCGACCACCCAAAAGACCACCACGCGGACTACAAATTCACTCGCAAGACTGAGCCCATCTGATCAGGCACGCGCCCGACAGGCGCACATCCGAATGCTCGGCCCATATGACAGCAACTACAGCCCCATCCCACATTGAAGAGCACAAACAAGCAACAATCTCACCCACCTATATAGGTAAGGCATTTACTACAGGTAAGAGGAGACACACAATTAACTCCATCGCATTCAATACTCCAACCTACTTTCTTACACGTTCGCTTGACTGTTATATCCAATTCATCTTCTAACTTAGGCATCGGAGTGTTGAAGGCAGGCTGACCTTGTCTTGACCATCTGACCGCCCGTTTGTTGTTGTATTCTTCTAACAGTAGGAACTGAACATCCGAATCCGCATAATCGAACACCTGAAGAGAGAGAAAGCACCCGAACAGCCCGAACGTTCGAACAAGAAAAGAACATTACTCGTATTGCTTCTGCTAATTACGTCCCGCGTAATCCGGTAGAAATAGTTGGCACCGTCTGTGGGAACCTTACAAATTGCAAACCTCGTATAAACACCACTAACCAAAAGCCCACATGCATACCCAAGAGACGAACATCAGCGACATGCCCGTCGAAGAAACACCCCCGAGCACATGGGCGCGACAAGTAATGGAGCTGGGGACGAGCAGCAGCCCCGGACTGAGCGGCGAGGAACGCGCCGACTGCCTGCTCCAAGAACTGCGAGAGGCAGCATTCGAAAGGGACCATGAGCGCCAGATCCGGCAGAGGCTGGAAGAACGGCTGGACGCGCTCGTCAGCCAGCAGCAAATACAACACGGGCGAGGTCCCGTCCAAGAAGACACAAACGCTGAGGATCTTCGGCATCCGTTCGGCAGGACCGACCCCCGGGTGACCCGAACACCCACGCCGACGGAGGAACGCGCACCCAGGGGCACGTCCCCCGATGGATAACACCCTGATCCTCCGGAGGATGGAGGAACTGTCGGCGGAGGTGTCGCGTCTACGGAAAGACAAGATTGCCGGGCAAGGTGGGATATTCACCCCCCGAGTCAGTCAGTTCTCAGCGTACATACTGGAGAGAGGCAGGGACCTCAACGCAAAAATGACGAAAGTCACCCGGTTCGACGGGAGTGGGGACCCCCGCACGCACATCGACAAATTTCGGTTCGCCACGGACGGAACTAGGTACTCGGACTCAACTTTGTGCTTTCTATTCCAGGAGACACTGTCCGAGGAGGCAAGGAGCTGGTTCTATGAGATCCCGCCATGCTCCATCCATTCGTTCCTTGAGCTAGCGGAAAGCTTTCAAAGGTGCTACAGGCTCCAGGGCAAGTACAACACCACAGGCATCCTTCTCAAGGTCCGCCAGGGGGCAGACGAGAGCCTATCCAGCTACATCAACCGGTGGAGGGCGCTGGCGAGCACGTGCAGAAGCCTCGACAAGCAGGTGGCTAAGGTTGCCCTGATGGACAACATGCTCGCAACACCATTCGTAGAAAAACTCGTACGGAAGGAGCATCTCGACTACGACGAGATCATGGATTTGATCGTTCAGAAGGCGCTAGTAGAAACACGAGTGTACGGGCAAAATAACCAGAGGCCGTCTCCCTGCGGCTATCAAAGTATCCGACACGACCGCTCAAGGGCACCAGTACCGCAGGAAATCCGTTCCCGAGAGGCCCCCCAGTACTGACTGACCGAGCAGGAGGTCTACGCGATTGACCGGCAGTCGAACGAACAACTACTCCGCCAGCACTGAAACCAGATTCAACTGCCAAACAATGTGTCGAAGGACAGGGCCCCTATCAGTCGGACCCCAAACAAGTGGTGCGAGTACCACCACACCAACGACTACATGATGCTGAAGAATGTGCACAGGGACATGCAGAGGGACGGACGGATCGCCCTTCCCAGAGCCGAGGAACAACCGCGCGAGACCCAGGGGACTATCAGCACGATATCCGAAGGGAAGCGCAAGGAGGGGACTTCGTCGCCCAACCATCCAAGCAGGGAGGTACTGGCAATCGGGGCAGGGAGGATGAACAAGGCAGGAAGAAGGGAACCGTAAACCATTAGCTTCACGGCGGAAGACGAGGAGAGGAGCCCGAAGAACAGCACTCTGCCGTTTGTGATCGACGCGATCATAGATCGATTTCTCTTGAAGAGAGTACTGGTGGATAACGGGGTGTCCGTAAACGTGATCTACCTGGACGCGGTGCAGGCCCTCACACAAGATGACGCAGGACCACGAATGTGTCGCAAGTTTCACGGGCGAAAAATCATATCCAATCGGAAGCGACAATATTCGGATCAGGATCGGCGCCCCCGACTCCCCGCACAGCGAGGTCCGAACGGACTTCATCATTATGGACACGCCCTCCCTATACAACGCCATACTGCGGGGATCAGCAAGCTAAAACTGATCATCGTGGGGCACATGCTGCTGGGCCAATTTCTGAGGCTACAACTACGAGGAAGCAACAAAGCCCGAAAACAGGCAAGAGATCCTAGCCCTGGAAGAACTGGCGCCAGAGGCGAAAACGCCGGACGACCCGCACGACGGGCTGATGGCAGTATCCCCCATCCCCGAACGCGAAGAGCTGAGGATGATCCAGCTATCCTCCGACCATTCGAAGAGAACGATCCAGATCGGCGCACAACTGGCTCCCGCGATAGCCGAACGGCTAGTCGCATTGCTAAAGGAGAAGCATGAAGTGTTCGCATGGTCGTACAAGGACATGCCCGGGATCAGCACAAACATCATATCCCATAAACTGAGCATCAACACCAGCGCGAGAGCAACACGAAATGGAGAATGTGCATCGACTACATCGACTGAGCATAAACTGAGCGTACAAAGCGGAACACTACGCAGCGATGCACGAAGAGGTGGACCGACTGCTGAGCATTGGGTTTATCCGAAAGGTGGATTACCCGAAATGGATCTCCAACGCTGTGATGGTGCAGAAGAACAACAAGAAATGGAGAATGTGCATCGACTACAGCGACCTCAACAAGGCATGCCCCAAGGACAGCTTCCCTCTACCGAGGATCGACCAGCTGGTGGACGAGACAGCCGGGCACGAACTCCTATCGATGATGGACGAATACTCGGGATATAACCAGATCTTCATGGACCCCGAAGACCAGGAGGCGACGTGCTTTGTCACGGACAAAGGCCTGTACTGCTACGTCGTCATGCCTTTCGGATTAAAGAACGCATGCTCCACGTATCAGAGGCTCATGAACGCGATGTTTCATGGCTTGATAGGCAACATCGTGGACGTTTACGTGGACGACATACTTGTGAAGAGCTTTCAGGCGGTCGACCACGTCCAAAACTTGTGGACTGTGCTCGATGTCCTGATCAAGAACGGCATGAGGTTGAATCCGGCCAAGTGCACATTCGGGGTCACGAAAAGCAAATTCTTGGGGTACATCGTGAGCCAGACTGGAATCGAGGCTTCGCCCGCCAAGGTGAGGGCAATCATCGACATGAAGCCGCCCATCAAGAAGGCAGACCTACAGAGCCTCACGGGCAAACTCGCATTGCTAAACAGGTTCATATCTCGCTACTCGGACAAATGCGCTCCGTTCTTCAAAGCCCTCCGAACGACGAACAAGCGAGAGGTCATATGGACACCCGAATGCGAGGCATCTTTCCTCCAGATCAAGGAATACTTGGCATCAATCCCACTCCTATCCGACCCATCCGAGGGGAGGTATTGTATATCTACTTGGCTGCCTCCCTCATAGCCGTCAGCTCAACCTTCGTCCACAGGGAGGACTGTACGGAACTGCCCGTTTTCTTTTCAAAGAATGGCATGACGGGCGCTGAAACTAGATACCCCATGGTCGAGAAGATGACGCTCGCACTTATCACCAACGCCCGACGGCTGAGACCATACTTCCAAGCCCACAGCATCCACATCCTCACGAACGCGCCCTTGCACCAGATCCTCCAATCGCCCAACCACAACCGCTGCCTGGCGAAGTGGGCGATCGAGCTTAGCGAGTTCGACCTCTATTACAAGCCCCAAATAGCAATAAAAGGGCAGGCAGTAGTAGACTTCATTGCCGAATACACGGCAGCAGAAACGACACCGACCGGCGCATCCGACGGCCCGACGGCAGAGACATCCGATAAGCCAGAAGTCAAGACAGGACCACTGTCGGAGTGGAACCTCTACGTCGATGGATCTTGCACAAAGAAGACGAGTGGCACCGGGATCATCCTAACTGGGCCAGGAGGGGTAAACGCAGAGTACGCCCTCAAATTTGAATTCAAGACGACCAACAACGAAGCCGAGTACGAGGCGCTCATCGCAGGCCTATAGCTGGCCAAAAACTCGGAGGCGCCCAACCTAAACGTATTCAGCGACTCACAGTTGGTGGTGAGCCAGGTTGAGGGAGAATTCCAGGCGAAAGGAGAATCTATGATCGCCTACCTCAAGCACGTGAAGGCGCTGATCAGCAGGTTTAACTACGTCAACATCAACCACATACACCGGGGACTCAATGCGAAGGTAGACAAACTGGCTCGATTGGCTACGGCTCCCATCCACTCTGGACCAGGACAGGGGATTGTCGAAGTACTGCGACGACCGAGCATTTCGGGGGCAGAACAGATCCTGGCAATCGAACCGCACGAACGCAGCTACATGGACGTACTCATCGCATACAAGGCAAGCGGAGAATTACCAGAAAACAGGCGAGAGGCCAGGACCGTCATCGCACGGGCGGCAAACTTCAGCATTAGGGATGGCATGCTTTATCAGCAAGGAAAGACTTGGGCGAGCCTCAAGTGCGTCACCCCGACGAAGGGAAACGCAATCCTACAAGAGATCCACTCGGGCACGTGCAGCCACCACGCGGGAGCAAGATCAATCGTGCACAAGGCCCTCCGGTGCGAATTCTGGTGGCCCATCATCCATGCGGACGCCACGACACTGACGAACAAGTGCCACCAGTGCCAGCTGCACGCACACCATTACCACGCGTCCGCCGCCCCGCTCTTAATCCTCTTATCGACCGTGCCATTCGCACAGTGGGGACTGGACTTAATTGGGGAACTCCTAAAGTCCAAGGGGCAGTACAAGTACCTGATCGTCATCATCGACTACCATACCAAGTTCATCGAAGCCCAGCCAATGATAAAGATCACGACAGAAAAGGTCGAACGCTTCCTTTGGTGGTTCCTCTTTTGTCTCTACTGGACCCCGATCGGCATCATCACGGACAACGGGCCACAGTTCAACAACCCTCGGCTTACGGCCTTCTGCAAACGGCAAGGAACAGAGCTCGTGTTCGCATCACCAGTGCACCCCCAGAAAAATGGGCAGGTAGAAGCGGAAAACAAAATAATCAAGGCAGGCATCAAGAAGAAAATCGAGGACATTGAGCCCGGGGAGGCAGAATACGGGAACTGGCCCGAGATCATCCCAAAGATCCTATGGTCTATCCGAACGACCGCCAACACTGCCACAGGCGAAACCCCGTTCAGCCTGACGTTCGGAACCGAGATCGTGCTACCCCTAGAAATTACCCACCAGAGCACGCGAATCGAGGGGTACGATCCGAACACGAACGGGGAAGGGCTGCAACTCAACAACGATCTCCTAGAAGAGAGGAGGGACATTGCACACCTCCACAATGCCGCGAACAAATAGAGAATCACCCGATTATACAACCAGCACATTCGGGCTCGACCGATCCAACAGGGGGGCTGGGTCATGAAGGCAATACAACAAAAGGTCAAGGCACTCCGTCCATCGTGGAAAGGCCCGTATGTCATGGACGAGGTGGTAAGCCCCAGCACCTTTTACCTAAGGGACATGCAAGGTCAACGACTACGACACCCGTGGAACATCCAGCACTTTCATTAAGTTATTTTGTTACGTTATGTATTTTCTTGATCCGTCCACCCGATACTCGGGGACTGGGGATAAACTATTCGCGTTGATATAACACTTAGTGAAAATACCATTCAAAAAAAAGTTGGCAAAAAAAAAGAGAACAAGCACACGTATACGGAAGAAAAAGAAACTTCATTACTCAAAAAGGGCACAAACGGCCAATTACAAAATCCTACCTACAAGTTGCAAAAAAAAGGGGGGAAAGAAAAAAATCTACACTATACTATCCGCTTCCGCCTGCTCCGCATCCGCCACCTCCACCACCGCCTCGGGCCGCTCGGCCTGCTCCGCCTGCTCGGGTTGCTCGGGCTGCAGCTCCGCATTCCCGGTGGATGGGCTAGCCGCGCGCTCCTGCAGATGGGCGCGGTAGCACGCCAGATCAACGAACGGGGCCACAGCCACCCGAAAAGCAGTTACCTGCACCTCTGCTTCAGCCGTCACCAACTCCAAGAAATCATCACTCATTGAAGGCAGCAACAGCCTCAGCTTGGGTAAGCTGGACCCGACCCGGAGTCCAAGCGCAACGCTTGGCCTCCATCAGCCAGGACTCCATCTCCGCTAGCTTGTTGGCAACCTCTGCGTGCACACTCTCTACCTTGGCCAGGGCACTGTCGTTGTGACGACCCGGACCAGAATCATCAGTATGATCAGCTTGATCGATGAGCTTGCACGTAGTCGCAGAGTTGCGACAGTTGTTTTAATCGCCGAAACTTGTTAACGACTTAATTATTGGCTGAGAATTGGAGCCGGGTCTCTTCTCGAGAGTCGTTCTATGTGTGATTTTGAGTTTGTGGGCGGTTCCGGATCGTTATTTGGACGACCGAGGAATTAATTATGAATATTTGAAGTTCGGATTATAATGATGGATCTCTTAACGACTAAATTACCGGTCGAGAATTTGGTTTCGGCTTCTTCACGGAAGTTGTTCAGAATTTAATTTCGAGTTTGTGGGAACTTCCGGAGCATGATTTTGAGTTACGAAGATTTAGTTGTGATTATTTCCGATTGTGGATTGTTTAGTTGATTTAAATGTGTGTTTGGTCGAACAGTTGACTTTTTATCCATTTGGCCGATGTGTTTGACTTCGGGTGATATTGGAAGAACATGTCGAGACGATTTTGTGGCCGTGAGAATTATCGGAAACGGAATTACGACGAGAAAGTTACGGGTGTTCAAAGTTTGTCGAAATGGATAATTATGAGTTTCCGTTTTGGGAAAGCTTTAAATAGTAATCTGCCTAAAAGGGAAAGTCAAAACTGAAATTATTGAGGTTGACCATGGTTGACTCAGTTTGACCGAGTGGGTGAGGTGAGTTGCGACGGTGGCTCACGGCCTCCACGGCGGCGATGAGATTCCGGCCACCCCCGAGCCCGAAACCGGTCCCATCCTCTTCGCCTCGGCATCCCGAGCTTGACTCCGGCCTCCCTCCACGGCGTGGCTCACCGGAGGGGAGGGAAAATATGATCAAAAATGAGAAAATTTGGAGTGAATTCGGGTTCCCTATTTTTGTTCGAATTGAGCTTAATCAAGCACTGGGTTTTGTAGCTCTCCTCTCAAGGATTCTAACCATGTAAGTATGGAGTTCTAATTCGATTTGTGGAAGGAGAATTTTGGATTTGAAATTTGTGTGTTCATTCGGTTTATTGTGAAATTGACCTAGCTAGAGTGAGAATTGGCCTTTGTTGTAGTTGACAAAGTTGCTCAGTGGGTGATTTTGCATGGAATGGAGGTTGCTCCGCCGTGAAATTCTCCGGTCAGTGGCGGCGCCGCCGTGGGCGGCGGTCAACGGCAGTCAATGTTGACTTTTTGGGATTTTCGACAAGTTGCATGTCATTTGACTCGAAATCGCACCCCGATCGCAGTGGGGAGGTTCATTTCTCGATTTGAGCATCCGAAAGTACAATGAGGTATTGAGGTGTACATATACGGATTTTCGACGATTCGTCGACTTTGAATTACGTGTTTCCGAGAACGGTGGTTTCTCGTGATTTGTCTTGTATTGTCGAGTTATGATTTTGAGAAATGGATTTTGTGAATATTCAGGGGTTCGTGATCGTTCGTTTGGCGAGGGACTTTCCGCCGGATCACGGGTTAACGCATATCGCGTTACGCTAGTCTGTGAGTGGACCATTTCTTTTCACGGAAATCTTGCGAGTCTTTTATATGATTTATGAACTTGAGCATGCGTATGAGATTTCGGATTACATGAGCATGTGTTTACGATTATACGATCATACTTATACGGATATACGTATACGAATATGCATACACTTTTATATTGTTTCATGCATTTGCATCGAAATGTTTATGATTTGGTTTACACAGAGTACAGTCTTGGTTACGTTGTTGTATCGATAAACTTGCCTCTCGGCTGATCCCCGATGGTAGGCCATACCAGGAGGGGCGTATCCCCGACTGACCGGTGAGGGGCGTTTCCCCGGATCCGAGGCCATTTCTGGCTAGAATCACGTGGAAGTCAGGGACTCCGTGGTTCTGACTGTACTAGCACGGACGTGTCCATGAGTAACCCCGTGGGATTTTTACTTGCATGCTCAGTACGCTGGAGGATTATGGTTTTACCTCGTGTACTTGTTGTTTTTATTTACCTGGACTCGCATATGTTATTTTAAACATATATATCAACTGGTGAAAGACATTTATTTTCGTCCACTCACTCTAACGTGTTTTATGTCTTTCCCCTGGGCTTTTCGGTTTTTGTGCCCAGTTTGCAGTTCGGACTCTGGTATCGCACGTCGTGGTCGGAGGCATAGTGCTCGAGCTACTTTGTTTCATCCAGTAGGTTTATTGTTCTACCTACTGTGGTATGCGTATATGATTATGTATTAGAAGTCGCTCTGAGTGTTCTATTGTATATGCTATATGATTTTACATCGGATTTCAGTAAAGTATAGATATATTTATTGATTTACTTTACTGTTAATATATTGAGAAATTCGGATGGGATTGGTGCCCACGGTTTGCTTTTTGTGGCATAGGATGAAGTGTATTTTCCGCGTGCAGGTAATGGTAATTCTACGCTAGTAACGAAACTCTGCCAAAATTTTGAAAATTTTTTGTTGGTTCGTGTTTTCGAAGGGGTTCGATTCCGGTTTAGGCAGCTAAATCGGGGTTGGGTCCTTTCAGTCACGCTCGGCCTTCAGTACCGTCTCCCGTTCGGCGCCCTCCTAGAGTTCCCGAGTCAGCTCATTCACCCGGGTAGCCTTCCGCTCGGCCAGCTCGTTCGCCTTGGAGAGCCCGGCCTGCAGCTTCTCATATGCCACGGCAGCCTGGCGAGACTCGGCCCTCAACCATGCTAACTCCTCCGCGTTCTCACGCGCGCGCAGGCAGAAGAGTTGATGCTGCAGCTTGGCGCACGCGTTGAAAGCCCGGTCCACACCATCAAGGGCAAGGGCAGGACCTGATTGCAGCAGATGCTGGATAGACGACACGTCCTCACCCAGGGATTGGCGGAGACTCTCCATAAGGACGCGAGCAGCATCCCCACCTTCCACCACCGGACCAGCAGCATCCGTTCGTGAGCGCTTGAAGGGACGACCCCACCTTCAGGAGCAGGCGAGCCAGTGGAGAGATCTGCACCACTAGACTGGGAGGTCCGGCCCCGCGAGCCCGAGTTCAGGGAGACCTCCCGCCTGTCCCTCTGCTCCACGCGCCTCTGGTCGCGCTCCATTTGTCTCTGCTCCTTATCACGGGAGAGGCGATCCCGTTCAGCCCGGTCCTGACTCAGAGCAGCAGATGACGTAGGTGGCGGACGAACAAACCCTTCAGCAGCACCAGTAACCCGCACGCGGGGAACGATAACAGCGGCCGCACGCACGGGAGTGGTCGGAAACATTCGGCGCAGGGATCCTCACCTAGATGGTGTCCCCCACGACCAGTCCACTGTGACCGTCATCCACAACCCGGAGCACGGTCTCAGCACTCGACATGAGCAGTTCCATACGGCGCTAGAGGGCCTCATCCTTCTCGGTGGCCTTTGACTTGGTCATTTTGGCTGCAAAACAAACACGAACGAAAGGTTAGTAACAGTTATCAAATATATGTACATAAAGCATGCAAAAATAAAACAGGTATTAGATGCCCAAACAGACCGGGTGCTCGAGCCAGACGCGTGGGTTCGATCAGATCCCAATGGCACGCCACCCAGAAGTGTCTCGCCTCGAGCGCCGGGTCGAAGACATACTTCAGACGAGCAACCCTGGCCTCTTCCACAGGCGTCATTGGGTACTCGTTGGTGTTGAGGGGATAGAAGCACTGGGGGACTCGATCGATGCGGTGCGTGTTGGTCGCATACTCTGGGGAGAAGGAGCCAAACTTCTAATCACCTCTGACTAAGCAGCTGATCGTACGCCACGAGGTCGACGAGCTTGGTGGGTCGACCAACCACCACTTCACCCGCGGCTCCACGGTGAAAGTATCCGAGTCCCTTCGGCAGGAGGAGTGCTTAAGACGGAAGAAGTGCATGAACTTCGCCCGCGTTGGGTGATTCAAGCCGCTTAGGCGGAAGATGTTGAAGAAGGTGACCAACGTTCGGGTCAGCGTGGGCCCGCACTGACCGAGCAAGATCCTCAGCAATGCCAGCATATACTGGAAGAAGGGGTGCAGAGGAAGCTTGATGCCCGCCTTCAGATGAAACTCGCTCACACATATGTGACCGGGCGGAGGCTGCGTAAACGTCTCGGCCTTCCCAGGGATCCTCAGCTTCATAGACGAAGGGATGTGATAGTCGCGCGCCTACCTTGCCATCTCCTTCACCGAGGGTGCTCGCTCGGGCTCCTGCACCGGTACTCCGTCGGGAAGCACCCAATGCACGCGTCCGCCCTCCGCAAACTGAGGCACGGGGTTCTCCCCTCGCACTTGCTCCTCACCCCAAGGCCCCGACGAAGAAGACCCACCCGACGACCCAGACGACTCGGACGCATCCCCCAACCCGACGACTTCGGCAACGGTTCGTGCTCGTTCCTCTTCCATCGGCTGCACGACAGAAGAATCATCGTTAGGGATATACCGCAAGGGCGATACACTCATCACGGAGTCAGACAAGGAGTCCGATCCACTCGTGCATGAACCACAGCTAACCCACCCCGCCCCCGAAACATATATCCGCTCACGCGATATGTCGCTCGAAACTTCTATCGGTTCCATCTCCTAGACAAGACACACGCACGCACACACGCAACACCCAAACACTTAGCAAAAAAATCCTACCACAAACAACAAAAACCAAAAAATCTACCCCAAAACAGATCGAAACAGGCACGCCTCAAGAACACGCCTTGTTCTTGAGACGAAAACCCAAAAAAAACCCAGAAACGTGAAGAACATAAACGGCAAGGAAACCGAAAAACCAGAAAATAGAACAGAAAAGCAACACAAAATAGTTTAGAGCCTCACCAGAAGTTGAGATTGAAGCTTGAAAGTGAACGTTGACGAAGAACTCCGGCAAAGAACACAACACAGAAATCAGAGGAAGAACAGTGAGCAAGGTAAATTTTTGCAGGGCTTCGGTGAATGTAAAAAGCGATGGGAGAAGACGACACCACCAAGGCTTATTTATACTGACCCGACGACACACGCGAACGAACGCCTACCGTTCATTTTTCACGTATCCACCATCAGATGGTACGTGACACGTGTCCACGAGACGATTTACCTACCCGCCTAAGTAACAGCGCTCACCCTTCGGCTTCCCGCCTCAGTTTCAAACCCTAGCACGATCTCCCACGACTCGCCACGTGTCAGCCATGCAGCCTCCCACGCTCCCACGCACGTGACGACTGACCTTCGAGCAGTTACTACGTCACCAGCATTGATTACACATGGCACGCCAACATTTATTAGGCCGGCTAGCATTTATTGCACCCCCAACAGTTCCCAAGGAGAAGTTGAAAATATGTCACTGCAAACGTCCCGTCAGTCAGATCTCCACACTCGAGGCACGCACACGCACGTCACGACTCCCGCCATTCGGACTATCGCACGCACCACCAGCACGATCAAAGCGCCTTACAATCTCACAGGCAAGTAAACGCCACCCCACCAGGTTAGTGCAAGACCATTGAGGCGTCCCGAAAGAGGCTAACGGTCCGCGTTCCCTTTTCGGCATGCATGCACTAAATGGACCGTAGACGGCGTGTGGTATCGTCTCCCTGGCTCTGTTGGCGAAGCCGGAGCACAAGCGGCCGCTTGTGAGTCCACGCCTAGACACCCAGTAAGAGGTGACCCATCGTTCGGGCTACGCGGCATGGAAGCGGCTAACATCACTCGCTACCTTCCGGGGCGCACAAACCGTAGGACCATTCGGGCGGCTCGAAAGTGGCACGCACCTTTCGGAGCGCGCGCCGAATGATGGGCAACTCGGGAGTGGCCACATTCCTTCTGAGGGCGTAACGCTACCATTCGCCGAATTAAGCGGCACGATAGCGGTAAGCTCCTATCGTGCGCGTGCTAAACCGAAGAGAGGCACGGGCATGCTGTCCATCCCTCCGTGCGCACTGCAACACATGTACGTAACGGTCGGGGGCCCACCGTTGACGCTACGATAGGTCGGCGCTGAGAGTGAGGATCTCCTCTCGGGCACCTAGGCACGGCCGTTCTGAGGCCTATTCTTGACGGGCTCCGAACAGCAAGATCCGTTTGGGAGTGCCGTGCAAGTGGCTCGGAACCATTCATGCATCAAGAAAGGTCGTTCCATAGGCCTATCCTTGGCGGACTCCGGACAGCAACATTCATCGCGGGGCCAGTTAAGTGGCTCGGAACCATCCATGCATTTCAAGAAAGGCCGTTCCATAGGCCTATCCTTGGCGGACTCCGGACAGCAACATTGTCGCGGGGCCGGGTAAGTGGCTCGGAACCATCCATGCATCCACATAAACATACATCAACACTCATTCACTCAAACCGCATCATCACTCAATCGCATCACACGATCATACATACATCCGCATACATTCACATACTCATTCACTCATCCCTACTTGCATATCTGTACCGCATACATACACATTCACTCCTACATACTAACATACACCCGCATGCATAAACATACATACCCGTTCACATGGCTCCACAGGTACACGATCGAGCACACGGCTCCAAAACAGCAAGATTTGTTTGGGAGTCGGGTACCCGGATACAGGATCACGCGAACAGATACACGATCGGACGCACAGGTACCCATTCCTACAAGCGAGCTCTTTCTTGACCGGAGAGTTCGGGGACTTGGGGGTTACAGGACCACGCATCACTGCTCAATCGGATAAGTATTTGTTTAATCGCACGAACCCTTTTTCAACTCCCCAATCAAGAAATGTCTCTTTGACTTGAGGACTTGGGGGACTTGTTAGTATAGCACCATTAGTTCATGGATTAAACATACTTACCCACTTAAGCAGGTAATCAACACCTACCCGACCACCCGAAAGACCACCACGCGGACTACAACTTCACTCGCAAGACCGAGCCCATCCGATCGGGCATGCGCCCGACAGGCGCACATCCGAATGTTCGGCCCATATGACAGCAACTACAGCCCTATCCCACATCGAAGAGCACAAACAAGCAACAATCTCACCTACCTATATAAGTAAGGTTAGGCATTTACTACAGGTAAGAGGAGACACACAATTAACTCCATCGCATTCAATACTCCAACCTACTTTCTTACACATTCGTTTGGCTGTTATATCCAATACATCTTCTAACTTAGGCATCGGAGTGTTGAAGGCAGGCCGACCCTGTCTTGACCATCTGACCGCCCGTTTGTTGTTGTATTCTTCTAACAGTATGAACCGAACATCTGAATCCGCATACCCGAACACCCGAAGAGAGAGAAAGCACCCGAACAGCCCGAACGTTCGGACAAGAAGAGAAG
The DNA here is from genome assembly GCA_946800695.1 of Geum urbanum. Taxonomy (NCBI): domain Eukaryota; kingdom Viridiplantae; phylum Streptophyta; class Magnoliopsida; order Rosales; family Rosaceae; genus Geum; species Geum urbanum. The sequence goes on from OX327009.1 coordinate 29,125,191, forward strand.
ATTACTCGTATTGCTTCTGCTGATTACGTCCCGCGTAATCCGGTAGAAAGAGTTACAGAGGAGAATTTGAAGGAAAATGGAGGTAGACAAGAGTTTGTGGCAGTGAGTGATCCAAGAAAAGGAGGGATTGCTGCTGGTTTCTAAATAATGGATTGATGTTAGCTGGCCGGAGAATGTAGCTTTAGCTAGTTATTGCTCCATTTTTTTTTGCTCCTTTTACTATTGTTAGTGAAACAATGAAATCGCCTCGATCTGTTGAAGAAACAATAATGAAAATCTCTGTAGTTTATTGCTTCTTTTTGCCCCGAGGAGAAAGGTATATACAAAGATAATGATAAGTATATATTGTATCATATCATTGAGGAAAATTGTAGAGCATAATAATCATAATGATTGGTTCTTAAAAATTATAACCGACCATCCATATCAAAAAACTGATGCACTCGTGACTAGTGTCCTTGTAGATGCCAACTCGCAATATTAAGCGGGGATCTTGATCTGTTAAATTTAGATTCAAGCATCTTTACCCTTGTATCACTCAAACACTAGCTGCTGCTGACGCGACGCCACTCCTTTGCCAGCACACACATTCTCACTCGCACTCTTTACAAATACAACAACGTACTCCCTCCTTCCCAATCTCTCAAGTAAATTCCATGGCCATGTTTCAGAGACGACTATTGAAGAAAGCACTGTGGGGTGCTCGTGCTTTCTCCACCGTTCAATCGGCCGCCGACGAAGTTGCGGCGCCGTTCCTGCCGCCGTTCGACTACAAGTCCAGGCCATACAATGGGCCACGCGCCGACGAGGTTTTCGAGAAGCGGAAGAAGTTTCTTGGCCCTTCTCTCTTCCACTTCTACCAGAAGCCTGTGTGTTTTTCTTTCTTCTTCATTTTTACTATTCGGTGTTTGTTTTGGGTCAAATCTAAAAGTAAATAAGATTCAAATGACCAAAGTCTCAGCCTTTGTTAAAAAATTTAATCAAGACTTGGGCTTTTCAAAGTTAAACCATCGTTATGTATCAATATTTGATGCATAGATTAGTCCCAATTCTTTAACATTTGGTCACTACTAGCGTGTGGTTCATTTGTTGGCTTGTTGCCCAATTGCTGTAATTAGTGGAGGTTTGTAATGAAATTCCATCTGGGATTGAACTGTTTTTGGGTTGTGTGCACAGCTGAATATTGTCGAAGGGAAGATGCAGTATCTATTTGATGAGGATGGTAGGCGCTACCTCGATGCCTTTGCTGGGATTGTAACTGTTTCATGTGGACATTGTCATCCGACGATTTTGAATGCTATCATGGAGCAAAGCCTGCTTCTTCAGCATGCTACAACGATATATTTGCACCACGCCATCGCTGATTTTGCAGAGGCACTTGCTTCCAAAATGCCTGGAAACCTGAAGGTCTCATCCTTTAATCTATATATATGTCCAGACAATTGTTCGTGTTCAAAATGATTATGTATGGAGTGTAAACAATATTTTATTGTATTAGTCAGTTTTAGGGACCTTGGGATTCATCTTCACCTTTCATAAGTTGTCCATCTTTATCACCTTTGTTGGCTTGCACTTTTCTGATTCTCTACTTGTATAATATCAAATGTTATGGCAAGTGTTGGCTTCAATTAATTTAACTGCAAAGATTACTTAAATTGTTGATACTAAGCAAGAGAAATGCCAAATGCAGGTTGTTTACTTTGTAAATTCAGGAACTGAAGCGAACGAACTAGCAATGCTGATGGCCCGTCTATATAGTGGCAGCCTCGGTATGATTGCGTTGAGAAATGCATATCATGGGGGTAGCTCAAATACAATAGGGCTGACGGCTCTAAACACCTGGAAATATCCAATTCCGCAGGTTTGTCATTTATAAGTTTTATCTTTTATTATTTGAACTAGAGAATTCAAATTAGACAAAGGAAGACATAACTTCGAGGCTCTCTTATCCACTGTATATACACAACGTTTAGTAGAAAATTCCAATTTTCTGAAAATTCTGCTGAAGAGCAGCTTCAATGTTGTAGGGTGAGATTCATCATGTAATAAATCCAGATCCATACCATGGAGTATTTGGCTCCGACGCCAAAAGATATGCCAAAGATGTACAAGATCACATTGATTTTGGGACTTCTGGGAAAGTGGCTGGCTTTATCTCAGAAACTATTCAGGTCAGCACTGTCTTATATCTAGTTAGGCCTAAAAATAATAATATTATCATTGTGATTTGGTAGTATTATTAATTGGTTACATTTTTTTTCACTTTATCTAATCATGATGATTATTATAGGGAGTTGGGGGAGCAGTTGAATTGGCCCCTGGATATTTGAAGCTGGTGTATGATATTGTGCGAAAGGCTGGTGGGGTGTGCATTGCTGATGAAGTCCAAACTGGGTTCGGACGCACTGGCAGTGAATATTGGGGATTTCAAAACCAAGGCGTCATTCCGGATATTGTAACAATGGCCAAGGTATCCATATAATATTTTAGTTTTACTATCAACAGGTTTGTGATGTTAACTAGTAGTTAATAGTGAAGATTTTCCTTGCCTATATATGACTTCTTGTTGTGAATCACAGTATTTATATTCAAAGTAGTTACACGATATGTTCCTTATTTCAAATTTTCAGGGAATTGGCAATGGATTGCCCTTAGGAGCAGTCGTAACTACTCCAGAAATCGCTAGTGTTTTAGCACAAAAGATCCAATTTAATACTTTTGGCGGAAACCCAGTATGCTCTGCAGGTGGGCTTGCAGTACTTCGAGTAATTGATGAGGAGCAGCGTCAACTACATTGTGCTCATGTTGGCTCTCACTTGCTTGGGCGTTTGAGAGATCTCCAGCAGAAACACGAAAGTATGTTATCTTTTTTCAAAGAGATGTTAATCCCAGCATATTACTGTTAGCGTTTAGGAACTTCCAAGGGATGACCGTGAGTGACTAAGGACGGAGACTAGAGAATTTAATTGCTCTAGTTCTCTCCATATTAGATTTTTTTGTTAAACAGAATGTGATCATCTTGCTCACAAGTTGGTGGACATGATTGGGAATTTTCCGTGGATCTACATAAAAACCTGCAATGAGAACAATATGAAATAAAGAAAGTGGACAGTTACATTGTATGCTTCTGTTTCATTAAAGATCTTCTTTAAACAGAATTGAACTGTGGATATTTCAAGGTAGGGACCATAAGTTTGTTCTGAGGTGATGATTTTTATGAAGCTTGTTGTAGTTTGAATGCTTGTTGGCTTTTGGTCTGTGACGACTTGTTAACTTGAGTTATATCCTTATGCCGTTATGTGCCCTTTTAGAGCTACATTTGGGTGTAGTGCTTTCTTGTTTTATGCTAGTTTTCCTACTGTCTTCCAAGGCGGTTGTAGATGTAGCCTTGTCTGGTGTTTGTTTTGCTGGTAGCCTGTTTCACTTGTGATAGCGGAAGGGAATCACAAAGACCAATGACTAAATAAGTTTTGAAAACATTGCTCACTTTAACTTTCTTTGTTGGTAATGGAGATTAGGTTCTCATATGCCTATTTTGTTATACACCTTGTCTGTGTCAATTTTTTATATTGCGTTACAAGTTTGTCTAGGTTGTTGAGTAATAGCTGCTCATGTTCAGTATGCCAAATGCCAGTGAACTTCTCTCTGGATTCTGCACTTTGTTTGCTTAATTGGTCAGATGTTAATGCAAGTTATTTGTTATTTTGTTTCAGTAATTGGAGATGTTAGAGGCCGGGGATTGATGGTGGGTGTAGAGCTTGTTACTGACAGGCAGGAAAAGACGCCTGCCAAGGCGGAAACTGCTGTGTTGTTCGAAAGACTCAGAGGTACCAAAACACCATGTCTGATATTATTCATATTAACAAGCTCCTATTTATATTATTGTTTTCCCTTGTTTAGTTTCTCTATAAAATTCCTGTCTAAACTGATCATAATTTGGTTCCTCATTGAAGAGCTGGGAGTCCTAGTTGGCAAAGGAGGATTACATGGGAACGTGTTTAGGATTAAACCGCCAATGTGTTTTACCCAAGATGATGCAGGTACTTGTTATGTCATAAACTCATAATGTCCTATAATGTGGTGGTGAACAGTAGCACACATTATAAGCACCATTCTTATGAATTGAGAAAATTGATTGGGCTTCTACGCATACCAACTACTAATTACGTTAAACTTATCAATCTCTGCAGATTTTCTCGTGGATGCGTTGGACTACTCTATGTCGAAGTTGTGAGTAGCCACTTGGTGAAGAATGAAGAAGCCAAAGCGTTATTTTGTAGATTTTTTTTATTTTATTTTTTGCTTTAAAAGGTTGCACAAGAAGCCTTGAATAACGTACAGTTCAAAATGCTTGCGGTTTTTGGTCTTTCAATAGAGAAATTAGCTTGGTCTTCTCCCAAGTCCCAACTCCCATAGAAGTTAAAGTAAAGAAATGCGTGACCAAAAGCTGACTGTTATTGTCATTGCCTCTGAACTCGACAACTTTGGTTCAGGGGTAAAAGGCAGGAAATGAAGGATCGATTTAGAGTGTAAATTTGAAACTAGAAAGTAGAAAACCAATCAGAACGATAGTAATTGTTCTTTTTTTTGAAATCAATTGTTACTTAAATGTTGTTGTACTGAGTGCTGTCGGAAAACAAAGTGGCCGGTTGAGATTTCTATTCAAATTATTCGTCACAGGTGCTAAAGATTAGTCTCCAATCCTGATGGAGGCTCGAAACGCACCGTTGTTTCCGACTACTTCATCGGACTACTATGCTCATCACCTTCAAGCAAGCCTGAAAAAGAGAGACCCATTTGCCGGAAAATCAATCCACGCCCGAATCATCAAGTCGGGTCTTCACCTAAGCGTGTTCTTGATCAACAATCTCATGAATTTTTATGTGAAAGCTGGGTCTTGTAGGGATGCACACCACGTGTTCGACGAAATGCCTGTGAATGTGAGAAACACGTTTTCGTGGAACACGGTTCTCTCTGCTTATGCAAAGCAGGGAAGGCTGGACGCCGCGCGTCGTGTGTTTGAAGAGATGCCTGAGCGTGACTCGGTGTCTTGGACTGCGATGATTGTGGGTTATAATCAGATGGGTCATTACGGTAATGCGATTCAGATGTTCTTGGAGATGGTTTCGGCTGGAGTTCCGGTGACGCAGTTCACTGTCACTAACATTGTCTCGGCATGTGCGTCGATTAAGGCTTTGGAGGTTGGTAGGAAGATACATTGTTTTGTTGTTAAACTTGCTGTTGGTAACTATGTTTCTGTTGGGAACTGTCTTTTGAACATGTATGCGAAATCTGGTGATCCGAGGACAGCGCAGATTGTTTTTGATAGGATGAGATTGAAGAACGTATCTAGCTGGAATGCCATGGTTTCTTTACATATGCAATGTGGTCGTGCTGATCTTGCTCTTGATCAGTTTAATCAAATGACGGAGCGTGATATAGTTTCTTGGAATTCAATGGTTGCAGGATACAATCAGCATGGGCTCGATACTGAGGCACTGTCTATCTTCTCGAGTATGATGAAGGATTCTGCTCTAAAGCCTGATAAGTTCACAATGGCAAGCATCTTGTCAGCTTGTGGTAACCTTGAGAAGTTGGAACTTGGGAAACAAATCCATGCTCTTATTATAAGAACTGGGTTAGACACAGCTGAAGCAGTAGCTAATGCTTTGATCTCAATGTATGCTAAGTCTGGTGGGTTGGAAATTGCTGAAAAGGTCTTAGACCTACGTGGGACTTCGGATCTCAATCTCATATCTTTTACGGCATTATTGAATGGATACCTTAAGGTTGGGGATATCAACTCAGCCAGACAAATATTTGATACGTTGAGAGACTCAGATGTTGTAGCATGGACAGCTATGATTGTTGGTTATGTGCAGAATGGGTTGAATAATGAAGCTTTGGAGCTCTTTCGGTCAATGATAACTGAAGGCCCCAAGCCAAACAACTACACCTTAGCGGCTATGTTAAGTGTCAGTTCAAGCTTGGCGTCTCTGGATTATGGAAAACAAATTCATGCAAGTGCCATACGAACAGAAGAAGCATCTTCAGTTTCTGTGGGGAATGCTTTGATTACCATGTATTCCAAAGCTGGAAGCATCAGAGGTGCAAGGCAAGTGTTTAATCTGATTCACCGGAATCGAGATACTGTTTCTTGGACATCCATGATTCTAGCCCTCGCTCAACACGGTCTTGGGGAAGATTCGATTGAACTGTTTGAGAAGATGCTGTCACTCGGTATTAGGCCCGACCATATTACTTATGTTGGGGTGCTCTCTGCTTGTACACATGTGGGGTTGGTTGAAAAAGGCAGGAGCTACTATAATTTGATGAGGAGTGTGCACAAGATTGAACCCACGCATAGCCATTACGCATGTATGGTTGATCTGCTTGGGCGTGCTGGGTTGCTTCAAGAAGCGTTTGACGTGATACAAAATATGCCATTTGAACCAGACGTTATAGCTTGGGGTTCACTTTTATCTGCTTGTAAGGTTCATAAAAATGTGGATTTGGCTAAAGTTGCGGCAGACAAATTGCTCCTTATTGAACCAGACAACAGTGGTGCCTATTCAGCACTTGCTAATTTGTATTCAGCTTGTGGAAGGTGGGCGGATGCTGCAGAAGTAAGAAGGATGATGAAGGATAGGAGAGTGAAGAAAGGCCAAGGGTTTAGTTGGGTTGAGTTTCAGAATAAAGTACATGTGTTTGGAGTTGACGATGGAGTTCATCCACAGAGAGATGTAATATACAAGATGATGGAAAAGGTCTGGAAAGAGATTAAAAATATTGGTTTTGTTCCTGATACCGAGTCAGTATTGCACGACGTTGCAGAAGAAGTGAAGGAGAAGATGCTTATGCATCACAGTGAGAAACTTGCAATTGCATTTGGGTTAATAAGTACTCCAGACAACTCTACACTGAGGATAATGAAGAACCTCAGAGTTTGTAATGATTGTCACAATGCCATTAAATTTATATCCAAGCTTGTGGGTAGAGAAATCATTGTCAGAGACGTTACTCGATTTCACCATTTTAAGAACGGGCTTTGTTCTTGTCGGGACTATTGGTAGCTGTTAGGATGACGATCTATAGATGGTTTGATGTTCAAGTGTACAAAGGAACAATGTTGGTAGAGGTTAATACTCAACAAAAATAGGAACTGATGTGAAATGGATCATGTTTGAAACATTCAATTCTCAAGGGTTGAAGCTGTTTAGGTGTTCATAGCACAAAGGAAAGGAAAGTGTTTGGCTAATTTAATATGCATTGTGGACCCATTTGCTGTTGACTCGAACTGATGGGCTCCAAATGGTAATCCAGGATGGTTAGCTTGATCTTCTTTTAGCATTTATCTCCAAATCTGATTCTGGCTCAGGCTTTACTTGTGATGAATTTCAGCAGGTAGGAATGTGTTCACAGATTTTTCTTGCTGCTAGTAGCACTGGATTTATGCTAATCTAAAAGTGAAGTCCCAGAACAATCAAACAACTTGCGGTATGTTACATTTGCCACTATTGTTTGCTTTATTTGCAAATGGGTATAAGGGGATGTCTTGATAATGATTCCAAGCTCTGGATTAAACTTTATCATGTTAAAAATCACAAGGGAAATGTCATGTCTGAAGTGTCAAGAGTGGCCGGAGCATTAGAGCCTTTGAAAACTAGAGGCGTGTAGTCGGTGTAGAGCTCTGCAAATCAGAATTGATCATCGGAGTTTAAAGTAGAACTCCTCGAGAAGTGTAGGCATGTAGCTTGGTTTTGTTGTCTCCCATCCCATGTTGTCTTGTTGAGGACTTGAGGTCGGTTGGATTCTCATGGGAACCTTTTTTTTCGTGCTTTTCAATTTACTTATATTTTTAACTGTTTTTATTCTTAATCTAATTTAATTTTGATTTATTATAGAACTTTTTTCAAAGCCTGCAGCAAACTCAGTCTGGACTGTCAAAGCGAAAACCTTGAAGATTTTAAAGCCGTCTCTCAGTCTCACCCATTCGTAGTTACAGTGCTTCTTTCATAAATTATATTTAGGGTTACAACTTTGATTGTTCCACTTTTTTGGCTTAGCTAGTTTGCCCATATTTGTTTTTTGCTGCTATATTTTGCATTAGTGTTTGTATGTATAGATTGGAGAATTAGAAATTGTAAGGATGGATACTTTAATTCATTTTGTTCCTCTGTGGATTCAATTTCAAAGAAAATTCATGTGTTTTAGTAATGATATTTGAGGTATCATTGGAATTACATTGTCCTTGTTAGAGAACTAGAGGGGCCATGAAGTTCCAAAACTTTGGCTATTGTAGTTATCCATGAACTATTAATCTTGTGGACTTGTGGTTATGAAACTGGTAGTTTCAGGAACTAAAGGGCTTTTCTCACATATTGCTAAGGATAATATATTATGAACGAAATGGTTATATGATGATTTCCGGTTGAAATAGCTTCACTGTGGGATCAATTGGTTAAAAGAGTAAATTTGAGTGTTAATTTTTTAGGAAAGGGTTGGGGTCGGGGGACTCTGAATTTGTTTGAGTGTAAGCTGGAGTAGTTGATTTCTGTTTTAGGAAATAAAAATATGAAGAGAATAGTTTGAAGCAATGAATTTTGTAACTTTATTAATGAAGGAGTAACTCTTATATATAGGAGAGTACAAGAGGTACAATCAGGAAAGTAATCCTATTACAATACTGGATAAGTTATACTTGCCATATCCTGTAATCTCCACCATAACTAGGAACATCAAATATCCTACAACACTCCCCCTTGTGCCGGTGTATGGTGGTGATGCCTCTTCATTTGCTTCATTTGTGCCTCATTAAAAACCTTGTCGAGCCAAAAACCTTTGCAGGAGAAAAATCGGTCTCGCCAAGTAAAAAGAGTGCAGATCGTCGTAGACAATGATATGACACATAGCTATGTTGCCTCATTAAAAACTTGCTAAGTAATAAAAACCCAGTGGGATAACAACAACCTTAGTCAAGGAAAAAGAGTGCAACGTGTCCTTCACATTCAGAAGCGCTCATGTGTATGCTAGACTCCCCCTGATGTCTGCATCTATCCTTGATACCAATAATCAAGGCAGCTTAGACAAGCTGAGCAACCCTATGCTCTTCACATGCTTCTGGAATGTGGATTTGGGCAATGACTTAGTAAATAAATCTGCCACATTGTTCTCAGATCGAACTTGGTTAATCTGGATCTTGAGAAACTCTTGTTGTTGCTGATTATAAAAATACTTAGGCGATATGTGCTTGGTATTGTCGCCTTTGATGTAACCTTGCTTCATCTGCTCAATGTAGGCCGCATTATCCTCATAAATGCATGTAGGTTCATCAGTAGTGGATCCCAATCCACAAGTCTCACGAATATGTGTAATAATGGACCTCAGCCATATACACTCCTTAATTGCCTCATGAAGAGCAATAATCTCAGAATGATTCGTGGATGTAGCGACTAGGGTCTGCTTTGTAGACCTCCAAGATATCGCGGTGTTTCCCATAGTAAAGACATATCCTGTTTGGGAACGACCTTTATGTGGATCAGAGAGAAATTCAGCATCAGCAAAACCCGTCAACACATCACAAGGATTGTTGGTATAGGGGATAAAGGGAATGGCGTCACCATCTTCAATGGCACGTCCTTTCGATACGGTGGCTTTCCGTCTTGTCTCTCTGTAGGGATAAAACAAGCCAATATCTATCGTACCCTTCAAGTACCTGAAGATATTCTTAATGCCTGTCCAATGACGTTGCGTGGGTGCTGAGCTAAATCTAGCTAACAAGTTCACAGCAAATGAGATGTCTGGTCTTGTGCATTGAGCTAAGTACAGTAATGCACCTACTGCACTTAGATAAGGCACTTCAGCCCCTAACAGTTCCTCGTCCTCATCCCTTGGACGGAATGGATCCTTTTCTGGATCTAGGCTGCGGACTACCATGGGGGTGCTAGCAGGATGTGCCTTGTCCATGTTGAACCTTCTCAACATCTTGCGGACATAAGCAGCCTGGTGGACTAATATTCCACTACTACGGTGTTCTAGCTCAAGGCCTAGACAAAACCGTGTCTTCCCAAGGTCCTTCATCTCAAACTCGGATTTCAAGTACTTCGCAGTATCCCTTAATTCATCAAGGGTTCCGATGAGATTCATATCATCGACATAGACTGCTACTATTGCAAATCCGGAACTTGTTCTTTTAATGAACACGCAAGGGCATAGCTCGTTATTCACATATCCCTTCCCAATCAAGTATTCACTTAGGCGGTTGTACCACATACGCCCGGATTGCTTCAATCCATACAGTGACCTTCTCAATCTTATAGAGAATGTGCTCCGTGGTTTAGACCTACTTGACTTGGGTAATTCGAATCCATCAGGGACTCTCATGTATATCTCTGAATCTAGATCCCCATAGAGATATGCAGTAACCACATCCATTAGCTGCATGTCCAGTTTTTCGGAAACTACCAAACTGACAAGGTAGCGGAATGTTATGACATCCATTACGGGAGAATACGTCTCCTCGTAGTCAATACCAGGGCGTTGTGAGAAACCTTGCGCCACAAGGCGAGCTTTGTATCTTACAACCTCATTATTCTCATTACGCTTTCTAACAAAGACCCATTTATGTCCTACAGGTTTTACACTTGGCGGGGTTAGCACTACCGGGCCAAACACCTGTCTCTTTGTTAGTGAATCTATTTCAGCCTGGATTGCATCTTTCCATTTGGGCCAATCTGATCTCTGTTGACACTCTTCAACAGATCGAGGTTCGATGTCATCATGTTCTATGAGTTCATGTGCAACTGAGAATGCAAATGCATCGTCAATGATCATAGATTCTCTCTCCAAAATCTCATGTATGCTAGCATAATTCATCGAAATTTCTTTATTCACTGAGCTAAGATCAACCGTTGGAACTCCCTCCAAATTGGTTGTCTCAAGGACATAACTGTAGTCAGGAATAATTTCATGAGATGGATTCTGAGAGTTGATGAACAATGGATCTTGTTGTGCCGATCTCCCCCTCTTCCTAGGGTGAGTATCCATCGAACCTACAGGTCTCCCCCTCTTTCTTTGGGGAACCGTGGCCTCAGCCACCACACGTCCACCATGTGTGGCGGCGCTGCTCTCTCCCATCATAGGGGTGGCGGCATGACATCCTCCCTGTGGGATGTCAATCCTTGCAGGCATATTTGCAGCAGGTATATGTGATCTTGTCACTTTAGCAAGGTCAACAAACGTATCAGGCATCGAATCTGCTACGTTACCAAGCTCTATAATTCTCCTTACTTCACTATCTGCTAGTGAGGAGCGGGGATCAAGATGAGACAAGTTAGGGACTGACCATGACAATTCCTGTCGTTCATGTGTCCTTCCTCCCCCTAACGACGGGAAGTTTGTCTTATCAAAGTGACAATCCGCAAATCTTGCGGTAAATATATCGCCTGTCAAGGGTTCTAAGTAGCGGATTATAGTTGGTGAAACAAAACCAACATATATGCCCATTCGTCTCTGAGGACCCATTTTATTGCGTAAAGGTGGTGCAATTGGCACATAGACTGCACAACCAAATATGCGTAGGTGCGAAATATTCGGCTCATATCCAGTAACCAACTGGTACGCAGAAAATGGTTGTCTAGCAGCGGGTCTAAAACGAATAAGCATTGCTTCATGTAATATTGCATAAGCCCAAGCAGAAGTGGGTACGTTGGTATGCATGACCAAAGCCCGTCCAACCATTTGAAGTCTTTTAATGGTGGCTTCTGCGAGACCATTTTGGGTGTGTACATGGGGAACTGAATGCTCGACATCAATCCCGATGGACATGCAATAATCATCGAATGTTTGCGATGTAAACTCCCCAGCATTGTCGAGACGGATCGACTTTATAGGATGATCGGGGTGGTGAGCCCTCAAACGAATAATCTGGGTAAGGAGTTTAGCATATGCAGCATTTCTTGTGGACAATAATGCGACATGTGACCAGCGTGTCGAAGCATCCACCAATACCATAAAGTATCTAAATGGTCCGCATGATGGGTGGATGGGTCCACAAATATCACCTTGGATACGTTGTAAGAATGGAATATTTTCTTTGGTGTCTTTAGCGTAAGAAGGTCTCGCTCCTACCTTGGCTAAAGAGCATGCTTTGCAGAACGAGCGATGAGCATTAGACATCACCAGTGAGGATGCTGGCGTTTGCTCAAGGTCTCCATGGACTTGGGAAGCATCATAGGGGACGAGAGCACCACTCTTTGTGTCAAGTCGTCTCCTCTTGGGTGAGGAGGTGTCGGTATGAGGCCGACCATGGATGGTGGCGCCACCCCTCTTGGTGCCCACCTCCATGTTTGTGTGAACGGCTCTTTGGTTCTTGCTTCCTTTCGCTCGAAAGAATGGATGTCCGTTTGAATTCTTCAAAATTCGGATCATCATATCACGACCTGAGTGTCCCAGCCTGTCGTGCCAAAGCATATATGTGTCTGAGTCTCATAGGTCATCTCTTATGACATGGTGTGACTCTACAACTCTCATAGTTGTAATACATAGCCCATTTGGCTGACACATGAGCTTCCCTAGTATTCGGTTTCTACCAGAATCACTAGAAGTAATGCATATATATTCCATTCCATTCTCACAATGAGTATTGATATGAAATCCGTTGGCTCGGATGTCTCGACTACTCAGTAGGGTCCTGGGAGCCCTAGGAGCATAGAGAGCATTATCAATGATGAGTTTTGTTCCACTTGGCAACAAAAGTTGGGCTTTCCCTCGCCCTTGGATCAAATCCGAAGACTCACCCATCATTGTATGAGGAAAGATTGAAAAATTAACTCAAAAATTTTTCTAGGGATATGCCTTCTACCCATCGAAGCACCCCCCTCGGGTTTTCCTCAGGTTTTGGCCTTCCTCGGGCAAACTGACCTCCGAGTACTTAAATAGGCATAACTTTGTCTAGAAAATAGCTTTTGACGTTCCGGATGAAGTTATAGAAACTAGATATTCGTAGCTTTCCGAGCATATAATACTCGTATGCTGGATCGTTTTGAATCAATCCCAGATTCATGTCAAAGCTAAGCAATCTGCACAGCCAAATACGTTATGTCGGTTTCAGACCTCTGTCTAGTAAAACGGGCATAACTTTTTCTAGAAAATAGATATCGACGAGATGGACATAGTTCTAAAAACTAGAAGTCCATATCTTTTCAGCCATATGCCATACATATGTTGGTTTATTCTGTAAAAATTCCAGTTTGTCGTCGATGTCAACTGATCTGCAGAGCAGATTCTGTTGTGCCCTGTTTCTGACATTTGTCCAGTAAAACAGGTATAAATTTTTCTAGAAATTAGCTATCGACAATCCGAAGGTAGTTCTGAAAACTAGACATCCGTACCTTTTCAGCCATATGCCACTCATATGCTGAATATTTCTGGAAAATTTCCAGTTCGTTGTCGAAGCTGGCTGATAGTGCAGCAGATTCTGTTTTCTGCGATTTTGGGGATTTATAGCACTCTTAGCTATCCCAATAGATACATGGACGAATTTGTAAGTTTGCTAGGACATCTAAAGTCGTTTGGGTAGCTCTTTTCACTTATGACCAGGTGAAGAGAGATCAATGTAGGTGAGACATAAAGTCCGCTCAAATACCTTTATCGAAATCTCTTGTCCTAGACATCACAAGTTACTAAGGTGAGCCCTAGTAGACGATAGGTTTGTAGCAACCAAAAAACATGTATATTACACAGAAAATGTAGACAAGCCTATTATTAATAAGCCAAAACAATGCCTTTATTAATAATGCCAACGAGTTACATCAAAGTTTACTAATCCAGAAATTTGACGAATTACAATGTCAATAATAAGACTTAGGCCACATGCCTTTATTAATGGAAAACATAAAGCTCTAATCAAAATCCGGTGTCTCAGCAATTGAGTCTCTGCCAATTTTGAAGTTTGCCTTAATGAGATTAGCCTCTGCTCCATCTCTATCTTCTGCTTCGTTGTTTCTTTGATCCTTAAAATTCGTAAAATCTGAGCACACTTGCTTGTTGATTTTCTTCCGAATTATTGGTGTGTCGGAATGCAACGAAATTTTGCATACCCAAACTTGACACGTATATGAACACTTCTGCAAATTTTCATAATTTTTCGAGACTTGTAGCTAGGTCGAATAATTTGTACAATAGTATGCAGAAAACAGTTCCGAAAACTGATGTGTTCAAGGATCAAGTAGATTCGGATTGGGTGGTTTCAATATAACGGTGATGATCTTGGAAATCCATAGACCCGTCATATCTATTGCTTATCAATGGTAATCAATACCTATTGACCCAAAGCTTCCGAAATCTAACTTCTCAAACATTTTGAGAATAAACAACTCGTCTGATTCGAGAAACATCATGCGTCTTATCTTGGCCTCTCTTGGCATTGGTACCTCAGCCTCCATGGCTTCCTTGGTCACCACGGCCTCTATGGCCGGCGCTTCCTCTATCATGGTCATTGATCATGACCTTCATGCGCCAACTTATGGCGTCCTTCCTTGTGTGGGCAGTGGTGGAGACCAAAAACTGTCTCATCAAGATTCCCTTAACTTAAGGGTTCCGCCCCTTGCGCTATTCTCTTGATGCGCTTTCATAATTCGCATAGTGAACACTCTTAGTTCCAACTTGCCTTGAATTATGATTATGTAGAGGATTTTCTCGATCAAACACAATGAGAAAACAGAAGATGTATTAGTTTCGCAGTCGTAAGAGACTTCCTCGACAACTAATTTGTTTTCCAATATAATATTTGGATTAGACCTTCACTTTGATGTATATGGTCTTACGAACTCTCTTTGTTCGTTTTAATCGATGCTTTTATGAACACTCTTTGTTCAATCGATTTTGTGAACGCTCTTAGTTCACTCATGAACGCTCTTAGTTCATGTGGGAACGCTCTTAGTTCCAAGAATGCCCACCTTCAAGAAAGGTGCAGTGTAGAAAGGAGGGATAGGATGTTATCCCGAAATCCCTACGGAAAAATTCAAATTTCCCAAAAGAGTAGGTTATTTTGAAAAAGACAAAGCTGAGTATATAAAACTTACTTGTTGTTTTATTACAGAACAATTCTTTTTCTTCTTCATCTTTTTTCGGGATCACAGCAGTTATTGCAGTCGGCGGCAGTGCTCAATTTTAGGGGTTCGTGCTGATAACGTGTTTTAGGAAATAAGAATATGGAGAGAATAGTTTGAAGCAATGAATTCTGTAACTTTATTAATGAAGGAGTAACTGTTCGATGCAGAAATATCTCCCTGAAGAGACTCTCTCCGCGAAGCAGTCTCTTTTGATATCGGATGTTTCAACCGCGTGTACCGGTCTATCCTGTATGTGCTTCGATGCTGGCGTGCCACCGTTCTTCAACGGAATATGGACTAGTTACAGCCGCCTGACTTCTAATGTAAGCGATTAAGATAGGGAGAGCACCAACCCTATCCGAATAGGTTCTTCTTACCTAGGAACCTAGGACTTTTGGATATGTGTACCTCTTTGCCAAATCTTGAAATCGATACCCCCACGTCTCTCGTGTAGAGCAGAGCAATTCCTTGATGAAGTGTCTGAGAACACTAGCTTCCTTTGAGTTTTCAAGCCCTCAGCATACAAGTGAGCTGCCCTTCCACCTTCAGGTTGCAGGTTTTTGCTTCCTTTGAGCCGTAAATACTCTCAATCGATAGTTGACAAGTACTTAGACCTTCTGGGTTGCAAGAAGATAGATATCTCGAAGACGAGATAACCGTCCAGGTTGTATTGCGTATAGCAAGGATTGTTTGTATGTTTGTGTAGTCGTCGTCGTCATAAGACCCTCGCGTTCCTTATATAGTCGCTTACTTATCAGTCATTGATTCTGTTTCTAACTCCTTTACTCTTGTAACTTTGTCTGAATCTCCATACCAGCATCGTGTTATACCACTCATAGGTATTCCAATTCCATCATAACTCTGTTAAGAGTCCTGCAAATATCAACTAGTTATGATAGAAACTAAGCCGCGTGAAACCAGCTCGATAAGACACAGTTCTAATAGAACTCTAAGTCTTCTCCCAGCGAAGCTCGATACGAATCTCGCTGGGCTTATACTTAACTCCCTCGATGGGAAACTGCTTTCCTCGATAGGAATCTAATAACCCTCGACGGGCCGCTCGATAGACCTCGGCTATCCAGGCCCAAAGTAAATATTTTATTCAGGCCCAAACATTGCCCCTCAGGTCTTGAACTTGGAAACGTTCTGAACAAGCGAAAAGACTTGAATGTACCTTGAACGATGTGCTTATTGACTTTGAAACGCTATACCGCCACTCAAACGCCACGTCTAACTCTTCGAAAAAGTATGACGCTCGATTGACTCCTCTATAAGAGCAACAGTCCATATCCACAAGTTTTATCTTTTCATCAAAAACTTTCCAATTGCTCATAGACCTGCAACTTTTTAACTCTCACAGTCAAAAAGCTCAAACCTTTCTCCTCACCGCCGTCAAAACCCTAACCCAGAAAAATGCCTCCTCGTAAGGACATTACTATTCCTTTTGACCACGTCCACGCCAAGAAGTTTGTCAAACGGCTCAAAGAAGTCGCTACTCGATCGAACCCAGACACCACCTGCACTCTTACCATAGACGCAGAAGAAAACACAGGTCTTCTCGGCCCATTTCTGGAATCTCCATTGAATCCAGACCTCTTCACTATCCTTCGGGAACCCATCTGCAACTCTTCTCTTCTTCTCCAGGTAGACCCTTCTGCAGACCCAAAGTCATGGTCTCAGAAAGATAGCCTCTGTTCTATTGGAAAATGGCCACACTCCTCCCCCGACGACCTCGACTGGTACCGCCAACGCCGTAGGCAAGACAAAGATCGATGGGAAACAGCAGGAATTACAGAACTCATTGATCTATGCTTCTCCCTTCCGTCTGGAGCCAACAAACCCCCACTCGCTGCAGCAATGTGCTTCTGGGATTGCACCACGAACTGCTTCAGGCTTCCCTGTGGAGATATAAGCATTACCATGCTCGACCTCTATACCATCTTTGGAGTTCCTGCCGCCGAGAAAAACTGGACTCCTCAGACTTTTATCCAGACTCCTGACAAGGCCTCAGAAAAACGGCCTACATCCTACACCGCCTGGGTAAATCATTTCTCAACGAAAAGCAACGCGAAGGGAGGAATAGCCTTCTTGGAGTATTGGCTATCGAAGTACCTGTTCTGCACGACCTCAGCAAAGGTCATCAAAACGTGGACTAATCTCGCTGAGCGCCTTTTCAGCGGAGAACCACTGAGTTTGGTTGAACCCGTCCTGGCCTCCATCTACTACAGTCTCAAGCGAGTTGCTCTATCGAGGCTCGACTTGCAACAAGCTGGGCCACTCTGGATGGTAGACCTCTGGTTACAGGTCTATTTCCCTTTCTTCTGTCCCTCCAGAACCCCTAAGTTCGAGGAACAAAAGATTTTAGGCAAATCACTGGTTTCTATGGAACCTAGGACCAAGCAATGGTCCTACTTCAGCTGCTTCAAGCACCTCTGCTACCGCCAAGAGCTTCCTTATACCGCCATCGAGAGAATTCTGGATCGTCATCATCCTGGCCTCCTCTCACGTGGCTTCATGCCATCTCCTGACCAGGATAATCAAGCGAGGAGTTTGTTCGTTAAGTCGAACACCTGCCAGGATCTACCACTTCCAGACTCCGGGTATGAGCTTTATGCTCCCAATCACTTCTGCAGGCAACTTGGACTCGGCCAGGATGCCCCTATGCCCCTTGTATGCTCTGTTAACAAGTATACCCTCTGGCGGGCAGAGGGTAAGTCTAACGCAGCGGAAGTCATCGATGAAGAATTTGGCTTTCCAGTGGTGATAGTTCCCGAGATTACTAGGCCACTGTCCCCATCGAGGTTGGTTACCCCAACATACCTCACTTGGTATTCCCAACTTTGGGTCGAGCTGCAATACAAAAGTCCAGCACTGTGTTTTGCCACCATCTTCCGTCAGTTCGATGACAAATTCTCGATGCCGGCAGACAAAGAGGCACTCGACAATCCTTCCTCTGACTCGAGTCCACCTCCATGGCCACAGGTATGCCCTTAATTCAGAAAATGTTCGACTTGTGTTTGGAACTCTCAAGACCAATAATAACCATCCTTCTCTTCTCTCACAGTGCCATCCAGAGCCAGACGTAACCATGGCAATTCAATCCTTCAAGAAGAAAAGGACCCAGCGTTCCAAATCACCTGTAAGTACTCAATATTACCTTTTCAGAACCTGCTGATTCTCATCACTGATCTCGATATTGGCCCTTAATCTCTGCAGTCCCAAAGTTCCAAGAAACTCAAACGAGCACCCCCAAAGAGTGGAGTTTGGTTGGAATCTCAGCTTAGGAGCAGAAACGACCAACTACGCCTCGTCACTCCATCTTTCTTCGCTTCATTCGATCAAAGGAGTAGCCAAGCCTCCGGGTCTAGTGCTTGCTCAGCCATTGCTTTTACCATTGCACACTGGTTTTGTGCAAATTCAGGTAGCACTCCCACTCTTTCTCAGTTCGACGACCTCCTTCTTCAAGGCTCCAGGGAATGGCAAGAGCTATGCAAGGATGAGTCTCTAGTCACGAAGTATCCAAACCTGCATTTTGATTTGGACACCATCCTGAAGGCAAACATCAGGCCGCTCCAATTCTCAGCCGATGACACCCTGATAGGACTCTTTAATCCTGAAAGGTTTGCCAATCTGAAAGGTCACGGCTGCTGCTCCTTCGATGACTTGTGGGAACACATTCAGAAAAGCAGGAAACCTCAGGTCTACATAGTGAGCTGGAATGATCACTTCTTCGTCCTCAAGGCTGAAGACGAAGCCTACTACGTAATTGACTCACTAGGAGAAAGGCTCCTCGAAGGACACAGCCAGGCCTTTATTCTGAGGTTCGATGAGTCCAGTAACATGTCCACCGTTGCAGACAAGGCAATAGTCAACAGCCACCAAGAGTCTTGCAAGGGCTTTATCGTCGAATTCTTGGCTGGAGTCCATCGAGCGGAACTTGAAGAAGAGGAGAAGAAACAACCTGTAGCCCTTACCACCTTGTACAACCGTCTTCAGATTGAAATTCAAGGCTGCTACATTCCTTCCTCTTCTGGCGAAGGTTCCAGTGCTCATGATGAACAAGTTGCTTCAGAGGCTGAACAAATCGTCTCCTCACCAAAGCCCAGATCTGATCGATCACAAACTCCAGTCGAGACTAGCCCAGAGGTCGAAGCATCGAATCCCCCCTTATCAGAGCCACAAGTTCAGACTCTTGAGGAGACACCAATACTGTCTCCCCAACAAGTAAGCTATCGCAACCTCACTTCTTAGGTTAGAAATTTGTTCGATATATTCCTAACACTTCCTGTTATTTTACATCGAAGCTCGATGCTGTTTCTATGGACGTGACCATTCAGCAAATTCTTCCTGATAGCCCAAGGAAACAAGCAAGCATAGTAGGAGAGCCAATTTCGATGGTCGTCGGAGACCAACCTGATCGATCCCTAGCCAATGATGATGAAGGACCTTCCGTTTGCTGCAAGGAAATAATTGTCCCCTCTTCATCATCTGGAAAACAACTCGACCTGCTCAGTGTGCAAGGGTCAACCGCAGTTCAAGAACTTGCAGGTGCATCGAGCACTTCAAGCACTTCTCCTGATCGTACGGTCCTCATTTGTCAGCTTCGTAAAATTCTTTCTGGGCCACTAGACTCCAGTACGGATGTTCAGGCCGTTTCGAGACAAGTGAAGGATTTCCGAGCCACTGCCCCTGCAGCATTTATTCCTTTCCTGGATAAGTTAGAAGAACAATTCCTTGAGTATCAACGCCAAAGTGAAGCCTTTCATGATCTAACACTCGGGGTTGATCGTGAGACTGAAGCAGCGAGCAACCTAGAGCAAACAACTCAAAGGGAAGCAGAGGAAATTCAAAAACTTGTGCAGGAGAAAGAGACAAGGGAAAAGGCTCTATTGACCAAACGTGCCCAAAGGCTTGCTCTTGAGGCCGACCTTGCCAAACTCAACTCTGAAATAGCTGTCTTGGAAACTGAAATCCCCGCTTATCAGGACAAAGTACAACATTTCCTGAATGAGGACGAGGCTCGGGCTCAACATCTACAAGAGGCACGTGCGAAAGTTAGCGAAGCTTGTTTAGCAGCTCAACAAGCCTGGGTGGCCTCGGAGTATACTAAGATTAATATAAAGAGCTTCGTCTTCCAATTGCAAATTTTGGGCCTTTAGTATAGGTTTTTTTGTATTTGTTATCGAACAAACAAAGATTTTTATATATCTACACTGTTTTGACAACAAAGCTTCTATTGGGTTTAAAACTTGGTTGGGCCTCTATAATAAGCCCTTTTTCCAAACCCTGATCCAGCCTCATTTCAAGCTGTAACTAATTTTAACTCTTTGGGTTGTCCAGCAATAAATGGAATTGAATTCTATACTTGGAATTCGTATCGCGTTAGACCATCGAAATCTTTTGAAATACGTTTTAACTGCCCCAAAGATCTTCTCATTTATCATGCACTTCTTGCGAGCAGTCAAACCGCTTCATGGTCCACTGTTAATTGAACACGTATTCACTGTTGTTGGGTGTAATTACTCATGCGAAACCAAACCGTCGTAATTCCTGGCTATAAAAAGTTTCCTTTCCTTGGTAAAAATACACCAAGTCCTTTGCGAGAATGAATCAAACCCAACTCGACATGTTCTGGTCTTACTATCCAAAGAGACCTCCAGATAAATCCTTCGATGTTATGTTCCTTAGATAGCAATATCCATGCCCAAACCTGGACTAGATAGCAATATCTATGCCCAGGCGTCGCCTTGGCTCTCCCTTTTTGAAGGAGACTCTAAGGGAGAGGCCACAATCCAGAGGTTCCATCCCCTTCGACTTCTGTCTCGTACCCGTTCGGTGTCGATAGGCATAGAGGGTGGTGCTCCTCTTTAATGCCTCCTGCAGTCCATGGGAAAAGTTGGGGGCATCATGTTGACTGGACAAAGGCGATGATCGTCAAGGCAGGTGCAACTCTTGTCGTAGTCCTCCTCCTCTTGTCTTGACGATTCCTTCCTCTCCCTCTCCATCTCCGAGGTCGATCTCCTCAAATCACCGAGATCGATCTGCAGGCTTTATCTTTTTGAAAGATGGGAATGGAAAAAAGAAGGTCTTCTTGCTCGCTCTCCAACTTGGACCTCTTGTTAGGTCGAGAGATGGAGAGCTACGCAGAGGCTCTTGTGAAGATTGTCTCTAAAGTAGCTTTTTCATTCATCTTCTGTAGTTCATCTTCACCATATGGTATCAGAGCCTGAGGCCGCAAAGCCTTTGTATTGTTCCAAGTATTTGAATGTAATATTTATTTGAAGTGTAAAAGTTCTTTGTATTGATAAACTCGTATATAGTTTGCTCAAAAGTTTAAGCCACAAAGACTGGCCTGTATCGAACTTTGACTTGGAATAAATAATTACTCTGATACAAAATTTAGCCCCACTATAGGCACTAACTATTTAACCCCATTAGTAGGTTTATTCGATATCTATGATCCTCGATGAGTATATGTGTTGCCCCTGTAGTTTATTGATGCAAAAGCATGAATAAACTAGATTAAGCAGTATCTGGAGGATCATCATACTCCCAAGCAGGTTGTATGAATTTCTTTAAGTAACGACCATTTATCGGATTTGCATGTATAGTCCCATCTCGATCCCTCAGTCGAACTGCTCCTTTACCCAACAGTCGATCGATGATGTATGGTCCTTCCCATTTTTCTGACCATTTTCCTCGTCCTTCCGTTTTCTCACCGATAGGCAAGATCACCCTCCAAACGAGTTCTCCTTCTGCAAAACTCATGCCCCTGGTTCGCTGGTCATAGGCACGAGCCACCTTTTGTTTCTCAGCACGTAGACTTTCAAAAGCCTGAATTCGATGCTCATCGAGGTCTTCATGCTCTTGCCACATTGCTTGGACATAGTCTTCACCGATCAAATTGTGTTGCTCCATGACCCGTAAAGACTGAACATTGATTTCTAAGGGCAAAACAGCATCGTGCCCAAACATCAGTGCATAAGGAGTTGTACCTGTGGGGGTCCTCTTACTAGTCCTGTAAGCCCACAAGGTATGAAAAAGTTCTTCATGCCACAGCCTGGCATTTCCAGCGAGCATCCGTTTTAGGATATGAATAATGATCTTATTGCTCGCTTCAGCTTGACCGTTGGATTGGGCATAGTATGGAGAAGAGTGTAGAAAATGGATCACAAGATCCTTCATTAAAGTATCTACCTCTCCAGACAAAAAGGCTGCCCCTCGGTCTGAAACAAAACATTCAGGGATGCCAAACCGACATATAATATCTTCGAATAAAAACTGACGGATGGCCTTCGCTGAAGATACCCTGAGAGGTCGAGCTTCGACCCACTTTGTGAAGAAATCAGTAGCCACGATAATGAACTTATGCCCCTCGGATGAATGAGGATGAATCATTCCAATTAAATCCAAAGCCCATCCTCGAGCTGGCCAAGGCTTGATTATAGGCTGTAATGGTATTCTGGGCATATGGTTGACTGGACCATGTCTCTGGCATTCTTCACAACCTTTAGCGAACGTGATGCAGTCTCTGAGCATTCCTGGCCAATAGAAGCCATGTCGTCTTAGCAACCATCTCATCTTGGGACCGGCTTGATGAGCCCCTGCAGTCCCAAGATGGACTTCTCTCATTAACTTTTTAGCGTCACGTCCAAAGACACACCTTAATAGTATGCTTTCTTCTCCCCTTCGATATAACTCAGCATCTTTGAGCACATAATTGGGAGCTAAGAATCGAATCCGCTTGTCAACCGGATTATTAGGATCCTGGAGATAGGAGATGATTTCCTGCCTCCAGTCTTTATCGATGTGATCAAGTGTAGCAACGTACCATTCGTTTTTGTCTTCTTGTCGTGCAAGGAAAGATGGAAGGGTTCTTCTTTCAACCTTGAGTATTCTTTCTCGTACTCCATCTTGTAAACTTACACCCGTTGCTAGTTGAGCCAACTCATTAGCTGCATAGTTCTTCTCTCGAGGAACATGACTCAACTCCACCTCTGTAAACAACTTCAATAAATCACAAGCCCTCCTTGCATAAGGTTCTAGTATTGGGCCTGCCCTGTACTTGGTCTCCAGTTGTCTGATCACTAGTTGGGAATCTCCAAGGACATGCACGTCATTGATCTCCATATCTAATAGAAGTTCTAATCCAATGATTAAAGCTTCATACTCTGCTTGATTGTTTGTGCACCTGAAGTCCAACCTGAAAGAATAAGAATAAGTTTGGCCGCGTGGGGAGACCAAAGCTACCCCTGCCCCAGCCATAGTACTCGTACTTGACCCATCGAAATATAAACACCAAGGGGCCAAATCGATACGAGCGAGATCCAGTTCTGGTCCATCGACCACTTCTTCCATGGGATGATGAGCCAAAAAATCAGCCACTGCCTGGCCTTTTACCGCCTTCTGAGGGACATATTGCAAAGAAAATTCTGAGAGAGCCAAAATCCACTTTCCAATACGACCACGGAGAATCGGTCTGGATAACATATACTTCACTAAATCTGTTTGTGCTATGACACACGTAGTGAAGGATAGCATGTAGTGCCTCAACTTACACCCTGAAAAGTATAAGGCTAGGCATAACCTTTCCATTGGAGAGTATCTCGTTTCACAATCGTTCAAGGTACGACTTAGGTAGAAAATAGCACGTTCAACCCCTGCTGTGTCGTCCTGAGCCAATAGGCTTCCAATGGAGAGGTCGGTAGCTGATATGTACAGCTTAAGAGGAACCCCAGGTCTTGGAGGGACCAAGACTGGTGGGTTCGTTAAGTATGCTTTGATGGTATCGAAGGCCTCCTGATGTATAGGCTCCCATACAAAGTCTTTCTGATTTTGAAGCTTGAGGATAGTAGAGAATGGTTGTGTCTTCCCAGCAGCATTGGCAATAAACCGTCGTAAGAAATTGATCTTTCCCAATAGGCGTTGAAGCTCCTTCTTACTCCTAGGTGGGGCTGCATTGATAACCGCTTGTTTCTTATCATCCGGTATCTCAATCCCACGCTGATGAACTAGAAAACCCAGGAAGTCACCTGCCTGGACGCCAAACACACATTTGGCTGGGTTCATCTTCAGTTGATGCTGCCTCATTCTGAGAAACACTTGTCTCAAGTCTTCAAAATGGTCGCTTCGATGTTTCGTTTTGACTACCACATCATCGATGTATACCTCCATGGTCTTACCAATAAGATCATGAAAGATCAAATTCATTGCTCGTTGGTAGGTTGCCCCTGCATTTTTGAGTCCAAATGGCATATCCACGTACTCGAAAACACCGGCAAAGCCTGGGCATCGAAACGCTGTTTTATGTCTATCCTCTTCAGCCACTGGGATTTGATGATATCCTGCAGTACCATCCATGAATGTTAACATCTCATGGCGGGCAACTGAGTCAACCAACAGATCAGCTACTGGCATAGGATAAGCATCCTTAGGGGTTGCATTGTTCAAGTCTCTGTAGTCGACACATACTCTCATCTTCCCATTCTTCTTTTTGACTGGAACTATATTAGACAGCCACTCATTGTATTTGGCTACTCGTATAATCCCCGACTTGAGCATCTTTTCAACCTCCTCTTTGACTAGAATTGCCGTCTCTGTATTCATGCGCCGCATCTCTTGCTTTACAGGCTTCTTTCCCTCGATGGTGGGCAAGTTGTGACAAACTTGGTCTGGTGAAAGACCTGGCATGTCCTCGTATTTCTCTGCAAAACAATCTGCATATTCTTTCAGCAATTCAATCATCTTGAGCCTCTCTTCAGGCTCCAAAAAAGTACTTATAGCCACAGACATTGGCTCTTCCTGTGACCCAATCTCAATGTGTTCGATGGGATCTTTGACTTTAGGAGGTGTATCGTCCAGGGCTGCTGGAGCTAGTTGAATCTCGTCTTCCTCCTCCAAGTCTTGCAGAACGTCTTCATCCACGTATTCCAATGCTGCAACCATTGGAACCTTCTCGTAGGCTTGACTTTCTAACATAAAGTTGTGAAAGCGATCGTGCAATGAAAGACAAGCCTCGGTTTCTATCTCTGATAGAGACCCATTCATGGAGAACGTCTGGATGGTAGCTCGATGGTGTAGGGTCTTTGACTATCCTGATTTGCTTGAGCAATCCCCCACTGAGCTAATTCAGAGGCCATGACACCCATCGGGCGGCCTTTATTATCGACGCCACATACCTCCAATGGCCTAAGGTCATTGTGGTAATACCTGGCCTCTAGAGCATTAGCCGAGACGGAATAAGGACGAGGGTCAGCGTTGACTATTTCTGCTTCCCCTGACTCCATGTTCCACAATAGCATTTGCTGATGCAGCGAAGATGGTACACAGTAGCTTCGATGGATCCAATCACGTCCTAGGATGGCACTGTATGGTGATGTACATTCTATCACAAAGAATGTATAAGTGCCTGAAGCTATCCCGATGTGTACCTGTAAGAAGACAATCCCCAAGGTCTTTGTTATGCTACCCTGGAAGTTCCTGACACTCAGCGATGTCTCTTGGATAGCTGACTTGGGAACACCGATAAGGGCCAATGCCTTAAAGGTGATGATGTTCACCGCTGCCCCTGAATCTACCAAAAGTTTATTTAATTGGACTCCTTGGACTTGTCCTGTGACATAAAGTGGCCGCATATGCATGGCCATGTCAAGGGTAGGCTTGGAGAACATCATCCGTCCTCTTGTTTCTGGTGAATCTAGTTCTGGTGTGCCATCCAGTGTGGAACTGTCTGGCACTTGTGATTCTTCATCTTGTAACATCACGCTGCTGACGTTCCTGGATTCATCTCTTGGTGCTGTTGAGGGCAAAGCATATTTGGAGGATAGGACGTACACCATGTTAATGGCTGCAGTATCCTCTTCGATGGAATTTTGTACCTCATCGACCTCATCCTCACCGTAATCCACCAACTCCTCATCCTCGTTGTAGTCATCACCTTCAGCGAATGGTTGTCCTTCCTCGATAGACAATGTAGTCAGTTCAAGGTGAGCAACTTGTCGTAATATATCCTCCGGAATAGGATCGATAGCTGCTGGTGGTGTTGGTGGTGTAACTGTTTCCTTGGGAACTGGGGTTAGTTTCTTGGCCTTCGCTTGCTCTTCCACAACTAAAGGCCTTGGCCTCCACTGTAAGATTGGCGGCTTGCTTGGAGTACTCTGTTGTGGTGGCCCCTCTGTTCCCTTAGGAGGTGTCTTCAGTCCTACTTGTTTCATCGTGTCTTTGTCAAAGTTAAGGCGCCTCCGTACTGGTTGTCTTTTCTGAACTAAATGATGAACCTCTAGAGTAGGTTCTGACTCTTTTCTTTTGTTTGCTAGTTCTGGGTTTCTATCGAAAACCCCTGGTCTTTGGGCTCTTACTTTGGGCTCGTGAGATTTCTTCCCAAACACCACTAATGGGTTTGCTGCAAGAGTATTCAATCTCCTCTGCAATACTTCTGGAGGAAACTCCAGGTCTTCTTCCTTGATAAGGCCAGCCTCGTAAGCATCCAACGCTCTCTTGGCCCTACCAAAGCGTCGTTGTAGGTTCCTCCTCTTACTTGGAGTGACCTCGACTGTCTTTCCCTTCTCCTTTATATACCATACATCCTCCTTTGTGATGTTCCTTGAAGCTGGAGGAACGTATGGTTTGGTGAGCGTATCGGCAACCATAGACTCAGGTGCTTTAAACACGCTGACCTGTTTGGTTGCTCTTGGTCGCTTGGGAGCGGGAGTGTCCCTTTGTTTTGATAGTGGGGATCCATGATCTTTATTGGAAAATAGTTTCGGGAAGGCTCTGGCTGCCTGAGCCAGCTCTTCGAAGGAGATCTTCAGCCCACTCCTCAACTTGCAGTGTGCACAAAGGGCTACTGGCGAGTCTGCTCTAGGGTCCACCTTTTCTTTTCCTTTATTCTGTGGTGTATGTGGTGGATTCTCGCCAGCTGTTGGTTGGTCGTTGTCTTGTTTTCTTTTGTTGGTTTTAGTACCTGTCACGTCCAACATGCCAACAATCATGGGGATTGGAGTTGTTAAGTTAAGCGAAGGCTTTTGCTCGATCGCTATTACTCCGTCATCGATCAACTGCTGAATCTTATATTTCAGATCTCTACAAGCAGCTGTAGTGTGACTTCCCCACCTGTGGTGATATTGACAATAAGGGAGACCCCTAACATCATCAGGATGTGGGTCTAGTGATCCCCAGTTGTCGGGTATCACTGCTATCCCTTCTAGGCATAGCTTTTCGAATACTTCTTCCCGCCAAGACGCGTTGTATGTAATACGTGTCCGTTTGGGTCGGACAAAGGCTATGTTCTGCCTGGTCCTTCGCTTGGACTTCTTCTTCTCTTGACTTGGTGTACCTTGACTATACTCCGAAGAAGTACCGCTGACGGGAAACTCTGTGATCGGAGAAGATGGCATTCTACGAGGATATTCAGGATGAAAATCCATTTCTCTGTTTTCAGCGATTATAATCACTTGCCAGTTGATCAAGCCCTGGATCTTGTCTCTCATGGTCGAACACATCGATGTTCGATGGCCAAAGTGATTGTGGAATCTACAAAAATGTTGGGCTGGCCCTTTATACCGTAGATGTTTAAGCTTATAGACAGGGTAAAAGAAAATCAACCCCATATCTTTTAACCTATCCAAGTATTCATCCACCATGTCCGTCTTGAATGAATAGGTTAAGTAGGCTGGTTGATTCCAAGCCTCTTTGTTTTCAAGGATTCCACTAGGTGCTGGCCAACTTACATCGACCATGTTTACCTGTGGAACCGGGAACGGCTCTGAATCCACTAGAGCTGCTGTCTTGGATGAGCCTTCCAACTCCAGCTTTCCTTCATTGATCCACTTTTGGATCTGATCTTTCAACTTGATGCAGTCCTTGGTAAGATGGTTCCATGCTCCATGGAACTTGCAGTACTTTTTACCCTTTAACTGCTCAGCCGTGGGAAGCGGTCCGAAGTCGGCCTTGACCACTCGCAGTCCGTACAGCTCGTCCAAAATCTCATGCGCCATGTTGGCGTCATAAGTGTACTTCTCGAACTCTGGCTTAGTAAAAGCCACTGTCGAGAGCTTGATGGGACCTCTATTCTTCTGAAGCTTTCGGGGTTTCAGCACTTTATTTGACATTAAATCTAAAGCCCCTATATGGTCGTCCTCAGAATCTGTTTCCTGGTCATCCATCTGTTCAACATAAGCCACAGTTTTTGGCTTTAACCTATCATAGGCTCTATTGTTATACGTCCCCTTGGACGCGTTCTTTCTGTTATCTCTCTCTTGCATGTTGCTGTAAGCTCTGGTCACCGCAACGATGAATTCATTCAGAGAGAAATACTTGCTATTTAAGAACAACTGGTGATAAGTATCCTCCAGCCCATTCTTGGCCATCTCGACCACCTCTTCCTTGCTTAGAGGGGTCTTACAGAGGTTATACTCTGAACGGAAACGGTGTAGGAAAGTGACCGGACTCTCGGTCACCGACTGGCTAAGAGAAGCCAACTTTCCCACGGTGGTTTCTGGCCGTTCTGTTCCAAAGTGATCTATAAATAAGGCCTCCATCTCCTTCCACGTACTAATTGAGCCCTTCTCGATGCCAGTATACCAAACGAGGGCGGATCCCGATAATGATGAACCGAAGACCCTTAGCTTGAGTCCATCGTCCTCGGCAAACTGGCCTAACTGTAAGGTGAAATAGGCCAGGTGTGTTGCCGCATTAGCATCATCGTCACCAGAGAATGTTTGGAAGGTCTGGTGTTTATAGAATTTTGGCCAATGCCATTCGTTAGGATCGTCTTTGCTTCGGGGATACGGTGCTTCATAAGTCTCATGCATCTTGTTTATTCGTACATGGCAATCCTCCATGAGCTTATTTATACGTGCCTCCCACTCGAAAGCAAAATCCTCTGATCGTCTGGTTTTCCTAGCCAAGTCCGATACGGTTTTGGTTAGGGAAGCCAGATCCCTATCGACTCTTTGAGTGATAGCTGCCGCTGACCGGCGGTATTCTTCCAATCCTTTGTCTAAAAGGCTTTGGACATCTGCCCGTAGGCGTTCTTGACCTTCTGCCAAACTAATTACTTGAGCATTTATGGATTCTTTATCCTCTCGCTCTTGATTCAACTCTAATTGCATAGACCGCATAGTACTCGCTATCTCCTTTAAGGAGTCGGTCTGAGTAGCGAGATGTTCACTGTGTTGCCCAAGTCTGTCTTCGAATAATCGAAAACTACTAGCGTGGTATAAGTCTCGTTTTGCTGCGTAGGCCACGTATTCGTCATACGTGAGTGCTTTTATCGCCGCTTCACTTAGAGGTTCGAACTCCATAGTATTGAAGTTGTTAGCGAAGATGAGCTCAACCGCTTGATTACTTAGTGAGCGACACCGACTAGAGGTGTGTTCACGGTATGCCGGTTGTGGGTGTTTACGACACTGAGGGTAAACCCTTCGATAAGGGTCTCCAATTGTCACTCAGAGACGCAAAGAAGTATTGACAGTCCCACTGGGCGTGCCAAAATGTTCGATGCAGAAATATCTCCCTGAAGAGACTCTCTCCGCGAAGCAGTCTCTTTTGATATCGGATGTTTCAACCGCGTGTACCGGTCTATCCTGTATGTGCTTCGATGCTGGCGTGCCACCGTTCTTCAACGGAATATGGACTAGTTACAGCCGCCTGACTTCTAATGTAAGCGATTAAGATAGGGAGAGCACCAACCCTATCCGAATAGGTTCTTCTTGCCTAGGAACCTAGGACTTTTGGATATGTGTACCTCTTTGCCAAATCTTGAAATCGATACCCCCACGTCTCTCGTGTAGAGCAGAGCAATTCCTTGATGAAGTGTCTGAGAACACTAGCTTCCTTTGAGTTTTCAAGCCCTCAGCATACAAGTGAGCTGCCCTTCCACCTTCAGGTTGCAGGTTTTTGCTTCCTTTGAGCCGTAAATACTCTCAATCGATAGTTGACAAGTACTTAGACCTTCTGGGTTGCAAGAAGATAGATATCTCGAAGACGAGATAACCGTCCAGGTTGTATTGCGTATAGCAAGGATTGTTTGTATGTTTGTGTAGTCGTCGTCGTCATAAGACCCTCGCGTTCCTTATATAGTCGCTTACTTATCAGTCATTGATTCTGTTTCTAACTCCTTTACTCTTGTAACTTTGTCTGAATCTCCATACCAGCATCGTGTTATACCACTCATAGGTATTCCAATTCCATCATAACTCTGTTAAGAGTCCTGCAAATATCAACTAGTTATGATAGAAACTAAGCCGCGTGAAACCAGCTCGATAAGACACAGTTCTAATAGAACTCTAAGTCTTCTCCCAGCGAAGCTCGATACGAATCTCGTTGGGCTTATACTTAACTCCCTCGATGGGAAACTGCTTTCCTCGATAGGAATCTAATAACCCTCGACGGGCCGCTCGATAGACCTCGGCTATCCAGGCCCAAAGTAAATATTTTATTCAGGCCCAAACAGTAACTCATATATATAGGAGAGTACAAGAGGTACAATCAGGAAAGTAATCCTATTACAATACTGGATAAGTTATACTTGCCATATCCTGTAATCTCCACCATAACTAGGAACATCAAATATCCTACAACAATTTCTTTGCTAGGGATTCTGGAGACCGTTACAGTGCTGCGTTCCAAATCGGGTTTAAGATTGTGGAAGTTTGATCGACAATGCTGGCATATCCTGCTTCAAGTTTCTATGAGTAGATAGTATCGCACATTGTTGCATTTAGTCAGAAAAAGGGATACATTTCATCTTGAAGTTGCTCAACAGCTTTGGAGTAATCAATTTAGAGCAGTTGAAATGGCATGGAAACCCTCCTGAGCGTTTGTTAAGCTCAACACCTAGGGGTTTGGAGGACGAAAAATGGCAAAAGCCTTGTCGCAGTTATCTGTGTGGTTTGGTTGGAACGGATTAATTGGATCTCGAGCAACTCTGAGAATTGGGGTGGAGGAACTGCAGGTATAAAAACTTTCTAATGGTCTTCGTTCTGGTATTCTGTTTCATGAATCTCTTTCGGGGGAGTCTCTCTTCCATTTTATGCAATTGGAAGGCAGCCATACTAATTCTCCTCTCTTTGTTTTCCTTTCGTTCCTGTGAACTTTTTCTTTGTGTGTGGACTTCTGATTCACAGTATTTCTTAGGAAAGCATATCTCTTCGCTACAAAAAAAGAAGAAGAAAAAAAAGAGAGGCACTGCTAGTACAAAAACACTAGCTTTAGATATCATTGTCTATAAAAACTTGATTATTGTTTTGCTTACTCGATGATGTGATAATATCTCTAGACATTTAAGAAGTGTCATCAAATGAGTCAGATAGCTCTTTGTTTTTTCTGTTTTGTTTTTTGTTTTATATGTTTCAATGTCATGAATTTACATCGTTTATAATGTGTTCATTCTCTTATAAAAGTAGCTCGTATATACTTTGGTTTACCTTAATGGCTGCACTTAATTTTCATTTCTAGTGAATTGTTTTAATACAGCCCACCCTATATCAAATTCCTGGATCCGCCCTGCTCATCCCCATGATAGCTGTAAGCTAATGGACTCAGTTGTCTGTGAGAAGGTAAATACAAAGTTAAATTGTGATTGAGTTGTCATTGCCACTTGAATTGATTTACGTTTTCGGGTCTGAGAATTTTCACCCTCCTGTAGTTCAATTTAAAATGAAGCTTTTCTGTTCATTTCAGTGCTGAATTTATTACATATGTATTTTTGACGAGTGTAAAGTGGTTAAACTTTGGTACTATATCATGTTCTGTCATGTTTCCCCATATCATGTAATGGAGTGCCAATAAATGGATATGGAATTGAATTCTAATCCATATGCTTTACCAGTCGTTGCTATACATTCCTTTACAAATCCTTCTAAGCATGCCTATATTGAAAAATCAACAGTGCAGGGTAGCTTCTATGTACCAACAAGACCTGTCTGCTTGTTGGGTGGCAGGGGAAAAAATGGAGCCGATGCGATATAATAGAACTATATTAGTTTAACTTTGGAGATTTTGATAAATTTTCAAGGCTTGCCGGCCCATAAAATCCTGATAAATAATGTCTAGATGAGGAGATTAATGTTTTGTGTGTGCGATCTATATGGATGCTTGTGTCTACAGTGTAAGTTTGAGAAGCATGCATGCTCCTTGATGTGTGTAAGAGTCATTGTGAATGTGCAAATACATACCCGGAACACTCTATATTCAAACTGAATATCTTGATGCAACCAGGGCACCTTATGGAAAGCTCTCGAAAAGCGGTGGGTAATCTGAAGAAGGAACTGTCTATGGAGGAGGTATTATGTAAGAAGATTGAAAAGAAATAATAACTCTATGAAGAAATTGAAAGGGCTTCAGGTGGTGGCGGTGGCAGTGGGGGTGGTGGTGCAAAGGACTATAGTGGATCAGAGGACGAAGGCTTTGCTGTAATCGTTGATGAAACTCTGCAAGTCATTTTATCAACCGCTGGGTTTGTTTTTCTGCCCTCACTCTCTTGCTATAAGTGAATGATCATGTTGTATCCTAAATTCATCCCAAGTTAAGTTTGCTGTTTTCTTTGTAGAGTGAAATGAAAGATAATAGACACTGCGTAAAAGTGAAAATCACATCTTAAAAAAAGAAGTCCCGCTCTTAGCTATAGCCAGCAATATGAGTATCACGTAGTTAATGACAGCTCTTACAATAAGTGTGACTCATGGTTCCCAATCTTGCTTCTTACTAATTTGGCTTCGAAATATTTGGTATTGGAAAATACAAGAAACGATCTGATTCCATGAAAGTCATTTGCCTCTTTGAAATGTCATCACTTATCTCTCTGTTTGATTCAGTAAAAGTTCACCACTTATTTGAATCACATTGCTTTATTTGTCTCATTAGTTATGGTTTCATCAATGGGTTTCCTGATTAGTGTGGTTTATTGCATGAGGTCAGCTTCCTAGTTTCAACATGATATGCCCCTATCATAGGGGCCTTATGTGGTATCTACTTACACTTCAAACTTGATTGCTTGTTGCAGTATGTTTATATCATCACGGGCGAGGAGTGGACTCGTCTAGCAAAAGTCTACCTCAAGTTTCTACTTTCGGGGTCCAGAAGTGTTCGTTTGAAGCGTGCCATGTACAAATGGGGAAGGTTCTACCCTAAGCTGATCGAGAAGAAGGTATTTGATGAGTTCAGGTTGGAGAACGCCATAATTAGTACACCAACTTGGTGGGAATGTGGGATAGCCCTGTGAAGCACCGCGAGTTGCTGAGAACTAATTTAGCAGAAAATTCTGATCAACAATATTGGTGGCCTGTTGATCTCGAGTCATTTCTTAGTCTCTTAAATCGAGTTTCTCTAACATTTCTCTCGACAAGCAATAAAACTAGATGCTATGTGAATATAAGATTAAGTTTGAGTAGTTATACGTTTCAAAAGTCTCCACTTTTCCAACTGAGAAGATGTACAATTACGTTCAGTATGCTGGAATATTTGCTTGCCATGTATGGTCAGATCAAACTCTCACACCATAGACAATTAGACATCACAGAGCTTTAGAAGAAAATGATCCATACGGCCTAACCTAGTGAAGACCAATAGGATCAAGATGATGATGAGTCTAAAGTATAGTGAAAGGTAATCTTGTACACCGATATCAGAGTTTAAAATGTTCATGCAGCTAAATAAACTAAACCAAATGGGGTACTGCTGAAATCATTCCATATCTCTTATCTCTTGCAAT
This sequence comes from Geum urbanum, assembly GCA_946800695.1. NCBI lineage: Eukaryota > Viridiplantae > Streptophyta > Magnoliopsida > Rosales > Rosaceae > Geum > Geum urbanum. The sequence goes on from OX327009.1 coordinate 29,159,016, forward strand.
AAGGGCAAGGACTTCAGCTCCACATAAATTGGTCTCATCATGATGTCTTCCTCGTAGTAAAATCCTCGGCTAAATCTAGCCATACACTCACGCCGCAGACCTGGACCAAGTTTTCTTTTTGGCAGGGGACAAATTTTCTTGACTTGTGCAAGAATTCTACCACATTCCTCGGGGGTTCTCAACACGAGACGGTGAAAACTAAAATGAGCTTTTAAGTGTCACACAATGGACAGCCATGGTTGAAACTCCAAACTTGCTACAATACAAGAAGAATTCAATTCAGACTTCTAAGACATGAAGTGAAATAATTGAGAAATCAAAGGTGGATAAGACTCAAATTTAATTAAGAGAATAAAGATGCTGACTTAATCTTACTCGAAGAACTGGCTTAGCTCATGTACATAGAAGGGTGGGTATCCGTCCCTTGGGATTAGCAAAGAACAAGCAGTGAACATGCATCGGAAGAGCATCAAAATTGTTCAAGTAAACTGATAAAGCATCTGAGATATAGATACGTTCCCATTTGGACCTCTGAACAAGGTAAACTGTACAAAAACAAAGGAGAAAAGTGTGAATGAACAATTCAGAGATAACATCAACTTTTGATATTTTTTTCTCCAACAAAAATAGGAGAAGTAAGAAGTCTTACCCTTAATGTCTCCCCCAGTTTTGTCAAAGAATGACGCATTAAGTAATGCTCTAATTGCCATATCCCTAGCTTCTTGAATCTCCATATTATGCCTATAACTAGAAATAGACAGATAGTTTGTTAACAAAACATCTTAACTTTGTATGTAAGCAATTGGAACCAAAAATAAACACTTAGTTGTATAGAGTTCTTAAGCTACTGAAGTTTCAGAGAACACATGAGAAGCATGTGATCGTTATAATCGATTAAGTAAAAGATCACATACTGCAATCTGTTTGAATTCAAACTCAAATGATGCGGTTACTACATCCTAATCCTATACAGACTCAAACACATGTCATGTTGCCCTTGATGGAAGGAACCATGACAACATGCTGCCTCAGAAACAACATGCTGCCTAAATAGCCTTGTCTGCAGAAAATTTATACTTAAGAACTGAGTAGTTTTCTTGAATGTGATATATATTAATGCTCTATTCTACCAAAGTAGCCGAGTATATATGGGTAAAACATTCTGTATAAAGTAAAACAAACATGCTCATGAAATTTAAAATTGAAATCTGTTTCTCATATCCAAAGATGTTAGATTCAGACATTTGATTTCATTGGCTTAACATATTTGAGATAATGGGGATATTTTGGTGTTATCAGAGTGTGTGTATTACAATTAATACCAATCTCGAAAATAACATGAATTCATTAACCTGTTTATATGTATTTTGTTTAAAATGTCTATAGTTGACATTCTGGGGCATTCATTTGGAACTAAGTTGAATTGATTTCACTACAGCCATGAACTTTCCAATGAGCATCAATCAAATTGAGTTGCTCTATGGATCTAATTTCCAAAAGTGGAACGGTGATATTGAACTGAATATGGGATTTCTGGAGTATGACCATGTTCTGAGGGAGGATGCACCAGAAGTTCCACCAACCAATGCAAGCAAGGAAGTCAGAGACAAATACGTCCAGTGTCACAGGCACAAAAAGTTGGCACTGATATGCATGAAGAAGAGCATGGCTGATTCTGCAAGGGAGGCATACCAGACTCAGAATATGCTGAAAAATACAAGGTTTCTGACAAAGCTGAGACTGGAAACTTGATGGACTCACTGGTGAAAATGAAATGCAATGGAGGTAGCATCAGGGAATACATTCTCAAAGGTAGTGACATTGCTGGAAAACTAAGGAACCTGAATATGAATATTGAAGAATCATTCTTGGTGCATCTGCTACTTAAGTCATTGCCTGATGGTTTTGGTCATCTGAAAACCCTCTATAACACACAAAAGCAAAACTGGAGTATCAATGAATTGAAATCCTTCTTTGTACAAGAGGAAGATGAACTGAAAAAGAAAGGAAAGACAGTGAGCATCAACCACATGAGTAAATCCAAATTCAAGAAGGATTCTGAAAACTAGAAATATAAGGGAAGTGCTGGTGCAACCAAGTAAATCAGTTAAAGGCGCCCCATTTGAACTTTGGTGTGGTTATAAACCTAATTTAAATTACTTTCATGTGTGGGGATGTAAGGCAGGAGCAAGAGTTTACAATGATGATTTTTCTGATAAACTCGAATCTAAGTCAATAAGTGCATTCTTCATTGGCAATTCAGAAAAGTCAAAAGGTTTTAAGTTCTATAATTCCAGCAGAGGCACAAGTGTATTTGAGACCAATAGAGCAACATTCCTTGATGAACAGTTCGATAACAATGAATTTGCAGAAGAAGATGATGTTGCAGATGTGCCTATCATTGAAGAATGGCTTGTTTGTCCTGAGATTGTTGTCACCAATTCACCAGAAAGTGACACAGAAGCTGTGACTATTGATGTAGTAGTGAATGAAAATTTAATTCAAGATGCAGCAGAAAATGAAGAAAATGAAGCAGTTCAGCAAAATGCAGCAGAAAACTAAATTGTTGCAGAAAATGAAGAAATTGCAAATATGCATGCCAGTGACAAAGAAGATTAGCAATTTCAGATGACTACAAGATATGGTATGAAGTTGAATTTGATTTGGGGGAAGAGACAGAAGAAAAAGACCCCATATCAGTTAGAGAAGCAATGCAGTCTAAAAACAGTGAAACGTGGAAACTGTCCTCAGGAAGTCTGGTTTTCATTATGTGACTTGTTTGTGTAATGCGTAGTACGTGTAGCCGAAAAAAAAATTCTTCAAAGGGCCCAATTTTATTTTCTGCCCGAGCCTTCGATTTCTCAGAGCCAGCCGGCCCTGCCCATTTGTGGTGCTTACAAAGGTGTCTGGCTTGTGTCAAATACGGTGAGCACTGGACTGAAAGTTGTCCGGATCAACCTCCAAATGTGAATCAGCTACTGGTCATAAGCATCCTGGACAGAGTTAGAGGGTGAAGCAACCAAGCGCCCTGTATCCCCCCATATATCACTCTATCATCCGTAATGGTCTTAAATCAAAGTATGCTTTAATTGCACTTTACAACTGCTGCTATCATTATCATTGTCAAAGAATTTTTGTGTCTATGGATGATGTAAAGACATTAATTGTCACAATTATCATTTATGAAATCCACCATGTGGTTGCTTTCATTAGTTCTGTAGTTCTAGAGAGGAGGGCAGACTCAACAAAGGAGGATTCTCGAGATTTCGTTCCACTCTGACATCTCCAAAGGACTCCCGGGCCACCGCATGAGTCAAGAAGCCGTATACTCCAATGATGCAACAAATAAAAACGTCTCATACTTTTAGGCTGTACTTGTGGTTATGTCAAGACTACTTTTAGCTTGCGTCTGATCTCTTCTCTGTCAATAAGACAGGTATTGGTCTAGCCTCTGTATCTGGTTTATAAAGACAGATATGTAATGGTTTTGATGTAGAAATGAAGAGTTCAATCAGAAAAAACGTGAAGAAACAAAAACTCTGATTCTTAACCTTTACTAAACAAGACTGCCCGGTTTCAAAGCACAAAGAGGAACCTCAATAGCATCGTGTGTGACCGATTTCCAATACAGTAAGACCCTCATTACAAAATTTACATGATACAGTTCCATGACGTCCATCTATATGGCTGGAGAACTAAATTTTTCAACCTCCCTAAGACCAATAATTGACACAAATAAAAATCGAAAGTAGTTTATTTACAAACTTCCTGCAGACAAAATGGCTATATCCATATTTACTGCTTCGCAAAATATGGGATGCTGCTGATAACATTTCAGCAACGCAGATTATAACTAAATGTGTACAGAACAACATCATCAGAGGGAACCTCTGGTCGTTGAATAGTGAAACCAACATTCTCCCAGCGATAATCTTGTCGACATACTGAGTGTACCTTTGTATAAATACTCTTTCATGTTAAGACTAGGTAGGCTCAAGAGGACGAGTAGTCCAGAGCAAGCTTAAGGCTCGAAGTCGTTGAAAGTACTCACCCAAGGCAAGAAGGCCTCGTGCTGCCTGGCGTATTGTGAGGATGCGTGACATCTGCTGCAAAGTCTCCCGTCGAAGATGATCAGCCTGTTTGGAGAATAATATTGTTTAGCTAGAATATTGTCAATAAAATGTGAAGAAAACTAAAATATATGAATGGAACAATTCAGTATGGCTATACATGTATGCAGTACATTACCTGGTTCACAAAGCTCACAAGAGCTTCCAACTTTTCCATTGCCATGGCCATTTGTGGGACATTATAGCTACCTTCACCCAGTTGAGTACCTGCCACAGTCTCGGCTAGATTATGCTGTAGTTTATCCATACCTTGCGAAAGAGCATCTTCTGCCTGCTGACATGACTGAGTAAGGCTGTAAACATCCATAAGCTGTTGGTCTGCCAAGGGAGATAGTTGGGGCACAAGAACCTGCCATCCAAAGAGACTCAACAATTAGATTCACCCGAATATGCCAATGAAATATATAAAGTAGGGTGATTTTAAATCTTATTGGCTAAGCATAACAGAACAGTACAGCAGGTCTTTAGAAAACACATCCGCATAGTATTGATATGAAGACTACTACATAAGCTTAGCACAACATCAGCACAAGAAGTTAAGAACAAAACAATCCAGATCTGTTTACTTTTTTCTTCAGTCTTCTACCTTTTTTACACAAAAGCATCATATAGTAATTATCTGTTTTCTGATTTTCATCTATGTAGGAACTATTCAGTCTGATTGACACTGCATGTACTGAAAAACCTTGGCAACACATGCATACTTGAAAAAATTTCTGCACAGTGTTGTAGCATCTACTCTTCATTTTGAGTTTAATCATAATTCTTATTGCTTCAAGTTGGTAAACAAGCTCTCTTGCAAATTACAGATAGACAAGTAGATTATTTTAGATGCATGACTAGAATCAAACCATACCTTAAGAAGCTCTGAAGGGCGAAATCCTCCGATCCATGAAAAGAACTGCTCAGCTGATGTTTTCCACATCCCAGACATGACAAAGAAAACATCAGCTTTTGCAGCAGTTGATTTCATGCTGAAAAGTTCAAAATAGTGGCTCATGCCTCCATCCACTAGGAAACGGAGCTCAATATCACTTATATTAGCCTGCAACGCAGTCCTCAGTTCAGAAATCTGTCTATTTTGTTCTTCCACCCAGTGTCCATATTCCATTTCAAATGCAGCAACACCTGCAGAAGTTAGAGGTTCAAACTTGGGAATACAAGGAAATGGAAAAAAAATGGTAGGGTTATAGCATATAATAATGAAGAACATTAATCATAAATTTTTGTGAGCAACATGTTTTATAGTATCCTTTGCATGAGTGTATATCCTGTTTGTATTATGTTTTATACATGATGTTACATATGAATATTTGTAAGATTACCATTTCATATATATCCTGAACAGAAGTATTTGGATTGACAAAACAATATCATTCAAGAAAATTTCAATAGGTTCAGAACAGAATAGATACAGGTTGGAGAATGATCTCCTATACTTCTAACTGACCGACATCATTATAACATACATTGACGCACTTGATGCAGAATTTCACCTGTTCCAATAGAAAAAGCAAACTGAAGAAACCTTACTGTCTAGCACCAAAAGGAACCACTCACAGTAGTGGTTCATGTCTATATATACTAATAATCTAGCAAGCTTCACAGAGCAAATCTAAAATTTAAATAAATAAAGCATTACCCTTTATGTCTATAAGTCAATACGGTGTCTAATTTGATTAGAAATATGATGATTTGAAGTCATGTGTACACTAATAACTAAAAGTACAGTATGAAATCATTGCTAATAAGGATATTGACTGGCAATCAAAATCAATCTGAAATTGCGAGGCATAGGCTTTCTTTGGTGGTTTGGTTTAAAACAAACACAAGGGTCATTTGAAATTAAAGAGGACAGAACATTTCTCTGACAGTACAGATGTTCAACTCGGCTACGTTCCAAACCCCTTTGTTTGAAGAGAGAAAAAAGAGAGAGGAGATCGTCAACTCCACTTTGGGAAACTAATGAAATTTACCTTATAATGAAAATATATAAATAACACAAAGCAATGCAAAGGCTCTTTACAGCATTTGGCACAGAAATAGGTGGAAAAGAAAGAACAGTCTAACAAACGGGTGGAAAGTAATGGAATATTTCTAAACTTGTCAAAGCATCAGTGACAACTCAAAACCAAAATGGGTGGAAAACAAAGAACACAGTCTCACAAGATTATGCAATTTATCGCATACATTAAATTTTTTTAACTAACTACCACCAATAGTTCCATTTATAATTCTACACTAGTCATCAACTTTAAGGAGACCAAAATGAAAAATGACAGAAAGCAGTTTAACAAACAAACCTGAGTTGGTAGTGCCAGAGAATCCCAGAGGATTAGTATCCAAACCATTTCCAATATAAACACCCTACAGAAAAACATTGCTTGCTGCATTAATATAGATGGGAAAACCTATAACAGTATATCCAGAGCCTGTAAATTATTTTTAAAAAGATAAAAGCACGCTTAACATTTTCGGACCTGTTGTCTTGCTCGGTCAAGCTCATGCTCTATTTGGACAAGCTTTAATCGACTCATTTCTAGCTGTTGAACATAGGCCTGTGTTTGAAAGTCATCAAATTAGTTCAAATAACTTGTTTCATGCTTGCTATCTTTTTAAATGAATACGACTTCCCACCTTCTTTCTCATTCGGCTTTTACGAGCAGCCTCCCGATTTTGGGCAAGACGCCTTTGCACCTATATTGTTCAGCAAATAAGATCATTTTCCCACGGGAATATAGTATAAATGGCATTTTCCTCCGAAGTAAAAGCTTATAAATTTTGCAGAAAATAGAGGAAATTCTTTTATCCAACCTATGTAGATAGGTCATTATAAAGAGCCTAATCTTCAGTTAAAGATAGAAAAGAAATCACCAAAGCAGTGAGGCGGAAGTCAATTTCTGTTACCTTGTCCGTTGGTTTGGTAGCTTCTTGGTCATACTTGGTAGAAGGTCCCAGGATTCCTTGAGAAGCATCCTCTGACTAGAGAGATTTCATGATAACAAATTAACTTAGAATCAAGACTAATGTGGTTCCAAGAACCAGAAACCAAAAGCACTAATGTCAAAAGTTACCTGATTATCTAGTTTTGTGTCTGCATCCATGATCATAGATGAAGAGGGATTCAAATTACCATTACTCATAAAGCTTTCTCCCCACATGCTCATCTGGTGGATTGGCTCATAGGCAGTCATCCTTCTTGAGGTGACAAACTGGGTGGACGGAGAATTCATGGTTGTTCAACTGACAATGAAGAAAAATGAATGAATTCAAGAACATGAAGCATCTGATGTCTAAAAGAATGTCGGAGGTGTACATTGACTAATCCGGAGACCTCAATCAGCATGCCAAAGACCAATATTCGATTAATCTAAAACCAGGCACAAAACAGCATTCAAAATAAACTAACTAGATGCTGCAATCATAAGCATATAAGTAGATTCATAATTATGTAATGTAGTTAAAGGAAATAAATAAAATCTTGACCCATATGCTTGAATTTATGAGCATGAATTTGTGACTGCAGTTGGGTAAAGAAGGCCGATATCTGTATAAAGATCTATATCAACTAGTACATTGTTACAATAATTTCAAGCAGAAATAGAAAGGCTGTTAAGTAACACTGCATCAGAAGTGAATAGCTGACTCTGATTCGAAAAAATGATACTATCAGAAACATTGTTGCATGAGAAAACAGTGAAATAACTTGAACATGTTGAAGAATTCTGATTTTACCATATTCTAAACACATCATCTGAACTATACTCGACAAAGATTATCATCACTTTCACATGTACAACTTTTCTCTTAAATTCAACCAGTTCCATGAGGCTAACAGAATACCCGAAAAGAATCAAGAATGCCAGTCTCAGTAATCCAAGATTAAATGTCGATGCACATCAACACAGATAAAATAAGTTAACATAATAGCAAAAAGAAGGGAACAAGAAACACCTCAAAAAAAAAACATTTGATTATGTTCATTACTTTCTTAACTTCTGACTTTCGAGACCACAAGCTAAATTAATTCTCCAGATATGAAAAGGGGGTTAGACAGTACTAATTACTAACCCCCGAAACGCCAATAGCATTCATTGTGGCTGTCTGACAATGTTGATGAATCAAGAAGCTGAGAATCTCCAACTTAACGACGACAAAATAATCAAGAAACGGAGAATTGGCCAAGAATTCCAGAAAACATCGATTCCATTCGCACCTAATTCAACTTACTAAGCATCTTTCAAAAGACAGAGAGAAACCATACTTAACATGCACTTATAACCAATATAATCCAAGCTTCTTCAGTACAAGACAAAACAATCCAGATAACACACACTCATCTTGTCTGATCATTACAAGAAGTCAATAACAAAGTCGAATTCAAATTCAAATGAATGAAATGATCGAAACCCCAGTGAAAAACATACCCACAAAGCCATAACAGAGGGAAGCTTGGTAAGTACGCAAGAACAGAACAGAACAACCAACCTTCAAAAACAGGAAAAGACCCAAAACTCCAACTCACTTAACATGTCCCAAAACAGAAACTGAAAACTTCAAACAGATGGAAACAGAAACACAAAGTCAGAACAAAGATTGAACCTTTGAGAGCTCAGTTAGAGCAAAAGACACCGGTTATTTTTCCCGCTCTAAATTGAAGGAGCAGGGAGAGCAGAAGCGGGTGGCCTTGTGTAAGCTGCGACGAGTAATGAAAGAAGAAGAAGAAGAAGAAGACGAAGAAGAAGACGACCTAGCTACTACTCTCTTTCCAACTTCAACTCCAAGTCCCATCATCTTGCAGGAGAATAGAGTGGGAACACGACACCTTAATAGAACTTTTTAATCCCAAAATTCTAACTTCCCCATTAACCTATTAATAAATTGGTTTCCCCATTTCAATTATTGTCCATTTTCACTAAAAAAAAAATTAATTGTCAAAACCAAATTTGAAACTTTAGCAATTATTTATTTAAATTTTGATTTGTATTTTTGTGCTGTGGTGTGGGGTGCTAGTGTAAGTTGTAGGGTGAGAGAGAGAGAGAGAGTCAAAGATTACCACATAAGCTGAAAACGAACATCGTAGTCCTCATCTTTCCCATCTCTCTTCCCCCACTGAGACATCCTACCCAAAGCTAATGTGCGCACCAGGTGAATTCCTCTGTCTCGCTTCCCTTGACCTGCGCACTTGTCTGAAAGTGTGCGTAGTGTTAATCGTAAGGTGACCGAATTGTATCGATATTTTTGTCTCCAACTTATTTATGTCACTAACATTTATGTCACTAGGTTGTTCTAGCATGCATCGTTTATGTATAGGTTTATTAGAGATGTGAATCATGTAATTAGTGGCCGAACTTACGCATTTTTTTTTTTTGAAATAAAACTTGCGCATTATTTACATTGCTTGCTTTTGTCAAAACTGTAGGGTCAAAGATAGAGAATATGTTATAAACTAAGCAAAGGTTCTAAGTTCAAGCATAGTCAAAACCAACAATTGGCATGCAAACTAACGCTAATGTGCCCTTGCATTTTCCTACGCTATGAAATGTCACGTATGTAGGATTGAGCAGTCGGATTGATTAAGCGTGCTCAAACTGTAAGCCCAGAAATAATAAAGAAGGCTGATAAATGAGATCTGACACAAAACGTTATGAAAGTTTGATGATCGATATCTTAAACCACCTAACTTAATTATTTAATTAATTAACTAACTAACCGTCCCAAAAGGCTTGCAATTGTCCCTTCAAATGATCCTACGGCCGGGGACAAGAGTCACCTCAATATCTTCAAGGGTACGCTACAGTTTTATACTAGTTCCCTTTATTGGTCTTAGTTGTGTGTTAATTAGCTTTAATCTGAATTTTGTACTGCTGTTCATGTTATCAAACCTAACCACTGTCATTATTGTAGTTTTTCTGTTACTCTTAAAGATAATTAAGAGTTTGAATCACTTAAATTCTGATTTCGAGTGTTAATTTTATTTAAAATATATGGACATACACATTACACACTAATTTATAACGACGTGTAATAAAATCGACTGCAGACTGCTTCACACCATGCTGAATTAGTTTACCCCATTGCATAAACTAATTAACCTGCATAATAATATTTGTTACGTACGAAGATTAATTTCCATCTACATATTTCCAAATAAGAAAAGATAAAAGTTATTTTACTTTTGATAGAAAATGTGGTATGCAACTAAAATATCGGGAGTTGGATTAGATCGGTAATTAGGATAAGTGTAATCAAGAATTTTCTAGATCATTTGTATTATTGTATATAACAAAGCATTTGCGTACCAATACAAGTTTGCTTTGAGTCGCACTTTAGAATAAACAGGGGCACTTGTTTCTCTTACTTTTAGATTAGAAATCTCAATAAACTCACTTTTGCTTATATCCATATCTGTGAAGACCAAGGAGCACTTAGAGGTAACGTCCTTTCCATATGCAAGTCATATGTGACTCCACGAATTAGTGAGCTTGGTAACAGTAAATACCATTATCTTAAGAGGCCATTATCATAATAAAATTTATTCAGATGAGTTTAGTTTTTCAAGTGTTAATTTGATGCCTTATGTCTAGCTAGTTCGTGAATCCTAATTAATAAGATTCTATTATTGGAATTATCCAATATTTAATATGTTTGAAATTAAGTACGTATCGAATATAAAATCATATTAGAATAAGTAGTATTCTAAGTGGCTTAATGGTCTTGTCTGGTTTGGTGTATTTTATAACCTAAGTTGGAACTGCAAAGTTGTCAAAGTGGTTAAGTATTATGGTGCAATGCATAGTTTGAGCATTCTATATCCGCCAAGATATTTACTTTAAGGGTTATGAAGCATTTGCAGTACCCTAACACTGTACAAAAATAGTTGTCTCCAATTTTATAGTTACTTTGGAAAGTTTTAAGTTTCCAATCTGAGTTAGATTCTATATCTAAATGATTTGCTGATAATAACAAGTTGACAACGGGTGAAAGGGAGCATGAGATTCAGATCGGGAGGAAAAGAAAAGGTGCTACATATGTGGAGAAGTATCCATTACATTTTAATTCCAGATGATGATGGAGTTGAGGGAGAGCAAATCACTTGCATACTAAGGATCGTACGTTAATTAATTGTACTTATAACAATTAGTTGCTAGTTGCTACAGATTAAACAATACTTGTCTTCTTCCATTTGATCGAGCAAGTACAGTTGGCATCACCAATAAATTAACAAGTGTGGATTATCTACTTAGAAGAAACTTAGTATATTATTACAAGATAGGATAAGCTAGTAGTATAAAAATGGAATGGATTTAGGTCTTGGTGGTAACGATGTGTATAAAGTTTGGAATGGATCGAAGGTGGTGGTGGTGTCCTATATCACTCATGAAATGGTTGGCTGATTCCATAATGAGGTTCCTTTTCATTCTTCTTCTGTTTTATAACTGTGTATGTGTTTGAATAAACTAAAGAAACGTCGCGCAAACATTTCCCCTTTTCCCATAGTCTTGTTTGTGGTGTTATTCTCGAGTGCAATCTAAAGTGGCTTGCCACTACCAATGGCTTAGTGTTGGCGTCACCACTCTACAGATTCAGAAAAAAAATCAAGTCCAATAATTTAGATTCTCTATCAATCTAGCTAGAAATGCGACTTCTATTATTTGATCTTTCTTTTGTTTTTCTCTTCTAGCTCGATTTTATTGTTCCACTCAAAAATTCTTCTTTGATTAAAGGTACATTGCCCAAGTTTACCGTTAATTAGTCGAGGATTTACCAGGTTTTGGTGAAGTTGATGAACAAGATATTAATTAGCTATCTGAAAATATAATATTTTTGGAACATACATTCCTAATTATATATATATATAATTAGGACTTTGGTTTGGGAAGGGTTGCCCTAAACGAAGGACATTGGTATACACACACACATGCAGTATGGGTGCAGCTGATATTTCTTTAAAAGCTAGAAAACTGGTGATCTCTTAGAAGTTTGCAACGCTATTTAGGGCATTAGTTTCCATAAAAGCGCGCGATCGTTCATTGCTTCAGAAAGATTCTTGTACAAATACGTACATTACTATTTCATATATATCAAACGAACTGCATGTAATGATTTCCTCTTCACAATAAAAGGTCGAGTCATCGAGGCATTGAGCATGAGCATATAATTTCTTTAGCATGCAGAATCGTCCTTTTCAGAAACAAATGCATGCATGCGCGTTCGTACTAGTACGTGGTACGACTGGGAAATGAGCCACGATGTGATAGATCTGATTGATATTGAAGCAGTCTAGGAACGTACGTACTAATAGCTAGCCTCGCAAGTCACAAATCACAACTAAATTGGCTTTTCACTATGACGTAAGTTATATAGCCATCCACTCTCGTAATATTTGGTCCAAACTATGTCTGGATACTATCATTTAAATAACTTTTATTTATATAATTGTTATTTTATAATCGCTAAGAGGTAATATATAACTTATTTTGTAAGGATTATGTATGTAAAAATTTAAATAAATTAAAAATTATTTGTTCATTAAATTTTATAAAATAAATAGACAGTTGTTAATATAATGTTAAATGCACAGTAATCGTCTATTTATTTAATGTAACTAAATATCCAAATGTTATACATTTTAATTTATTTTTTAGTGAGTTGATCTTCAAACCATACTCTATAAGATAGAGGTAGTATCGATTATCAAATATTAAACCAAAAATTATATAAATGAGATTTATTTGAATGATTGTATCCGAACATTGTTTGGACCAAGGTATTTTCCTTGATTAATTAGTAGGATATATACATGTAGAGTGGAGAGACATTAATACTTATTCAAAAGGACAAGTAGCTAGATAGTACTCGAGTTCCTGGAATAACATCAATGCGTCATGGAGCAAACGACTGACAATGTGCAGTCAAGCCGGCTGGAATCCATCATCCAGGCACGTCAAGATATATATACTTAGGTCGGGGTGGAGACATGAGACCGTATGCTCTTTGTAGTTGTAATTACAATATTTCGATTGTCTCGGGGTGGAGACATGATTGAGTGTGCATGTTTGGCTCGATTTCCTCGGTAGGTGAATTAAAAGTGATTCGGGAATCACAAATTGTCCATTTTATGTTGCGTGTTTGTTGTGTCATTGCAGAAGGCAAAATATTGATGTGTGTGGCACCATTGATCTTGCTTCTTTACAAGCGATTGGAATGAGGAGACCCAAATCCATGTACGAGATTTAATAGATCTTGCTTTCGTTATTCTACAAAGATTCATGTTAACTCTAGGATTTCCTTCCCGAACCAAGATAAAGAATTTGGCCATAGGAGTCGGCCTATATTATTCCCAGCCAATTACCAAATAAATGTTAAATTCACTTAGGGCCCAAACATTGCCCCCAGACCTCGAGATAAAACCCAGGTGCAATCGAAGAGGTTTTTGTTGATGTGACGTGTCACTCTATCGCCAAACAGTAACACTAACCTCACTTAAGCTTTTCACGTACTCTTCTGAAAAGTCATGCCTTTCTTCCGCACCATTACTTAATGCCCAACCAAAGACCTTTGCTTCTCATTCACAAACTCTCTGACTCTATCATCTGAGAATTTTCTAATTGCTTCACAAACCCTTGATTACCCAAAAGATTCAAACTTTCGACTCAAAAACCATAAATGGCTCCTCGCAAAAACAAAGTTTGTCCTGAACTCAACGAAGAGGCTGTAACCGCCTTCGTTGTGTTTACGTGGGAACAATTGTGCCTCAAAAGCCCTAACCCTTATACGATTTTTGAATTATGTGATAGAGATCATGCTGTTGTGCTCGGCGAATTAGTGTGTTGCACTCCTCTAATCGTCTGGCAAGAAGAAGCCGAGCCGCTTGACTAGGATCGCAAAGAGACTGAGGTCAAATTGGGCAATTGACCCTCCTTCAAAGCCGAAGACACTAAATGGTACAAGACTGCAAATCACTCGACAAGGCAAAATTGGAGTCCGCAGGCATCAAGGAAGCACTAGACTTATGTTTCAACCTTCTCGCTGGCAACCAAGCCCCCAGTATCCCTGCTCTTTGCTTCTGAGATTCCAGTAGCAACACTTTGACTTTCCCCTTTGTAAAGATTTGGAAAGATCTTTTCATGCTTATTTATCACTCTTTACAGTGCCGCCCACGAAAACGCGGAGCCGTCATCAGTTTTGATGATGAAGAAAATGTTATTGACCACCGACATTGGTCAGATGATAATATTCCTCATCGAAAATCTAAAGAGGCGGAAAAAGAGCGAGCACTGCATTGGAGTGAGAGATACCATGAGCTAACCATCTTCGGTGCAACCCCTATCATCATTCCCTCATGCCTTGTGCTCAATGAGGAAGTGGGTGGTGACCATAAAATTGCCAATGTTGAAGTCTCCTCAATTCCAACAAAATGTTCAGAGACCACCTAGGAGACCTCCATCACTCGTCCTCTTGAAGAAATGGCTCTCGCTGACAATCCCACCGTTGTGGCTGAGGTAATCATATAAATACTTTTCCCTCAGATTTTAGGGAATATCATGGTTTTGACTTGTTAATTCACTCCTTCTAAACCATGTAGGATTCCAATATCGATCATCTCCAAACGGAAGCAATGACCACATACCACTCTTCTTCGATTCAGGAAGTTCATACCTCCACGGATGAAGTCACCGAAGCTGGGATATAATCAAGCTAGCCTGTTGCAGAGATTACTATTGCTGCAAAAACTGGTAACTTGTCAAAAGTATATCTTTCACCAGAAAGACGTTATCCCCCTTTTTATGCTTCCAGATCTTGCTTTGACATTTTTACACAGTAGACTACCCTAGAGACCTCAACCCCTCAAAACGAGTCACCTTTAGAGGACGACCATCAGGCGAACCAAGAAACAGGACTGCCCAACGAGACATGCCTCTTGTAGGCTAATTTACTAACCCAAATGCATTTTCAGAATACCAATGAAAGGGAGCAAGAAGTGAAAGAGACTCCTCTAACTCCGCACATGATGGCCTTGGGTCTTTTCTAACGTGTTCTTAACGATCATGCTCGTAATAATGCATACTGGTCCACTCACTTCCTTCTACCACAACAACCTCAAGCAGCTTTGCGCCTAACACAACAACAACTCTCAAAGAAGCTGTAAGGGTTTATCAACAACTGGTCTAGCAACAAGTTAAGCTCGATGAGGTTCAGACTGCTTGGGCTTTTCTTCAAGACTTGTGGAGATTTGATCTGGATGAACCCATGATTGTGGCACTAGTCAAAGGGCATATCCAGACCACTCACAATGCAGCCAACTTTATCCCACTTCACGTTTTGGATGAGATGGAGATGATGTTAAATGAACTGCTTGCTCTGCACCTCAATATTGCTGAGGCTCAGACAGTAGAAGCCCAAGCTATCTCCAAACGCCGTGAACTTAATCGCAAGTGGAACAAACCCGTCAAAAGATTGAGTCACTTGCTAAATCTTTTGAGGCTAACGTCTAGAAGATTGAAGCAAAGAAAGTTTAGATTGTGAAGCTTCATGCCGAGCTAGCAGAGATGGAAGCTAATCTTCAGAGTAAGCGAAAGTTTTCCTTATAGGTTTTGCAAGAGGATCAATCATTACTCCACTTTGTGTTTATACTCGCGCCAAAGCCACAGCAGTGGCGATGAGCCGCTCTACTACATGTGCTGATTATTTGCGAGCTAAGATTAGAATTAAGGAGCTAGAAAATTTCTTAGGCTAGGCCCTGTACTATTCTTACTCTGGCCATTTATGTTGGGCCCAACTTTTGTGTAAACTTGACTAAACTTTTGATTACTCCATCTCATCCCACTAATAGTCCAATTCGGCAATCTATATAATCCTTCTATCTTTAATTTCTGTTTCAAAGAAAGATCATGCTTGTTCCTGAACTGTTCTGAGAGTAAATGTCATTTAACCACCTTTATTGAAAAAGAAGGTTAATGGTTTAAATGGGGATCGTGTATCAGTGCGACATGTATGCATCCTTTAATGGGTGCATTGAATCGATGCAATCACAAATCACTTCAAGGGAAAGCCATTAGGATTTGGCTCCTATAAATATCGTGATCACTTAGTGTTTTTTTTTATCAAGAAACACCCTCAGCCTTAGAGACAGAACAAAATGCCCATCACGCTTCTCCTTCTTTTATTTGGTCTCAAAGTATTTCTTCCCGATTGCTTCATGTTATATTAGCCATCCTTAAGTAAAAATACCTATGCTCAAACTGGGCTAAGCGACAATACTTATGCTCAAGTTATTCAAGGGTATGGTTGTCCTAAGGAACTTGGGGACAACCAGGTCCAGACATTGGGGGTGGAACCCAACCCCATCCTTGCTAGTAGCAACTTTGCATTTGCTCACCTTGAGATGAAGGGATCCCGGGCAAATTGTAGAGTTGCGCGCTCCACAAATATATCCCTTACATGGGGTCTGTGGAGTAGTGACCAAAGATGTGGGATGAGGAGAGATGTGAACTTAGGTGACCTCCAATGCTCAAAACTACATCCTCAATGACCAATCTAGTGTCTCCATCAACGCTAATGATGTTTTGCGGACATTGAGAAGTCGTCGGTCGACCATTTCTTGCTACTTTATTTTTGCTTTAGGCCACTATGTTTGGCCATATTGTATTTGTAATCAATGTATGGTATCAGAGGTTAATGCTGCAAATCCTCTTAGTGATAAAACTTGTTTTGCATCATCGAACTTTGTATGCTTGCTCCACTTTTGTTCGTAGTGAGAAACTATATGCATAGAAAAAATGAAAAATACAAACCACTAAAACATGTTTTTTTTTTCTTGAATTTTTTTTGTTTAAGAATATGTATTAACACAAAATTTTCATATAAGACTTTCGACCATATGTATTGGACACCATGGTGTTGGTGGCCGCTATGGTGTTGGTTGTCCCTAGTTTTGCTAGGTGAACAAAATAAGAATCGAGCCTCAAGAATAGTCTGTCTTGTGAACATAGCAAAACTAAACCTCTGGATTAGGAGGATCTTCATACTCCCACAAAGGCTGAATGTATTTCTTAATGAAACAACCATTAATTGAATTGCAATGATCCGTGCCATCGATGTCCCTTAAGCGAAAAGCTCCCTTGTCTAGAATTCTTTCTATGGCATACGGTCCTTCCCATTTGGCCGTCCACTAGCCTTGACCATCTTTCTTCTCGCCAAGAGGCGAAATTTTCTTCCATACTGATTCTTCTTCATCATAGCTTTGGCCCCGTGTATGTTTGTTATACAAACAGGACACTCACCTCTTCTCAACGAGCAAACTGTTGAGAGCCTTAAGTCGTTGTTCATCCAAGTCTTCATCTCTTGCCACATCACTTGGATATTATCTTTTCCAATGAAGTTATGTTGATCCATGACCTACATCGATTATACATTTATTTCCAAAGGAAGGACAACATTGTGCTCAAACATGAGAGCATACAGGGTAGTAGCAGTCGGACTTCTCTTTGACGTTTGATGTGCCCACAGCGTGCTGAAAAGTTCTTCACGCCAGATTTGAGGATTATCAACGAGCATCCGCTTTAAAATGTGCAAGATGAGTTTATTGCTTGCCTTTGTTGGATTGGGCATAGTAATGTGAGGAATGTAAGAATTGGATATCAAAATTTCTCATTAGCTCCTCAACCTCTTTGGACATAAACGCTACTCCCTGTCTGAGACGAAGCACTTCAGAATCCCAAACTTGCAAATGATATCCTCATATTGGAACTGTCTAATAGCCATCGTTGCAGCCACTTTCAATGGTTTGGTTTCAACCCACTTGGTAAAGAAATCTGTTGCCACTACGGTGAATTGTAATTCATCGAGGAATGAGGATGGATCATTCTGAACAGATCCAATGCCTATCCACGAGTTGGCCATGGTTTGATAATCAGCTGCATTTGAATATTTGGAATATGACTTACTGGTCCATAGGATTGGCAATCCTCGCACCCCCTAGCGAACGAGATGCAGTCATTGGAAAAAGTTGCCAGTAATATCCTTGTCTTCGTAGTAACCAACACATCTTAGAACCAGATTGATGAGTCCCTCAGACCCCCTAAATGAACCTCTCGTAGCAACGGCTTAACTTCATTGCCATATAAGCAGAGCAAATCAACTCCATCACCTCTCCGTCTAAGCAACTCATCATTTCTGAGCACGTAGTTGAGAACTAAGAACCAAGTCCGTTTATCTGTAGTTGTACTAGGATCCTTTAAGTATATGATCAGCGACTATCTCCAATCCTTATCAATATGATCCAAGGAAGCTACATACCATTCATCATTTTCTTCTTTATGGACCATGAATGATGGTAAAGTATAACGCTCCACCTTTAGGATGCATTCCCTAACTCCATCCCCCCAGACTAATTCCCGTGGCTAACTGAGTTAACTCATTTACTGCGTGGTTATGTTCTCTGGGGATTTTCTCTAAAGAGACCTCTGTGAATAAGTCTAGTAACTCACTAGCTTGTCTCATGTACGACTCTAAGTCACCCATATTCTGAATGTGGCTTCTAGTTGTCGAATGACCAATAGAGAATCTCCTATGATATGCATATTAGACACTTCTAAGTCCAGCATCAACTGTAAGCCGATGATCAAACCTTCATCTGCGACATTGTTAGTGCAATAAAAGTCTAAGCGAAAAGAATAGGGAAAGGTTTCACCCTTGGGCTTGATCAGGATGATGTTTGCTCCTGCGAGCGTGCTAGTACTGGAACCATTAAAGCATAACTGCCACGGGGCTACCGAAACTAGAGAAAGATCTATCTCTCTAAAATCTGGTATTTTGAGCATTGGGTGATGCGCCAAAAATTTGGTCACTGCTTGGCACTTAAGTGCCTTTTGCGGTACATACTGCAGCGAAAATTCTCACAAAACGAGTATCCATTTATCATTACGCCTTTTAAGAATAGGTCATGAAAGCATGTATAAGACTAGATCTATTTGAGTGAAGACACATGTTGTGAAGGAAAGCATGTAATGTCTGAGCTTGCACCCTAAAAAGTACAGAGCCAGATAAAGCTTCTCCACGGGTGAGTATCTAGTCTCGCAGTTTGTTAACGTATGATTGAGATAAAAGATCTCTCACTCTACCTTAGCATCGTCATCCTGTGCTAGTAGGCTACCGATTGAAGTGTATGTTGCTGATATGTAGAGCCTAAGGGGCACTCCAAGCCTTGGAGGTACCAAGACTGGTGGGTTAGCAATATACTACTTAATAGCATCGAAAGCCTCTTAGTGAATATGCTCCCATACAAAATTCTTTTGACCTTACAATTTAAAAATTGGTGAGAAAGATTGAGTTTGTCCTGAAGCATTGGCAATGAACCGACGTAAAAAATTGACTTTGCCCAGCAACTGCTTTAGCTCCTTCCTGTTCTTTGGTGGTGAAGCGTTGATCACTGCTTCTTTTATGTCATCTGGAACTTCTATCCCTTACTGATGAACTAGAAACCTCATAAAGTCTGCTGCTTGAAGTCCAAAAGTTCATTTGGCTGGATTCATCTGAAGCTGATGCTTTTTCATCCATTTGAATACTTCGCGAAGGTCCTGGACATAATATGCTCTCCTTCTTAACTACTACATCATCGATGTAAACTTCCATGGACTTATCCAAAAGGTCATGGAAATTGAAGTGCATAGTTATCTTGTAAGTTGCTCCTGTGTTCTTTAAAACGTTATATCTACGTATTCAAACACTCCCGCAAAGCCTATGCACCGAAAAATATGTTTTGTGTCTATCTTCATCAGCCACGGGGATTTGGTGATACCCCGTTATGCCATCTATGAATAAAAGTATTTCATGTTAAGCCACCGAATCCACAAGCAGATCCGCTACTGGCATAGGATATGCATATTTCAAAGTTGCATTGCTGAGGTCTCTATAGTTAACGCAGACCCCTTCCCATTATTCTTTCAAACTGGTACTATGTTAGATATCCACTCGTTGTATTTGACTACATGAATGATGTCTGACTTAAGCATCTCTTATACTTCCTCTTTTACGAGTATCGCTGTCTCAGTGTTTATCCTACTCATCTCCTACTGTACTGGTCTCTTTCTTGGAAAAAATGGCAACTTGTGACATACCAAGTCTAGTGATAACCCTGGCATATCTTCTTACTTCTCAGTGAAACAGTCTTTGTACTTATGTAATAGGTCAATGAGCTTCTTCCTTTTCATAGGCTCCAAAAATGTGCTATTAACCACATTCATTGGCTCTTCCACTGTTCCCAAATTGACTTTCTCAATGGGATCTTTAACTTTAGGTGGAACATCATCCAGAGTCGATGAAGCTAATTTCTTGCAACACATCTTCGTTTATGCACTACATCGCTGCAATGGTAGGAAGGCATTCATAAGCTTGCTTCTCTAAGAGATAGGTCTGGAATCGCTCTCAAAGAGAAGCGCAAGCCTTTGCTACTGACTCTCTAAAAGGTCGTATCATTGATGAAGAGTTGGTGCCAATACAAGGTAGTAAGGGCGAATCATGTCCTCTTGGGATTATACGATTCCCCATTGAGTTAGTTCAGAGGCCGTTACTCCCACAGGTTGGCCCTTGTCGTCGACGTCATACACTTCCAATGGTCTCAAGGTCCCATTGTAGTAATTGGCATCCAAAATATAAGCATACATATAGTAAGGTCTGGGATCGGCGTTCACCGTTTTAGCTTTTTTTGTCTTTATATTCCATAGTAACAGCTGCTAGTGAAGTGATGAGGGGACACAACAGCTACGGTGCATCCAATTTCATCGCAGAATAGCACTGTAAGGAGCATTGCAATCGAGAAGAAAGAAAGTGCGAGTCCCCGCTGCAGGCCCTACTCAAACCTACTATTTATCGATCATATAAAATTCTTGATAGTTATCACTGTTTCCTGGATAGAAGACTTTGGGATGCCCCGCAAAGTCATAGCTCTGGTGGTGAAGATGTTAAGTGCTACGCTGATGCCAACCATTACCTTGCTAATATGCTTGCCCCCCATGTTTGTAGTGATATAGAGGGGTCACATGGCCCAACATACTCATGGTCTGATCGATAAAGGCTTGGACGTTGACCAAGACCAATGTGGGTGCCGCCTCAATAGAAAGCTTTCCATCATTGATCCATCTTTGAATGACATCCTTCAACTTGACGCATTCCTTGGTTGTGTGGTTCCATATGTTGTGAAACTTGCAATATTTCTTTCCTTTCTGCAACTTTCCAGTTGGGAACATCCCAAAGTCAGACTTTATCAGCTTCTTCTCGATCAAGTCATCAATGATTTCATGTGCCAAGTTAGCATTATATGTATATGTTTCAAATTCTGGCTTAGTGAAGGCACTTGTTGAGATCTTGATTTCCCCTTTTTTGGGCTGCACCTTCTTAGACTTCACCATGTTCCGAGTTGCCAGGTCTAAGGCTAAGACGTATGCCTCATCTGGATCAAAAACCTCTACATCTGAATCATCCAGGTAGACCACTAATACTAATTTGTGTCTCTCTGGAACATATGGGGCCTTTGGAGAGTATGTTCCCTTCGATGCATTCCACCTATTGTCCTTCTCTTTAAAATCAGCATAGGCTCTGGACACTACATTAATCAGGTCATTCAAGGAAGCTACTTTAGTGCCCTCGAACTTGCTATGCAGTCAGTCTTCTAGCCCTCTAAAGGTGATGTTTATAATTTTAGCCATTGTCAAGGATCACTTACTCTTAGTGTAATCAGCTATGAATCGATGTCAGTAAGCCACTAGTGATTCAGAATGTTGGTGTGTCATTTGGCACAGTGTTGAGATCTTGACCTTCTTTTCGAGTAATCCAAAATGATCAACAAACAATCTCTCCATAGCTGGCCAGTCTGGGACCGAGTTGGGTCACAGACTTGTATACCATATTAGAGGTAACCCTAGAGAAACAAACCGAAAGCTCTAAGCTTGAGTCCATCTTTCTCTCCCCACGGTCCACACTAAAGTTTGATCGACTTATAACTCTTTGGCCATTCCCAATTTTCACCATATGGAAAAGGATCATTATAACTGCTCCAACGATTTTGGCCCCCAGCCATCCTCTGCTTGATGAGGTTGAGGGCTGTCTTCTCCCACTCTTTTGGTAGCGGAGTCTCCTTTATGGGATTTTTTCCGTCTGAGTCCTTGCTCTTTGTTAACACAACGATGGACTCCTGATGCTTTTAAGACTCTTCTGCTGTTGCTCACTGAGAGAGGCCACATCTGCTACCAAGTTATTCTAGCCTAAAGTAAGCATGTCAAACTTCTTCTGATGTGCTTTTCGGTCCTCCTCTAGACCACTTCGCATGTTTTCGACCTTACTACAAAACCACTTCACGATTTCATCATTAACCGTAATCTTCTTCATGACTTCCCCCAAATTTTCATCAAGATGCTGGTCTTGCTGGATCATACTTGTAAGTTGCAGGTTAGAGCGCCTTCATTTCTGATGCCGTCTTTGGTTTGAAAGTCATGGTTGCTTGTGTGACACCAAAACTATCTTGGACCTCTGCGTCTGTTAACCTACGACAATGCGCCGAGTTATGCTCTTGAAACTCTAGTGGTTGGTGCTTAGTACAACTAGGGTAATCCTTGCGGTAAGGATCACCTATCGTTGTGATGAGACACTAAACCCTATCCCACTGGGCGTGCCAAAATGTTTGGCTTGATTTCCCCAGAAGGTGAATTGGGAGTGATTAGGGAATCGCAAACTATCCCTTTTATGTTTCGTGCTTGGTGTGCCATTGCCGAAGGCAGAATGTTGGTGTGTGTAACGTCGTTGATCTTGCTTCTTTACAAGCGATTGAACGAGGATAGCAGAAACCTTGATCGATGAGTTCTTTTTGCCTAAGTGTTTTAGAACTTAGGTTTCGTGTCTTGCTGCTGAGCCACAAAAATTGATACTTCGTACACCCTAGCTATCTGGTACAAAGTAGAGCAATCTTTTTGGCGAGTGTCGAGAACATTAGTATGTGGTAACTTTGTAAACCGCCGGAATCTTCAGGCTCTATATGGTGAATCTTCTTTTGATCGCTGTCGTCTGACAAGTATAAACTGTTGAATTTATCACGCCTTATCTGGTGAAAATTCTAAGTTCGGCGATGTCGATTGTTTCTCATGAGAGAATGTTGTTTGGTGAGAGAAAATTTGCGTATGAGTTGAGAGATCCCGAATTCATCTTAAATTCGTCTATTTATGATAGCCAGTGACTGCCTCTTCATACCATGAATTAGGCAAGAATTCAAATCCTGGAAGAAATCCAGATACAAGATTCAATAGATCTTGCTTTCATTATTCTTCGAGGATTCCTGTTAACTCTAGGATTTCCGAACCAAGATAAAGAATTTGGCCGCAGAAGTTGGCCCGTATTATTCCCAGTCCATTACCAAATAGATGTAAAATTCATTTAGGACCCAAACAGTGCTTAAAAGTTTTTGTTTTCAAATTAAACAATAGAAAACAACATCTAAATCTAAAGGGAGTAGAGGGTAGTACCAAAACTGTTTATGATCAAAAGATTGGGAGGGTCGGGCGGAAGACTTCCAACTCTATGAAACAACTTAGCCAAAAAAGTGTATCATATGTAGGGGTGGGCATGGGACGGGTCAAGTCCATTTTTGCCTGTCCCTATCCCTATCTTGAACGGGTTGGGTCAGGAAGAGATTGGGTATTTTAAAGTTAGTCCGGTCGTCCTGAAACCTGAATAGGACAGGACGAGACGGGTCCAATTTTGGGTTTAATTTAAATGAACATTTAATAAAAAATTAAATAACAAAAATTCGAATGAGATGAAACGAACCAAATTTCGGGTTCAATATAAGATAAATATAGTTTGATAAGACTTAAAAGTCTACAACTACCCAAAATAATACTGTTTTACTTAATGGTTAATTAGAAGAAGTAAAACTACAAACAATTTTATTTCATGTTTAATTAATACATTTAATTCGTACCACAAGAAGTATGATACTTTCATCGTTAGAAGGTAATCTTTTGTTGTTGAATAATGCTATTGGTTTGTAATTTAATATGTCAACCCTTAATAAATTAAGTAATAAAATACACAAATATATCATGCGGAATGAGACGAGTCTATCAGGATTTCAAAATCAAGACCCGATTCCATCCCTAAAAAACGGGACAGGTCGGGACGGAATGGAATAATGTAAATTTTATTTTTTGTCTCATCCCGTCCAGAGTGGGATTGTGTCAAATTTAAAATATACAAAATTTGTGTCCACTTTTAATCATATAGACTAAAGACAAACTCTCACTCGGAACATGTTAAGTAATTAGATGATGAATAATATGGGGGAGTCATCTGAATGGGCTGAGCCCGTCAATTGGAAATTTGGAGCAAGAGTTGCTGTGAAGTCGACTACTAGAGAAATGGATAAGGTCCACACTATTGGAGAAAAGTTGAACATAAAAAGAAGATGGGCAATTGAGCGCTCTATCTTGTCCAAGCGTGAATGAGCCCAAGCCGAGCCAAGCTGAGGGTGGCATCATTCCGGCCTTTTACAAGTTTCATACGTACCTTAACCTATAACTTGCATGTAGATCGTAGAGGGTCACCGGTTGAGTCATGGGCTCAAAAGTCAACTCGTCTGGGAATATGCTCAAGTCTAGTGGTCTTTATGGAATTAAAGTAAAATTCACCTAAACCATTATTATGTCACTAAAAGGCTCCTTACCCCCAAATACACACTCAATTACTCATACTCGTCCTTACCTACTCTTCGGGCAGCTCAACACCCCAAATTCATACCTCATCCGAACCCTGCCCGAACTCTGACTGCACGATTACGGGCAGTAACTCCCCAGTACTCTCTGATATTTCTATAACTTCTTCCTCTTCTTCCTCTTCTTCACTCAAACACACACTCTCTCTCTCTCTCTCTCTCTCTCTCTCTCTCTCTCTCTCCCTGTGGCTCTTCGATCACGATCATACGGTCCACAATGAACGGAGCCTCCGCCACTGTTTTCTAGAGGTTCTTGAGTATCAAACCTACAGATCTCTCGTCCTGGTATGGCTGATTCTCACTTCTAGCTCTATTTAATTTAACTCGATTTTTTCTTAAATTTTCCGGCAAGTTTCTTGTTTTTTGGAGCTCAATTGGAAAGTCGTCCTCATGCTTTTAAGCGCCAAAATTTAGTAGAGTTTAGCATATTCCGACCAGTTTCCCGTCAAAAACTTCAAAAAATCCGGCGAGGTAGCAACCGATAAGGTCTTCGTCGACGACTTTTCATTAACGGAAAGTCGTCCTTTGTCGTGTTCTAGAAATAAATCGTTAAACAACTCTGTTTTTCCTATTTTCATATTATTTTTCTTTCTTTTTTTTCTCTTTGACTTTTAAGTCATGAGATTGGACGGCTGGTATTGATTTGGGAAGAGAGATCCGACGATGATAATTTTATTAAATATTGATGTTTTGTCGCTGCAGATGTCTGGTTGCCGCGAAATGGAAACTAACTACAGTTCAGGTGGAGCTAACGGTGCCTTCGCTTTGGAGGCCTGGGCTACTTTGCTCCGAATCCAGCTCTTTGCACTGGTAACTCAAATTAACCCTCTTAATTTTATGATTTTTACCGCTGCTGCGTTCTTACTTATAATTGTTGGGAATTAAGGAATTTGTCAGTTCTTTTGATCGGAGAGAGAGAGAGAGAGAGAGAGAGAGAGAGAGAGAGAGAGAGAGAGAGAGAGGGTATGGGTTGGTTTCCAATTTTGCTTGGTATGGGTGTAGCCGTGTAGGGGGTTCATCTGTTCTTGTGCTATAAAATCTAATTTGTCGTTTTCCGGTGGAGAATTGGCCAATGTAGAAGGAATAGATGGAAGTGTAGAGAATATTCTGTATATGATGCTGTTTGATCTATTCTTTCATGGCGTGTTGCAACTAGCTCGTGGTTTTTAGTTTGTACATTAGTTTGTAGCTTCAAGTCTATAAGTCTCTGCGTTCAACAGTAGAATAAGGCCGGGCTAGCTCAAGTGGTGAGGATTTGAAATGGTATTAAGCTAAATTTGGAGTTCGATTCCTTTTAATGTAGCAAAAGGCAAGAAATATGAAGAAGAATATGTTCTGCACACATGAGTCACAGTTGGTACGTAATATCTGGCTTGACATAGTATGCTAGCATGACGATAGAGTTTGGGTTTCATTTTCGTGTGCAGATTCGATCTGCAATGTTGATAGGGATCATTTTCAGAGGGGATAGGGATAGGGATAGCACAGCCTACTGTTTGGAGATGTTATTCCCATTAAGATTGCACTATTAACATGATTAGTAGTACTTTTTACCTTTTCCAGAAATAGAACATATTCTTCCTGTCTTGTGAGTGTGCTAGAGAAATACTTAAGATAATATCAGATGTCCATTCTATTGGTTTCCTTTTCTTGGCAGAGCATATTATCATTTTATAGCCACCAAGGTTGTGCCATGCATCATATCTTGTCTATCACCATTAACAATTAAACATTCCAAGTCAGAAAGTCTCAACGTTGCTTACTCTCGAGTTAATTCTTTACCCAGTGTTAGCTGTTTTAAGATTTGAATTCACAATTTTTTACAATTTCTATCTCTAATTTCTCCTCTGTATCTGTTTATAATTTCAGGCTCCCCTTGGGTTTTTACCTACAAGCAAAGCTGTTATGAGAGGAGACCCTCAGACACTATGCCAAGCCAAGCCGGCTGATGCTGAGGGAGATGATGAAGATGATGACAATGATGGTGGACTTGAAGAAGGTGAAGAGAACTTGTCTTCTGAACAAGACGGAGAGAATGGCAACAAACCCAACAACAATAAAAGTAACTCAAAGAAGGAACCAGAAAATGGAGCAGGAGGTGGGGATGAAGGAAATGGACGAGAGGAAGAAGGCGAGGAAGAGGATGGTGACGACCAAGATGATGACAATGAGGAAGATGACGACGACGATGACGATGATGACAATGCCGATGGTGGAGAAGATGACAATGCCGATGGTGGAGAAGAGGATGAAGAAGGTTCAGAGGGAGAGAATGAGGAGGAGGAGGAAGAAGATGAAGATGAGGAAGCACTCCAGCCCCCGAAGAAGAGAAAGAAGTAGAGAGACGTAGAAGAACAATACAAACCCTCTGTCTTGTTGTGACTCGGCTTCTAACTGGGGTTTTCTTAGGAGGCTGTTTTTAATTGGTACTTGTATTTCCAATTCCATTGTGTTTAGAGATAAATGAGACTACATTTGCATTTTACGAGTAGAGAACATGCAACTATTGTAATATGTTCTGTTTTTATTAGTTGACCTCCCCTCCCCATATCTGATATCCTCTGTAACTCAGTTATTGACTTGTTGTTTTCCTTGCACTATTTGTTTCAATAATCCTGAGTCATATTAGAGGAATGCTATCAACTTTCCAAACCATCTATATTCTAAATAGTTGTTAAGACGTTACTTCCGCTTCAGTGCATGTTGCAATACTAACTAGAAATTGATAACACTTCTTTTAGTAGATCAACTTTCTGATTTCACTAGATAAAGATGGTGTACATACAAGCCAAATGTGCCAATTCTCCAGCCTAGTTATCTCCATTCTCAAGTGTTTACAAGTCATGACAAATAATTTCAACAACTTCCGCCGAAGTTTGGTTATTTTGCACACGTTCCTTCTTCTTCTCTTAATTGAGGCATGAGTAGTTTATGTGACTGCATCAGATTCCCATGATCAAATATTAGGTTTACAATGCCAGACTGATCCAAGATGATATTGACATGCATACAACTGTAATTTACATACCGTAAATTAACTACAAACAAAACCTTGACCATTATATTGACCTCAGTTGCAAAAACATTACTAACGAATCCATATATGACTACTTGTCTCCCAAGCTTCTTGGGCAGCCATTTGTGAACGAGATTTCAGGACACCCGAGACTTTTTTTTTGAAGGGAATACGTAAGAGTTTCATTCATAGGAAAGTTTAAGTACAGAAATCCAAGGGAACACCATGGATATAATCCGGTAAGCACCCTTCCCAAATAAAAGAGAGATGTGACACTACTAAGGTAAAACGAGCCAACCGATGCGCTGCATCATTAGCTTCCTGGAAGACATGTACGATCTTCACTAGAGGGATCAACCACCTGGCCTGTTTCCGAGTCATCTTCTTCATCAGCTTCAATGGCTCGGACCAGCCCTAAACTATCTACTTCCAATTCAAGACGTTGATAGCCCTTTAACACTGCATGTTGGCAAGCCATTCGAGCCGCTACAGCCTCCACCAACGCAGGAGAGGTACCCGACTCCAAATATCTCCCCAGACCAGCCGTAACCTCTCCGTCGTGTTGATGAAAGAGGCATGCCGACGCACCTTGTCTTGTAGTCCAATCAAAAGCTCCATCGCAGTTGACCTTAAGCCATCCTAGATCTGGTCGCTTCCAGACTTGCTGGCTTCTTTTTTGTTTCTGTATCTTCACAGGGTGAACTTGTTGATAACACAAGTAGGCCGAGAGTGCTAGCAAACTAGCCCGTGAAGCTGGCAAATATTCACCGCTCCATCTCCTCCTATTACGCTCCTTCCAGATCGACCAAACCACAAAGATCAAAATAGCACACTGCGTAGACTTTAAAGTTGCCAAACAATTTGTCCACCAAACCCTCGCATTACCTGTTTCCATGTTAACCAATTTCGCAGTTACTAAAGGTATTGAGGTTAATACCTCCTGAACATATGAGCAGTCCCTAGTGACATGCTCGATAGTCTCCATCTCTCCTCCTCTACACAGAGAGCATTCAATAGGAACATCAATTCTCTTAGTTGTGAGAGAAGAAGCCGTAGGTAGTATATTGTTACATACCTGGGAGATGAATCTTCACTTTCTGTTGTAGAGGTAAATTCCATAATTTCCTCCAAGGCATAACAAGCCCTTGAGAACTTCTTGGACGCTCCATTTGATGTAACATGACTCTTGCCGCAAGCTTGTAAGCACTAGAAACTGTAAATTGCCCGACGGGGTAAAGAACCACACCATTCTATCTGTACCTCGACGACAGCTTAGTGGCAGCCAAAGAATCAGATCCTGCTCCTCTTCACAGAAGCAATGTGCGATTAACTCCTTATTCCACACACCTGTAACAGTAGTTAACTCGGCCACTGTAGTAATCCTGTCACACTAGGAGACCTCACCACGAAGCCGTTAGCCCTAGGAAGCCATGGGTCGGACCAAACATTGACATCCGCCCCCGATCCAATCCTCCAAATCATCCATTGCTTTGTTAAAGAAAGGGCCTCAAAAATACCCCGCCAACACTATGATGGAGAGGTCGATAACGTGCATCCCACAGGTTGCCACTTGCGTAGTACTTAGCTCTATATATTCGAGCAACGAGAGAAGACAGATTTTTTAACAACCTCCGTCTTGTTTCGCTAGTAGAGCCATATAAATGTTTAAACCCCATCTCTCCTTCCTCCTTCCCCAAGCAAAGTTTCTCCCAAGACAACCAATGTATTTCCTTCTTTTCCGGTGTTGATCCCCACCAAAATCTCGCACATAATTGATGGAGGGATTCACAAAACTCTTTTGGAAGGAGAAAACAACTCATTGTGTAGGCTGGAATAGCTTGAGTTACAACACGAATTAGAAGCTCCTTACCTGCCGAGTTTAATAGTTTTCATTGCCATCCTTCCAATTTTTTTTGAAGTCTCTCTTTGATATAGGCAAAAGTTGTTGTCCTCTTTCTCCCTATGTAAGTAGCTAGTCCTAAGTATTTCTCATGTTTGTCAACTATATTAACTCCCAACACTTCAGCTAAACTCCACCTTTAAAGACTCGGGAACACCTCAACTAAAAGCAATACTGCTTTTTTCATAATTGATCTTCTGCCCAAATGCTAACTCATAATCCGATAGAGCATTTTGAATACTCCCACATTCCTCTCTTGATGCATTGCCAAACCATACTATCGTCAGCAAATAATAGGTGATGAATAATAGGAACATTTTCACAAACCTAAATACCTTGCAAGAGTCCTGACTGTGCCCAATTTTCCAAAATTGCTGTGAAGGTTTCAGTTCCTAGTAAGAATAGAAAGGGAGAGAGCGGATCACCTTGACGAATCCCTCTTGTAGGAGCCATGTAGCCTTTAGTTTTTCCGTTTAGCAAAAAAGAATAATGCACTATAGTAATACATTGCATCACCATTTTGATCCAGGCCTCAGCAAACCCTAACCTGTGTAGCACTGCCACCAAAAAAGTCCATTCCAGACGATCATATGCTTTACACATATCCAGTTTCAAAGAGAAAATTCGATTCGACTTTGAAACATTCGTATATATAAAGTGTGACACCTCATTTGCCACAAGAGTGTTGTCTGAAATTAAACGACCTTGACCAAAGGCACTGTGGAAGGGAGATATTACCTGATCAAGAATCTTCTTCAATCTGTTGGCAATCACTTTCGAGCATATTTTGTAAATAACATTACAAAGCGCAATAGGTCTCAAATCGGTCATCCGTTGAGGTCTTGGAACCTTCGGAATCAAACAAATATGGGTGTAATTTATTTCACCCAATAACCTACCCGAACTGAAGAAATCCTTCGCTGCCTTCACCACATCCTCCCCTACAGTCTCCCAATAAGTTTGAAAGAACAAATGAGGCATTCCATCCGGACTAGGGCTCTTTGTATGATACATTTGAAAGAGGGCTTGACGTACTTCCTCTGCCGATACCACCTCTAGTAGTTTATTGTTCATCTCCTGCGTCACCTTTGGTAAAATCAAATTCACCATATTTCTCATATGAACATGATCGATTTGTCTTGCTGAGTACACCGAATTAAAGTAACCAAGCATGATCTGATCCATTTCCTCTTCCTTCTTCTGTAAAATACCAGCCTCGTCGAACAAACCAGTAATCCAGTTTTTTGTTTTCCTATTCGAAGCTTTCCGATGAAAAAACTTTGTGTTTTGGTCCCCTTCAGTAAGCCACTATAGTTTAGCTCTTTGCTTCCAATACTCGTGTTCCTCGGCCAGGAGAGTATTCAGTCTTTGTGTAAGTGTGACGTGTTCCTCCTTATTCACTTCACTTAGTGGCAAAGCCCTCAGTGCCTCTAATCTGTTACGAATTCCATCTATTTCTTTACCTCAGTTGCTAAATGTTGATTTCTGCCATTTGTTCAATTCCATTCGTGTGTTAGTAATACATTGCATTGTTTCATGCATCGGAGAACCATTACGCGACTTCTTCCAACCCTTTTTTACCATCTCTGCACATTGAGTATGTGCCACCCATAACGCCTCAAAATGGAACCGTTTGTGTTGTCTGGGAATCCTCTGCTCCTCCCCACTTTGAACTCAATCAGTATTGCTACGTGATCCCCTTGTATTGGCTTCAAGTTTGTCACTCTCGTCGCAAGGAAAATATCCATCCATGACGTCGAGGCCACAACTCTATCCAATCTACAACACACACCACTACCTTCCCAAGTATACTGGATCCCATAGAACCCTAAGTCATAAACTTCACAGTATGTAAGAGCTGATCGGAATAGCTGCATCTGCCCATCGCCATGCCAAGCACCTCCCTCCTTTTCCCCGTTGTGGAAAATTTCATTGAAGTCGCCAGCGATCAACCATGGCGACGTGTAGCGATCCGCCAAATCCTTAAGGAGATCCCACGTTCTATATCCCTCAGCCGTACAAGGATGTCCGTAGAAACCCATAAATCTCCAACGTTCTGAGCCATCATTCGAAGTAACCAGGACATCAATATGATTGAGCGATTTGGTCAAAAATTTAACATGAATCTCATCCCTCCACAACAGCGCCACTCCTCCCGATTGACCATCCCCACTGTCGTCACTCGCTACGTTGTATAGCTTCTCGCACTTCAGAAATCCCATCTTGAGCCGCAAGGAATTCATATATGTAGGGTTGGACACTTTCGCCTCTATCAAGAAAACCATTGCCCGCTTATTTTCCCGAATCAAGGTTTTCAGGGCTTCCACCGTGGTCTCGTTACAGATCACACGACAATTCCACGGAAGAATATTCAAGGCTGACATCTCACGATTGGTGCTGAGCAAATCCTATGGCTAGAGGCGGCTCCTAAGAAAATCTACTTTTACCTTACCTTGGACACCCGAGACTTGTAAAACTAGTAAACAACGATGGAGAACTTGTAAAGCTACGGTCACTTTTAGTCACCATCTAAACCAGAACCTCTATGAGTGTTTGAGTGCTGTTAACCGCTTAGGGCCGGAGGATCAAACTAATGAAGGTTCGCTACTCATCAGAAGATGATACTCCCTAGCACCAATCTATCACCTATCTATTGATGCTCCGAAACATTCTGTGACTCAGATATTTCAATATAAGCAAAACCTTTGACATTTCAATATAAGCAAAACCTCCGACTTGGTGCCATTTTCATAATATCTGATTTGTTCATCATATATAGACCACGTATTCTACTATTGCCTAATGAATACTACACACTCTTTCAGAGTAGGGGACCTGCTATAGAGCTGCTGTGGTTCTTAGAAGACGCATCACTAGCTGTACACTTAATCCTAATGAGCTGAGATGAAGGGGCTCCTAGAAGATCATTCTTTCTTTTTTATAAAAGTGCATATGAAAGTAGGAATCAGACTTAACCTCGGTCACAAATTGAAGTGGCTAATGAGAAGCTCTCCCACAAGCACAAGAGAAGTGAGCATATCAAAGACTGATAGTATATCAATTCAAATCTTGCAACTAATGGTTCAAATCAGCTTATACAGATCCTCAAAATGATTGTATAACAAAGACTCCCTACATATCTCATATTAACTAGATGATACTGTTTATCTCAATGAATACAAAGTGCTTCAAGAAATAAGTATACAAGTATCACAAATAACAAAACTGGGACTTATACAGAGCCTTTTACATTCGTTTAGTACATCCCTTTCAAGTTATTAAGCTGGCTAAAAGGCATATTGCCTGAACCGGGCATTTGTTAAAACCATTCTTTGGAGAAGGGAAGAAAAAAAGAAAATAACGAAAGAGGAAAAAAAAACAACTGAAACTGTTCAAACAAAAAGCTAAAACAAATTGTGAAGTGACGTAAATAGAAGAAGATAGGGTTGTAGATACAAATGGAACAAATCATGAAGAGATTTGTGTATGCAGTAGTTTGCTCCCTTTGCATGTTCATGGGATCATAAAAATTGAACTTTTTTTTTATGCTAAATCAAAGACACCAAGCTTGTAGGGTTGTTTATTACCCACAATTAGCCACATAAATCTACAATGACATTAAAGTTTGAAGAAGATGAAAGCGCCATACTTTAGATTGCAACTCTAGCAAAAATAACCAGTCTCATAAAGTAATTTTGTATTACAACTCACCTTACTTAAATACTTCAACAAAATATGACCTGTTTTACCTTACAGTCCTACAGCATAAGAGAATCTCAAACTTGGATTATCTCGTTAAACCTTCTGATATGATCAAGAATGATAAGGACGATGCAGATAAAAAGGTCTCTAGGCATGTATGGTATGAAAGAGGCGCGTGATCATACAAATAAGTGAGCATATGAATAAGATAATGCACCAACAAAGAGTCGGCCTTTTTGCTTTATTATGTTAACAAAACTCTTCTAACTTGTTAGGTCACAAATTCATTTAACCTCAAGTCTTCTGATTAAGGAAAAGCTCTAATGTATTAGGTTAAAGAGCATGGCAACGAATGTTTCTCATACTAAATAAAAAAAATTCTAGCACCAGAGGAATTGCTTTAAAAGTTATTTC
The DNA here is from genome assembly GCA_946800695.1 of Geum urbanum. Taxonomy (NCBI): domain Eukaryota; kingdom Viridiplantae; phylum Streptophyta; class Magnoliopsida; order Rosales; family Rosaceae; genus Geum; species Geum urbanum. Next base: position 29,192,939 of record OX327009.1, read on the forward strand.
AATGTAAGATTTAGTAAATGGTGTAAAAACAAATTCATGTGCAGTCTTTCAAAAGTAAAAATGAAGAAGTTATGATAACATACACAGCAATAACAAAATGCTGATAAATGACTTTGATAATCATTCATCTTATACTGGAATAAATAAAGCAGTTGGCAAATATATTTAGGAGGAAAAAGAGAAGTAAGAAATACCATAATTTAAAAGATCAAAGATCTGATGTCGAAACTACTTACAGAATAAAGCATGATAAACCTTGACTAAGTTTTGATAGACTACGAGAAGAAGAAGAAGAAAAAAAGCGAGAAAAAAGGAAAGGAAAAATAAGAACAAGAGGAACATCCATCAAGTTGTTGCTGACCATGAGCGAAGATATGGATCATGAGAAATTATATTCAATTTCAAAGTCTTCCCTATAAAAAACTTCCAGAAAAATTGATCAACCCCGCAAGCAAGTCATTGATCATCCTTCCTGAACTTCAGCCACACTAACTCTGCAAATATACAGCCCAAGAATGTGACGGCAGAAAACCAAATAATTCCCCTTTCAAAATGAAGATTCTATATAAGATTTGAAATATCAAAACCAGAAAGTAAACAATTGCTCAAATGTGTAGAAACTAGAAACATATATTCAAATGATCCATGTCAAGAAAACTGAGTCATGCCACCATGATGGTACAAAAAATAAGGTTATGAAAGTAATAAAATGTATAAAGAAAGGATTTACAATTCAAACAGACAAAAGAAAAAAAAACATATATACAACTATACGCAAACTAAACATGAGAAATTTGGACAACCACTCAATATAAAAAGATTGCAAAACAGATTTCTACAAGTTACATACTTACATCTACCTAGCCCTTTTATGCAATGTGTTATTGACCATTTTCCTATTGCTGATATAATTTAAGCTCACGAAAGTTATTACTACTACTTGCTAATAACTTAAAAGTTTGATGTGCAGATTCCAGAGCAAGTACGTGAACAATCACCCATCTTGACAACCTATGTCGAAATTGAAGTCCTAAAGTAGCTCTAGAAAACAAAAATGAAATGTATTGTAAAGCTCTAAGCTCTAAGCACCAGAAACAGAAAGGGTCAAGAATCCAAGTATACGTGAACGAAGGAAATCAAATTCATTCAAATCAAAGCATAAGAATATTTACCATAGAAGTGTTCAACATTAAAGTTGAATAAGACATAACAATACGCACAAACAAAAGCACGAAGCCAAGGCATACAAAATGCAATTCAAAGATATCATACCACATATACGATTGGTATTCATTAGACCTGTGAGGCCTAACAGTACCCGTCTGCCCACTCTGTGTACTTGGATAAACTTGTTGCAAACCTTGCATTGTTGGCAGTGGAGCAATCGTTCCATATGCGCCAAGCAATGATCCTGCCCCACCGAAATTGCTCATCCCATGAGACACACCACTAAAACCACCTACACCAGCACCCATCTGACCATACTGAGCAGCCTGAAAAACACCAGGGTTCAATGCTCCTGCCAGTAAACTCGGGTTCAGTGGCCGAGCCATTATACCGAGATTACAAGACCCCGGAACCAATGCACCTCCCACATTGGTCATCATTCCACCATACAACGAATTCAAACCCGGATATTGACCATAAATCGTCATATTCTGCGCCCCGGGGACCACCGCCAGTGGCGGATGCTGCCCTTGCCCAGCTGCATTATTCTTGTTTTTCGAACCCTCGGCGGCCTTCTGGCAGTTCAATTGGTGACCTTCAAACACCTTCACCGGATCCTCCAGAGCTTTTTTTGCACCCTCCACATTTCTGTACAGAAACAAAGCAAACCCTCTAGATTTCCCAGTCTGGGAATCGAAACCCATAGGCCCGGTCTCAATTTCCCCAAACTTGGCAAAGAAAGCCCTCAGATTCTCCACGTCAGCATCATGAGGCACGCCGCTGACGTAAATCTTCCTCCCCGCCGTGTCCGAATAACCACCACCACCGCTATTCGACGAAGACGGCAACGCGGCCGTAGTACTAGTGTTGCTCCCGGGACCCACCGACGCCAGCTGGCACGAGGCACTGCGGTTGCCGATGCTCTTCCTCGGCTCCTTCAGCGCTTTTAAAGCTCCGCGGCGAGTCTTGAAGAGCACGAAGCCGTAACCCTTGGTTTTTCCGGTGACCTTGTCCATGACCAAATTGGACTCCTCGATCTCGCCGAAAGGCTCGAAAGCAGCGACAAGCGCGTCGCGAGTGGTGTCCCATCCGAGGCCGTGGACGAAGATCTTGCGGTGGGAGACGTCGCCGTCGGCGGCGTCGCGGATGCGTTTGAAGAAGGCTCGGTCGTCGGAGGCGGCTTGGGAGATGAGGTGGACGAGCTGTTCTTTGGAGTAGGGCTCGAGGAGCTGGGAGAGGGTTTCCGGGTCGGAGTCGGAGTCGGAGTCTGTTTGGGGTTGTTTAAGGCGGAGGTCGTCGTCGTCTTGTTGTTGTTGTTGTTCGAGCTTTGGGATTTTGGGTTTGGTTTCAGAGGCTTTGACGAGGCGGCGCTTTTTGGTGGTTTGGATTTTGGCCATTGGAGGAGAGGGTTTGAGGTTCGACAGTGTCGCAGACTCCACGTTGAAACTTGTAAACAAGGGTTTTTGGTTTGGAGAGGAGGATGGATTAAACCACTAGAGGTCTTTCAGTCTTTTGCTCACAGCAGACACGTGTATTGGTTGTTAAGACACAAATAAAGCTTACTGAAGTTATTGGTCAGTGAAGTCTGGATGGTGTAGTCGGTTATCACGCTAGTCTCACACACTAGAGGTCCCCAGTTCGAACCTGGGTTCAGACACATTTTTGTTCTGAAAATTTTCTTATGCTTTTATATAGATACTGAACTATATACATATCCAGAGAGATGATCAGGTAAGCCAGGGCGGCCCGTGGAGTCACCATTTGGCATATAAGCCTGAAAAACTTGTAGGCGGCCCGAAGACCGTTATACCATTCAATTCTATATATTATAGATTATTTTATCAAAATAAACTTATAAACTCTCAAATTTATCTTAATATCATTTATTCATATACTAAATACCAATTTTTTTAAGCCTATACATTACTTAGTGTATATAATTGTTAATATATTGGATGATTAAACACTATTAAATTCTAAGATTTTTTATTTAGTACAAAAAAGCCCGACTCATCCCTACCCTGTGGGCTTAGCTCTACCCGGCCTGCTAAGGCTCGAGGCCTAAAAAGCCCATGGTCGACCCATGGATTTCAAAATTTCAAAAAACCCAGACCTGGGTCAGCCCGCATTTTGGAGACTTGACGAAAAAGCCCGGCCCGGCCTATTGGCGACCCCTAAGGTAAGGATATCCTTACCATACAGATAAATGCACGGTAATCGTTTAGTCAATTGGCCAAACGATTCTCGATTGGACTCAAATTTTGTAGATGAGTTAGTGAAAGTAGTATTTATCCGCATGGGTAACATCAGAGAGATCGATTATTTTGGCTTAGGTAAGGCCATCATGTAGAGCAAGGGCTGTAACAACCGAAATAATTGTTCTACCAAAGCCACGGTGATCCCTTTGATGCAATTAATTACTAGGAGGGAGTCACCTTCAACCACAACATCAGAGAGATAAAGTCTTTTATCTTGGGTAATGCCATCATGTGGAGCAAGGGTTTCATCAACTTGAATAATTGTTCTACCAAAGCCACAAGCTCCAGACAGCTAAGAATTACATTCATTGTCTCGGATTATGAAGCGACCAACAACACTTCATTGTCTCAAATTACCTTCATTGATGATCTCTATTATGCGTTTCTTTGGTGGCCAAATTAGATGCATGTGGTAGGATCTATTGTATTGAATGTGTACATGATCATCATATCATTGCATATTCCATAGAGATAAGCAATATCGTTGTGATTACTTGTGTGAAGTGAATCCTAGGTGATGAAAGAGCACCCATCATAGTAGCTATTGAAATATTATTGTTTCTCAGACACTCTACGGATCTTAATGACTTAGGCTAGGTAGATTAGATACCATCATAGTACCTTGTCTCCTAGTTTAAGATCACGTTAAGCCATGTAATCAATCTGGATAACATGTCAAGTAACATAGTGTAATATGTTTATGACTTAATTATACCTCATGCATAGGAAACATTCATTCATTGTTGTTGAAGTTTGGATTGGGGTAGATCCAACATATTTAGGGTGAAGAGCAATTTATAACATTCATCTCTAGTTGATTTCTTCAACAATTTACTTTTCTGAAATTTATATTTTTATTAGCTATAGCTTAGCCAAATTATTTCGGCAACCAAATTAACTCTGAATACCTTCAATTTTTGTGTGGTATTCCACCACTGAGTCTAGTATCTTTTGTTAGTTTCCCCTAATTTTTGGTTCAGTGTAAATACTGTTCGTAAATTAGTTTGTGTCTAGTGGTCGAGTCTGCCAGTTTTCTGGCTTTCGCGTCTTTTGTATTTTTCTTGTGTTCTTGAGTCTTAGTTTCATCAATCCTCAGCGGGTAATGACCCCTATTTTCTATAAGCTATATTGACATAATTTCTCAAGAATAGGGTTATCTTTGAGGATGGTTTTTCACCTATCAAGAAGTACCCTCCCCGACAAAATTGGGAAGACGTTATGGACGATGTTTATGTCCTTAAGCTACAACTCGGAATGACTGATTCCATTGGAATGAAGAATAAAGAGATAGAAGTGTAAGTTCGGCGTGTGTTGTGAATTGAGGTCATGGCAGTTATGGAGTATGGTAGCAACCTTTGGAGAGACGTCATGACATTTACATTGGATGGCGAGGCCTAACTTGGTCTCGTAGGTTTACTTTCTCTTGCTTAAGGATGTTAGGCGTTGGTCTACAAAGAGTTTGCAGTTTCTTTTCCCTTACTCTCTTTTACTTCTTAGCATGTGGATATTGATGATGATACATGAAGGCTTACAATGCGGTGTTCATTTGAAATGTGATAAGTATGCATGTTCTCATTGTGGTTGATAAGACTCTAATAGCTTCAATAATTTTTAGAGACTAAATGGCCCCTTATGTGTGAGTGTGTATAAGTTGCTATGCTTAAGATTGCATGTGTTAGAAGAATATAAGTGATGTGATGATGCTTATGTGATCTTTTGTGCACCTGCCTTCTCTTGTAGAATTTCCTGAATCAGTTTTGAACAGTTGGCTTTGTGTTATAAGGATATGATTGAGGTAAAATTCCTAGTGGCTTGAACCACGTATTCTCTTATCAGTTTGGTTCTTTGAATTCACATGCCTCAATGTATGTATACTAGCTTAACCACCCGTGTGTACACACGTGTTAAATCAGATAAACTACTACTTTATCCACTTCTATGACAGTTTTTGTTAGGCAAAATTGTTGTTCACCTTTTTTTTTGTCTCCCGTGGGTTTTTCTTTTCTTTCCCTTTCTTTTCTAGTGCATTACAATACTACCCTCCATTTATATCTTCTGTTTTTTTTTCTTGGGGCTGCTTTTATTTTTTCATAGGGGTATTTTCAGGTTTACATAATTTGGTATGGGATGACACCAAAAGCTACGCTTGGCTTTATATTAGTAGAGATACTAGAATGGACGTCCGCGCGAGGCGCATGTGACAAAAAAAAATCCTAAGGATTACAATGTGGATTACAAAGTGAAAATAATGCATGTCATCCATTTGGTAACTGGAATAATATACATATTACATAATTATTAGATGATGAGATAGATGTAAAATGAAGATTAACATTCAAATTTATTTAAGCAATTGCTAATAATCTAAATCAGAAATTCAACGTACAATGGAAATTTCATTATTAATATCACTTATTATGAACATGAATATCAAGCAAGCAATTATTTATTTTACAAACATAAAGAATAGTAAACTTGAATGGCAAATTGGATAGTACATACATTGTTTTTAGCAGTTTTGAAACCCATATTATGAGATCCTAGACAATACTAGCTACAAAAGTGCTCTCATTTTGTTCAAAAGAAATGATGCTCAGCACGTGTAGCGGAGTTTGATTCAGTGTTCTAATCAATGTTATATTAGCCTACACATTTATTAAAAATAGAAATGATTTTGGTTGATATTCACTTAGTCTTCTTCTCCTGACTGATTTGAAGTTGATGTTGTTGTATCTTCCATCTCTGTAGAAAAAGTAATCTGCTACTAATATTTAAATTCAACTGAAGTAGAGTTAAAGGTGTAGACAAAGTTGGATTTGGTTCAATATAGGCAAGGGATAATAGACTTTGTATGATTCTGCTAGACAATGGTTTGGATTTTTAACTGAGATTGATAATTCGGTAATACAACATTAAATATGAACTGGAACTTTACGACCAGAAGAACAATACCACTGATACTAAAAGAAAAAAAACTGGAATTTAGAGTTTATTTTAATAAACATGAAACCTGAAAAGAGAATAAAAAAGAAACACACTTTATTGACAGACATTTAAATTACCTACTGATCATAGAAATCACGCTTAGAAGTTTAATAGCTCAAATTTTATCGTTAAAGAAGAAATTAAAATGATAAGTTTTAATGGTAATGAAAAAAATCAAGTAATCACTTGCAAAATCCCAAGCCACTAAGATAATCATTGATCCAATTTGGATAACTAAAAAGCACAACAATTCTAATTGACTGAGTTTCAGAGAGCGACTTCTCGTACCTGTGTTGGAAATGTGAGTTCTTGGTTACTCGATAAAGTTTATTTCCTGACTGTCAATTAAAAACATAATACAAAGATAAATTCTTGTTAGATTCAACTTGATAGTTGCATAAATATGCAACTCTTTTGTGCTTAATTATTCCAAAAAATACGTGGTTTATTTGTTTAGTTCTCGGTAATTAATTATGTTTATGTTTATTTATGTTATTTAGAGGAAAATACAAAAATGAGCAATAAAAAGGGAATTATATTCCAAGAAGGATTAGTGATGTGACAAGTCCATGTGGCGATGACTCAACCCTATGTTGATAAGGAGATGGCCCAAGATACCTATATAAGCATCTTTTGAAGAAAAAATTGGGGTTATTGATTTTCAGAGACAGAAGACTACGAAGAGAGGAAGAGCTGCCAAGAAGACTAGCCAGCCGTCTGATTTCGACCAGTCGAGCCAATTCCTCGACCCGTTGAAATTACCCAGCAGAGAATTCTAGGGTTTTGGTTAAATTCTTCCTTCTCCATCATGTTTTGTTATTGTATTCTTACGACTATGAGTAGCTAAACATCCCTAGTTAGGGGCTGCTCGAAGCCCTAGACATGCTTATGATTTCGAACCCCTTTTGATCTTAATAACTATTGGATGAGTTTTGTTTCACTGTTCTTCTATTGATGATTTTTATATCATGTTACTTTGGTTGGAAACTTAGTTGCATGGCTTAGGATCTAGAGTCTAGGATGTGTGATTGACCGTTATATCAATGTATGTTCAGTAGAGACAGAACAGGCTCCTGTGTGAAACAATTCCTTAGTGATGTTAAGGCGACCGCTATATCGACCTTAGAAGCTTTGTTGGCTTTTAAACATTCTTAGAACTTAATGAATTTGATTAACTAGGTTAGACCGCCGACATGTACCAACCTATTAATCAAAGATCAAGCTAAGACAGTACCAACATTCTGCTTAGTACGGCTAGTAAGAGAGCGTAATACAATCGATGTCCTACCGACATTGGCTCGATTAATTATGGGAGTTAGTCATCCATGGTTATCTAGATTAGAGTTGGGGTAAATCATAGGTTGTATAGGGTGGAGAGAAATTCCTAACATTCATCTCTATCTGATCTTCATCAACATTTACTTTTCTAAAATTTATATTTTTCTGCATTAGCTGTAGATTCGCCGAATTATTTCAGCAACCAAATAAACTCCTAATACTCTAAAATTTTGTGTGGTAGTCCTCCACTGAGTCTAGTACTTTGTGTTAAATTTTTTGTAGCTTTTAGAGTAGTCTAGCTTAGGTTCGTAGTATTATTAGTGTACTGTGGTCGAGTCTGTCAGCATTTTAGTCTAGTGTTAGGATTTAGTTTCACTAACTCCCTGTGTTCGATAACCCTTATAATTGATTATTACAATGATATATATTAATTAGGGGTGGGATCGGTTCAGTATTAGGTCGGAACCCGTACCGTACCGTAATAAAATATTCGGTTCGGATCCTATTCGGTTTGGTTTTTTGGCAAGTCTGTGCCACGAGTTTCGGTCCTAACGGATTTCGGATCGGTATATTTCAGTTTCGAATCGGTTTTTTGATAAAATTTTCTAGGCCTAAACAATTGTTTTAGTTTATTATTATTTAAAAAAGGCAATATCATAGAGAAATAGAAGAAATGTGAGAGAATAAGAGTATTTTGTAAGAATTTTCTATATATATATGTCCTAAAAAGATTCATAATGGGTAAATATATATATTCATTTGTGTAAATAAATAAGCACAATTTTCTTACATATATCATTTCGGAACGTTTCGGTTTTATTCGGTACCATACCATAAAAAGTCATTCGGTTCGGATTTATTTCGGTTTGGTTTCTAAATTAGTCTGTCCCACGAGTTTCGGGGCCAACGAGTTTTGGTTCGGTTTATTTCGGTTTTCGGTTCATTTTTTCAGTAAAACATCCCACCCCTGATATTAATTGAGAATAAGGTATATTTGAGAGGTGATTTTTCACTCATCAAATTTTGGTGCCGTTGCCGGGGGAGTTGCTTAATTCTAAGTCCTAACAGAGTCTTTAATTTTCAGTGTTGTTTTGTTTTGTTTTCTTTTTCTTTTGAGTCTTCTCGTTTCTTCTGTGTGTAGAAGCATTGTGTATGCATACTAGGTACACTAAAAGCACTAAGCCATTATTACTTGATCTAGAGATTGAATGTTCAGCGAAACAAAATAGAAAGTAGCAAGGACAACGGTCCATGAGCGTGAATAGTGGTGGTGAACCATCTGAGCAAGAAAGATATTCAGGTTTCGAGTATGAGTTTAAGGAAGAGCAAGACATTCCAACACCACCACCATCACCATGAAGAATGGAAAACGCTACAGCCAAGTTGAGAGAGTCCTTTATACTGGGCACAGGTGCAGCAGATTCACATATCGTTTTACCAGATAATTTGGGGGCTTATTCTATTCCTTCATCACTTATATCGAATCTACCACACTTCAGAGGAACACCTTCTGAAGACCCTTAGGATCATCTTAATGAGTTCATAGCTTTGTGCAGAATCTAGAAATCAACAAATGTAGAGGAAGACATTGTGAAGCTCATCTTATTTTAGTTTTCTCTGAAGGAGCAAGCAAAGGTATGGTACAATTCTTTAGCTCCTTTATCTATTGACACATACCGTATTCATGAAATAATTCTATTCTGCTTCCCGTACAAAGAACTTGAAGAAGCAAATTAGCACATTCAGGCAAAAAGATAGAGATGAATTACATGAAGCTTGGAGTCAGTTTAAGGGTCTTCTTCGATAATGCCCTCATCACAAGTTTGATATCAACACCCAAATGGAGTTTTTCTATGAAGGACTTGATTCTTTCAATAGGTCAAAGCTTGATTCAGCTTGTGGTAAAAATTGGTGGAATATGACTGGAACAGAACCAAGAAAGTAGTTGAGAACTAAGACGAAAACTGAAGGCAATTTCTGTCAAGGGATAGATCCATGGGAGCAAGTAGAAGATCTCTCAATGCGATCACAATCGATGGATCCATGAAATAAAGACTAAGTTCAATGGAGATTGATATTGCTCTGATTGCTAGTAGCTTGAAAGTGGCCAAGAAGACAACAGTTGCTACAGCTCAAGTTGTGTGCACCATATTTAATAGCTTCAGATCGTCTAGCCGAAGGCTGTCCTAAATTTACAACTGAAGCAGAAATAGAAGAAGAAGATGTAAATTTTGCTGGAAGACAGTTAAATACTTATGGAGGAAACAGGGATCACCCACTTCTGAGTTATAAGAGCAATAATGTGCTTAACCCTCCAATCAATCCATCTGGCTTCCCAGCAAGACAACCAAGAGGAGATGGACATTATGGTTAGAGACAACAACAACAGCAATATCAAGCTCCACCACTCCAATCACCTCAAGCACCAACATGTACCTCTAGATTGGGAGCCTTGATACAATAGATGATGTTTGATAACAAGAAAGAGCGAGAAGAGAGTAGTGCTTTCTGCCAAGATATCAAGGCCACCACTCAACAACATGGAAAGTCCATTGAGCTTCTTGAGCGTTAGATGAGTCATGTACAACAACTCTTGACTCAACAGAATTTTAGAGCACTTCCTAGTAAAACTGAGCCAAATCCAAAGAATGAGCGTGATGTACATGCCATGGAGTTGAGGAGTGGAAATGTTGTGGAACATGTCTCAAAGCCTAAGAAGAGGTCACAAGCGTCGGAAGAACCGATCCTTGAGTAAATTGTGTTCGAAAATTCGGCAAACCAATTTCAGCAGCTCCAGTTTGACCCATCGAAAATTTCCTTAAGGAATTTTTGACCCGTTGAAAAAGTGCAAAACTCGGACACTGGCAAAACATCGACCGGTCGAGAAAATCCTTCAGGAAATTTTCGACCCGTCGAAAATTTTCCTGGAGCGACAGTTTCAAAGAACGAGCAGGTAACTTCTAAACCTTATTCCTCCATTAATTGATATTCCCATTCCTTTTCCTAACAGATTGAAGAAGTAAGAGAAGGAAGACAAGATCAATGACATATTGAAGATCTTGAGAAAGTTTCAAGTCAACATTCCTCTTCTTGAAGCACTTAAGCAAGTTTCGCAGTATGCAAAGTTTCTCAAGGAACTTTGTACCGCTAAGAGAAAGTACAGGCCAATCGAGACGGTAGCTTTGAGTGAGAAAGTGTCTGCTATGCTGCAAATAAAGCTACCTCCCAAGATGGAGGATCCTGGTCATTTTACAGTTCCATGCATTGTTGGAGATAACAGGTTTTCTGGTGCTTTATTAGATTTAGGTGCCTCTTTTAATTTGATGTTCTATTCTGTTTATAAAAAATTGAACCTGGCTCAACAATTGCAACCCACATTGGTAACTATTAAATTGGCTAACAGATCTAGTTGGTACTCATTAAGCGTTGTTGAGGATGTTTTAGTGCATGTAGGTGACTTGATCTTTCCAGCAGATTTCTTCATCTTATAGATGGAAAGAGAGCCAATGCCCTTAGAGCTTCCATTGATTCTAGGTTGTCAATTTTTTAGGACAGCTCAGACAAAGATTAACTGTTACGAGGAAACTCTAACAATGAGAGTAGATGAGAGAAAGATTCGCTTCAACATCTTTGAAGCCATGAAGCATCCAGGTAATGCCAATGATTATTCCTGTTATTCAATAAATACGTTTGTTAATTTCATGGAGGAATACATACAATACTCCATGGAAGAAAATGCTCTGAAGAAAGCTCTAGAAGTTGGAGGACGATTCCTTCCATCTATCCCAGTTCGATCGGTCGAGAAAAACCTCGACCCGTCAAAAACGACCAGATCAGAGAAGAATTGGATGAAATTGAGGCAAAACTGGGATACAAATCCTTAAGTGTGGGGTGGGACGATGATGATGAGTGTTTGAGCATTGAGTCATTCCAAGACTAGGCCATGTAAAAGGCATTCTATGAAGAAATAGATGAACTTGAGTCAAGACCATTTGTGCCGAAAGGTAAGGTTTCAAAACCCATTCTATTACCGGTCTCTGATAAAGCTCTTCGTCCTTCCATTGAGGTAGCCCCTGAACTTGAACTTAAACTGCTACTTGAGCATTTGAAGTATGCATTCTTGGAATCTGGTGACACTTTGCCAGTTATTATTTCTTCAAAGCTAACCTAATTGCAGGAAGAGAAATTGTTGTCTGTTCTTAAGGAATACAAACCAGCCATTGGATGGACTATAGCAGATATCAAGGGCATATGTCCTACTCTGTGCACTTATGGGATATATCTTGAGGAGGGAGCTGAGCCCACAAGGGAAGCTCAACGCCGACTTAACTCTCAAATGATAGATGTGGTAAAGAAGGAAGTCATAAAGCTTCGAGATGTAGGTATTATATATGTTATTTTTTGACAGTAAATGGATGAGTTCTGTGCAGGTTGTTCCAAAGCGATATGGCATCATAGTTGTGAAGAATGATGAAAATGTGATGGTACCTCAAAGAACACAAACTGGATGGAGATTTTTCATTGATTACTGCAAACTAAATGCAACCACATGTAAGAATCACTTTCCTTTACCCTTTATTGATCAGATGTCGGAGCGTCTTGCAGGTCATGCCTTCTACTGCTTCTTAGATGGTTATTTTGGATATAATTATATTGCCATTCATAGAGATGATAAAGAGAGGACGACCTTCACATGCCCGTTTGGCACGTTTGCCTATAGACTGATGCCTTTTGGTTTGTGCAATGCTCCAGCAACATTTCAGAGATGCATGATGAGCATATTTTCAGACATGGTTGAGAAAATCATTGAGGTATTTATGGATGATTTTTCACTTTTTGGTGATTCTTTCGATATGTGTCTGCACCATTTATCCATGGTTTTGAAACGTTGTGTTGAGACTAACCTTGTTTTGAATTTGAAAAAATATTACTTTATGGTGGAACAATGTATAGTTTTGGGACATGTAGTATCTGCTAGAGGTATTGAGGTTGATAAAGCTAAGGTAGATATTGTGCATACCTTACCCCCTCATTCAACTATGAAGGAGGTGAGATCTTTTCTCGGACATGCAAGATTTTATCGCTGGTTTATCAAGAACTTTTCCAAGATATCCAGACCGTTGTGTGCATTGCTCTAGAAAGATGTAGCTTTCAAATTCATGGATGAGTACTTGAAGGAATTCAACAAACTCAAGGAGCTTCTGACAACTACTCTCATCATACAGGCACCTGATTAGAATTTACCTTTTGAATTGATGTGTGATGCACCTGATTATGCAGTTGGTGCAGTTTTGGGTCAACGTCCAGCTAGGTTGTCCCATGTTATCTATTATGCTTCCAGGACTCTAAATGATGCACAATTGAATTATTCAACTACTTAAAAGGAACTCCTAGCTGTGGTCTTTGCTTTGGAAAAATTTAGGTCTTATTTGCTAGGAACTAAAGTGATTACTTTCTCTAATCATGCTGCTTTGAGATACTTGATGACTAAACAAGATGCCAAGCCCAGGTTGATTCGCTGGATGCTACTACTTCAGGAGTTTGATATTGAAATCAAAGACAAGAAAGGCACTAAGAATGTAGTGGCAGATCACTCATGGATCCAACGCAGAGGACGACTCACTGCCTCTGCGTGACAGCTTCCCAGATGAGCAATTGTTTGCTCTCAATGTTTTTGAGCCTTGGTATGCAGATATTGTCAACTATCTTGTGTCAAAAAGAATACCAAGTGACTACAGTGAAGCTCAGAAGGACAAGTTGGTGAAGACAACAAAGTACTACGTATGGGATGAGCCATATTTATGGAAACATTGCCCAAATTCTTTGATAAGAAGGTGCGTTCCTGAAACTGAATTTCAATCGATATTATCTTTTTGTCACTCACATGTATAAGGAGGTCACTTTGCTGGTAAGAAGACTGCATTGAAGGTACTTGACAGTGGTTTCTTCTGGCCAACTTCGTTCAAAGATGCACTTGATTTCCAAAAATCATGTGCTAGATGTCAGCTCATAGGTAACTTAGGTCCTAGAGATCAAATGCCCCAGCACCCAATTTTGGTTGTAGAGATTTTTGATGTGTGGGGTATTGATTTCATGAGTCCATTTCTAGCTCCCAACAGAATGTCTATATTCTACTTGTAGTTGGTTATGTTTCAAAGTGGGTAGAGGCAGTGGCCATTCGAACTAACGATGTTGCTGCTGTTGTTTTGAAGTTTTTGAAATGACTGTTTATGCAATTTGGCACTCCCAGGTATATCATTAGTGATGCTAGTTCCCACTTTTGTAACAAGTCTTTTACAACAATGCTAAAAAAATCTAATGTTCGTCATAAGGTGACAACACCTTATCATCCACAGACGAGTGGCAAAGTAGAAGTCTCTAACAGGGAAATCAAGCAAACTTTGGAAAAGATTGTTAGACCAACCCGGAAAGATTGGAGTCATCGCTTGGATGAGGCGTTATGGGCATATAGAATGGCATACAAGGCACTGATTGAGATGTCTCCTTATCAGATGGTCTATGAGAAAGGCTGCCATCTTTCCGTGCGTGGAGCTTGAACACAAGGCATATTAGGCTATTAAGCAATTTCACTTTGATATTGATGATGCAAGTGTTCATAGGAAATTAAAGTTGAATGACTTTAATGAGATTTGAAACAATGCATATGAGTCTAGTCGGATTTATAAGGAAAAAATCAAGATTATTCATGATAAGATGATCAAGGGCAAGTCTTTTGTTATGGAACAAAAGGTTTTGCTATTCAAGTCAAGCCTGAAGTTGTTTCCAGGTAAGCTTCGATCTAGGTGGAGTGGACCTTTTGTTATCCTTAACATGTTTACTCATGGTGCAGTTGAGGTCCGAAATCCAAGAACCGAAAATATGTTCAAAGTGAATGGACATAGACTCAAGCTATTCTATGAGCCATCTCAAATAAGGGATGTGGAGGAAGTACCTCTCTAAGATCCTTCTACAATGGAGTGAATTTGAACCATACCATCTAGTTGAAGACGTTAAACTTAGCGCTACTTGGGAGGCAACTCATGTTGATAGAGAAGCTTGGAAACCGGATTTGCATTCTTAACCCTTCTCCTTTGTTATTTTTCTCCATGTTTAGTTTGTTTTGTGATGTGTTATGTGTTCCATTCCATGCTTGTTTGATGTATTGCATGTTTTAGTTTTGTTTTACATTGAGGACAATGCAAATTTCAAGTGTGCGGTAGGGTTTATATCATATCCTTAGCGTCTATGTATAAATTTTTCGTTTGTGAGTCTTGTTTTCGAATTTTTGAGTCATTTTAGGTTTCCCACGAGCTCCAGTTTCGACCCGTCAAAAGTTTTTTTTGTTTTTGGGGAATTATCGATATCGTTTTTGACCGGTCGAGGGAAATCCACGACCCGTCGAAATTGTGCATTTTTATGGACAGGGGCATAGAATCGACCGGTCGAGAATTTCCTTTAGGAAATTTTTGACCCGTCGATTGTGGGACTTTTTTCGATAACCAGTTCATCATGGAAGGGTTATGCGCCCAATTTTGGTGTTTTTAAGTTTTTCTTTGTTTTTCTTGTGTGTGTTAGTGTCTTATATGAAAAACAAATATAAAAATAATAAGTGTCAAGAAAAACAACACAAAAAGAGTCTTCAGTTTTTGTTTTGAGTATATGGAGCCCTTAACTAGTCCATGATGTGATTATATCTTCCGAAATTATGACTAAGAGTGACTATGTTATATGAATTTCTTTGGTTAATCTTGATGTATGGTACATATGCTAATGTGTAGTGGATGTAGAAACAAGTTAACTTGGTACAGATCCTATGAGCATGCTCAAACATTGTTGAGATTCATTTAACTTGTGAGCTTTTGAGCCTAAATGTTATATTTCATTATTGAGTGTCAATTACTTGCAGCAGATTAAGGTAATGGACATTAGAGATTACTAGAACTTGCTCTTGTGCTTTTCAAAACTTATAGTCATTACATGTCTTGATTGAGGAAGTGATAAAGACACTTAGGATCTACCACCATTGCCATATGTAGCCTGTGTCTCATATCTTTGTGTACACAAGACGTGCACCTCTTAGTTAACCACTTTGAGCCTGCATGTTTAAATTTTTTGTCATTACCCACATAATCCTAACTTTGAATCTGAGAATAGTTATATCTCTACATTTGTTCTAGGACTTAGTATAGCTATACATGAGACAGGTACATGAAGACCAAGGCGAAAGTTATGAAAGTGATGCAAATGAATAAGTGTGGGGTATCAAGCTAGTTATGTTGCATTGAAAAATAGCCGAAAGAAAGAAAAAAAGAATCGGCAAAGAAAGAAAGAAAGAAAAAATGTTCTTTTATGTTGTCTGGCTTGATACCCCAAGTTAACTGTTGATGAAAAGAATGACGTGAAGGCCCAACAAGATGAAATCCGACCACAATGGTGATGCATTTGAAAGAATTCAACGGTGGAGATGTTTCAATGGTTGTAAAGTTTGAGAAAAGTCTCTTCTTATTGATGCTCTACTAGGTTTTAGAAATTTTGTTTGAATTACATATCCTTTTGTACTATAAATGCATGAGCCAATCCCTATTACAACCTTTGAAAGTCCTTTTTGATCCTCAAGATAGGTAGTCTTTGATCTGTGGAGATAAGTCACAAGAGTTGAGTATATGGTTTGGTCCATTTGACAAGTAATTGAGTTGAGTAAAAACCTTAGACATATTATGAGGAAACACTTTTGAGAGAATATCTATGTGAGGTTGAATCTTGACTTGTTTATTGCATGCTACAGCTTTATATTCACTATAATTATGTCTTCGTCCTACATATTACATGTATGCCTTACATTGACATTAATCTTTAAAATTCTGTGGATTGAATTGAAATAACATGTGAACTTGGTGTTACAATGTGGGAAGATTGCTGAGGCAATATGTTCAGGGCATTAGAGTTTTGTAGTCTGTTTGTTTGTTGAGTCTTTTCAGAGTCGTAGTTTAGTGTTTAACTCGAGGACTAGCAAATACTAAGTGTGGGGTATTTTGATAGTTGCATAAATATGCAACTCTTTTGTGCTTAATTATTCTAAAAATACTTGGTCTATTTGTTTAGTTTTCTGTAATTAATTATGTTTATGTTTATTTATATTATTCGGAGGAAAATACAAAAATGAGCAATAAAAAGGGAATTTTATTCCAAGAAGGATTGGTGATGTGACAAGTCCATGTGGCGATGACTCAACCCTATGTTGATAAGGAGATGACCCAAGATCATACCTATATAGGTATATTTTGAAGAACAAATTAGGGTTATTGATTTTCAGAGACAAAAGCCTACGAAGAGAGGAAGAGCCGCCAAGAAGACTAGCCAACCGTCTAATTTTGACCGGTCGAGCCAATTCCTCAACTCGTTGAAATTTCCCTGCATAGAATTCTAGGGTTTTGGTTAAATTTGTCATTCTCCATCATGTTTTGCTATTGTATTCTTACAACTATGAGTAGCTAAATTTCCCTAGTTAGAGGCTGCTCGAAGCCATAAACATGCTTACGATTTCGAATCCCTTTTGATCTTAATAACTATTAGATGAGTTTTGTTTCACTGTTCTTCCATTGATGATTTCTATATTCATGTTTGGTTGCAAACTAAGTTGCATGACTTAGGATCTAGAGTCTAGAATGTGTGATTGACCGCTATATCAATGCATGTTCAATAGAGATAGAACAAGCTCCTATGTGAAGCAATTCCTTAGTGATGTTAAGGCGACCGCTATATCGACCTTAGAAGCTTTGTTGGCTTTCAAACACTCTTAGAACTTAATGACTTTGATTAAATAGGTTACAACGTCGACATGTACCAACCTATTAGTTAAAGATCAAACTAATACAGTACTGACATTATGCTTAGTACCGCTAGTAAGAGAGCGTAATACAATCGATGTCCTACCGACATTGGCTCGATTGTGGGAGTCAATCATCCATGGTTATCTAGATTAGAGTCGGGGTAAATCATAGGTTGTCTAGGGTGGAGAGAAGTTCTTAACATTCATCTCTATCTGATCTTCATCAACATTTACTTTTCTGAAATTTATATTTTTCTGCATTAGCTGTAGATTTGCCGAATTATTTCGGCAATCAAATCAACTTCGAATACCCTCAAATTTGGTGTGGTAGTCTGCCACTGAGAATTTCACTAACTCCCTGTGTTCGATAACCCTGATAATTGATTATTACAATTATATATCTTAATTGAGAGTAAGGTATCTTTGAGAGGTGATTTTTCGCTCATCTCAACTAAGTCATCATTCACCAAATATAATAAAAACATCTTGCACTCGTCAAATGCCCTCTATTCTTAGAAGATTCCAAAAATGAGCATGCGGATTTAAGAACCACCAAACACTAGCTATATATAATTGATCAAATATTTACAATTCCAAGGAAGTTGCAACCTCAAATTCTGAGCTTAATCTGGTGTATTTGAGAGAGTTGCACAAAATCCTTCTAATAACAAAACTAACCCACTAAAATTGAGAAAAAATATGAACGTTATAAACAAAAATCATTCGTAGCATTGCCCATATCACCAAATAGTGAAAACCTTACACTTGACTTCGTAAATTACAAATTTAGTTGCTTTCACTCTAGGAATTAGAAAACGAACCCAAATTCAAAATGAATAGGGAAACTCAAAGCCTTGCACAAAGTTTAGATTACACTATATTTCACAAACTAAACACCACCTAGTTCATAAAATCCTTTACAATAAGAAAAGTAAACCACCAAAATTGAGCAAACCCAGATCCATATCAAAAAAATTATGAAAGCGATGAGATTTAGGATACTTGGAGAGACCAGCACACGGATGAACAATTTTCCAAAAGTATGAACAGAAAAAGGAACTGGAAATCACGTATAATAAGTAGTAAGGACCATAATTATTATATAGGAAATAGGGGGGATACCTGCTTTTTTTATTTCCAACTGCCTAGTCCCCGCTAACTATAATATATCTGTAGGAAGAGAGCAAGTATCACCTACAATAATAAGAAAATGAATTGATCAATATAAATTCTATAATAAATAAAAAATCACAACCTAAAGAGCAAATCTGGGACAGTGAAAACTAGTTGAATTTGAAAAAATAACTAAATAATAACATATATCCTGAGCGAATCTCTACCAGACTTTTCCCCACTATTCTTTACAACTACCAAACCTAGATATACAAAAATAACAATTACCTCTGATACCTTCTACACTACAACCCCCTTTCACAATTTTTTTTGTTCAATGTTCACCCCTATTTTTTCAAATCCTTCTTTAGGTTCTATCATATTTGAGGCAAACATACAACAAATCTTAAAAGCTTGAGGCATTAACTAATTTATTTCACAACTGAATTTATGATATCCAAATCATTTCAAATACTGAACCTTAGAAAATCTAGAATTTCATTCCATACAAAATCCAAAGCCTTATCTAATTCAAGTTCTTATTAAACGCAACGGTCCCAAAGTAAGAAAAAAAATATAACCACAGACACAAACAGAAACCTCACCACTATGACCATGTGCACTACTTTTTCTTGGTCAGATTAGATTAAAAATTTGCTTAGAGAACATGCTATCACCATCATATATATAAGAACATCATGATCAAAAAATATGTTTCAATAAATGAGAACACTAAAGAACACATTATTGGAAGCAGAGAGCAAGACGATATCTCACACTGGAGAATATCAATTATACAATATCAAACATGAAGGGCAAGAGTATCACAATAACACAGTACCAAAAGAAAATGACCTAGCTAGCAAAACCCATATATGCACTTCGATTCGCTAATTTTTAAAACCTCAATTTTAAATGTTTAACCAATCTCACTCAAAAAACTAACATTAAAATATTTGAGACTCATGAGCACAGAAGAAAACCAAAATATGACCATCGGTCATCAGAATTCTATCTTACTCTCACACTATCCATAGAACTCGAACAATGAAGGAAAATCATATTCTTTCCAATAACCAAAGGAGGCACTTGATAGCTGAAATCAAAATTAAAAAAGTTTTTGAGTTTTTGACTTAACATAATATAACATATCAAACATACCTGATTTATACATATATATATAAGGACACTTCCATTAATTAATACCACAAACACTTGGAAGTGACCATGACAATCAATTCCTCAAGGTATGAGCGAACCAAATGAAGAAAATTATAAATATTGTTGAACCCAAACATAATAAAAAATAATGGAGAGAGTGAACTAAAGCACGTAAAGCCGGACTAAAATAAAGTGAAGATGACCATACAAAAGTACAGAAAATTAGATAAGATTGAATACATTGGAACATTAAGAAGTTATATTTAACGCTAATGTTAAATAAAAACAAAAAATCTGACCAAATACACTCTAATGCCTAATTTTATTTTACCATTACTGAATTTTCGTATCTACTATTCAATAAAGCTTATTCTGTAACAATTAGTACAACACTAATTTGAATCCCCATCAAGTCACATTCCACACATGTATGGTCACACTTAGCAATATAAATCATTAAAAGACAAATTAAAACCGACTGACATGGGTGCTGCAAGAATACCTCAAACCATTGAGCAGCTTTGTTGATCTCCCTAATTTGTATCAAAAAAATTCTACATAACAAATATAACTATTCTCAAGAAATGAAAAAATATATAAATTTACTGTGAAATATTAGTACGCTGGAAATTCCATGAAATAGAATGTAGGAGGATTGTATACCAAAAAAACCATAAAGCTTTGGTAGCTCGGTCGATCACCGGCCTAACTATTAAAAATGTTGCATGCCCGATCCCGTGGCATTGACCGCCTGTTGGAGCATGGCCTTGCAAATATTAATTATTGCTAATTGAATGTTTAATTGTATCATACATATTGAAGATGTGTATACACTACCAGAAATATGCATTTAGATGATTAAACTTTAATTGTTTTGTCTTCTAAGTGTTAGATGACGAAAAATTAATTCTTTGTGTAAGCAAATAATTCATCGTCTAGGTTGGACTTAGACGATCAACGAATTTTCAGTTTTGTTGCCTAAGTTTGTGCTTAGACGACGAAACATAATATTCGTCCTCTAAGTACAAACTTAGACGACAAATTTTATATTTTTTCGTCTAAGTTGAGTTTTTAGATGACGAATAAAAGTTCCGTTATCTAAGTACAACTCTTAGACGACGGAAATATTATTCGTCGTCTAAAAGCTCAACTTGGATGACGAATTATGTATTTTGTCGTCTAAAAATTAACCTAGATGACGCAGATAGTTTCGTTATCTAAGTATGTACATAGATGATAAAGTATTACACTTAGACGTCGAATTAGTTCATTGTCTAAGAAAACTCAATTATTTAGATAAGATTCCATTTCCAGATTGAGCATTAATTTCATCTCTCAACTTCTCTCAAAAGCTTTCAACACCACATCCGGCCACAATTTCAATTTATACAGTTTTTTCACCTCCGAAGTTATAGTTTACCCGCTTATCTCCTTATCGGTAAAGGTATTAACTCGTTTCTGTAGATTAATTTTTTTAAAATTTAATTACGTGCGTAATAACATATGGTGGTGGAGTTCTCCAGTGAAATATTTCAACAAATATAGTTTTCAGCGACCTTGTTTGTATATTGGATTAATTAATTATTTAATTTTTAAGCTAGTTGCATGCATGTGTTGATTAATTATATATATGTTTAAATATGTTAGATTAATTAGTTAAAAAATTAATTATATATAATATGTACGTGCATGCATATTAATGTGCTATGTAATTTAATTAATAATATAGTATAGAAAAATTGTAGAGTGGAGTGCATCTAGCTAAACTTTGATTAATTAGTTGAAAAATTATATAATATGATAATGAACTTACGCAGAAAGTTGGATACAGTTGGTGAATAGAAGTGATGAGAGGTATATGAACGGAATCTGAGAGTTCATGTTGTTTGCGATGCAATATGGTCAAGGAAAGAAGCGTTATAGATGTCCGTGACAAAAATGTCTTAACCATCAGTTTATGGAGATTAATTTTATATCTTAACACTTGTATAACCACAATATGATGTGGAGTTATACTACATGGAGTGAGCACGGTGAAGTAGCAAGTAGACTTTAGTTCAGGGTGCAGTTACTATGGTGCCTTATCTAGCAGTAGTGGTGCCCATTCTTGGCCCCACTGTGGATTTGGTCCATGATGTTTTTCTGAAATTTAGTCGCGGTAGACATCAATACGAAGAGGAGGTTATAATACTCCTCATTATGACAGTCGTTGCAGCCTTGGCCACTGACACTACTGAGATGGATAAGTACAACATGATGCTATTTGAAGCCCAGACCCCGGTGTACCATGGATGTCCAAAGAATGTGTTGCAATATGTAATGGAGGAAATTCAGATAAAGTAAAGAACAAAATGTCAAACTGTGCTTTTGACGAAATGCAAGAACATATATGTAAGTTGCTTCCTAATCATCACAAACTTTCCAAAACCCACTATATGGTTAGAAAGATCTTGAGCAGCCTTGACCTAAAGTACAAGAAAATTCACGAGTGTAGAAACAATTATGTGCTATTTTATAAAAAGTATGTACATTTGGACTATTGTCATGTATGCAACCAGTCCGGATATTTACATTCTAATAGGAGGAGTTCGAAGAAGTAAATTCATGTGAAGGTGCTTCACTATTTTCCGTTGATTCTTTGACTGTAGCGTTTGTAGATGTTTCTATACATAATAGAGGCAATGAGATGGTACGCGAAACAGAGAATAGATGATGATGTACTCAGACACATGGTAACTAGGAAGGCTTTTAAAGATTTTGACAGGGAATTTCCAGACTTTGCAGCAGAGGTTCGAAATATTAGACTCAGACTTTCTACAGATGGATTCAACCCTTGGGTAATAATAGCACTTCCATCCGCACTTAGCTAGTTATTGTCATGCCATACAACCTAGGTGTGGTGACATGATAAGGAGAATTCGATCAAATAATATAGAATAGCCCTAAACCCCGACAATGGTGTGGTGAAGAGAGTTTTGAGAGGTTAAACGGCTTCTATTTTAGTGTGTTTGAGCAATGACAATCATGTAAAAAAGCTGAATCCACACCCTCCCTATCATCTTAGATATTGGAATCACATGAGTATTTTCTTTGAACTACCTTACTGGTCAAAGTTGAAACTCAGGAACAACCTAGATGTCATGCACATAGAAAAAAATGTGTGCGACGACGTGGTGGGAACAATTCTCGGTGTTAAGTTGAAGACTAAGGATACTTCCAAAGCATGAAAAGATTTACAATCTATACATTTACGTCGTTGAACCAGTAATAGCATTATGTAGATGGTGACAGAGGTTATGAGCTAGCGAGTTGAAGAAGTCAGATGTCGTCGAATTACAATACAAAATTGTCCACATCTTTTTCAAATTAGAGAAGATTCCCCTCACTTTCATGGACATCATGATTCACCTTCGAACAAGTATTGCTTTCTAGTCCGATCCACTACACTTGGATGTATCCTCAAGAAAGGTACAATTAATTATAACACGTATGGTTTTTCATCATTTATATATATTTTTGTGTTTCTACTATTCTTCGAAGAATTAATTTATCATTTTCCAGATAGTATAAATGATTCGTCAAAAATAAATCTGCCCCAGATGGCTCCATAAGAGAAACATATCTAATGCATGAGTGTGTTACCTAACAATCTTTTAGTCTTCATAGATGTTGTACGACCGTTTAGAAGAGTATTAAATGAAAGATTAACTCAAGAAGAACTTAATGAAGCGCATTAGTAGTGTTGCGAGACCGTGATGAGGTTGACCTGTACATGCAAGCTTACAGGTAGAGAGTTCAGACAGCCAAGCCGGACAAGAGTCAAAACTTGGTTGAAAAAGTGCTTAAGCAAAAGTTTCCTGATTATTTTCTCCAATGGGTATGTTTAAATCATATAGGTTTGTGATTTCTTTATTTTGAAACTGAGAAATCTGGATGGGAATATGTACCCATGGTAAATTAATTTGTTATTTTGGTGTTTGATTATTTGAAGTATTTTTCCTTAGTTTGTGCATGCAGATTTTTGAATTTTTTTTGTTTTAGAGGAAACTATACCAAATTTTTGGTAGAAATTAAATATCCATTAATATATCTTTTTCAAAATTTGGCAGATGATTGATCTAGAAAAATTCGGTAACCACGAGGGGTACTAGTCTAGGAAAAGCAGTTATTGGCCCATAAGCCTCGTTTTGGTCAAGACCACTTGTGAGGAGGTGGGTTCCGGAAGAGTCAGCTTCGTGGGCCGAAGAAGAAGAAGAATGCCCTACGTATTCCGCTATTTCCATGCAATGAAAAGCCAAAATAAAGAAAAAAATGGCGGCTCAGGGGGGACCAGAAAATGCCTTTCTTTTTCCCCTCTTTGTCGGCCCTTGCCTCCTTCCTTAACAAGCCTTCGAGCCTCCTTTGCGCCGCCTTCCTCATAGAAGCTGCCGGGTTGACCCCGAAGGCCGAATTCTATTTTAGAAAACACTGTAATAATAATTATACTTGAAAATGTGAGGCATGTTCCGGAATTGAAGAAAAACTTGATTTCACTTTCGGTCCAACACTATATTTACCCCGGATATTTTATCAACGGTATAAAGTTTCATTCAGTGGACCGAGATGAAGGAAGAAGAACACAAAATAGTGAGATCATGGTTGGAGAAGGTGCTGATATATATTATAGGGTTCTTGGTAATGTCATTCAACTACTTTATGGAAATGATATTAGCGTTTTTCTATTCAAGTGTAAATAGTTCAAGTGTACGAAGGAATACCTAGGCCTTTTATTAGTCAATACAAACTCAAGCTAGTATAAGGATGAGCTATTCACTATTGTCACCTTAGTTAGGCAGGTGTTCTATATGAATGATCTGAAAGCGGGTGAAGGTTGGAAATAGTTAACCATATGTCTCACCAAGAAATATGGAGTGCCACAACACTTGAAGGGATGTTGGCGGTTGACACTGAAGTGCATAATGACAATGCATATTAAGAACCTAATACTTCTAACATCCTCGACATAAGGGAACTGATTCGATATAATGAACACTTACCCATACCTAATCACACCATGAATCTTACTCAAAAAGAGATCGACGACCTAGAGAAGAATGCCTCTAAAGAGGAGCTGGAGGATGATGACGATAACGTCGTATACGATTCAGACGATGGAGATTATGATGATAAGGATCATTCAGTTGAGAGTGAGGAGAATGATTCAAACGAT
Source organism: Geum urbanum (assembly GCA_946800695.1). Lineage (NCBI taxonomy): Eukaryota > Viridiplantae > Streptophyta > Magnoliopsida > Rosales > Rosaceae > Geum > Geum urbanum. The sequence goes on from OX327009.1 coordinate 29,217,939, forward strand.
GATGATTATGATGATGGAAGGGATTGATATATAAATATATGTGATACTTAATTATAATTAATTAATAAATAAAGATAATTCAATTTAATTCGAACTTAATTTGTACGTACACGTACGAATTTGAATATGAGCGCGTATTATAAGGCAGTAATTAATAGAGGTTTATTTTTAAGTATTTGTAATAATTATTATGTCTTACAAGAATGATTTTAGAATAAACTAATGTAAGTTATTTTTCTGGTAAAGATGACATCTTAGACGAAGAAATTTTGTCGTCTAAGGTGTAGTAAGATGACGAAATGAATATATGTTCGTCGTCTAAGAACTATTTAGACGACGAACATTGTTTCATCATCTAAGAACTACTTAGACGACAAAAATAAATTTATTTCGTCGTCTAAGTACATTTATAAACCATATACCCTATGCCTTTAACCTTTTCTCCTAACCCTTGAAAGTGTTAGACAAAAAATTTCATCGTCTAAGTGCTACTTAGACGACGAAATTTAACCACTTTTGTAGTCTAGAGTTTCACAATCTGACCTCTAAGAGTACGATCATGTGTACCATGTTAGATTGATGATTATATTCGCAAGGGCATAAAATAAACAATTGTTGGACTGTGGGTGTCGACGGTTTGAAAATTGGAGTTATGAAGATTCGTATATCAATGTTTTTGTTTCATTGAAATTTTGGTTTTATGGTTGACTACGCAGATTAAACCCTTAACGAACTTCGTATTGAATGAAAATTTATCTACTTACATATTATGTCGTGATGGATATATCTAATAGTTGTTTTGTTCAAATTTAATTTCGTTAATATGAATGTCTAGTGAATACAGACATACGAACACTTAAGTTATACAACATAAGTAGATGAACAATAAATCTTTACTCTCCCATCCAATTTTGTTCTCAAATTGTAATTAATTTCTATTTAGTTGATCAATATAGTTTTTACATCACTGGAAACACTCAAAACTTCGGAAATGGTTTACGAATGATATTTTTCAATCGTTTCCGTCTTTTAACTATTTGTCGATAATCACACATAAAAATTGATCGAATCCTAAACAAATCCGAATTTGGTTGGAATTTTTTCTACAACATCATATGAATGAAATGGTTACATTTGGCAGTTGATTTATGAAGATTCTTAAGCACATACAAATAATTAATTTTTCAGATATAATTTGAAAAGGTATATAAATTCATTCTGAAGCAAAGAAATCTTTTTATTTTTGTCGCCTAAGAAAAAAACTTAACACTTAGACGACGATTTAATTTTTTTTCGTCATCTAAGACCAAATATTTTGGTGTGTATTTTTTGCACCAAAATTTTTAGGGTATTTTAAAACCACATAGATGACGAAATGGCCTCTCTTAGACGGTGATTTCATTTCACCGTCTAAGTGGCTTTATTAATCAGGTATCTCTCTCTCTCTCTCTCTCTAAACCAATGTGGCCTCTCTCTCTCTATCGATACACCGATGCCACTGCCACAACCCAACTGACACCGAACATAATTCAACCATCGCCGCCACTCCACCGATGCCACTCCTCTTTCGGTCGCTTCTCCCTTACCCGGACACCATCACCGCCATAACCCATCAAGGTCGGCCCCTACTTCACTGCTGCCACCACTCCCTGACACCACCACACTGAACTGCCACCACTATTCCTCCGTCCGCCGTCCCACACCCTCACCATCTCTTTCGGTCAATCTCTCTCTATCTCATTTAATTCCAATCTCTATTGATTTTTTGATGTGATTTTTTGCATTAGTGTGTTGAATGATACCTCTTTGTTGAATGATGAATCCGTGTTGAATTGTGCTAAATAAATATACTGTGTAGTTCTTTTTGTTTATGTCCCCTGTGTTGATTGATAAAAAAAGGTTGTATTGTGTGTTAATTAGACATTCTTTAAGCTAATTAGACATACTGAAATTGTTGTTGATTATGGAGATTATTGAGAATGGAGAGTATATATGTTCCGATTATGTAGCACTATGTCAAATTTAGATTGTGTTTGATGATTTAGTTTGTGATGAATGGATTTAGGAATGTAATGAGGTTGTGTGGAATAGGTACTAGATTAGAGGAAAATTTTGTTTTTGGTATGGATGTGTTTTGATGATTATAGTTTTTCTGAGTAAATTTTGTTAATTTCTGATGTCGTAGAGTTTAAGATACGTGGCGGGAGGAAGAGGCTCACTACACAAGAGAAGAATGTTGAATTTCAATTCATAGGACGACAGTTGGGTTGAGGTCAAACCTTAAAGGAGGCCGTTACAGCTTCTGCTGTTCCTGAGGCTCCTAATAGGTCACAAACGATACCAAATGCTCCCAATGAAGCAGCGACAACCTCTACACTCGAGCTAGGAATTTTCGCTTTGAAGGCATCAGAAGCTCCCCAAGAATCTGTCGACGATTCTGTTTTTATAGCACCCAACGCAAAGTGAACACGACTATGGGTATTTAAAAGGATTGGAAGCATGACCTGCATAAGCACTACAAGGAACACGACACCTCGAGTGTCCCAAGAGAGTTGTTGACGAAAAGGGAAGACGAGTGGTAATGCTTCATCAGACACTTTGAGTCTGATAAGTTTAAGTTGGTCTTCCTCTTCTTTAATTAAATGAAAATGAATCATTTCTTAGTTTTAAACATTTATTTATTATTTAATTTTCCTTGTTGTGAAACAGAGAAGGTCGGCGGCCAACACTGCTAATCGTGAGAAGAAGATGAGGCACCATAAGTCAGGCTCTAAAAGGATGATCAACATCGCAAACGCTCACAAAGATGCAGGTTCGAAGCACTGTTTTCTTAATGCCAACGTGTCTTCTTACATCTAGCCCGGGAAAGAAGACATCACGAGTGAATGTGGCGAAAGTAACCCAGTTTCTAAAATTGATTGAGTTTAGTCTTACCGTTGGTTTGAAGAAATTGAATCATGATTAGGACATTTATTAGGTTGTGTTATTAGAATTTGGTTTAGTTATCTAAATTAAACATTATTTTGAACTTGAGAAATCCGGATTGGAATCGGTGCCCACAGTTTGTTATTTGAAGTATTTTTTTTCAAGTAGGTTTTTGATTTCCTCCATTTTTAGGAGAAACTATGTCAAATTTTCTTTAGAAATTGACATTCATATATTCTTTACAATATTAATTTTAGGAGAGGTAGATACATTTGGCCAGGGAGGAATTGATGCACGCACATTTGCAGAACCCGGAGATGATGTCTAAAGAGCTACCTCCTTTATCAAAGGAGACTCAGATCAAAATAGGAGATACAATTTTTGGTCGCTAACCTGGGAAGTTGATTCGTGGCCTTGGACGGGCAGTCGAGGAAGATTGAACCATCCTTTAGTTTCGTCGAGTAGGCGTTCGAGTGCAGCGATAGCCGAGGAACGGTTCCTAGTAGACGAAGAGGAGGTTCGAGCATCCCGAGAGGAGACTCGAGAGGCCCAGACTCAGACTGATAAGTTACAGACTTAGATGGATCATGTACTCCAGTTCCTCAAGACTAGGCTAGGCATGGATCTTGATTCTGTTTGTCATCTGAATGCCACGCCTCTGGAGTTTGGACACGATGACGACGATCTTAGCATCGGGGGAATCGTCGGGGTCCAAACTCCCACCGATGTCGATATTTTTGTTTAGTTTCGTATATAATTATGTTTAAATAATGTACAAATTTTTATGTTTAAATAATGTCGAAACTATACAATTTTTATATAATTATGTTTAAATAATGTCGAAACTATACAATTTTTATGTACAAATTTAATATTTAATATATTCAGTGAATATTTTCATAATTTACTATTTAATTTTTAACAATTTATATTTATTAAAAAAAATATACAACTTTGACGACGGAATTAAAGATTTCGCCGTCTAAGTGGACATGACGACGAGTTTGTTAATATTTCGTTATCTTGCAAGAATTTTCAGATGACAGAAAAACTTTAGTGGTCTCGAATGAAACCTGTTAGACGATGAAATATAAGGATTCGTCGTCTGGGGTAATTCACTAAAACGACGAAAACGTTTTCTTCGTCTAAGTGTCGTTGTGTAAGCACTTAGACGACGACAAAAAAAAAATTCCGTTGCCTAAGTGACACCTTAGATGACGAAACTTACTTCGTCGTCTAAGTGTTTACATTACAAAAGTTTTCTTCAAAAGATGACGAAATTTTTTGTCGTGTACAATACCCTAGACGACGAAAAAAGATTTCGTCGTCTAAGTTACAACACTTAGACGCCGAAATCTTTTTCGTCATCCAAATGAGTTCACTTAGACGAAGAATACTAAATTTTATCGTCTAAATATTCTTGCTAGATGACGAAATAGTGAATGTTTTGTCATCTAAGTTGTAATTTTTATAATTATTTTAGAAACTCGATCATGAAGCTCATCTGAGTCTAGCTCGATCGAATTTGCTCCTGGGCCGATCGTTCCTTCTCTTGGGCGACTTTGACTGCCTCAGCATCCTCTGCACTTCACTTACTCGTCGATGCAGATGACTAGGTTAAATCTCGCTGGACCCCTTATTCAAGCCCACGGACCTCCTCCCCTGGTTGGCGGCTGAAAAATTCATGGGCAATATGGATCTAAGTCTCCTTCGATAGAGGAGGCAGCTCTTCAGGCGTCATCTCCGGGTTTTACAAATGTGTGTTTGCCAATTCCTCCTGAGCAATTTTTATCAACCTCTCTGGAAATTAGTCATATGAACAATATTTGAATGTTTATTTCTAAAGAAAATTTGGTATAGTTTCTCCTAAAAAATGGAGCAAACCAAATATCTGCACAAAAAAATATTCTTTGAATATCCAATTCCAACATAATAAATTAACAATGGGCTTCGATTCCTATCCAGATTTTTCAAGTTTAGAATTACAATTTAGACAACTAAACCAAATTCCAAGAGCACCACCTAATTAAATGTCCTAATCATAATTCAACTTCTTCAAACCAACCGTAAGATTAAATTCAATCAATTTTGGAAGTACGATTAAATTCAATCAATTTCGAAAAAATGGTTACTAACGCAACATTCACTCGTGACATCTTCTTGCCCGGGCCTGACGTAAGCAGACACGGTGATATCAAGAAAATAATGCTTCAAACTAGCATCTCTATGAGCCTTTGCGATGTCAATCGTCTTTATAGAGCAGGAAATATGGTGTTGGGTTTTCTTTTCACGATTAGCCTTGATCTGATTTTATCTGTTTCACAACAGAGGATATTAAATAATAAATATATATTTAAAAATAAAAAATTATTTATTTTCATTACATTAAATAAAAGGAAGACGAACCTCAAACTTCTCGGACTCAAAGTGCCCGACCAACCATTCCCACTCGTCCTCCCTTTCCATCTGCAACTCTATTGGGACATATATATACAAGGCATCTTGTTTCTTGTAGTGCTTGTGCAGGTTATACTTCCAATCCCTGTAAATACAGGTAGCCGTCTCATCTATGAATTTCCACATCTTTGGTATGGCTTCATAGTTATAATGTACCTAGGAAAAAATAAAATAAAAATAAAATTCCTAGACCCTATGACTCTATGCTTTGTAATTAATTATGAAATTAAAAAAATTAAATAGACCCTATTATCGAGAGTTCGCGGTACACCCTAAACTTTTCAGTTGGGGCAGCTCGTCCCAAGAAGGGACTCTCATAAGTATATTGTTCCGTATGATAGATCTGATGCTGTGCAAGCACAAACTGCCTATCTCCGGCGTTGGAGGACCTTTGGTGAACTCATCGAACATGACCTTGATTTTCTTCCCCCATTGACTTTACTATCCTCTCGACTATAGCTCATATCACAAGTCCCAGAGTACGTTTGTGGACTGGGGCTGAGAGGTCCCTCCTGTTTACTTTGCGTCGGGCCCTATAGCAAACAGAATCATTGAAGGATTATTAGGGACCTTGTGATGCCGCCGCCAAAGCGGAAATCTTTGGCTCGTCTGTTTAGGCTGTAGCCGCCGGAGCCGTAACGGTCTCCTCTGAGGTTTGATCCCAACCCAATTGTCATCCTATGGATTAGAATTCGGTAGCCTTCTCTAGTACAGTGCACCTCTTCCTACTTTCAGACATCTTAATTAAGATGTATAACAATGGAAATTAACAACATTTACTCAAACAAAACCACATTTATGAAAACACACCCATACCAAAAAAAAAAATTCATCTAATCTAGTACAGTTTGAACTTAAGCCTCATTACATGCTCCTCCTTATTCATTCATGCCTTATACATTTTTATGCAACAAAGTACATAATTAAAGGATCATGAAAAAAACTTATACATAACTCCATAATCAAAACATAATCACCATAATCTCAATCATATCCATAATCGAAACACAATTTACCTAATCTCCTTAATCAACAACAATTCTACATAATCTCTCCATCAATAACAAGTCCACATAATCTCCATCAACAACAATACATACTCTTAAATTCATCAATCCACAATCCACAATCCATAATCTCCATCAACAATCCACAATCCACAATCCACCATATGACAAATTCATTCAATCCTACAAATTCATTAACCAAAAAATTCATTCAACAATAAAATCATTCAACAAATTAATACAACTAACTATATAATATATATATACAGAAAAGTTCGAAGAGAGAGGGCTTGGAGAGAGAGAGAGAGAGAGAGAGAGAGAGAGAGAGAGAGAGAGAGAGAGAGAGAGAGAGAGAGAGAGAGAGACAAAGGCGATGAAAAGGTGCGAGAGAACCGCTTAGGTCGGTTTGGCTGAAATTTCGGCAGAGGCAATGAGGTCGGAGCAAGAGAGCGAGAGAGATACAAAAATTGAGGCAAAGGAGAGCGAGATAGAGAGATGGATGTGAGGAGTGAGATGGAGGCAAGGAGAGAGAGAGAGGAAACCGAGAGGGTTGAGAGAGAGTGAGAGAGAGGAATTTTTTAGGATCCAGATCTAATTCGGAGATAACAGTTCCCAAATCGATTCATATTGATTGACGTGGATGAACAAACTTACCACTTGGATGATGAATCATACGTATTTTGTCATCTAAGTCATTTTCAAAAATCTCCCCAAAAAATTTGCTTAAAAAAATCCCGCCAAATATTTGGGGTTAGACAATAAAATAACATGATTTCATCGTCTAAGAAGGCACCTAGACGATGAAAGCTAGGCACCTAAACTATATTGATCAACTAAATAGAAATTAATTAAAATTTGAGAAAAAAATTGGATGGGAGAGTAAAGATTTGTTGTACGTCTACTAATGTTATATAACTTAAGTGTTCGTATGTCTATATTTACTCCATATCCATATTATCAAAATTGAATTTTGACAAAACAACCGTTAGATATATTCATCACCACTTAATATGTAAGTAGATGAATTTTCATTCAATATGAAGTTTGTTAAGGGTTTGATCAATGTAGTCAACTATAAAATAGAAATTTCAACAAAATGGAAACGTTGATATACGAATCATCGTAACTTTAATTTTTAAACCGTCAACACCCACAGTCCAAGAATTTTTTACTCTATGCCCTCAAAAATATAATCTGTAATCTAACATGGTACACATGATCGTACTCATAAAGGTCAGATTATGAAACTCTACTTAGATGAAAAAAGTGGTATAATTTTGTCGTCTAAGTAGCACTCAAACGATGAAATATACTACTTTCGTAGTCAAACACTTACAGAATTTAGGGGAATGGGTTTAGGGTTAGGTTTTAGGGTTTGTTCATGCTTAGATGATGAAATCAATTTATTTTTGTCGTCTAAGTAGTTCTTCAACGACAAAGATATTTTCGTTGTCTTAGAGAACCTTAGATAACGAAATTATATGATTTCGTCATCTACGATGTCCTATTTACCAAATCATGCACTCGTTTATTCTAAAATCATTCTTGTAAGACATACTAAGTATTACAAATGTATGTACGCTCTAAATAAACCTATTCTAATTAGTGTGCCTTAATTAATTAATTAATTAATTAATTAATTAATAATTATGAATTCGCACACATATGTATTAACATTCGTGCACGTATGTACAAATTAAATTTGAAATTTGATTGAATTATCTCCATCTATTAATTAATTATTATTAAATATTACATATTTTTATATATCAATCATAATCATCATCGTTTGAATCATTCTCCTTATTCTCAACTGAATGATCCTCATCATCATAATCTCCATTGTTTGAATCGTATACGACATCGTCGTCATCGTCCTCCAACTTCTCTTCAAAAGCATTCTTCTCTAGGTCTTTGATCTCCTCTTGATTAAGATTCATGGCACCATGAAGCATGGGTAAGTTTCTGTCGGGAATGATATTAGGCTTTTAATATGCATTATCATTATGCACTTTAGTGTCTGTCACCAAGGTCCCTTAAAGTATTGTGGCACTCTAAATTCCTCAATGAGACATATGGTTTACTATTTTCTAACGTTCACCAGCTTCCGGATTATCCTGATAGATCATTTGCCTAACTTAGGTGGCAAGAGCGAATGGCTCATCCTCATACCAGCTTGAGTTTGTATCGACTGATAAAATGCCCAAATCTTCTTTCGTACCCTTCAACCATTTACAATTGAATAGAAAAATGTTGATATCATTCCTGTAGAGTAGCTTATCAATATTAACAAGAACCCGGTAATATACATTAGCATCTTCCCCAACTGCAATCCCTTTGTTTTGTATTCTTATTCCTTCATCTTGGTCCAACGAATGAAACTTTACACCGTTGAAAAAATATCCGGGGTAAATATAGTGTTGGACCGGCTTATGGGCCAATAAGTGCTTTTACTGTGGCCGCCACCCCTCATGGTTACTAGATTTTTCGAGATAAATCATCTTCAAAATTGTGAAGAAGATATATGAATGTGTATTTAATTTCTACCAAAAATTTGACATAGTTTCTCCTAAAACAAAGGAAACCCAAAATCTGCATGCACAAACTTAGGTCAAATTTACTGTGGGCACCTATTCCCATCCGTCTTTCTCAATTTCAAAATAATTAAAGAAATCACAAAATTATATGGTTTAACATACCCAATAGAGGAAATAATTGGGGAACTTCTTCTTAAGCACTTTTTCAACCCAGTTATAACTCTTATCCGGTTTGGCTGTCTGAATTTTCTCCCTGTAAGCTTGCATGTACAGGTTGACCTCATCACATTCTCACAATACTACTCAATGCGCTTCAATAAGTCTTGAGTTAATCTTTTGTTTAATACTCCTCTAAACAGTCGTAAAACATCTGTGACGACTGAAAGATTGTTGCGGGCATATTGATTAGAAGCGGTAGTCTGCACTGTATCCTTGAGGTACCTATTGCAGTAGGTAACACACTTGTGCATTAAGTATGTTTCTACTATAGAGCCATCCAGGGTAGATTTATTTTTCACGAATCCTTTGTACTATCCGAGTTGTCTGCAAAATGACACAATTAATTATTTGACGAATAATAGAAACACAAATGTACATATAAATGATGAAAAACTGTTATAATTAACTTTACCTCTCCTGAGGATACATCCATGTGTAATGGACCGGACCAGAAAGAAGCACTTGTTCGGAAAGGTGGATCATGAGGTGAATCAGGATGTCAAAGAAAGCAGGGAAAAAAAATCCTCTCTAATTTGTAAAGGATTTGGACAATTTCCTATTGTAGTTTGGCCACATCTGACTTCTTCAACTCTCTAGCATATAATTTTTGCCACCATCTACGTAATGCTATTATTGGTTCAACGACGTCACGAGGAAAATATGGTCGAATTACTACTGGTATCAGGCGTTGGAGCATAATGTGACAATCATGAGTCTTAGGACCTATGAACTTGTGTTGCTCAATGTTGATACATCCAAATATATTCGCTGCATAAGTAGATGGATAACGAACACTTCTAAACCAGTTGAATACAAAATCCATGAATGTCGACTTCACTGGGTAAGGTGCATCTGACATCTTTCTGTACACTCCTCTTCTATCCCCCAATTAACCATAAGAGATGATGTAAATTCATAGATTCCAGATCTGTTTGCGCTTTGGGAGTATCCTTAGACTTCAACTTAATATCGAGAATTGTTCTCACCACGCTATCGCACACATTCTTTTCTATGTGTATGACATCTAGGTTGTTCATGAGTTTCAACTTCAACTAGTAAGACAGTTCAAAAAAAAAATACTCATGTAATGCCAATAGCTAAGATCATTTGGAGGGTGTGGATTGCGTTTATTTTTACATCATCATTATTGGTCAACACACCGAATTTGTACCTGTTTAACCTCTCAAAAATATCTTTGCCAAACCACTGTCAGGGTTTCAATTATTCTCTACTGTCCCATTGAAATTATCCTTATTCTGTCCCCACTGGTAATCATGAGGAAGCCATCTACGATAACCCCCATGCCATCTAGAGTTGACATCATCCAAGTAGATAGGGAAAATATTGTATCCTTTGGTTGTGCTAGATGCCAACATCCCATGCAGAAAATTGTTGATGGTCCATATTACTACTGCTCTCATTATGAACATTATGTCAGTGAACTTGTCATAAGTTGGGACTCCATTTTCCCATAACAATTTCAGCTTGTCAATCAATGGTCTGAGGTACATATCTAAACACTTTCTAGAAGATTTAGGACCTGGAATTAGAAGAGTAAGGAAATTAAATTCCTTATTCATACATATCCATAGAGGCAGGTTGTACGATATGACAATAACTGGCCAAGTGCTGATGGAAGCGTTATTATTACTCCAAGGGTTGAATTCATCTGTAGAAAATCCGAGTCTAACATTTTGAACTTCTCCTGTAAAGTCTGAAAATTTCCTGTCAAAATATTTAAAAGCCTCCCCATCTGTCAGATGCCTAAGCACATCGTCATCTATTCTCAGTTTCGCGTACCATCTTATTGCCTCTGTTATGTACAAAGACATTTACAAACGCTGTAGTCTAGGAATCATAGAAAATAGCAAAGCACCTTCATAGGAATTTGCCTCTTCGAACTCCTCATATTCTCTCGGTGCAAATGTCTGCACTGGTTGCATACAAGACAATAATCTAAATGTATACACTCTTTGTAAAACAATACAATCAGTTATGCATGCGTGAATTTTCTTGTACTTTAGGCCGAGACTGCTCAAGATCTTTCTAACCTTATAATGAGTTTTGAGAAGTTTGTGATGATCATGAAGTAACTTACATATATGCTCTTGCATTTCGTCAAAAGCATGGTCTAAATTTTTTTTTCTTCACTTTTATCTGAATTTCCTCCATTACATATTGCAACACATTCTCTGGACATCCAGGGTATACTGGGGTCTGGAGTTCAAGTAGCATCATGTTGTACTTATCCATCTCAGTAGTGTAAATGGCCAAGGCTGAAGGGACCGTGTCATAATGAGGAGTATCATAACCTCCTTCTTTATGTTGGTGTCTACCATGATTAAATTTGGAATAAGCATCATGGACTAAATCCACAGTGGGGTTCTAAGAAGGGGCGCCACTACCGCTGGATGAGGCACCCTGAGCTGAAGTATGGTCTTGAGCTGAATCTACTACTTCACTGTGCTCACTTCATTTAGTGTAACTCCACATCATACCATGGTCATACATGTGTTGAGACATAACATTAGCCTCCACAAACTGATAGTTAAGACATTTTCTGTACGAACACCTGAAACACTTCTTTCCCTAACCATGTTCCAGCGCAAAAAATACAAACTCTCTGATTCCCTCCATATACCTCTCATCAAATCTATTCACCAACTGTATCCAAGTCTTGTCTATATTTCTGCATAAGTTAATTATCATATTATATAATTTTTTAACTAATTAATTAATCTAATATACTATATTATCAAATTACATAACACAATTAAGTTAATATGCTATAATCTAATATACTATAATTAATCTAGCTAATATATTATATTATTAAGTTAATATGCATTTACATATTATATATAATTTTTCAACTAATTAATTTAACATGTTTAATCATATATATAATTAATCAACACATGCATACAATTAACTTAACAATTAAACAATTAATTACAGCAATATATATGCAAACAAGGTCCATAAAACCATATATTCGCCGAAATATTTCACCGGAGAACTCCATCACTGTACGTTATTACGTATGTAATTAAATTAAAAATAATTAATTGAGAGAAACGAGTTAATACTTTCACCGATAAGAAGATAAGTAGGTAAACAAGAACTCGGGAGGTTGAAAAATCGATTAAATTGAAATTGTGGAAGGAGGTGGGTGTTGAGAGATTTTGATAGAAGTTGAGAAATGAGAGAGAGAGATGTTTGCTCGATCTGCAAATGGAATTTGATCTAAATAATTACATAACACTACCACAAAAGGCTTCTTAGACGACGAAAGCTTATCAGATCCTTCGTCTAAGCTGTCTTAAATGACGCAACTAAACGACGTCGTCTAGGATAACACTTAGACGACGATAAATATAATTGTGTTGTCTACGTTTTATCTTAGATAACGCAACTCAATTAGGCGTCATCTAAGTGTTATTTTAAACGACCCAACTACCTTACATTGTATGTGATTACACTTAGACGATGCAATTGAGAAGTTGCATCGGCTAAGTGGTTTCTTACACGACATACCGACACCTTCATTTATTTGTCGTGTAAGAAACCACTTAGACGACACAACTTCTTAGTTGCATCGTCTAAGTGAAAAAACCCAATTATATATATGATCTTTGCCACCATTCTCTCCATCTCAATCTTCGATCATATCGATCGCTCACACTCTCTAGCTTCATCATTATCGACTCTCTAATAAAATAATATATATAGCTAGCTAACTAGCTATATATATAGCCTACGTACGTTTATACGTACCTTGATCAAGGTAGCTCGATCGATCACTTCATTTCGATCAACGACGACGTCAATTGGACGACATGTAATTATCGACGAAATAAGGTACATACGTACGTATATATAATCCTTGTACGTAACTTGCAATGGATCAATCCGATGGTTTTAATTTGTTTGCATGCATATATATATAATTCAATATTATTCCATAATGCATATATATGTGTGTGACGAAGTAGCTAGCTAGCTAGCTATATATTTCGTTTAATTAATTGAATTGGGTGCTAGCTAGGTACGTAACTAATTATTGATGATCGAACAACGCTTGCATGAAATGCATATATATATATATATCTGTGTTCATCGATCGATATATTAAAATCATAATAAAATAATGTTAATTAGGTAGAAATAAATAAATAAATAATTTGTTAATTAATTAGGAATTGTATGATCGAATTGAACAACATTTTTTTGTTAACTTTTAACATTAATGGTTTATTCGATAATTTAAAAGTTTCGTTTTCTAGCTTACACAGGAATTGAATATGGACAAGAGTTAGATACAGTTGGCGAATAGAAGTGATAAGAGGTATATGGACAGAATATGAGAGTTTGTAACATTTGCGATGCAACATGGTCAAGGAAAGAAACGTTTAAGGTGTCCGTGCAGAAAATGTCTTAACCATCATTGTGGAGTGACATGTTATGGCTTATCACTTGTATGAGCATGGTATGATGAGGAGTTACACTTCATGGAGTGAGCACGGTGAAGTAGTAGACTTCAGCTCAGGATACAATTACCAGGGTGCCTCATCCAGCGGTACCGGTAGTGGCACCCCTTCTTGGAACCCCACCGAGGATTTGGTCCATGATGCTTTTCCAGAATTCAGTCGACATGGTAGAGAGCAACAAGAATGGGGAGGATCTGATACTCTTAATGTTGACACAGTCTCTGCCGTATTCCCAGAAATTGACACTACTGAATTTGATAGGTACAATAGCATGCTACTTAAAGCCCGGACCCCGGTGTACGATGGATGTCCACAGACTGTGTTGCACACCATAATGACCGAAATGGAGTATGAAGTGAAGCACAAAATATTGGATGTAGGTTTTGACGAAATCCAGAAACACATATGTGATTTGCTTCCTAACAATCACAAGCTTCCACGTTCCCATTACAAGGTAAAAAGTGTCTTAAGCAAACTGGGCTGAAGTACGAGCACATCCACGCCTGCAGAAATGATTGCGTGCTGTTTTATAAGGAATATGCAGAGTTGGACTACTGTTCTGTTTACAACCACTCCAGATGGAAGTACCCCTGAAAGGAGGAGTTTAAAGAAGAAGATTCCTGTGAAGGTGCTTCGATATTTTTCGTTGATTCCCAGACTGCTTCGTTCATGTCTCTATACACAGTAGAGCTGATGAGATGGTACGCGGAAAAGAGAATAGATGACGATGTGCTGAGACACGTGGCAGGTGGGGAGGTTTTTAAACATTTCGACAGGGAATTTCCAGACTTTGCAGCAGAGATTCGAAATGTCAGACTAGGACTTTCTACAGACGGGTTCAATCCTTTTAACGATGGCACGTACATCGCTTGGCTAGTTATCCTTATGCCGTACAACCTGCCTCCCTGGATGTGTATGAACAAGGAATTTAATTTCCTTACTCTGCTAATTCTAGGGCCTATGCCTCTTGGAAAATGTTTAGATGTGTACCTCAGACCATTGATTGATGAGCTGAAACTGTTGTGGGAAACTGAAGTTCCAACGTATGACAAGTTCAGTAACACAATGTTCTTGATGAGAGCCACGGTAATGTGGACTATCAGCGATTTTTCTGCGTATGCAATGTTGGCATCTTGCACAACCAGAAGATACAGTGCTTGTCCTGTTTGCTTGGACAATGTGAACTCTAGTTGGCACGCGGGGAAGGTGTGTTACTTGGGTCACCGTAGATGACTTCCTCATGATCATGAGTGGCGACAGGATAAGGACTGTTTCGATGGGATAGTAGAGAATGGTCAACCCTGACAGTGGTCCGGCGAAGAGATTTTGGAAAGGTTAAATAGCTTCAATTTCGGTGTGTTAACCAATGACGATGATATGAAGAAACTGAATCCACACCCTCCACAATATGTTGCATATTGGCACTACGTGAGTATTTTCTTTGAACTGCCTTACTAGTCAAAATTAAAGCTGATGAACAACCTTGATGTCGTGCACATAGAAAAGAATGTGTGCGACAGTGTGGTGGGAACCATTCTCTGTATTAAGTTCAAGACTAAGGAAACTCCCAATGCATGGAAAGATCTAGAATCTATGAATATATGCCGTCCCTTGTGGTTAAAGAAGGATAGAAGAAGTGTTTACAACAAGATGCCCGTTGCACCTTACACAGTGAAGCCGACAATGAGGGATGTTGTATTCAACTAGTTTCAGCGTGTTTGGTATCTGTCTAATTATGCATCCAACATATATGACTGTGTCAAAGTAGGGGAACACAAATTCATCAGTTTAAAGACTCATGACTATCACGTTATGCTACAACGTTTGATTCCAGTGGTGATTCGACCTTATTTGCCTAAAGACGTCGTCGAACCAATTGTTGCATTATGCAGATGGTGGCAGAGGATATGCACCAGGGAGCTGAAGAAGTCGGATGTGGTCGAACTTCAATATGAAATTGTCCACATCCTCTGCAAATTAGAGATGATTTTTCCCCCTGCTTTCTTCAACATCATGATTCACCTCATGGTCCACCTTCCCGAACAAGTCTTGCTTTCTGGTCCTGTCCAGTACACGTGGATGTATCCTCAGGAAAGGTCAAATATAAAGTAGAACGTACATAATATTTTGAAACACTTTTTTCATCATTTATATATCTCTTTTCTTACAGAGATCGCTGTGAATTAATAATATAATGCCTATTTTGTAGACAACTCGAACAATATAAAGGATTTGTTAAAAATAGGTCTTCCCCAGATGGTTCTATCGTGGAAACATACCTAATGTATGGGTCTGTTACTTACTACAGCAAGTACTTCAATGATCCGGTTGAGACCGCCTCCAATACACTTATTACCTGCAATCTTTCAGTCGTCACAGATCTTGTAGGACCGTTTAGATGAGTATTAATCGAAAGATTAAGTCAGGAGGAACTTATTGAAGCATATTAGGTAGTGTTGCGAGACTATGAAAAGGTTACTGGTTACATGCAAAGTTACAGAACTAAAATTCAGACAACCAAACCAGACAAGAGTCCTAACTAGGTTGAAAAAATCCTTAAGAAGAAGTTCCCTGAATATTTCCTCCAGTGGGTATGTCACTATAAATTATTAAACCATGCATGTCGGCTTTGTGCTTCCTTTTTAAATTTGATGTTGATATATATATATATATCTATTCTTAATTACATCTTGTACGTTCAAATGTTTTGCAGATGGAGGATCTACAGAAATCCTTAAAGCATAATGGGTGATGGTCATGGGAAAAACACATCTTGGCCCGTAAGTCTGTTCAACACTATATTTACCCCGGATGTTTTGTTAACGGTGTAAAGTTTCATTCAGTGGACCGAGATGAAGGAAGAAGAGCACAAAATAGTGAGATCGTGGTCGGATAAGGCGACAATGTATATTACGGAGTTCTTGTCAATGTCGTTCAGTTACTATATGTGAATTGTATCAACGTTTTTCTATTCAACGGTAAATGGTTCAAGCGTACGAAGAAAGTTCTGGACCTTTTATCAGTCGAAACAAACTCAAGCTGGTATGAGGATGAGCCTTTCGCTCTTGCCACACACGTTAGGCAAGTGTTCTATCTGGATGATCCGAAAGCTGGTGAAGGCTAGAAAATAGTAAACCATATGTTTCACCGAGGAATATGGAGTGCCACAACACTCGAATGGTCGTCACTGATTCACACTCAACAAGATAATGTCGTCAGTGCGTATCAAGAATCTGATACATCTGTCATCCCAAACACAAGGGAACTCATTCGTCTTAACGAACACTGACCTATGCCTGAACGAAAAATAGATCTTACTGAAAAGGAGATCACGGACCTTACTATTGATATTTCATATGAATATGAGGAGTAGGAGGATGAAGACGACCTCAGATACGATGATGATAATGAAGGAGACTATGATGATCAGGACCAACCGTCAGTTGAGAGTAGTGAATTAGAGGAAGACGTTGATGAAGACTATGATCCTGATGCTGATTGATATATATATATATATATATATATATATATATCGCGATCGATTGATTGACCGATCGATCGAGTTCGGTGCATTAATTTAATTTGTAATTTTGATATGTACATGCATGCATGTATGCGTGGTTGAACATATATATATATAAAGTCGATGTATATTATTAATTAATGTAATATAATATATATTAATTATATTATAATTAATATATAATTAGAAATAAATAAATTATTATTTTTACTTAGACGACGGAGCTATGATGTACCGTCGTCTAGGTCTAAAATTATGGCGGGTGAACAGTGACTGCCCTATTTTGGGATACGTTTCAAAAACACTTAGACGGCGGTAACATGATGTTGTGTCGTCTAAGAGTAAACTTAGACGACGCAACATCATGTTAGCATCGTCTAAGTAGAAAATCAGGGCGGTCAAAAGCGACTGCCCAATTTTTGGGGATACGTTTTAAAACCACTTAGACGACGGCAACAGTATGTTACCGTCGTCTAAGTAGAAATTTATGGCGGTCAAAGGCAACCGCTCAAATTTTGGGAAAACGTTTCAAATCCACTTAGACGACGACAACATGATGTTGTGTTATCTAAGAAGCCACTTAGACGACGCAACATCATGTTGCCGTCCTCTAAGTGGTTTTAAACCGGATAAAATTGATCAAGCCCGATCAGTTTTCTCAATTGCTCTCTCTTTCTCTCATTTTAATTCCAACGACTTCTCCCTCACTGGCCCTCTGATCCTCTCTCTCTCCCTTTCCAGCGAGACCTCCTCCGATCCCCTCCGGCGAGACCTCCTCCTCCGGTGATACCGCTCTCCCTATCGCCCCTCCTCCTTCGGCCAGTATACCTTAAACTTTAAATATATATATGTATAAATATGTATATATATACTATATATGTATTGCATGTATATATACATGTATATTGGTGTATATTTGTGTATTTGTATATTTTATGTAATTTTGTATATGCTCCTAAATTTAATTAGATAAGTTTTGTATATTTGTGTATTTAGATCAATTTTGTATATTTATATAAATTTTGTATGTGTAGATAAATTTTGTATATATATATATATATTTGTGTATATATATTTAGATTTATTTATTTTTAGATATATTTGTGTATATATTGTTATAAATAAATATAAATATATTTAATTAGATATGTATAATTCGATAATTTCATAATTGAATAATTTATATGTGTACATTTAATTGGATAATTGGATATGTCGATATGTTAATATCTATGTGTTAATGTATATATATAAATATATGTGTTAATGTCGGTGAGAATTAATCGATTAGATATATATATATATGTATTGATGTGAATATATATATATGCATGTATTATTAATGTGGTAATTAGGAAAGAATTTATATATGATTTTTTTTAAGATTGTAAAGATGTCGAAGAGGCGCACGGCAAAAGAAAAAGAATCGTGGCATCAATCTATCTTATGACATATGGGTTGGGGGAATCATGCCTCTGCTAAGTTGGGTACGAGTTCGGCACCCGATGGGGACATTCCGCACGCTCCTCCTATTGATGACGTTGCTGCTGAACAGGGCTGTTCAGGGTCGACGTCGCAGGTGCGCCAATCTTCCGATCAAGATTCAGCTGCTGTTAGTGCGAGACGGCGATACAGGAGGGACCCCGCACTTCCTCCCCGTAAACGCATTCGGGGTATTTGCAATGGAAGCAAAGCCAAGAGCGTAGCAAAGACATCAACGATTGGGAGGATCGATGTGCCACTAAACACATCACTCGATGTCCTGAAGGAAGGAGGATGACTAGTTTGACAGCTCACCAGATCAGAAACTACGTACGTATGATAACCCCTACTTGGGAAGAGCTCCCCAATGAGGACAAAATGAACTTGTTCGGCGGACTCACGGTAAAATTTTTTTAATTAATATTATAGTTTTTTTTTTCATAATTGATTAATTTTTTTATAATTGTTTATAATTATTTTTTTTAGAACAATTTTAATTATGAACAGACTCCGGAGATGGTGGACTACATCAACAAAACCGCTCACCAGATCTTCAAAGATTGGAAGTATGCATTGCACAAGATGTACAAGGCAAACCCCGGAAAGACTTCGAAGGAGTTCAAAAAGGGAAGGGAAGCTGAGTGGGAGTAGTTGAAAGCCCACTTTGAGTCGGACTCGTATAAGGTTCGTAATTTGATCATATTCCTTCACATTCGTGTAATTTTTTGGGAAATTTTGTGTTGAATAATGATTATATTGCGTAATAATTTAAATTTTTATGTAACATACAGGCGCAATCTCAAAGGAACGAATCTAATCGGCAAAAGAATCTGTTGTACCAAAGATCGGGCTCCTGCAAAATGCTCAACCTGACGCATGAGCACTTGCAAAAGGGTTTGAAATACCCACTCATCGCAAGCAGCATTTCTGCTTACAATAGGCCCAAGCAGACTGAACATCTCAGCACTCAACACGCCGTAAGTAAATTTTTTTCCCAAAGTAATAATATTTAATTTTATTAAATTTTGTTGCTTCTTCACTTATGCATAAAGAGATAAAATTGATAAATGAGGATATTATTTGTGTGATGTGTACATATGCATGTGTGGTACATAGCTGAACTTGAGAAATGTGAATTAGATTTTGTTTTGATGTTATTGGAAGTATTTTAGTTTTCGTGTAGGATTTTGGTTTCCTCAATTTTTAGGGGAAATTCTGTCAATTTTTTTTGGACAATCTATATATATTCTTCATGTTCATTTCAGGAAAGGTTACAACAATTGGCCGGCGAGAGAATTACGGATATGCAGTGCCAGACTCCAGGGATCCCGCTTGAGGAGCTGCCTACTCTCTCGATAGAGTCACAGATAAGAATCGCAAATGCAGTCTTTGGTCGTCGACCTGGTAAAGAGGTTCGTGGTTTTGGACGAGGCGTCGAGCGAGATATGAGCCTGTCCACATCGTCAGGGAGTCGGCGGTTCAGTGATGCGGGGCGAGAGAAAATGCAAGCCTTGGAGGAACAAGCTCGAGTGGCCAACAACAACTCTTTAAGGGCTTAGGAGGACGCTCGTATTGCTTGGGAGGAGAATCAAGCGACTCAAGCGAGGATGGATCATATGGCTTAATTAGTGCGCATCATGTCGTTTAAGTTAGGCCTAGATACCGATGCTGTTTGTCACCCATTTGGCCCCACTCCTCCAGGACCAGGACCCGACGACGACGATCCGAGCGAAGGTGGGATCGGTGGGACCCACCAAACACCTTCTAGTGTCGCTAGTTAGATTTTTTATAATTATGCACGTACTTTTGTGATCTTCATCGGAATTGAACAATACATATTATCATTATTATTTTTGTACGAATTTTATATTTAATATATTTTTGATTATTATTAGTTTAATTAATAAATTAATAATTATTAAATAAAATATTAATTTAATGTGTAATATATTAGATTAATATATTAATATTTATTAATTTATTAATATATTAGATTAATTTAATGTGTAATTTATTAATATAAAAAAATATTTACTACTTAGACGACGCAAATGCTACTTACCGTCGTCTAAGTAAAATCACCTAAACCACGGTACTTTTCGTCCGCGGTCTAAGTCGATACCTAAACCACACAAAAAACCGTCGTCTTAGTGCACTTAGACGTCGGTTTTGACGTTTCGTCTAAGAGGGCACTTAGACCACGATAATATGCATCATCTAAGTCCACTAAATCGACGGTAAAATATCCGTCATGTAAGTTCACTTAAACATCGCATATATATGCGTCGTCTAAGTATCACTAAGATGACGCAAGTTCTAATATCCATTGTCTGAGTACCAAAGCTACGGTGGTTAGACGATGTCTCTTAGACAACGGAGGTTCCGTCGTCTAGGTTCCTAGATGACGGAAATGACTACTTAGGCTACGGTACATTTCCGTCGTCTAAGAGGTTTTTTCTGGTAGTGTAATTTTTCGTAGGGTAAAATTTCATCGTCTAAGTACATACCTAGACGATGAAACTATCTTCCTCGTTTAAGAGATAACTTAGACAACGAATTATGTAATTTGTCGTCTAATTAAGTCTAGGTTTAGAAGACAGATATTATTTTCGTCGTCTAAGTTTAACATCTTAAATGATGAATTATGTAATTCGTCGTCTTAAATCCAAACTTAAACGATGAATTGCATATATAATTCGTCGTCTAAATTTGTACTTAGATGACGAATATCATGTTTCGTCGTCCAGGTTGGCCTGAGATGACGAAAAAATTTCTTGGGCGACGAACTAATTTTCTGTCATCTAAATGTGTATTTCTGGTAGCGTGTAATAAAATGAATATATAAAGATAAGTAGATGTATATAATATTTTTTTGAGACAGGATCATATTTTGGTAGAGTTTCCAAGCCCAAGTGAGCTTTTATAAGGGGAGTTATGTTTTTGTCCAATGTTTAGTGGTGGAAAGAATGCAAACTGATCATTCTTTAAAGTCTAACCAAACACACCAGTAAACATACATCCTTAAACAAACCCAAAATCCATGTGACTGTGGAACTTACTTAAGAAAAAAGAAGATCAGCAGCCTCTATTTGATGCTTTGAATATACAGCCATGATTGATCTTGCGCTAACCCAATCAAAAGTTGTTCTTCAAGTCCGCATCCATAGGTTCATCAAACCCATTAAGCCAAAAGCTTAAAAATCCAAAATGCAAATTTCAAATAGAATTCCATACCAAAATACGATACTTAAAGTCAATCTAAGACTTGGAACATCAAACAAACTTGAAATTTTGGTTGCAAATGAGATTAAGATGGATTAAACCGAATGATGATAACAATAAAAATTCAAAGAATTCACCACAAAATTGCAGACGAATTTGATGAAGACAACCATCATCTACTGCACATTTAAGAGATAGAACTCCTACATTTCATTTTTCATCTTTGATATTCGATTTCTGTTTCTTATAATTTATGTGAAGGGTGCATTGATTCACACCTCTACTTTTATTCTTAATTTACACCTCTATAGTTTTTTGAACTTTTCATAATCCTAATATGCCCCTAACAAAAAATAGAAGAAAAAAAATCTATTACATATTTGGCTAGATTTCTAGTCCTTTTTCATGTATTTTGGGTATTTGATCAATTTTTATGTGGTTAATTAATCTCTTCATCATCTTACCTCTACTGGAATTGTTTGGTTAGTCTTTGTCTTTATTCTGAAAATGTAGGAGTACCAACGATGAATATGCTCTATTCCATGCCAATTGTTTCTCACTACACTATGCATATAAAAAAAATCATTGAGCCATGAATTCCGTTTGGCAAAACTTATAATCATGAGTACTCATAACAATGAAATTCATAAATCTTTTCTCATAATTATGGGCAAAATAGAAAGTTTGTGTACAATTGAGCAAAAATATAATTAGAGGTGTAAATAGCAAAAATGTAAGTGTGAATAGACGCACTCTTATGTGAATTGACTGGGTAACTGCTCTCCTTTGACATGTTTCACTCGATCTCATGTATTCAGTTTTGGTTTGCCTCTGTTCTCTTTTGCACGTCTTCTCCTTATGTTCTTTTGTACCTTTTTACCCCTTTGTTTTATTTTCGAGGACTGTAGACCTTATGCTGAGGGAAGGGCAATTGAGGAGTCTGAAAGTTCTACCTTGACAACTACCATAAGCACTTGTGCCTTAATTTATTGGGAAAATTCTCATCAGCCCAAATTTTGGAAAAATCTTTCCCACTAACCAACAAAAGTTTGAGAAATTCCTATAAGCCAACTAACTCTAAGGAAAGCTTTCCCATTAACCCAATTTTCACATTTTTTTTAATTCCCAAATTGCCCCTCACACTTTCTATCTCACATCCTAATGTCTCTCTTTTCTCTAGCTCCGGTCTCTCTCACCAACAATCTCGACAACCTTTCTCTCTCCAAGTCAATGATGGCGAAGCGGCTGTAGCCATGGCGTCTTGTCCTTTCTGGTGATGTTTTAACTATAAGAATTGAATTAGGTTGTTTATCTTTTTGGGAAAATTTGTGAGCTTTGTGTGTTGCAGGAAAGCTTTCCATGTTTGAAGTCTTGAGTCTTTGAAATATTGGTCAATACCAACTCTTGAAGTGTGAAGGTTTCACTGACACTGCCTGCAAGGTGTTCGACGAAATGCCTCAACGATGTTTATATGCATGGAACGCCAATTGTGTATTCTCGTCAGCATTGCCTATTTAAAGTGCTCTTTCTCAAGCCGAAAAGGATAAAGTTGTTCTAGACCTTGTCATGTGTAGATGCATTCAGGCCCGGCCTTGAGATATTCAAGGCCCAGGACCAAAAATAAAATTAGGCCCTTTATACATACCAATTTTCTCAGTCTTCAAAGGGCTTCGAACTTAACCATATACAATACACACAAATAAATTTTTGAGAAATAATGATATAACATAGAACATGAAATCAATACCCAAAAGTAAAGAGTATACTGCTTTAAAACACAGATTATCTCGCATTTGGTTTAGCATAAGCACGAAAACTTTAGCACCCACAAAAGAAAATCGACCAAGTCTCATTTAAAATGATTTCTTCTTTTATATACTGCATTTATAAGAAATGAAAATAATCTCTTATGTCTTCACCTTCGATCAACAATTTTCATCATATTCTCAACCAATACGCAATACACAATTTCACACTACTTGTAGTTTCCTCTGGTATTAGTAGCTAGTACAATCATTACTGTACTAGTAATGAACCAAACAACAAAGTTATCTTCTGCACAACAAGATATCCTCTGATTCTTTGGTTTCTCAAGTGATATCTTGTCTAAATTTGATCAAGTTTAAATTCGCCATACAAACTTCAATCAAAACCTTGTTAAAAATAAGACAACTTATGTAAAACTAGCTTCTAGAATCTTACTTTCCACAGCTGCATTAGTCCGGGAAAAAAACATATAACATCAAATTTAATGCACTGAAATTGAAAAATGCAAACTTCAAACAGAAACATGAATTGAACTCGTAAATAAATAAAAAAATCCATGACTAATTATATATTAAAAGCCCTAAAAACACTACAAGAAAAATGCACTTAGACCGCGGAAACTTCTCCGCGGTCTAAGTGAACACTTAGACGACGGAGATGTCTTTTTCCGTCATCTAAGTACTCACTTAGACTGCGGAGAAAGTTTCTGCGGTCTAAGTGTCACTTAGACCGCGGAAAAAGACATCTCCGTCGTCTAAGTGAAATTTCAAAAATTCAAAAATTTCACCTAGATCGCGGAGAAAGTTTCCGCGGTCTAAGTGTTCACTTAAACTGCGGAAAAAACCATCTCCGTCGTCTAAGTGAAATTTTTGAATTTTTAGAACGGGCGCCCAATTAATTTGGGTTTAGGGTTTCGGATCTCTGCGGTGTGGGTGACACTTAGACGACAGAAAAAGACATCTCCGTCGTTTAAGTACTTTAACCCTAAACCCTAAGGCCCTTACCCCTAAATCACGAATTTTTCACTTAGACGACGCAACTGCACATTTCCATCGTCTAAGTGATTACTTAGATGACGCAAACGTGCCTTTGCGTCGTCTAAGTGCTTACTTAGACGACGGAAACATGCAGTTGCGTCGTCTAAGTGAAAATTTTGTGATTTCACCTAAGACAACGGCCATCTAGACCATGTCCCAATGCATATTCTTTTCGTCGAGACCATAGAGTAAACAATGCTTGGAGTGTGAGCGTCGACGGTTCCAAAATAGGACTTACGGATTTTCGTGTATCCACGTTTCCGGTTTGTAAAATTTTTGGTTTTGCGGTTGACTGTGCCAATGATCGAAACCCTTAATGAACTTACTATTTTGTGAAAATTATTCGGTTTATATATTGTCTTATGGCGAATGTATCCAACGGTTATTTTGTCCAAATTCAATTTCGTTAATATCGATATGCAATGAGCCTATACTTAATAACATTTAAGTTATACACATTAGTAGATACTTAACAAGTTTAAAGACGTAAGATTATTCGTCGTCTTAAATTCAATTGTTTATATATATGATTCGTTAATCGATATTTTACTACTATTTCATTCGAATGACCGATCGGAAACTTCCTTGTGAATTATTTTTAAATTAATTTTACGACTATTTCACCTGGACCACGGAGATGGACCATCTCCATGGTCTAAGTGAATTTTATTTTTAGACTAAATATCTGAAAAATTAATTTTGGAGAAAATTAAAAAAATTTAAAAATTCACTTAGACCACGGAGATGACCATCTCCGTGGTCTAAGTGAATTTTTTTCAAACTAAATTTCTGAAAAATTTATTTTGGAGAAAATTGAAAAATGCCGCCAATTATTTTCACTTAGACGACGGAAAATAAGAAATTCCGTCGTCTAAGTGAAAATAATTGGCGGCATTTTTTTCCCACTAAAATTTTGGCAAAAATTTAAATCACTTAGACGACGGAGAAAGTGTATTTCCGTCGTCTAAGTGAAAATAATTAGTGGCATTTTAAAAAAATTTAAAGCACTTAGACGACGGAAATACTGATTTTCCATCGTCTAAGTGTTTTAAAACCCTTTAAATTCATCATTTTCTCAATCTCTCTTCATTTTTTCCTCTCTCAATCCACTCTCCCTCTCCCTCTCCCTCCCTCTCTCTCCCCCCCCCCCCCCCAATCAAACCACCCACCATATATCATCACCACCACCATCACCATCCACCATCATCACCACCACCACCACCGTCGCCGCCACCACCGACATCACCACCGTCGCCGCCATCACCGACATCACCACCGTCGCTGCCACCACCACACACCACCACCACCACCTACAATGTCGCATCCACCACCACCACACACCACTAGCTACCGCCTACATTGTCTCCTCCACCACCGGCCTCCACATTCCGGCCACCACCACCACCGCCTATAATTAGTTTAGTTTTAGGTTAATTTAGTTTATTTAGGCTAGATTAATTTATTTTATTATATTATGAATTTTGTATTTAAATCCATAATAATTTAAATTATTTATTCATTATGAATTTTGTACGTATTATATATTATTAATAATTAACATTCAATAAATTTTGCAATATTATGAATATTGATATACAAAAAATTAAATGAAAAATTCATGAAATGCTAATTATTAAATTATTAATTAGCATTTCATGAATTTTTCATTTAATTTTTTTTTACAAAATCACCACTTAGACGGCGGAAATGTTGTTTTCCGTCGTCCAAGTGATCACTTAGACCACGGAGATGGACGTTTTCCGCGGTCTAAGTTTTCACTTGGACCACGGAGAATGAATTCTCCGTCGTCTAAGTGAAAACTTAGACCGCGGAGTCTTTTGCGCGGTCCAAACGAGCACTTAGACCGCGGACATTCTCCGCGGTCTAAGTTTTCACTTAGATGACGGAGAATTCATTCTCCGTCGTCCAAGTGCTTGGACGACAGCACTTGGAATACAGAACTTGGACCGCGGAGGTTCCGTCGTCTAAGTACTTAGACGACGGAAAACGCACCTAGACGACGAAAACGCTCTGCGGTCTATGTGCATTTTTCTTGTAGTGAAAAAAGCTATTTACCTTGAATTCTTAAAAATGTCAAGAACAGACTGTTAGAACAAATGGATCTGCAATCAAATTGAAAAGGAATGACAAAATCAAATACGAGATTGAGAGGTCAGAGATGATGATGGATGGAAGATTCAAAATGGTTGCTAGTTATTTATGAAGAGGTTAAGGTATATGAGTAATGGGTTATATGAATTTGGAGAAGATGAATCGTATTCTTCTTCAATTTGTAATGGGTATATGGTTTAAGATTCTTCATGATTGATGTTTGGAAATTGAAGAATTTGGAGGAGTGATCACAGGAAGAGATGATCTGGAAGTCTGGGAACACAGAAGGTTTCCTTAATTGCAATTTTTTTCTTAAAGAAGTATCGATAAAAACTTAACAAATCAAAAAATTTGGGTCCTTTAAATTCTGAGCCCTTGGCTGTCGCTCTGCTTGCTCTGGCCAGGCCGGGCTTGGATGCATTATTGGTGAGTTTACAGTGGTTCCTAATTTCTTCATATCTTATTCTCTTTGGCATCTGAATTATTAGATTGATTGTTTTGCCCCGATAACATATGAACCGGTTTTCCATTGTGAAGGACACAGATTATGAATGAGAATGTTTATGATATGTGAATGGGATGTCCTTCTCTAGCCAATTACCCAACGCTCAACTCCTAGTTTTGTCATATCTCCTGTAATGACTATGTACTAAGTGGAGTCATCCTGGAAGTGTATCTCTAGATATGTTGCTACTGAAATGATATTTGGAATAACAAGAATAGATATGCTTATGCTGTCTCAAGGAAATATGATCTAGATTTTCTCCGGAACTGCTAACCCTGTTCTTTCGCAGGTAGATTTTGTGTTCACATTGTTCTATTATTATTATTATTGAGTTGATATTGGCATTCATTATATTAGGTATTGAGATTTCGGCTTGTTAAGTACTGATTATTATGTAGTGGAGGTGGATTAGAATGTGATGATTATATCCATCAGATGCAATCATTAGTGAACTAGGACTGTTTGAAATGCAAGTTAATGTCAGACATATGCTGCCCACACATTTTCGATGCACTCTGTTGATGTAGTTTATGTCTATCACAAATTGCTTGCTACATGGGTTTGGAACTCGGAAAGATTAAGATAAAACGCTTTGCTGATGAAGAGATATATGTTCAGTTGCAAGAAAGTGTCCGAGTGTGTGATGTATATCTTGTGCAACCGACATGTCCTCCAGCAAATGAGAATTTAATGGAACTTCTGATAATGATTGATGCATGTCGGAGGGCAACAACCAAGAACATTACTGCTGTGATTCCATATTTTGGATATGCCAGGGCTGATAGAAGGGTAAAGGAGCAACGAAAAACTAGGAATTAATTTTTGTTTTTGTTTTTTATACTTGGCATAAACAACTAAAGTTTAAGAGCTTTGATAATTTTTTATAACACTTCCATACTATGATTCTCACTAATATATATTGTGATGGACTTCAAAATTATTTAATATTATCCGCAGCCTGAGTTACTTATCCTTATCCACTCGTAGACTGTGGGTTTAAAATCATCCCAGGATTATTGGTGCTGGTGGGTTAAAATCATACCAATCGTTGGTGCTAGACTATGAACTTAAACTAACACTCAATTAATTAATTCTTAATTAAGTATCAATTGATCTTTAATTAATTATCAGTTAACCCATTCATAATGCTATTATGATTGTTGTGTAGGTGTGCTTGAGAACTTGAAGAGTGAACGCTATCTGTACGACGAAATAACTAAGTATCTTGTTGTAGATATATTATTATGATTGATTGTGTAAAAGTGTAGGTATTATTCTGTGTATAGTGTGGTAGTTACTAAGTTGCATGTAAAGCAATTGATATGGTAGTACGTTGGCTATAACTAGGATGTTTGGTTGCTTCTTAGATATAAGAACTGTATGCCAAGGCGTTGCTATGGATGAGTATCACATGATCTGTTGCCTCTTATACTGTAAGAGTGTGATGCAATAATGGAAGTTCCACTGATTTATCGATGTGAAAAAGATGTAGGAAACATTAGTGATCTACTTGGTCTTTTTCTGATTTTAGTGTTTGGTGCCTTAAGGTATGCCAAGGTGTTGAAACTAGTTTCCTTTTATGATGTTTTGGTTTCTAGCTAGTTTGCAATTATGCCTTTGGCATGCCCAGGAGCTTGTAACTTTTGGAAAACTTGGTTGAACTTGGCTTCATTCCTACTACTTATTTCAGGTTTATGTGCACTTGTGCCTTGGTAGTAATGATCCCTACATCACTCTTAAGCTGACAAGTTTGTTGTTTGCGTGCATGCACATAAACCTGAATAGAATGAGTTGTATTTTCTGCATGCATTTTTAACCTGTACATGTACCTGGTTAAATCACCTCTAACTACGTGGTTAACGACTTAAATATAAATTATAAATATGTCTTACCGCCACCATGACAGGAACTACCGCCGAGAAGGCTCCAACTCCTATGACCAACATCACATGACACTCGATCAGGCTAGTGCCCACGCGCCGAACAAAAGACCAATCATACAGCATCTCAACGAAAAGAATATATGCACCAGTCCTACATCGAAGAAAGGATAGGAACCCAAGCCCCAACCACCAATATATACCGGTCAACTCAGCATTAAATGGCCTGCATTCAATACTCAATCACGCCGTTACTCTATAAAACATACATATCGCTTCTGACTTAGGCATCGGAGGGTTGAAGGCAGGCCGTTCCCGTCTCTCCTTAACCGTTGTTGATCTTAGCAGCGAGATCGAGTTGGACTAGAGGAAAGCAAGGCAAGGAGCGGTATTGAAGGCAACTCGATAACGATATATATCCCTACAGTAACTTATCATCAGACATCACTGATATATAATCTTGTTCAATATCCGATATCCATATCGGTGTCGGGTATTAACATTGGCGCCGTCTGTGGGAATTGCACACCAGAAATTGTTTTCCCAACCACGAAACTCACAGTAAGCGACGAGCATGGACACCAGCCTAACGCTAGGTATAACGCCCGGTATCGTACACGGATTCCATCACCAAACACCGATCAAGAACGAGCACGACGGCCAACCCTTAGCAACTCAACGACCAGGAAAACGCCATGCAATCAACACACACGATTATATCAACGACATAGAGCGCCGATACGAAATGGCCATGGAAAAGTGCTTGGAGCTCGAAAAGGCCCGAGAATTCGAGCACCAACGATACATCAGGGCCGAGGAAGGACTGAGCCGCGGAGAATCACCGACTCAATCCAGAGTCAACGGTGGACTCAAATTACGGGGAAGCCCACGGGATAGCCCGACAACGGGAAACGGACATCCTGCCACCACCTCGACCCCACCATCGAGAAATAGAATCGCCTGTGAGAGCGGGCAGGCTGCAACACAATCTCGAGCCAGAACTAAACAACGTCGCACACTTCCCAACACCACCACCTCCACAATACGGAATCATCTTGGTAGCGGACAACCAGGTCGGCATGGGTATGGCGGCACGGATCTCCGACCTTGAGGCAATGATACGGCAATTATCACAACCCGAAGCAAGCTACCTCGATCGAACACTCCCAGCAGTACGCATGGAACCATTCTCAAACGATATCATGCGCCGGGGGACGACACCCACTGGCCAAGGTCAAGCTGGAACGATACAAGGGAAAAACAGACCCATCCCTCCACATCGACATCTTCACATCGGTGAGAACCGGCAGAGGATATGACGATGCCACAAACTGTTACCTATTCATGGAAAGCCTCACGGGCAAAGCACTCAGCTGGCTCTTCAGCCTACCGCCAAAATCCATAAAATCTTTCCTAGAACTTATTAGAGCCTTTCTAAAGCTATATATAACATCGGCCAGTTGCTCACTAACTTACAATCAATTGTAGGCTATCAAGCAGGAACCCTCAGAGGAACTGTCCGCGTTCATCGATCTCACGATGGTACACCGTCATCGCTAACTGTCGGGGCATCTCCAACAATTCAGCCTTCTGCGTACTCAGGAACGCCCTACAACCCGGGTTGCTAACCTGGAAACTCAACGAGAACCCGCCAATCACGTACGGCGACCTACTCGACCGAGTGACGTCGCACGCCCAACTAGAATTACAAACTTTTGGCTCCAACCCAACGCCAACACAACAGGTAAACACATTTACTAACACAACAATAAAAAATGTATAGAGCGCGCCTCCCGCCCAAGAACCATCACGGGAAATCCCACCTAGACATAAAAAAGGACCACGCGATCAAGACCAACAGAGATGGAGGCAAAACGGTCAACGGCACAACGGCGGCAGACACAACTACTCCAACAATGGAAAAATACCACGAGAAAAAAGAACCAACCACATAGCACCACCACCACAACCAGTCTTCAGCATATTAAACACCAAGTACGCCGACATCATAATGGACCACCTGGAACTATTCACATTTCCAATAAAATCATATTGAGCAACGGAGTACAGAAACATGGGAATGTGGTGTAGTTTCCATCAAAACGAATAACACGATACAGAAAAATGCCACGGCATAAAAAAGGCGGTAGAAGCACAGCTGGAAAAAGGGAACCTATCAACATTCAAAGCAGGAAATTACGTCCCACCTGAGAAGGCAGTAGCAAACATCGACAGCATCAGAAGGATCAACGCAATAACGGGCGGCAAGTCCAAAACAGAGCGAAGAAACGAGCGAGCAATATGCAGCCTACTCAAGGCCCGACCAAGGCCGCCAGGACTGGGTGGGGATCCATCACGTTTTACGAATCCAAGGAGCACGAGAGACCACCGGTGTCAGAAGACTACCCTTTCCTAATCGATGTCGTCATCGACCTGTGCAGTGTCGGACGATGTCTCATAGATACAGGGTCATCGGTCAACGTCATATTCCGCCCGGCATACGAAGCACTCGAGCGACTTCCATCCAAACTTAAGAAGGACCACCATCCATTGGTAAGCTTCTCCGGAGATCAAATCCAACCTCTGGGAAGCGACTACCTTAGAATCGCTTTGGGACCAGAAGGCTATAGCGTCGAAACGCACATCGAATTCCTAGTCGTCGACCCCCCATCATTCTACAACGCCATCATCGGATGCAATACCCTAAACAGAATCAATGCTATCGTATCACAACGAATGTTAACAATGAAATTCCCAACGACCAACGGCTTGTGCACCATCAGGGGAACAACGCCCACACTACCAGGGTCACAAACCAACGCCAACTACCCTGCACGAGAGCTATGCATACTCAAAAGCAACAGGTCGGAAGAAACTCTAGACGACCCGAGAGGAGAACAGCTGACGGCTCGTCTCGTAGGAGAGGAATCAACGAAACTAGTCCCAATATCGGATGAGCACCCTGAACGAACGATCAGGATAGGAACCAACCTAGACTCAGCAACCGAAACCGCCCTCATCAACATTCTCAGGGAATGCGGCACCGTATTCGCATGGTCTTACGCCAACATGCCAGGAGTATCAAAGGACATCGTCTCACACAAGTTAGGAATCTCGCTAGACATCATGCCAAAAAAACAAAAGCGACGAGCATACAATGAAGAGCAATACACCGCAATGCAGGAAGAGGTAACCAAGGTACTCGACATAGGATTCATCAGGAAAGTTCATTACCCGGCATGGGTCTCAAACGTCGTTATGGTCAAGAAAAGCAACAACAAATGGAGAACGTGTGTGGACTACACCGACGTCAACAAAGCTTGCCCAAAAGACTCCTTCCCGTTACCATGAATCGACTAACTCGTAGACGCCACCAGTGGCCACGAACTCCTATCAATAATGGACTGCTATTCCAGGTACAACCAAATCAAAATGAACCCAGCAGACGACGAGGCAACATGTTTTATCACCGACCGGAGGCTATACTGTTACAACGTCATGCCATTCGGGATGAAAAACGTGGGAGCAACATACCAGAGATTCATGACAGAGCTACTCGCCCCGCTAGACAGCGACACAGTTGCAGTTTACGTTGACGACCTTATAGTCAAAAGCAGACATCGGAAAAACCACGTCAAAAATCTCAAGGAAGTATTGGATACACTCATCGATAGCGGTATGAGGCTTAACCCGGCGAAATGCATCTTCGGAGTAACGGCAGCCAAATTCTTGGGATACATGGTGAGCCAACGGGGAATAGAGGCAAACCCGGGAAAGGTCCAGGCCATCCTAGACACAACACGGCCGATAACGAAGAAAGAACTCCAGGCGCTAACAGGGAAACTAGCGTCACTAGATCGATTCATCTCGCGATACACAGACAAATGCGACCCGTTCTTCAAAGAAATCAGGGTCACGAAGAGAAAAGCGGTCGAGTGGACTGACGAGTGCGAAATGGCGTTATCCGCCATCAAGCAATATCTCGCCCACATTCTGTTCCTCTCTGCCCCAGTACCAGAAGAAATCTTATACATTTACTTAGCCATCTCGCTAACCGCCGTTAGCTCCGCCTTGGTCATACGAGAGGTCGACACAGAAATGCCAGTCTTCTTCGCAGGAAAAGGATTGGACAAGGCAGAAACGAAATACCCAGCACTAGAGCAACTGGCCTTAGCACTTATAATATTGGCAAGACGCTTGAGACCGTACTTCCAATCACACACCATACACGTTCTAACAGACCAACCACTCCGTCAAGTACTAGCAAGCCCTGACCACTCGGGGAGACTAACCAAGTGGGCAATAGAACTAAGCGAGTTCGACATCAAGTACCAACCAAGAGGGGTGATAAAGGGACAAGCAATAGCGGACTTCATAGCGGAACTCACGCTGGCGACAAACGACTAGCCACATCCAATAGCCTGCACATCGCCCCCTACAATACCGGCACCCCCAGCCCAACCAGTAGCACCATCGCGTTGGAACTTATACATAGACGGGTCAAGAACAGCGATCGCAGCAGGAGCAGGAGCAATCCTAACCGGCCCCGGTAGAACCTACGCCGAGTACGCCCTAAGATTCACATTCCCAGCATCCAACAACGAGGCCGAATATGAAGCTTTGATTGCCCGATTGCAACTCGCCCTCGACACGGGGGCCAAAGACGTCAACATATATAGCGACTCCCAACTAACGGTAAATCATGTAACAGGGGACTTCGAAGCACGGGGAACGCAGATGTCGGCATACCTGGGATACATAAAAGCACTATTGGGTAAATTCTCTTTTTATAACATAACACATATCCCGAGGGAGCAAAACAGGAGGGCTGACGCCTTAGCAAGACTAGCAATGACCCCGTCAATCACGGCAAGAGGACACACAATGGTAGAAACGCTGGAAAAGCCAAGCATATCCAAAAATTTCTAAGAAGTATTTGCACTAACGATAGCGGCCCCACTAGCAACACCAGAAGAAGATTGAAGAAAAGGCATGATCAAATATCTGACAGAAGGAGCGGTACCAACCAACCGAATAGAGGCAAGGAAACTCGCCCAAAGAGCGGCATACTACAGCTTACAAAACGGCCAACTATACATAAGCAAGAAGGGCTTCCCCATGCTCAAGTGCGTCACACAGTTGGAAGGCCACAAAAATACTAAAAGACCTCCACGACTGCAAGTATGGCAACCACGGCGGGCCAAATAGCATGATACACAAACTCCTCCGCTACGGTTTCTACTACAGGGGAATGCGGCAAGACGCAAGGGATATCGCAGATTAGTGCCAAACATGCGCCCAATACGCTCACAGGATACGCGCCCCAGCAGCACCAATGTCCATCATCATCAGCCCCATACCTTTCGCACAGTGGGGTCTCGACCTAATCGGGCCACTAAAAGCATCGTCCTGCCAGTTCAAATACATCATCGTCTGCATAGATTACCACACAAAGTACATCGAAGCAAAACCGCTCGTCCTCATCACAACAAAAAAAGTAATCAACTTCCTATGGAAGGACATATATTGTCGATATGGGGCCCCGCTCACAATAGTCACCGACAACGGAAAGCAATTCAACAACGATGAAATGAAGAAATTCACCAACAACTTAGGGACTCGGTTAGTGTTTGCATCGGTATACTACCCCCAGACAAACAGACAAGTAGAAGCGGCAAACAAAAAAATAAAGGCCGGGCTCAAAAGAAGAATGGAAGACTACAACCACAAGTGGGCAGAAAGCCTGTATGAAGTACTCTGGTCAATACGTATAACACCAACAGAAGCAACAGGAGCCTCACCATTCTCGCTGGTCTACGGAGCAGAAACCGTCCTACCGTTGGAAAGCAAGCACCGAAGCCCCAGACTGGAAGGATACGACGAAGACACCAACGAAGACGGTCTAAACATGGCCAACATACTCCGAGAGGAGGGGCAAGACGACACCAATATCGCGCTCATGGTGAACAAGCAGTTAGTCGCACGGTACTACAATAGAAGAGTCAAGGCACAAAAGCTTCACATCGACGACATGGTCTGGAAGGAGGTCATTCCCAAACCTAAAGGACTAGCACCAACCTGGGAAGGACCTTTTAGAATCATCGAGAGCATCACACCAACCACGTTCATCCTCGAAAACAAAAACGGCCTCAGAACGCCTCACACGTGGAACATAGAGCACCTCCGATATTGCCACCAGTAAAATAGGTTCCAAGTACTATCGCAATTACGGCATTAAATAGATTTTTACACCATACCGGGGACTAGCCTCACCCAAACAAACGGTACCGCCACCAATGAAACAAAAATTCTTCAGACCTTTGTCATATAAACATCACGCTACTGGGCCACAATACTTGTAAAATCCAAGAAGCATAGTGAAACCCAACGAGGCACAAGTGGAGTAGCCAAATTGGTGAACCGCTATAAACACTGGTCTTATTTACTTATCATCTTTACTTAGCATTAGTCACTTTCGTTCCATATCTTGAATACTAGTTATTCTTGATATAAACATTGACCGCTAAGTATCACCACTAAGTCGCTCTCGGTCGTTATCCTGAATACCGGTTATTCTCGATAATCACTTAGCCACTTAAAAGTTACACTTGCAATAGACAAATGAATTTTTTTCAGATCTTTCATCGATTGGCGATACCAAACCACACTTTCCATTCAAAAAGCCATTACGACAAGAGTAAAAAACTACTATACATCTGTGCTAAACAAAAGCGATAAAATGCTGAATATAAAAATGCCCTGGGCCTCACACCGAATCAGCAGCACCGTCATCAAATATGCTCAGCTAGCCCAAACCGCTCCCGGTACTTGACCGCCAACCTCTCACTCCTTGCCTGAGAAAAAAGTTCAACATCACGAAAATGACGAGTTAGAGGAGTGGATGGAGACATACTAGGCGTTAAAGGGTGAAAGCCGTTAGGAGTCATACCTTCAGAGAGATTACCCCGCTGACGGTCAGCCTCCTCCTGCTTGATTTGCGCTAAAGCCTTCTGGCTGGCCTCGCGCCTCAGCCGACACTCCTCATTGATACGTTGCAGGTCAACATGATACTTATCGTTAACCTACCCGTTCTCAAAGAAACGAGCCTGAGTCTGCTGCAGACTGTCGCTAACCCTTGCGCTGTAGCGCGTTGAAGTCAGGGCCGGCTTTGAAGTCCTCCACGGCATCGGCCAGCTCTTACTCTCACCGATCTTCTAGCTCCTTCACCTAGCCACGAAGAGCGGTAACCTGACCCTCAGTAATGGCCAGCCGCGCCTTCAGGTCCTCAGCCCGCTGACGCTCTTCCTTCACCTCCAACTCCAGCTGATGGCCACGAAGGAATGAGGCGTCCAAGCACTCATCGGAGAGCTTCTTCTCGCCCTCCAATACCTTGTACTTGTGCTGCAAGGACTACCACTCCTCGCTCGCCTTGACAAGCCCCTCATCCTTCTTCGACAATAGGCCGTTGACGCGAGCCAGCTCCTCGGAGGACGTCACCAAAGTATGGCGTTGATGGCACATCAGCTGCAGAGAAGCGGCAATGGACCTCAGGCACTGCTTAGCACCATTGGCGATATCGGCCACAGTGCCCATGTTGAGAGGGAGAAGAGCGAGGATCTCAGCCGAGTAAGGCGGCGGCCCTTCCCAGTTGCTGGAACGGGCAATGACGACGCTACCGTCAACGGCAATATTAGGATCACCACAGGGAGCACCGCCTAACAAAGTATAAGGAGGAAGACCAGGGTCAGCAACCGAGGGACAATCTTCTATATCGAAATACTAAAGATTGTCAGCATCACCTGTTTCAGGAATGGGAGCGATATCGGCATCGCTGAAAGGAATAGCAACGGTCACCCTCGAACCATCGGCATCGTCCGGCACAGGAATGGGAGCGCTAGGAGTTTCACCCACCCGCCTCAGGCGCTTTAGAGGG
The DNA here is from genome assembly GCA_946800695.1 of Geum urbanum. Taxonomy (NCBI): domain Eukaryota; kingdom Viridiplantae; phylum Streptophyta; class Magnoliopsida; order Rosales; family Rosaceae; genus Geum; species Geum urbanum. Next base: position 29,255,035 of record OX327009.1, read on the forward strand.
GCGGTCTCGCCCTCAGACCTTCTCTTGAGGCGAACGGGCGAGCGCGAAGAGGTCTCAGTCTGGGCAGTAACGATCCTAACTGGGGCACTGTTCCCAACCCGGTCGGTCTGGGACTCGGGAGGAGGAGGGATGTCCGTCTGCTCGGAGAGACTAAGGCTCCTCCCAGAACGAACATCCAGGTCAACCTTCTTAGCAGCGGCAGCCTCCTCTGCGAGTTGGGCAATTATCTCATCGATATCGCTGTAAGCGCTAGACATCTTCCGATCTCGCTTCTGGTTTTTATAGCCAACTGCAAAATAAGAACAAAGGTGTCAACACCGCGACGAAACAGAAGATAACAAAAAAACACAAACAAAAAGCGGCATACTAGGCATCTTGGCAAGACCGGTCATTTCCATAATCCGGTAATCGGCAAGAAGATATACGCTCTTAAACTTCTCACAGAAACCTCTCTCTACCCTATGACACTGCCGCTTCTCAATGGCAGATAAAAAGTACTGGCGCGTAACTACAAAATAAAGACAATTAAATAGAAGAACGCCATGACAAAATGAGAAGAGGAGAACGTCGAGATAGAAGGGTCACCTCGGGCCCGAAAACGAGTGGGCACACGGCTGTTAGGAAAGGATGACCACCCGCTGGCAAAGAAGTGCTCACTCCTCCAGTCAGGGCACGAGCTCGCGAAGTCGGTAAGCCCAAGCGAACTCCTACGCCGCTGACGCAGCGAGAGCGTGCCACCACACCCCTTCTTCATCGAATAGGTAACGTCGAAGAAGTACAGCACTTCGTTGCGTGTGGGGTAGTCCAGGCCAGTCAGCTTCCATAACGTGAACATGGCACTCAGAACTTGGAGCATTAACGGCGACACTTGCCCCACAGCACAGCCCAGCTCCCCAAATATATACTCGTGGAAGGGATGCAGCGGCAGACAAACGCCATAACGCAGTTGAGCCCGATCGAGAGCGATGAAACCCTTGGGCGGCCTAGAAAACACTTCCCCAGGAGGGAGGGACTTCAGGACAACGCCGGCGCCGATCTGAAACTCGGACCTCACATTGTTCAGCTCCGCCATCGAGAGTGCCTTGGGTGGCTCGTCAACCTCTTGGCCATCCCTTAAAGTCCACAACAGGGGACCGTCCAATCCTAAACGGCGAGCTCCGGAACCAGCACCACTATCGGTATCGGGACGCGATGAGGAAGACATGTCACCTGTAAAACAACCACGGATAAGGTCAAAACCCAGCGGTTCGCCGATATCGGATCACCAACCCGCAACTAGCTTCCCAGGCGACATACCCCCCCAGCAACACAGATACAAGCGAGAAAGAAAATGTGAAAGCAAAAATGACAATCGCAAAAAACACTAAGTACGGGGGGATATCGGTTGTCACTCAGAAAACCAAGACCAGCACATCAGGCTCCAGAGAAGTGTGTTGCAACAAAACATTGAATCTAAAACCTAGAAAACCTAGAAATGCAACAACAAAAAAGGGGGGGGGGAGAGAAAGGAGGAGCAAACGACGGCGCCTTACCTGAAAAAAAGCACGGAGTGAAGATGAGCAACGGTGGCACAACACCAGCAAGCAACCACGGCACGACGGAGGCGAAAGGAGAATGGAAAAATCTGTTGTCTCAGAGAGGAAAACGAAATTCTTTCAGATAACAATGAGAAGAGTACAAAGGAAACAGAAACGAGGATTTATATATAAACACACCGGGAAGATCGCAACCGTTGGAAAAGACACGTCGGTCTGAGAGATGGCCACACGTGGTCACCAGAATCAAAAGGATCTGGAACGAGAACCGGTACGCACCATTTCAAGAAGGCGTGACCCTCGAAAGGAAAGGCAATCATCACGCTTTATGGCTACGACAGGATGTTTGGGAACCCCGAGACCCCCTACGCTCACATGTGGCAAAATAATAAAAGACAGCATTTAATGATCATTGGGCAGATACACCTACCACACCGGCTAAAAAGGAGCAATATTGCTGATCAAGCGGCACGACACATAATTAAAGCATCTCGTTTGCTAGCATACGCGCTATATACACTCTTCATTACTGATAACGATCTAAACACTACAAAAAAGCTGTTAGGAGGAACGGACTCGGGGACTTAAGGATTACCAATTCAAACGAGCTCCCCTACCATAGCGCCCCAACGGTTTGAGCTACCCGCAACAGCGCAAAACAGCTACCGACTTGGGTAGGACCGAGTGTTTGGGCACCGTCGAGCAACCCCCTCGGCTGATACAGTCTAAACCGACCAACAGAAAGGAAACTTGGTTACCTATGTTACTTCGGTAGAACGGTGAACTAGCTACTCACCGATCTCGCCCATAACTAATTAAATAAATGTCAATCACACACGCATATATAGGTACACCTATCACCAAGAATCACAACCTAGGTCGCCGAGTTGGGGGACTGCATGGCATGATACTCGGCTCCAATAAAGGTAACATCGCTGTTAAGTACGTACCAGTAATTTCGCCGGTATCACTTCTTTCAACTCACCAACCAAGGTTGATCTCCTTGGCTGAGCGAGTTGGGGGACTTGTACATGTACCTGGCTAAATCACCTTTAAGTACGTGCTTAACGACTTAAATATAAATTATAAATATGCCTCACCGCCACCATGACAGGAACCACCGCCGAGAAGGCTCCAACTCCGATGACCAACATCACACGACATTCGATCAGGCTAGCGCCCACACGCCGAACAAAAGACCAATCGGACAGCACCTCAACGAAAAGAATATACGCACCAGTCCCACATCGAAGAAAGGATAGGAACCCAAGCCCCAATCACCAATATATACCGGTCAACTCAGCATTAAATGGCCCGCATTCAATACTCAATCACGTCGTTACTCTATAAAACTTACATATCGCTTCTGACTTAGGCATCGGAGGGTTGAAGGCGGGCCGTTCCCGTCTCTCCTTAACCTTTGTTGATCTTAGCAACGAGAGCGAGTTGGACTAGAGGAAAGCAAGGCAAGGAGTGGTATTGAAGGCAACTCGATAACGATATCCCTATAGTAACCTATCAACAGACATCACCGATATATAATCTTGTTCAATATCTGATATCCTTATCGGTGTCGGGTATTAACATAACCCAATGTATTTTCTCCTGTGCCTGCTAGGCCTCCTGTGCTTAATTTCTTTTCAGACCAAGATAGGAGTTCGTTATTATGCTTGTGAAGCTCTATACAACATTGCGAATGTAAGAGGTTTAGCTGCCTGATGTACTAGCCTAATATGGCGTCTATAACCTGAACTTGATATTCTTTTTCTAATGGTGTTTAGGTTGGACGAGGAGATTTTATCATATTCTTTAATCAGATATTTGATGCCTAATGAATCTAGCTGAGAAGATCATCTACTATCATGCTTTGTGCAATTATTGATACTATGTTCAATATGTGTTGTAAAATTATTGGTTGTAACTTTGTACATAGTTAGAAAACAGCAAAATAATAATCTTGTTCAAAATTTTATGCGGTTAAATTAAATATTTCAGAAATGTATATCTTTTTTTAGTGTATATTACACTTAAACTGACCATCAGTTGACCCCTAACTGGCACTCAGTTTACCCTCAACTGAGTATCAGTTGAATCAACCTCAATTGAGTATCAGTTGAACGTCAACTGAGTATCAGTTTATGGTCACTTGATACACAGTTTGGGATAAACGGTCAACATTCAAAGTCAACGGTACGGTAAACGTCACCGGAATCCGGCCAAAGTTGTTGAAATTTGGTCAAAGGTCAACACCGGCGGTTAACGGTCAACACGTCAGAGTCTAGTCAACGGTCAATGGATAAGTTATAAAAAAAGTAATGGTAATAGGTAATTCATTAATTAGACTGAGGGTAGACTGATTTTTTTACCTATTTGGTTAACTAGTGAGAATTTTTAATCTTTTCTTTGTTTGACTTATAGGAATTAAAAAATTTAATTTTGAGTTTCGGAAAAAAACCTCAAATTAATAGAGATGTATAATAAACACTAATATAAGGTCAACATCTATCAATCACATGGTTACTACCTTCCACAAAGAAGACAAAGTAATATTACCTGGAACAGGAAATCCCACCATCGACAAATCTGATCTTAATTCATCTCTTTGATTTTTATTTCAACCAAATAATCATCATCGAGTCGATCATTTCAACTGTGTACATGTGGCGTACGTGTGCCACGATCATTGCGTGCATTTATTCAAAATCTTTTGCAGTACGTTATATAAATGCTCGTAGCATACACATAAAGCTTGGATCCTACAAAATATTATTTGAAGGTCTACGTAATCATTTTGCATGTATACATATCGAAAGCTAACATGGCTTCCTATTATAGCTCAAGAACTCTGTGAAGTCGACCAACCAAGTTTTGGCACATCAGTTGTTATGAGGCGTCCCCAAATTCATGCCCTAAACTCATTCAAGCAAAGCAAAAGTTCATTCATGCATGGAATATATTGACGGCATGGAAGAAATTGGAAGCTAATATAATATCAATCCCAATAATGATTCTAGCTAGTATATAGAAATGCACATTCTTTGTCGATTTCTTGGTTTATAAGTCAAGCATAAGGGCTTTGTTTCCATTGTTTATTTTGAAGTATTATGACAATACCTTATACAGAGTTGCATGCATGCAGACAAAAAATTTGATGTGTTTCTGTTGGTCGAGAAATAAGAAGTTAAGAACATGAGGTGGTAATTCGCCAAGCTTGAATCCTGCATAGTGTCTGATACGAATAATATCTGCATCGATCGAAAGAAGATGACATTATCCTCATGCGCACAATCACAGGTGACAGAACACCCAAAAATCCGATCCCTACAAGTTAATTTACATGAACTCGGACAAAAATCAAAAAAGTGAACGAGATGCAGTGAAGCTAGCCAATTAACTTGTGACTCAAGCAAATGAAGCAAACATGTCATAACGGCATAACCTACCAAAGGTCAATCTGTATGCCGCACTAAACAGTATTAACCTAAGTAAAGCTCATTTCGGCGCCGCTTGCTTGCGCTGTAATTCTCTGTCATTGCATGCCATCAAAATCTCGAAGATGAAAAGTTCAAAGCGTTTCATCAATTAACTCTATAAATACACCTCGAACCATTTCAGCTTTCACACCCTTCACTCCTTCAATTCAATTCATTTCCTAAGCTCTCTCTCTCTCTCTCTCTCTCTCTCTCTCTCTCTCTCTCTCTCTCTCTCTCTCTCTCTCTCTCTCTCTTAATGGCGAGTCCCAGAAGACTCTTCTTTTTATCACTTTTCATTGTCTTATTAAACTCGGCTACCTCTACTTCAGTCACTTACAATGTGGCCGATTTAGGAGCCAAGCCAGACGGCCAGACAGATTCAACCAAAGCCTTTCTTTATGCGTGGAGAGGAGCTTGTGCATCGGACACGCCCTCAGTCGTTTATGTCCCGGTTGGAAGGTTCTTGCTTCGCAATGCAGTGTTCGGCGGGCCATGTAAGAACACAGCCATCACATTTCGCATTGCCGGCATACTCGTGGCTCCGTCTGATTACCGAGTCATAGGAAATGCCGGAAACTGGCTTTTCTTTCAGCATGTGGATGGAGTTACCATCTCCGGTGGAATTCTTGACGGACAAGGCACTGTTTTGTGGGATTGCAAAAGCTCCGGCAAGAGTTGCCCCAGCGGAGCAACTGTAAGTTACTTAAACCGTACCTTACATTGTTTCGTTTTCTTGCATGTGAGAATTTCAAAGGTTAACCCAGCTATAGTATATCATCATCAATTATTGCTTGTTTTACTGGTTAGAATCGTGTATGTCACAGAATTATATTATCCATTTAATGATATTGTTCTTAATTAATTATGTGGATTATACTTGCAGACTCTTGGATTTTCCAACTCGAATAACATTGTTGTGAGTGGAGTGACATCCCTGAACAGCCAAATGTTTCACATAGTTATCAATGGCTGCAACAATGTGAAAATGCAAGCTGTTAGGGTTTCTGGCTCTGGCCTCAGCCCCAACACTGATGGAATCCACGTCCAAAAATCAACCGGTGTCACAATTCTCGACTCTAAGATTGCAACTGGTGACGATTGTGTCTCCATAGGTCCTGGAACCACTAATTTGTGGATCGAAAACATTGCATGTGGACCTGGCCATGGAATCAGGTACGTCCATATTATAATGCCAACATGTTGACCAAGTAGTATTAGTTCAACCTAATCAAAGTACGTACGTAGTACTATTATGCCTTACTTTTCTTAATCTACCTCTGAATTTAGTAATTGGTTTGTTATTACAGCATCGGAAGTCTAGGCAAGGACCTGCAGGAGGATGGAGTGCAAAATGTAACGGTCAAAAGTGTTACATTTACCGGTACACAAAATGGTGTGAGGATCAAGTCATGGGGAAGACCTAGTACAGGGTTTGCCAAGAACATTCTTTTTCAACATGCTACGATGATCGATGTCCAAAATCCCATCGTCATCGATCAAAACTACTGTCCCGGCGAAGGAGGTTGCCCCGGGCAGGTATGATCGATATACTCTAGTTTGCTTTCCCAACTATATTGAGTACCTAGCTCGCATTTCAATCTCAAGAATTAAATGTTTCCTTTTCTTGTTAGATACAATCTGTCCTTGATTTGTTTTTGTTTGAATAGGTTTCGGGGGTTCAGATTAGCGATGTGACATACCAAGACATCCACGGCACATCAGCTACAGAGGTGGCGGTGAATTTCGACTGTAGTTCTAAATTCCCTTGTAGCAAGATCGTACTGGACAATGTAAAGCTAAGTTACAAGAACCAAGCAGCTGAAGCTTCATGTAACCATGCCGGTGGAACAGCTGAGGGCACGGTTCAACCTACGAGTTGTTTGTAGGAATTAAGAGCCCACAAATACAGTATGGGTTGTGTTTGCTTGCATCTAAACCAAAGAGGATTATATATACGTACTATTTAAATTTGTAGGAAAATTCTTCTGTGAGTATCAAGTGTAATAGGTCAATGACCTAAATTAAAGAAGTAGTAGTTGCTGGAGCCTGTGGCTTTGGCCGCCCATTGGGCGTGTTCTTGAAGCCTGGCCTAACAAATTTGTTAGTTAATCGATTTTAAATATATGTAGTCCTATATACGTAGTCCTATTATTGTTGTAACATCTCATTAATAAATATAAAGTTAGTAATAATGTAGTCCATTATCTTCTTCAAGCTTTCTTTACTTTACTGCAGTTTAGTGTTTTCAATAATATATAACCATAGATAATCCTATCAACTCCGATGAAGAAATAAAAACTATATATGTTAAAGTAAGTTAAGTTTCTGATTCCTGATCGAGCAGTACGTGTGTAGCAGACGGCCTGATGGCAACCCTAACCAAGATATCGAAGAAAATCGGCAAAGGATGAAGGCGGTTGCTGGAACTGGATGGTAGCAGAACATACTGCAAACTTTTAGAGAAATTACTGAAATTGTATTACGCAATTGAGAAATGAGAAATGTACATTAAATTACTAGTACGTATTATAGTCGAGTACTACAAGTCTGCAATCAAAACTATTGCATCCTGAACGTAATTTTTTTGTGATAAATTTAATATCGTTTAGATCATTTAATTAAGAGTCATAAGATTTTTACCAGGACAATCCGGTACGATATATATAGCTAGTGTGGAGATCAATCGATCGAACAGTAATTTCAACAACACTTAGTGCGTGATAGTGCTATAGCAGTTTCCGCGCTTAATGCGTGTCAAGAGGATCACTCAAAGATTGACTGTATGATTGAGGATAGTCGAGCTTGCTTGGAATCTATCGTTGGCATTCAAGTGAGACATGTTCCGCAAGAAGACAATGGTGGGGGCTATCGACTTGCCCAACTGGTTAGTTATTCTAATTTAGACAAGTTTTGGAGTGAAGAGACACTGTGATTATCAAGGATGTTCTCTTTGAGGATATGCATGTATAATGCAAATTATGTAATGCGGAGTGAAGGTTCCTTATCCCCTCCGTCGTGAATTTCTTTGATTAATATAAATAATTGACGGGGGTAATTGCTGCTGCCCGTCCCAGTTCTTTTTTTAAATAATACTTAATTAATTAATTTCTTTTTCGATTTAAGTGATCATTTTTAAAAATTTGCTTCATCATCAGCGATCATTTGGAATCTAGCTATTTATATTTTAACAAATTCTTAGTTTTGACATGTCACTTTTATTTTTTTAGGAGGTCGTTAAAATTCACTATAGGAGTAAAATGGTAATAATATAGGATTCCACCGGATTACCAACGTGATCGCATAGAAATCCTATCATACTACTATACTATATATAAAACATTATGTAACATAGGCCCTAGACTAACAAATTAACTGGGGTGGCACTCGTAACTGTCAAATTTTTGGCGTACCACCCCTTAATTAGCTAGGGACACCCTCTATACTACGACAAAGGTTTTTGGATTACTCACCCAGAAACTAAAACATGAGATATAGACCCAGAACATGAAGCCCATCAAATTGGCCCATTCTTCAATTTCCTTTACATCTCCAGCCCACAATGCAGCCAACAACCCACCGGCCCGAAAATGGGTTTGAGAAGCCCAAAAATGGGTTTGGATAAGTAGGCCCCATGTCAAGCCCATTGTGGGTTGACGAAGCACCGGCATGCTGTCTCCTGCCGTCGAACGGAATCACCATCCATCTCGCCGAGCCGGAGAACAACACGGCCCCTGAGGACAGAATGAAACCGAGACGCAAACTGCAGATGCCTCGACGATGATGTGTCCGAGATCAGAACACCACCACTCGGCCAGGAACCGAACACGGCCGAGACCCCTCCAGCCCGCCGGACCGAGAACAGTAGCCGCCGCAAGCTTTACGCCCAGAGCCACAAACGTTGACACCGAATTCACCATCCCGATAACAAATGGATCCATGCATATCACCAGTGGAAAATCACCCAAAAAAGAGAACGAAGAGCAAACAAGAACGTCGTCGTGCCTAACCACGCAAAAGCGTCCTAAACAGCGCTAGGGTTCGCCAACCAGACCGGTTTTCTCGGAGCCAAAAGTCAGAAAACCTGTTATCGGTTTTCTTATGTCACATATATTTGTTTTGATTACACAAAAGGATATAATTTTTTGCATATTTCCGATTATATAATAGGGTCTGCAATGAACATGTAAAATTTAGGATCGGAATCATTTCATATGAAGAACAGAAAATTATTGATATAATTAACATGTATAGGATATGGCCGGTGAATGTGATCTAACAACCATACAAAAATTACCAGTGATTGATTCATTTTTAATTAAGTTGATAACTAGCTAGACTAGGAATAGAGAGTAATCATAAGGTTCTCTGGCATCGTAGCATCCCGAATGGGGCCTCATACAATTGTACTTGTTGATTTATATATAATTAATTATTTAACTACAAGAAAATGACCCATTGCCGGCGACTTTTATGTCGCCGGCAATGTTTTGGACATTACCGGCGATTTTTGCCGGAAAAATCGCCGGTAATGTCTTTTTTTTTTTTTTTTACATTACCGGCGATTTTTGTCGCCGGTAATGTCCGTCGCCGGCAATCTCTCGATGGTAATGTAAAAAAAAAAAAAAAAAAAGACATTACCGGCGACTTCATTTATGTCGCCGGTAATGTTTTTTTTTTTTTTTTTTTTTTACATTACCGGCGACATAAATGTATGTCGCCGGCAATGTCTTTTCCGGCAAGAGATTACCGGCGACTTACATTTATGTCGCCGGTAATGTTAAAAAAAAAAAAAAAAAGACATTACCGGCGATTTTTCCGGCAAAAATCGCCGGTAATGTCCAAAAACATTGCCGGCGACATAAAAGTCGCCGGCAATGGGTCATTTTCTTAATTGTAGTGTATTTATCAATATATCGATGCTAGTCTTACCTTTAAAAAAAAATTAAGTTGATAACTGATAAGTCATATATACTAAGAGTAACTCCAACAATGTCACGGAAAGTTTGTTTATTTTGTTTAAAAATAAAATCGAAATCTATTTTAGCTAATCACTTGTATAAATTTACTCCAACAATATCATTTAAAATGTAGTTAGATCTAAACACATGCTTAGTTTTGATTGGTTAATAATAAAATATTTATTTATTAATAAAATATTTATTTATTAATATAATTATTAATTACATTTACAATCTAGAAAGAAAGAATTAATTACAATATTGAATGTTTCGTTACCTATAATTCATGTTTTCGGTATAAGAATAGAGGATGAAAACATAAAATATAGAGAATTCCTAAACTGGCCGACTAATAAGATAGGGGAGCTGCTGGAGTGAATTTTAATAGAAAATCTTTATATTTTAGCTCAAAATGACTTATAGGGAATTTGCTGGAGTTGCTCTAATACACTCATTACCGACATTACCCTATATATACGTACATATGTAACTTTGCCTTAATCTATTCAAAAAATCAAGATCGAGATGAGTTTGTAGACTTTACGTGAGCAGGCATGGAGTCAGAATGTAGAATTCATGATGTAGATATCGTGTCGTTAGAACATTCCAACTCTAAAGTCAAATTCATTAGTTATATTTGTGGAAAAAAAATAAAAATGTAAAATTGAAGAGAAAAGATTTAACTTTTCTCTCTTTAAAAATTAAATTCTCTCATAAATATAATTAGAATTTTTAATAAAAAGTTATATTTAACTTATTTTTTGGAATAATTGTTGGAAAATTATGTTAAAAATTAGTCAAATTGAATTAACAAAATTATTGAAAATGCTCTTATGCGGTCGAAATTTTTTGTTGGCATGGGAACGTTGATCGATCCGTAGATTTATAGTTGAATTATAACTTGGAAGTGCCTAAACCCATAATGATATGTCGGTGTGCATATATATATAGCACCATTTCACTCAGATATATATATTTTTGGTCATTTTCAGGTATAGGGCATTACACCAACTTTTTAATCATATTTTACCATCTTCACCATTCAGATCTTAGGTCTTAATGTGTAGATCAAGCATATAAATTTTCAGCCAAAATGGTGATCGTTAAGGTATTCAAAACTGCAATTGAAGTTTATAAGTATGAACGGTTCAAGTTTAGCAGATTCGGTCTGTCCCTTGATTTAATCTAGTTCGATACCTTAAAGATTACCATTTTGGCTGAAAATTTATAAGAACGAGCTACTCATATAGACTTAATAATTGAACGGTGAAGATGTTAAAATATAATCGAAAAGTTAGTATAATGCTCTATACCTGAAAAATGACCAAAAATAAATATACCTTAATAGAAAAGCCTTATATATATATATATATAATATATACACACACGAAACTTAAAAGTCAAAACTAATCACGTAGCCTTATGCTGCAGATGGAACATTTGCCTGAAACAGGGAATCCTAACGATCAATCCTAGCTAGATCGTTGATTGTATATTAAAAAGAAACCTAGATCGTTGATTGAAAAACTATTCATGAAGTATTCATACATATAATCCAGCTCATAAATAATCTGCTAGGTTTTCAGATGTATACGTAATTTACCTAGCTAGTTGTTGAATCCCTCGATCATCCTAAACTTATTAGCCTAAGGGATCATGTACATTAATTCTTTAAGCACTTATGTACGATTAGCTTTGCAGGCTTTTGTAATCATAACGTCCATGGAAAATATATACTTTTGCCTGTATCCCGGAATCACATGGCTTAATTTCTCTTGTTACTTGAAAGCTTGGGAAGCCCCTAGGGCATGGCTTAAACTCATGCAAGCAAAAGCAAAGACCAGACAAGAAGCAAAATATCGATCGGTGATGACTTCGTGCTTCCAATATTTTATCGATGCGTGCATGCAGGAACTTAAAGCAATTATAGAATATGATCGAATATCCTCGGTTTATCAAGTGCTTTACAGTCGTACGTACGCGTGCATTGTTCCAACTTATATTGTATGTAAAGAACAGGCGGCACATGTTCAGAGCCGGTCGGCCGGCCCCTGAGTTACAGCGGATTAGGTGAACTTTTGTTGGGGCCTCGTACATATAAAGAATTTCTATTATATATGCACAAAAATCAGGAATTATAGGTGTTGAAGAATAAATTTGAATGTTTAAAGTTTGAAAATTGAGATATAGAAATGTTTGGCTTTGATTTTGGGTCCAAAGAAGTATCTACAAAACTACAAGACTACAAGACTTTTAGGAAGAAACTGGGTAAAAAGAGATTTAGAGCAATTCCAACAACTTTTTAAGATTTGAGTTTTTCTCCATTTTAGAGAATTTGTTAGTTGTTTAGCTCAAATAGATTTTCTAAACACATTCCCTATTTTAGAGAATAAGATGAGAGAGAAAATAATATTCTATATATTTACAGCATTCTCTAAATTTTTAGAGAAGAAAATGGTGAATAATGATAAATGTGCAAAATGGGGAATCTTTTGAAGTTGAAGCATAAAATGTATCGTAAACTGTATTTTTTGCTCTCTTATAATAGAGAAAATATGGAGAAGCTGTTGGAGATGTTATTGTTAGAAGGTTGATTGGACACAATCACCTCTAGAAATGGTGTTGTTGACTTGTTGTAGTTTACTGTAATAGTGTTTACTTGTACGTTAAGTAGTAGAAATCGAAGTAGTGTAGGTCAAGTAAATTGTTGTAGTCCCAACAGCTATCTACTTGTAATCGTTCGTATATAACAGAGCTTATGGTCAATGAATATAATTAATTCTGCCATATATCAATTTTTTTTATGGTATCAGAGCAAGGTTTCAAATTCTTATATCGAATTCTTATATGGTATCAAACTCATAATATTCGCATCCACCACTATTCCTCCACCGGACAACACAACCATGGCCATATGTAGCACCAACAATATCAGAGAGCATCAGAATGTGGGAAACCGTCCCAATGGATCTCTAAACCGAGCATCTTTGCATTGTACTTTCTGTAACAAGCCTTACCATACAGAGAAGACGTGCCATAAGAAGCATGGATGTGAAACCTGGTCCTCCTCGTTACCGGCCACATAATCAAGGCTATTCATTTTCAGAAAGCAACAATTCTCCTTCTTCTCATCATGTTCATTCAAATCCAACTTTCAAGGAGCTTCAATCCACCATGCCTGATCTTCACAGATCCTTGTTGCCTTACACCTGAAGCCTAAGCCTACTGTCCCTAAAGCCAATGCGACTTCTGCTTCTAATTTTGCTTCAGGTTTGTCATCCGTTGCTTTTGGTCGATGGATCATCGATACCGGATCAACACATCATTTTACATCTTCATCGAAATTATTAACAAATGCTCATCATTCTACATTACTGCCAGTTTATTTTCCTAGAGGATATAAGGTTGCCATAACCATGATGGGCACCATTCGATTCAATAATTCATTTGCCTTGAAAAATTTCTTATATGTACCAAGTTTTGAAGTTGATATTTTATCAGTTGGTAAGACAATAGATGATTTACAATGTTCAGTGACATTTTTTCCATCTTGGTGTATTTTGCAGGACTTGGCTATGAGGACGATGATTGGTGTGGGTAAGCGGAATGGAGACCTTTATTACCTAGAGACATTGACTTCTCATCCTCCATTAGCACCTCTCGCTTGTCATCTGTTCATCTCATCAACTCTTTGGCATTGTCGCTTAGGTCATCCCTCGTCAGTTCGTATGCAGCATTTGACTAGTTCTCTTAATTTTTCTTTTGATTCCCATAATAAGTGTGACATTTTTCCATTGGCAAAAAAAACTCTCATACCTTTTTTTCCTAGTACAATTTCTACATCAAGAATTTTCTCTCTTATTCATTATGATATTTGGGGACGTCATAAGATTCCTTTTCTTTCTGGTGCTCATTATTTTCTTACAATCGTGGATGATTTTTCTCGTTTTATATGAGTTTTCTTGATGCGTAAGAAAAGTGAGACACAACAATTACTAGTAATTTTTTTGCTTATGTCGCCACTCAATTTAACACTCAGGTTCAACAATTGCATTCTAGTAATGGGGCTGAATTTCTTTCCTTTTCTTTCCATAAAATGGGGTAATTTTTCAACATTTTTGTGTTTATGCACTGTAACAAAATGGTGTAGTCGAACGTAAACATCAACATTTTCTCGACGTCACTCGAGCCCTCCGTTTTCAAGCTTCTTTACCTATTGATTTTTGGGGTGAATGTGTTCTCGCTGCTTATATCATCAATCATCTTCCTACACCTTTGCTCCACAAGAAAAATCCTTTCGACATTTTAAACAATAAATTTTCCGATTATTCTCATATGTGCGTTTTTGGTCATGTTGCATTTGCCACTGTCGTTAATCATCCATCTAAATTTGCTTATTGTGCACATAAGTGCATTTTTGTAGGGTACCCAAACGGGAAAAAGCCATATAAATTGTATAATCTTACAATCAAAATAATTTTTTATCAATCAGGATATTATTTTATAAGAAGACACTTTTTATTTTTCTCAATTAGACTCTTCTAAGCCCAATTCACTTAGTCACACTTCTCTTTCTCTAGCCTAGGCCCAAGCCCAAACCCAAATCCCATCTCTTCTCTTACCTATCTCAGTCGATTTCACAGACCCCATCACTTTCTCCTCTTCGGCGCCTGACCCTTCATCTTCAGCGCCTGACCCTTCCTTTACTCCCGGTGGTGTCGTGCCCTCTGGCGCTCAATTCACGCCTGGCACTGCACCACCTTTGGGTGTTATGGCGACCCTTATGGGCTCTGACCATTCTGTTCCAGCTGGGCCACTCCTCGTGCTTCCCAAGATGGTGCCAACTGTGTTGTCTGCGTCTCTCTTATAGAAATTTACCCCTTAACCTTTTGACTATTAATTAGTCTAAGATTAAGTGAAATTCTCTTACCAGCAAGTATACGAGATCAAGTGATAGTATAGATATTAAAATCGAGTGTCGAACCCACGAGGATTGCATTCTAATTCCAAAACATAAATCAATTAGGTCCTGGATTATGGAATTACCTAAACATGCAATGTGACCCAAAACTAATGAATTAAAAGATGGAAATGTTTCTTACCTAGCTAAGTTCTTTGGAAACCTAACTATGCAAGGGGTGGTGTAACTACAATGAGTGATTGCCTGATTGAATGGTTGACTAACTAACTAAATGCAATCGTGAGGTAAAACAAAACAAAACAATGTAAATATTTGATCGGCTAGAGATGTTGCCACTCAATATACCAACAATGTCCAAGTTATGAGTTTTAGTCGGGTTTACATGCTCAAATGTCTTTTGGATCATAAGAACAAATTCTTTCATTGTCGAAATCATGCTCTCTCAGGTCATGCTTTGTTATGGGTGGAAACTCCTAGGCCTTTTGAGATTTTAGAAGGTTTTTTTCCATCCATGAAGCACAAAGTAAATCAAGATTAGAAGCTAGACTTTTGGTGCTAGACTCCTAATATATTTCATGTGTAATGAGTTTGATTAGAAACACATGTGAAGATTATGGATGGTTTCCCCCGCTCCCCCCCCCCCCCCCCCTTAATCCTCTTTTGAAGCACTTAAAAGTAGGTTCTAATGAAACCTCTCAACTCGCACTTATTGAGTTACTAGTTGAAAGAATCAATAATAGCTACAAAGCCTCTCAGTTCAATGTAAGCTTAACTGAAAACCCTCGAGTCACTTGGGCCTCAAAAGTGTTTCGATTCATTCTCAAGCAGAAGGAAACCAAATCCTAAGTTAAACCTTTTAAGTCTAAGCCTAAGTCAGGTTACATGCTTATCTTCTTTAGGTAAGTGACTAGTTCACTTAGGTTCATTTATAACTCCCCTAGACATATCTCAATTTAGTCATGACTAAGACATGAATATGAAAACATTGAATCAAACCCAAATATACAAACATACCACAATCATATAACAGCCACAACAAACTCATTCAATAGCATGTAGTATATATATTAAAACAAATCCAATTTCATAACTCAAAGCATCATTGCATGTACATCAAATTGGCAAGGGTTAAATCCTAGCCTTCCAAAAGGTAACTACTCACTAAGCATAACTAGAACAAAATTTAGATACATGCTTAAAACTAGAAGAGTAAAGAGATAACCGAAGGGTCCCCTTAGCCAAAGCTCTACCAAATGGCTTCAAGGCTTCTAGCTCCACATCTTCACTTCTAGCTAGCACCCAACTTCAAGATGAGATAAAGGTAGCTCATAGGATTCCAAGGAGCCAAGAGAAAGAGGGAAACTCTAAGAACCAAACCAAGCCCTAGAAGCAAAGATGAGAGGAAGAACACCCAAACTAGACCAAAATTATGGTGTGGTGGTGGAGAGGTTCGGCTCTTCCCTTGAAGGAGGAGCTAGGTCTCTTTTGGTAATGGAGAAGTGGTGGTGTCAATCTAGTAAGGAGAGGAGAGAGGTAAGAGAGCTTAGAGGATTGGAGGAGAAAACTAGAGAGAAAAGGCTAACTAAAACTTGGAAATGTTTAAAATGAAGTGTGGTGTGTGTGTGGGTGATGAGGAGCTCGAATTTAGGAGAGAGATTGGGAAAATTCCATCCCTTAGATGATAGGAAATGAGGATTTAGAAGATCTAAAGGTTGGCTTTGAATCAAGGGAACCATGATCCACTATTTTAGTCTGTGTAAGACTAAAGTTTGAAATAAGTGATATCATGTGGTCCATATTCTTCCTCTTCTGTTCAAATCAGATTGGCATACATAAATGGGTGGATTGGGCCTCCATTGAGCTGTAATTGAAGTGTTTAGGTTGGCAATGGAGGTCTGGCTGACTGTGGTGAATTCCGGCGAGTATCGGACAACTTTCAGCGACTTCCGGAGAAGCTCTTTTGTCATTTTCCCCAAAGTTGCTCCATATTCTCTCGTGACTTCGAAAATGTATACGTCTTCTTCAATAAGTGGGTAATTATTCTCCTTTAATGCAATTCTGAGTCTAACTATGATTTCCTAACAAGAACGAGAAACGTCATAAGAACAATGTTTTATTCATGAAAAACAAGTAATAAACCTAAAGTTAGGAGCATATTAGACATATAATTATGGTCCTAACAAACTACCTCACATTTAAACTTTGCTTTACATTAAGAAAATAAAAAAGAAATGAAAACACACTAAGCTACACTCAAAACTTAAAAGAAACACAAGACCAAACATAAAATGATGTAAGTGTCCCGAATTGTGAACATTTTTCTCAAAGAAAAATGACTAATGGATTAAACTTCTCTTAAGCATAATTAGAATATGAAATCAATGTATGTCTAATAAGTGAAACATGCTACATGTAAAACTAAATGCATGCAATGAGATGTATTGAAACCAACATGGTCTTAACTATCTAACTCACAAGATATCCCTTAATGCACTCAAGTGTTTAGACGGTTAGTGTTTGCACTCAAAAACCAAATTGGTCATGTATTTTTCATAGGCCTGATTTTGAACCTAATACTCCAACAATCCCACACACAATAGTTTCAAATCAAGAAGATTTTTATTTAGGTTGTAATGGGGCTTTAAGGAAGGGGGTTCAATAAAAGAAAGAGATATGATAATCAAAGACCAAACAACCTAGAAAGCAATTCACATGTTGAAGTTCCTCTAAACTACTTCTAGGTGCTATTATTTCTCTTTTTCAAATCAAACCACTTTCCCAAACACTTATTCTTTAAGTACAACACACACATTTTTTTGGATTTTCTTTGTTCTTTTCAAACACAACTCTTTTTGTAGAACTTTTTTCTTTTTTCTATTTTTTTTCTCTTTGCTTTTCTTTGTACTCTTTTTTCATTTTTCTTTTCTTTTCTTTGACTTCTAATCAACTAAACAAGCAAATGACCAACACAAGACCTCCTCCACCTCCCACTTATCTCTTGACATTCTTTACAACAAGCACGACACTAAATTCATATCCTAATAGGAACTCATCATCACTTGCTAGGTTGCCCAGTTAGGGAGTAGGATAAGCGTTTAAGCTAGGTAGATATTTTTTGTATTAATGAAAGAAAATACTAAGTATTAAAAAGGCTGAAATTGGCACACTAAAGGATATATGCATCATAGGTTCAAAAGCTATTTGGCCATGGTAGTGTTCCTAATGCCTGTATCATCTTTAAATACTATTCATGATTCGGAAAAACAATTTGCACGGTTTAAAGCAAGTTTTAGATCACACATAACTAATTAATATCACACATACACATAGGCAATGATAGTTTTGAAACATGTTAATCCTTTTTTTTCTTCTCAAATGAACACATTTTGAGAGACATATGCTTTTCAACCGATTAAAAATACATTTATTTTTATTTTTTCACACATGCTTAAAATCATGCAATCCACTAGCCATAAATTCAATTTCATCATAGAGAATCATTATTAGAACACAAACATCTCAAATTTTTCAAATTTTAATGGATTTTAGGATAAGGAGTGATAATGACATATCCTAATACCTTACATTTTAAAATCAAATTGTCCTCAATCTGCATCAAACCACATAATAGAAAAAACTGTAAAAGAGATAACATAGGCATCATCAAACCACGTTTTATTTCGTTAACACATGTTCTCCTAGGCATAACATCTACCATGCATTCACACTTAAAGGGTCATATAGTCTCTAAGAAGTAGTGAAGATATTAGAGTTCGATCAACCATAATAGGGGCATACATACTAATCATTTTTCAAAGAAAAACGATAATGTAATCAAGCATATAACATGAAGGACATCACATTTAGAACTTTAAACACCTTAGCAATGAATATCTGAAAACTTATATAGGCATTATATATGTTCCTAGTATCAAGTATCTCAACATATATTTCGTTAAGACATCTTTTCCTAGGCATAACATCTACCATGCATTCACACTTAAATGGTCATATAGTCTCTAAGAAGTAATGAGATATTAGAGTCATATCAACCACAATTGGGGCATACATACTAATCATATTTCAAAGAAAAACGATAATGTAATCAAGCATATAACATGAAGGACCTCACATTTAGAACTTTAAACACCTTAGCAATGAATATCTGAAAACATATATAGGCATTATGTTCCTAGTATCAAGTATCTCAACATGTATCACACAAGATTACCACACATAACAAAGACGCAAAACAATACACTAATAATGATAGATCGCTCCCTTATCGAGCAAGAGTGAGCCATCAAGACATTGCAAGGCTAACAACCCTTGAAAGATGTCTACTATTGGGGGTGAGAGTTAAACCTAAGCATCCTAACATAGCATAATTTTTAAACATATTCTCATAAGTGCTAGAAAGTAGAGAGAGTAAGGGAGAAAGAAAGTGTAAATGCTTTATCGACCAACTCCAAGCTCCATATGCATTAGAATGTAAGCCAACGAAGACTAAGTTAGGCCTAGACATCCAAGGTTGCATCTGGATTAATCATGATCAACTAACGATGCTCTCAGAGTTATCTTGGCCTCAAGTTATCGCTCAATGCTCCATGACTCAAAGCCTCACGCACTTGGTCTTCAAAAGTCAACTTTGGCAGGACATTTTAGGTCCATATTTATGTGCTAATTATGACCCTAACTTTATACTTATTGTTTGCCTTCTATGAATAAAACATCATTTTTCTAAAGTTTCCTGTTTATATAAGAAGTTAGGATTTGACATGGAAACACTCTTAAAGATGGTAATTAATCACTTTTGGGAGAAGTCAAGTACATTTTTGCAGTCATAAGAGAATTTGGAGAAACTTTAGGAAAATGACAAAAAGTGGTTGTCGGAAGTTATTAGAAGCTGCTGAAAAATCGCTGAATTTGTCCATAACTGGCCGAATCACCAAATAAGTCCCAATCACTTTGTGCTAGGCCCAAGTGAAGCCCAAACTACCTAGATACAAACTCTAGCTGATATGATTAGGGTGTCACACATTTAAAATTTGGAAATATTAGGCAAACACTACTACAAAAAATGCTTTATTCATTGCCAATTACACAAGGAGTTTAAAAAAATGTGTTGTGTCATAGTATGAAAATGGATAACTACTATCATACATCGGCTTGTTTGCACCACTGTTGTCTGTTAGAAATGAAAAAGTCTACCACACAACAAAGTTCAACTATTACGTCGTATGATAGTGACAAAATGAGCGGCATTGCCCCCTCCATTTCTGAAGTCAAAAATTGTTCTAAACATGGTTTTTTTGAGCACATCAAACAACAGATATTCATATAATTGTTGTCTGTGTTTTCAAATGGAGCTCCCAAAATTGGCTTGCTTGAGTTTTCTTCTATGTCTGAACTATCACACAACGAAAAATATAACAAATTATTGTATCAATACATGTGGGCAAAAACTATTGGATGTCATTTTGTCCCCCCCCCCCAATTGGTAACATTTTAACATAATGAAGAATATAATAATGACGTATCAATACATGTTTGCGGCAACTATTGGATGTCATTTTGTTTTTCCCTCATTTTAATATTTTCACATAACAAAGCATATAACACTGCGTTGTATGAAGAACATGTTTGCGGAAACTATTGGATGCCATTTTGTTTCCCTAAAATTTAAACATTTTCACATAACAAAGCATATAACATTGCGAGTCATGTTCTGATGGTCAATAAATTTTGTGGTCAGTCGTGGTCAACTGTCGTTAGATCTTCATCCAACGAATTATATTAAATTATCTTCCAACTATTTTTTAATTACCTACCATTAGATGTAGATCTAACAGCAGTTGACCATGACTGACCACAGAACTCATTGACCACCAGAACATGACTAATAACATTGCGTTGTATGAAGAACATATTGGCGATAACTATTTGATGTAATTTTTCTTCCCCCCAATTTCATCATTTTCATACAACAAAGCATATAACACTGCGTTGTATGAACAAAATGTTGGTAGCAACTATTCAATGCCATTTGGTTCCACTCAATTTCATCATTTTCACACAACGAACCTTAAAACACTGCGTTGTATTAAGAAAATATTGGCGACAACTATTTGACGTCATTTTGTTTCTCCCAAGTCAAAATATTCATTCACACAACACAAGATATAACATTTTGTTGTATGGTGCAAACCTTCATTAAGTGTCAAAACTATCACACAATGAAGACTGGCGCATAGTTGTGTGCAGTCTAAGACACTATTTATTAAGGGTTTAGGATTTAATGTTTTTTTTTTGAAAGGGATGATTTAGAGTTTGTTTGATATGAATAAAGGGTTTAGAATAAATTATTTCTGTAAATGTTAGAGTAATTTTTTTTAACATATGTAAGTATCTAAAAATTGAAAGGTAAAAAGTAGAGTAGACAGTTAAGATTTGATCAGGTTTTTTTCAGTGGTGAGATTACGTTGAATAATACATGAAAGTACACAGATACCTTTTTTTATATTTTGCTCAATTTCCGATGGGAAGAGTAGCTAAATAAACTTTTTTGTCAATTTTTTGACATAATGAGATAGAAATGAATCCCTGGAGAATGTGTGCTATTTGGTCTCAAATTATTTTTTTACAGAGTACTAAATTATGTTTTAGTCATAAGGTCACTATGACCATAATGTTGGATACACGGATCGAGGTCGTATTGAAATCGAAGAATTTTAAATTTTGGTTTTGAAAAATTATAATTTATTCATGATTGAGTATCACAAAGATTTACATTTTCATATAACCAATAAACAAAGTCAACAACACTAGTTGTCATATAGTAAATTTAAGCAATACAAGAAATCAAAATGGTCTAACGAGAAATGTCATTATACATGTGCATTCACCTTGTAGTAATAGGCAACTTTGGAAAAAATTAACCTCATCAAAGTCCTTTTAGGTGCAGGTCAATGAAGTCAAAAAATATTTGTGAAAGACTTATATACCCTTTTTTATATGGAAAATTATCACCACCAGGGTCTGAATCTTTGCAAAGTCCTCAATGCGATGCCCACACTTTGAAAACTATCAAAGTGATGCCTAGAGTTTCAAAATCATATCAACGTGATGCCTCGAGCCATGCTACCCATGCTGCGCAAACCTAGTTGCACTTCAAGCCGCACACCTTCCCCGCCTCTCTAATTATACAGAATGAAGATACAATCCTCCATCTTTTTCCCACTCCTTCCCGATCAACAAAAACTGATTCCAAAGTCACAAAATCCAAAGGAACTTTTCTGTCAATCTAAACCCAGTCTCCTAATATCAATGTAACATTCACAATAACCACCCCACCTCTTCATGTAATGGAAATTGACACTAAAAACCCCTCAATCGGAAACCCTAGATTATCAAATGACCTTAGAAACATCAATAGAAGATGAAGCCATCACTATAAACCACACTCAAAATTGAACCCAAAAAAAGTGAGCCAGAGCCGATTGAGCACTGCCGTGTCGAGTCAGAGGCTCTTAGCAACGATGTGGAAATTCAAAATCCCTAAACCGACCTTGAGCTCTGGCTCATCTCAGATCCATGGCCGCAGCAGAGCCGCAAGCCACTCTCAAAGCATTGCGATAATTGCGCTTAGCGAAACCGGAGCTCCGCTATAACAAGAATTTAGAAGCTTCTGGAAAAAAATTGAGAGAGAAATTGACGATGAAAAGATTGAAGTTGAGGGACTAAAAGTGAGCGGTAGGAACGTGCAAGTGAAAATAGGGGTTAGGCTTTTCCGCGATGACTCTTTCATGCGAGTCGTGTATGAGAGACTGAATCGTCCATGAGAGAGAGAGAGAGAGAATTAAAAAAATACAAAAAATATATTAAGGGTATTAGTGTCTCTTTCCCTCAGTTTTGATAATAATAAAAAAATTGCCACGTCAGCGACATAAACAGCTCTGTGACTGAAAATTGCTCAAGGCATCACGTTGATACGATTTTGAAACTCTAGGCATCACTTTGATAGTTTTCAAAGTGTGAGCATCACATTGAGGACTTTACAAAGGTTCAGACCCTGGTGGTAATTTTTTTCCTTTTTATATTTTGCTCATTTTCCTATGGGAGTATAGCTAAATAATTTTTGTCATTTTTTTTAAAATGATGAGATAGAAATAAATCCCAGGAGAATGTGTGCATAATGTTTGGTCTCAAATTATTTTTTTACAGAGTGCTAAATTATGTTTTAGTCGTAAGGCTAGGGCACTATGGTGATAATGTTGGATACACGGATCGAGTTCGTATTGAAGTCAAAAAATTCTAAATTTTTTATGGTGTGCTTAAATAATTTCGATCATCTAATCTAACGGTTGATTTTGTAAAATTATTAATTATTCATGATTGAGTATCACAAAGATTTACATTTCCATATAACCAATCAACAAAGTAAATGAGACTAGTAGTCATACGTGGAATTTAAGCAATAAGAGAAATTGAAATGGTCTAACAAGAAATGGGTACATACAAAAATGTTCACCTTGTAGTCATATGCGTTGTGCGAAAATATTAGCCTTGTCGGACATCGTAATGATCCCGGTCAATGAAGTCAAACCATTATTATGAAAATACTTAAATATCCCTTTGATATATTTTTCTATTTTTCCTATAGGGGGAGTACCTAAATTGATTTTTTGGTATAATTGTTTTGATATGGCGACCTAGATATGAACATCACGAGAATATGTGTGTTGAACTCGATATGAAATTATTTTTTAAATAGTCATAAAATTTACCTAAATTTTCAGCTTTGGATATTTTATGTGAACAATTTGGAATGCTGAGAAACTTAAGCCATGAATACATCATTTCTTTTATCTTTCATGATTATAAACATTGGTTTCGATACAATTTTGATTACAGACTGTTGAATATGTATAGCCTCTCTTTATTGAATTGATGTCAATGGTTAGGCTTTTCTTATAATTTGTCTTGATTATTGCTGTTGTCTTGGTAAGAACGTATAATGGTACAAAATGCAGACTTGAATAGAGCATAAGGAATATTGGTAAAGATATGTATTCAATTTGTATATGTGATTTTTGTGTTGAGCAACAGTAATGGGGATAATGGCATTACACCCTGTTCGTTTGATTTATAGGATAGGTCCAAGATCTTTTGAAGCTTAACTTAAAGACATTTGCTAATATTCCAATAAGTTCACATACTGTCAATCACATTAAGGAAGTTAGTATCTACAATCTATAAGCTTGGTTTCTAGAATCTAGTAGTCAACAGTAATCCATAAGTGAATAGCATAAGGTGAATGGCTAATTATTTTCTATTTCTTTATAGACTATTAGAAAGGATAACAAGCAACTTTTCAGTCTCTTTGAAGAAAATGAGGAACTTTTGGTACGTGCAAACCAAAGCCACTGAACCATAGCAGGTTTAGGCCTCTTTTACCTTGTATTTTCATATGAAGTTGTTTAGATGTCTCTTTCTGTACTTTTTTGTGAATTCTGATGTTGGTTTATGGTTTAAGCATCTCACCTATAGTTGTGTGCACTAACATGGATTGTTTCAGAACAATAATTATAATTTTTTTTTTCTCTTATAGTGATGCTTATGACATCTATATCGGATTTGTTTGCTGCATTGAGTATCAATTACTAAAAGAATGCCATTCAGTTGATGTTGCTTGGCAGATTTTCAGTGGTAGCCTAGTAACTTTAGCTCCCTTACTTATCGTGATCTTGTCATTATTTACCTCTATAATGAAGTGGAAGCTAAAGCTTTCTATTTGTTTATATGTTTTTTGAGTAACGCTCTTTTTTGAATTGGTTTATTTAGTACTCATCTGCTGTAAGTTTTTGATTTAGTATGTGTATAGTGCTCCTAATACAGTTATTATTTTGTTCAAGTGTATGTAATAGCAATGTATAATGAAGACAAGGGCAGGAAAGGTCGGAGTTCACTCACATGAAAACCTTTGTCAGTACACTTCTTTTTCTACATTTTCAAAGAGCAATTTTATATCATTTGGTTTGGGTTGTTTTGGTCTTGACTCACATGCAAGGAATGAAATATCCATAATATCTTCGATATTTCCGTGATATTTCCGTGTTTTGAACTTCCCGATATTAATTATACATATCAATATTTTTTGTCCGATATGTCTCGAAATATTTGATATTTTTCGATATATCGTCAAAATTCTCGACATTTTCGAAATTATCCGATATTTTGATTTTACATATATGTTGATCGCACTAAATCAAAAGCACAAAACCCTCCACGCTAATAACCCAAAAGCTCAATCAAATAAACTCTATAAATAATCAACAAAACACAATTTACAAGTTTCAAAACACATATTAATCATATAAGAATCTCATAAAGTTCAAATACAAATTTTCATGTATTTAATTATCTCAATTTCCGTCGATTTTTTATTGAATCGATATTTCATCGATATTTCCGTCGAAATATCTGTATTTTTGACAGTCGATATATCTTCGATATCCGATATTTTACTCCTTGCTCACATGTGATGCACTTATTTTAGGGTATTCCTAAACAACCTATGGGTAAGGAATGTAGCTACTTTGTGTTGCTTTACATGAAGGAGATAATTGAGGACAAGGAACTGTAATTTATCCACAAGGTAAACATTGTCTTATCCAAATTTATTGTCTACTTGTCAAATTCAACATTAAAATGTAGGTCAGAGTCTAAAATTTAAGTGGGAGAAGAGATCCAAACCTGAGCATAGGTATAGCCAAGTATATATTGATGCATCATAAATCAGTTCACCGTTATAAATCAGTTCACCGAGTTTGTTATATCCCAGTTCTGCTAGAATAATTTTCATCGTAGGAAGGACATCTTTTTTTGGGCTATATTTTTGGCAGATATATATATCTCACAATGTTCATGAATGTTGAGGCCATTGCTGGTTTTGTAGATATGCATGTCAAAGTCTGGTTAAGAGAGAGTTAGTAGTAGCTAGGCTTAGGTTTAGTGCATTATGACTAGGAAACTGCTCCTATTTTGCTACTTTTGGATTTATCGGAAATATATTTTGGAATTGTCGGAATTGCATAATGAATATTGGTATATAAGTTTTATTGTTCATTTAGTATTGCTCAGTGATTAATACTATTCATTTGGTCAATTTCACAATCATTACAATTTGTTACTGTTCATTTGGTATATTTGAACTCCAAACCATACAACACAACACTCTTATAAAATGTTGTCTAAGGATAGACATAATAGAGCTTCACACAATTGAACGTGATCAACACATACAACGTTTAATGAATGATATATATCTCCTACGCATAACTCGCACATATCATAATCAAATAACTGTTGTCCTCAACTAAAATCACACAATAGTTTCGTAAAATATTTTGTTGTATGTTAGACATAGATAAACAATGCTTTCATAAAAACTTTCGTTGCATATTGGAACAAAAATACACAATGGTTTAATAAAACATTTGTTGAATGTTGGACCTCGAGACAACCTAAATAAAAACATATACAACAACAATTCTTTTGAATTTAATGATATCTGAACAGTAAACAAACATAATGTCACAACCATATAAAGAACAAAAGAATTGAGTGATTTTATTTTCTTCACTAAATTAGGTTGTTTGATTGCAGTGCCACGCCATGCAAGCTTAATGCAACCGTGCACGCTGAATGCTGTGTCGAATCCCAAGCTCGCACTACAAAGTGAGGGTGTTGGCATGTCTAAATACACAACGATTTCTAAATAAACATCGTTATATGAGATTTTTCACACAACCATTATTTCATCATCATCTGATGATTTCAATCACACAACATGATGTAACACAATGGTTTTTAATGCATGTTCGCAACGGTATTTACCAGTTGTGTGATACATTCTGTGTAGTAGTGAAGGTTTAGACTTTGGCCTAGAAGCCAAGAATCGTGAATCTTGCTTTTTAGCTCTTAGATCAAACTTCATGGTCACTCTTGCACATCTAAGGGTTTACAAAACACCTTATTTTCCCATCCTTATTCATCTTGGTCGAGCTCCCCTTCATTCACTAGGACAACAAATCTCATTTCACATCTTTTCCTTAGTTTTTACATCTAGAGATAGCTCTTACTCACACCTCAACCCTTTAGCTCTCTCCTCCACCTCAAACACCATATGTACAACCACCAAATTAGCCTCTTAAGGTGAAGCTATCTTGCTTCCCTTTCGGTTCATCTCAATTTCCTCTCCCTCCTCACTTGCTTGTACACCCCATTTGTGTAATCAAGTTGTTCCCCCTCTTATGTTCATCCTAGGGTTTGGTAAGGTTTCTAGAGTTCAAAGAGGTGAGAATTAATCCTTCTTCTTCTTTCCTCTTGGGGTTCTAGGGGTCTTCCTTACCTCCTTGTCAAGCTTGAGAGGATTTGGAGCCAAGAAGTGAAAAATGGACTTGAAGGAGCTTGAAGGGATTTGCTTAAGGGACTCCTCGGTTATTTCTTGAACTTGTTTACTCTTATTTATGTATCTAAACTTGATTGTAGTCATGAGTAGTAAGTAGTCTATTTGGGAAACCCTAGCCCTTTGATGTGAACAATTGATGGGTTGATTTATGAATGAGTTTATGATTTTGTGTATGTTTTGTCAAGTTGTGTTTGTGAAAGAGCTACTTTGTGTTTGTGCGTGTTTATGTGCTTGAGCTTCATGATTGGTTTCACCTATACATGTGTTAACCTTAGCTAAGTTAATGTATGTATAAAGAAACTAAAAATGGGACCTTGGTTGAATTAGTTACTTACCTAAGGCTAGATGAACACGTAAACATGATTATGGTCTATTCCAATAGGGTTTACTTTAAGGTTTGGTTTCCTTAGAACTAAGCAAGGACTAGAGCCTCCTTGAGTCTCAACAAACTTGAGGAGCTTTAGTCAAGCACACGTTGAATCGAAAAGATTATTGTGGATACTCGTTCGCTTTCTTGGCTCGTAACCTAATAGGTGCAGATTGAGAGAGTCACTTAGACTTTCTCCCGGGTCCTCCAATAGAGGTTCGGGAAGGGAAACCTTCCATAATTATCACATTATATGCTTGTTTACTTCACTCACATGACATATAGTTAAGACATAAGCCTGAAATGACTTATGTCTTGATCCCGGTTCACTAAATGCTCTAAGGTTGGGCTCAAGTCATCTAGAGTTCGAAATAATCTAGGAACTTCGGTTCAAAACCAAATGTGACTTACAAGGTCACGATTTAGACATAAATTGTGTGAAAAATTCTTTGCACTTATGAGTTAGTTTATAGTTCACAAAGTGTAGAGGTACAATTCTCACAACAGGACACTCCTCGACGTGTCGAAGAAGTGAAAAATTCTGGACAGTAGCTTGCAGAAGACGGATCGAGAAGGACCTTTGACTCGTCGAGAACTTCCCAGAAATTAAGCTTCAAGTTCATGACCTCAATACTCCATTCTTCATGCCCAATGCCCCCTCCCAACCTCAAACTTATTCTTCTTACATACCAATGGCGTCCAACCATCTCGGGTTGAAGTTTAACAACGTTAACACGGTCGGATGATGGAAGCTACAAATTCAAAACTCCATGATTGGGTCCTTAAAGTGATATACCTCCGCACTCTATTTTGTGTTTGGCTCAAAAGCATTAATTTGTGTCTCATGAAGCTTGAAAGTTCTCCCATTATTCTAATTCATCAAATGGATGAGTCCATGAGAACATAACTTAAGAAACTTATATCGTGCACTTCTCAACGGATGAAGACTCTTCAAGGTGACCTTGGTACTAACTACCAATGCCGGTTTCTCAAGCTTGTCCGACTTTAATTTCTTCTTCTTTTTGTGGCACTTTTCCTTGTCCAGCTTCCTTGCACCTTCATCATCATTGGCTTTGCTTTCTACAACATCAACACTATAGACTAGTAGTGCCAAAATTGATGGAGCTTCATTGAAGAACTTGAAGGCTTTTGCGTTATGGCTCATGATAATTTGTGGTCTTCCTTTAGCATTGGCTTGAGGAAAAGGTAAGAACTCATGTTTATCGGGTTTACCTTTTTCTTGGCTTTGATCTTGACACCCTCATGCTTCCACTTGGCTTCATTCTAAATTCTTGGAGGTATCCTAGGTACACTCGGTGTGTCTAGGTCTACAAGGGGTCATCATCATAGTTGGTGAAGCACTTCCCAGTTGAACTACCTCATTGACCACCTGATCGAACTTGATGCTTTTGATCCTTTTTTGGGCAAGACCTGAATTCTTAGGTCCTTCCGGCTTTTTTTTGCAAATTGACTTAGTTTTTCCTCCATCTTATGAAGTGCACATTGGTTCTCATTTTGGATCTTCTTATTCTCATTCATTAAGCTCTTGAAGATATCCAAGTACATCTCCATGTTCTCTGCTCATCGAACTTCCAATTTGCTTTGAAAATGCATCTCATGTTGTGAAACTAGCTTGGTCATCAACTCCTCTAAGTTAGACTTCAACAATTCCCTTCGAGGATGAAGTGCTTGTTGCATCGGAGGTTGTTGTGGTAATTGAGCGAAAGATGCTTATGGTTGGAAAGAGTTACTTCCTATGTCATTAACATACTCTCCACTAGCCATTTTAACTTCAGTAGCTTCATGGTTAAAATTTTGACCATTTACTTGACCACAATGGTTGGCTTGTCTTGGCTCATCCTATGAGAAAATAAAATTGGTACGCATTCCGGATTACTCCTTTTTGTACCATTTGACATATAATTGCACTCCTCAATAGTCTCTGGATGGTCTCCTTGATGTAGGCAACATGGAGCCTCATGCATCACACTCTTGAAAATCATGCACACTGCCACACTAGTCTCTGTAATTTCATTAACATAGCCTCTATTCGTCGCATGTTTTAACAATAGGTCAAATTTTCTATTGATGGTCTCTTCAATTCTGTTGATGACATCTTCTTGTACATGAGTAGCTTGAATATCTCGAGTGGCTTCTTGCATTGAGATTTCTAGTTCCCTCGAGTTATTCTTCACATCCCATAATGATGATTGATCCGTTATTTTCTATAACAAAATACAGGCTTCTTCCATGGTCTAATCCATGAAATCGCCTCCTCCAGCATTATCGACCTTCCTTCTTATGTCTATGCTTAGACCTTGATAAAACTAAGACAAAAGCATGTCTTAAGTTTGGCTATGGTTCGGACAACCAAGCTCAAGCTCCTTGGAACGCTCACATGTTTCATAGAATAACTCTTAGTCTTCCTCACGAAATGTCATCAACCATGTTCTTCTCTTATTGATCTTCCCTGGTGGAAAGTATTTGGTGTTGAATTGCGTTGCATCGCCTCCCATGAGTGAATCGAGTTAGGAGCAAGTTTCTTGAACCATATCCTTGCCTTATCCTGCAAACTTGAAGGAAATACCCGTAGCTTCCATTGTCCCAGATCTATGTTTCAGATGTTGAACCTTGTACATGCTTCCTTGGACTCCAACAAGTGAGAATAGGGATCAGAATTTAGAT
The DNA here is from genome assembly GCA_946800695.1 of Geum urbanum. Lineage (NCBI taxonomy): Eukaryota > Viridiplantae > Streptophyta > Magnoliopsida > Rosales > Rosaceae > Geum > Geum urbanum. The sequence goes on from OX327009.1 coordinate 29,285,446, forward strand.
GTCCTATGATGATTGGTAAGGGTTGAAAAAAACTAGATTTGATCTCAAAGGATTCGCCCGCTAACGGTTGAAGAACAATGCACATGGTATGCGCCGCCAATGAGGGCAAAGCACATTCCCTCAAGGGTCTTACTTCAATGTCGTCTTCATCCATGATGAGTTCTTCCTTGAAAGGAGGATTCAAAGGCATGAAACCTGAAAACACACCAAGAAACCAATAAATATTAGTTCTCAAAACCCTTAAAGTACTCAAAGATTAAGGGCCTTCCATAGTACTACTTCTTTGACATGCAGACACGCTGGTCATATGTTGTGCAATTTTCCACTGGTAATGATGCTTATGAATTTCTAGCTCAAATTATGTAATTGTGGGCTCACTACCCGGATCATCCTATACAGTCAATTTAACTTGATAATGCTAGAGAATTTATATCGAAAAAAGTTCAATGATTATTGCTAAAGGTTATGCAATATCACATGTAGCTATATTAGTTTGTCTACAACCCACACCCAACTCAACTTTACGTTAGAGCTAGTGACTGTGTGCGAATTATGATATATCGTACTTACGCATTTATGTTCCAAAATTGTGTTGCCACAACACACCATGTGGGTTCGTTGAGACGAATGATTATTTATGTTGGAAATGAGTCTCTAACTATTGTCTGCTATGTACATACCTTGACAGGCAATCTCTTAACTACTAGTATTGCAGATTTTCACTTCGATGAGACAGTCTTCCCATCATTATGGGGAGATAAGAACAAGCATGTTCTATAAAACGACATGAATTGTCATGGTTTGTTCCCACTTTGTCTCATTTTGATCCCCAAAATGATAGAGCGTAGCAGATTCAATACCTGATGCGTTTCTAATATCGTTAGAGTGACGAGATCACATATTACTTGCTGCAAGCATGTCTGTAAGGATATAGTCCTTTCAAGAGGACATGGTGCTACCCAAAGGAGTGGGGCATGGCATAACCACCATGGAGGTGGCACAGTGACATAAAAAAAGTGGCATAGTGGCATCACATGCCATGGGTTCCGCTAGTAGAGTGTAGGAGACTCATAGGTTTGATGAATACTCGTTTAAGGAAGGAGGCAACTTTGGCACAATCTGATCAATCGATCATCGATACTCAATATCCATCTCATGAGAATATTTGTGTATTATGGTTATCATTGAGGGACGCCTTAATGTTAGAACAAATTCCTGAGAATATAGAGATCTCTACAAAGTACAAATTACACTAGTGTACAAGAGGACGTGGAATATTGAGACTAATGATATCGAACTACACTACGTTGAAAGTCATAAATGTAGAATTGACCAATATGGAAAGAAGCGATCTAGATTGAATCATATTCACTAACAAAGAGAAAGGTAGTTGGGTTGGTGATGCCGACACACCCAAGTATAAAGCCTCTCGAATTGGGTCTTTATTAGAAAGCGTAATGAGAATAAAGAGATATATACTCACCTTATGGCACAAGGTTTCACACAATGCTCTGTAATTGACTACGAGAAGATAAGATATCTCATAATGGATGTCATAGCACTCCACTACCTTGCCAGTTTGGTAGTTTCTGAATAACTTGACATGCAGGATATGAAAGTGGTCATAATGTATCTCTATGGGGATCTAGACTAAGAGATATTCAAGAAAGATTCTGGATGGACTTCATTTACTCAAATCAAATGGCTCTAGACAACATAGTATGTTTACAATGACAGTGCTTCTGTGGGAAGAAGATTCCGGCGAGATATGCTTGGGTAAGGCTTTGATTCTGCTTTCCTGTAGATGTTTTGTGCTTTGTGTTGTTCGATTGATGCTTTTGTTTGAGCTGTGATTTTGAATTTCCTATACGCACATCGATTTCAAATTTTGGAAGGGGTATGATGAACATTACCCATGCGTGTTGATTTAAAGGACAAGTTCTGGATTTGCAAAGTATTTGAAATCCGAATTTGAGATGAAAGATTTTGGGAAGATATGGTTTTGTTTTGAAATAGAACTCGAGCACCGTAATAATGGAATTATCCATTAATCAACTTATACTCTAAGATATTATACCACTTCGATGAGAAAGTGAAGCTTCAGAGTAATTCCACGATCAGCTGAAGTCTTAGCCCTTAGAGGGATTAGTTTAGTCCAATGGATGATGACAGAAGCGTGTTTGAGACTAAAGTGCCTAATCTAAGTGCAATTGTGTACTTAGCATAATACACAAGACTCGGCTACACATATGTGATGAACTTGTAAGCTAGATTTAGCTTTGCGCCCACGTAATACCATTGCGCTGGCATAAAGACAATTGTTTGATACTTAAAAAGTATGATATGTTTGAGTTTGTTCTATCCTAACAGAGAGACATGTAGGTAGGCCTCTCGCTATAATTAAGAAAGTAAGGACGCGACATGTGGGAATGGCTTTACTTGTTCTGCGACCCCCTATAGCAACAATTCTTGTGATGTGTTGTTAGGTTCTGCTGATAATGTGGTTCTTAGAATGGTTATGTCTTTACCATGGGAAACACTATGATATCTTGAAAGTGTATGCAAACTTTTGTCACTACATCTTCGATTCACGTTAAGACTATTGATCAACATGAAGCTATTAAGAATTCTATATGGTTGAGTTCCTTAGACGCACATATTCAAAGATGAAGTGGTTTAGAATAAACCATTGATGAACCTACATGTATTGATGAAGATAATGATGCTTGCATTTAGTAGATGAAGCTAGGTTACATCAAATGCGACAACACCAAACATATATCGCTGAGAGTTATTGTATGATCAACACATTTCCTCAAGATCATGATGAACCAAGTTCGATATGAGGATAATGGCATACTTGCTTACTAGTCATATGCCAAACAACATTTGAGAAGCATGTGAAGAGCATAGGGTTGCTCAGCTTATATAAACTATCCTGATTGTCGATATCAGGGGGAGATGCAGACTTCATGGGGAGTCTGGCATGCATATGACCATTTCTAAATGTGAAGGACACGTTTTACTCTTTTTCCTTGACCAATGTTGTTTTTATCCTAAAGAGTTTTTATTACTTGGCAAGGTTTTAATGAGGCAACATAGACAAGTGTCTTATCATTGTCCATGATGATTTGCACTCTTTTTACTTGTTCGAAATCACTTTTTCTCCTGAAAAAGTTTTTAGCTCAACAAAGTTTTTAAGGAGGCATCACAGAAGCATCAAGGAAGCATCATCTACCATAAACAGCACAAGGGGGAGTGTTATAGAATATTTTTATTATACCTAATTATGGTACATAATTATACAGTTAATGGATAGTTATGTTGGTATTGACAGTTACCAAATAGTGGGGAGAATAATGGGGTAGCTAATATGATCATGGTGGTGATCATGACTCTTAATGCTCTTCCTGTAACTGTAACTGTTGTAATCTCCTATATAAGGAGCTCTTTCATTATCAATGAAATACACTCAGATTGCTTCATATTTGACATTTTTTACAACATACTGTTCGTTGTATTCTTGCTCTTGCTGCTTGCCAGGGTTGTTCACTTCATCAACTCGACGGCAACAACGCTTTTCTTAATGGTGATTTGGGTACCTCCTCTTGGTCTTCGACGACAAGGGGAGAACTATGTGTGTCGCTTCAACAAATCACTCTATGGTTTAAAGCAAGTTTCACATTAGTTGTTTGCAAAGTTTACTAATGTTATTCTTAATGTTGGTTTCTCTCAATCCAAGGCTGATTACTCTCTCTTTGTGCACAAAGATGGTACATCTCTTACTGCATTGCTGATTTATGTTGATGATAAACTTATCACGGGAAACAATTTGGATGCCATCAATCGTGTTAAGAAGTTTCTTTGTGAAGGAACTTGGTGATCTTAAATATTTTCTAGGCATGGAGATAGCTCGTTCTAGTAAAGGAATTTACCAGAGAAAATATTCTCTGGAAATTATTAAGGATTGTGATTTTCTTGGTGCCAAACCAGTAGAATTTCCCATGGAAGAAGCCAAGCTTTCGAATAAAGGAATATTGCACAAGGATTCAGCTGTTTATCGAAGGTTAGTTGGTCGCTTGATTTATCTAACTACTACCTGACCTGACATTATATATTCTTAGTAGATTCATGCTTGAACCTCGTCAACAACATATGGCAGCTGCTCTCAGAATCGTTTGATACTTGAAGTCATCCCCTGGTCAAGGTTTTTTTATTTCAGTCTCAAAGCCCTCTAACCTTGAGAGTCTTTTGTGACTCTGATTGGGTTGGTTTTCCTATTACTCGGCATTCTACGATCGACTATTGTGTTTTCTTTCAAAATTCCTTAATTTCATGAAGAACAAAAAGGCAGAAAATTGTTTCTTTGTCTAGTACCGAAGCAAAATATAGAGAAATGGAAGGTACTTGTTGTGAACTTACTTGGCTTCGATATTTATTTGCTGATTTACATATGCCTATAGCTGGTCCTGCTATATTACATTGTGACAACCATGCTGCATTACATATTGCTGCTAATCCTGTATTTCATGAAAGAACACCTCATATTGAGATGGATGGTCATTTTATTCAAGAAAAAAAATAATGGAAGGAAAGATTGTTACTTGACATGTTGGGACATTAGAACAACTAGCAGATGTGTTTACAAAGGCTTTGGGGAGAGAAAAGTTCACTAAATTGTTACACAAGTTGGGAGTGCTTGATATTCACTCTCGAACTTGAGCGAGAGTGTTAGAAGGTTGATTGGAAACAATCACCTCTAGAAGTGGTGGTGTAGTAGTTTATTGTAATAGTGTTTACTTGTACGTTAAGTAGTAGAAATCCAAGTAATATAGGTCAAGTAAGTTGTTGTAGTCCCAGTAGTTTTGTACTTGTAATCGTACTGTATATAACAAAGCTTATGGTCAATGAATAAAATTAATTCTTCCATATATCAAATTTTTATAGCTCTCAGGAAGAAGTTGGGTAGGAATGAATGGTCGATTCAAACTTTAGTTTTCTTCAAACTTTATTTTAACTTGTCGGGACCCATACTTTAGTTGTTAGGCTTCTTTGTTGCGTGTCTCTTTGTTATCCAAAAAACTTACGTCACTTACGTCACTTACGTACGTAATACACTTTCTTTTCAATATTTTTTTGATATATCTTATTTTATAATTATAGATTAATTAAATTTTGGGATCCTTAAAATTATAAAACTCTAGACACAAAGCTACTGGGCCTATACCAGGGCCGGCTTTGCACATGTTCCGGCGTACGTTAATTTTCTTCAATTAGATAGAACAAACGGTAAATACACGTATTTTTGATTGTTGAGAAATAAGAGTATGGGTTCTAATTGGCTGAGCTTAAAACCTGCAGAATGTCTGATAGGTCCATAGTTAAGGAATCAGTATAATCGATCATATAATCGAGCCAATTAAGAAGCTAGCTAGGTGACAGGAAAGCTAGTCCATACATTTTCTGGGTTGGTGTTTTCAACTATATATGACAATTTATTCAAATACAAGCAATCTGAACTTTTAATTAACAGATATAGTTATATACCTACCCATGCATTATGCATGAACTCATATATAACTAGTGGCGGCATTTTGTGCAGGTGAGGCAAAAATATTCACTCTTAAACATAATAAATAATTTAGGAATTTTTCTTCTTCTTGTGTGATACCTTAATTTACCCGGCTTTATCAAGTTGATATCTGAACTTTCACAAGTATTAATTGTATACCTCGACTTTCAAAATCTTATCTTAGTAGTACCTAGAACATATTTTTCATCTATCTCTATAATTTTTTTATGATGTGGCAAACTTAAATTTCAAATTGGATGTTAAAATACCAATTTTTCCTTTCTATCTACATTTTATTGTATTTTTCATTGTTTCTTTCAACGAAAAAATTTGACCGACCAAATACCAATTTGACCAGATTTGGTTATGTAAAAGTCAACCTGGGTGGTTGAACCCAATTCGAGCAACCTTGTCTCAGTTGAATCAGACCCGAGCCGATGCCGCCAAGGAAAGTCTAGGGAGTCGGGTCCGATCGCCGATGCTGCTAGACCAGAAGACGACGGGGTCTGGGGAGTGGATGGGCGACAAGGGTCGAGTTTGGGGTTTGAGAAATTGGATGGGCGAGTGTTAGGTCCATAATAATTATGTTCTAATTGTGTTCCTAACTTCATGTTTATTGCTTGTCTTCTATGAATCAAATATCGTTCTTATAACGTTTCCTATTCATGCTAGGAAAGTGAGAGTTGGCAAAAAATGCTCTTAAAGATGGAAATTAATCATTTTTGGAGAAGCCGAGCACATTTTCAGAGTAACAAGAGCATTTGAAACAACTTTGGGAAAATGACGAAAAGTGATCGACAAAAGTTATCGAAAGCTACTGAAAAATCGCCGGATTTATCCATGGCTAGTCGGACTATTAAGGATGACCCGAAAACTCCAAGTTAGGCCCCAGGGAAGGCCCAAACAACCTAGATAAGAACCCTAGATGATTTGGCTTGGGTGTCACACAATTTGAAGTTTGGAGCTATTATGCATGGTTTGGACTCTAGCTAGAAGCCAAGAAAAGAGGATCACAAGTTGGCCCTTGGATCAAACTTCATGGCCACTCTAGCACATCAAAGGACTCACGAAACACCCTATTTTCTCCCCTATTACTCCCTTTGGTTGAGCTCCCCCATGATAACACCTACAACATATTTCATTTTTCAAGTTTTTCTTAGTTTTTGCTCTAGAGATAGCCTTCATCCCTTCCCTAACTCCCTAGCACCCTCCTCTACCTTAAACACCTCCTACATCATCACCAAAAGGCCTAGGAACCTCCATCACCACCATCATACTATCATCTCCACCCTCTTCACTCTAGCCTAAGGTGGGTTCATCATATTTGTGAAGACAAGAAGCAAAAAGGGGCAAGAAGTTAAGAAGTGCTCAAAAAACTTGAAGGCTTTGCTTGAGGGACTCTTCGGCTATTTCTTTCACCTATTGATTTCCCTTGATATATCTAGACTTTATTTTCATCATGTATAATGAGTAGTCCCATTTGGGAGGCTAGGGTTAGAACCCTAACCATTTGATGTAGACAAATAATAGATTGATTCATGTATGATTTATGTTTTTGTGTATGTTGAGTGAAACATGTGTTTTGAATGAGATTGCTATGTGTTTATGATTGTTTATATGCTTGAACTTCATATATGGTTTCATTTATGTATTTGTTGACCTTAGCTAAGTTGATGTATGCATTAAAGAACTAAAAATTGGACCTTGGTTGAATTAGCTACTCACCTAGGCTAGATGAGCATGTGAACATGATTAGAGTCTATTCCAAGAGAGTTTACCGGTTTGGTTTCCTTAGCACTAAGCAAGGACTAGAGCCTCTTGAGTCAAAAAGACTTAAGGAGCTTTGGTCAAGCACACATTGAATCAAAAGGTTATTGTGGCTACTAGTTTGGGTCTTTCGATTCATAACTCAAAAGGTGCAGATTGGGAGATTCACTTAGTCTTTCTTTTGGATCCTCCAATAGAGGTTCGGGAAGGGAAACTTTTCACAAATATTACACAGCATGCTTGTTTGCTTCACTCACGTGACATACTGTCAAGATGTAAATCCGAATTGGTTTAGGTCTTGGTCCCAGTTCACCAAATACTTAAAGTTGGGCTTAAGTCGTCTAGAGTCCGAAATGGCCTAGAAGCTTGAGTTCAAAACCAAACGTAACCCAAAAGGTTAAGATTTGGACATCCACTTGTATGAAATGGACTTTAAACACATACATAAATTGGGGCGTTGTTTGAGCATCAAGTGATTAGTGGGGATTTTCCTAGCCAATCATTCTCTTTTTATTGTGAATTTGTCGTTATTTAATCTCTTTGCATTATTGATAATCAATCAATAAACCTGTATAATCACTCATCGTAATCAAATAATCCCTTGCAATGCTAAGTCTCCAAAGGACTTAGTAGTGTGAGATACACTTCCGCATTTCAATTTAGTTTAGTGTCAAGATTAGTGTCTAGTTAACAGTGATCTAAGTGCATTATCATTCGAACTAAAGAGTTCAAGTGGCTAATCCTCGTGGGTTCGACACTCGACTATTAGAAATTATATTACTTGGACCCCATATATTTGTAGGAAGAACTAACTCTTCATACTGATGGGCTAGAAAATAGTGCATAAAGTGTGTAGAGGGGAAATTCTACAACAAGTTTTTGGTGCCGTTGTCGGGGATTAGGCTTATTTTAATTCCTTAGCTTCGGATAGCCTTGATTGCGGTAAAACCGGACATTTTGCTTGATAATTTTTTCTTTGCTTTATAGTTTCTTCATTTTATCATTTAGAACTTTGATTTAATTGTCTTAGATCCCCTGAATACTTTGGTTGATAGCTTTGAGGTGATTTTGTGCTAGAACTTGTCCTACTAACCTTTATGCAGGGCATACCATTCGACCCGTCACGCTTTATTCTCGACCCGTCGAGAACTAGTTTGGAGGGAGACAGAAGCTTGCATTCGACCCATCGAAATATATTCTCGAATCGTAAAAAGTTGCCTGTGTCATCAAACACAGGCGTGCTTTCGACCCGTCGAGTTCTTGCTGTGCTCGAAGGTTGTTTCACTTGTCTCTTACTCACTAACCTTGAGTTATTTACATTCTTGGGAGCATATCTAAGTAGTGTCTTTGTTTTACGCATAGTAGTTAGTGTGTCTAGACTTAGCAAATTTAATTTTCGCTACACTTTAGATTCTTAGGACTTTATTTGGTAATTTTGATATATTGGATCACACACGCCTTTACCTCGATTCACCTCAGTGTCTATAGCACTGTGAATGCCTCTGCACCACGTACAGAAATCACATTTGAACTCTTAGAGTCCTCATTGATGTTTCTTTAAGGGGGTGTCAAAGAAGCACTGTGGAATGCCTTAAAGGCTTTGAGTATTTTCAGAGTTTGCAGGCCTAACATAAATTGGTTGCTTAGTGTGATTTTCAAGTTTATGCCATTCAATCATTTGAATCAACACACACCATCTTGTAGAACACTATTCGTATTGTGAAAATTTTATTTTAGGTTTGACACCGTGGCTTCGTAGGGAAGGTTCAAGTATAAGTAGTGAAGAAGGGACTGATACACCTTTGTTGTGGGTTAGTACTCGAGAGGCGCTTGGGAACTTATTGGATCTTGCAAAGGAAGCACAAGGAGTGACTCCAGCTAGTGGAGCTCGTATTTTCTGGGTTGAACTAAATCCTCAAATTGAGGAGGAAGTTGAGCCTCAAGAAGTGGATTCATTAGTTGAAGAGGAGGTTGAGCCTCAAGAAGTAGATCGAATTAATATGGAGGAAGAGGTCTACGAAGGGAGAGTATTGAGGGAGTGTGCCTTACCCTCTTTGGCGCAACATACAGGGTGTATAGTGTTGCAACTATTGGCAGGAGAATGTTTTGAGATCAAGACGAGCTTCTTGCAAACTTTCCCTATCTTTCGAGGCCATGCCAACTTAGACCCATATTTACACCTTTTGGAGTTTGAAGAGGCATGTACTCAATTGAATATCCGTGACATGGACGCCAGACAATTGAGATTACGGGTGTTCCCTTCAAGTCTAAGAGATGAAGCTAATGAGTGGCTCAACAAGCTTCCTCCCAATTCTATCAACTCTTGGGAAACCTTGCAAAAGAAGTTCATTACCAAGTACTTCCCTTCGGGCAAGATTAATGAGAGGAGAACAAGTTTGATGACATTTCGGGAAGAAGAGGGAGAACTCTTTTGCGAAGCATGAGAGGGCTTCAAAGATCTAGGGCTCGGATGTCCGAATCATAGGCAAACCCAAGACATGCTTATGTCTTTTTTCTACCAAGGGCTAAGTACGGAGACAAGGAGAAAGGTCGATAATACTTGTGGTAGAGATTTTATGAATAAGATCGAGGAAGAAGCCCATATTTTTCTTGAGAAATTGGCAGAGAGATCGACTCTGTTAGATGTAAAGCCCAGTGTGAGGAAGTCAGCAATCTCAATGAGGGAGACCACCCAAATCAATAGGGGTGGTATAGATGAAGTTAAGGGATCCCACATGCAAGATGAAGCCATTAAGCGGCTTAAGGAGTCAATGAACAAGAAGTTTGAGCTTTTAATGAAGCAAAATAGAAGTGGAGGTCAAGTTCACCAAGAGTCAGAGATTAGTGTAGAGCCAGTCACTTGTTTGATTTGTGAGAGTACGGTGCATAAGACATTAAGTTGTCCTCACAAAGAAGATTACCCTGAAATTATCGAAGAGTTCAAGGGGATCTTCTATGAGCAACAAAAGAATGATCCATACTCTAACACCTATAACCCGGATGGAGAAACCACCCTTACTTCTCATGGGGTGGTCAAAATCAAAATCAAGGCACCCTAGGAGGTGAAGGTGGGTTGCCAAGGTCAAATGGTGGTTTCCAAGGACAAGGAAGAAGGTACAATAAAAGGGGAAAACAAGGAAATTTTGGTGCTTCCGGAAGTGGAAGTAAGAGATTCTCAAATTATCAAGGAGCTCCCGGATTTGTACTAAGACCGAATGGAGAATTTATCAATGCCTCGGGTGGTAACACTTACCAACCACGAGCACTTTTTGTAGCAATAGCTCAACAACCACCTTTACTCCAAGCACCAATACCTCCACCACAATTGGAGGCACCCAAGTTCAACATGGATGAGCTTTTGGCTGGGCTATTAAAGAGCCATGATGAGTTAGCAAAGACTCAAGTGGAAGACAAGAAGACTTTTTTTGAGATCTTCATGAGTATGAAAGGGGATAACCAAGCACTTTGGAATGAGAGCCAAAGCATTATTCATAAGTTGGAAATGCAAGTGAGTCAATTAGTTAAGGCACATTAAGGCCGAGGGAGTAATAGAGCTTATGAGTTTCTCTCCACCACGGAGAAGAACCCCAAGCATCAAGTCAATGTAGTGAAGGTGGTGTTGAGATCTGGGAGAGGATTTGAAAACTATGGTGATGCTTCTATAGTGGAGAGTGATGATGAAGATGACTTGGATACACCATTTGTGTCTAAGAATAATGCCGGACTTAAGAAGGCTACTATGAGTAGAGAAAAGGTGGTGAATTTTCAAGAAAATACCTCTTTGATTCCGTATGAAAATGTTAGTGAGTCGAAAGATAATGAAGATGAGTTTGAGGTTGAGCATGTAAGTTCCGAAAGTAGAATGAGTTGACATAGGGCTGCCGAAAAGAGTCTAGAAGGTAGAGACATGGTTAGAGAGCATTCCGGGACTGATTTGGGGAAAGAACAAGAAGAGGAAGCTGCCTAGAACTTGACGGGTCGAGACTCATAGTTGACCCGTTGAATGAAGCCCACTGTCTAGGAAGCCACAAATTCTTGACCCATTGAGAATCCTCCTCGACCCATCAAACATAAGAGTCAGGACAAGTCTAAGGGGCATTCCGAGAAGGTTCAACGTGATGCGGATGTATGTCTTCCCTTCCTTAATGTAAGGAAGAGGGAGAGAGCTCAAACCAACTTGGATTGAAAGACCAAGAAGTGTTTGGATGTCTTCAAGAAGGTTGAGATCAATATCCCCCTTCTTGACGCCATTCAAACTATTCCTATGTACTTCAAGTTCTTGAAGGACCTTTGCACCAACCACCGATTAAAGAACAAGTTACAAGGGTAGTACCGATCCGAAAAATTGAAGCTTAATTCTACGGTGTCGACAATCATTCAAATAAAGGTACCTAAGAAGCTAGCATATCCGGGGAGTTTCTTTGTGTCATGCATGCCCAATTGGAACCAAGCACTTTCCAAGGACATTGATAGATCTTGGTGCTTCTATCAACTTAATGCCGTACTCAGTGTACAAGGAGATTGGTTTAGGGGAGATTAAATCGGTGAGCATGTCACTTAAACATGTCGATATAAGTGTGGTGCATCCGAGGGGAATAGTAGAAGATGTATTCATGATGAAAGGTGAGTTAGTGATCCTTGCTGACTTTGTGATCCTAGCTGACTTTGTGATCCTTGACATGGAGGACTCAAGAGGGAATGAAGATCTCCCAATCATCTTTGGAAGGGCCTTCATAACTACAGTCGAGACGAAAATCGATGTCAAGGGTGGAGTGCTCACTTTGGAGGTCTTTGACAAATCCAAAACCTTCCAAATCGTCCATGATGCGGGTCCTATCCCCAAATTGCAAGCATTTAAGGTCAAGGTAATCGACAAGGAGCTTGATGAAGAATTGGAAGATATCTCTAATCAAGTATACATGGAAAGTAGTCCTAAAGAAGGGGTTAATTAGGCATTGATTGTGAGGTATAAAGAGTGTTTTCTATGGTCTACCATTGAGGGACATGCGGCTTTTGTGACGACCCGAACCGTTGAATGTGTACTTATTGGTCGAGCAGTGACTTTGTGAGTTAATCATACTCGTGGGATTGTTAGCGACTAAATTATCAGGTAAGAATTAGATTTGAGTTCCTTCACGAAAGTTTTAGAGAATTTAATTTCGAGTTCATAGGAATTTTTGGAGGATTATTTCGAGTTACGTGGAATAAGTTATGAATATTTTTGGTCGTTGGATTTAGTCGTATTTATCCGTTTGGTTTCGATACGATTTGGACGATACGTGTATGGTATAAATACGGGATGAATACGTGACGATTTTAGAAAGTTTCCCAAAATGAAAATCTGGCCTGTTGACCACTTTGACCCGTGGGTCAAAACTGACCCATTTCAGGCCGAGTTTTGTTTTCCTTCTATGTGCCTTATTCCGGCGTCTTTTGGCCGTAGTTTCTTCATGAAAGTTGTTGTTTTTATAGGTCATTCACTCAATTTGGTTGCCGGATGAAGAAGTTATGGCTTGTCAAAGTTCGAGAATTTCAGTAGGTTTTCTGGCGAAATCGCTGGCGACGGTGGATGCCGAGATGAAGGTCGACTTGTTAGGGGTTTTGTACCTCTTGGGGAGAGAAAACTTTTAGAAGTAGTCTTGCTCCTTGCCGTGGCCGGTGGTGGCCGATCGGAGTACATGAATTCCGGCGAAGGTTTTCGATTTCAAGGTGAGATTTGGACCTTTTCCGGTCAAAATTGGGCTTAACTTTGAACTAGAAAGTTGTTGGAAATGTCTAGATATTCAAATCCATGTGTAGGTTGAAATTTTCTGGGCCGATGGAATTTTCCGGCGGCGGCGGCCCTGCGCGACGTCGTGCGCGGCGGTTTTTCGGCCGAGATGATTTTCGACAAGTTTTATGTCATTTTGCTCGGAATCGCGCACTGATCGCAGTGGTGAGGTTTATATCTTGAATTGAGCATCAGAATTTGTAGCGAGGTTTTATAGTGTGTTTATTGAATTTTTGACGATTTCGTCGATATTGGAGTTATATGTTTCCGGGAATGGTTGATTCTCGAGATGTGGTTCAAGGTTTTGAATTGTGATTTTGAACAGGTATTTATGATTATTCAGGGGATCGTGATCGTCCGTTTGGCGAGGGATTTTCCGCCGGATCACTGGATTAACGCGTTTTGCGTCGTGCTTGTCTGTGAGTGGACACATTTCTTTTCACTGATTGGTTATGAGTCTTTATATTATATTTTACGAGCATGAGCATGCATATGCGATTATGATTTATTCGAGCATGTGTTTTATGATTATGCATTTACGAATATGCATCGACGAATATACTTTTATAATTATGTATTACGAATATGCATTTACATTATACTTTATACATTTGCATGAAACTATTTATGATTTGGTTTACATAGAGTACAGTCTTATTATATGTGGTTGTATCGATACACACTTGCATCTCGGTTGATCCCCGAGGATGTTTACCGGGGGAGGCTGTGACCCCTGACCCGAGGCCTTTACCCTTGGGGGGAGGGGGGGCATACCTCTGACCTGAGGCCTTTTCTGGCTTGAATCACGTATGGGTCTAGGATCCTGTGATTTGGACTGTACTAGCGCGAATGTGTCCATAAGTGACCCCGCGAGATTTTCGATGCATGCTCTATACGCGTGAGGAGTTAGAGTCTCCCTCGTGTACCTTATTATTTTCATGCATTTAGACTCGCATATGTTTTTATAACATATATATTATTCGGCGAAAGACGTTTATTTTCGTCCACTCACTCTAACAGTTTATATGTCTTTCCCTGGGCTCTTCGTTTTCTTTGCCCAGTTTGCAGTTTGGATTCAGGTGTTGCACGTTGAGGTTGGAGGCATAGTATTCGAGCCACTCTTCCTTTTCAGTAGGTTTCTTGTTTGGCCTACTGTTGTGTATATATGTATATACTAGAGGTCGCTCTAAATACTCTGATGTTTATATTTTCATATATTTTTTTCGGATTTCTGTAAAGCTATAGTTTTGTTTATTGTTTTACATTATGATATGTTTTTGAGAAATCCGGATGGGATTGGTGCCCACGGTTTGGCTTTTGTGGCATAGGATGAAGTGTATTTTCGGGTGCAGGTTAATGGTCACTTCGTGCTATAGTGAAACTCTGCCAAAATTTCTATGGTTTTCGAAAGTTCATGTTTTTAGAAAGGGTTTGATTCTGGTTTAGGAAACTAAATCGGGGTTGGGTCCTTTCAGCTTGGTATCAGAGCATTAGGTTTTAGGTTCTGTAGACTTTTGTAGTCGTGTTTACTAAGGATATTTGAGAATGTACAGCATGTCTGGAGCGATGACCCGACCGGCCGGCTGATACTCATCAATGCTCTGGGTGTTGTATGCTTTCAAATGTTTAAAGTTCCATGATTACGTCCTGTTTGTTGTGAATAATGTCTTATTCATTAGGATGCCTCCTTGACGTGGTTTTCGTGTTAGTAAGGTTGTGGATCCTATTGAGGATCATTCGACGCGTGACTTGATAATATGAGTTGTGGGTTTGGATAAGCATTCTGGGTTTAGAGATATGTGTGGCATGGTTTGCCCGGTTGTGCGTGTATGGGTGCCTATATGTTGCTTCTGAGCAGAGAATTGTGGTAGTTAATGGTTTGCTTGAGTCAGATCATTGGAGTTGGTATTGTGTGAGTTCCTGTTACGACTCCATGACCTACATTCAGGGTATTGTTTATACGTTTGCACGTGTTATGTGGCTTCAGAGGAAGCAACGCAGGAGGTTCGAAATGAGTTTGAACCTGAGCATCGAGGGGATTTTAACTATTATGCCACTGGACAACCGTGATGAGCTTGATGTGCTGCACTCAGAGGCGAGGACATTGAGAAGGAAAAGCATATGCGGTTTCAGACATGTCGGTTTGAGGAAGGTGAACTTAGTCGTGATACTTTGATGAGGTTGAGTTCAGGCATCTCGGGATCAGTAGCTTCATCAGGCTGTGGCCTTTTCGATTATGTTGAGGGTCATTTAGACAAGGCGGAAGATCTGTTTGGTGGAGAAGGAGATCACAGAGTAGTGAACTAGTTCCTGTGGCATGAGTCAGGGTGGTCGTTGGTGATCCTTCCACACAACATGCGTCACTGTGGTTTGCGTCAGAGGAGCACTCTCAGTTGCTATTATTGGGCAGAGTTTCCCTAAGGTTTGCGTCAGAGGAGCACTCTCAGTTGCTATTATTGAGCACAACCCTGTGTGAGGGCAGAGTTTCCCTAAGGTTACCGTTGCTGGACATCCATAGCTATTATCCTTGCATCTTCACTTCTGGGTTTGTGGACAATGTTGTATCCATTTGATGAGATTATGAGTATCAGGTAGGGTATCGAGACTATGAGGTTTGCAGGAGGTTGTGGACTAGCTACGGAGTGGTTGTTACTGGACATTGAGGATTTTGTTATGTTTTTGGAGGATGGACTTCTTGGTGACCCATTGGACTGTGGTTGTTCGTCATAAGAATATTATAGTCCTATGACGTCCAGTCATGCCAGAGATCTTGTTTAGAGGTGAAAGAAATGCTTTTCTACTACGTATGGTTTCAGTAATGAGGCTGAGCTGGTGATGAAGCAAGGATGTATGCCGTACTTGGCACATGTTTGTGATGTTAAGGTTGGTGTACTTGATGTTCGTGATATTAAGGTTATTTGTGAGAATCTAGATGTTTTCCAGAGAATTTATCAGAGTTGAGGGAGTTGCAAATTCAACTTCAGGAACTGTTTGAGGAAGGTTTTATTTGATTCAGTGTTTTACCTTGAGGTGTTCCAGTATGTTTTATGAGGATGTAAGATGGTTCGATGAGGTTGTGCATCGACTATCAGAAGCTAAATCAGGCTTCAGAGAAGAGCAAGTATCCTCTACTTCGGATTGATGGCTTGTTTGATCAGCTTATTGGAGTTTCAGTTTTCTGAGATTGATTTCAGATTTGAGTATCATCAGTTTTGATCAGAGGGTCGAGTTTGAAATGGTCAGATACCTGTGAGGAGAGTTACATATGGTGGTTAGAATAGAGATTGATTACTGCACCATTGTTCACCATTACGTTATTGTGACAACCCGGAACAGAATTAGCAGTGTAATCAGCTTAGTCCATGAGGTTATGCGTAATCGTAGATTTCCGATAGATAATTGAATCGCTAGACTTGATCACGACTTAATTATTGGCTGAGAATTTGAGCTGAGTCTCTTCTCGAGAGTCGTTGTACGTGTGATTTCGAGTTCGTGGGTGGTTCCGGATCATTATTTGGACGACCGAGGAATAAAATATGAATATTTGAAATTTCGGCATAATCGGTTTAAAATGGCGGCCTTCTTAGCGACTAAATTACCAGACGAGAATTTGATTTCAGATTCTTCACAGAAGATGTAGAGAATTTAATTTCGAGCTCGTGGGAACTTCCGGAGGATTATTCCGAGTTACGAGAATTATGTTATGAATATTTCGACAGGTGATTATTTAATCGGATAAGCATGTGATGGTTTGAACCGTTGACTTTTTATCGGATTTGTCGAACTATTTGACTTCGGGTGGTAATTGAAGAACATGTCGAGATAATTTGTTGCCGCGAGAATTATTGAAATCGGAATTACGTCGCGAAAGTTACACGTGTTTAATGTTTGTCGAAATGTGTAATTTGGAAGTTTCTATTTTTGGCAAGTATTTAATGTGGTTTCCCCTTTGGGAAAGTCAAAATCTGATCATTAATGGAGTTGACTGGTCAACTCGGTGGAGGAGATGGGTGGCGCGACGGTGCACAGCTCGCTGGCGGCGAGATGCCGTCCGGCCACCTCCGAGCTCGGCGTTAGTCCCAATCGATTCGTCTCGGCGTCCCGATCCCATTTCTGGCCACCTCTCACGACGTGGGTCGCCGGAGGAGGAGGAAATTCCGGTGGAAAGTTTGTGAAATTTGGGGGATTTCGGGTTGTGATTTTCTGGCCGATTTGAGTTGTTCAAAGCACTGGGCTTTGAAGCCCTCATCACCAAGAAGCTACCATGTAAGTATGGAGTTCTAATTTTGCTTGTACATGGAGAATTCATGGATTGAAAAGTTTGTGTGATTTTGGTTTTGCATGAAATTGACCTAGTTAGAGTGAGAATTGGACTTCGGTGTAGTTATGGAAGTTGTTTGTTGGGTGATTTTGAGTGGAATAGGTGTTGCTCCGCCTAGAAAATTTCATGTTGGGTGGCGCCGCCGCCGCCGCCGGCGGTCAACGGTGGTCAACAGTTGACTTTTCGTGGTTTTCGACAAGTTGGATGTCGTTTCGCTTGGAATCACGCCCCGATCGCAGTGGAGAGGTTCGTTTTTTGATTTGAGCATCGGAAATTATATCGAGGTTTTGAGGTGTGATTATTGGATTTTTGACAATTCGTTGTATTTGAATTATGTGTTTCCGAGAATAGTTGTTTCTCGTGATTTGATTTGAGGTATCGAGATATGATTTTGAAAAATGGATTTTGTGATTATTCAGGGGTTCGTGATCGTTCGTTTGGCGAGGGATTTTCCGCCGGATCACGGGATTAACGCGAACTACGTTACGCTAGTCTGTGAGTGGACATTTCTTTTCACGGATTGATTGCGAGTCTTTTATATATGTTTTACGAACTTGAGTATGCAGTATGATCGTGATTTTTACGAGCATGTGTTTTATGATTATATATACGAATATGTTTTTACGGATATACATACATATAGATTATGTTTTATGCATGTGCATAGAAAGGATTTATGATTTGGTTTACACAGAGTACAGTCTTAGTATATGTTGTTGTATCGATACACTCGCATCCCGGCTGATCCCTGAGGGTGCCTACCTACCAGGGGGGACTGTTTCTTATGCCGATGTAGTTCCGGATGGAAACAGATACCCTGACCTGAGGCCTTTCTGGCTAGAATCACGTGTGGGTCTGGGATCCCATGATTCGGACTGTACTAGCACGGATGTGTCTACGAGCGACCCCGTGAGATTTTTCATGCATGCTCTGTACGCGTGAGGAGTTAGAGTCTCCCTCGTGTACCATTTGATTTTTATGCATTTGACTCGCATATGTTTTTATAACATATATTAATTGGTGAAGGACAGTTATTTTCGTCCACTCACTCTAACAGTTTTCATGTCTTTCCCCTGGGCTTTTCGGTTTCCGTACCCAGTTTGCAGTTCAGATTCTGGTGTCGCATGTCGTGGTAGGAGGCATAGTATTCGAGCGATGCTTCTTTTATGGTAGGTTCTTAGCTTAGCCTACTATTTGTATATGTATACTAGAAGTCGCTCTGAGTATTCTGATGTATATTCTTATACGATTTTCCACGGATTTCTGTAAAGTATAGTTATATTTACTACTTTACATTATTGTTGATATATTGAGAAATCCGGATGGGATTGGTGCCCACGGTTTGATTTTTGTGGCATAGGATGAAGTGTATTTTCCGGGTGCAGGTAATGGTAATTCCGCGTTAGTAACAAAACTCTGCCGAAATTTTGATGGTTTTTGTTGGTTCGTGTTTTCAGAAGGGGTTTGATTCCGGTTTAGGCAACTAAATCGGGGTTGGGTCCTTTCAGTTATATCAGTGAGGATAATGTTATGTATAGTGATGTTTCGAGACTAGATTTTGGTCGAGTTGAGCTACAGCATGGCAATATGATGATATATGGTTCCAGGCAGAGGAAGCTTTATGAAGTTACGTATCCTATGTATGATTTGGGAGTAGCTGTCTTTGTGTTAGCATTGAAGAGTTGGAGACACTACTAGTATGGCGTGCAGCGCAGTACAGGATGTACACTGATCACTTGAGTTTCATCTACTTGCGTATTCAGCCAGATTCGAGCATGAGGCGGCGTAGATGGATGGGGTTGATTAACAACTGTGACTTCACATTTGTACTTTGACTACCATTCAGGGGAGACCAACGTTGTTGCTGATGCACTTAGTCGAAAATTTGGAGTTTCTATTTTTCATGTATGTGTTGCAAGAATCTCATTGTTAGCTGAGTTGCGATCTACAGGAACTGAGTTAGAGTGATATGATGGCGCATTGTTGTCTAGTTCCAGGATCGACCTTTGTTACTAGATCAGGTCAGTGAGGTTCAGGATGCGGATTCCTACTGGTTGGACAAGAAGAATGCGATTCAGAATGGTGTTCCAACAGAGTATCAATTGAGGAATGTTGGCACTTTGTTGCGCAGACGAAGGCTATGTGGGCCCAGAGACAATGATTTGAAGAGGGAGATACTTATTGAAGCTCATGGTTCTATATATGCTATACATCCAAGTAGTACGAAGATGTATCGGATACTTAGAGTTTACTACTACTCGTGGCGCAACATGAAAAGGGAAATAGCAGCCTATGTGAGCAGATGCCTGATTTGTCGGCAGGTGAGAGCAGAGAGACAAAAACTTGCTGGGAAGTTATAGTCATTGAAGATTCCCAATTGGAAGTGGGAGCATATCACTATGGATTTCGTGAAAGATTTCAGTGGGCAGGTTGGCATAGCTGTATTTGGCGGAGGTTGTCCATTTTCATGGTGTGCTTGTGTCCCAAGTCGCTGATCGAGATAATCAGTTACAACAGAGTTTTGGCAGGTATTGCAGTGAGCATTGGGGACCAGATTACAGTTTAGTGCAGTTTTTCATCCTCAGATTGGTGGGCAATCTGAGAGGATTATTCAGACTTTGGAGGACATGTTGTAGTCCTGTGTATTGCAGTTCCGAAGGATTTGGGACCAGCAGTTTCATTTGTTCGAGATTGTTTACAGTATCAGTTTGTAGACCAGTATTGTTATGACATTGTATGAAGTTGTATATGAGGAATAGTGTTGCACCCCATTGTTTTGGAGCGAGTTAGGAATGAGATGGCTTTTGGTCCTGATTTAGTGGAATGTGTTACTGTAGACCTTTGGATTAGCAGGGACAGGTTGATAATTGCTCGTGATCGGCAGAGAAGTTATGCAGATGTGAGTAGGTTGAGTTATGAGTTTGAGGTCGATAACTAAGGTTTCCTTGGAAATGTGTGTTTTGTTTTAGGAGGTGTGGTATACTTTGTCACGTTATATTGGTCCGTATGTGATCATGGGGCAAGTTAGTTTTGTGATGTATAGTTTGGCATTGTCTGTAGCGTTGGCCAGTATGTATGTTGTATTCCATGTGGTGGAAGTACATTTCAGATTTATTGCATGTTTAACACCCTATTAGTTTCCAAGACAGGAAGACTTGACATTTGTGAAGGAGCCAGTTCAGATTCTGGATTTGAGGATGCAGGGATTACAGCACAGAAATATATCCTATTGTGAAAGTCTGATGGCAGAGTCATTCATTTCAAGTAGTCACTTGGGAGTTTGAGCAGTATGCAGAGGCAGTGTCCTTATTTTTTAGTTGGCAAGCTTGGAAATTTCGAGGTCGAAATTTTTGCAACGGGGGTAGATTTGTGACGACCCAAACCGTTGAATGTGTACTTATTGGTCGAACCGTGACTTTGTGAGTTAATCATACTCGTGGGATTGTTAGCGACTAAATTATCGGGCAAGAATTAGATTTGAGTTCCTTCACAAAAGTTGTAGAGAATTTAATTTCGAGTTCATAGGAATTTCCGGAGGATTATTTCGAGTTACGTGGAATAAGTTATGAATATTTTCGGTCGTTGGATTTAGTCGTATTTATCCGTTTGGTTTCGATACGATTTGGACGATACGTGTAGAGTATAAATACGGGATGAATACGTGACGATTTTAGAAAGTTTCCCAAAATGGAAATCTGGCCCGTTGACCACTTTGACCTGTGGGTCAAAACTGACCCATTTCAGGCCGAGTTTTGTTTGCCTTTGATGTGCCTTATTCTGGCGTTTTTTGGCCGTAGTTTCTTCATGAAAATTGTTGGGCCTGAGCTCCTCTTTCTTTTGATAGGTCATTCACTCAATTTGGTTGTCGGATGAAGAAGTTATGGCTTGTCAAAGTTCAGGAATTTCAGTGGGTTTTCCGACGGAATCGCCGGCGACGGTGGAGACCAAGATGGAGGTCGACTTGTTAGGGGTTTTGTAGCCCTTAGGGAGAGGAAACTTTTAGAATTAGTCTTGCTCCTTGCCGTGGCTGGTGGTGGCCGATCGGAGTGCATGAATTCTGGCGAGGGTTTTCGACTTCAAGGTGAGATTTGGACCTTTTCCGGTCAAAATTGGGCTTAACTTTGAACTAGAAACTTGTTGGAAATGTCGAGATCTTCAAATCCGTGTGTAGGTTGAAATTTTCTGGGCCGATGGTATTTTCCGGCGGCGGCGGCGCGCCGTACGCGGCAGTTTTCCAACCGAGATGATTTTCGACAAGTTTTATGTCGTTTTGCTCAGAATCGTGCACTATTCGCAGTGGTGAGGTTTATATCTTAAATTGAGCATCGGAATTTGTGGCGAGGTTTTATAGTGTGTTTATTGGATTTTTGACGATTTCGTCGATATTCGAGTTATATGTTTCCGGGAATGGTTGGTTCTCGAGATGTGGTTCAAGGTTTTGAATTATGATTTTGAACAGTGGTATTTATGATTATTCAGGGGATCGTGATCATCCGTTTGACGAGGAATTTTCCGCCGGATCACAGAATTAACCCATTTTGATTCGTGCTTGTCTGTGAGTGGACACATTTCTTTTCACTGCTTGGTTGTGAGTCTTTATATTACGTTTTACGAGCATGAGCATGCATATGCGATTATGATTTATTCAAGCATGTGTTTTACGATTATGCATTTACGAATATGCATCGACAAATATACTTTTATAATTATGTATTACGAATATGCATTTACATTATACGTTATACATTTGCATGAAACTATTTATGATTTGGTTTACACAGAGTGCAGTCTTAGTATATGTGGTTGTATCGATACACTTTCATTCCGGCTGATCCCTGAGGATGTTTACCGGGGGAGGCTTTGACCCCTGACCCGAGGCCTTTAATCGGGGGGAGGGGGGCAGACCTCTGACCTGATGCCTTTCTGGCTTGAATCACTTGTGGGTCTAGGATCCCGTGATTCGGACTGTACTAGCACGGATGTGTCCATGAGTGACCCCGTGTGATTTTGGATGCATGCTCTGTACGCGTGAGGAGTTAGAGTCTCCCTCGTGTACCTTATTATTTTCATTCATTTAGACTCGCATATGTTTTTATAACATATATATTATTCGGCAAAAGACATTTATTTTCGTCCACTCACTCTAATAGTTTATATGTCTTTCCCCGGGCTCTTCGTTTTCTTTGCCCCAGTTTGTAGTTTGGATTCAGGTGTTGCACGTCGAGGTTGGAGGCATAGTATTCGAGTTACTCTTCCTTTTTTAGTAGGTTTCTTGTTTGGCCTACTGTTGTGTATATATGTATATACTAGAGGTCGCTCTGAATACTCTGATGTTTATATTTTCATATGTTTTTCCCGGATTTCTGTAAAGCTATAATTTTGTTTATTGTTTTACATTATGATATGTTTTTGAGAAATCCGGATGGGATTGGTGCCCACGGTTTGGCTTTTGTGGCATAGGATGAAGTGTATTTTCGGGTGCAGATTAATGGTAACTTTGCGCTATAGTAAAACTCTGCCAAAATTTTTATGGTTTTCGAAAGTTCGTGTTTTCAGAAAGGGTTTGATTCTGGTTTAAAAAACTAAATCGGGGTTGGGTCCTTTCAGCTTTAAATTGCATCATGACATCGCAAGTTATCTATGGGCCAAGGATTTCTTACAAGCCACTTCCATTCTCCAGTTTTGGAGCAAGGGCACTTGAAGGGAATTTCTTCGCAAGAAACAATGTGAATGGGGTGAATGTTCATGGCACCTTGCTGACCATTCAACATGGGCCAATCCTCCCAGACATTGAGCTTAAACAACTACCGGACACTCTTTATATGTGTTCTTGGAAGAGAGGAATGCAAAGCCGGTGATTATCTCATCCTTACTAGATGAGAGTCAAGAAGCGCTGTTGATTGAAGTGTTGCAGAGGTACAAAGAAGCTATTAGGTGGTCTTTGAGTGACACCAAAGGAATCAGCCCCACTATTTGTGAGCACCATATCTAAACCACTATAGATGTCAAGCCAAGCTAGCAACCTCAAAGGCGTCTCAATCCAAACATGCAAGAAGTGGTGAAGAAGGAGGTATTGAAACTTCAAGCCAATGGGATAATTTATGCTATATCGGATAGGCCATGGATCTCACCCACTCAAGTGGTACTAAAGAAATGGGGAATCATCGTCGTACTGAATGCACAAGGAGAGTTGATACCATCTAGGATAGTCAATAGTTGGAGGTTTTGTATTGAATATCGGAAGCTTTATTTGGCTACTTATAAAGATCATTTTCCATTGTCTTTTATTGATCAAATGCTTGAGAAGTTAGTCGGGCATGAATACTATTGTTTCTTAGATGGGTATAACGGCTACAACCAAATTGCTATCAATCCAGAGCTCCAAGAGAAGACAACATTCACATGTCCTTAAGGACTCTTTGCTTTTCGTAGAATGCTTTTTGGTTTGTGTAATGCACCGGCTACATTCCAACGTTGTATGCAAGCTATATTTTTGGGAATGATTGGTGAATTTGTTAATGTATTTATGGATGACTTCTTTTTGTTTAGGGATTGCTTTGATGAGTGCCTTTATCACCTTGAGTTAGTATTGCAAAGATGTTATGAGAAGGATTTGGTACTAAATTGGGAGAAGTTCCATTTTATGGTACAGTAAGGCATAGTCCTTGGCCATTGCATCTCAAGAAGGGGGATTAAAGTAGACAAGGCAAAGGTGGAAGTCATTAAGAAGTTGCCCATTACACATAATGTGAAGGAAGTCCGGAGCTTCTTGGTGTATGCGGGTTCTTAGAAGATTCATCAAGGATTTTAGCAAGATTGCAAAGACCTTGACCGACATGCTTGCAAATGATGCCTACTACATAATCACTCTGGCGCTTGAGGAAGCATTTGAGACTCTCAAGCAAGCACTTGTTACAACTCCGATAATCATGAAGCCGAATTGGTGTCTACCCTTTGAGATTATGTGTGATGCTAGTGATTATTCAATAGGGTCTATGCTAGGCCAAAGGAAGGACAACGTGTTGAGTGTTATACAATATGCCTCAAGAACATTCAACTTGGCTCAAAGGAACTATAGTACCACTGAGAAAGAGATGTTGGCTATAGTGTTCTCCCTTGACAAATTCTGGAGGTACATTGTCGATTCAAAAGTCATCGTGCATACCGATCATAGTGCTCTAAAGTGTCTCTTCACCAAAGCCAAGTCTAAGGCTATATTGTTGAGATTGGTGCTACTACTTCAAGAGTTCGACTTAGAGATTGTGGACAAGCCCAAGAAGCATAACTTAGTTACAGATCACCTCTCACGTCTTCAACTCAAGGAAGAAGATGGTGACTTGAATGATGAATTTCCGGATGAGAAACTATTCCATGTTAAGAAGGTGCTTACTACTTCAAGTTATCCATGGTTTGCGGATATAGCAAACTTTCTCTCAAGCAATGGTACCTTCATCCCCGCTCACTTTTCAAGTGACCAACGGAAAAGATTGAATAGAATTAGTTGGGAGTTCATATGGGATGACCCCTATTTGTACAAGGAGGGAAGAGATGGGATTCTAAGAAGATGTGTGCCTCATGAGGAGATGTTTAGTGTGTTCACTTTTTTCCATGCACTTGAATGTGAAGGATATCATAGGCCTTCCAAGACTGCCTACAAGGTTCTCCAAGCTAGGTTGTGGTGGCCCAACCTTTTTAGAGATGCCCATTCCTTTGTGAATACTTGTGATCGGTGTCAACG
The DNA here is from genome assembly GCA_946800695.1 of Geum urbanum. Lineage (NCBI taxonomy): Eukaryota > Viridiplantae > Streptophyta > Magnoliopsida > Rosales > Rosaceae > Geum > Geum urbanum. The sequence continues at coordinate 29,310,614 of OX327009.1, forward strand.
AGTTGGGAGGATCAACTCAAGGGATTAAATGACATTGAAGACAATCATGGAGGCTGAAATCTTTGATGTTTGGGGTATTGAATTCATGGGGCCTTTCCCTTGTTCACATAGAATGTACTACATATTAGTGGCAGTGGACTATGTCTACAAGTGGATGGAAGTTATGGCACGCCCAACCCATGATAGCAAGGTGGTGATCAAGTTCCTCAAGATTTCTATCTTTACAAGGCATGGAACCCCAAGGGTCATCATAAGTGATGGGGGATCCCTCTTTATCAACCATAAGCTAAATGCTCTCTTGAAGACATATGCGGTTGTTTAGAAAGTAGCTATACCATATCACCCAAAAACAAGCGGAGAAGTGGAAATAAGCAACCGAGAATTTAAGAGTATCTTGGAGAAGACCGTGAGTGCCAACCGGAAATATTGAAGTCAAAAGCTTGATGATGTACTTTTGGCTTACCAGACCGCATTCAAGATTCCCATAGGCATGTCACCATTTAGACTTATCTATGGAAAAACATGTCACTTACATGTGGAGCTTGAGCATAAAGCATGATTGGCCATCACACATTGAACATGAACTTGAGGGTTAGTGGAGAGAAGAGGAAGCTTGACATCATGGAGCTTGAAGAGTTGAGGCTAGAAGCCTATGAGACTTCCTGAATCTACAAAGAGAAGACAAAGAGGTACCATGACAACCGCTTGAGGCATAAGGAGGTTGTTGTGGGCAAGAATGTGCTATTGTATAACTCTAAAATATCCCTACATCCAGGAAAGCTAAGGTCTAGATAGAATGGTCCGTTTTAAATTGTGGAGGTTTTTCCTCATGGAGCCGTGACCTTGCAGAATTTAAGAGATGGAAGTACCTTTAAGGTGAATGGGCACCAGATCAAGCCATGGGAAGGAATAGCACCAAGAAACGATGTTCTGGAGGTGAAATTTGTGCATCTTACACATACTATGATTCTTTGAAGCCTTGCTCTCCGTGCCAACCATGTTATGGTCGTTAAACTTGAACTCGTGATGGTCGAACACAATTGAGAGAGCTACAAGGAATAAAGTGTGAGGTAGAGATAGTGATCATGTAACCTGGATGAAGCCACTTTGAAGAAAGCCAATGATACCTAGCATGGAAGGCAAGACCATTCTTGGTCTTGCATGTTGCTGATTGTTAGTGACTATGGATGTCATGTTTTGGTCTTCAAGGGGGAGCACTTCTAATCTCTTACTTCACTTTAAATTTTTATGCTTGTTGATGTGTTTATTTACTAGGAATGTTACCTTTGTGTGTGTCAAATTTGCTGTAGGAAGGTGTGTTGAATGTATAGCATTTTTGGTTGAGAATTGGTGCATGTTTAGAGTCAAAAACTTGGGAAATTCTCATTGGGTCAATAAATGATTGTTCTACTCCTTCGACCCCTCAAACAAGGGACACAGACGAGGAATAAGCACACATTTGACGAGTCGAGACAAATTTTTGACCCGTCGAACATGTGAACAGAGGAAACACATGAGCGAACATTCGACGGGTCGAGACAATCCCTCAACCCGACAAACATGGTCTGGGGCTGATCTTGCCCCGAGTTGACTTTTAAAATGTACCATTTTCTCTCTTTTTTCCTCTCCTTTTCACTTCCCTTCTATTATTTTTCAAAAACTCTCTTCTTATCTTCGCCTCTCTCTCCCTTTAAACAACCCTAATCTCACAAAATCACCCAAAATCTCTGAAATTTTCGAAACCAAGGCTTGTGTGTGGTGCTTGGAGAAGTTTTGAGCAATCTTTGTAGAGGTATTATTCTTAACCCGAATTTGAATGTTTGTTGTGATTTTTTGATGTTTATGGTTAGTTGATGCTATATTCCTTGATTTAGATGTATGGGCTGTGTGATTTTAACACTTATATGCATGAAAATTGTGAAATTGGTTGAGTTGTGTTATGCATGAACCCTAATTCAAAAATTTTGTGATTAGCTTGTGTTTAGTGTTAATTGAGTCAATGCATGCTTGAAATCATGATCTAGGACTAATGAGTAGTTGAATTATGAGGCCAATTACATGAAACCTTATGGAAAAAAAATTGGTAAAATTGTTGACTATCCTTGACTATTTGCCAAAATTATGATGCAAGTTTGTGTGTGATTGTTTGTTTTGTGTGTTTTTGTCGTAATGTGATTGTTTAGGTGAGGATTGTTGAGATTTTGGTTTGAAATTGGATAACATCGCTTAATGGGACTAAAGACTTAATGACTCTAACTTTACGATTATGTTACTTTGGTGTGTTAGTTGTGTGAGTTGTGCATTTGAGACTCTACATGACGGCTTTGAATTGAAATTGATAAAATCAAGGCATAGAATGCTTTGAGATGACTTGGTAACATGAAATTGGGTCTTAGATGTGACAATCAATGTGTATGTTTGATGTGTGTACTAAGTTGTTCTTGTGTGAATCATGTGTTCTAGGTATCCACATTTATCCATCATCATCATCTTCTTCATCATCTGCATCATGGCGTCGAAAAAGAAGAATATGGCACAAGATCTTCTAGCCGATTATAACCTACCACTCAAGAAGATGAATAGGACGGGGAATATGGTCTACCCTAAATTGGACAAACCGCGCTCAATCCATGCAAAGAGGGATGTCGACACGGAGGGCACTAAACCTGAACTTTGGGCCCTCATGGAGTTAGTGGAGCACCACGATATCCGAAAGCTCGTCGGAGGATTCTTTGGTTACGATGAGATGACAGTTAGGGACTTCTATGCCACACATATGAACATCGTGGGAGATGGTGACGAAGGTTGGACCTTCAATTTCAAGAGGAAGAGGATAGTTCTTAGCCCACAAACCATTGAGCACCTTTTGTCTCTTCCAACCCTCACCAATGCGGAAAGGACAGCCTTTAGGGAGAGATTTGATGTGGTATCTTGGGATAGTTTAGCATCGAAAGCTTGTGTTCATCCAAATGGTTGCTTCCTAAGTGAGGATCTTAACCCACTATACTGCATGTTGTGGCTCTTCTTTAAGCACAATGTCAAACCTTAGCTCAAGAATAGTAAGATCATGAAGAAGGGTTACCAAGCGATGTCCATAATGATGAGCGATGTGGGGAAGGTGGAGTTTAGCAAGCTTATCTACGACTCCATCATTGGGTGCACTGACGGGAAATGGACCCTTGTCTTTCCATGCACCATCACCACTCTTTGTCAATTCAGTGGAGTTAAGGGGATTCCCAAGGACAAACATAAGTTTTTGCTACCACATGGTAACCTCAATGATACTGTAGTAGCTTGGAGCCTTGGCACTACCGTTCGTCTCCTATATTCAAGCCAAACCGGTGGTACCTCTTCATCCTCTCAAGCCCAAGGTCTACCCCTTGGCATGACCCCCGAAATGCATGCTTATTTTGAAGGATATTTTGGTATGATGCAAACCCAACATTCGTCAATCATGTAAGAACTGAGCAACCTTGGCGATCAGATGAGTGCCCTTGAGTTGCATTATCATGGAGGCAATGTTGGGCCTTCGACCATGGGACAAGCAGATATGAAGCAGGACAACTTGGGGAATGATGATGAGGATTGATGGATGGATGGATGAAGACTTAGTGCATTTATTTTCTCTTATTTTTGACTTTTGTGTGTTATGTTATCTAACCCTTTTGTGAAATTTTGTAGGATTTGTTTTTATGGTTTGTAATCGCAATTGAACATCTTGGTTACTCTTTAGTGATGTCAATGTGGTTATGTGCTATGTTTGAATCTTTTATGGTATTGCTTATCTTTGTGCACTTCTGATGATTTGATGCCTTCATGGATGATTTGGATGAGCATGTAACTACTTCCTTTGTATTTAGTTTGTGTTTTAGGCGTGTTTGATGTGTGTGTTGCGAGTGAAGTGATTGGAGAAGGCACGAATTTCACATTCTGCAATTTGGAGTTGGATGTTAGGCGTGTTTGATGTGTGTGTTGCGAGTGAAGTGATTGGGGAAGCCACGAATTTCACATTCTGCAATTTGGAGTTGGATGCAGGGAGGCTAAACAATTCAAGCTCACATTCTGGGTCTCCTTGACAGGTTGAAAATCCTGCTTGACCCGTTGAATGCATGATCTTGTCCAACAAATGCCACTTTCTCGACGGGTCGAGATCATCACTCGACCCGTTGAATGCCCGCTCCTGTCCATCAATGCCATTTTCTTGACCATCGAGGTATTCACTCGACTCGTCAAGGATTGCCTTGCATAGTTGACTTTTGGAAGACCGAAGAGCTTGAGCCTTTGAGGCATGGATCCTATAGAAATACCATGAGGTCAAACCATGTTTGAGAGCATTGGTGACAACTCATGATAAGGGGGCTAGGATGGCGAGGCCTAACTTGGCCTTCATTGGTTTACATATGCGTATCTATGGAGCTAGGAGCTGATCGACAAAGAGTTTGCATCCTCTTTCTCTTCACCATCTTAATTCCTTGATTCTTTTGAACATGTTTAAGCATGATGCTTAAGTCCCATTAGTGTATTGTTTTGGAGTCATGTAGATTGTGTTAGTCTTGTGTAAGTATGAGGTCCCCTCATGTCATGTGCTTGATTACATTGTCGTTTTACTTTGAAATATGCATGATTAGTTTGCATGTCCCCATTGTGGTTGATAGGACTCTAATAACTTCATTACTTCTTAAAGACTATATGACCCTTTAAGTGTGCTTGCATGCTAGTTATTATGCCTAGGAGAATATGTGTTAGGAGAATAAAATGTGAAATGACACTACCAGAAGAATAACTATAGTCGACGACTTGGTGTCGTCGGTCTGTTCCCTTTCATCGTCGGTCATACCCTATATCCGACGACACATCGTCGGTTATAGTCTCGTCGGTAATACACCGTCGGTGATACTATAACCGACGATGAATTAGGGTTATCGTTGGAAAAAAGGGAGACTAAAGGCAACGATGGTTTATCGTCGGGCATAGTTTCAAACTATAACCGACGATCTCATCGTCGGTGATAGTTTTCCCCATGGTCAAAATGGTTGACCGTGGAAAAAACTATAGCTGACGATGTTGACACATATCGTCGGTTATAGTTATTAATAATAAATTTTTTTTTGCAGGTTCTGGGTTTTATCCCAAAACCTGCATTCCCAAATAATCACAAATATTGTTCAAATTGCACATCAACAACCATTGAAACTATAGTAATAAATAAATTAAAAAAAACCGAAATCGTTCAAATATGTATACATATGCATGCGTACGTAGTAAATAATTAAAATAAAAACCGACAATTGTTCAAATCTACGGGTGTCCAAAATCTATGTGATCAAACGGATTGTCATCAGATGGTTGGTCCTGGTCTGGCTGAGGTTGCGGCTGAGGCTGAGATTGAGGCTGAGGCTGAGGCTGTGGCTGTGGAGCACCGAAAATAGGCGGGGGAGCTATCTGGATTTCAGATGCCTGCAGCTGTGCATAACAGTGCTGCATCCATATCCCCATCTGCTGCTGCTGTTCGGCCAACCGATTCTGCTCTGCGGCTCGTGCATGCTCCATCTCCTCCATCCGACGTCGTTGAGCTTCCATCTCAATTGCTTGCCTATGAAGCTGGTCCTGTAGCTCATTAGTCCTCGAAGATGATGATGATCTCGATCCGCGAGAGAATTCAGGGGTTTGCTTCAGCAGCCCTTGACCCCACTTTCCGGAACCCCTGCAGTAGAATGTGTTCTTCCCTGGAGGGATCGCAGCTGACATAATCATGGCCCTGACGATCGGATCAGATCGATCAATCTGATCAATCGGGAGTTTCGCATCGGGGGTGTCGGGATAGAGCTCTCTCGCCACTTGAGTCAACACCTCCGGAATCGCCTCCTGAATTCTCGCCTAATTTACAAAGAACAATAAAATATTAATTAAAAAAATTATATCTAAATAAATAAGAAATAAGTTTATTTTGTTATAAGGACACTTACAGCATATTCGGGGGATTGCGGATACGCGTGCTGCATCGTATAGACAAGAGGATCCTCTTCTGGGTTGTTGGCCGCCTCCTCGATCCAACCCAAGTATGATCTGGAACCGGCATGATGATTTTTGGTGTTTTTGGCCCGGTTCCTTGTGTTGACTTCAGAAAGAGCCTGCTCGATTAATCCAACATCAACAAAAAAACACTCATTAGCGAAATAATTTAAGGGAAGTACGATAAAACAAAAATTTAATCGATGGAAGGTTACGTACCTTCAATTTCGGGTTGTTGAAGTGAACCACAAGCCATCGCCACTCGTACTCCCTATAACGAAACTCGCTAGGGGTACCCGAACGATCGTCGCCGTACTTTTTCCAATGCTTCTTCAGCTCACCCTTCCACTCCTTATACCTATATATACCCATAAAATCAAGCGTTAGTAACTTACAACATTGTATGAACATAATCAAAAGAAACGAAAAAATTGAAACAAATTAAATGCCGGTCTGCAAACCTGCTCCCATGCACTTCATCCGCCCACGTGGGTCTAATGTCTGCATCCACGCGGAACCACCTCTGCAATGCATATATATATATATATATCAATAATATTAAAAATTTATTTACAAAATTTACATAATGAATATACAATTCAACTCACCGACAACGCATTATTCAGCTGATATTTGACGGATTGCGGCACTGGATTCCAATCTGGCCACAACATTGGGACTCTATCCCGTATGAGGCTGCCTGCCATCCCCGCGTACTTTCGAGTGACCTTTCCCTCGATCACCTGCCCTCTATCCCCGGTCGGAATCATAACTTGGCCACCACTGCTAGCCTGAATGGCGTCGTCCAGTAACTTGCCGACGTCGGGGCCTCTGGTTCTCTTCTGTTTCTCACCGGGCACGATCTCGCCTATCACATATATATGTAGACGATTTTTTTAACATCAATACCTAATTGAATTTAAATATTACTAAGTAAAAAGATATCACTAATTAATATTTACCTGATTCATCGGTGCGCTGTCCCGGAATCCTCACACTCCAGAGAGGTTCCGGGAAGGCTACATACGCATATGCCTGGTCCGGGGTAATGAACCCTAGCTGTCCTAGAACAGGCATCCCGTCGGAATCGACGTGAGGTATCGTCGGGATTTCCAACGGTAAGAATAAGGTAGACGGCGGGCATAGTCGCATCCTCGCCGAAGACTGAGTGGATCCACCAGCCTCCTCGGAAGAATGAGGAGCTGTCTGGTGGATGGCGGGGGAAGGGTCCTCGCGATGAATGTCCGGCATTCGGACGGAGGATTGAGTCGCACTATCCATTTTCGGCGTGCGACTAACCTCTTGAACCCTCCTCGCGCCTGAGGATCGAGGAGGCTCGAACTGCTGCTGCTGAGGTTGTCCCTCGCCCATCAGTCTACGGTGTCGAGAGGTCTGCAGAAAACTGTAAGTGTTGCCGACGCTGGTGGATCCTGATGCGGACTGACTTCCGGTGCCCTCATCCCCACGTCCCGATCTCCCTCTCCCTCTCCCTCTCGACCTCCCCCTCGAGAAGCACCGCAATTTAACCAATTCATCGTTGCTAAAAAATTATAAAAATTCAAAATAATTCTTAATTCATCGAAAAATTCGAATACATATTCCAATATATATCAATAATCCAATACATAAATATTCCAATATATATCCAAAAATTCCAAAAATTCCATAAAATCCAATATATATAATTCCAATAATCCAAGATATAAATATTCCACAAAAATTCCAATAATCCAATATATAAATCCAATATATATTCCAATTTATAAATTCAACACAAAAAAATATATTCAATAATATCCAACAATCCACTAAATTCAACACAAAAAAATATATTCAATAATATCCAATATAATTAAATTAATAAGAACACAATATATATATATGTATGTAAACCAATTAATTAATAATTCTACACTTAAACAATCCAAAAAATAATCCAATAATTCCCAATATAATCCAATAACTCCCAAAAATCCAAAAAATCAACACAAAAATTCCAATAATTCCATCAAATCCCAAAAAATGAACACAATAATTCCAATAAATCCCAAAAATTAACAATAATTCGCATTACTTACAAAATTCAAGCAAAATCTAATATATATTCACACAATGAACATAATGAATCCACATTATCGATAAACAAAGTAAAAAAATTAAAATCTAACCTAAAATCAACGTATATAGGGATTTAGGGATTTTGCTAAAACCTGTTTTTGGTTTAAGAGATCCTGTTGATGATGGAGGGCTTGATTGAGATTGAGAGAATCGAACCTTCCTCGATCTTGCTTGATGGAACAAGAGAGCTTGACTGAGATTGAGAGAGAATGGATGAAGATCGAAATGAAACTGCCCGAAACGGTGCCAGTTCTGGGATATAACGCCAACTATAGCCGACGATATAAGTATCATCGTCGGCCATAGTATACCCGTAACTATAACCGACGATATTTGATATGAATATCGTCGGTTATAGTTTTTTTATTTTTTTCATATGCCGGTTATATATATATATAGTGTACTTAATAGTTATTAATATATAATAATACGAAATTATTATTAAAAAAACGGAAATTATGTTAAAAGCCTAATTAAATTAAAATGGCATTTAATTTTTTTGGCTATATATACATGTTTAAATATTAATATTTATTACTATTTAATAATACGATATTTATTCGAATATCGTCGGTTGGCCTGCAGCAATTTAATCGACACAATTTAAAGTCGATCATCTGAATATAATTTCCGTTACATTGCACGTTCAAACTCAAAATAACATACATATATACACTAAGGCGCATAGTCAGAATCATCGCTTGAGTCTGACTCTGTTTCCGAGCTAATTTCAGGTAAGATGTGTATGCCCTTGTCACTTGAGTCTTCATTGTCTTCATTTTGATTAACATCAATAAGATTCGGTTGAGGAATTCGTACCACACTGCCCTGTCTCACATTATTAAGGCGAATTGTTGAGGTTTCAGGAATAGCAGTTGCGTTCGGCTCTTGGTATGTACTGACTTCTTCATTATCCGAGGTCACACCAAGGGTTGATGCACTGTATATGTTTCGTGGAAGAACATGGTTAATCACTTTCCACGCGCCTTTATGCACAAGATCATCAAGATAGAACAATTGTTTCACCACCGTGGCCAACACAAACGGATCATCTTCATACCAGCTTGTAGCAGTATTCACAGAAAAAATCCCGTATTGATCGGTCCTTGTGTTCTGAGGGTCGGTATCAAACCATCTACACTTAAACAAGTGCACGGTCATGCCTTCCCCATATATTAATTCGACAACTGAATGGAGAACACCGTAATAGTCAACTCCATTCTGCCCACCATGCACCATTACCCCAGAATTCTGTGTTTTTCGTCTGACATCTCTATGTTCACAAATAAATAGCACGCCATTTACCTTACACATAGGATAAACTCTGGAAGTTACCAGTTTCTGCGCCAAGAGCCTCAATTCGTGTGACCACTGAGGGATACCATCATCTTGTACATGATTCATCTGAAAATAATCATTTATTAACTTAACTATAAATAGGATGCGAGACATGCACTTAACAACATATATAATTTCAATTTATCTATAAACGTACCCAGTTGCCAAAATAGTTTGCGAACGTCTTGTTGTGGTACTCAACATCACCGGAAATAGCAGGGCAGTAAAGGTGCAAATTTTTCCAATATTGAACTTCTGGACATTTAATCAATACCGACCAATGGGCAATGACTAGCTCATAAGGTTCCAACTTGTACGAGTTGGGCAACTTTCCAGAAACTTCAACATCATCGGAGATGATCGAAAGGTTGAACTGCCCTCCATCTACTCGCATATGTTGTGGAGGGTCCTCCAACGCTCCCAAATACAACTTGGTGTACGTTACGCACTCATGCGCAATATATGCTTCAGCGATACACCCTTCGAGTGCAGATTTATTCATCACATAGTCTTTGTAGTCCCCTAATTGTCTGTAAATTGGTAATTACAGATCGAGCATGTTATGCTTATTGCAACAATAAGTGAATAAATAATATTAAAGATCGACATATATATAGCCAGATTCAGATATGCATTACGTACCTTTCTATAGGATACATCCATGTGTAGTGTACTGGACCAGTAAGCAACAATTGTTCCGGAAGATGGAGCATCAGGTGAGGCATGAGGTCGAAAAAGTTTGGAGGAAATATCTTTTCGAATTTGTACATGATAAAAATGATGTCCTGTTGCATTTCCAACAAGTCCGATTTCTTCACTTCTCTCGTGCATAACTTCTGAAAGAATCTTGACAAAGCCACTAACGGCTCCACCACCTCTTTGGGCAGGTACCCTCGAATGAAAATAGGGAAGAGGCATTGAAGCAGTATATGACAGTCATGACTCTGTAGTCCGTACATCTTATTGTCTTTGAAGTTAACACATCGACTTATATTTCCAGCATAGCCTGAAGGATACCTGACATTACCCATCCAGCCAAAAATTTCATTCTTCTGGGCAGGCTTCACGGTATAAGGAGCTTGTGGCATTTTTTTCTTCCCATCTCTCAACCACAAATGTTTTCGCAGTCCCATCCTTTTAAGATCAATGCGTGCCTTCGGGCCGTCTTTAGTTTTTCCCTCCCAATTCAACACTGTGCCGACCACACTCTCGCACACATTTTTCTCTATATGCATGACATCTAAGTAGTGTCTGATCAGCAACTTGGACCAATACGGAAGTTCCCAAAAAATACTTTTGTGTGTCCAGAATTTATACCTGTCGGGTTTGTCAGGTATTGACGCCACTATCTCAGGATGATTGCTTAGCTGCCCAAAATCGTATTCATTTAGCACTTCCAATATTTCATCCCCCGTCCATCTCCTCGGCTGCTCACCTGTTTTCACAGTCCCATCAAATGCCTCAATATCCTCCCGAAATGGGTGATCATGTGGAAGCCAACAACGATGACGCATCTGTACAATCTTCCTGCAATGAGGTCTGCAACACTCAACCGTCATGCACTCTGGACAAGCCTTGTATCCCCTGGTAACGTTGCCCGACAACATCCTGCGTGCAGGAAAATCGCTAATGGTGCCAACAAGCATGGCATGCATCTGGAACATCTCATTTTTGAACTTGTCATAAGTGGGATGACCATGCTCACTCAAGTACTTAAGCTCATCAATCAAGGGTCTCAAATACACATCGAGACACTTTCCTGGATAACCCGGCCCTGGAATTATCATAGTGAGCATATTGTATTCTTTCTTCATGCACATCCATGGAGGAAGGTTGTACGGTACCAAAATAACTGGCCATATACTGTATTGAAGACTCATGTTGCCAAAAGGGTTGAATCCGTCAGATGAAAGCCCCAGCCAAACATTTTGAACCTCTGATGCAAAATAAGAAAACTCCTTCACCATGTGCTTCCAAGCCTCTCCATCAGCAGGGTGTATAAGCGTATCACCGTCAGGCAAATTCCTCTCGGCCCACCATCTCATAGCTTCAGTCGTGTGTGCAGACATGAACAACCGTTCTAGCCTATCTATCAGCGGAAAATACCGAAGTATCTTCACAGCTTTCTTATTTCCGGCAGGAGTCAACTTATACCTATCTGTACCACATACCGGGCATTCATCAAGGGATTCAAGATCATTCCCATAAGCATCTTCACCCCAGAAGAGAACACAATCATATCTACAAGCATAGATTTTGATGTAGGAAAGGCCAAGATGTTTCAGGATCTGTCGCACCTTACGATGAGTGGTAGGAAGCCGATGATCGGGGGGCAACAACGAACCAGACCACTTCAGCCAATCATCAACAGCCTTCACACTCATTTTGTTCTCCACTTTGAGATTCATTACTCCCATAACACTTTCGAGAACAGATGCATTACACCCGTTGTACAACGGGGTCTGTTGGAAGGCAATGAGGTTGTTGTACTTGTCCATACCAGCAGTGTTGACAGCTGTAGGTAATTGCTGGACTGGCTCAATATGAGGGAAGTCTCCAACGGCGGGAGGGATATCCGGTGCTTGAGCAAATATACCGCTCTCATGAGGAAACATATCGTTGATCAGACTTGTTGTTGGATCATTGGATGTAGATCCACTCTCAAAAAATTGTCCGTGATCATGTTGACCAACTGATGAGCTCTCACTGTGATAAATCCAGCATGTGTACTTATCCCAAAACCCGTTTTTCTTCAAGTGCTCCAATACTTTATCGATGTGAAAACGATATCGCTCGCTGCGACACTGACATTTCGTACACGGACAATAATGAATTGTCATCTCTCCACAATTAACTTTCACATATTCCATAAAACTTCTAATTCCACGGTGATATCTTACATCCCATCTTGGAAGACACATCCAACTCTTGTCCATCCTGAAAATTATAACTGCATGTATATATACCCATGATCTTATTAATTAAAATTTCATAGCTAGATATATATATATATATATCGATATTCAAACTATATATAATTAAATTACATAATTTAATTATTCGATGTAGCCTACTCGATCCCTAACTAGCTAGCTACCTAATTAATTACAACACTGATCGAGCTAATCCCCCGCCATTTTCACCTTTGGCGCCAACAATGAGAGGTAAAATTAGCAGGGATTAAAAACCGCGAAATTTGATAACCCAAACCCCAAAAAACACTCATTTCGCGCCAAATCTTATTCCCATATAAAACCCAACCTCCGCCCAAAGACTCATTTTTTCCCCTCTCTCTCCCTCTCCCTCTCTCTCGGCCCTCTCCATCTCTCCCCCGGCCCCCAATCAAACCACCCACGTACCATATATCATCACCATCACAATAATAATCACAATATATATTATATATACCCATGCATAATTAATAATCACAATTATCCTATAATTAATAATCACAATATATATATAATCAATTACGTACTACGTACGTACTCCAACTCAACTATCAATCACGTACTCAAATTAATCAACCATCAATTACTCAAACTCAACAATCGATCAATTAACTCCGATCCATCGATCGATCCATTAAAAATCAACATCATATGATCATATATATCAACAATCGATTAATTAACACGTATACACATATATATATATACGTACGTACCTATATATAATGAATCACGAACTCATGATCATTCTTCACAGTTTTTGACATCACCCAAAGATTTCTGAGCATTTTCAGTTTTTGCGGGAGATTTTTTTTAAATCACAGAGCTAGCTAGCTGCTGCCCAAATTGGATCTGAAATAAGAAACTATAGCCGACGATACCAATAACTCGTCGGTTATAGTCTGAAAAAATCTTCGGTCTTAATTGAAAACTATACCCGACGACTTTTCGGCCACTATAACCGACGACAAGATTATCTAGTCGGAAAAAAAACTATGTCCGACGAGGTAATCCTGTCGTCAGTTATAGTAAACTATACCCGACGAGAACCCTCCTCGTTGGTCGTTTTTTGGGAATCTCGTCGGGTATAATAATTCTTCTGGTAGTGTGATGATGCTTATGTTATCTCTTGTACACTTTTTGTTTACTTTGTAGATTAATGCAAATTAAGGAAAATTTGATTCTACAGTATGGGGTAGTAGGCTAAGTCGTATAACTCCTTATCCTAAAATTCATAAAAATTGAAAAATGTGAGAAAATGTAATACAAAAATATGTGTGTTTTAGTATGTTTTGTGTCCCAATAACCACTCCCAATGATGAGATTGAACTAATGGCTAGTAGATTGCATAATTTTGAGCATGTTTAAAAAGAGAAAACAATGCATGTTTAATCGGTTTGAAAAGTGCATGTCTTTCAAAATGCGTATCATGAGAAAAAGAAGGATTTACATGTTTCTGAAACTATCCAAGCCCCCACGTGAGATTTTGAGCCTTGTTGTGCAGGCATTTCTACATTATGCACCTATTCTTTTATGTGTGACATTGTTTGATAATTGTGTAATATAGAACTTGCTTGAAACTATGTAAAACGTTTTGCAAATCTTAAGTTATTTTGAAAATGATAGAGGCATTAGGATGATCACCACTTTGGCCAAATTTCATTTCGACCCTATGATGCATACATCCTTTAGATAGACTATTTGAGTCTTTCTGATTACTTAGTCCTTTATTTCTTGAGCACCATAAATCTTTACCAAGCCTAAACACTTATTCCTACCTTTAACTAGGAAATCGAGCAAGCGATAATGAAGTTATATTAAGATGTGCTTAGAGTTTGTACCTATTGTGAAGTTTAGCAAAAGCTTAAGTAAAAGGTGGAGGAGGTTGTTGTGATGTTCATTTGTGTTGTGTTTTGTTTTAAAAAAAAATTGAAAAAAGAGTATCAAAGAAAAGAAAACAAAATATAGAAAGTAGAAAAGAGTTTCACAAAAAGAGTATGCGTTGTACATAAAAAATAAGAGTTTTAGGAAGTAGCTCTGTATAACAAGAGACGTTTATGGCACTTTGATGTTTAGTGAGAAACTTTGACATGTGAATTGCTTGCTAGGTTGCTTAGTTCTTGAATTCATATGCCCTTCTCTCATAAGCCCCGTTACAACCTAAATAAAAGTCCTATTAATTTGAAATATTTGTGTTTTTGGATTGTTGGAGCACTTGGTTGAAAAGCAAGCCTATGAAAATTATGTGCTCAATACGATTTTTTTAGTGCAAACACTAACCCTCAAATACTTGTGTGCATTGAGTGATATCTAGTGAGTTTAATGGTTAGGAGACATGTTAGTTTGAATACATCTCATTATGATACATTTGGCTTGACATATAGCATAACCATTTCGGCTTATTACATATGCATTGATTTCATGTTTCAAATTGTTGCTCAAAAGAAGTTAAATCCATCAACCCACGGTTCTTTGAGGGAAATCGATCATGAATTCGGGATACTTACATGCCTTATGTGTTTTTTTCTTTGAGTCTAGTTTAGCTTAATTATTTTTTTCTTTGTTTGCTTGAGGACAAGCAAAGTTTAAGTGTGAGGTAGTTTGTTAGGTCCATAATTATGTTCTAATTATGTTCCTAACTTCATGCTTATTGCTTGTCTTTTATGAATAAAGCATCATTCTTATAACGTTTCTTATTAATGCTAGGAAAGTGGGAGTTGGCATGGAAAAGCTCTTAAAAATGGAAATTAATCACTTTTTAGAGAAGCCGAACACATTTCCGAAGTCACAAGAGTATTTAGAGCAACTTTAGAAAAATGACAATAAGTGCTTGTTGGAAGTTATCGGAAGCTACCAGAAAATCATCAGATTTATACATGGTTAGCCGGACTATCAAGGATGACCCAAACATTCCAAGTCAGGCCTAAGAGAAGGCCCAAACCACCTAGATAGGAACTCTAGCTGATTTGGGTAGGGTGTCACACATTTTGAATTTTGGAGCTATTAGACATGGTTTGGACTCTAGCTAGAAGCCAAGAAAAAGGGATCACAAGTTGTGGCCCTTGGATCAAACATCATGGCCACTCTAGCACATCAAAGGGCTCACAAAACACCCAATTTTCTCCCATATTACTCCCTTTTGTCGAGCTCCCCCATGATGACAATTACAACATATTTTAGTTTTCAAAATTACACCTAGCGATGGAGGGAAAGCACAAAAAATCCCAAAACCAGCGCCTCAGGAAAGGCGTGCAATACATGAAGGAACTCAGAAGCTAGTTTATAAGTATATAGGCTTAGGGCATATAGCCTCTGAATGTCCCAACCAAAAAATGGTAACGTTGGTGGAAGAAAATACTAAGCAATGGAACAAAACAACTAATTATCATGACTACAGAGATGACACAGAAGAAGAAATTACATGAAGCAAATATGGGGAATCCCTAGTCATCCGAAGAGTCATGAACATAGTCAAGCAAGAGGATGACCCGAACTAGTTAATGCACAACATTTTTCACAATCAGTGTACTTCAAACAGG
Organism: Geum urbanum; assembly: GCA_946800695.1. NCBI lineage: Eukaryota > Viridiplantae > Streptophyta > Magnoliopsida > Rosales > Rosaceae > Geum > Geum urbanum. Next base: position 29,326,572 of record OX327009.1, read on the forward strand.
AAGGTATGTGATGCTATTATAGATGGAGAGATTTGTGAGAATGTCGTGTCTGAGGAGATGGTGGATAAATTGAAGCTACCAACAGAAAGGAAGTCAGAGCCCTATAAGCTCTCTTGGTTTAAGAAGAGTAATGAGGTAGTGGTTGACCGTCGTTGCTTGGTGAACTTTTCAATCGGGAATAAGTATCAAGACGATGAGTGGTGTGATGTCTTTCCAATGGATGCATGCCACCTATTGTTAGGGCGGCCATGGCAAGCCATGCATAATGGGTTCAAAAACACTTACAGCTCTGTCAAGGACAACGTAAATGTTACTCTTGGACCATCCCGAGAAGAGGACACAACAAATCAAGAAGGAAAGTTTCTTGAGCATGGGAAAGCTCTTGAGAGAATCAGAGGAGTGTGGTGGAGACCTTTACTTGCTGGTGATCAAACCATAAGAAGCCAATGACTTTGAGGCACCTCAAGCGTTGAAGCTTATTCTACAAAAATTTCAAGATGTCATTCCGAAAGACTTACCTACTGAGTTACCTCCTATGAGGGACATGCAACACCATACTGACCTTGTGCCTAGATCCAGTTTACCAAATCGACCACATTATCAAATGAGTCCTCAAGAATATGAAAAGTTGAATAGGCAGGTGACTGCCTTGTTAAAGCGGGGAATTGTTAGAGAAAGCATGAGTCATTGCGCTGTACTTGCCTTGCTTACACTAAACAAAGATAGGACATGACGTATGTGCATTGACAACAAGGCAATCAACAAGATCACGGTGAAGTACAAGTTTTCCATTCCTCGTTTGGATGACATGTTGGATCAGTTATCAGGGACCAAGATATTTTCTAAGATTAATTTGCGAAGTGGCTACCACCAAATTAGAATGCGTCCTGGAGATGAGTGGAAAACCGCCTTCAAAACACGAGATGGCCTCTTTGAGTGGCTAGTCAAGCCTTTCGGTCCAACAAATGCATCAAGTACATTCATGCAATTGATGAACCAGAAGCTTTATGCTAACCTTAAGAAGTGTGAGTTTCTTACTCGAAGCCTAGTCTTCCTTGGTTACGTGATTTCAGATGATTCATCTATGGTGATCTCTAGATATTTTTTTCTCGAGATTCTAATTAACCATACTACAATTGCGTACTTACACTACCACATTTTGACTCATTGCCGGCGATTTTTAAATCGCCGGCAATGTTTTTTAACATTACCGGCAATTTTTGCCGGAAAAATCGCCGGTAATGTCTTTTTTTTTTTAACATTACCGGCGACATAAATGTATGTCGCCGGCAATGTCTCGATGATAATGTAAAAAAAAAAAAAAAGACATTGCCGGCGACTTCATTTATGTCGCCGGCAATGTCGTTTTTTTTTACATTACCTTCGCGACATTGCCGGCGACATACATTTATGTCGCCGCCGGTAATGTTAAAAAAAAAGAAGACATTACCGGCGATTTTTCCGGCAAAAATCGCCGGTAATGTTAAAAAACATTACCGGCGATTTTTAAATCGCCGGCAATGAGTCAAAATGTGGTAGTGTTATGTGCTTAATTAGAACACTTTAGTTTGAAATTATATCTAGTTATTGTTGAAGATGAGCTTAACGTATGCTGACTTCATTGTTCTAAAGAGTAGTGTTTATTCCTTGGAGTGTTAGTGACAAAGTTGATCACTACACTTTCTTGGAATGTATATACCGTTTCGGCCAACCTTCTTAATGAGAAAGTTTGTTTTTTTTTAAAAGAAGCAGAATGAACTAAGCTATTTTGACTTAAAATGACAATACCTAGTTTCAAAATAACTACACATATTTATCTACTTAAACGGTTAACTTAATAAGCGCAAAAAACTTCAATACTGAGAGGAGGGTGATCCCAATGAAGTTGTAGATCTGACTAATTTTGGATTAGGTGAACAATTTCTATCAGGTTTGTAACCATATCCTCCTCCATATATGGAAACCTTCACCAGTTGGCCCTCAACCCACACTTTTTTCTTCACAAAATATGGGATCCACCCGGAAAAGAAAAACAGAAACTATTAATTTTGTGGGTTAAAATAAATGGGGTTCGTCCTCAATATACACTTTTTTCTTCACAAAATATGGAACCGCCCCGAGAAAAAACAGGAGCCATTAATTTTGTGTTAAAATGAGTGAGTTCGCCACCCCGTTCACTTAAGAATCTCCCGAACCATCGCCCGGACACAAGTACAAAAGTGTTCCAATTTGATAACAAAGCAAGCCATGATCATTTTAGGAAACGCCCCGAACCAAAACGAACCGGTACTCTCTCTCTTCACTTCTCTTCTCTTCTCTCTCTTCGGTCTTCACCAATTGTCACTCACGTAAAAAAACAGGGGAAAAGAAATACATAAGTAAAAATTAAAGTCCTCTGCCTTGGAAGAGCGAGCATCCAGCAAAGAGAGAGACGCCAGAGAGAATTGGGCGAATTTGTCTCTTTTTTAGGGTTTTTGGGCGAATTTGTCTCTTTTTTAGGGTTTTTGCTCAATGTGAATCAGATTTCCTTAAAATTTCAAGAGCCCCTAAAAAAAACTTTTGAGATTCTTCAATGGCGGATGAGTCCGAAGCTTCACCTCTCGTCGCCCCGACGCCGATTACCGAGTCCAGTGAGATCGACCTCGAAGCCGGTCCCGGCGAGCAAATCCAATGCCGAATTTGCCTCGAGAGTGATGGTATTGGATTTTCTCTGTTTGATTTTTGCAATTGAGTTTGGAAGTCTGTAATTTTAGTGGGTTTTTTGAAAGTTTGAATCTTTATCCAGAGTCGATCATGGTAATTCGTGGATTACAATTATGGACAATTCTGGTGTAAAAATTTAAGCTGAGTGAAGTAATGTGGGCTTAATAAGCGTTTTTTGGGTTGTGTTTTGTCACTCAGGTAGGGATTTTATTGCGCCTTGCAAATGCAGAGGGACTTCAAAATATGTTCACAGGGAGTGTTTGGATCATTGGAGAGCTGTAAAGGTATGTGTCCCATCTATCTTTATTCTGCAGTTTTAGACAGTGCTGAACCACACCGGTGTTGAATTCACTGACAGTGGGAGAAGGGGTCAACCAAAAGAGCGAGATGTAATTCAACGGTTTTTCAGTACATTGGACACTGGTGTGGTTCAAAATGATTTTGTATGGAAGCCTAGTGTTCCTAGTGAGTTATGGTATATGATTAATAAGATGGACTAGCTGATTCAGTAAAGAGCGAATCTTAACTGACATCTAAGAAGACCATTTTACTATAGATCTGGCTCTGTTTATGATTGAACTTCTAGGATCTGATTCCAATTTTTCTTTTCAATATTACTATTTGAAGGTTAGTTTTCATTTTTGATTTTTTCTTTTCTTTTAAAATATTTTTATAAATAAGTTGCAATTTGAAGTCTATAAAAGTGTGCTTTATCCACATTAGATTTTTCTTGTTGTATTTACTATTTACAGTGTGCATTGTGGATTGAAGTGTATTTTAAGATAGCATGCTCAATACTTGTATCTCTGTTGAATTTATATTTTAATGCCTTCTTGATTAATTTTGCATTTGTTGTGCTAATTTTGGGCAGTGTGTTTCACAAGTCTTGAATGTGTGGGAAACACAACCAAAGTTTTGTTAGTTGGGGTGTTAATTTGGTAATTATTTGATTTTTTCTTTTATTCTATTTCCAGGAAGGTTTTGCATTTGCTCATTGCACAACCTGTAAGGCTCCTTACCATTTGAGAGTTCATCTTGTTGCAGACAGGAAGTGGCGAACCTTGAAATTTCGATTCTTTGTGACCAGAGACATTATATTTATATTTCTTGCTGTTCAGATTGTAGGTCATCGTTATTTATATTGAGTTGCTTGCCTTTCTCTCAAAGCAGGAATGAGAAGCTGATCTCACTTACATTCATGTTCCTCTCGGCAGGTGATTGCTTCATTGGCATATTTGGTGTTTTTAATAGATGGTTTCCAGCAGTTTTGGCTTCGTCTTGCATGGGGTTTTGATAGTGGACCAAGTTTCTACTATATAAGTGGTAAGTTACCATCTCTCTGATTGTTTTTCCTGGTTATTAGAAATGTTGTCCTGATTACCTTTGGTTCTTATTCTGGGCCTCTTCTCAAAAGTGAAAAAACTAAAAAAAGTGATTTTTGTTGGTCATTCACATTAGCAATGTATGTGTGGTTTCTGTCTGTTTGGTAACTGAATTGTAGATACTAACAACCAATTGATAGTCTTGCTAACAATTTTAATATGTCCGTTATGTGATATCTCTCTTTTTGCCGTTTTCTAATCACATTAGCATTTTATTATGATGATCTCTACCTATGCAGAAATAACATAGGTTTTAAGATTCATTTACTTCATTTCTTAACAAACATCTTCTCATATATTAAATGATATCCTACAACCATGCTAGTCATCTCTAAACTTGGAGTTGTTGGGGGCAATTGTTATTGGTACCTTTGAATAACATGCAATACTTGTCTTATGCGATTTCTCATGGAGCTCTTTCTCACTCATGGTCTCTAAACATAGAAAAGTTATGTGTTGTTAGCAAAGAAGTAAAAGAACTCGTGGCTTCAGCTGTCTGGTGAATTTTTTTTAGCATGGGGCTTTAGTACTCAAATAACTTATTTATGGATTTTATGCAAATAATCGTAGAATGTAATAATAGGAACACATGTTTCCTTTTTTTCTTCCTGGGTTAATACTTTTTTTTTTTTGGCCTAGTTAACTCATATACTTTTGTTAATGAATACAGGGGCTTTGCTGTTTTTTGCTTTGCTTGGGTTATCTGGGTGCTTCATTACTTGTTATGACCGAAGAGTACGCAATGATTTGGCTCAGCCTTGCCGGGAAGTGTGTCTTTGTTGCTGTCAGCCAGGGTATATCTTTATATCTAGAGTATTTGACCCAATTAGTACATACTATTTAAATTACTGGCTGTTTAGCAAAACATCATTATCATCATATTTTCTCCCTCTATGTATACTTTAAATATATTAGTTTAGAATTACCGAGGTGTGTATATCTATAACACCTTTTGAATTAATACTGAACCACCTACTATCTATCACAGGCCAACATGATTGGAGTACTTCATTTGAACCCTATGATTGTGCAATGCTGTTTGTGGTTTTTACAGTAATGTTACTGATATCATCATATGAGCTCTCTTCAGTGAGTCAAAATCTTCTTTTTGGCAGTTTTTCTGGGTTATACTGAATGAAGAGTCGGATTGTTTAATGTCTCTCATAAAGACACTTAATCCATAGGATGGGGGAGGGGTGACTTATTATGTAGATGACGGATGAAGTCTCGATTAGAAACTACGTACCTCTGCATTTGGTATGGAAATTATTACTCGAGGGTGGAGGGAGGTGGGAGGTAAGCTACAGAGTAGAAATTTGATTGAAATATAATTGTTACAGTAACTTCTCTGTGCCTTAAAAATTAACCGAGGAAAAAGGTGTAATAGGAAATTATGGGAAAAGATTGGGAAAGAACACTCCTATGTTTATATGTAGTACAGAGTATAGACTACTGCTTGGTGAATTCTTTTTTCGTTTTATCAGAAAGTATACTGTATTACTCATGTATTATGTGCAAGAAATTTGATATACCAACTCAATTTTTTCATTCAGCAGTCTGTTATGCCTAGTAGAAAAATAATTTATTAATATTCGTTGGTTTGTAAGACACTTATCAATTTATTGTTATCTTTATTTTTCCTGACTGGAGTTATTATTTTGAAATCGCCATTGAACATAATGACTCAATTATACACAATCCCTGCAGTGTCTGTGCAGATTGTCACTTACCTGGGACTCTTTGTATGTGGACTGATTGTACCACATGCTGGGGAAGTTGTGCAAGTGTGGCTGGTGAATGTGGTTGCTTGGGAGGTGCTGGTGAAGCAGGGTTACCAATACTATTTATAATGGCTCTGATTGTGCTGGGACTTTTTACAATTATTGGGATATTCTACAGTGTACTGGTAGCTACAATGGTTGGACAAAGAATTTGGCAGCGGCATTATCATATACTTGCAAAGAGGATGCTAACAAAAGTGAGTTGAGAACCCTTTCTATTAATATATATATATATATATATTTTTGGTTATCTTTTGGGAATGATTTTAATTATATGTGCAATTATTTCTGGAACGAGTTAAGTTCTACACTTCAAAAGTTTGTAAAAATAATAGCAATCAATGTCTATGATAAGTAATGGTGTAGTTACAGATATGTTTAACGTGAAACATGATAGAGCTTTGCTTCTATTTGCAAGGTTGCAGTGTGAACTCATATTTGAAATTTGCATCTATTTGCAAGGTTGCAATGTACACTCCTGAATGAACTTTGCATTTCATCTGCTTTTTGTAGAAAGAAATGTAGCTAAAGCACCGTTTGTAATTTGAAACAATATAAGGAACACGTGTAGGGGTCAGTTGGTTAGGTCCACAACATGTTGATTGTGCCCTGTCGTCCATACATGCCATGAGGAACAATTTTGTTTAGAATCCTGTTATTCATTTTTTTTTTCTAGCCAGATTCAAACTTTATTTTCTTGATTCCTTATTTCTGCTGTATCCTGTCATTATTAGAAATTTGTTGTAAATGATGTATCTACTCCTGTAGGAATATGTTGTCGAGGATGTTGATGGTGAGATGACAGGATCTGATTGGTCTGCCCCACCTCTCCCACCTGAGCATGTTCAGCAGCTGAAGACGCTTGGCCTCCTATAAATTTGAAGGTCTTGTTATGAAGAAAATAACATCATACTTACATGGGCTGCCTCTCTTTATTTGGGGGTCAGTTCTTTCTATGAGCGTCTGAGTCTGATTTTCTTTAATCTAAAAAGAGGAGTATATGGTAACTGAACTTATCCCCAAGTCACTTCTAGGTCAGTTATTGTAAAGTTTTATAAGGAAATTTGTGCTCTCTTAGTGTAAGAAACCAAGAATGGAAAATCCCAAATAATTAACATGTATATCAATAATGTTCTCAAGCCACAACTGCAGTTGGAGACACAATTTTCAGTATTGTTGATTCAAGGAAATGAACAACCTTTTATCTCTTGTGATTTTTGCCTTTGTGAATGAACTGGTCTTATGAAGAGTCCGCTTGATATTTTGCAGCACAGCTATTGGATCTCCGCCTCCCATCATAGTAAATAGAATCTCAATATCATGTCTGCAACACTTTGATCCTTGAGCATCGTCATATCAGTTTTGACTGAGTTGAGTGAGTGGGAGAATCATTTCTATTTTCCTCAATTTCGGTGTTTATTTGCATATAAGAGAATTTGAATGGAGGTGAGACCCACCTCTTTATCAGCAATGATTCTCGAATAAACTTGTAATTTAATTCCCAAGGGGGTGATGTGGGTTTGAGAATCATTCCTCCGGAATCAAATTTTGTGCCAAAAATACACTTGGGTACATCTTTTTCTATGAAAACATCATGTATTATTAAATGACTCCAATTTAAACTTGTCCTTAATATAGCCATCTAGGTAGCGTGGGAGGGAGTCTTTCAAAGTGATGTGTGACTTGTGATTGATCGGAACTTTATAGTTGTACATAGGAAGTACAGAGTAGGAGATATATATAAACACTTCATGTGCTTAAGAATTTTCATACCTAAAGAAGTTTCTGAGTTCATGTTCAGTCAGTGGCTGAGCCGGAAATTTGGTTAGGGGATGCAATTTTCATGAAGTCTTGTATGTATATTTACGAGCAAAAATTATAAGTTCTCTCGTATATTTTCTATTTTGGCTAGCTATAAATATACCAAAGAGAATTCTTATGGAAAGCTATTAAGGTCATAACAAAATCTACAATTTGTCATGTTTGATCAGATTTAAGTTTATGTACCATAAATTATAAATCGTTGTTTAAGTAAATATAGAAATAGCTTGAAGTAATGATGTGTAATCTTTCATTGAGAATAAGAAGTTCATTTATATAGGAAAGTACATGGAGTTACATATGATAAGAATACTAAGATATCACAAAATACGATTCTCTCATTTATTCTTTTCATATTCTATCATAACTAGGAACATCATAATATGATAATATCCTTCAACACTCTCCCTTGTGCCGGTTATGGTAGATGATGCTTTCTCAATGCTTCATTAATACCACATTAAAAAACTTGTCGAGCCGAAAATCTTTACAGGAGAAAAAGTGATCTCTCTAAGTAAAAAGAGTGCAAGTCGTCGTAGACGATAATATGACACATAACCATGTTGCCTCATTAAAACCTTGCTAAGTAATAAAAATTATTCGGGATAAAAACAACCTTAGTCAAGGAAAAAGAGTACAACATGTACGCATTCACATGTAGAAACGCTCATGTATATGCCAAGCTCCCCTTGAAGTCTACATCTCCCCCTGATATCAACATCTGGGTAGCTTGAATAAGTTGAGCAACTATATGTTCTTCACATGCTTCTCAAATGTAGAATTTGGCCAATGACTTAGAAAGTAAGTCTGCCACATTATCCTCAGATTAAAATTGATCAACCATAATCTTGAGAAATTGTTATTGTTTGCTGATTATAAAATAACTTATGCAATATATGCTTGACGTTGTCGCCCTACATGTAATCTAGATTTATCACCTTGATGCAAGCAACATTATCCTTATAAATGTATGTAGATTTGTTAGTGGTTGGTTCTAAACCACTTGATCTTCGATATGTGCACTTACGAACCTCAACCACATGCACTATGTAACAAGTCCATCTTTGATCAATAATCTCAACATGATTTGAAGATGTAGCGACAAGTGTCTACTTTCAAGATTTTGAAGATATCGCGATGGTACCCATGGTAAAGACAAAACCATCTTAGGAACAACCTTTGTGTGGATCAGAGAGAAATCCAACATGAGCAAAACCTTCCAACACATCACATCGATTGTTGGGGGTAGAGGGTGATGGAAAAAGTGCCACTCTCTTTGTGGCATCTTACTTCCATTGCCACATCACATTGATTGTTGGTGTAGGGGGTGATGGAAAAAGTGTAACATGTCTTCGCCATCATCCCTTAGATGAAAAACTGATCCCTCTAAGCTAAGAGTCAACACTATAACATATCATGGGAGTACTCATAGATTTCACTTTCATCATTAATGAAAGGACCCGACCCTAAATTAACTAGTAATCTAGAATCAAGCTCTAACGACTGACCCTAATCTATGAGTTTCTGTGAAATTTTTGACATAACTTCTCTTATAAAAGAGGCACCCAAAAACCTGCAAGGAAGACTGACACTTCGCAGGTAAACCCACAAACAATACTGTGGACCACCGATGTCCATCCGGATTTCTCAACATAAGACTGAAATTTAAACCTGATACATTATTCAGAAATGGAAAACATAACTCCAGTAAATACGGAATCACATACAAAGAAACTCAACTCGACAACTATATGAGTGACAACCTATTCACAAGAGTCTCACGAAGACAATACTACTAAACAAGTATCCAGAGTGACTTCAATAACATAAGAGACAACATGACAGTGAGCAAGGACCTACTACTGAAGGAATTAACGGGTGGACTCGACGCCCTCGAGGATATCCAACACCCTCATGATATACACTGCAATCTAGGCAAAGAAAACCGAAAAGCCCAGGAAAAAGGCATATAAAATCATAAAAACTGTTAGAGTGTGTGGACGAAAATAATATCTCACTTTTTAACTGAAACAGTAATAATATGCCTTTCACAATATAATGTGCATAAAAATAATGCAAGTCTGAAAATAAACATGATGCGAGTTTAAAACTGCGGGGTCCCTCTCAGACACCTCCGCCTCAGTACAGTCTAAATCACGGGATCCCAGACCCACATGTGATTATATAGTCAGAAAGACCTCGGGTCAGGATATCTGTCCCCCCCGGAGCATCTTGGGGATCAACCGAGCATGCCAATGCATCAATGCCATTAGTATCATTGATACTGTACTCTAAATAAAACAAATCACATTTGTTTCCATGCACATGCATAATCGTAAATGCATACTCGTACGTGCATAATCATAAAATGCATAATTACAAATGCATAATCGTAAAATGTATAAATCAAAACTCGTAGGTCAACGGTGAAAATAAAATGTCCTGAGCCCGTGAAGAAACCGAAGTAGCAGTTCACCTATGATGTTTCGTGAGTGTCAGAAATCCTAGATTACCTGATTCAAGAAAAAATCACTGAAGTATCTAGTGGACCCTTGTCAGACCTTGCAAGTGTGGAAGGGCTTCTGTATTTCCGTTTCCACCATGCCTGGACCCCTGAGGAATGCATGAGCTTGAGATTCAGGATTCAACGGTGGGTAGACGAGGGCAAGATAACCATCGAGCTGCAGGGCGAGGACATGGCTTAGAACACCAATACTGGTGACGACCTTCTGGTAGGCATGGTAGAGGTGCAAAGGTCCAATCCTAACAAAAGGAAATTGACTCTGGACCTCCAAATTGAGGGAGACGTTACTAAGGTACAAAGCCAACACCCTTCTAGAAGGGTAAAGAAAAGGTTTATCCAAAGACAGAATCTCTAGTAGCACTGTGCTCTCGCTGCAAAGTCCATTGTGGGCTAAAGATATCTTATGAGGAACTAATGGAGGCAATGAAGGTATACCCAGAATTAGTCTCTTCGCCTGAGCACTACCAGCCCAGCAACCCTCGAGAGTTGAACACAAGGGACTTGTAAGCCTACAAGCAAATGCGAATAGCAGAACGTTTCTTGAAACCAGAGGCAGTGGCAGATTTAAATTGAAAAGAGGACCTTAGCAAGCCTTACATACCACCGGCATCAAGGAACATCGCCAAGGAGAATGCACTACCAGAAAAAATACTTTAGCCGACGAAAAAAATTCGTCGGCCTGTTAGACTTTTTCGTTGGCTAAAGTAAAAGCTGACAAACGTTCGTCGACTAAAGTGTCGTCGGCTAAAGGTCGTCGATCATACTTTAGCCGACAACAATAGTGGTAGTCATCGTCTAAAGTCCATACTTTAGCCGACGACAAAACTAGTTGTCGGCATAAAGTTTGATCTTTAGCCGACGACTTTGTACACTTTTGCCGACGAAATGTCGTCGGCCAAAACTTCCTCGCTAGTTAAAATGTTTATCCTGAACTGGACTTTAGCCGACGACTGATAAAGACTTTTGCCGGCTAAAGTCTTTGTACATCGTCGGCTAATGTATGAAACTCATCGGATAAGGTTGTTGATTTTTGAAGAAAAAAACTACAGATTCTGAATTTCTATTCCCAGAACCTGCCAATTCCACAATTTTATTTCCACAATAGCCAACAACACATAAAATGAAAACAAAACACATATTCACCAACAAACTCAAATTCATGAAACTTAAGCGTATATACATTTTAAACTTAGCACTTAAACTAAGTTAAGTGTTCAAACTAAACCCATATAACACCTAAAATAAATATTATCCAAATCTACATCCTGGAAATATGGAGTACAACCATCATCTTGCGGATCCTCCCACGGCTTTAGAGCATCGAAAGGGAGCTTGATTGGTGGCAACGAATGTGGGGGCGGGAGTCTTTGCGCCAGAAGTTGTGCAGGAAAAGCCTAAAACCAGGAAGATATCTGAGCTTGCTAGGCGGCCCCGTAAGCACGGGTCTCACAGCCTCTTGCGCTAATCTCGCCTGCTCCATCGCTTCCAATTGTCTTTGATGCTCCATCGTCTGCCTCTGAAGTTGCTTCTGTAGCTGAGCAGCCTTGGAAGATGCTGACTTGCATGAGAAATTAAGAGTGTTCTTCAAGACCCCATCGCCCTGCTGTCCTAGACCCTCATAATAGCAATTGTTCCCTCGTGGTGGGAAAGTGTGACCCACGATCCTCGCCCTTACTGTCACATCAGATTGATCAATCTGAGAGATGGCCTGGGGCTGGTCCTCATCCTGTGTCTTTGGCCATTGCTCCCTCACCATCTTAGTCAACACCACTTCAGCTCCTTCCCTTAATCTCGCCTAATTGACAAGGGAAAAAAATAACATATATAAAAAAAAGTTAGAGAAAATACATATATAAGCAAATATGTTAAGTTATAAGGGCATAAGACTTACAATATCTTCGGTGGACTGATGATACACTTTCTCGTACGTATACACATACGGGTTGACTTCACTTTGTTTTGTCACCTCCTCCATCCAACTCGTAAACGGTCTAGACCTGGCATGATGGTTACTCGTGTTGTACCTCCGGTTCGCCGCGTTTATTCCACAAAAGGCCTTTTTGGATAAACATATGTGAAAAAAATATTAGGAAACTAATTTTGCAAATATGATATAAGTAAACACAAATATGATATTATATACCTCATATTCTGGGTTGTTGAAGTGGACTAGAAGCCACTGCCACTCGTACTCCTTATACATAAACTCGCTAGAGGTACCCAAATGATTATTGCCATGCATATTCCAGTACTCCTTGTACCTATATATGAAACACAAATATTAGAAATTGACAATACATGATCAACAAAATATAACTCAATATATAAAATATAACTTCCACCACCTTTAACCTGAAGTGTCATTTTCCACGTGGATTTAAGGTGCTCTGGAACAACAAACCACACCAGCAATGGTCATAATTTATAAGGGTAGATATACATAAGGAATATCTAACTAACTCACCGACATAGCATTGTTCACCATGTCCTTTACACACTATGGCACCAAGGATCACTCTCCCCACAGAAAAGGGACTTTGTCCTGTATGACACATCCTACTTGGCCGCTGTAGGACCTCATCTTTCCCCCAAACTTCACCACTCCATCCTCTGTCATCTCTATGACCACTAGCCCGCTGATCTTGACATGGTTGTCAAGATCATTGCCGGTGACGGGGCATCTAGTCTTCTTTTTTTGTGCTAGTGGTCTCTGTCACATAAAACAAAATAAAAAGATTAAAACATAAGCACCTAATTTAATATACAAATTATTAATAAGTTATAAATTAAATAACAAAGGTATTTAACATTTACCCGATTCAGTCGCTGATGTGTTTGTTACCCTCGCACTAACAATAGGTGTATCAAAGGGCGTATAAACGTATGCTTGTTCCAGGGTAAGATAACTAAGCTGTCCTGGAAGAGGCACTCCCAGCTCATCGATGTCAACTATGGCAGGTACACTTTGGGGCATTTGTACACCTGACGACGAGCTACCTAAAGCACCAGTTGGAAAGGTAGAAGGAGCTGAAGTTGTAAAAGGAGAAGGCGTTGGCCGGTGAATGGGAGACATACAGACACCAGAAGGAGCGGGAGTTGTAGAGCTGGCCGGTGAAGGCATGGGGGAGCAGTCTTGCGACCAAAGCTACCTCGTGCTCTGTGGTATGTGGTGGCAGGCCACTACACCCTGCCATGGTGACTGATCAAGTAGTTAAGCTTGTCGAGAGTTCAAAGAGCCATGAAATGAGGTCTGAGGGTTGTTATGGATAGAGATGGCCTCAGAATTGTCAGTGCTAGACCCTTGTCGCTTAGATCCCTTCTTTTTCTTGAAGAGATTCATGATGCCTACTATAAAAATCACCCAAATAAATTATAGATACCACACTATAAATTCTACACAACATATATACACCATGTAAATTTAAATTTAAATTTGATAAGACTCTCTGATGTGCCGTGTCTTCCCAGATCAAGATAATAAAGATAAGAAGGGTATTAAATGGTTGTCTTTTTCTTTCGTTTGTTAGGGTTCTTTTTGGAATGGTTTACCTGCTAGAAAATAAAGTCTGTCTGCTATCGAATAACTAGTAAATGGGATTAGTTAGCCTTAAATAATACCACACTATAAATTCTACACAACATATATAAACCACATAAATTTAAATTTAAATTTGATAAATCTCTCTGATGTGCTGTGTCTTCCAAAATCAAGATAAGAAATATAAGAAGGGTATTAAATGGTTGTCTTTGTCTTTCGTTTGATAGGGTTCTTTTCAGAATGGTTTACTTGCTAGCAAATAAATTCTGTCTGCTATCGAATAACTAGTAAATGGGATTAGTGAGCAATAAGTATCCTTAAATAAGGAGACTGAATGGATATCACTAAAACTGAGACCCATTTCCCATATGGGGATTAGATAGACAAAAAATACTTTCCGAGAACAAATCTGATCTCTTATCTCTCTAGTTCCGGAACTCTTGGAAATCTAAGTTTCCCTTCTTTTACGCCTTATTAGTTTTGAAAGCGAAACCTAACCAACTTGATCGATTAAGGGTATAGTGGTAGGCTTTGAACTTTAGCACATACTTGTAATTCAAATTCAAGGAATTACTCGTTTCATTTTTGATTCCCTCTTTCTTTCTAGAGTTAGGGAGGCCATAGATGAAAGCCTTTTTTTCAGTAAACTTTTTCTGCTTCCGCTTCTAAATCAGGATATGGTGGAAAAGAGAGTGTTTCGGTTACGGTAGACGAGAGGGTTCAGAAGGGTTCCCCTTGTGTGATTGTTACCTTGACTTCCTATTGTGAGAAGTGGCCTGAGAGGCTACAAGTAACGAAAAGAGAAAGCAATAACTAGAGACGATCGGAGGGTCAGGTACATGGTAACTCGAATGAAAAGAAAAGCTCTGAAAGTAGGAGTGAAGTGACATCGGTTCAGAAATAAAGCTAAGAACAAGTCAAGCTATAACAACTTGGTTGCAGTTCCTTAACTTTAACACAAAATGCTTTCTATATAGTGAAGTGCTTAAAGAGAGTTTGTGGCTTCCCGGGTTACAAGTGTTGTTAACAATCAAGTCATATTATCATGTGCCGATCCGCGCAAAAAGACGGGATACTCATTTATAAGTAATGAAAAAACATGGGGTTTTGTCAATTCTTTCAAAAAAGCAAGAGGTTACTAGAGGGGCTCTGGTTCATGACGAAAAACACGAGGGAGGAGTGAAGTGGGATGGAACATTGATCCGAGTAGTTTACCTACTTTCACTTCTTACTCTTCCACATAGAATATCGACAATCTAAATAGCTATAGCACTTAGCAGCAATAACTTCAAGTAGGTAACAAGTCAAGCTATATAACTGCGCGTTAACTAACTGATTGGATTGAGATAACGCAGTTGCGAAGGATTACATGGGTGAAATAGCTCGACTGGCATTCCGCTTAGCAGCAACAATTCATCTCTTCACTTTCTGCTTAGCAACTCATCGAATTTCCCACTTTGCTTCCTCTCGGATTTCAATGAAACATAACAGTAAGTGTGAGGACACATACATTCATTAGATACATAATAGTCTCATATGTAGGAGTCTCACTCATTGGATACCAATAAGGCATAACATTCATAACCTAAACCCCTCTTTGTACTCGCCGATAGGTTCATACATGAGAATCCTATTACTGCCCTTTAAAGCGCCTTAGACTTGATCTCAGAAAGAGCTCATCGGGAGGTTTTGAAACAAAGGTGAAGAAATTCAGACGTTAGGTGTCACATCCCAGTCCACATAGTAAGATATTGTCCATTTTAGGTCTCGCCCGCACGGTTTTACTTTTTGGCCTACCCCCAAAATGAGTCTTACTATAGAGATGTGGGCATGCACATATAAGTACATCACCTTCCTACTCCCGAGCGATGTGGGATTGCATGTCCATGTAGGAAGCTAGTGCTGTTGGCACCCCCACACATGGGTCATCACATTAGGTGTTTACTTACTCGACTAATAAGAGTGTACTTATTCAACTGTAAAGGAGAGGAGAGATACCTAATGTAGAAATGGGGCTCATACTTCTACTTCTTCATGACCTTGTAAATATCCCCATTAGTGATAGAAAGCATTCGGTTGTACCGTTCATTATCTTCTTGAAAAGATATATCTCTTAACACGTGGGCACAGTGATGCTAGTGGATATAGCCATGGAATCAATGAGTTGTGAGTTCGTTCCACAGGGTCAATTGTTAGTAGTACATAATCGAAATTCTAGAATCCTAGAAATATATTTCTTATAATATTTGGAAAGAGTCTTCACTACATGAATACAACCGCACTCGAGGATAGTCAATAGAAAAGATGGTAGCTTTCACTGCAAGGAAGTTACACAACTATGGAAGAAGAGAGTAGTACTAGTCTTATTTCACTAGTTTCATATCTTAGTCTCGATGACATCTAGGTTGTACGAGCAGTAATATAATATAATAGTATAGGATATCTGAGGTGATATTACATATCGAAGGTAAACTAAACAATTATAGGTTGAAGGGAGTTATAACAACCGATGTAACCCTTAAAGACTACATGAATGCACTCCCCCGGAACCCATTCTCTCCATAAGCCAATCAAGCTATAACAACTCAATCAAAAGCTATAGGTTACATCGATCATAGCAATCAATCAAGCGGACTTAAGACAAATGGGAGTTAATCAAGCTACCATAAATTAGACAAATGGAAGTTCTTGACCCGGTAGAGTATTCCGAAGTGTTCTTCAATACTCATTCGCCCACCGAGCCCATTCCCCTGCAGTAGTAGGTATTCTTTCCAGTCCCGCACGCTTTTGCCATGATCTGAGCCGCTATAGGGCGATCAAGCGGATCGATCTAAGAGGCATACTGGGTCACTTCTTCCTCCGAGCAGTCAGGATGGTTATTTCGAGCTATATTCATGGTGACTTCTGTGGTCGCCTCCTCCACTCTCGCATAATTGAAAAGCGAATATGAATAACATATTACTAAATAAAATAAATTAATAGAGAAAAATAGTTTTATTAACACATGCATATGTGAAGTACAAAATATAGAGGCGAAAGACTTACCGCTTCTTCAGGGCACTACGGATAGAACTTCTAATGAATAAACACCAACGGGTTGACTTCTTGTTGTTGCTGCGCCTTACTCGACCAACCCAAATAGTTGAGTGAACCTGCATGATGGGCCTTGGTGTTTTTCAATCTATTTTCCCGGTTCGTCTTGGAAATCGCCTTGTTTGATAAACATATGTAAAAAAAATAGTAACTAACTATTTCAATGTGATACGATACATTAGGGTTGTAAGATATATTCAGGATGCATACCTTCGCTTTGGGGTGCTCGAAGTGGGCTACCAGCCACAGCCACTCGTACTCCCTAAACCGAAATTCGCTAGGGGTAGAACCTCGGCCTAGCTCCTTGTACTGTGTGTAATGTTTTGAAAGCTCGTTTTTCCACTCTTTATACCTATATTAACACCAAAAAAAAAAGTTAGAGATATTAAAACACTTGATAAACAAAAATCTAACTCGATATATACTCAAATAACTCGAATCACATCACCTGATATGTAGTTGACGCTCTACCCACGTGTGAATAAGGCATTCATCCACGTCAAACCACAACTGCAAGATGAATATATAAATGGTAAAATTATCTATTTATTCGGACTTAATTAATAAATGTAAAATTTACGTAATGAAAATAGGATTTAACTCACACTCAGTGCATTATGCACTTGCATCTTCACGTAAAGAGGCACAGATTCCCAATCTGGCCAAAGCATTGGGACCTTGTCCAGCACGACGGTCCCGGCCATGCTGGCATACTTTCGTGTGGTGTCAAATGTCTCGATCATGTGTGTTGACATCATTATATTTTTATGCATTTTAATTAACTTGATTAATTAAGTTTTGGGTGATGTTTTAATTTTTGATAATTTAAGGTGATGTATATATGTGATGTATGTATGTGGAAAATATTTGGAAAATTTAATTAAGGTGATGTATATATGTGATGTATATTTGTGATGTATATATGTGGAAGTAATTCGACATCATCCCGCGGGAGTATACATGCTTTGACAGACGGCCTTAGAATGTTGTAGCTTTATATGTGTATTGGTATTGTGAGACTAAACATACAATTTTTTTTTGAGTAATTACCAGTTAATCTAAAAGAATTCACTTCGGAAGTATTGACGTGTTTGTGTGTAGATGTGAAGTTGTGCAAGTACATATATTATGTATCTAAATGTATATATTACAAAGACGCAAGTGTAAGTATGGAAGAATAACCGGTTTGAATATTTCACCTTTTTGAATTAGTTGTTCGGTTTGATGTTTCTTAGAGATAATTTAGTATATGCTTGTAAACTGTACTTACTGGGTCAGTGTGACTCATGATACTACATTTTTCTCTTTTTCAGGTGATGAGTAGAATACTTAGGGAAAATAGAATACGTCGCCTAATAAATAAACGAATTATTTTCTACTTGCATTTTGAATTGAATAAATGTAATAACTATTATTTTCAAAAACTTCGGTATTGTAATATTAGCACTTTCACTTTTCAATAAATATACTATTCAGACATCTTGATTTTTGAAATTATTTGAGTTTTTTATTCACATCACAAATCTTTACATTATATTTCAGTATATTTCAGTATAATACTGATTCCGAATTTGAGGGGGTGACATATCTCGTAATCAAAACAAAAATAGCTCTCTTTCGAGTTTCTACGGTCATTCAACGCTTCAAACTCCATACTAGGAAAGGTTTGCCCCTCGATAATATTTATGCATGTACATGACAGCTAGCTACAAAAGCTACACAAGAAATGTTCTTCTAAAATTTAACAAAAAAATAAATAAATAAAGGATCCAGATATAGATAAATAATTATATATGCACTAGCTGATAAATCTAGGGAATTAAAGAGAGACCGACGACGACCATTAGATACGACAAAGTCAGAAGAATCTATGGAAATTATTACCCTGCAACGAAGATAACAAGAAGATGAGCTCCTCATCGCTGCCGTCGTACTCGACCTGATTCCTCAGCCGGTGGTAACTCGCCACTACGTCGTCCGACAACACTTTGGTCCTGCATAGAGGACACGTGGCCCAGTACTGCTGCAACCACTTGTCAACGCAGTCCTTGTGGAACCTGTGCTTACATTTCAGCTGCCAAATCTTGTCGCCCTCTTCGAACTCGGAGAGGCACACGGAACACTCGGACGTCTCCGTACTGCGAAGATTCGGCTTCTGCTTCTGCTGCTTCTTGGTGTAAGAGAGCGTGGGGTTCTTGTGGTCGAGGAGCTTGAGGTATTGGGCGGTGGTGATGACGCGTCTGTCAGAGTTGGGTTTGAGGCCGGTGACGGAGCGGACGAGGATGACGACTTCGAGGGCGAAGAGAGTGAAGAAGATGATGGAGATGGTGTAGAGATGTGAGAAGAATTGAGAGAGAGCTCCCATGGCAGATTTGCTGAAGAAGATGGATCGATCGATTGATGAAGAGTGAAGTTAATTAGTTGCTAGAAACGAACTAGAAAAGACTTTCGGATATAAACAGCGAACGTGGGCAGGTTCGGTGACCCGTGTGTGTGTAGTCACATCGTCGCAATATTTCTGTACGATTTTGTTTAAAACAATTATGATGTTATTGCACGACGGTATGGAATGTCTGTACACCCGTGGTTGAGTTGTGCCACGTGGAGCATTGAGAAAAAAAATAGGAAAATTCAGAAAAAGATTTAGTTTAAACTTTTTCTTTCTTCAAAAATTTACTATAAGTTTTCAATCTCAAAAACGTTAATTCTATTTTCTGAATTGATAACGGACATGTTGTTTGAATTATTTACAAAATATGTTACCGTATTTCTCTCTCTCTCTCTCTCTCTCTACGGCGCACGACTCGATCCAACTTCATACCCGATCCGGACAGCATCTGCCAGAGCCTCTCCTCGATCCTCAATAATCTAAACAGATCAACAATGACATTTGACATGTTTGCAGAATTCCCCATCATTATAACTCAAATTTAGACAAAAGAGTTAAACCCAGACTTATTATATGAACTACTAAATGCTTCATCCATTAATGTTGACTTCGATCATATCTGCATTATGGGTTCCATCACAGATTTTCTTACTCGAAAAAAGCTTGACAATGGGTTTGGATTGACATTAACAAAGTCATCCATAGCTCCGTACCTTACTCTTGTTTGAGCCTTATAATTAATTAAAGTCATGCCAATCAATTAAGTGTTATGGTAGGGCATTGCAACAACATCTCTACATTAAGTGGCTGAAGACTTTAGGTAGAGGAGTGATATCCCAAATAAAGCTTCCAAACCATTTTTTAATTGAATAGTAGGATCAAAAGCATGAATTATATGGTTAGATTCCCTCTTGAAGACTTCGACCATTCTGAATTCCAAGTCAAATAGATTATATCTAAGCATCTATCTGAGTATTTGTCTGGGTAGCTGTCTAAGTATCTGTCTGGGTAGTTGTCTAAGTAGCTGCATTGATAGCTGTTTTTGTCTCAAAAATCAATTTCATTGGAATTAATGGCATCATATACTACTAATAGTCGCATATTTATGCGTCTATTCGGTATTTAATTTGTTCCCTATATTTAGTTTATTGTTATTAATTGAGTGATTTAATTATGTTTATTGTTTTAATAGGTTTTGTTGAGAAATAAAGGAAAAGGAAACAAAAGAAGGATTCCAAACTCAATACGGAGAGAATAATGAGTTATGTGCAATTATAGAAGCTTATTCCAATGTGGACTCTATTCCGAAATAAATCGGCTAAGCTACAGCTAATGCAGAAAATAAATGCTGAAAGTAATATTCTAATGAATGCAAAGGAGTTTAAACTATATGATTAATGGGTTAAGAGGAATATAATCCACCACCATCATTCCACCTTTCTAACACATACTTAACCTAATGCACATATCCAATGAATGAAAGTTTCCAGGAAGAGTTGATCGTTACAACCACATCCTATTACCTAATCTTTATGCCTATGCATGTTTGTCATGGACCCCCCTACATCTATCCCTCTATTGAACTCATAGTCATGAACCCCAAGGTTTACAAAGAAGAAAGCATTAAACTCTAGAAAAGGTTTGAGAAGCTACAAAGGTTCATAAGTACACTATAGGCGTGTCCTGTTAGACCTATGGATTTCAATCTCCTGACGGTAAAATCAGTGTATCACTATGGATTTCAATCTCCTGGCGGTAAAATTCGGTGGAAGAAATTATCTTCAGTCTCCAATATCTCATGAAAATACAATCCTAGCATGCATACTAAGTTGGCCACCAAAGAAAACATACAAGAATTCATACGGTGAATCATTCAGAGAAAGAAACCTCATTCAAAGAATATGCAAAACTAGGTTAAAATACATGCATTAAAAAGACTTCATGTACGGGGCTTCAAGCAACCCCTTAAAAATGAGTTTAGCTACTAAAAGTAATAATTAAAGAATCAAAATAATTCATAGAGTTGAAACAAACAAACGAGATGAAGAAGAACTTTGGTCGGCCAGAATTCGACGGGTCGAAGGAATTCTCTTCTCGACCGATCGAAATCGAGACAAGTTGAATTCCTCTGCGGCTTGCTCTCCTTTTGCTCGAAGATATGCTCTCCAAAATGCTGATTAACTCTTCTAAAACCTAAAATAGGTTCATATACTTCCTCCAATTGCTCTCCTAGAGTCCACATTGGAATAGGCTTCTATAATTGCACATAACTCCTTCTTCTCTCCGTATTGAGCTAGGAATCATTCTTTTGTTTCCTTTTCCCTTATTTCTCCACAAAACATATTAAAATAATAAATATAATTAAATAACCCAATTAATAACAATAAACTAAATATATGGAACAAATTAAATACCAAATAGATGCATAAATATGCGACTATCAAAATACCCCACACTTAAACATTGCTAGTCCTCGAGCAATGCACTAAACTAAGACTTTAAGATAACTCAACAAAACTCTAACTACATGACTCTAACACCCTCAACAAATTGTCTCAGCAATCTACCACAATTGTAACACCAAGATTAGTATGACTTTACAGTCACGTTCCATAAAGTTCTGAAAGTTGATTTCAATATATGACACACATGTAATATGTAGGACGAAGACATAATCATGGTGGAAGAAGCTGCAGCATACAACAAACAAATCAAGATTCAACCTCATTTAAATATGCTCTCATAAGTATTTCACTCAAAATCTGTCTAAGGTTTCCACTCAACTCAATTACTTGCCAAATGGATCAACCCATATGCTTACTCTTGTGACTAATCTCCACAGATCAAAGGCTGTCATCTTGAGGATCAAAAGGACTTTCAAAGGTTGTAATGGGGCTTGGCTCATAGGTTAAAGAATAAATGAGTATAGAATTTAAATATGATTCTAAAACCTAGCAGAGCACCAAATAAGAGACTTCTTTAAACTTTACAACCATGAAATTTCTCACTTTTGTGGTCGAATTTCATCTTGTTGGGCCTTCACATCATTGTTTTCGTCAACAATTAACTCGGGTATCAAGCTAGACACCACATTTTCTTTTCTTTTCATAATCTTTTTTTTTCACACTAGCTTGATACTCCACACTTATTTCTTTGCATCACCTTTCGACATTATCGTCGTCTTCACATACCTGTCTCATGTATAGGTATACCAAGTCCTAGAACAAGGGTAAAGATATAACTATTCTAAAGTTCAAGGTCAGAGATATGTGAGTGATGACATAAAGTTTAAACATGTAGGCTCAAAGTGGTTAACTAAGAGGTGTACAACTTGTGTACACAAAGTCAGGACACAGACTTATATGGCTATAGTGGTGTTCCCTAAATGCCTTTATCACTTTCTCAATCAAAACATGTATTGACTATCAGCTTTGAACAGCAAAAGAGCAAGTTCTAGTAATATCTAGAGTCCATTAACTTAATCTGCAGTAAGCAGTTCACACTCAACCAAAGAAAACATGTATATCACATTTAGGCTCAATCGCTCACGGGTTAATTGAATCTCAACAAAGTTTAAGCATGTCTAAAAATTTGTACCATGTTAACTCATTTCTACATCCACTATATATTCTCACATGCAACATATATCACGATTAACCAAAGAAACTCAAATAGCATGATCATCTTTTAGTCACGATTCTGGAAGATATAATCACATCATAGACTAGTTAAGGGTACCTAAGACTCAAAACAAGAGACTCTTTTTGTATTTTTCTTGACACTTTTTACTTTTGTATTTGGTTTTTCATATAAGACACTAAAACACACAAGAAAAATAAAGAAAAACAAAGAAAAACTCAAAAATACCAAAATTAGGAGAAAAGACCCTTCCACGACAAACTAGTCGTCAGAAAAGACCCTCTCAGGTTTCGACGGGTCGAGATATTCCTCGACGGGTCGAAGCCATGCTACTATCTAAGAATCTGTTAAAATTTGACGGGTCGAGAATTCCTTAAGGAATTTTCTCGACGGGTCGAAATGGGTCCCCTGTACTTTGTAACTCCACTTTCATAATTTATACATAATTAATCACACATCAGACTGAGCTGAAATTTTATGAGCATAATCTATACACATATACAAATATTCTCTCAAAATTTCAGAATTTTATGAGACATCTAGCTATGGAAAATAAATTTCACAAGACAGCAAACTGCACAATACCAAAATAACACCTAAAAACGAAGAAAAAAATTATACATAGACGCTAAGGGTATGATATAAACTCCACCCCACACTTGAAATTTTCTTTGTCCTCAATGTAAAACAAAACTAAAACACACAATACATTAAACAAGCATGGAATGAGACACATAACACATCACAAAACACATACACGATGTGGAGAAAAATAAAGTCAAGGAGAAGGGATAAGAAAGCAAATATGGTTTCCAAGCTTCTTCATCATCATGGGTTACCTCCTAAGTAGCACTAAGTTTAATGTCTTCAGCTAGACATCTTCAAAACTATCAGGTGGTTGTGATCTTGGCTCAATCAAGTGCTTAGTCCTTAACAATGATGTCATATGAGCTCTACCAAGCAACTTGTGTAACTTTGGTATCCCACACACACAAGACCCAAAGTGTCTCCTTTTTTTCTTCTTCTTTATCCAAAGCCTCCTCTTCTTGAGTCCAACAAACAAGGTAAAGAGAATCTCCTTGTTCGACATATGGTGATCAGGTACCACCATCTCAATATGCTTCAAAATAGAAGGGGGCTCGGTAGGTAAATCCTTAAACTCAAGTGTTTCTTTGGTGCATGAAACAAGTGTGGAACTTGAGTTTGACATTGATAACTGTTGTGGTTGTTCTTGTGCTGGTAGCACCATCTCAATATAAGGAATTTCAGTAGACTCCTCCACAAGTAATTTGTCCATCTCATCATCTGTGACAACCCGAACCAGAATTGGTATGGTAATTGGTTTAATCCGCGAGTTTTGCGAGTAATCGAGATTTATCGTAATTAATTGAATTGGCGGTTTGGTTCACGACTTAATTACTGGGCGAGAATTTGAGTTGAGTCTTTTCACGAGAATTGTAGTATGTGTGGTCTCGAGTTCGTAGGCGATTTCGGATAATTGTTTCGATAACCAAGGAATATGTTATGAATATTTGAAATCGCGTGATTTCGTCGTGTTTATCCGTTTGAGTTTGAGTTATCCGAAACGTGGATGTGATTCATTTTGGACCGTCGATCGTATTGTTTCGATAACCAAGGAACTGTACTACTTGTGTCGATGTATTTCTGGGTGGGTACAAATGTCTGTTCCTTGTGTCGATGTATTTCCGGGTGGGAACAGATACCCTGACCTGAGGCATTTCTGGCTAGAATCACGTGTGGGTATGGGATCCTATGATTCGGACTATACTAGCACGGATGTGTCCATGAGTGACCCCGTGGGATTTTCTATGCATGCTCTGTACGTTGGAGGAGTTTGGGTTTACCTCGTGTACTATATCATATTCATTCATTTTGACTCGCATATATTTTTATAACATATATTATTCGGCGAAAGACATTTATTTTCGTCCACTCACTCTAACGATTTATATGTCTTTCCCTGGGCTCTTTGTTTTCAATGCCCAGTTTGCAGTTCAGATTCTGGTGTTGCACGTCCCTGTCAGAGGCTTAGTGTTCGAGCTACCTTTCTTTTCCAGTAGGTTTCTTGTTTAGCCTACTGTTGTATATTTATGTATATATATATATATATACTAGATGTCGCTTTGAATACTTTGATGTTACAGCTTTCATATGATTTTCCCCGAATTTCTGTAAAGTTACAGCTTTTGGTTTATCACTTTACTTTATGTTATGATATTGAGAAATCCAGATGGGATTGGTGCCCACGGTTTGGCTTTTGTGGCATAGGTTGAAGTGTGTTTTCGGGTGCAGGTTAATGGTAATTCCACGTTATAGTGAAACTCTGTCGAAATTTCTATGGTTTTTGCAAGTTCGTGTTTTCAGAAGGGGTTTGATTCCGGTTTAGGAAACTAAATCGGGATTGGGTCCTTTCATCATCATCAAAGAAAGCATACCCTTCTTCCATTGCAATTTCAGCCTCAGTGGTCAAATTCACAAACCTATATTCGAGAAGAGCTTCGAGCTTATCCAATTCTTGCTTGATCGGCTTCTGTTATGCAAATTCTGGCTGACTTAATCTAAGCACTGTCTCCAAAGTATCCTCACCCCATCCATATTGAAGATAATCCTCATCAAGATGGTATTCCTTGTCTTTTTCCTCTTTCCCTTGCTTTCTTAACCTGCTAGGAAAATGCACATTGGTGGTAATCAAATGTGAAGGTAGAGGACATACCTGCGCTGGTTTCAGTCTTGGTTCAACTTTTATTCCAGGTGCATTCTCAACAGGTTGAGAGATTTCCTCAATGGGTTGAGTTGGGGTTCCTAGATTGACTTTTGATGACTCATCAAGCACAATTTGTTCTATTACAAGCTCTTCTCACTTTCTTCTTGGCTTCTTGATTGTTGGAACTGTCTCTAACATCTTCCCACTCTTCAAAGTCATAGCCTGAGCCTCATATGGCCCCTTGGGGTTGGAAAGAGTGTTTCTGGGGAGTCCTTCTGTGTTGACTTGAGCCATTGTTTGTTGTATTTGGCTCATTTGTCTCTCTAGTAAGTCAATTGTCGTACCACGCTCCATGAGTGTCTCCTTAATTTCCTGCACAAAATCACGATTCTGCTATCTTTCTTTTTGTTTATCTACTATGATCTGCTGTAACATACTCATCAATCTCTGCTCTGCATCATCTGATTGTTGAGGATAGTCATAGTCGGAGTGATCATCCTATGTAGGAGTGTAAGGAGGTGTATAGTATTCACTTTGCATGGTGGGATAACTTTGATTTAAAAAATATGCACATTCCTCATTTGAGTGACCTTCCATTGAACATCTTGAACAAACCACAAAATTAGAATACATAATATACAAAGGTTAATTACAATACACAACTTAAATTTACAGACTCTATTAGGACTTAGAACTAAGCAACTCCCCAGCAACGGTGCCAACTACCATACACTTCACTTAATTGACTCCATAATTTAATCAATTAATCAGATTCTTTCCCTTTTAATCTCTTCTTCTTCATGGTTCACATGCATATATATACAAATTCAAGGGAGCATTTTTTCTTGAGAAATTATATATGATGAGAAAGTAATGTTGAATCTAATTATGGGGTCTTTTATTCAATATATTCCTCCATCACATCATTTTTTTTCTTCATGATTTATGGTTGTAGCTGTTTGAGTAGCTGCCTAAGTATCTATCTGAGTAGTTGTTTAAGTAACTCTCTAAGTAGCTGTCTGGAGAGTTGTCTTTGTCTCAAAAATCAATTTCCATTTGAATTAATGGTGTCCTATACTACCCTACACTTCACTTAATTGACTCCATAATTTAATCAATTAATCATATTTTTTCCCTCTTAATCTTTTCTTCTTCATGGTTCACATGCATATATATACAAATTAAATGGAGCATTTTTTCTTGATAAATTATATATGATGAGAAAGTAATGTTGAATCTAATTGTGGGGTCTTTTTTTCAATATATTCCTCCATCACATAATATTTTTTCATGATTTATGGTTGTAGCTATCTGGGTAGTTGTCTAAGTATCTGTCTGGGTAGCCGTCTAAGTATCTGTTTGGGTAGCTGTCCGTATATCTGTCTAAGTATATGTCTGGGTAGCTGTCTAAATATATGTTTGGATAGCTGTCTAAGTAGCTGTCTAGGTATCTATCTAGGTAGCTGTCTCGATAACTGCCAATTTGTTCACCCATTTTTTCATTCCATTTTATGGCGACCCGATACTTATTCTGCTCAAAATCAACAACAAACAGCTTTCTCTTCTACAACACCTTCTAATTCTAACTATAAAACGTCGAATTTACCTTTGAACATCAAAATCTTCAATTCTTCGATTAGGAAAATACTGATTGAATTAGGAAACAACCAAGCTATGGTTAGCTTCGTGGAGGTAAGGGCTACAAAGTCTAGTGAGTCTTGCCATCTAATTCGGCTGGGGGAGAGAGAGAGAGAGAGAGAGAGAGAGAGAGAGAGAGAGAGAGAGAGAGAGAGAGAGAGAGAGAGAGAGAGAGATAGAGAGAGAGAGAGAGTTGTGAAGGGCAAAATCGGTAGAAAAAAATGGGTTTTTATAACTTATTAGGCCTTTTCGGAAAGAAATGATGGGAGTTGGGTTTCTTTTTGGAAAAAAAAGGTGTCATAAGTTGGGCAGTTTTTACCTTCGTGTCATAAGTTTGTTTTTTTTGGAAATCTTATCTGTTTTTGATTTTTTTTAATTTTCCCAAAAAATATGACAAAAAATCCAAAAAAAATTATCACCAGTAGAGTCTGAACTTTTGAACAGTCTTAGCTTAATGTGATCCCACACTTTAGAAATTGTCAAAGTGATCTCCAGAGTTTTAAAACAGCATTTTCGTGATACCTAAAGTCATTTTCTGTCACGGCTCTGTTTATGTTGATGACTTGACAAATTTTAATTATCACCATCAGTGTTTGAACTTTAGCAAAGAAGTCAATGTGATGTCCACACTTTTAAAACTATCAAAGTGGTGCCCACAATCTCAAAACTATATCTACATGATTCCTAAACTCATTTTTCGTCACATAGCTATTAATGTTGCTGACGTGATAATTAAGGATATTATTGTTTTGTCAGTATTTTCTTCGAAAAACATAATGTTGGGTCAATAATACCCACAATATTTCTTTTAATTTTGTTCTTTTAATTTTCTCTCTCAACCAGTTCAGACCCAGCACTACTCATCGGTAACCCTCGAGTTAGTGTTATCTGCCAATCCTTCTAGTTCAACATTTTCTTTGACTCACTGACTTTGTTTCTTAAAATGTCCGAATTTTTGGACAATAATATTGTGAATACACTTTCGCTCTTAACCCAAAGGCAACAACATTCAACACCTATGAATAACCATTTATGCGAACTTAAAGTAAAAGAATTTGCACCTTCAATGTCGTCAAGGAAATGGCAAAACTCTAGACAAATGCAAGCACTACCAACATAGGCAGCATCCACATGAACTCATATGTCGTATTCTTTTGCTACATCATATAATGGCCCCAAAGGATCTACAAATCTACTGTATTTGTTGCGGAACCGACGGAATAGTACCGGAGATCATTTGTCGTATTCTTTCACTAACCAAATCTGAGCCTGACTAAATTAGAGCGAAATATAGGTGAACAAAATTAGAGTAAATATATTGTCATTGTTGAGTAATGGACCACCGTCATTGGCGTACAAATTGAGGTATGGATGAAAAGAGGACCTTAAGCAGCGAAGTTAGATGCCGACGAGTTTTGCTAAAGCAATCCATTTAATTAGTTTTCTCAATAATTATATGGTTGACGACGTCGGCGTCAAAGTTGCCGATGTGAAAACTGACGACACCAAGGTGGCGGTTGAACGAGGATGATGTAGATCAGTGATGTAATAGTAGGCTCAGATTCGATGAAGGCGAGTCCCGATCTCTCATTGAATCGAGTCGAGAGAGACAGTGAGTGAAGTGAGAGAGAGACTAAAAAAATAAAAAAATAAACATAAATAAAAAAAATTAAGGGTATTAAAATCTTTTCTTATCTATTTTAAAAAAGAAAAAAAATTGCCACGTTAGCGACATAATGGTTATGTGACAAAAAATGGGTGTAGGCATCATGTTGCGTGCTGACTTTTCATGCAGCGGAATTTTCACATGCGGCGCCATGGTTCTCCAACCAAGGCCAGCCTTTCATCCCTTTTTCACTTTTTGGGATATAATGTGCATACTCGCATACAACATTGATGCCATCTTCCTCTTATAAAACCCTTCTGACATTATGTCTACACGTGTTGAGGTTAACCCACGAGCTCTACACACTACTGACTAGTTACGACCTTGTGTCATAGTACCCTACTAGATCTCTCCACGACACTCGCACCCTACTGGATCGCTTCCTGATACATCTCCCCAAAGATACTCACCCAACCGATAGGTTACCATGTCAGTATAAACGCTCCCTCAAAGCCATCTGTTGCTCATCAAACTTCTCTGTTTGCCGGACATTTCATTGAACACTCGTGTTAGGTGTTATGGCTTACGTGAACTCGACCATCTCTGGAGCACCAAACAATAGCTTACGTTTGAGACATGCACACCCATCCTGGTTGCTTACGATCTTAAGGCTTCCTCTCGATGTGCCCTCTCTTGGCTGCTTACACACTTGGGGAATCACTTCTAGAGTCACTTGGATAATGCACCCATCCTATTGGCTTACATCCCAAGACTCCTTATCCCATCATGTGCTCCTTCGACTCTTCATTGCCACTACACTAGTCCACCACAAGTCCCAATATCTCTTTCACGATCCTTCTTTGTCCAGTCTCGTAGCTAGATCGCTTCCTCACATTTGTCAGGGTGTAGAGGAACCACTCGTACTCGTGCATACCTCAGAGTAGTCCCCACCATTCGTAGTGCTTACTCATAGGCATCTAGAGGCTTACCCATAAAGTTCTCGATGCACACTCATATGCAGGTCCCTCTTCCATTCACAACCTAAGCTCGATGTTCCATCGGATTACCATCAAGTCCTCACTTCCTCTTATCCAGGTCAGGAAATCTTTGAACTCCCCTTGGAGGCCTGCTTGGTCCTAAGGGCTTACTCTCACCTCTAGTCATTCCTCGAGTGTTTCTCCCATCTAGCATCTTAATCACTCGAGTGTGTCAAACGGGGATGGCACCCCATCTCGTCTTCCTTCTCATCCAACATGGTATGGCTCATCCTGTGCTTCCTTTTAGGCCAGGCCGAACCCAAACCTGTGCCTTTGTCACTTACTACATAGCCATTGCGCACCATGAGGTCTCGACATATATTACTTAAACCCACACACCTGTCTATACGCCGCTGGCATAAGGGAAACTCCTAAGCACCTCACCCATGACACACATGCCGCAATACTGGCAATTCCTTTGGCCAATACTACCCATGAGACTTCCTGACTCGTGGGAACTCATGTCGTCCCTTCTAGACTTCATAGGCTCCGCTTCTGGGCCTAGGGGCACCCAGGAGAGCTCACTTAATGACCTTAGAGGGGGCACCAGAGGTGGTGGAGAGCTTGACACCATATACCCCCCCCCCCCACTTATATATGATGACGAGCATAAGTTCACTTGGTAGGAGGAGACATTTACATGTTTGAGGAGTCATAATGGCCTATAACTTATTCATCCGAACTCTAAATGACATACCGTTAAGTGTGTTCGTCCTTTTGGACATTTCTCGTGTTTATACTTTTCTCAAATTCTAAGCCGAAGTACCTCGAACCCGATAATCACCAACTTGCACTTATTTATGATTATGCCACTAAGTCCTCACCTTCCAACTCGCATTAGTTTTCTTCCAATGCTCGTTGGGGCTTGGCTGTATTCCATAAGTGTACAACTTGTGCAGCTCATGACACATCACGTAGATATAGTTTTGAGACTCTGGGCAACACTTTGATAGTTTTTAAAGTGTGGGCATCACATTGACGATTTTGCAAAAGTTCAGACCCTAGTGGTCATGATTAGAATTTGCCACGTCATCAACATAAATGGAGTCGTGACGGAAAATAACTCTAGGCATCACTTTGATAGTTTTCAAAGTGTGGGCATCATATTGAAGACTTTGCAAAAGTTCAAACCATGGTGGTAAATTTTTTCCCAACCCAAAAGAAATCTTTTAGATTGTACTAGTTAATATCAATAATTCGACCGTTAGTTGAAGTAAATGTGAAAATGGAGAAATGACATGTATTTTTTGTTGATAATTTTCCATTATATAGGGGTAAGTTTACATTAATAAAATAGAATACAAGTGAGATTTGATAAAACCGTATCCCCTAAAACTGCGTCAGCCTTTGATTAGGCACACAAAAACATATTTCTTTAACACTCCCCTTTGTGCTAAGTCAAAGATGAAATGGTGCATATATTATTGCTTCGTTAAAAATATTGCAAAGTAATAAAAAACTTAATAGGACTAAATAAATCTTGATTGAAGAAAAATAATAACACAACGCCCCCCCCCCCCCCCAATGACAAATAAATGTTCTGAAACTACTGGACTTGGGATGATTAAAATAATTAAAAATAGAAATGGTTTATGTTTATCGCAGGCTCTGAAACTTAAGCCCAACAAAACAGGAAAGAATTATCCCTGCCCACCTTTAGCTCAGAATCCTGTCGATGGAAAAGCTCCGAAAGCTCCGAAACTATACTTGGAGATAAATATTTAATTACAATAATTAATTATTATTTATCATGCATTTACAATAATAATTATTCATTTACCAATATAAATAATTATTATTACCAATAATAATTATTACTAATAATTATTCAAGTACTAATAATAATTATTACTACTATATTACTAATTAATTTACCAATTTACAAATTAATTAATTAGTTTAATAATAATGATCTTAAAAAATATAATTATTACCTAAAAGATGAGTTGCCAGAGTGGAGAGTCGCCGGAGAGAGGGAAACGCCGGAATTCTGGTCGCCGGAGAGTTGCCGGAGGAGGGAGGCCGGAGCTTTTGAGAGAGAGTGACAGGAGAGGAGAGGAGAGGAGAGGAGGAAAAAGATATGGGATGAGGAAAAGAGAGAATGAGCAGTGGCTATATATATAGTTTCACTTAGACGACGGAAAAGGGCATTTCCGTCGTCTAAGTCAACCGTTTAAAATTTTTGAAACGGCGCCTAATTGATCGGCGGGTCGGTTTCAACCGCATTAATTTTGGGCACCGTTTCAAATGTTGACTTAGATGACAGAGAATAGATTCTCCATCATCTAAGTCAACATTTGAAACGGTGCCCAAAATTAACGCGGTACGATCAACCGCCATAATGTTTGAACCTGGACAACAGAGAAGACAATCTCTGTTGTCCAGGTGACCACCTGAACGACGGAGAAAGGCCATCTCCGAGGTCCAAGTTAAATTTACGTAAAAATAATTTTTAAAATTAATTCGCAAAGAAGTTGCCGATTTGTCATTCGAATGAAATAGTCGTAAAATATCGATTAACGCATCGTATATATAAACAATTGAATTTGAGACGACGAATAATTTTACGTCTTTAAACTTGTTAAGTATCTACTAATTTTTATGACTTAAGTGTTATTAAGTATAGGTTCATTTGCATATCAATATTAACGAAATTGAATTTGGACAAAACAACCGTTGGATACATTCACCATATGATAATATATATTTAGAATAATTTCCAGAAAATAATAAGTTCGTGAAGGGTTTCATCGGCACAGTCAACCGTAAAACCAAGATTTTGACAAACCGGAAATGTGGAAACAAAAACATTTCGTAACTCCTATTTTGTAACCATCGAAGCTCACACACCAAGAATTGTTTACTCTATAGTCTTCACGAAAAGAATATGCATTGGGAGATGGTCTAGATGGTCGTTGTTTTAGATAAAATTACGAAATCTGAACTTTGACGACACAAATGAGCATTTCCGTCGTCCAAGTACTCACTTGGACGACGAAGAATGGTGTTTCCGTCGTCCATGTGCGTACTTGGACGACGGAAACCTTTATCTCCATCGTCCAAGTTAAAAACCCTGAATTTAGGGGTTAGGGCCTAACTGTTTAGGGTTTAGGGTTATGCTTGACTTGGACGACGCAAAAATGGAGTGTCCATCATCGAAGTGTGTCCCTTCAATTCTTCCGATTCAATTCGATCGAAAAAACCATCGATCGATCCGATTCGCTCCTCGATCGATCTGATCCGATCCACTCCTCGATCGATCCGATCCGCTCCTTGATCGATCCGGATCGATTAATTAATTAATTTTAATTTACGTACATCGGTCTAATTGACCATGCATACAAGCGTGTAATTAATTAAGTACAAAATTAATAGTTGTACATACGTACGTACGTACTCCTACTCATAATATTTATATTAATTATTGATCGATGATGCATCTTATATTACAATAATTACAATAATAAATTACCAATTAACACCTATCGTGACTACAAGATAGTGACGAGATTGTACTCTTCGTCATAATCGTCATCATCCTCATCCCCGTTATCCGATTGCTCATTTTCCTCATCATCCTCAACATCGTCCGACGAATAACCTGAGTCCTCATCCTCGTCCTCCTCCTGCACGTCTTCTTCATCTACCTCATTAATTGCATCAATAATCTCATCTTCAGTTAGATCTGTACAACCATCAGGCATGGGTAACCGTTCACCATCTTGAAACAGGTCCATCATATCGGAGCGGATGACAGAAATATTAGGCTTTTAATAGGTAAGAATGTCTCTTTCTGGTTCAGCAGCATCTTCAGTGGCCGGTGTCCCTTCAATTATCTTCATATTCCATATTCCTCGATGACAGATATGGTTCACTATTTTCCACCCTTAACCAGTTTTCGGATCATCGAGATAGAACACCTGCCTAACAAAGGTGGCGAGAGCGAAATGCTCATCCTCATACCAGCTTGAGTTTGTATCGACTGATAAAAGTCCCAGGTTTTCCTTTGTACGCTTGAACCATCTGCACTTGAATAGGAAAACGTTGACATCATTCCCGTAACATAGCCGAACCACATATACAATAGCCCCGTAATATAGATAATTGTCTTTCCCAACCGCTACCCCACTGTTTTGTGTTCTTCTTCCTTCATCTCGGGCCAATGAATGGAACTTTACACCGTTCACAAAACATTCGGGATAAATATAGTGTTTAATCGGCTTTCCTGCTAGCAAGTGCTTTAGCCAGGACCACCACCCCCCGTGGTTTTCGAATTTTTGTAGATCAATCATCTGCAAAAATGGGAAAATTTAAGGGTTTACTTTCTACAAACATGATCGATATGTATATAAATTACTAAATACCGAGACATACGTACGTACGTATCCATTGGAAGAAATAATCAGGGAACTTCTTCTTAACCATTTTCTGAAACCACGCCGAACTCTTGTCCGGATTTAACGCATGAAGCCTTACCCTATATGACATCATGTACGGCTCAACTTCGTCACTGTCTCGCAACACTACCCAATGTGCCTCAATAAGTTCTTCCCGTGTTAATGATTCCTTTAATACTCTTCTAAACGGTCGGACGACATTTGTGACGACAGAAAGATTGATGCGGGCAGTGGGAGGTGGTGGATCTTTTAGGTACCTGTTGTAGTAAGTAACACACTCATGCACTAGGTATGTCTCAGCTATAGAGCCATCCGGGGCCGACCTGTTTTTGACAAATCCTTTATACTATCCAAGCTGTCTACAAAATTAAACGTACAATTAATACATTGTATAATAAGAATAAGTACATATAGCTAGTAATCTCCAGTGGAACAAATTATGAATCGAAAAACCTGTATAATTAAGAAATTGTACGTATCATTCTTGAGGATACATCCAAGTGTACTGGATCGGACCAGAAATGAGCACCCGCTCGGGCAGGTAGATCATTAGGTGAATCATGATGTCAAAGAAAGCAGGGGGAAAAATCCTCTCTAGTTTGCAAATGATGTGCACAATTTGGTGTTGCAGTTCCACCACATCCGACTTCTTAATTCTCTAGCGCATAACCTCTGCCACCATCTGCACAATGCCACTATTGGTTCTACGATGTCACGAGGAAAATATGGTCGAATTACCACTGAAATCAGACGTTGCAGCATAACGTGATAGTCATGTGTCTTCAGACCAACAAACTTGTATGGCACCTCGTCCACTCCTCCAATTATAGTAGCTGCATACGTAGCCTGATAATGAACGCCCTTAAACCAATGAAATACAGAACGTCTAAGTGTCGGCTTCACTATGTAAGGTGCAGCTAGCATCTTGTTGTACACTCATTTCCTATCCCTCCTCAACCACAAGGGACGACGTAGATTCATTGATTCCAGATCTTTGCGCGCTTTGGGAGTATCTTTAGTCTTGAACTAAATACCGAGAATTGTTCCCATCACGCTGTCGCACACATTCTTTTCTATGTGCATCGCGTCCAAGTTGTTCCTCAGCTTCAACTTTGACCAGTAAGGGAGTTCAAAGAATATACTCTTGTGATGCCAATAGCTGAGATCATGTAGAGGAATTGGATTGCATTTCTTTACATCCACGTCATTGGTCAACACACTAAAGTCGAAATAGCTCAACCTCTCTAAAATCTCTTTGCCCGACCAACTACGGGGTTTAGGATTGTTCTCTACCGTCCCGTCGAAATGAGCTTCATCCTGTCGCCACGGGTGGTCGTGAGGAAGCTATCTACGGTGACCTAAGTAACATACATTCCCCGCGTGCCAACTAGAGTTCACGTCGTACAAACATATAGAACATCCATTATATCATTTCGTCCTGCATGCTGCCAACATCCCATACGCTGGAAAATCGCTGATCATCCACATTACGGCAGCCTTCATCGTGAACATCGTGTCAGTGAATTTGTCATAAGTTGGGACTCCAATTTGTCACAACAGTTTCAGCTCATCGATCAAAGGTCTGAGGTAGACATCTAAGAAATTCCCCGAAGATTTAGGACCTGGAATTAATACCCAGTAAGGAAATTAAATTCCTTGTTCATGCACATCCACGGAGACAAGTTTTATGACATCAGAATAACTGGCCAAGTGCTGACGGCGGAGCTATTACTACCCCAAGGATTGAATCCGTCTGTAGATAGTCCGAGTCTAACATTTCTAACCTCTGCAGCAAAGTCTCCAAATTCTCTGTCGAAATGTTTGAAACCCTCCCCATCCGCGCCCTGTCGCAGGACATCGTCATCTATTCGCTTTTCTGCGTACCATCGCATCGCCTCTGCTGTGTGTAGAGACATGTACAGGCGTTGCAATCTGGGAATGAAGGGAAAATATTGAACTTTCACAGGAATTCTCTTTTTCAAACTCTTCCTATTCAACTCATATCTGCAATGGCCACATACGGGACATTAGTTCAAATCTTTATACTCTTTGTAAAAAAGCACACAATCATTCGGACATGCGTCAATTATCCTGTACTTTAGGCCGAGGCTGCTCAAGATATTTATAACCTTATAATGAGATTTATGAAGATTGTGATCATCAGGAAGCAACTTACATATTTGCTCTTGAACTTTGTCAAAAGCACTATGTGACATTTTGTGCTTCACTTTTATCTTCATTTGCTCCATCACATATTGCAACACATTCTCTCGACATCCAGGGAACATTGGGGTCTGCGCTTCAAGTAGCATCATGTTGTACTTATTCATCTCACTAGTGTCAGTGGCCAAGCTAGCAGCGGGAAATTTGTCATCATGCTCATGAGTCGTACTGTAACCTCCCTCTTGGTGTTGGTGTCCACCATGACTAAATCCCGAAAACGCATCATTAACCAAATCTGCAGTTGGGTTGCAAGCAGGGGGGCCGGCACCACTGCTGCTGGATGAGGCACCCTGGTAACTGTACCCTGAGCTGAAGTCTGCTGAGCTGAAGTCTACGGCTTCACCATGCTCGCTCCATGTAGTGTAACTCCACATCATACCATTTTCGTACAGGTGTTGCACCATAACATTAACCTCCACATACTGACAGTTAAGACATTTCTAGCACGGACACCTGAAACGCTTCTTTCCCTGACCATGTTCTATCGCAAAATTCACAAATTCGCTAATTTCATCCATATACCGGACATCACATCTATTCCGCAACTTCATCCAACTCATGTCCATACTTCTACAAAATTTTATAATTAATTAATTATTACATATTAGTCAATTAACTATTAATTATATATATACAAATTTTTGAGTAATTATTAATTAAACTATTATATATACACACAAGTTTTCAACTACCTTAATTAAAAAAATTATTAATTCAATATCTTCAATATATAATTACATTCAACTACCTTTATTAATTATAGTTGTACATACGTAAGTACGTACTCTACGTCAATTACTGTAATATGTCTAGCTAACATACATCCATGAACGTACGTTTTAACTAAATATTAACCAAATTTTAAAATATCCATACATATATACATACTACATGTCTATAATTAACTAATATATATATATATCATCAATTTTCTAACTTAATATATTATATATAAATATA
The DNA here is from genome assembly GCA_946800695.1 of Geum urbanum. Classification (NCBI taxonomy): domain Eukaryota; kingdom Viridiplantae; phylum Streptophyta; class Magnoliopsida; order Rosales; family Rosaceae; genus Geum; species Geum urbanum. Next base: position 29,364,028 of record OX327009.1, read on the forward strand.
TATATTAGACGTACTAATTAATTATTAACAATGCAATCAATCAAACGTACTATTAATTATATATATATAAACCTACGTTAATGGTATTGGAAAATTAACTACGTACGTACCTAGCCTTCTCCGATATATGACGAATTAATTGATGGTCAGAGCCGAAGATATATATAGTGCTATCTAGCTAGCTAGGTAGCTAGCTATATATAGCTAGCTAGGACATCGTTTGAATTGCATGCACGCGTGAGGCACTGATCAAGACAGGAAGAGATTATGATCAGTTGAGAGACGAGTGAGCGGAGAGGAAGAGAGTTCGGCATGGGCCTTATATAATGCTTCACTTAGACGACGGAGGTGTCGGTCCGTCGTCTAAGTGGCCATTCGGACCACAGCGTGTCAGTCCGTTGACCAAGTGTACATCTGGACAATGGAGAAAATAATCTCCATCGTCCAGGTCCACATTTAGACCGTGGAGAATTCTCCGTTGTCCAGGTGATCACTTGGACGACAGAGATTATTTTCTCCGTCGTCCAGGTTCACACTTGGTCAACGGAGTATTCTCCGCGGTCCAAGTGTGGACCTAGACGACGGAGAAAATAATCTCCGTCGTCCAAGTGTTCACCTGGACAACGGAGAATTCTCTGTGGTCCAAGTGTCACTTGGACTACGGAACCTTTACGTTTCCGTAGTCTAAGTGCAATTTTCTTGTAGTGTCAGAATTTTCACTGAATCGATATTTCATCGATATATTCAAATTTTGGAACTTCGATATATCCTCGATATCCGATATTTTACTCGTTGGTAATTACACTACAACAAAAAGAGCAATTGGCGAGAACATAATTACTCACGAAAAGATGTAATTTTCTGGTCGCAGTGTTTACACAAGAAAATATGATTGTATTAAGCTAAGAATAATGTCACATTCACTACTAGAAAACACACTATAGCCGACAACCAAAATTGTCGGCCTGTTAGTCTTTGTTGTCGGCTATAGTAAACGTCGATAAATAGTCGTCGGCTATAGTGTCGCCAGGAGAATGTCCTTGGCCAAACTATAGCCGACGACAATTGTGCACGTCGTCGGATATAGTTTGGACAATAACCGACGACAAAAAAAAGTCGTCGGTTTAAGTTTGTGACTTTTGCCGACGATTTAGATAATTGTGCGCGTCGTCGGCTATAGTTTGGACAATAACCGATGACAAAAAAAATCGTCGATTTAAGTTTGAGACTTTTTCGTCGGCCAAACTTTCCCCCTCCCGTCAATATGGTTGACCTGGCTATACTATAGCCGACAATTGTGAAAGGTCATTATCGGCTATTTTTTTTACTGTCGTCAGTTATAGTATAAAACTCGTCGATTTATGTGAGAACTTTAGCCGACGACTATGACTAAAGTCATCGGCTAAAGTACTTATTTCTGAAGAAAAAAAATGCAGATTCTGGATTTCTATTTTCAGAATCTGTAAATTTCACAATTTTATTTTCGCAATAGCCAACAACACATAAAATGAAAACAAAACACATATTCACTAACAAACACAAATTAATAATGAAACTTAAGAGTATGATACATCTTACTTGTCCCAGAAAGCATATAAACTAATGGTTATCCAAATTTATGTTCTGAAAAATAGAAGGGGTACTACTATCATCTTGTTGATCGTCCTGTTGATGTGGAGCATCGAAAGGGCATTGGATAGATGGAAACGGAGGTGGGGCCATGACCTAGAGTCCTTGCGCCCGAAGTTGTGCATTCATTGCCTAAAAATAAGAAGTTATCTGAGCTTGCATGTCCTCCATCTGAGTCTGCTGGGCAGCAATCCATCTCTCAGTCTCTTCCTGCTGTCTCTAATGCTCTATCGCCTGCCTTTGCAGTTCCTCTTGTAACTGAGCAGCCTTGGAAGATTCTGACTTGCGTACGAAACCGAGCGTCTTATTCAATACCCCATCGTTGAGCTGTCCTTGACCCCTGCAGTAGTAATTGCTCCCTCGTAGGGGGAAAATATCTGCCATGATCCTCGCTCCAACAGTCACATCAGATTGATCAATCTAAGAGATGACCTGGGGGAGGTCCTCATCTTGGGTCTCAGGCCATCGCTCCCTCACGATTTAAGTCAACACCTCCTCAGTCAGCTCCTGCACTCTTTCCTGATTGACAAGGAAAATAAAATAACATATTAGCAAACATACATAAAAAAAGTTAGAAAAAAAATACATATATAAGCAATTATGTTAAGTTATAAGAGCATAAGACTTACAATATCTTTAAGGGACTGAGGATACGCTTTCTCGAACCTATATACAAACCGGTTGACTTCAAGGTGTTGGTTGGTCTCCTCGTCTATATAACATGCAAAGGATCTAGAATCGATATGATGGTTACTCAGGATTTTTTCCCGGTTCGCCGCGTTTATTTTAGAAATGGCCTTCGTGGACAAATATTAGAAAAATAATTTTGCCAAATAGGATACAAGTAAAGAGAAATATGATGTTATATATATACCTTAAATTGTCACTTGTTGAAGTGGATTAGAAGCCACTGCCACTCGTACTCCTTATACATAAACTCGAGGGGGATATCCGAACGGCCATTGCCATGCGTCTACCAGTATGAGCACAACTCAGTTTTCCACTCCTTCTATCTATATATGCAACACAAATGTTAGAAAGTGACTATAGATGATCAACATAATATCTCAATATATATTATATAACTCCCATTACCTTTTTCCTTTAACCTCATTTGCCTAGGTGGATTTAAGGTGCTCCGGAACATGGAACCACACCTGCAATGTACCCATTTATGGTAATATATATATATATTTATTAGGACTTAATTAATATAGGTAGACATACATAATGAATATCTAACTAACTCACCAATATATCGTTGTTCACCATGTTCTTCACTTCTTGCGGCACCGAGGACCACTCTCCCCACAGAACAGGGACTCTGTCTTGTATAATACTTCATACTTTGCCAGAGTACCTCCTCACCGCCTTTTGCCCCAACTTCACCGATCCATCAAGGTTGGTCTCTATGACCAGTGGCCCGTTATCCTTCGAATTCACATCATTCTCATGTTGGTCTTTTTTTTGTTGCCTCCGGCGTCTGACACATATGATAAAGTAAAAAGATTAAAATATGAGCACCCAATTTAATATACAAATTATTATTAAGTTATAAATTAAATAACCATGGTATTTACCTGATTTTGACGCCGATGTGTTTATTACCCTCACACTAAAAATGGGTGTATCAAACAGCATACTTCTTGCGAGTGGATGTATGGAGCTCGATCTCCTGGAATAAGCTTTTTGTGGTCATCGACATCAAGCAGGGCAGGTACGATCGAAGGCATGAAGAGGATAGTCGGCGGTCCATTTGGTACCCTCGATGACGAGGTACCTGAGGCACCAACATGAGAGGTAGAATGAGCTTGAGCCGTAGAGGGAGAAGGCGCATACCGAGTAATGGAAGGCATACGGGTACCCGAAGGTGCGGGACACATAGAGCTGATCGTTGAGGGCATGTGGGTGCCGTCTTCGTTGAAAATTTGCCTCATGTTATGTGGTCGATGGGGGTGGGCCACTACATCCTACTACAGTGTTTTCTGAAGTAGTTGACGGTGTCGAGAGCTCAACTGAGGGTCGCCAAATATAGTGTGTGGGTTGTTGATAGAGGCGGACCCAGAACTGTCGGCGCTAGACCTGTTTCCTTTCTGAGATCCCTTCTTCCCTTTGCCGAACAAATTCATGATGCCTACAATTAAAAACCACCCATAAATCACACAAATACATTTAATCTGTAATTACCATTCCTACTTAATCACAATCAAATTCATGATGTCTACGATAAAAACTAACAATATCAACCAAATTTTGTCCACCATCTACACATTTGCCTATACCAATATATTCAATCTAATACTGCAACATCAACATCCACCAATATCAAAATAAACCATTCCTTAATCATTAAATCCAACCTTAATGCTCTATCCATACGCAATATTTCAAGCATACCCAACACTTTCAACATAACCTCAGTCACAATCTTATTATCATCATTAACATAAACTCAATAACACATATCACAAACCTTAATCCACTACAAGAAAAAGTGACTTAGACGACGGAGATTTTCCGTCGTCTAAGTGACAGTCTCCGTCGTCTAAGTACTTGGACGACGGAAAATCCGTCGTCCAAGGTACGTGCTCCAAGTGCTGTCGTCTAAGTACTTAGACGACGGAGAATTTAATCTCCGTCGTCCAAGTTCACTTGGACCACGGAGAACGTCCGTGGCCCAGGTAGGAACTTAGACGACGGAGACATTAATCTCCGTCGTCTAAGTGTCTACCTGGGCCACGGAGAAGCTAACAATCTTCGTGGCCCAGGTGGTGACTTAGACGACGGAGAATTTAATCCCCGTCGTCTAGGTTACGACCTGGGCCACGGAGATTGTTAGCTTCTCCGTGGCCCAGGTGGTGACTTAGACGACGGAGATTAAATTCTCCGTCGTCTAAGTCACCACCTGGGCCACGGAGATTGTTAGCTTCTCCGTGGCCCAGGTAGACACTTAGACGACGGAGATTAATGTCTCCGTCGTCTAAGTGAACAATTAATTTTTTAAAAAAAAATTAAATTCAAAAATATTATTAATATTAATTGAAAAAAAATTAATTAAATTAATTAAATACACTAAATTAATAAAATAATTAAATTAATTAATTTGTACATACATAATCGAAAAAACCCATAATTAAAAATGAAAATATTGTTCGTAATGCGGAAATTAAGAAACGAAATAATAAACTACTAGCTAGCTAAAACACTGGAGGAGCAGATGCGCCGCCTCGTCCTCCGCCTCCAGCCGGGTCGTCGTCGTCGGGGAATGGGTTCGGAGGAGGTTGACATTGTCTTTGAGCTTGTTGCATAAGGGCGATGAGTTGGGCTATTCGCTCGTCTTGCTGGTCCATTCTTTGGCGCATGGCAATATTCTCCTCCCGTGCGATTCGAGCCTCTTCATAGGCTGCCGCAGCTTGAGAACTTCTCCGCCGCCCCGAACCTCCCGTAGATGATGACTCAGAGGTCGACAAATCTCGAACCACCTTAGGCCCGAAGTGCCTAACCTCCTTGCCAGCTCTACGACCGTAGACCTCATCCGCAATTGCTATTTGGCTCTCCACAGATAGAGGAGGCAGGTCTTCTAGCGGCACATCTGGGAACGCAAGCTGAGTGTTAGCCAATTCTTCCTGCGCACGCTCTATCACTCTTGCCTACAAAAGAATAATAAATTTATTATAATGAAATAATATTTAAATAATAATTACTATAATTATTAGCGCACACACATATATATATATATGACTTACGCCGCGTTGACTCGCTTCATTATCGAGCCCAGGCGTCACGTACGCGCTTACGCTTGCATCGAGATAAGGGTGTTTGGAGCCCTTATCCCTGTGCTCCTTGGCAATTTGAATGAGTTGCTTGGCGCCGGAAGTATGGTGCTTGTCCTTCTTCCCCCGGTTGGCTTTGTTGACACCGGAGAATTTCTGTTAGACAACATAATGAAATCATTAAAAAATTTATAAGTAACTAAAATTTAGAGTATTCAATTATCTTAATTGAAATAAAAAAAGTAAATTAACACCTGAAATTGCTCATCGGCAAAGTGGTTACACAACCACTCCCACTCATCTTCTCTATCCCCACGCAGCTCTTCGGGGGGAGGCACGGGACCGTTAGTTCGGAAGTACTGATGGAGCCTGTACTTCCAATCTTTGAAGATGTTGTTGGCGGTTTGGTTGATATGCCTCAACATCGCCGGATCCGGATCCACCGCAAATTGTTCCTATCAGAAATAAATTGGAAATTATAATCGTATATATTATAAAATTATATATAACTAATATTAAAAATAGTATATAATAACTAAAATTGTACGTATTACGTACCGAAAGATCCTTAAAGACTTTCGCCTTCTCCGAATCCGGCACCTCCCTCCAAGTAGGGGCAGTGATACGAACCCGGTTACGAACAATCGACCCAATGCTATGAGCCGAGAGACTTGCTAGCTGAGGTGTGGGAGGGCCACCGGTGAATTCGTCGTAGGGCAAGGCGATCTTGCTCCCGGTCGCCTTGCAAATTTTCTCCGCCTTTCCACCTTTAACGAGACCCCGAGTCTTTTTCGGTTGGGGGTCAGTGGGGGCCCTCCTTTGCTTACGGCGGGCGCTGTACATGATAGAATCGGCCGTCGAAGACGCCTGAGTACTTCCCGTTGAAGCGGTACCGGGCGTCGGAGTTGAAAAGGGGTCGACGTCATCACCGCTTGAGAGAAATGGGGCAGAGGGAATTTCCCCAGAAGGCCCCGGATTGAGGGCGTCGTCCTGCGGTTGAACCCAACCGACTTGGGCCGCCAACATTTGGAGCATCTCATCTTCTGACTCCTGTTGGGCTTTCTTCTTGCCGGATGTGGTCTTTGGCGGAGCCATTTAAACCTAAGAGTACGGTGTTAAAATACGCGTACCTACTTACCATAATAATTACAACTTAAAAATTTACGCTAATTAATTAAGTACGTTTAAGATTTAAATAGAGTACACTAGCTTGGCATTTTCGGTCGTTCAATGGACGTGCGACCCGCGCGATAAAGTGTAAATTTTCAATTAATCAGCCTTGGTTAAATCGAAAAACATGGCCAGTTAGGGATAGAGATAACGCGAGAGGCAGGACTAATTTCGACAAAAGTCTTTCTTAGTCCAAATCCTGTCACCAGTCATAACCCGTTTCTAGACACCATATCCGACATTCGGCCAATTTTTCGAAAATTTACACTCCCTCAAGTCCTTTGCAAACTCCGCCCTCAACCTCGTGTCCATAACTTCACTTAGGTTATGGTGTGCGGTGATGAAATCCACACATCACGAGGGGTTAAGGAGATAAGCAAGGAAAAGAGGCGCCATCTATTCCAAAGAGTGCGACTTAATTACACCAAGCCTATGTACTAAATTTAAATCGAACACGTACTACTAATTAATTTAATCTCATATTTATTTAATTATGCAACTAATTAATAAATAATTACAATAATATTTAAACATTTCATAAATTATCAAGTAATTACAATTATTCATTTAATTATTATTAATATATAACAATAATTTACCATTTAATTAATTAATAACAATATGTAATCATTTATTTAATTAATAACAATAATTAATCTAAATATAATTAATAACAATAAATTTACAATAAATTAATCATTTATTAAATATTTAAAACTAAGTAATAAATTAAATTCTACTAATTAATTAAATTTAGAATTTTATTAATTAATTAAATGAAAATTATTTTAATAAGGGAAAAATAGAAATGTACCGAATCGGAGTTTTCGGGAATATCGGGGAGTTGATCGAGTCGTCGGAGAGGGGGAACCACGCCGGAAAGTTGGTCGTCGGAGCGTCGCCGGAGGAGGATCGCCGGAGTGAGAGAGAGAGGAGAGGAGAGTATAGAGGAGGAGATGGAATGATGAGAAAATGAGGGGGGGTGCTCCTCCTTATATAGAGTTTCACTTAGACGACGGAGCACTATTCTCCGTCGTCTAAGTGCACTTAGACGACGGAAACAGTGTTTTCCGTCGTCTAAGTGAAGAGTCAAATTTTTTCGAACCGGCGCCAAATAAATGGGCGGGCCGTTTCACCGCCATAAATGTTGACTTAGACGACGGAAACAGTGTTTTCCGTCGTCTAAGTGGAATTTCAAGCGGCGCCGAAAATTGAGGCGGCAAATCGAACCGCCATGTTATTTCGACTTGGACGACGGATATGTCGTTTTCCGTCGTCCAAGTGTTCACTTGGACGACGGAAAACGACATATCCGTCGTCCAAGTCAATATTTACATCGAAAAATAATAAAAATTTTATTCGAACCGCCATGGTAATTTGAACCTAGACGACGGATACGGTCATTTTCCGTCGTCCAGGTGAACACTTGGACGACGGAAAATGACCGTATCCGTCGTCTAGGTTCAAATTATGCAAAAAAAAATATTTAAATTAATTCGCTAGGAATTTAGCGATCTGTCATTCGAGTGAAATAGTCGTACAATATCGATGAACGCATCGTATATATAAACAGATAAATTTGAACCGCCGAATAATTTTACGTTTTGAAAGTTGTTAAGTATCGACTAATCTTTAAGACTTTAGTGTTCACTTGTAGTTGCTGATTTGCAGCAGAGTACTAACGAAATTGAATTTGGACAAAACAACCGTTGGATATGTTCGTCGTAACATAATATATAATTACTATAAAGGACCAGGAAATAATAAGTTCGGGAAGGGTTTCATCGGCACAGTCAACCGCAAAACCGAGAATTTCACAAACCGGAAACGTGGATACAGGACATTTCGCAACTCCGATTTTCGAACCGTCGAAGCTCACACACCAAGAATATACTACTCTAAAGTCTTGACGAAAAGAATATGCATTCGAAGATGGTCTAGATGGTCGTTGTCTTAGAAAAAATTACGAAATTTACACCTGGACGACGGATACGACATTCTCCGTCGTCCAAGTACACACTTGGACGACGGAGACGCTAATATCCGTCGTCCAGGTGTGTACTTGAACGACGGAGAATGTCGTATCCGTCGTCCAGGTGAATATACCCTGAATTCAGGGGTTAGGGGTCCTTAGGGTTTAGGGTATAGGGTTTGTCACTTGGACGACGGAGACAGTCATTCTCCGTCGTCCAAGTGTGTACCTAGACGACGTATAATGACTGTCTCCGTCGTCCAAGTGTAAAACCCTGAATTCAGAGGTTAGGGCCGTACGGTTTAGGGTTTAGGTCGTCCCCGGTCATTTGTATGTTCGTTCAATTATTCTCATTCAAGAATATAATTAAAAAAATGATCGATCGATCCGATCATGCTACATTTAGTGTCGAGGATTTAGGGTTTGAAGGGCTGCTTGAGCGAAATGTAGAGCAGCTTCAGCTTACTTTTAATAAGATCAGAGAATACACCGATGAAGTTGAAAGCAAAGAGAGGGGCCGGGACTACGTACAAAGCTGGACGAGGAATCTTAAAGTCTCGACATAATAGAAATCTTTCACCTTTTTACGATGCATCGATCGATCATATATATATTACAATAATAAATTAGGGTTTACCAATTAATGATCCTCGTCGTGTGACCGTACTCTTCGTCATAATCGTCATCATCATCATCACCGTTATCCGATTGCTCATCCTCCTCATCGTACTCAACATCGTCCGAGGAATAACCAGAGTTGTCGTCATCGTCCTCATCCTGCACGTCTTCTTCATCTACCTCAATAATCTCTTCTTCAGTTAGATCTGTACAACCATCAGGCATGGGTAACCGTTCACCGTCTTGAACCAGGTCCATTATGTCGGAGCGGATGACAGAAATATTAGGTTCTTGATAGGCAGGAATGTCTCTATCTGGTTCAGCAGCATCTTCAGTCGTCGCCGGTGTCCCTTCAATTGTCTCTGTATTCCAAACTCCTCGATGAGAGATCTGGTTCACTATTTTCCACCCGTCACCAGCTTTCGGATCGTCGAGATAGAACACCTGCCTAACTAAGGTGGCGAGAGCGAAAGGCTCATCCTCATACCAGCTTGAGTTTGTATCGACTGATAAAAGTCCCAGGTCTTCCTTTGTACGCTTGAACCATCTGCACTTGAATAGGAAAACGTTGACATCATTCCCGTAACATAGCTGAACCACATATACGATCATTCCGTAATATAGATCAGGGTCTTTCCCAACCGCTATCCCACTGTTTTGTGTTCTTCTTCCTTCATCTCGCGCCAATGAATGGAACTTCACACCGTTCACAAAACATCCCGGATAAATATAGTGTTTAATCGGCTTCCCTGCTAGCAAGTGCTTTGGCCAAGACCACCACCCCCCGTGGTTTTTGGATTTTTGCAGATCAATCATCTGCGAAAATGGAAAAATGTAAGGGTTTACTTTCTACAAATTAAACATGCATGATCTCAATATGTATATAAATCACTAAATACGTACCCATTGGAAGAAATAATCGGGGAACTTTTTCTTAACCATTTTCTCAATCCACGCCGAACTCTTGTCTGGATATAACGCCTGAAGCCTCTCCCTGTATGACATCATGTACGGCTCAACTTCGTCACAGTCTCGTAACACTACCCAATGTGCCTCAATAAGTTCTTCCCGTGTTAACGTTTCCTTTAATACTCCTCTAAACGGTCGGACGACATTGGTGACGACAGAAAGATTGATGCGGGCACTGGGATCGGAGGCAGTTGGAGGTGGTGGATCTTTGAGGTACCTGTTGCAGTAAGTAACGCACTCATGCATTAGGTATGTCTCTGCTATGGAGCCATCCGGGGCCGACCTGTTTTTGACGAATGACTTATACTGTCCAAGCTGTCTACAAAATTAATCAAACGTACAATAAAAATAAGTACATGCATATAGCTAGCTAGTAATCTCCAGTGGAACAAATTATGAATCGAAAAACCTGTATAATTAATTAGTTGTACGTACCTTTCTTGAGGATACATCCAAGTGTACTGGACCGGACCAGAAATGAGAACCTGCTCGGGCAGGTGGATCATTAGGTGAATCATTATGTCGAAGAAAGCAGGCGGAAAAATCCTCTCTAGTTTGCAAATGATGTGCACAATTTGTTGTTGCAAATCCACGACATCTGACTTCTTTAATTCTCTGGCGCATAACCTCTGCCACCATCTGCACAATGCCACTATTGGTTCTACGACGTCGCGAGGCAAATATGGTCGAATTACCACTGGAATCAGACGTTGCAGCATAACGTGATAGTCATGTGTCTTTAGACCAACAAACTTGTGTTGCACCTCGTCCACTGCTCCAGTTATAGTAGCTGCATACGTGGCCGGATAACGAACGCCCTTAAACCAGTGAAATACAGAACGTCTAAGTGTCGGCTTCACTGTGTACGGTGCAGCTGGCATCTTGTTGTACACTCCTTTCCTATCCCTCCTCAACCACAAGGGACGACGTAGATTCATTGATTCCAAATCTTTGCGCGCTTTGGGAGTATCTTTAGTCTTGAACTTAATACCGAGAATTGTTCCCACCACGCTGTCGCACACATTCTTTTCTATGTGCATCGCGTCCAAGTTGTTCCTCAGCTTCAACTTCGACCAGTAAGGGAGTTCAAAGAATATACTCTTGTGATCCCAATAGCTCAGATCATGTGGAGGAATTGGATTGCATTTCTTTACATCCGCGTCGTTAGTCAACACACCAAAGTCGAAATAGCTCAACCTCTCTAAAATCTCTTCGCCCGACCAACTACGGGGTTTAGGATTGTTCTCTACCGTCCCGTCGAAATGAGCTTCATCCTGTCGCCAAGGGTGGTCGTGAGGGAGCCATCTACGGTGACCCAAGTAACACACCTTCCCTGCGTGCCAACTAGAGTTCACGTCGTCCAAACATATAGGACATCCATTATATCCTTTTGTCCTGCACGCTGCCAACATCCCATACGCTGGAAAATCGCTGATCGTCCACATTACGGCAGCCCTCATCGTGAACATCGTGTTAGTGAATTTGTCATAAGTTGGGACTCCATTTTCCCACAACAGTTTCAGCTCGTCGATCAAAGGTCTGAGGTAGACATCTAAGCACTTCGATGGAGATTTAGGACCTGGAATTAATACGGTAAGGAAATTAAATTCCTTGTTCATGCACATCCACGGAGGCAAGTTGTACGGCATCAGAATAACTGGCCAAGTGCTGACGGCGGAGCTATTACTTCCCCAAGGATTGAATCCGTCTGTAGATAGGCCGAGTCTAACATTTCTAACCTCTGAAGCAAAGTCTCCAAATTCTCTGTCGAAATGTTTGAAACCCTCCCCATCTGCGGCGTGTCGCAGGACATCGTCATCTATTCGCTTTTCTGCGTACCATCGCATCGCCTCTGCTGTGTGTAGAGACATGTACAGGCGCTGCAATCTGGGAATCAAGGGAAAATATCGAACAACTTTCACAGGAATTCTCTTTTTCGAACTCTTCCTATTCAACTGGAATCTGCACTGGCCACATACGGGACAATAGTCCAACTCTTTATACTCTTTGTAAAATAGCACACAATCATTCGGACATGCGTCAATTATCCTGTACTTTAGGCCGAGGCTGCTCAGGATATTTCTAACCTTATAATGAGATTTAGGAAGATTGTGATCATCAGGAAGCAACTTACATATTTGCTCCTGAATTTCGTCAAAAGCACTCACTGACATTTTGTGCTTCACTTTTATCTTCATTTGCTCCATCACATATTGCAACACATTCTCTCGACATCCAGGGAACACCGGGGTCTGCGCTTCAAGTAGCATCCGGTTGTACTTTTCCATCTCAGTGGTGTCAGTGGCCAAGCTAGCTGCGGGGAATGTGTCATCATGCTCATTGGTGGTACTGTAACCTCCGTCTTGGTGTTGGTGTCCGCCATGACTACATCCCGGAAACGCATCATGGACCAAATCTGCAGTTGGGTTGCAAGCTGGGGGTCCGGCACCACTGCCGCTGGATGAGGCACCATGGTAACTGTACCCTGAGCTGAAGTCTGCTGCGCTGAACTCTACTGCTTCACCATGCTCGCTCCATGTAGTGTAACTCCACATCATACCATTTTCGTACAGGTGTTGCACCATAACATTAACCTCCGCATACTGACAATTAAGACATTTCTGGCACGGACACCTGAAACGCTTCTTTCCATGACCATGTTCTATCGCAAAATTCACAAATTCGCTAATTCCATCCATATACCGGACATCACATCTATTCTTTAACTTCATCCAACTCTTGTCCATACTGCTACAAAATATTATAATTAAATAATTATTACATATATATATATTAGTCCATTAATTTACCATTAATTATACGTACTCGATCTACATCGATCCATCAAATTACGTACGTAATTTAATCTGTATATATAGCTAATTAACATTCATGCATGTATGTACGTACGTACGGTTTCCCTAAATATATATATATATATATATTTAATCATGCAAATTTTAACTGCCTACGTACGTACGTACGTACCTGCTCGCCTTCTCGATATCTGCAGTTAATTAAGCTAGCTAGTGATCGAACACCGGAGATCCTTTAATTTCTAGCCCCGGCCTAGCCTAATCCGGCCTTCTCCTTCTCCTTCGATCTCAAAAATTCCCCACGGGAGAAAATATAATGGAATGATCGAAGCTAAGAGAGTTTGGCATGGCCTATATATATATATAATGCTTCACTTAGACGACGGAGGTGTCGGTACGTCGTCTAAGTGGAACTTACACCACGACGACGGACGACGTGTCGGTCCGTTGTCCAGGTGATGATTTCTCCGAGGTCCAAGTAAAACTTAGACGACGGAGATGTAATTCTCCGTCGTCTAAGTTTTACTTGGACCTCGGAGAAATCTCCGAGGTCTAAATGTTACTTAGACGACGGAGATGTAATTCTCCGTCGTCCAAGTTATAACCTGGACGACGGATACGTCTCCGAGGTCCAGGTACTTACCTAGACGACGGAGAAATTTCACATCCGTCGTCTAAGTTACACTTAGACCTCGGAGATTTCTCCGTGGTCCAAGTAACACTTCGACGGAGAATTACATCTCCGTCGTCTAAGTGTTACTTGGACCACGGAGAAATCTCCGAGGTCTAAGTGTAACTTAGACGACGGAACTAATACTGTTCCGTCGTCTAAGCCCTATTTTCTTGTAGTGATCACAATAAAAATCCATTATCATCCAATAAAAAACATCAATAACACATATCACATATCACAAAATAACCCATATACAATCCATAAGTAACCAATATGTTTGTTGATTACATATTACACAAAAATTCATAAAATCACATAACCCATATATAATCCATAATCAATAATCAAATTTCATAATCAACTGCATAATCCATAATCAACAACCTATATATAATCTATATATAATCCATAATCACATAAACCATATATAATTTTGTGTGTATAAGAGAGAGAGAGAGATAACCTGAAAATTAGAGAGAGAGAGAGAGAGAGAGAGAGAGTCGGCTGGGGGTGGTGGTAGCAGTTCTGGACGAGCGGAGGCGGGCGTTCTGGGTGAGCGGCGGCGGTTTTAGATTTTAGGTGTGAGAGGAGGCGCGGTCTGGGTGCTGCTGGGTTTAAAACGTGATAACTATAGCCGACGACTTAAAAAGTTGTCGTCTATAGTATAGCCGACGATCTTCATGTATAATATCGTCGGCTATAGTATAGCCGATAACATATGTCATTGTCGTTGGGTATAATGTGAAAATAGTTTGAAAAATTAGTGTCAAGTGGAAACACGTTTCACACAAATACCTGTTTAACTAATTAAGACTCATAATCAGAATCATCGCTATATTCAGAAGTGTGAAAATACTTTTAAAAATTCGGCTCATGTGAAAACAAGTTTAACACAAATTCCTGTTTAGCTAAGGCTCATAATCAGAATCATCGCTTGAGTCTTCCTCGGTGTCCGAGTTAATTTATGGTAATATGTGTTGCTCCTCGTCACTGGAGCCAACGTTTTCTTCATTTGGATTAACGTCAATTAGTTCAACATGTTCCTCATGAAATCGAACCACACGACCTGATATCATGTTATTCACGGGAATTGTAGAGGATTCAGGAATACAAATTGCATATGGCTCTTGATATACAATATCTTCTTCATTATCTGGGGCCTTTCCAAGTGTAGCTGCATTGTATATAGTTTTAGGAACAACATGGTTGACTACTTTTCACGCATTTTTGTGCACCAGATCAATATTTCATGCTGATCGGTCCTTGTGTTCTAAGGGTTTGTATCAAACCATTTACACTTAAACAAGTACACTGTCAGACCTTCCCCATAAATTTGTTCAACAACTAAATGGAGAATACCGTAATAGTCAATGCCATGAAGGCCACCATGCACCATTACCCCAGAATTTTGTGTTCTCCGTCTGCCATCTCTATATTCACATATAAATTTCACGTCATTGACCTTACACATCGAATAAACTCTTGAAGTTATCGGTTTCATCGCCAAAAGCCTCAATTCGTGTGACCAGCTTGGGTGACCATCGAATTGTATATGGTTCATCTGAAAGAATAATCACAATCATTAACTTTAAATATGAACATAGCGAATTATATATAGGAGTAAAATATATATAGACGTACCCATAAGCCAAAATAGTTTACAAACTCCCTGTTGTGGTACTCAAGATCACCGGCAACCTCATCACAGTAAAGATGGATGTGTTTGCAGTATTGAACTTCTGGATAGTTAATCAATACCCACCAGTGGGCAATGACTAGCTCATATGGTTCCAACTTGTATGAGTTTGGCAACCGTTTATAAGCTTCAACATCATAGGAGAGGATAGAAAGATTGAACTGTGGTTCATCTACATCCTTCATGTGTGGATTTATTAGCCACATAGTCTTTGTAGTCCCCTAGATGTCTATCAAGTTGCAAAGTGCATGTTATGATTATTGAAAAATAATTTTATATAAAAACATATTGATCTTTGGATGTTGAATCGTACCTTTCCATGGGATATATCCAATGTAATGTACTGAACCAGTAAGCAATAATTATTCGGGAAGATGAATCATTAGGTGAGGCATGATGTCAAAAAAAATTGGGGAAATATCCTCTCAAATTTGCATATGATAAAGATGATGTCCTGCTACATTTCCCTCATGTCTGATGTTTTGGCTTCTCTAGTGCATAACTTCTGAAAGAATCTTGACAACACTACTAATGGCTCCACCACCTGACGGGGCAGGTATGATCGAATGAAAACAAGGAAGAGACCTTGAAGTAGTATATGGCAGTCATGACTCTTTAATTTATACATCTTATTGTCCCGGAAGTTAACACATCGACCTATATTTCCTGCATAGCCTGAAGGATACCTTACATGACCCATCCACCTAAAAATTTTATTTTTCTGGTCAGGCTTGACTGTGTAAGGAGCTTGAGGCATTTTTTTCTTCATTTTTTTCAACCGTAAATATTTTTGTATACCCATTCTTTTCATATCAATCTGTGCCTTATGGTCGTCTTTAGTTTTCCCCTTCCAATTCAGCATTGTGCCCACCACATTTTTGCACACATTCTTTTCTATGTGTATGACATCTAGGTAGTGCCTGATCGGCAACTTACTCCAGTACAGGAGTTCCCAGAATATGTTTTTATGTGTTCAGAATTTATACATGTCGGGTCTGTCAAATATTGTCACCACTATATCAGGATGATTGTTGAGCTGCCCAAAATCGTATTCATTCAGCACTTCCAAAATTTCATCCCCCGATTCATCTCCTGGGTTGCACATCCTTTTCTACAGTCTTATCAAATGCCTTGTAATCCTCCCGCCATGGGTGATCAAGTCCAAGCCAATAATGGTGACGTATCTGGACAATCTTCCTACAATGAAGGATACCGCACTCATCAGTCATGCACTCTGGAAAAGCCCCATATCCCCTGGTAATGTTGCCCGACAACATCCCGCGAGCAGGAAAATTATTGATTGTGCCAAAAAATATGGCATGCAACTGGAACATCTCGTGCGTGTACTTGTCATAAGTGGGATGACCAACGTTACTCAAGTACTTAATCTCCTTAATCAAGGGTCTCAAATACACATCAAGACATTTTTTTGGATAACCCGGCCCTGTAATTAACAGAGTCAGCATATTGTATTCCTTTTTCATGTACATCCATGGTGGAAGGTTGTACGGTACGAAAATAACTGACCATATACTTGAATCGGTCAGATGAGAGCCCGAGCCAAACATTTCAGACCTCTGATGAAAAATGAAAAAAAACTCTCTAACCATGTGTTTTCAACCCTCTCTGTCAGCAGAGTGTATAACGGTATCATCGTCAGGCAAATCCCTCTCAGCGTACCATCTCATAGCTTTGGCCGTGTGTAAAAACATGAACAATCGTTCCAGCCTATCCATCAGCAGGAAATATCGAAGTACCTTCATAACTTTCTTATTCCCTGCAGGAGTCAACTTATACCTATCTGTATGACATACCGGACATGCATCAAGATTTTCAAGATCATTCCCTTCAGGATCTTTACCCCAGAAGAGAACGCAATCATATTTGCATGCATGGAATTTGATGTATATAAGGCCAAGATGTTTCAGGATATGTCGTACCTTACGATGAGTGGTAGATAAGTGATAACAGGGGGGCACCACCGAAGCAGTCAACTCCAGATAATCATCAGCAGTCTTGACACTCAATTTTTTCTCCACTTTGACCTTTATTACTCTCATGACCATTTCAAGAACAATCTTATTACACCTGTTGTACAACGGGGTTTGTTGGAAGACAATCAGTTTGTTGTACTTGCCAATACCAGCAGTGTTGACAGCTCTAGAGAATTGTTGGACTGGCTCAATAGCAAGGAAACCCTCAATGGTGGCAAGGATATCATGTACTTGAGCAAATACACCGCTCTCATTAAGAAACACATCATTGAGCAACCTTGTAGTTGGATCATTGGATGTACTGGCCCTCTCAGAAAATTGTCCATGATCATGCTGAGCCGATGATGATGTTTCACCGTAATAAATCTAGCACGTGTATTTATCCCAAAACCCGTTTTTCTTCAGGTGCTACCATACTATATCAATGGAAAAACGATACAAATCGCTGCGACACTGACATTTTGTACACGGGCAATAAAGAATTGTATTCCCGTTAGCATTAGCCTTCACATATTTCACAAAACTCCACATTCCAATGTCATATCTTCGATCCCATTTTGGAAGGCAAATCCAACTCTTGTCTATCATGAAATTTCTAACTGTGTGTATATATATATATATATATAAATACACATGCACTGATTAAAAATTCATCATTATATCTATATATATCTTTAAGCTACAAATTACATTAATTCTTCTACTCATTATTTATAATTAACACACACATATATATATGTATACTATATATATCACCAATTTACATATAATTATATATATATTCATCGAATTCAACACAAAATCAACTCAACTCAACTCAAAATCAACTCAAAATTAACAATAAATACATATATATATACATACCTATATATTTGTAGCGGGATATAGCTTCATGAACTCATTTTGGACTGTTTTCGACAACACCCAATGATTTCAGACCATTTTGTGTTTTTCTCACCGATATTTTTTTTTTGAATGATTGAGCTACTGCCCAGATCTGTAATAAAGACCTTTAGCAGACGACATTTTTATGTTGTCGGCTTTAGTTAAAAATGTCATTGGCTTTAGTCGAAACTGTAGCCGACATTTTTTTTTATCATCTGCTATAATACTATGGCCGACGACCGAAAACTATAGCCGGCAATCCCATTTTGTCATCGGCTATACTATAGTATAGCCGACGATAAAAAAAATCGTCAGCCTATTTTTCTTGATTTTGTTGGCTATAGTATCTTTTCTGGTAGTGTTTGATTTCGTCAATCATTCAATCCACATATACTACGATTAGTTATGGATTATCCAAGTACACTCGTTATGTTCTAGTGATCAATGAGTTTGTGGTCAGTTGTGGTTAATTATCGTTAAATCTGCATCCAACTGATGATATTAAATTTTTTATCAACACCTCAAAAAAATAATTGTTTTTTAGCTATTTTTTAATTATCTACCATTGGATGCTGATCTAACAACAATTACATTAGATATACATCCAACAGATGATATTAAATTATCTTTCAACTATTTTTAATTATCTATTGTTATATGTAGATCCAACAACAATTGAGCACAGAACATAATAACCACCAGAATTGAACAGGACTACCTAATTAAGCTACATTTCATTTCATAAGTATCTTCCTTAGGTTATCTAGTAAACAAGGAACACATTATTTGTGGATGGCTGAGAATGCACCATCGCATTGTTCCTTTCCTGTGTTTATCCAGATCGTGATGTTAACTGTTAAGATCAGATAATACTGTTTCAATTGAGCTGGTTTCCTAACATGATTGATACCAAAAATAGTGATCACCGGCTCAACTGGTTAATTAATTACACTTATTACAGAACCCCGATATTAGTCTCCTATAAAAACTCAGCTCTGGAGTCTCTAAACCCACCAGTTTTACAATACATTCATATCCGATCGATATCGATTTTTACTACGGAAAGTTTGTTTGTTTTTTGTTTCCGACCCATGTCTTCGATTGGGGCCAGTTATGCAGTTTGTGCTACGCAGAAGAGACAGAAGGAACAAATAGAGAGGATGAAGGAGGAGAATAGAGCGGGGATAGAAGAGAGCTGTACTGAGGTACCTGATCAAAGTAAAGTCTCTGCACGATATAAGAAATGTATTATGGAGAGGCAGATAAAGTAGCTTAATTAAAAATTATTCAATGTGTAATTAGGGAGGTTATTGGTTACGAGTTCGTGAAATGTACTATGCCATCTATTGATTGACTCCGCGTTTTATTGACAACGTATTAGTCCACAAGATAGCATATGGTAAGCACTAGTTAATTAATCAATCTACTACACGTACTTGTTTTTTAAAACAATTTAATACACGTACGTACTTAAGTAGCTCATGAGAATGGAGAAGCATTACTCTTATTTTACGTTAGCCTTTTAGGTATGTGTGTTCGAACACTGATTAATGTCCAACTTGGCATCCTCCATTTCAAATTTTCATTCCCATAGTGCTGATTTGGCATCTTTGGTGCCACTAATTAATGTGAAGGCCACGAGAGTGCCATATACGTACTCTAATGGCTCGAGCTTATTTATATGCACCAAATGAAGCACTTAGCCGTCTAATAGTTATATAGCTATGGTAAATTAATGCACATACCACTATTCCTATTTTAAGTTTTTCTCAAACTCTGTTGTTATTAGGATAAGTTATATAACGCGATGCATGTTATCAATTAATTAAGAGTGGTTTCTGAAGATAATTCCCAATATAGTTGGCTGCTAGAATTGGGTATGTGTGGGAAACGAGTGGGGGATGGCTTATTCAACAGTCTAAGGGTATTAGAAATGAAAGCCCAAAATTTCCTATAAATACTCCACTCTGCAGCCTCCTAATTACCAGTTTCACAAGACAACACTCCAAATCAATATCACAACAGAAAATTGAAGTTCAGCTTCTTTGTTTCGAGCCATGTCTTCGATTGGGGCTAGTTATGCAGGAGTCTATGTCATGCAGAAGAGACAGAAGGAGAAAATGGAGAGGATGAAGAAGAAGGAGAAATCGGGGAATGGAGAGAGCAGTAGTAATACAGATGATCAAGATATCAAAGTGATCACTGGCAATCAATATGGTAGCAGTAAAAAAGTGCATCCTGGAAACTTTCCTGCCCCGACCAGGACTACCGGTCCCGCGGAAATAGTTGAGAAGCCGTAATTTGCAGATGTGATCGACTTAATTACTGCATGTACGTGTTTGCAGAGAACTGAACTCCGACAAATCGATCAATATGCCACTAATTAAGTAACTATAATTATAATGTCAGCAGAGTCATTTCCAAAATCTAAATATTTGTGTGAAAATGTACAAGTCATATGTGTATTTGAATTGTGTTTTCCTTTTTGTTTGATTTTATTTGTACGAGTCAATGGATCATTGTAAGTTTATCAGTTGTAGATGCTGTGTGTATTCAATGTCACCTTCCCATCTTGTAAAAAATGTTTTTATAAAGTCAATGTGCAGGACACTAAATAATATGTCGAATACATCTCGATAAAAATACTTTATAAGTCATTAAAAAAAACTGCTAAACATTAACTCGTATCAGTTATATAAAAGTTTATGCCACGGCCAAAATAACAATTGCTTGTAAGCGTGAAAAAGATTTTTTTTTTTAAGGGTGTGCGTCTTGTCCGGCAGCCCGACATTTTGGCGCTGGCTTTGGCCTCGCCGACGTCTTTGGGTGCGGTCGGACGGGGACGGGATGAACTGTTGTTCGGGTAGGCTGCAATCTGACGCTTGTGGTGTCCTCGATTTCGGGGTTGGAGATGATAGGTACACAGAGAGTAAAGAGGTAAAAGGTTGAAGAAGAGAGGAGATTAGAGAGGAAGGAAGTCTGGATTGTCATTCATGCCATTCAAAATAACCTTACACATGATTTATAGTCTCCAAAACAGTTGGGACCATCACAAGCTACTACAACACGGCCAAAATACATAACCAGACTTACAACATACATCCATTGTCTCCCATACTACAATTGGACAAATTAACAACTACATTAGGTGGTGACAAGGTAACTCAGTAACTCAGGGTCATTACTATTGAGGTTGCAACAACTCCTCCCCACAAATCAGGGAACCGGGCCCCAAACTCATAAGAATCCATTCAAGTGACGTCATCTTCAGACAAGCCTACCCATTTGATCAACCAACGAACTAACGAACAAGGATCTTCTCCGGAGTCCATGTGTACCACATTAGGCAAGGCAGTGGAAATGGGATTGTGTGAACCAATGTGCTTCTTCAGCAGTGAAGTGTGAAACACAGGATGGATGTAAGTGCCCTCTGGTAAGGTCAGTTTGTAAGCTATAGGACCAATCCGAGCTGCCATCTGATAAGGGTCGTAGAACCGGGGTGAGAGCTTGAGACAGCGAGAAGCTGCTATGGAGTGTTGGCAATAGGGCTGCAATTTGAGGTACACCCAATCACCATCCTGAAATTCGCAATCCGTGAGGTGTTTATCGGCTTGTTGCTTCATCTTATTGCGGGCATTGTCCGAGTTCTGCTTGAGGAAATGTAATCAGGGATCCCGGGTCAGCAAGGCAGTATCCACAAGTGCCACAACAGTAGAACCCACTTGGTATTGGGAGACAATGGGAGGAGGCTGGCCATACAAGGCATGAAAGGGGATGTTTTGAGTGATGTATGATAGCTGGTATTGTACCGGTATTCCGCCTAATGCAAAAAGTCACACCACATCTCATGCTTGTCAAGAACATAGCAGCGTAAATAATTCTTAAGAGTTTGATTTAATACCTTTGTTTGGCCATCCGTTTGTGGATGGTACGCGGAGCTCCCAGAAAGCTTGGTCCCTTGGAGCCGAAAGAAGGGCTCTTAAAGACATATGACTATCACGTTATGCTGCAACGTCTGATTCCAGTGGTAATTAGACCATATTTGTCTCGTGACGTCGTAGAACCAATAGTGGCATTGTGCAGATGGTGGCAGAGGTTATGCACCAGAGAATTAAAGATGTCAAATGTGGTGGAACTGCAACAACAAATTGTGCACACCATTTGCAAACAAGAGAGGATTTTTTCCCCCTGCTTTATTTGACATCATGATTCACCTAATGATCCACCTGCCTGAGCAGGTGCTCATTTCTGGTCTGGTCTAGTACACTTGGATATATCCTCAAGAAAGGTACGTACAATTTCTTAATTATACCGGTTTTTCGATTCATAATTTCTTCCACTGGAGATTACTAGCTATATCTACTTATTCTTATTCTACAATGTATTAATTGAACGTTTGATTTTGTAGACAGGTTGGACAGTATAAATGATTCATCAAAAATAGGTCGGTCTCGGATGGCTCCATAGCTGAGACATGCCTAATGCATGAGTGTGTTACTTACTGTAACAGGTACCTCAAAGATCTACCACCTCCCACTGCCTCCGATCCCAGTGCCCGCACCAATCTTCCTGTCGTCACAAATGTCGTACGACCGTTTAGAGGAGTATTAAAGGAATCATTAACACGAGAAGAACTTATTGAGGTACATTGGGTAGTGTTGCGTTGAGAAAATAGTTAAGAAGAAGTTCCCTGATTATTTCTTCAAATGGATGCGTACGTACGCATGTCTCGGTATTTTGTAATTTATATACATATCGATCATGTTTGTAGAAGTAAACCGTTAAATTTTTCCATTTTCGCAGATGATTGATCTATAAAAATCCGAAAATCACAGGGATGGTGGTCCTGGCCAAAACACTTGCTAGCAGGGAAGTCGATTAAACACTATATTTATCCCGAATGTTTTGTGAACGGTGTAAAGTTCCATTCATTGGCCCGAGATGAAGGAAGAAGAACAAAAAATAGTGGGGTAGCGGTTGGGAAAGACAATGATGTATATTATGGGGCTATTCCATATGTTATTCAACTATGTTACGGGAATGATGTGAACGTTTTCCTATTCAAGTGCAGATGGTTCAAGCTTACAAAGGAAAACTTGGGACTTTTATCAGTCAATATAAACTCAAGCTGGTATGAGGTAGGGCTGTTAATCGGTACAAACGATTCGGTTATTAGGCCGAACCGAAAATCGAATCGTATTTTTTAATCGGTTCGGTTCGATTCGGTTTTCTTGATTTTTTTTACAAAAAACCGAATTGTTCGGTTCAGTTTGGTTCGGTTCGGTTTTTTCCGGTTTTTTCGGTTTTTTTTTTGGTTTTTTTAAATAAAAAAAACTTTCTAAAAAAAATACTATTTCTTTCTATTAGTTTCGAAAATTCGAAGATCTTCATTAGCTACTTTTTTCAATAACTTTGTGAAAGTGTGAAACATAGTTTATGTCAAATCAAACTACAACAAATATAATTAGTCACAAATCACACATTCAAAGTTTCAAACCATAGCAAATGGCCAAATGTTTACCGAAAGTTTACATCACAAATTCAAAGTTTCAAACATCAACAAACATAAACCAAAGTCCACACTCCATAGTCCAAGTTTAAAACAATTTACAGTCCATCCAAATAAAAATACAATACAAATATCACATAAAAACACTCAATTGAATCCATTCTCAAACTATACTCAACTTGTCCATCATTCTCACTTTCTCAGCTAGGGAGTTTTTCTTTGGCAACTTAGCATTCATTTTCTTAAACCCACAAGAACCCTAATAATCATTGTTAAGTATCAAACTATGGCACATACCAAATACTACTTTCATATGGGACAAAAAGAGATATTCAACAACATACCCAACAACATCAAATTTGATTGACACTTGTAAAACGACGTCGTTTTATTCATTTCAGTTCAAACGATTCGGTTCGGTTTTTTCGGTTTTTTTTGAGATGAAAACCGAAACCGAATCAAATTTTTCAGTTCGGTTTGGTATTTGTTCGATTTCGGTTTTTTCGGTTAGGGTTCGTTTTCGGTTCGATTTTTTTTCGGTTTTTGATTCGGTATTAACAGCCCTAGTATGAGGATAAGCCTTTCGCTCTCGCCACCTTAGTTAGGCAAGTGTTCTATCTCGATGATCCGAAAGCTGGTGAAGGGTGGAAAATAGTGAACCATATCTCTCATTGAGGAATATGGAATACTATGACAATTGAAGGGACACCGGCGACTGAAGATGCTGCTGAACCAGAAAGAGACATCCCTGTCTATCAAGAGCCTAATATTTCTGTCATCCGCTCTGATATAATGGACCTGGTTCAAGATGGTGAACGCTTACCCATGCCTGATGGTTGTACAAATCTAACTGAAGATGAGATTATTGATGCAATTAATGAGGTAGATGAAGAAGACATGCAGGATGAGGACGAGGACGAGGATGAGGACTCAGGTTATTTGTCTGACGATGTTGAGTATGATGAGGAGGAGGAGTAATCGGATAATGGGGATGAGAATGATGACGATTATGATGAAGAGTACAATATAACGACGAGTAATATTAATTGGTAATTAATTATTTTAATTATTGTAATATATGATGCATCATCGATCAATAATTAATATAAATATTATGAGGAGGCGTACGTACGTATGTACAACTATTAATTTTGTACTTAATTAATTACATAGTGTGGTCGGTTCGACTGACGTACGTAAATTAAATTTAATTAATTAATCGATCCGGATCGGATCAATCGATAATTTTTTTCGATCGAATTGAATCAGATCAATTAATGTTCACGTCGATCGACTATTAAAACGGGGACAAAAAACGACTTTTCGTAGTCCATATATACGAAGGTAATTAAAATTACACAATTCAATACGTACTCGATCGATATATATATATCAACCCTAAATATATTATATTATACCTATATATATTTATAAAATTCTAAATCCTAAAAAATTCACTTAGACGACGCAACTTGAAAATACTAAATCCTAAGGCCCCAACTTGAAAATTCAGGATTTTCACTTGGACGACGCAAAAATACGTATGCGTCGTCCAAGTACGCATTTGAACGACGGAGACTACATTTTCCGTCGTCCAAGTACGTAGTTGGACGACACACACGTGTTTTTGCGTCGTCCAAGTGACGCCCAACCCTAAACCCTAAACACTAAGGCCCTAACCCCTAAATTCAGGGGTTTTAACTTGGACGACGGAGATGAATGTTTGCGTCGTCCAACTTCCTTGCGAATTATTTTTAAAAATTAATTTTACGTAAATTTCACTTTGACCACGGAGATTACCCTTCTCCGTCGTCTAGGTTCAAAAACCATGGCGGTTAATTCTACTGCCTTAAATTTGGGCACCGTTTCAAATGTTGACTTAGACGACGGAGAATGCCATCTCCGTTGTCTAAGTCAACATTTGAAACGGTGCCCAAATTTAAGGCGGTTAATTCCCACACGCCAATTTAATTGGGCGCTGTTTCAAAATTTTGAAACGGTTCATTTAGACGATGAAAAAAGGTGCTCTGTCGTATAAGTGGAATTCTATATATAGGCCACTGCTCATTCTCTTTTCCTCATCCCATATCATTCTCTTCTCCTCTCCTCTCTCTCAAAAGCTCGGGCCTCCCTCCTTCGGCGACCAAAATTCCGGCGTTTCCCTCTCTCCAGCGACTCTCCACTCCGGTGACTTTCTCCGGTGACTCATCTTTTAGGTAATATTTATATTTTTTTAACATCATTATCATTTAACTAATAAATTAGTAAATTGGTAAATTAATTTGTAAAAATAATATATTAGTAATATATAATTGGTAATAATAATTAATTATATTAGTAAATGAATAATTATTATTGTAAAGGCATGGTAAATAATAATTAATTATTGTAATTAAATATTGTTTTAATTAATATTATAATTGGTGATTATTATTGCATGTAATTTTAATTTGTAAATATTGTTGTAATGAATATTGTAAATTTGTGGTAAATATGATAAATTAATTAGTGAAGTATTAAAAATAATAAATTGGTAATTATTGCAATTTTGTAGTAAATTGGTAGTCATTGATTTAAATTTAGTACATAAGTTTGGTTTATTAAGTCGCACTCTTTGGAATAGATGACACATCATTTCCTAGCTTATCTCCTTAACCTCTCGTGATGTGCATGTGGATTTCATCACCGCACACCATAACCGAAGTGAAGTTATGGACACAAGGTTGAGGGCGGAGTTTGCAAAGAATTTGAGAGAGTGTAAATTTTCGAAATATTGGCTGAATGTCGGACATGGTGTCTAGAAACGGGTTATGATTGGTGACAGGTTTTGGATCTAAGAAAAACTAACACCAATAGAGTATATACCATTGATTTGGTTAGCCTCGGGGTGTTTTGTCGAAATTAGTCTTGCCTCTCGCGTTATCTCTATCCCTAACTGGCCATGTTTTTCGATTGAACCAAAGCTGATTTATGAAAGTTTACACTTTATTGCGCGGGTCGCACGTCCATTGAACGACACAAACACAAAGCTTGTGTACTCTATTTAAATCTTAGGCGCACTCAATACTTGTATGTAATTATCGTAAATTTTTCTATATAATTATTATGGTAATAATATTTTAACAACTCCTAGGTTAAAATGGCCTCGTCGGGAAAGAAAAAGGCCCAAAAGGAGGCCGAAGATGCTATGCTCCGACGCTTGGCAGAACAAGTTGATTGGGATTTAGAGGAGGACAACGACGCGCCTTCTCTGGACCCTTCAACTGGTCTTTCGACAGCGCCCACTGGGGAAATTCCCGCTGCCCCAGTTATCCCGACCGGTGATGACGACACCCATTCTGGTTCGACGTCCATGGCTGAAAGTACTCAGGCGTCGTCGGCCTCCTCTGAATCTATCCTTTATAGTGCACGGCGCAAGGTCAGGAGAGCCCCGACTGACCCGAAACCCAAAATGACTCGCGGTCTCATCAAAGGCGGAAAATCCCATAAATTTTTTAAGGCGACAGGAAAAAAGATCGAGTTTCCGTACGACGAATTCACCGGTGGCCCTCCCACATCTTAGCTAGATAGTCTCTCAGCGCACAACATATGGTCAATCATTCGCAGCAGGGTTCGTATGACCGCCCCTACTTGGAAGGAGTTGCCAGATGAAGAGAATGCGAAACTGTTTAATGAACTTTCGGTACGTAATATGTACAATTTTATATTTATTTTCTAATAACCAATAAAAATCGTAATTTCATAATATATACGATTATAATTTTCTATTTATTTCTGATAGGAACAATATGAGGTGGATTCCACACCGGAGATGCTTAGGCATATCAACCAAACCGCCAACGCCATCTACCGTGATTGGAAGTACAAGTTTCATGTGTATTATGACAATATCGGCCCCGTGCTTACCCCCGTAGAGCTGCGTATGGATAGGGAAGATGAGTTGCAGTGGTTGTGTAACCACTTTCAAGATGAATAATATAAGGTGTTTACTTTTTTATTTAAATTAAGAGAAATAAATTATTTTTATTTTAGAGGAGTATTAATTTTTTAATGATTTATGTTGTTCAACAGAAATTCTCCAAAATCAACAAGACCAACCGGGGGAAGAAGGACAAACATCATACCTTCTGCACCAAGCAAGTGATTCAAATAGCCAAGGAGCACAGAGCTAAGGGCTCCAAACACCCTTATCTGAATGCTAGCATCAGCGCGTACGTGACGCCTGGGCTCGAAAATAAAGCGAGTCAATACGGCGTAAGTGATATATATGTACTTTTAATTAGCGTAGTTATTATTTAATTATTATTTATTAAATTTTCGTACAAATTTATAATTATTTTATTTTTATTATTTTTTTCATGCGAGATTGGTAGAATGGGTGCAGGAGGAATTGGCCAACACTCAGCTTGCACACCCGGATTTGCCGCCCGAAGACCTGCTTCCTCTATCGATGGAGAGCCAAATTGCAATCGTCGATGAGGTATACAGTCGTAGAGCTGGAAGGGAGGTTAAGGGGATGGGACCTAAGGTGATGCGAGATTTGTCCTCTGACTCATCTACGGGATGTTCGGCGAGGAAAAGTACTCAGGCTGCGACCGTCCAAGCAGCCTTTGAAGAGACTTGACTCGAACGGGAGGAAAATCAATTTATGCGTCAAAGGCTTGATCAGCAAGAAGTGCATATAGCCCAACTCGTCGCCCTCATGCAAAATCAGGCTCGACAACAGTGTCAAGCTCCTCCAAACCCATACCCCGAAGACGACGACCCGGCTGGAGGCGGGGGACTCAGCGGCGCATCTGCTCCTCCAGTATTTTAGTAGTTTGTGTAGTTTATTATATCGTTTTTTTCCGATTCCGAACGATTTAATTTCATGTATGTACAAATTTTTATTATTTAAGTAACAATTTATTCTTTTAATTAATTTAAAAATATTTAATTATTTAAATGAGAATAGACTATTTTAATTAAATTACAAATATTTTACTATAAATTAAAATTTAATTTAAAAAAAAATTAAATAATCACTTAGACCACGGAGAAATGTTACTCCGTGGTCTAAATGTTCACTTAGACCGCAGACATTTTGGACTTTTTCCGCGGTCTAAATTAACACTTTGATCACGGAGAATTGATCTCCGTCGTCTAAGTGATAATTTAGACGTACTGCGGAATTTTTTGCGCGGTCTAAGTGATCAATTAGACCGCGGAGTTTTTCCGCGGTCTAAGAACGCACTTGAACCACGGAGATCAATTCTCCGTTATCCAAGTGAGTACTTAAACCGCATAAAAACTCCGCGGTCTAAGTCGCACTTGGACCGCGCATCCTTGATTCTCCGTCGTCTAAGTACTTGGGCGATGGTACTTGGAGGATGAAACATACTCCACGAAACTTTCGTCGTCTAAGTACTTAGACGACGGAAATGCTCACTTAGACGACGGAAACGGTCCGCGGTCTAGGTGAGTTTTTTCTTGTAGTGGTTTTGTTATTTTCTTTTACTATTTTTAGTTTTAGTTTGAAAATAAACCAATATTCGTGTGAGATTGGCGAATGTGGGTTTTGTCCCAGGTGCACCTTTGGCGCCTTGTCTGGCCTGGGTCGCGGCGTTCATTTGTTTGTTGCATGGATGCTCCTCCTAGTGGCAGAGTGCGATGTAGTGTAGTCAGTTTTAATCAGTAACATAGTTGGAAATGTGGTCATATTAAATTGATGCATCGCTTTAGTTGCATACGTTGTGTTTCCAGTATTGTGTCGCCTTAAATATAAAGCAAATAGAGTGGTCATTGTTGTACTCTTTGCTAATTGGTGCAGTTCAGGATACAATGTATTAGTTGAGTCGCCTGATATTATTTCGGGTGTTCCTCTTCTTATGGGTGTAGGTTTTATGTTCTTCCTTGCAGTGACGGATTTATATATTTTTTTGAGGTTGGACAAGACTAAATATTTTATAATCAAAATTTATGGATTTAAGAAGAATTTAAAATTACCACAAAATTGAGGTTCGAATTATCTATGATTATTACTTTGGATTACAATAAAATCGATTTTTTTATTCTAGTATTTTTTATATTGAAAGGGGAAAAAAAGTTGATCGATCCGAGTTACAACTAGCTAGACAGAAAGCTAGTCTACAAATCGTGAAATTACTTTATAGAGTTGAAGCCTAAAAGAGAGTTTATTCAAAAAAGTAATATATAAGGCAGAAAAAGTTAAATAACAAATAATCCACCCAGATTGTAAATAAAAAAATAAAAAAGAAAGGAGAAAATTGAGTAACACATAGCCTACTTTAGGAGGACTCTCTACAGTCCTAGCTACTACATTGTTCTTTCCAGAAATATGCAACAAACTAAGAGTTCAAAGAATCATTCAAAAAAAAAATGAGTTCAAAGAAGATTAAACGTCTACTTAATTATTTTCAAACGGCATCGTTTACATTAACTTTTTCTATACCAAGTGTCAAACGACGTGGCATGATTTTGCCGTGTTTTTTTTTATCAAATATGAACTGTTCATCTTCTTCATTCTTCCGACCATTTTTGTTTGGGTTTTCTACTTTATTTGCCCAAATCAACAATACATGACCTGTAAATCTTAAGGAAACTTCAAATCTCAGGTTGGGTAGCTGCCCATCATCGTCTATACATGGATCTGTCACTGCTCCCTTTTATTATACCGTTTCATTAATCGAGACTTAAAGGTAGCCGAAAGTCTTTATTCAATTTTTTTTATGCCATTACACTGTATTTGTTCGATCTCAATAAACGTGTATCTCCATAGTAATAACTCGACACTACAAATGAAACATATATTAAGAAATTTATCAACCGCTTCGTTATGATTTGGGCCAATCGCATGTATCGCGTCTACAATAGTGCACATGCTCGAAGCTTAACCAAAACAGATTTTTTTACAATGTCTGACCACTTTGATAATTTCATTATTTAAACTCCAGAAGTGATTTTACAAGTAAATTAAGGCTTAACAACTAAGTCACTTGAAGTAGTTGAGTGCTATATGCAACATAATTTTGGTTCGGGGAAAAACTATGAACTCATCAATATATAACTATTCATATGCGGAAGTATATGTATCGTACCTGTACTTATAAATGTGTTATTATATTGCTGTATATAATGTGTTATTATTATATATGTTATTGATCAGGGCGGAGCTTGGAATTTTTTTTAAGGGAGGTAAGGATTTTAGAAGTCCATAACTTATATATAAAATTACACTTCCGAGAATGAAAAAGTTATGTTAAAATCAATAAAATTGAATGGAAACTATAATTCATACGTTAACATATCTCAGAATAAATGACTAAAATATTCCTCGATCATGTGAAAACAAACGCAAGCTAGATAAATGAACAATCGATACACAAAATTCACTACAATTTATATAGTTATATGATGAAAATGTAAGAAATTGAGTAATAAAAAAACTTACTATATATCTCCTACTTCTTCGTAGTTTGTCAATTTAAAATGAGAAGAATGAATTTGTGAAAAGATGGTTGAATAGAGTGCTTGAGTCAATTATCAATTAGACAAAGAGATGATAAATGAACGGTTGAACTAATTAGTGCCGTGAATTAGTCTAAAATTCGACCAGGTGAAAGAGAGAATCATATATTAATTGATATTGAATGACATTGACTAAGATTAGGAGATTCAAATGAGAATTTTTAGAGAAAAGAGTAGCTGAAATCTGTACATATATAAATATATTTTATATATAAGATATATTAATCTCTATTAATTAAAAGAGTTGGGACTTTTACATGCAGTTACCAAACAATTGAGGGAAAGTTAACGTTAAACATTAATAATTTCATCAAATGCCCTGGATTGATTATTTAGAATAAATACTTAATTAAATTAATTCTAAGAAGGTTAAACATCTCCAATATGAGAGAGAGAAAAAAACCATATGGAGAAAAAGTTGACATACCTAACAAAGCAGTTTACAATTTTCAAAAAATAAAAACAAGCAGTTTACAATTTTAATAACCACAAATAACTTCAAAAAAAAATATTGGTTTTAAATAAATTCATACACATGGCGTGTGTGCCAATTTCTAATTTTTATATTAGATTACATGTACTGAAAAACTTATGTCCAAAAATGAAGGGAGGGCAATTGCCTTACCTTGTTTTGACTTCGCTTCCCTTTCACTACAACATTTGTGCCCATTACCGGCGAGATCACCGGAGACAAGGCCGGCGACCGGAAAAGTCGCCGGTAATGTCGCCGGAATCTCGCCGGTAATGTTCCAAGACATTATCGGCGACTCCAACCGTCGCCGGCAATGTCAAGCCGAACATTTCCGGCGATTTTCCGGCCGGAATTTCGCCGGAAATGTGTGGCTAGACATTGCCGGCGACGGTTGGAGTCGCCGGTAATGTCTTGGAACATTACCGGCGAGATTCCGGCGTAAAGTCGCCGGTAATGTCTTCATTTCCGGCGACTTACTCCGTCGCCGGCAATGTGTCTTATATTAGATGCCGGATGCGGCAGCTCGATCATTCAATCATTTTGATCGAAAAAAATCCAGAGAAATCGAAAAAATGAAAACGTACGTACGCTCTGAAATCGATCATTCGGTATATTGTCAAAATTAAGGCGCGCGTCGAAAACTTGATCACTCGGGAAGCTATATATATAGGTAGGTGTATATATACGTATATGTGGTATATATATATATATGTGTGTGTGTTGATCAAATCCAATTCGTGAGATATATATGAAATGTTGTTGATGTACGGTCACCGAAACGAGAAAACAGCTTGTAGTTAATCTTGTGTCTGAATCAATGACTGGTATTATCGTATTGTTATCGGAGCCAGGCTTAACAGAGCCTCCTCCTACCCAGTCAAATACGTTTTGAATTGAAAAAAGGAGAATACTATCATCGAGTACTGAATCGAATTCAGAGATTAGATCGATATATATACATATGCATGCATGTGTTGATTTAATTAGAGTTGAATTGAGAGATCACGTCGATTATTAGTAGTGAATGTGTGTATATATATATAATTAATACGTAAAATTGTTAGAATTTTCAGGATGGACAAGAGTTGGATGAGCCTCGAAAGATGGGATGTCAGATATCACCAGGGAATTAGGAGTTTTGTGGATTTTGTGAAGGCTAATTGTGGAGACACTACACTTCATTATTGCCCGTGTAAAGAATGTAAGTGTTTCAGCGATCGATTTCGATTTCCCATTGATAAAGTCCAGAGGCACCTGAGTAAATACGGGTTTTGGGATAAGTACACTTGTTGGATTTATCACGGTGAAACATCGGTAGCGGGTCCGCATGATCATGGACAATTTGGTGAGAGGGCCAGTCCACGCTATGATCATGGAGATTTTGCTGAGAGAGGCAGTTCATCCTATGATCCAACATCGATATTAATCAATGATATGTTTCCTCATGAGAGCAGTGTATTTGCTGATGAAGCACCAAATGTCCCTTCCGTCGTTGAGGGTTTCCCCCATATCGAGCCAGTCGAACCATTACCTGGAGGTCATGTCAACACAAGCGGTATGGACAAGTACAACAACCTGATTGCATTGCAACAGACTCCGTTGTACGACGATTGTAGTAAGACTGTTCTTGAAAGTGTGATGGGAGTGATGCAGCTCAAAATGGAGAACAAAATGTCTGTCAAAGCTGTTGATTCTTGGTTGAAGTGGACTGCTTCGCTACTGCCACCCGGTCATCGTCTTCCTACCACTCATCATAAGGTGCGACATATCCTGAAAGATCTTGGGCTTTCCTACATCAAAATCCATGCATGCAGATATGATTGTATTCTCTTCTGGGGAAAAGATCTCGAAGACCTTGAAGCCTGCCCGGTATGTTTTACAGAAAGGTATAAGTTGACTCCTGCAGGCAACAAGAAAGCTGTGAAGATACTTCGATATTTCCCGCTTATTGATAGGCTGGAGCGGTTGTTCATGTGTGCTTTCACGGCCGAGGCAATGAGATGGTGGGCTGAGAGGAACTTGCCTGACGATGACACCCTTATACACCCTTCTGACGGAGAGGCTTGGAAGCACATGGTCAGGGAG
Organism: Geum urbanum; assembly: GCA_946800695.1. Lineage (NCBI taxonomy): Eukaryota > Viridiplantae > Streptophyta > Magnoliopsida > Rosales > Rosaceae > Geum > Geum urbanum. The sequence goes on from OX327009.1 coordinate 29,397,816, forward strand.
TTTGATCATTTTGCAGCAGAGGTCCGAAATGTTTGGCTATGGCTCTCATCTGACGGATTCAACCCTTTTGGCAACATGAGTCTTCAATACAGTATATGTCCAGTTATTTTGGTACCGTACAACCTTCCACCATGGATGTGCATGAAGAAGGAATACAATATGCTCACTCTGTTAATTCCGGGCCCGGGTTATCCAGGAAAGTGTCTCGATGTGTATTTGAGGCCTTTGATTGAGGAGCTTAAGTACCTGAGTGAGTGTGGCCACCCCACTTATGATAGGTTCAAAAAGGAGATGTTCCAGATGCATGCCATGCTTGTTGGCACCATCAGTGATTTTCCTGCCCGCGGTATGTTGTCGGGCAACGTTACCAGGGGTTACAGGGCTTGTTCAGAGTGCATGACGGTTGATTGTTGCAGTCCTCATTGCAGTAAAATTGTTCAGATGCGTCACCGTTGTTGGTTTCCATATGATCACCCATTTAGGCAGGATCCAGACGCGTTTGATGGGACTGTGGAAACAGGTGTGGCACCCAGGCGATGGACAGGGGACGAAATTTTGGAAGTGTTGAATGAATATGATTTTGGCCAGCTGAGCAATCATCCTGACATAGTGGCGTCAATTCCAGACAAGCCCGAAAGGTATAAGTTTTGGACACACAAGAGCATATTCTGGGAACTCTCCTACTGGCCCAGGTTGCCTATCAGACATTACCTAGATGTCATGCACATAGAGAAGAATGTGTGTGAAAGTGTGGTGGGCACAGTTCTTGACTTGGAGGGGAAAACAAAAGACATCCCTAAGGCACGCATTGATCTGAAAGCTATGGGACTGCGGAAACATTTGTGGTTAAGAGATGGTAAGAGAAAAATGCCGCAAGCTCCGTACACCGTAAAGCCGAAGCATAAGCATGAAATTTTTCGGTGGCTGAGTAATGTCAGGTATATATTCTTATGGCTATGTAGGAATTTGGCCTTAAATTTTTAGCGGAGTATATATGGTTATATGCGAGAAATATAATTGGTCCATATATATGGCTTTATCTATATATATGCAGGTATCCTTATGGCTATGCAGGAAATATAAGCAGGTGTGTTAACTTCCGGGACAATAAGATGTACGGATTAAAGAGTCATGACTGCCATGTACTGCTTCAACGCCTTTTCCCTATTTTCATTCGAGGGTACATGCCCAAAGAGGTGGTGGAGCCATTGGTGGCCTTGTCAAGATTCTTTCAGAAGTTATGCACCAGGGAAGTTAAAAAAGCAGACCTGAGGGAGATGCAAGATGACATCATTTTTATCATGTGCAAGCTTGAGAGGATATTTCCCCCAAATTTTTTCGACATAATGCCGCACTTGATGATCCATCTTCCCGAACAATTGTTGCTTACCGGTCCCGTACATTACACTTGGATGTATCCCATGGAAAGGTACAAATGATTCATAAATTTGGTTTGCCTATGTTTTTATATGTAAATTCTTGTGGTTAAGTAAGTTAACATGTACTTGTTAACTTGTAGACAATTGGGAGGCTACAAGGACTATGTGAAGAATAAATATGCACCTGAAGGGTGTATCGCTGAAGCATATGTTGCGCACGAGTGTGTAACGTACACCAAAGTGTACCTCGAAAATGTAGAGGACCCCCAACAACATATGCCGATAGATGAACCCCAGTTCAACCTTTCTATCATCTCCAGTGACGTGGTAGTATAGGGAAGCTTGCCGAAGTCGTACAAGTTGGATGGAAATGAGGTAGCCATTGCCAACTGGTCGGTACTGATTAATTGTCAAGAAGTACAATATTGGAAAAACTATCATCTTCACTGCCCTGCTATTGCCGGAAATGTTGATTACCACAACAAGACGTTTGCAAACTACTTTGGTCAATTGGTAAGTATATGTGTATATGTATATTTTTATATATATCTTTATATAGCATGTATGTATGTACGTGGTTTTGTGGTTTCAAGATGACATAATTTCTTCTGTACGTATTAATATATGGACGTTTTCAGATGAACCATGTAGCAGATGATGGTTGCCCAGAGTGGTCAAACGAATTGAGGGTCCTGGCGATGAAACCGATTGCTTCAAAAGTTTACTCGATGTGTCAGGTCAATGGCGTGAAATTTATATGTGAAAATCGAGACGACCGACTGAAAACACAGAATTGTGGGGTGATGGTCCATGGTGGGCAGGATGGCGTTGACTATTACGGTGTCCTTCATTCAGTTGTTGAACTAATTTATGGGAACCACATGAAAGTGCACTTGTTCAAGTGTAGATGGTTTGATACTAGCCCGGAGAACACAAGGACCGATCAGTACGGAACATTTTCGGTGAATACTGCTACTACCTGGTATGAAGATGACCCTTTCGTTCTTGCCTCATCAGTAAAACAAGTGTTTTACCTGGACGATCTTCTTAACAAAGTCCCGTGGAAGGTGGTTAACCATGTTGCTCATAGAAACATATACAGTGCTGCCACACTTGGTGATACCGTAGATGATGAGGAAGTTACTGCATACCAAGAGCCAAACGCTTTTGACATTCCGGAATCATCTACGATTCGCCTTAATAATGTGAGATCTGGGAGTGTGGTTCGAATTACTGGAGCAGAACTTCTCGATGTTATTCCATATGAAGTTGACGCTGATTCAGATGACGAGGAGCGGCACATATTGCCAGAGGTTACCTATGAAACCGAGTCAGACTCAAGTGATGAAGATGATTACGATTATCATCCTTAGTACGTTGGAAATTGTAGTCGGAAATTGTAGTCGGCAAATGTACGTAGTAAAATGTACGTAGTAAAATGTTTAAGGAAATTGTAGTCGGAAAATGTACTCGGAAATTGTATGTAGTCGGAAATTGAACGTAGTCAGAAATCGGAACCGTAGTCAGAAATTGAACGTAGTCGGAAATCGGAACCGTAGTCGGAAATTGGAACCGTAGTCGGAAATTGGAAATTGAACGTAGTCGGAAATCGGAAATTGAACGTAGTCGGAAATCGGAAATCGGAAATTGAACGTAGTCGGAAATCGGAAATTGAACGTAGTCGGAAATCGGAACCGTAGTCGGAAATTGAACGTAGTCGGAAATCGGAACCGTAGTCGGAAATTATACGTAGTCGGAAATTGTACGTAGTCGGAAATTATGTAGTCGGAAAATGGTCGGAAATTGGTCGATCGGATAATAGTCGACAAATAATGACATTACCAACGAGTTGATAAGCAACTCGTTGGTAATGTCATTACCAACGACGTTGACCTACCTCGCCGGCAATGGTGGCGGTATAGCTCGAGCTCGATCTCCTCCTCCCCATTTCTCTTCGGCCTAATTCAATTCTCTCTTCCCTCTTCCCTCTCTTAGCACGAAATTCTCACCTCTCCCCTCTCCTCAATCCTCTCTTCTCTCTTCCCTCTCCCCTCTCTCCTCCTCCCCTCCTCCTCTTCCTCCTCCCCTCACCTCCGTCGCCGGCACAGTTGGGTCGAGCTCCACCATGCCAGGTTTGAGCTCACTCTCTCTCCCCCTCTCTCTCTCTCATTCCACAATATTTTTTTTGTGTATTTTAATTAATTAATTTTTGATAATTGTGGGATGTATATATGTATGCATGTGGACAATATTTGTAAAATGTAATTAAGGTATGTATGAAAATTGTGGGAAAAAAATGTGGATAATTGTGAGGTGAAGGAGCAATATATGTGATGTATATATGTGAAAAATTAATTAATATATATGGAATGTATATATATACGTATGTTTGAAAAATGTGGAAAATTAATTAGCTAGGGTGAATTGGATTAATATGTGATGTATATATATATGTGTGAATTAAGGTGAAATTAAGATGCATGATCGATGTATACAAAGTGTATATTTGATGTATATATGTGTGAAAAGTTTAAAGCCGGAAATGATGTATGTATATATGTTAAGTTAGGTGATATAGTTGTTAATTTAACGTATAATAGGTGATATTGGAACCATAACAAATCGGAACCGGAACTTTTTGAAACCGGAACTGTTTATAAACGGAACCGTTTGAAAACAAACGGTTCCGGTTCCAAACCGTTCCGGTTCCGATTTGTTATAGAACCGAAATGGTTTGGAACCGGAACTGTTTGTAACCGGAATCGTTATGTTACAAACGGTTCCGGTTACAAACAGTTCCGGTTTCAAACGGTTCCAGTTCCAAACCGTTCCGGTTCCGATTTGTTATAGAACCCCAGTTTGGAACCGGAACCGTTTGGAACCGGAACTGTTTGTAACCGGAACCGTTATGTTACAAATTGTTCCAGTTACAAACAGTTCCGGTTTCAAACGGTTCCGATTCCAAACCGTTCCGGTTCTGATTTGTTATAGAACCGAAACGGTTTGGAACCGGAACCGTTTCGAACCGAAACTGTTTGTAACCGGAACCGTTATGTTACAAACGGTTCCGGTTACAAACAGTTCCGGTTTCAAACGGTTCTGATTCCAAACCGTTCCGGTTCTGATTTGTTATAGAACCGAAACGGTTTCGAACCGGAACCGTTTGGAACCGGAACTGTTTGTAACCGGAACCGTTTGTAATATAACGTTTCCAGGTTCAAACGGTTCCTGTTCCAAACCGTTCCGGTTCCAAACCGTTCCGGTTCCGATTTGTTATAGAACCCCAGTTTCCATGATTATTACGGTGTCCATGCCAGGAGGTTTTGCGGCTAATTGGCTTCGGAGAGGTTCCCGAAATAGTGGAGGGAACAGTAGTCAAGCTTCATCCTCGCCCGCAGTTAGCAACACGCCCAGTGGGCCAATGATGAGTGCTCACACGAGAGCCTTGCTAGAGGCGCGAGCTGAGGAGGAAGCTGCACGATCAAGAGCCGTGCAACCGAAAGTTGAGCCTCGAGCCTCAGTCTCCAGACGCTCAATCAGCAGACGTCCCTCCGGTGGCAGAGCCTCAGACGAGCAACAGTCAACGGGGGCATCAGAAACTCCCTCAATTCGAATGCCCCATATTCGCCCGGTGCCTACTCCCGTTTCACGGGAATCATCTGAGACACATGGTGGTGCTGGCGCCTCATCGTCCAGGCCTCGTCTATCTCCGCCGTCCGGTCTCTTCCTACCCGACGAGATTCCTGTCATCCCTGAATTCGATGATAGGGGGATGCCTGTTTATATTGAAGGACGGCCGGAGTTCCTGAGCGTGGAGGAAGCGTATAACTTCCTCCCGTTCGACCCCGTGTATCTTTGGAGTGTGAGGTGCACCAACCAACAAACGGACGATGCAGGTAAATTTTATTTAACATCAGATTGATTACTTAATTATTACTTAAGACTTGCGATAGGTTCAATTAATGATATCAATTTGTTGACATTGTATTATTAGGCAATTTCGTTAATGGGACTGGAAAACGGAAAGGGGCTAGAGGCACCTGCACCGGGAAGAGACTTGAGCAGGCCACCGGCGGAAGGAAAACGCCCATAAGGGCCAATGAGGATGGCGAGGTGATCGAGGCATTCGACACCACGCGCAAATATGTCAGCATGGCCGGTGCGATCGTGCGGGACAAGGTCCCAATGCTTTGGCCAGATTGGGAATCTGTGCCTATCTACGTGAAGATGCAAGTGCATAATGCACTCAGTGTGAGTAAAATCGTATTTTCATTACGTAAATTTTACATTTATTAATTAAGTCCGAATAAATATATAATTTTACCTTTTATATATTCATATTGCAGGTGTGGTTTGACGTGGATGAAGTTCTTATTCACACGTAGGTAGAGCGTCAACTACATATGAGGTGATGTGCTTCGACTTATTTGAATATATATCGAGTTAGATTTTTGTTTATCAAGTGTTTTAATATCTCTAACTTTTTTTCTATGTTTTAATATAGGTATAAAGAGTGGAAGAACGAGCTTTCTTCCCATTACACTGTATACAAGGAGCTAGGCCGAGGTTCTACCCCTAGCGAATTCCGGTTTAGGGAGTACGAGTGGCTGTGGCTGATAGCCCACTTCGAGCACCCCAAAGCTCGGGTATGCATCCTTAATATATCTTACAACCCTAATGTATCGTATCAGATTGAAATAGTTAGTTACTAATTTTTTTCCATATGTTTATCAAACAAGGCGATTTCGAAGACGAACCGGGCGAATAGATTGAAAAACACCAGGGCCCATCATGCAGGTTCACTCAACTACATGGGTTGGTCGACTAAGGCGCAGCAACAACAAGAAGTGAACCCCTTGGTGTATATTCATCAAAAGTTCTATCTGCAGTGCCCTGACGAAGCGGTAAGTCTTTCGCCTCTCCATGTGTTAATAAAACTATTTTTCGATATTAATTTATTTTGTTACCTAATACGTTATTCATTTTCACTTTTCAATTAGGCGAGAGTGGAGGAGGCGACCGTGGAAGTGACCATGAATATAACTCGGACTAACCATCCTGACTGCTCCGAGGAAGAAGTCACCCAGTATGCCTCTCAGATCGATCCGCTTGATCGCCCTATAGCGGCTCAGATCATGGCAAAAGCGTGCGGGACTGGCAAGAATACCTACTACTGCAGGGGAATGGGCACGGCGGGCGAAGGACTATTGAAGAACACTTCAGAATACTCTACCGGGTCAAGAAGTTCAACTTCTAGTCGTAACCTCGCAGCGGAGCTTCACAGGACGCAGAGGGAGTTGGAGGAGCAAAAGAGGCAGATGGCCGAGTACCAAATGCAACAGACACAGGTGCAGGCTCAAATGTACACATGGATGCGGACGATGTACGAGGCTCACACTACCGGACAACTGTTCCCCACACCTCCCCCGGTCCCAGTCCCTCCGTTCCCTAGCTATCCACCACCACCACCGCACCAGTCAACGCCAGAGCAAGACCAAGGTAGCCACCGGAATTCAAATGAGTACATGGATTACTTCGACCCTGACCCGCAAGTTCCTCGACCTGACTTGTAGTTGTAGTTAATTTTCGTATCGTCGTTGCTATTTGTACTGTAACGTTGGACATTTATGTGTACTGTTGAACTTGTATGTTTGTACGGTTTATGTCTTTCAATGCAGGTTCTGGAATTGGGCCCAATCCAGAATCGCGTTTTTTTTTCAAAAATTTTCCTCACATTGCCGGCGACATGGACCTCAGTCGCCGGCAATGTCTCACATTCCGGCCACGGCGGCGCTGCCATTGCCGGCGACGCCGTCGCCGGTGATGTCTCGGACATTACTGGCGACGGCGTTTCCCGTCGCCGGCAATGTCAACACCGGCGGGGAATCTCCGGCGACGTCATTGCCGGCGACTTGTCGCCGGTAATGTCAATTCCGGCGAAAAAAAAAGACAAGGCCGGCGACGGCAGGTCACCGGTAATGTCTCCATTTCTGATAGTGTTTGCTCTGTTATTGACATATATAAAATCAAAATGAAGTCAAAGTCAATGCTCAGTTAAGGTTATACCGCACTTTAATGATTTTATGTCTATACAAAGTTAACCTCCTAACACAAGCTAATTTGTCCACAAGATAGCTTGTTCGTCATGCTGTGTGGGATGTACTACATGAGGAGCACTGTACGTACTTCATAGCAGTCTTAGGGCATGTTTGTTACAAAGGATTGGATTGGATTGTTATAATCTTAATATAATGAGGTATTGCATAAGCTATCATTACATAATCATAATCCAATCTTGTGTTTGTTTCATAATTTAGACTAAAGACTATTTATATGAAATAGTCCAATCCAATGTTTGGTGTGCAAAAAAGGAAATGTTCTTGTCTTTTGGATTAAGACAAAACTAGAGCTTTTGTCATGGTCAAAGCTTCAATATTTTGGATTCACTTGGCATTTTGAGGGAAGAAGTACAGTAGAGCAAATTGTGATCTCAAATTGGTAATAAAAAGCTAGAAAATTGAAGATAAGATCCAGAAAAACTGAAAATTGAAATTATTTCATCAATGTTTCAAACTACAACTCTTACTTTCAATAATTAAAACCAAGGGCACAACTGATTCATCAAAGATGTCACTCAAAAGAAAAGAAAAAAAGTTCTACAGTCTTCACCAATTGCATCTACAGTCAATCTGCCAAAAAATATGTGGGTGGTGTATTAGTCCTCTGTCAGTCGCATATATATACGAAAGAAACACAGTTAGGGCACTGATAAGTATTATATAATTCTAAACAACTTAGACCAAGCTAACCGAGATTGTTAACAGAATAGGCAAGGATTAAAATCAACATTTACCATAGGTCGAAACTTCACCAATTGTAGTTGTAACTTGAAGTATTTGACTCTAATCTCAAGCTACTTAGAACGTATTATATTACTTACATGGTCACTTCCCAGCAAGCAACTGTTGGACATACACCCTCCTCATTTCATCATCCAATGATTTGAACAAGCATATGTTTTGTGGCTTTTCCAAAATGATCTGCATGGCTTTAATTGTGTCCAAAGTAGAGAGTCCTATTGCCTTAAGCATCTGAACAATATCAGATCTGTCATCATTCGCTTTTGTGAGAGCATCAGCCACCAATTGCATTGTTTTCCCATTTTCTGTAAATGCCTTTTCCAAAACACATATCAACTTGTCTTTCTCAGATCTTTTCCTTTTACCTTTCTTACTCTCCACTGATTGGTGGCTGCCAGCTTTGTCCATTGATATGGGATACAAATCATCCTCAAAATCAGCATCTCCAATATTACTATGCTCTTCTATCATGTCATTTGGGACTTCAGCCGCTTTTCCATTCGCACGGTCTTTCCCGAAGATGTTAGCAAGCCTATCATATAATGGATATGATTTGTTTCTCCATTTCCTTGCATCTTTGTGGTGCTACACATCATGAAAAATGTAAATTGATCAGTAATACAACCACTATATTTGCAAGTCTTGAGCCATTAGGAGCCCACTTCAATGTCATATGAATATGACCTCTCGTTTATCAACAACTTCTTGAGGAGAGTAAGACTTAGAAACTATGAGTTTGCATGGGATTATATGTAGTTACATGAGTCTATGAAACATGTCAATTTCTTCCACAGTAAAACAAATGATAAGAGTTCAATCAGTTCATGCATCATTGAGATTCAACAAAGGGAAAGTATACAGTTGAAAAGGACTGGAGATTGTGAAATGAATGGTTCAAGTCCCATTATTCCTACTGTTTCAGTTGCAGATATTACCGATACTTATGCAGTACGTAGATGCCAGATTGTTGTTTGACCACAATAATAATGAAAGACAAAAACATAACAAACCACGTAAAAAACACCAAACTCAAACAGAATCCAATTAGCAAAGAAGAAAATCCTTTTGACAGATAAAAATGAGGGAAATCCAGATCAATAGCAAGTTCAAGTGGCACAAGTAGCAAATTAGGAAACCATCATTTAACGTTCAGAGGATGCTAAGTTCTCAAATACTCAACTTCAGTCACAGGTGGCACTGTAGTGTAAGTATGCAGTCTAGTCTACTGTAATACAGCAGCTAGTTTAAATAATTATAGAGATGCCAGAATTACTGTATTGCATACACCAGATCATAACTATTTGCCTACAGGTAAGACAAAAAACATGTCAAGCATCAATGCAACCACTCCAGTCCAAATGAAACTACAGGTTTGCAAATGAGTAGCTCCAAATGGTTTGAACCTCTAGTGTACTTTATTTTAGCGGCATTAGCTTTGCTCTTAAGTCTTGAGCCATTTGCATTCTATTAAACGCGTTGTGAGAAACTAATTATCTATGCAATACTCCAGAAGCTTAGCTATGGTGATAAGAAGGTGGGTTATTTTCAGCAGCTTAGATGGCACTATCCAGCTGATGTAGTGATTCTAAATTCCATATATGGAACATCCAACATGTCATATGTGGTTGTTGGTATTTGAAAATCTTATACACCAGCTCCCTCCGTTAAAAAAGGCAATGCCAATTTCAACATTGAACAATTCAGTCCTGCTCTGTGTTCATGTAGAAAATGAATGCTAGCTCATCTTCAACCTGGATTCTGGGTGTGAATTGAAATACTTTTGACCCAACCATTGCAGCAATGACACTACAAGAAAAAGTGACTTAGACGACGGAGCATTTCCGTCGTCTAAGTGACAGTCTCCGTCGTCTAAGTACTTGGACGACGGAAAATCCGTCGTCCAAGGTACGTGCTCCAAGTGCTGTCGTCTAAGTACTTAGACGACGGAGAATTTCATCTCCGTCGTCCAAGTTCACTTGGACCACGGAGAACGTCCGTGGCCCAGGTGGTGACCTAGACGACGGAGACATTAATCTCCGTCGTCTAAGTTCCTACCTGGGCCACGGAGAAGCTAACAATCTCCGTGGCCCAGGTGGTGACTTAGACGACGGAGACATTAATCCCCGTCGTCTAGGTCACCACCTGGGCCACGGAGATTGTTAACTTCTCCGTGGCCCAGGTAGTAACCTAGACGACGGAGACATTAATCTCCGTCGTCTAAGTCACCACCTGGGCCACGGACAAGCTAACAACGTCCGTGGCCCATGTGGGGACTTAGACGACGGAGATTAATGTCTCCGTCGTCTAAGTGAAAAATTAATTTTTAAAAAAAAATTAAATTCAAAAATATTATTAATATTAATTGAAAAAAAATTAATTAAATTAATTAAATACACTAAATTAATAAAATAATTAAAATTAATTTGTACATACATAATCGAAAAAACCCATAATTAAAAATGAAAATATTGTTCGTAATGCGGAAATTAAGAAACGAAATAATAAACTACTAGCTAGCTAAAACACTGGAGGAGCAGATGCGCCGCCTCGTCCTCCGCCTCCAGCCGGGTCGTCGTCGTCGGGGAATGGGTTCGGAGGAGGTTGACATTGTCTTTGAGCTTGTTGCATAAGGGCGATGAGTTGGGCTATTCGCTCGTCTTGCTGGTCCATTCTTTGGCGCATGGCAATATTCTCCTCCCGTGCGATTCGAGCCTCTTCATAGGCTGCCGCAGCTTGAGAACTTCTCCGCCGCCCCGAACCTCCCGTAGATGATGACTCAGAGGTCGACAAATCTCGAACCACCTTAGGCCCGAAGTGCCTAACCTCCTTGCCAGCTCTACGACCGTAGACCTCATCCGCAATTGCTATTTGGCTCTCCACAGATAGAGGAGGCAGGTCTTCTAGCGGCACATCTGGGAACGCAAGCTGAGTGTTAGCCAATTCTTCCTGCGCACGCTCTATCACTCTTGCCTACAAAAGAATAATAAATTTATTATAATGAAATAATATTTAAATAATAATTACTATAATTATTAGCGCACACACATATATATATATATATGACTTACGCCGCGTTGACTCGCTTCATTATCGAGCCCAGGCGTCACGTACGCGCTTACGCTTGCATCGAGATAAGGGTGTTTGGAGCCCTTATCCCTGTGCTCCTTGGCAATTTGAATGAGTTGCTTGGCGCCGGAAGTATGGTGCTTGTCCTTCTTCCCCCGGTTGGCTTTGTTGACACCGGAGAATTTCTGTTAGACAACATAATGAAATCATTAAAAAATTTATAAGTAACTAAAATTTAGAGTATTCAATTATCTTAATTGAAATAAAAAAAGTAAATTAACACCTGAAATTGCTCATCGGCAAAGTGGTTACACAACCACTCCCACTCATCTTCTCTATCCCCACGCAGCTCTTCGGGGGGAGGCACGGGACCGTTAGTTCGGAAGTACTGATGGAGCCTGTACTTCCAATCTTTGAAGATGTTGTTGGCGGTTTGGTTGATATGCCTCAACATCGCCGGATCCGGATCCACCGCAAATTGTTCCTATCAGAAATAAATTGGAAATTATAATCGTATATATTATAAAATTATATATAACTAATATTAAAAATAGTATATAATAACTAAAATTGTACGTATTACGTACCGAAAGATCCTTAAAGACTTTCGCCTTCTCCGAATCCGGCACCTCCCTCCAAGTAGGGGCAGTGATACGAACCCGGTTACGAACAATCGACCCAATGCTATGAGCCGAGAGACTTGCTAGCTGAGGTGTGGGAGGGCCACCGGTGAATTCGTCGTAGGGCAAGGCGATCTTGCTCCCGGTCGCCTTGCAAATTTTCTCCGCCTTTCCACCTTTAACGAGACCCCGAGTCTTTTTCGGTTGGGGGTCAGTGGGGGCCCTCCTTTGCTTACGGCGGGCGCTGTACATGATAGAATCGGCCGTCGAAGACGCCTGAGTACTTCCCGTTGAAGCGGTACCGGGCGTCGGAGTTGAAAAGGGGTCGACGTCATCACCGCTTGAGAGAAATGGGGCAGAGGGAATTTCCCCAGAAGGCCCCGGATTGAGGGCGTCGTCCTGCGGTTGAACCCAACCGACTTGGGCCGCCAACATTTGGAGCATCTCATCTTCTGACTCCTGTTGGGCTTTCTTCTTGCCGGATGTGGTCTTTGGCGGAGCCATTTAAACCTAAGAGTACGGTGTTAAAATACGCGTACCTACTTACCATAATAATTACAACTTAAAAATTTACGCTAATTAATTAAGTACGTTTAAGATTTAAATAGAGTACACTAGCTTGGCATTTTCGGTCGTTCAATGGACGTGCGACCCGCGCGATAAAGTGTAAATTTTCAATTAATCAGCCTTGGTTAAATCGAAAAACATGGCCAGTTAGGGATAGAGATAACGCGAGAGGCAGGACTAATTTCGACAAAAGTCTTTCTTAGTCCAAATCCTGTCACCAGTCATAACCCGTTTCTAGACACCATATCCGACATTCGGCCAATTTTTCGAAAATTTACACTCCCTCAAGTCCTTTGCAAACTCCGCCCTCAACCTCGTGTCCATAACTTCACTTAGGTTATGGTGTGCGGTGATGAAATCCACACATCACGAGGGGTTAAGGAGATAAGCAAGGAAAAGAGGCGCCATCTATTCCAAAGAGTGCGACTTAATTACACCAAGCCTATGTACTAAATTTAAATCGAACACGTACTACTAATTAATTTAATCTCATATTTATTTAATTATGCAACTAATTAATAAATAATTACAATAATATTTAAACATTTCATAAATTATCAAGTAATTACAATTATTCATTTAATTATTATTAATATATAACAATAATTTACCATTTAATTAATTAATAACAATATGTAATCATTTATTTAATTAATAACAATAATTAATCTAAATATAATTAATAACAATAAATTTACAATAAATTTACAATAAATTAATCATTTATTAAATATTTAAAACTAAGTAATAAATTAAATTCTACTAATTAATTAAATTTAGAATTTTATTAATTAATTAAATGAAAATTATTTTAATAAGGGAAAAATAGAAATGTACCGAATCGGAGTTTTCGGGAATATCGGGGAGTTTATCGAGTCGTCGGAGAGGGGGAACCACGCCGGAAAGTTGGTCGTCGGAGCGTCGCCGGAGGAGGATCGCCGGAGTGAGAGAGAGAGGAGAGGAGAGTATAGAGGAGGAGATGGAATGATGAGAAAATGAGGGGGGGTGCTCCTCCTTATATAGAGTTTCACTTAGACGACGGAGCACTATTCTCCGTCGTCTAAGTGCACTTAGGCGACGGAAACAGTGTTTTCCGTCGTCTAAGTGAAGAGTCAAATTTTTTCGAACCGGCGCCAAATAAATGGGCGGGCCGTTTCACCGCCATAAATGTTGACTTAGACGACGGAAACAGTGTTTTCCGTCGTCTAAGTGGAATTTCAAGCGGCGCCGAAAATTGAGGCGGCAAATCGAACCGCCATGTTATTTCGACTTGGACGACGGATATGTCGTTTTCCGTCGTCCAAGTGTTCACTTGCACGACGGAAAACGACATATCCGTCGTCCAAGTCAATATTTACATCGAAAAATAATAAAAATTTTATTCGAACCGCCATGGTAATTTGAACCTAGACGACGGATACGGTCATTTTCCGTCGTCCAGGTGAACACTTGGACGACGGAAAATGACCGTATCCGTCGTCTAGGTTCAAATTATGCAAAAAAAAATATTTAAATTAATTCGCTAGGAATTTAGCGATCTGTCATTCGAGTGAAATAGTCGTACAATATCGATGAACGCATCGTATATATAAACAGATAAATTTGAACCGCCGAATAATTTTACGTTTTGAAAGTTGTTAAGTATCGACTAATCTTTAAGACTTTAGTGTTCACTTGTAGTTGCTGATTTGCAGCAGAGTACTAACGAAATTGAATTTGGACAAAACAACCGTTGGATATGTTCGTCGTAACATAATATATAATTACTATAAAGGACCAGGAAATAATAAGTTCGGGAAGGGTTTCATCGGCACAGTCAACCGCAAAACCGAGAATTTCACAAACCGGAAACGTGGATACAGGACATTTCGCAACTCCGATTTTCGAACCGTCGAAGCTCACACACCAAGAATATACTACTCTAATGTCTTGACGAAAAGAATATGCATTCGAAGATGGTCTAGATGGTCGTTGTCTTAGAAAAAATTACGAAATTTACACCTGGACGACGGATACGACATTCTCCGTCGTCCAAGTACACACCTGGACGACGGAGACGCTAATATCCGTCGTCCAGGTGTGTACTTGAACGACGGAGAATGTCGTATCCGTCGTCCAGGTGAATATACCCTGAATTCAGGGGTTAGGGGTCCTTAGGGTTTAGGGTATAGGGTTTGTCACTTGGACGACGGAGACAGTCATTCTCCGTCGTCCAAGTGTGTACCTAGACGACGTATAATGACTGTCTCCGTCGTCCAAGTGTAAAACCCTGAATTCAGAGGTTAGGGCCGTACGGTTTAGGGTTTAGGTCGTCCCCGGTCATTTGTATGTTCGTTCAATTATTCTCATTCAAGAATATAATTAAAAAAATGATCGATCGATCCGATCTGCGCATGCATGCTACATTTAGTGTCGAGGATTTAGGGTTTGAAGGGCTGCTTGAGCGAAATGTAGAGCAGCTTCAGCTTACTTTTAATAAGATCAGAGAATACACCGATGAAGTTGAAAGCAAAGAGAGGGGCCGGGACTACGTACAAAGCTGGACGAGGAATCTTAAAGTCTCGACATAATAGAAATCTTTCACCTTTTTACGATGCATCGATCGATCATATATATATTACAATAATAAATTAGGGTTTACCAATTAATGATCCTCGTCGTGTGACCGTACTCTTCGTCATAATCGTCATCATCATCATCACCGTTATCCGATTGCTCATCCTCCTCATCGTACTCAACATCGTCCGAGGAATAACCAGAGTTGTCGTCATCGTCCTCATCCTGCACGTCTTCTTCATCTACCTCAATAATCTCTTCTTCAGTTAGATCTGTACAACCATCAGGCATGGGTAACCGTTCACCGTCTTGAACCAGGTCCATTATGTCGGAGCGGATGACAGAAATATTAGGTTCTTGATAGGCAGGAATGTCTCTATCTGGTTCAGCAGCATCTTCAGTCGTCGCCGGTGTCCCTTCAATTGTCTCTGTATTCCAAACTCCTCGATGAGAGATCTGGTTCACTATTTTCCACCCGTCACCAGCTTTCGGATCGTCGAGATAGAACACCTGCCTAACTAAGGTGGCGAGAGCGAAAGGCTCATCCTCATACCAGCTTGAGTTTGTATCGACTGATAAAAGTCTCAGGTCTTCCTTTGTACGCTTGAACCATCTGCACTTGAATAGGAAAACGTTGACATCATTCCCGTAACATAGCTGAACCACATATACGATCATTCCGTAATATAGATCAGGGTCTTTCCCAACCGCTATCCCACTGTTTTGTGTTCTTCTTCCTTCATCTCGCGCCAATGAATGGAACTTCACACCGTTCACAAAACATCCCGGATAAATATAGTGTTTAATCGGCTTCCCTGCTAGCAAGTGCTTTGGCCAAGACCACCACCCCCCGTGGTTTTCGGATTTTTGCAGATCAATCATCTGCGAAAATGGAAAAATGTAAGGGTTTACTTTCTACAAATTAAACATGCATGATCTCAATATGTATATAAATCACTAAATACGTACCCATTGGAAGAAATAATCGGGGAACTTTTTCTTAACCATTTTCTCAATCCACGCCGAACTCTTGTCTGGATATAACGCCTGAAGCCTCTCCCTGTATGACATCATGTACGGCTCAACTTCGTCACAGTCTCGTAACACTACCCAATGTGCCTCAATAAGTTCTTCCCGTGTTAACGTTTCCTTTAATACTCCTCTAAACGGTCGGACGACATTGGTGACGACAGAAAGATTGATGCGGGCACTGGGATCGGAGGCAGTTGGAGGTGGTGGATCTTTGAGGTACCTGTTGCAGTAAGTAACGCACTCATGCATTAGGTATGTCTCTGCTATGGAGCCATCCGGGGCCGACCTGTTTTTGACGAATGACTTATACTGTCCAAGCTGTCTACAAAATTAATCAAACGTACAATAAAAATAAGTACATGCATATAGCTAGCTAGTAATCTCCAGTGGAACAAATTATGAATCGAAAAACCTGTATAATTAATTAGTTGTACGTACCTTTCTTGAGGATACATCCAAGTGTACTGGACCGGACCAGAAATGAGAACCTGCTCGGGCAGGTGGATCATTAGGTGAATCATTATGTCGAAGAAAGCAGGCGGAAAAATCCTCTCTAGTTTGCAAATGATGTGCACAATTTGTTGTTGCAATTCCACGACATCTGACTTCTTTAATTCTCTGGCGCATAACCTCTGCCACCATCTGCACAATGCCACTATTGGTTCTACGACGTCGCGAGGCAAATATGGTCGAATTACCACTGGAATCAGACGTTGCAGCATAACGTGATAGTCATGTGTCTTTAGACCAACAAACTTGTGTTGCACCTCGTCCACTGCTCCAGTTATAGTAGCTGCATACGTGGCCGGATAACGAACGCCCTTAAACCAGTGAAATACAGAACGTCTAAGTGTCGGCTTCACTGTGTACGGTGCAGCTGGCATCTTGTTGTACACTCCTTTCCTATCCCTCCTCAACCACAAGGGACGACGTAGATTCATTGATTCCAAATCTTTGCGCGCTTTGGGAGTATCTTTAGTCTTGAACTTAATACCGAGAATTGTTCCCACCACGCTGTCGCACACATTCTTTTCTATGTGCATCGCGTCCAAGTTGTTCCTCAGCTTCAACTTCGACCAGTAAGGGAGTTCAAAGAATATACTCTTGTGATCCCAATAGCTCAGATCATGTGGAGGAATTGGATTGCATTTCTTTACATCCGCGTCGTTAGTCAACACACCAAAGTCGAAATAGCTCAACCTCTCTAAAATCTCTTCGCCCGACCAACTACGGGGTTTAGGATTGTTCTCTACCGTCCCGTCGAAATGAGCTTCATCCTGTCGCCAAGGGTGGTCGTGAGGGAGCCATCTACGGTGACCCAAGTAACACACCTTCCCTGCGTGCCAACTAGAGTTCACGTCGTCCAAACATATAGGACATCCATTATATCCTTTTGTCCTGCACGCTGCCAACATCCCATACGCTGGAAAATCGCTGATCGTCCACATTACGGCAGCCCTCATCGTGAACATCGTGTTAGTGAATTTGTCATAAGTTGGGACTCCATTTTCCCACAACAGTTTCAGCTCGTCGATCAAAGGTCTGAGGTAGACATCTAAGCACTTCGATGGAGATTTAGGACCTGGAATTAATACGGTAAGGAAATTAAATTCCTTGTTCATGCACATCCACGGAGGCAAGTTGTACGGCATCAGAATAACTGGCCAAGTGCTGACGGCGGAGCTATTACTTCCCCAAGGATTGAATCCGTCTGTAGATAGGCCGAGTCTAACATTTCTAACCTCTGAAGCAAAGTCTCCAAATTCTCTGTCGAAATGTTTGAAACCCTCCCCATCTGCGGCGTGTCGCAGGACATCGTCATCTATTCGCTTTTCTGCGTACCATCGCATCGCCTCTGCTGTGTGTAGAGACATGTACAGGCGCTGCAATCTGGGAATCAAGGGAAAATATCGAACAACTTTCACAGGAATTCTCTTTTTCGAACTCTTCCTATTCAACTGGAATCTGCACTGGCCACATACGGGACAATAGTCCAACTCTTTATACTCTTTGTAAAATAGCACACAATCATTCGGACATGCGTCAATTATCCTGTACTTTAGGCCGAGGCTGCTCAGGATATTTCTAACCTTATAATGAGATTTAGGAAGATTGTGATCATCAGGAAGCAACTTACATATTTGCTCCTGAATTTCGTCAAAAGCACTCACTGACATTTTGTGCTTCACTTTTATCTTCATTTGCTCCATCACATATTGCAACACATTCTCTCGACATCCAGGGAACACCGGGGTCTGCGCTTCAAGTAGCATCCGGTTGTACTTTTCCATCTCAGTGGTGTCAGTGGCCAAGCTAGCTGCGGGGAATGTGTCATCATGCTCATTGGTGGTACTGTAACCTCCGTCTTGGTGTTGGTGTCCGCCATGACTACATCCCGGAAACGCATCATGGACCAAATCTGCAGTTGGGTTGCAAGCTGGGGGTCCGGCACCACTGCCGCTGGATGAGGCACCATGGTAACTGTACCCTGAGCTGAAGTCTGCTGCGCTGAACTCTACTGCTTCACCATGCTCGCTCCATGTAGTGTAACTCCACATCATACCATTTTCGTACAGGTGTTGCACCATAACATTAACCTCCGCATACTGACAATTAAGACATTTCTGGCACGGACACCTGAAACGCTTCTTTCCATGACCATGTTCTATCGCAAAATTCACAAATTCGCTAATTCCATCCATATACCGGACATCACATCTATTCTTTAACTTCATCCAACTCTTGTCCATACTGCTACAAAATATTATAATTAAATAATTATTACATATATATATATTAGTCCATTAATTTACCATTAATTATACGTACTCGATCTACATCGATCCATCAAATTACGTACGTAATTTAATCTGTATATATAGCTAATTAACATTCATGCATGTATGTACGTACGTACGGTTTCCCTAAATATATATATATATATTTAATCATGCAAATTTTAACTGCCTACGTACGTACGTACGTACCTGCTCGCCTTCTCGATATCTGCAGTTAATTAAGCTAGCTAGTGATCGAACACCGGAGATCCTTTAATTTCTAGCCCCGGCCTAGCCTAATCCGGCCTTCTCCTTCTCCTTCGATCTCAAAAATTCCCCACGGGAGAAAATATTTTAATGGAATGATCGAAGCTAAGAGAGTTTGGCATGGCCTATATATATAATGCTTCACTTAGACGACGGAGGTGTCGGTACGTCGTCTAAGTGGAACTTACACCACGACGTGTCGGTCCGTTGTCCACGGAGAAATCTCCGAGGTCCAAGTAAAACTTAGACGACGGAGATGTAATTCTCCGTCGTCCAAGTGATAACCTGGACGACGGATACGTCTCCGAGGTCCAGGTACTTACCTAGACGACGGAGAAATTTCACATCCGTCGTCTAAGTTACACTTAGACCTCGGAGATTTCTCCGTGGTCCAAGTAACACTTAGACGACGGAGAATTACATCTCCGTCGTCTAAGTGTTACTTGGACCACGGAGAAATCTCCGAGGTCTAAGTGTAACTTAGACGACGGAACTAATACTGTTCCGTCGTCTAAGTCCTCTTTTCTTGTAGTGTGATTTCTTAAAGCTGTCAATTAGCCATAAACAAATAGGTATCTTCTTCTAGGGCCATGCTTTTCGAAGCGTATACAACAGCAAATATGTAGCAAAATGAGAAGAGTATAAGGATATGATAATATAATGAGGAATTACCTGTGCATACTTATCCCATGCTTCATTGATATCAACCTCAACACACTTTTTGACGTCATTCCATGCAAATCCACTAGTGTTCAACATGTCATAGATGATGCTGTAGTTGGCTTTCAGAAACTTCAACTTTGACTCAACGTGTGGATATGCTTGAAGACTGGATTTAGGACAAAAAATCTTCAATTGAGCTGCTATGTCATTCAAAGTTCCAGCTTTGAAATTTCCGGTGTCGCAGCGTTGTCCCTTTGCAACCAGGCCTTCAAGCACAGTCAACAATGACTCTTCTTCAAAACTACTCCATGTACGCCTTTGACTTCCTCTGCCTGAACTTTCACCACCACCTTCCATTCTCTAGTTTTGTAGCACTGTAAGGAATAACTAGTTAGCATGTGAGGTTGACTCAGAAAGTAATGACAGTGTAGCAGGAAAATCCAAAAAGATGTTACAGCAGGTCTTACTTTCCAAAATCATAACTAAATGTAAAAAAATTGAATTCAAGTGAATCAAAGACCGAAATGCTCATTAACTTGTCTACTACAACTTTTATGAAAACACCTACATCAGTATATAAACAGAACAATACAGTTTTTAATCAAAAGATCACAGGGCTGGAAATCTAGTAAAACCAGTTTAAGCTGTCTAAACTCTTAACTCTGAAAAATCATAACTAAATCAGGAAAATTATTTTGTAGGTGATTCAAAGTCTAAAATAATCTTCAACACGTCTTCTACAACTTTTATGAGGACAACTACTTCATAATATAAACTGAAAAGTACAATTTCAAACTCAAACATCACAAGTCAGAAACTCAGAAACTGCATTACAACATCAAAGTATTCATGAATAGCCAACTAACCAAATCATCCAAATTCACAGTTATATTCATTACAAATTCATCAAATACAGAAATAGAAAACACCACAGTATATTTCCTTATTGAACTATAATCCTTTAAGGAACGACATTTGGTGGCATATATAGGCCTCTTGGAATCCTTCTTTGCTTCCACTCCTCATGCATTTTAGTCGCCAAACCATTCCTCCATGCAGTCCATTGATCGGATGCTTCGACAGTGCCAATCAATTCTTCTTCTTCTTCTTCTTCATCCACATCTTGTGCATCTCCTAACTCACCAATTTCTTGCTCCATTGGATCTATCGACATTTCTCGCCTAATAAGGTTATGTAGAAGACAACAAGCAGTAATCACCCTGCATTGCGTCCTAATTGGATAAAAGGAAGGACTCCTGAGTATAGCCCACCTGCCTTTTAACAAGCCAAAACAACGTTCAATGACATTTCGTGCCTTTGAATGCTTCATGTTAAAGAACTCCTCATGATCTCTAGGCAGTGAGTTTCCTTATCCCCACTCTTTTAAATGATATCTCCTTCCTCTATATGGTGCAAGGAATCCTTCACCATTTGTATATCCACCATCCACAAGGTAATAATAACCTAACAACCCATATGATAAATCATATTAAGGTGCAATAAATAAAAAATTTGCTCACGTGTACTAAAAATTGCAGGCTTATAATATTACCAGTGGGAACTCTTAGACCATTCATCCTAGTAACTGCATCGCGAAGCACTCTAGAGTCGGAAGCAGACCCTTCCCAACCTGGTAATACAAATATGAACTGTAGGTCACGAGAACAAACAGCTAACACATTCGTTGCAACCTCGCCCTTTCTTGTACGATATCTTGGAGTATCAATTGCCGACACACGCACTCTAATATAAGTTCCATCTAACGCCCCCAAGCAGTTCTAAAAAAAATGTCAACCATGACTTTCAATTTAGTTACGAAGTGCATGCATAAATTATTTATCAACCAACCTAACTTAAAGGAGATCATGCATAAAAATACCTTGAAACATCTCCATCTACTATCCGTGCAATCATCAAGAACCGGATCAGGCACCCTCCACAAATTACCTTGCAATCTTAGAACTCCTTGTAATACATCATGGAAATACCTACTAATAGTTTCTCCCGATCGAAAAAATCTACCTCTAATTGTTCGATTCTTCACATGATGTGCAAGTATATGTAAAAACATGCACACTTGCTCCTCTACTGACACAAAGCCATCATTCTTAACATTTCCAGCGGTACGGAGCAACTCACATAATAAACCAAAGGTTCTCCTATCCATTCTCAACTCACTGATGCACTCTCCATCACTATTACCTATGATACTATCCAAATAATTCAAACGAGTCTCACGCCTAACAAAAGAACGGTTATCTAGAGCACGTATTTCAACATGTCTTCGTCTTAGTTTTGAAATCACTAACACTATCATTGTGCATGCAAGTATTGTCTGTAAATTGTACAACTCCAACAGTAGGAATACCAAAATTTGTCTTCGATCCATATCTAGTGTTTCATAAAACAGTAAATTAATCTATGCTCAGAATGTCAATAACCATATGAAACAATCAAACCCACAAGCATCATATACAAGGCTGTAATCCATATAAGTGCTTCATAGAAAATAATTGCAAACCTTGTTATCCCGGGTGACAACAAGAGAACGGTTTACTTGGCCTGTAATTTAACCTTGAAACCAAATGAACGAAATCTCAATGACCTGCAAGATTTACAAAAACCTGTCAAAATTTTGGTGCATCTAGTAAAGTTATCCCTTGAAATATATTTGCCTACAAGGCGTTCTTATTGATACTAAGACCTTACACACAGTAAAGAGGGCAATACAATTCACACCATTTCATCCACATCAACATTATTAGAATAAGCTTATCGATCAGGAAGTTACAGAGAAGAATAGTCATGTCTGATGTCTCCCACAAGGCCACACAAATAGAAAGATATCAAAGTCAAAACCCAAAGGATATGTATGAGTTATACACGTGAAGATATTCTAGTAGCTAAGATCAAAGGGTGTGTACATTGGTTACAATGTGGCACTTGCAATACAGTTGTTAATTGGCAGAACTTTTCAGCAAATGCAAGTCTAACAGCTTTTAGCAGGTGGTTTATGCAGTTCATTTCTGTTTATGAAACACAAGTTGTCGATGAAAGTAGAAATATAACCACGGCAGACACGAAAGCGGAAACTGTAGCAATGCAGAAACATATCTCAATTCATCTCCCACGCTGTGCCTCACCATCGGTGATGTGAATAATCATAGCACGGAAATGCAATTTCATTCTTATTCACGATGAACAATATATGAACAAGTCACAACTATTATAATTTATTTGGTCACTACATTCTCATGATCAGTTCTTCATACCAAATACGATGAGTTACTCTAATCATACCATGCTGAAAACTCATAGCAAAACCATCTTCCCAGTTTTATTTTTCGTAGCAACAGAAAATAAACGAGAAGAACAGAGTACAAAATCGGGTACAGAAGAACAGAGTACAAAATCCAATTTCAACCCAAGTAGCATAATCGGAGTCGAGTACAGAACCCCCAATTTCAACCCATAATCGAGCACACAATCGAAATCTAGTACAAAATCAACCCAGAAATCTTAAATAATAGAAAGAAGGAGAAGAAGATGAACCTGAGTTGCCAGCTACAGATTTGAAGAGCGTCGAGCGTCTCTCTTCGACAAGAATTCTTAGCTATGGACGTCGATTTTGGTCTCTTTAGCTAAGGAGGTTCGCGACTGCAAAATCAACGCGTCGGTGTTATGTAAGAAAATAGAAATAATCCCGTTGAAACCTAATAGGCACCAAACATAATATTGGACTATTTTTTTTAAATAGTCCAATCCACTCCAGTCCAATCAAGCCCAACAAACAGGCCCTTAGAGTGTACGTTATACTTGGACATAAAAACTGTACGTCTTCATGTCCAGCTAATTGGCCGGTATCGCCCACTTTCATTTTCATAGTGATTATTTGTCATCTTTGGTGGCACTAATGGGAATGCCACGACCGTGACAAATATTCTAATGGCCTGTGTAATTATTTGTATGCAGCAAATGACGCACGTACTTAGTTTCCTAATGGTTCTATAACTTCGTAAATGCACAAACCACTAGTTTTTTCTCTAGGGTTTTCTGAACCGTGTGTGAAGATAAAGTTATATAATGCATGCCATGCCATTAAAATTATAAACTGGTTTCTTAAGTTTATACATTCAAAATAGTTGGTATGTACGTGGAAAGCAAGTTATTTATCGATGCATGGCTAGCTCTAAATGTTTCAAAACCCCATATTATTCTATAAATACTCAACTGTGCAGCCTCCAAAACCACCAGCTTCACAAGACACAAATCCAATATCATAACACAGAAAGAAAGTTGAAATACGTAGTGCGTTAATTAGTTTATTTGTTTCCGAGCCATGTCTTCGATTGCGGCTGGTTATGCACGAATTTACATCATGCAAAAGAGACAGAAGGAGAGGATACAGAGGATGAAGAAGGAGCAGAAGGTGGGAAAGGGAGAGACCAGTAGTATTGTAGCTGATCAAGACATCAATGTCAACGCACGATTTGGTAGGATCAAACAAGTGCATCCCGAAAATTTTCCTGCCACAGCCAGTAGTACCGGTCCAGTGGAGCTCGAGGCAGCTGGTCATGCAGGAATTTATGTGCAGATGAGACACAGGGAAAAGATGGAGAGGATGAGGGTGCAGAAAGCGAGGAAGGAAGAAAGCAGTAGTAATGCTGCTGATCAATATATTAGTGTCACTATACAATGTGGTGGGAACAAAAATGTGCAGCTCAGACATTCTTCTGCTCCGGCCAGTACTTGATCGGGCAGAGGCAGCTGGCTACAAGTTGTAAGTAGTGTGACTCAGTTGATCGATGTACCGTACGTACATGTTAGAGATGGAATTTCTGAACTCGTATAAATTACTATGCCAGTGACAACAAGAGTCGTAGAAATCATTTCTAACCATTTGTGTGAAAATGTACGAGGCACTATGTGTTTGGAATCAATTACTTGTGTTTTCAAAGGGGTTTCCTTCCCTTTTTCTATTTTTTTTCTTGTGTGTGGATTAATGTATTATCAGTTTCTGAGTTGTAGAAACTCTATAAAATTTCGCCTAGCTTTCATAAGTAAACACGCAGCATGCTAATTACGTACATGATATGGGAATCGTATTAACGTATATAACAGTATATATATGACTTGATAAGTTTCGCCAAGTGGCCAACAAGCTGCTAATTGATGTACCTACAACTGATTTGTTTTGACTTCGCCCCATGCCATATATATAGCTAGTAAAGATATTGAATTGTCAACTAATTAACTATAATCTACCTAAAATTTTGGTGGAGTGAGTCACTTAGTAATTATTACTAGGAGGTTTAGATTCTATAATTAAATAGATATAAATAGTTTTTTTTGGAACTGTAAGTAGTTTTGTATGTGTATATATATATGTGTGTGTGTTTCAATTCGTGAGAGATCAATATATCAAAAAAATTTCAACTCTTGTATTTTATTTGACTTGACATCAGAGTCTAGATTTGATCTTGGGAATCTTGAAGATCTGACTTGTTTTCGTTGCGAATCTATTATTGTTTCTTGTCAAAAATTGTCATGTCCTGACCTGTTCAATGCGTCAAAATTTTTTTTTGACTCATCGAAATCTGTTCTGTCCGATTGGTTCCTTGATCCCGCTCACCTGTTTCTTGTCATGCTCTCTTGTGAAGAATTTGTCTTTTCTTAATTTGGATACTTCGTTGTTTGAAGAACTTATTTTCTTTCATATGGAGAGTCAAGACCACATGGAAGGTAATGTTTCTCTTACTGAGAAAAATCAAGGTAAAATTGGTATGCTTTAAAAGTATTGACTTTACTAGTGGTGATATATAGGTAATTAATTCTGGTGCGTCTGATCATATGACATTTCATAAGTCCTTGTTTTCGAGTATGTCTTCTTCCTCTGTTCCTGAAGTGTGTAATGCAAATGGTGTGTCTTTTTCGGTCTTAGATATTGAGTCAATTCAAGTTACTCCGTCTATTGTGTTACATAATGTTCTTTATGTTCCATCTTTTTCTCATCATCTATTGTCGATATTTGAATTGAATTCCCAAAATAAATGTTATGTCACGTTTTATCTTATGTATGTGGTATTTAAGGATTTATGTACTCAGTTAATAATAGGCAAGGGAGATCGGAGGGGAAGATTATTTCACTTGGATTGCATGTACAATGGAGAGACACAAGCGCCATCAAGACATGTTATCCTGACATTGAGCTCTGATCGAGTTAGAGAAATTAAATTGGTTATGACATCGTCATTTGGGTCATCCGTCATTTGGTGTTAAGAAGAAGTCTATGCCATATTTTTTTTAGGAATAAAATACACTTGTGAAACCTGTGCTTTTGCTAAAAGTCATAAATTCAGCTACTCTTCTAGTTCTCATTCTAGTTCAGCACCATTTGCGTTGATTCATTCTGACGTATAGGGGCCTTCGAAGAATTCAACCTTGATAGGAATGAGATACTTTATTTTTTTTATTGATGATTTTACAAGATTGACATAAGTTGTATGGATGAAAAAGAAGGATGCGGTATTCTATGCATTTACTGCGTTTTATAGCCTCATTTGAACTCAGTATGATGCTTGTGTGAAAGTGTTTTGATTTAATAATGGATAAGAGTTTGACAACCACTCTTTTCAAGACTATTTTTAGCAACATGAAATTGTTCATCAAACTACTTGTCCTCAGTCACTGGAGCATAATGAAGTATCTGAAAGAAAGAACCGTCATCTCTTGGACATGGGAAGGACTCTCTTACTCAGTGCTAACATGCCAAAGTACTAATAGTTGCATATTTATGCAACTTTATTGTGTTTAATTTATTCCCATTATTTAGTTCAATTGTCTTAGTCCCAGCAATATTAACTTGCTTTATGGTTTTATAGCTATTTTGAGTGAATAAGGAGAAAAGAAGATACATAGAGAATTTAGGTTGAAATTGAAAAATCTTCTTGTGCAGATACTCATATGCATGGAAAGCCCCAAATATTTAGTTTCCAAAACATCTTTCGGATCGTGAATATGAGTTTTCTAGAAGAAGTTATGGCTGAATTAGTATAGGGATGCCAGTCTGCTTAGGATTCTGACTTTTGATTGAATTTTTTTTTGAGGCCTAAATCACACCGAGAAGCCCAATGATAAATTTGTGATTGATATTCCCATTTAATATGGATGTGGCTGATGAAAATAAGTCTAAAAGTCAAGAGCCAACAGAAGAATCAAGAAGATGACTTTTCTTCTAAGATAATAAGTCTCAAATCTACAAGGAAAGAAGATTCAAGAAGCAATAAAGAAAACTCTATGATGCATCTACTCCTCTCTCTTCTCCAGCCCCTCCACTCATCTTCTTCTCCATTCTTTCTTTATGTTTTAGTTAGGTTTTTCTTTGTTAAGGGGATGTTTGAAGCCCCGTACATAAAGTCTTTATGATACATATACTTTAATCTAGTTTTCACATTCATTTGAATGAGGTTTCTTTCTCAATGTGGTTCAGTGATAAATTCTTATAGGTTTGCTTTGGTGGCCAACTTAGTATGCACTCTAGGATTCTATTGTCATGAGATACGAGCGATTGGAAATAACTTCCTCCATTGGATTCTCTATATTGATACATCAGATAGATGATTTCATCGAGTGATTGAAACATTAGGTTTAGCTGGACACGCCCATAGTGTATCTGTGACCCCTTATAGCTTCTAAAACCTTTTCTAGATCGTAATTTTTTATTTTTAAACCTTGGGGGTTCATGACTTTGGGTTCATAGATGGATAAACGTAAGGGAGGTCTATGACAAACTTACGTAGGCATAATAATTAGGTAAGAGGATGTGGTTATAACGATTGGTTTGATCTTGGGAATTTTTATTCATGAGATTATGTGCATTTAGTTGAATATGTGTCATATTTATGGATTGGCGGTGGTGGATGACGATCCTCTCAACTCATTCATCTATTGATTTTCGTCACCTTGATAAATCTGTTTTCTGTACGTTGTTAGTTTTGTTTATTTTTGTTACCATACCAAATCAACTCTGAATAACCTGAAAATTTACATGGTAGTCCGTCACTATGTCTAGCATGCCATATAATCGTTTAGTGATTTTAGGTTGAGTTTAGGCTAGGTAAATAATTATATTTTAGTCTGTAGATCAAGTCTGCCAGATTTTTGGTATTAGTGTTTTAAGTCGTTTAAAGTGATTAGTCTCATCAGCCCTCTGCGGGAATGACCCCCTACTTACCTTTGCTACAATTGATAATCTTAGGAGTAGAGTAGAGACTTATCTTAGATATGTGATTTTCTGCCTATCAAGTAAATTTTGGGATAAGCTGTATTTTGTGACTCTCATCTCATTAACCGCCTACCATATACTTCTCCTTAGACTTATGTCCCATTTAAGGTATTGTCTAAACATGTTTCCATCTCATCTCTCAAAAAACATCATGCTCATGTCTTTGGTTATGTGGCCTATATTCATCTTCATAAGAATAAGAGATCTAAGTTGGAGGCTCATGCCCTCAAGTGTGTGTTTGTTGGCTATGGTTCTCTCTAGAAAGGATACAAGTGATACCATCATCTATTTCAAAGATTCTATGTCACCATGGATGTCACTTTTAGTAAAGGCTTGTGCTATTTTTCTCATATAGCAACGCAGAGTGAAGAGGAGAAGAATGTATATTGTATGACGACCAATTTTGAAGGATCAGAAGCCATTGTTACTGTTGAAAGTACCCCGATCGCTATCGAAATTCGACCCATCGATAATTCTTCACGACGGGTCAAAAAAGGATTCAGAGATGTCAAGACTCACCCGGCAGAAAAACTTCAACTCGAGGAAGGATCCGTCGAAAATGGATCTAGGGAGTTTAAGGAAAAAGCGTTCGACGGGTCAGATAATTTTTTATCCGTAAAAAAATTCCCAGGCTAAAGGTTCTGTTCCAACTTTCGTTCCAGTTTCTGAGAGTGTTTGACATGTCGAATAGTTGTCCGACACGTCAAAAGGAGGAGAATATGTCAGTAACCAGCTACCAACTGTAAAAGATGTACATGCAAGTCCAGTCTCTCCCTCTCTATCAACAATCTCTTTTGACCTGTCATCACCTGAGGTATGTAGTAGTCCCCCTTTGTCAAGTTCTATTGTACCTGAACCTAAGTCTAGAAAAGTCTTGCTGCTAGCTAGGTCAACTCGTGGTCAACCTTGAAGTATATATGAGCCTTCCTTATCAACCAAAGCTAAGTATCATGTAGCTAATTATGTGTCTACCCATAAATTTTTTATGTAAGATCCTAAATTTTTAAGTTAGTCAGAATTAAGTTTTGAGGCCAATATTTAGATAGCAGAGGTTACCACTAGTTCGTAGAATTTTTTATTATAATTTTCGGAGTGCCGATGTATTTTCTACAAATTTCGGAAGTCAGGAGTTCCAGTATAGATGTGATGACATGACAACTTTTGATTGGTTGAGAAATTACCTTATGGGCTAAGTGTAGGACCATATGTGATCAACCAACAAAGCTAGTCATTGACCATGTGGCTATTTGTTAGATAGGAGGAATAAGATGTTGATAAATGACAATTTTTCCTGAGTTACTAAGTTAATTGTTGACAAATGTTAGCATCCTATTGGAAGCCTTCCCCTATAAATAGGAGCAATAACCTCATTTCTTTGATTCATCTCGGAGAGATCTTTCTCTCCCTACAACTTCTTTCTCTCTCTAAATTCTTTCGAAGTTTGTGTAAGTTCGGCAGATCAAAACTTTTGATCTGTAATTCTGAATTAAGTTCCATTACTAGCTATGGATTCGTCTTGATGAGTTCTATCAATTAGTGAAGAGAGAGTCAGACATAGTTTAACAAGTTTTGAAGGCGTTTGATAAGTGCTCGCGATGTCCTTATTATGCTCAATGATTATCTTGGATTCGAGGTGAGTGGGTTATGTAATGTGTTTCAAAGTTCTCTATTCTATTTTTAATGTCGCTCTATCTTTTTCAAGTGAAGCATGTCTATTATTTGTGACTCGGAGTATTATATATTATACGAGTCGATCTGTTAGGGATAAGGAAATATTCATAGAATATGCGTACTTACTTATTTGTTATAGCCAAAGTGAGGATGTGTCACGCAGAGGTATAGGGCTGAAGTTTCCATTAGGGTTACTTGTGATGGTCACTAGTGAAAGGACCCGACTCCGATTTAATTGCCTAAACTGAAATCAAACCCCTTCGAAAACATGACCTTAAATTTTTTTTCCAGAGTTTACTTTGAAACACGTGAGCTAAGATTAGAACCCGCAAAGAGAATCACACTTTGAATATTCCACAAAAGCCAAACCATGGGGCTCCTTTCCCCATCCGGATTTCTCAACATCATATATATAATAAATCACAAGGTTTACAAGAAATCCAGAAAAACATTCAGCAGTAAACTCAACTGAAAACATAAGATAAGTATTCAGAGCGACGCCTATACATATCATATACAATCAGTAGGTCAAACTGAGAACCTACATGAACTAAAGTGTGACTTGAGCTCTGCGTCTCCACCGTCGACGTGCAACCCTAGAACCCAAACTGCAAACTAGGCAAAAGAAACCGAAAAACTGAGGGGAAGGCAAATGAAATCGTTAAAGTGAGTGGACGAAAATAATAATATGCATTTCACCAATATATACATGAAATCATGATGCGAGTCTAAAATCATTAAACTCAG
Organism: Geum urbanum; assembly: GCA_946800695.1. NCBI lineage: Eukaryota > Viridiplantae > Streptophyta > Magnoliopsida > Rosales > Rosaceae > Geum > Geum urbanum. The sequence continues at coordinate 29,428,305 of OX327009.1, forward strand.
GCAAGGTGGTTGTCATAACCTTCCAGAATATCATATAAAATGTGGAGGCCGTAACTTGAGTACATTTTTCTCAAAGTTAAAATCATGCTCAACCAGGTAAGGAGCTTGTCATAACCTTCCTGGGAGCCATATAATCACGGGTCAGGCGTTTGTCATAATCTTCCCGGAGCATCTCGGGGATCAGCCGAGAAGTCACTGCATTGATACATCCATATATCCATAATCCATATAAAACAAATCATATATGTGCCTCCAAGTAAAAATACATAATCATAAATGCATAATCATAATTGCATACTCGTAAAATGCATAACATAAAATGCATAATCAAGACTCGCAAATCGACAGTGAAAATCAAAGTGTCCACTCACAGTACGAAGCTAACTCTGAGGTCCGGCGGAAGATCCCTCGCTAAACACTCGATCACGATAACCTGAACAACAGGGATACGATCAATACATATAGAATCACAACATACGGAGCTAATACGTCAAGAATCCCGCGTTCTCGAAAGACGTATCGCTCAAAATATCGACGAGGATAACAAAATTCTCAAAATACACCCAAACAACCCTAATCCCAAAATAGAATACTCAAATCAACTCTAAAACCTCAAAACTATGATCGGGACGCGATTACAAGCAAAACGGTTTTAAAATTTCCAAAAATCTCAAAAAGTCAACCCTCACCTGAGCTCCGCCGTTGACCGCCGCCGCCGGCAGTGGCGCAGCGCCAACGGTGACCAACTCCGGCGACCCATACCTCAATATCTTCCTTTCCTCAAGCCCAACACTTTACTTCAAAGTCACAACATCATCCAACCACCACCGTGGCCGAAATCAAGCTCGAAAGCTACGACCTCCATTGATTCCGGCGAGATTCCAGCAAGCTCAATACATCACCCAATCCTAAAATCACTTCACCCAAAAGCATCTATGAGTTGAGGGGAACAAAACCCCCAACCCCAACGACTTCAAAACTGGCTAAAAACCGCCACCCGAATCCGGTAAGTTCCAAGAACTTCACCGAGTTCAAACTCCCTCAAATCTCCACCAAATCCACTCAAACCAAGTTCAAATCAATAGAAAATCATAAGAGAAAGATAACCATACCAAGCTTTTGGCCTGAGGTGTCCAGAATCGGGAAGTCAGCCGGTGGTCAAAAACCCCTCCGGTAAGCCACGGTCAACGCAGGTCAACCCAAAGTCAACGAGTCAAAACTGGTCAACTCAGCCCAAATGTGACTTTTTGACAATTCAACGACTATTTCGATATTTATACTTGTGACGACCCGAACCAGAATCAGTAGTGTAATCGGTATGGTTCACGTGTTAGTGCGAAATCACGATTAATCGTTAATTGTGTGAATTGATGGATTAGCTCGCGACTTAAATATCGGTTGAGAATTTGAATTGAGTTTCTTCACGGAAATTGTGGAGCATGTGATTTCGATCTCGTGGGTGGTTCCGGATGATTTTTCCGATAACCGAGGAATATAATATGATTATTTGAAGTTTCGGTTTATCGACGAGTATATCCGTTTGTTTTGTATTTATCCGAATCGTTTTGGTTATTAGTTTTGAACCGTTGATCGTCCCAAGACGCGAGTATAAATATCGAAAATAGTCGAAAAATTGTCGAAAACACTGTTTGAGGTTTGACCATACGTTGACTTTCCATTTTGGGCAGTTTGACCGTTGACCCGTGAAGGAGAACTTTCCCGTTTGGTTTTCGCCGGCCAACTTGGATTTTCCGGCCACCTCCGGCCACGTGAAGGGTATAATCTCTCTTCCCTTGAGTTTCTAAGTTGATTTGTGTTTGAAATCGTGAGATTTGATGATGTATTGGTGAGTTTCGAATCGGGTCGGCTTGCTGGAGTTCGCCGGTGACGGGTGGTGGACTTCCGGCGAGCTACGGTGGCGGGGGAGTGGGGGTTTCGACTCCCCTTGCCCCAGGGATGCTTCCTAGGTACTTGGCTTTGAACGAGGAGGTGGATTCCGGTGAACCCGTGGTGGTTGCCGGAGTTTGGATCCGTTTCGGTTTCGAGCTGATTTGGAGGTGTTAGAGTTTGAATTGGGTGTTGTCCTAGTTGAAGAAATGGTTGGGCTTGAGGAGATCTTGAGAAATGGAGCTTCCTCGCCGGAGAAACTCTCCGTTGACGGCGCGCCGCCGCTGGTGGCAGCAGTCAACGGCGGCGCTCCGGCGAGAAAGTTGACTTTTCAGTTTTCGACGATTTTAATGTCATTTTTCTCGTAATCGCGCCCCGATTGTCACCTTGAGGTTTTCGAATTGATTTGGGTATCAGATTTTCAGTCGAGGGTTTTGAGTTGAGATTTCGGAAATTCAGTCGATTGTTTTATACAGTTTTATATGTTTCCGGGAACGGTTGGTTTCCGTGGTTAAGTACAGAGTTTTGGGCTATAATTTTGATCAGATATGTTTTATGATTATTCAGGGAATCGAGATCGTGCTTCATGTGAGGGATCTTCCGCCGGACCACGAGATTAGCACGAGAGCGCTTGCTGATCTGTGAGTGGACATTTTTATATTTTCACAGTTGTTTGCGAGTTCATGATTTATCGTGATTTTCCGTATTTACTTTATACGATGTTGAGATATATGTTATTTTCGGAGATATTATTTTATATTTATTGGTGATGGCATTGCTGCATCGATGCTTCGGCTACTCGGCTGATCACCGGTAGTCCGCCAGAGTTGAGAGATTCCTCTAGACCAGAGTTGAGAGATTCCTCTAGGCAGGGTTGAGAGATTCCCCTGTATGCCGCCGGGGTTGAGAGATTCCCCTGGCCTATCACCGTCGGGTTTGAGCGATTCACCTGACCGTCGGGCTTGAGAGATTCGTCTGGCAACCTCCATATATATACTTTCCGAACTCGCATTGTTTTACATTGATTATGTATATAACTGGTGAAAGGCATATGTTTATTTTCGTCCACTCACTCTAACGTTTTTATTTGCCTTTCCCCTGGGCTTTTCGGTTTCCGTGCCCAGTTTGCAGTTCAGATTCTGGTGTCTCACGTCGGGGTTGGAGGCTAGTGATTCAAGCTACTTGTGTTTTCCAGTAGGTTTCTTGTTTCGCCTACTGATGTATATATTGTATATATTTACACTAGAGGTCGCTCTGATACATTCTGATACATGTTTTACACGGTTTTTCCCAGATATACTATATATTACAGTATTTTTACTGTGATTATGATATGATATTTGAGAAATCCGGATGAGATTGGTGCCTACGGTTTGGCTTTTGTGGCATAGGATGAAGTGTTATTTTCCGGGTGCAGGTAATGGCAATTCCGCGTTAGAAGCGTTACTCTGCCGAAATTTTGAATGATTTTTGTTGGTTCACGTTTTCAGAAGGGGTTCGATTCCGGTTTAGGCAACTAAATCGGGGTTGGGTCCTTCAATACTCGCGACCAAAACGATCAACGGTCCAAAACGAATCGAAATCAATCGGATAGACACAACTAAATTCAACGGCCGAAAATATTCATAACTTATTCCACATAACTCAAAATAATCCTCCAGAAACTCTCACGAGCTCGAAATCACGTACACTACAACTCTCGTGAAGGAACTCATATTGAATTCTAAGCCAAAAATCTCGTCGTGAACAAGCCCGCCATATCAATCAATTACGATAAAACCGCGACTAATCGTGAAACTCGCAAATCAAGCCAATTAACATACAATTTCTTGTTCGGGTTGTTACAACTAGATCGAAGGATAACAAATAAAAAGTGATGATGTGATGTGACGTCGAGTCGAGAATAGCTTTATATAATTCACTGACTGTCGAAATTTGGGGCGTGACAGTCTAAATCCTATATAGTCTTTGTGAATTAATTATCTGTTGTGTCTCTTCCTAGTAAAGTGCAGAATGCAATAAAGGAGAAGAAGTGGGCCAAGGAAATGGAGGTTGAGATAGATGCTCTCATAAACAAGAATGTTACTTGGGATTTGGTACCTTTACCACCGGGAAAGAAGAAAGTTGGATGCAAGTAGTTTAATATCGTAAAGCATAATGCAGATGGCTCAGTTGACCGATACAAGACAAGGTTGGTTGCAAAAGGGTATACTCAGAAGTATGAAGTGGATTATGATGAGACTTTTATGCTAGTGGCGAAGATCAATGCCATTGGAGTGCTCATGTCTTTGACAATTTGATATGAAGAATGTCATTCTTCATGGATATTTGAATGAAAAAATTAACATGGATCTTCCTCCATGATATGGTACTTCTACATATGAGAAGGTGGTATGCAAATTGAAGAAGTCTTTGTATGGATTGAAACAATCCCCAACTGCTTGGTTTGGAAGATTCACTGCTTTCATGAAGAAGGTTGGATATCGTCAGAGGAATTCATACCATACTCTGTTTCTGAAACATCAACAGGGTAAGATAACTGCTTTGATCGTTTATGTGGATGACATGGTTGTGACAGGAGATGACTTTGGTTAAATCAAGAAGTTACAAGTACAATTATCTTCTGAGTTTGAGATGAAGGACCTTAGGAACTTGAAATATTTCTTGGGTACTGAGGTGACCCGAAATAAGAATTGTATTATGTTAAGTCAATAGAAATATGTTCTAGATCTGTTGGCAGAGACTTGTATGCTTAACTGTAAATCGGTTGATACATCTATTGAACAGAATTATCGTATTGCAGAGTATCCTGATCAAGTTTCTACGGACAAGTCTTGATATCAGAGGTTAGTTGGGCGATTAATATACTTGTCTAACACTAGACCTGATCCTCCTGATGCTGTTAATGTTGTGAGCCAATATATGCACAATCCCAGTGAAGCTCACATGGATGATGTGGTAAGAATCTTAAAGTACTTAAAGTCTGCACTTGGTAAAGACTTAGTATTTCGTAAGCATACAGGTTTCGATTCTAGTCGAAACACTGATGTAGGTTGGGCATGTAACATTACTGACAAGCATTCCACTTCTGGCTACTTTACATTTCTTGGTAAAAATTTGGTTATTTGGAGGAGCAAGAAGCAAAATGTGGTGACATGTTGTAATGCAGAAGCTGAGTATAGAAGTATGGCTCAATGTATTTATGAGCTGTTGTGGTTGAATTACTTGTTAAAGGATGTGGATTTTCATCTGAAACAACCAATGCCTCTGTATTTTGATAACGAGGCGGCAGTTGACAATGCACATAATCATGTTCAACAAGATCGAATAAAGCAAGTGGAGATTGACAGACACTTCATCAAGAAAAAGATAGATGCTCATATTATCTCATTCCCATTTGATAATTCAGATGAGCAATTAGCTGATATTCTTACCAAAGCTATTTTGTCCAAGATCTTCAGTGACTTGCTTTGATAAGTTGGATATTCAAAATTTGTATACACCAACTTGATGAGGAGTGTTGGAGTGAGTCATACCCCTTAGAATATTAAGAAGTAGCCAAGAACAATTTTGCTTAATTACCAACATATAAATATATTATCAATATTAGACAAAAACATAAAATTAAAAAAACTATATACTTCTTGTGGTAGAGACTAGGAAGCTCTCTCTAGTGCCACATAGCAAACCGACTCACAATGACTCACGCAAGCGCCTATATGCATGGCACATTCACCTCAAGCGTTATGTTTATCGATTTTTTTTCCCTTAAATATAAGTAGGTACGAAAATATTTGCCCAAAATTTATAAATAATTAGTGATAGGCAAGCATGTAGTGTCCAAAGCTCTAATTAAACTGTGTTTGCACAGTTTTAATGGCCAACTAGTCCAACGACGCACCCCATTTCTTCCTCAAAAAACACATAGCCGGCCAGCTGATGTGGCGTGCGTTATTTTCTGGGAATTTTGGCCCAGACCAAAACCCTCACCTAATGGGTATGCCACAACAGTTTGTATGAAGGTATTGCCGTCAACCGACTTTTATCGATCATACACCCACTGATCCAATCCACTGATGCCACAACAGTGGTTTGGGACTTCAATTCACATAGCACATAGGTGGTCTGCGCACCACTGTTCCACGTACCTGTGGTTCTTAAAAACAAACCGCTATTCTCAATTAGTGTAAATTAGGATAAGAACACCCCCATTTTAAGTGTGTTGGTTAGTTGGAAAGCATAAAGAGTATGATGGCTATCTAGTTTAGCTTCCTTTCTCAAGAGGACCAAATCGACCAACCCCTCCATATTCTCCTATAAATACTCTCCCTTTCCACTCTTCCAAACCAACCAAACCAGCAACACTACAAATTCTACAAACTAGCTCGCTTACTACTCTTTGAGGTTTTTTTTCTTCAATATACATTTACCCCAACACTATGTCTTCCATTGGTGCGAGCTATGCAGGGGTCTATGTTATGCAGAAGAGGCAGAAGGAGAAGCTGGAGAAAATAAAGCGTGAGGAGAGAGCCAGGAGAGGAGACTGCAGCAATGATGTGCCTAACCAAGAGAACAAGAAGGCTACAACACTCTTTGGCTGGAACAAGAAGGTTCACCAGGGAAAGTTTCCGGCTTCAGACTGCACCGGTCCGGCGAACGCATACTAGAATTAGTGTAGCCAGTCTGAGCAATTGTACAAATCATTATGCTTAATTTGGTCTACATGAAAGTTATCTAGCACCTTGTGAGATATATGTTTCCATTCAACTCACTTATTCAACTCACTTATATGATCATGATGTGGAGTGGTGGCTAGATTTATGTTCTCCCGATAAACTTAATTCGTGCCGATTTATGGGTAATTTGATTCGGATAACTACAATCTACCCTCTTAATAAAAATTTCATCCTTGAAATTTACATACCTGCTATTTGAAGAGATAGTGGTACTGCTCTCGCATATGTTGTTCAGTTTGTCACGTGGCCTCTTCAATTGCATGGTTTCTCCATAGGACTTTCGCCAGTGGAATAGTTTTGTTGCGTACGTAGCCCTTGCTCTTGTCGATCAAGAATCTGAACTAGCTCCTCCACATACGATAAGTCTTCAAGTATCGAAAGTTGATAAGGTGTAAGAACATGAGATGGATCAAAAATATATTTCCGCAGCATAGACACATGGAACACATCATGTACCCTGGTCATCTCAGAAGATAGTGCCATCAAATACGCTACTGCATCTCCTCGTCCAATAATCTTGTACGGGATGATGTAAAATGGTTGGAGTTAGCTACATTTTCAGAAATGCACAACACCTTTCCAAGGAGATATTTTTTAAAATACTCAATCACCAATCTCAAACTCGAGATCCTTTCTCCTTACGTCAGCATAACTCTTTTGTCGGTCTTGTGTAGCTTTCAACCTGTCTCGAATAATTTGAATGTCATATGCGGTGTCTTTCACTATGTCAGACCAATAAGCCACATTTCTCCTCCTTCACTCTAACACAATGGAGTTCAACAGTGTTTTCCATATCAAGCTTTGTATGGAGCCATACCAATACTGGTCTGGTAGCTATTATTGTAAGCAAACTTTATCAAGTGCAGTTGTTGATCCTAATTTCCTTTAAACTATAGCACACAGGATCGCAACATATTTTCCAAAGTTTGAATCGTCCTTTCGGATTGACCATCAATTTAATGGTGGAAAGTTGTACTAAAATGTACTCTAGTCCCCAAATCCCTTTGCAAAGCTTGCCAAAATTTTAACGTGAACTAAGTATCCCGATCAGAAACTGTAGACAGGGGTACTCCATGCAACCTTACAATCACCTCCATATATAACTTGGTTAATTTACTCAAAAAGAGTTTTCCTGGAAGAGCTAGAAAATGGGCTGATTTCGTAAGGCGATCAACAATTACCCAAATACCAGTATTACCATTGGATGTACGAGGTAACGGAAATATAAAATCCATAGTAATATGCTCCCACTTCCAAACCAAAATTTCTAATGGTTGTAATTTTCCAGCAGGTTTCTGCCACTCTGCCTTTACCTGTTGAAAAATGAAGCACTTACTCACATAGGTTGTTATTTCTCTCTTCATATTCCACCACCAATAATAGGCTTTAAGTGTCCGATACATTTTTGTACTACCCGGATGCATGGCATAGGTGAATAATGAGTTTCATCAAGTATTTCCTTCTTCAGTTCATCATTCATTGGAGCACACAATCTTCCTCTGAACAATAAGGTACCATCATTCCTTAGATGAAACTCCATTGGTTTGCCATTTTGCATATTCTTTTTACTTAACGGATAGGAATCTCCATCCTGGGCCTCACATACCTGATCAAAAAACACTGGCCGGACTTGAAAACCAGTTAGTCTCGGCTAACCCATAACCTCTAATGAATATCTCACAATTCCTATACACCCATCCGACACTCACAACCTCACCAGAAGGATATAATACTCACCATATTCCGAGAAAGGAGAGGCAAGTATAGTGGCTAAAGATGTCAATCTATATGACGTAAAGGAATGCGTAGCCCCAAGATCTAATAAAGTAAGAACTGGATAACCAAAAGCATATAACATATCGATGATAACCTCTGGGGAAGCTCTGCCCTCTCGCAGGGACATGGCATATACTCAAGCCTGTCCAGCTGGTCGTCCATGCCGATTGCGATTCTTCTAATTTGCTTGTCCTGCGAAATGTGTTGCCCAAACTCTAGAAGTGGTACCCTGATCTCCACCTGAACTCTAGGCTACTGAACCACCATAAGTTCCCCTCTGTAAACACTCCCTAGCAAAGTGACCCTTCTGTCCATAAGTAAAACAACCTCTAACACCCTGTTGACACTGACCCAAATGATGTATGTTGCAGTTATTGCATAATGGAAACTCTCTCGGTGTACCTAGTGTGTTATATGGACGCCGAGGGTATCTCGATCCACTAGAACTCCTACTTGATTGTTGCCACTGGGGTCGATTCCTTCTCCATCTCTGGCTTCTACTCTGAGAAGATGTGCCACCAAAAAATCTATAAGGTCCACTGCCAGAAGAAGAGGTCGAGGCAGATGTACTTGAACTCAATCTCTTTAAACGACCCTGACTGGACCCAACTTCCTCAAAGCCGCGAGACTAAAACTGTAACTATCTCTCCCTTTCTAAATCCTTACCTCTGATTGCTGCACTAATAAAACTCATCAAAGTTATCCCGAGGCATAGTTGTTAAGGTCCCCTTGATGTTCAAATTCAGACCCAAATCAAACCTTCTGTATTTGGATTCTTAAGGCGCAACCATATCATGCGTAAATCGAGACAAATGAGTGAATTTATCTCGATACTCAAGCAATAACATACTACCTTGCTTCAGGTTGGTAAACTCTTCAGACTTTCGCTGTTGGGTAGCTTGGTTGAAGTATTGGCGCACAAAAAATTCTCTGAATGTTAGCCATGAGGTGTCAACAGGAATCCTCTCAGTACTAGCTCACCAAAAGTAAGCATCTGACTCAAGTAAACCAACAGCTGCTACCGTCCTCTATTCTAGAGTGAAGTGTAGATGTTCGCATACTCACTTAACCTGGGCTATCCAAGCCTCACATGTTTCAGGATCTATGAAACCAAGAAATGTGGTTACTCCAGTTGTCTTTGCCTTAGCTATAGGATCAAAAAGCTCATCTAAACGCAAAACTCGCGCTAGCATGTCTCACGTTTGCTGATCCTCGTCACGATCCTCAGCCCTATTAAGGCAGGTAATGGGGAGTGTATCCCAGTTTGGGATGACCCTTTGCTACCTCTACCTTACTCTTTTAAACCTTATTATGTGCCTATGGAGGGCTCTGAGTCTATGAAGGTTGAGGAGTTGATTAATGATGAGAAGAAAGTATGGATTCAACCATTAATGGAAGAGCTCTTCACTAAAGAGGAAGTTTAGATAATTAATCAAATCCCCTTGAGTTTACGTCGAAATGAAGTTGTACTTATGTGGCATTATGATCAAAAGGGGTTCTATTTTGTTAAGAGTGGCTACCATACTCTTAGGACCCATGCTAGTATGGAACTGTCGACGTCATCCATCTCAGAGGATGCATCTACAAAGTTGTTGTGGAATCTTGTTTGGCACTCCAAGACCCCTCCAAAAGTACATTCGTTTGTGTGGCGCCTTATTAGAGAAATTGTTCCTACGAGGCAAGCTTTGCATAGAAAGGTACAGCTAGAAGATGTCTCTTGTGCTCTATGTATGCAAAGTCGGGAATATAGTTTGCATTTGTTTAAGGAGTGTGCAATTATTTCTCAGTTTTGGAGGAGTTGTTGCCAACATCTCATTGTCAGACAATATTCGTCTACTTCAATAATGGAGTGGATAATTGAGACACTACTAAAATAATGCCCACAGACATCGCCTCATAAACATGAGGCAAAAAAACACGTGATATTAAATGTAAACTTTAACATCATTTGTAGAAAAATCAATGTCTTTGTATTATATAGACATCGATTGTTATAGTCGACCGATGTCTGATTATTTTTTCAAAAAATTTAAAAGATGTTGAAAGACTAAAACACAAGTGCGGCAACCTAATTGATTTGGAAAAAAGGATCAGGCTGGAATGCACCCCAAGTCTAAGTACCCCAAAGTCTAATTTTCAAATATGACACATGTTACATTATGAATGGTCACTTTTGTCAACCTTTTCTGAGATTAACTGAGCTTACACTGGACAGGTTGTGCTTGATCACTGCCATACATTCTCCACCACTTCTCTGCCATCCAAAAACCCACATCTGTTACAAGAGTATAAGCATCTTCGAAAGGACGGATCTCTCTTAACTTTCTTACACCACCAAAATCCCAACCACCAAATTTAAATCGAAATCACAACCCGTACTCTTGGTCCCGAGGCGAGGAAATAGATGATGTGGTGGTCAAGGAAAGTCAATCTCGATCGCCGAGGCGAGGCGATCATCGGCCTAGAGTTGAGGCTTGCCGAGATCAGTGTGGAATTTATGTTGTATCACTCTAGATTGTTAAAGCATAAAACCAATACGAAATTTATGTCAATTAATTGAAAGATGAAATCTGATGTTTGTGAGCCAATACCAAAGTTAGATCATTGATCATACTTCAAGAAGTGGAAAGGTGGAAGTAACTATGAATTACAACAAAGATGAAGAATACGAAGCAAAAACGTATAGTAAAATGAATGGCCCAAAACAAAACGTATGAACAGAGCTAAACAATCTAGTTTGGCATATATGAGTTATGTGTAGAAATTAGACAGTAATCAAGCTTGCTCTATCTCAAACAACTCAAAATCTGAGAGTTTTTGTCACACTGATCAGTTCAAATCATGCTACCAATTATGAGAACCATGTCCAATCAAACATATCCCCTAGACCCCTATCATCTGATTTTGACTGAACTTGGAACTAACTTCTCACTCGAAAGTAATGGAAAAAAAAGAAACGGAAGTCAGTTGTGGGTGCCCAGAGTAAATCTAGGTTTTCGAGTAGAGGGGGAGAGGGTGGTGCAGAGAGAGAGAGAGAGAGAGAGAGAGAGAGAGAGAGAGAGAGAGAGAGAAATGAATTTCCCCGGTGGGTGGCGGCGAGATCCGGCGATGAACTTCTATTTTGGGTTAGGAATAAAGGAGATCAAATACACTGGCTTTATCGTAAGCTCAGTCAAAGAGCAAAATGGTTAACAAAATGGACGACTAAGATTGTGCCATGTGGCGCATTAGGAAATAGACCCCAGGGTGCATTCCAAAAATTTTCTGAAAAAAATACGCGGAAACAAAAATTTTGAATACTTAGCCCACATCTCTCATATCTCATCCATTCTCCTCTCTTTTTTTGTCAAAAGCGACTCATGTCATCTCTCTGAATCAAAGCTTCAGCTCCATGAATTCATCATTCCCTAAAAACCTACCAAACATAAGCTCCATCATTTAATCAAAACTTCACCACTTTACCAACCTCGATCTGGAGCCACTCTCTCTAAAATCATATCTCAGTGCCATATCCTCTATCTCTAACTAGTTCAATAGTTTTTGTGGCTTCATCATAGAGCCCTCCGCCACATCGCCTCTGATACGAAGTCCGCTCAATCAATCCCTAGCGCCGTCGCATCCCCCAGATTTAGCGAGTGAAGAGGCGTAGCTCACATATTTCGTCACAAAAAATGCACGTTGCCTCTTCTTCGTCGTGGTTCCTAGTTACCTCTCTTTCAACAACTTCATTCGCTTCTGCGAGTCGCGCCTTCGAGCTCTTCTTCATTAGGTACATTGAAACATTTGAAACCCTAGTGTTTCAACTTTTGAGTACTGAAGGATTTTGCTGCATTTTACTAAGGATTTTGTACGGTTTATACTGCTGAATTGATTTGTAGTCTATCAAGAATTGACGATGTTGTCAGATTAAGTTTTGTTCAAGAAAAATCTAGTGGTTATTCGATTTCATTAGGAACGACGCCTTGGAAGATCGGTACAGTGTGGTGATTAGGCTTTTGAATCCGATGAAGGTTGATGAATTTTACGGCAGTTTTAGTGGGAAGACGTATTCGCCTAGCGAGGTTGTGAGCATTTTTTGCTTTCATTTGTATAGTTATGTACAGTTACATATATATGATTAATTTGGAGCTTATACTTTTTGATTATGGTTGATATGTGTGTTTCCAGGCAGAGGTGTGCCATATTCTATTTCTCGTTTCAGTTGACTACACGGATTCAGCTGAATTAGCTGGGACTCCTCCAAAAAATCTCCACTGAATTGCCTAGTTGCCCAGTTTGCCTCACTGAGTTACAAATTTATGTATTTTTTTCTGGTGCACTGGAGTTGACGGGACTTGTAGTTTTAGTACTCTTGGGAACACGTACTCATGTCTTCTATGTTTCATTTGTTAGAAAGGCTTAACGCAGACACTAGTGGAATAACAACTACTCTATGTGACCATTCATTTCAATGCCCTGTGTTTCAAAATAGACTTATTTGTCTTGCCAGGTGAGCTGATTCTCTCTTCTATAATTTTTTTATATATTTATTTAAGGTTGCTTTTATAGTTTATAGTTGGTTAAAAGCATTGTTGACCGCATAATTAATGTTTCTATCATGACTTACGTGTCTTATTGCACTATTATATTTGACTAGTTGACATGTAAAAGCACCCTTCTCCTCTGTCCAGAATCTATCGTCCTAATATGTTAGAGAAAGTTGCAATATTTAATTGTGTCGACAAGTGTGTTGATCATGCCATCAGCTGGATGAAAATCCAGGTTGCTCTGTCTATGGACTATTGGAGGATCCTTAGGTTTGTGTAATATGTGGCTTTGTAGGTTATGGAAGGTAAAGTTGCTGAAGTTATTTCCAACTGATTTAAACATTAATTTGTGATTTATCTGATTCATTCTCTTACATACAAATTCATCTTAGATCTTGTATTTGACAATAGATTGTTTGTGTTCTTAGATCCATCAGACTATCATCGAGGAGGAAAAAACCTTGAGCGCAAAGTACAAAGAAACTGAAGAGGTACATGATCTCTCACTCTCCCTTGATAGATTTCTCTAGTGCTTTAAAATATGTCGATGACCATCTGTGATGCATTAAAGTAATAAACTGGTGTGAGTTTCTTATTATTTTTAAAGGTTATTATTTATGGCTATGGCTTTCATTCTAGTTCTTAAAATGAAAATATATATGTGTATATATAAAGCAGAGTAATCTAACTAATTAGATATTGTTTACTTTGTTTCACCAAGTTGCATTAAGATTTATTTTGTTGGTAGTCTATAACTACTCTAATCAAGTTCTGCCTTCACAAAATAAAATCGGCCAAGGGGAAGCTGCATTGAGACTAGACAACTGAGCATGCACATTAAGCTCATCTAAGCAATCATCATCAGCTTCAAAGTCATAGAACAACGAACCAAGATATTGCAAAACTGAGGTAGAGGCAACTATGGTTGCACTCAATTGTATAAGTTTAGGATAAATGTAATGTCCTTATTCTAATTCATAGTTCAGATTATAATCATATATTATGCCTAACATGTTGGATTGAAATGGAAGTGTTGTTGTTTCTAACTTTGTTGTTTATGTTATGTGTAAGAATCTAGTATCAAGAACAAGAACAAGATTACACTTTCAATGTAAAAGATGGTGTCAATTATATAGTATTACACATCAAATGGTCTAAATAAATGATGTATAATTAGACATCTGTTTTGTAAAAAACTTTGATGTCTTTTAAATAAGAACCGATGTCTAAGATTAGCATAGACATCAATTTTGTATGAAGAAACTGATGTCTTAGTGTTACATAAACATCGATTTTTGACCGATGTCTTTTGTTTGAGAACCGATGCAAAAAATCGATGTCTAAAATACTGATATTAGATATCACCCACTGTAATATCAGTCAGAAAAATTATGGACATCGGTTCTGGACCGATGTCTATAAGCCTTTTTCTAGTAGTAGATATGTGATTCTCTTCCCACTAATGATGATGTTGATATTTTTCTTCACTTTCCTTTGGGCAATATGGCATCAACGTAACAATGTAGTGTGGTGTGGGAGAAGTTTTATTGCTGAGAAAAATATGGCAGTTTCGGCTAGTTGATCATTTTTTTGGAGAATTATGTGAAAGCAAACAAGCGTGTGCAATGTGCTAAGCCTTGAATGCAATCAAAATGGATGACTCCTCCAATTGGTAGACTAAAGGTGAATGTAGATGGGAGCTATAATGCTTTAACAAAGTCAGATGGCCTAGGAGTGATTGTCCTGCAGGAAATATTAAGTAATATTTACCAAATTTAAAAATACTATTTAATTTAATTAATTAGATTTAAAAAATCAAAATAAAATGCAAGAAACTGTGAATTTGTTACCTTAGGGTTGATGATGATAATCTGAGTAGGAAGAAAAGTCGAGTCATGTGTACCACATAGGGCTGGGCATGGGACGGGATAGGACGGGATTGAGGTCATCCCACGTCCCGTCCCGGTTGTTACATGCGGGACGGGATCGGGACGGGCCTTGCATTTTGAGAGTAAATCCCGCCGGGCCCAATCCCACATGGGACGGGACGGGATCGGGACGGGACGGGCCCAATCCCACCACAAAATTGGAAACAAAAAAAAAGAAAAATTTGCTTACATTCATAAATCACAACATGTATCTATGATCTAATTACAATTACACAACTTGCTTACATTCATAAGTCACAATCCATAACCTAATAATATCAAATATAACAAGAATAACATCCATAATCTGTTACACAAGTTCACATATCATAAGTTTAACAAGAAAAGAAGAAAATTAAAACATAGCATTACAAGATTAAAAATATAGCAATACAAGATTAAAAACATAGCAATACAAAATTAAAATCAACGGTCAAGATCAATTTAAATTTATATATGGGACGGGACGGGCCTAACGGGATGAGAAATTTCAGTCCCGCGTCCCGTCCCGCTGTTTTTCTGATGGGACGGGACGGGACGGGACGGGACGGGACGGGACGGGACGGGACGGGACGGGACGGGATGAACATTTTTAGTTTCAAATCCCGCCGGGATCGGGACGGGATCGGGATGGGACCGGGACGGGACCGGGATTTGCGGGATTTGTGCCCAGCCCTAGTACCACACGCTTTCTTTGAGAACATTTACGCCGCCTACTCCAGCGCACTAGACTTGCTTGGCGTACGTCTCCCTATTTGCACTCAATTTTGTAATTATAAGAGGGTCACCGGCCAATACATGTATGTTGTCGGCCAAGAAAGATTCAAGGTAATTTGGGATGTCCAGTATTACTTAGTGACCAATGCCATGACGACCACCACTCATGGTGACTAATCACTTTTTATGACCAATTTCATTTATTTGGTGACCCACCGAGTTGATATTTTTTTATGTGGCCCGAGTAAAGTTTTCAACCAAGTTGGCGAAATCTGACTAAGTTGGCCAACAAAGGTTGTTAGCGAGATTTGATCAAGCTCAAATATCAATTGGTCATATTTCTTTTTGGATCTCGATCGAGAGTGAGTTGGGCTCTAGTCCACTTATGGAAGTGTAACAGTTCTGATAAGGAGAGCTTACAATGCAAAGATTTCGATAATTGGTCAGATCAAGTTTTAATGGATGGGTCTTCATCAAATAAAAGAGTGACCGAATCCAAAAATGAGTGTATCAAGGTGATGTTCGAGATAAAGAAGGTTTTGCTTAATTAAAATCAAGGAATTCAAAACCTATTGGTATTCGTTTTCTAGATGGGCAAGTTAGTTGGACTAGGGTTTCGTATAGATTATATATATATATATAATTTTATAGGATATAGTAAAGGGTCTTGCACTAAATACACAAACCTACTTACAAAGTTTCTAGCTTTCGCATCAATGGGTACTTTGCCTTGTTCGACCTTTACTTTAATAATATAGATTCAATTTTTGCCATTACATTCTTGCAATTTATTTTATGTTCTTTAAGTCTTGCACTTCAATTCCTTGCACCTAGGAGTAGTCGGTTAACATAGTATTCATATTCATTGATCAATTCCTGATGTTGAGTCTGCCACTCTCGCAACTCAGCTGGAGCAATCCGATAAGATACTTGAGTTATAGGATCGGTACTCGATAATAACTCAACAACCAAATCTCTCCCGAACTGTAGGTAAACCTGTTAAATTCTTGGGAAATATATCCAGATACACACTTACAACTTCAATCGAATCATTACAAGAAGTAGGGACACAAATTTTTACGACATGTGCCAATTATGTGGTACATCTCTCCAAAAACAACATCACAGCCATCACGGCTAAACCCAGATACAAAATAACACGTTTATCTCACTACAAAACAAAATATCTGGCAACACTGGACTCCAAAACAACTCTTCTCGATAACCGTCTATCAATGCCTGATGATGGCTCAAGAACTCCATGCCTAAGATCAAATCAAAATCTACTAGATCCAGAAGTACTAGATCAGCAGACAAACTAAAACCTTTGAACATAAACTGCAATCTCTATAAACTAATCCAACCAGAATAATCTCGCCAGAGGGATAAAATCACATGCGACAATTTTGAAAAGGATGTGATAGGGTTGACTATGGACGCCCACCTTAATGATATAAAAGAACATGTCACCCACCAAGTCAAACAAAATATAAACAACATAGTCAAAAATATTCAACGTAACAATAATGACCTCCAAAGATGCTCGGTCTCCCGCAGAATCATTCTGTGAAGGCGAGACTAACCTGACAATCCTATAAGCCATCCTCCTGACTTCGGTCTTGGTACGTTGGTGGTCAGGGTGATGGCGTGGGTCTAACTCCCGAAGTAATTCTTGGGTCGCCACCAAAACTTAGGGCTAGAAATGCACTAGAGGTGTCCCTCTATAGACATTCCTTTGCAAAGAGGTCCACCTGACCACAGCGGTAACACACTGGTATCCCCAACGGGCACTGCACATAATGATATTTATGGAGCACTAGAACAATGAGCACTAGGAGCTGAGGTATGAGATCTCATGCCAGAAGATGATGTGAAACCAATCATGTTGTAACCTCTAGTCGTTGAATATCTCTGGCGGGGTCCACCTCCCTCAAATCATCAACTAATACCTCACAAAAATTGAGGTCAAATCTCACATTAAACCGCAGCACAGACGCATTCATCAAAGTCTGTGTATGGCGCGCTCACCATAATTGAAGAAATTATAGGTCACAAGCATTTCTCAGACCTCCAGCATTTCTCTCTCACTGTTCCGACAAAACATAATGTAAATCAGAACGGGCAATAAAAGCAGTCTTGATACGAGGGTAGCCGGAATTGGTCCTTGCCTCAGAAGAGAGATGTGTTGGGCTTGTTGAGATGAAGCTTCGGGGAGATTGGCCGCTGGAAAATCTCTTTAGTTGATGGCGCGCCACCGGCGGCGGCAGTCGTCAACGGCGGAGCTCTGGCGACCATTGACTTTTTTTGGAAATGTGTCGAGTTATATATCGTTTCACTCGTATTCGCATCCCGATCGTCGCCTTGAGGTTTTCGAGTTGATTTGGGTACCGAATTTTCCATCGAGGGTTTGAGTGGAGATTTCGGGAATTTCGTTAATTATTTTTGTATCAGTTATATGTTTCCGGGAACGATTGGTTTCCGAGGTGTGGTACAGGTTTGTGAATTGTGATTTTAATCAGATATATTTTGTGATTATTCAGGGGATCGAGATCGTGCTTCGGGCGAGTGATCTTCCGCCGGACCACGTGATTAGCACGAGTGCGCGCTTTGCTTATCTTTGAGTGGACACTTTTATATTTTCACAGTCATTGCGAGTTCGTGATTTTTCGTATTTGTTTATATGCGATGTTGAGCTTATTTATTATTTTATTATTTTTTGGAGGTATTATTTTATATTTTTATGGTGATGGCATACTTACATCGATGCTTCGGTTACTCGGCTGATCACCGGTAGTCTGACCAGAGTTGAGAGATTCCTCTGGACCAGAGTTAAGAGATTCCTCTGGGCAGGGTTGAGAGATTCCCTTGTTAAGCTGTCGAGGTTGAGAGATTCCTCTGGCCTATCACCGTCGGGCTTGAGAGATTCGCTTGACCGTCGGAATTGAGAGATTCGCCTGGCACCTCCATATATATATTTTCCGAACTCGCTATACTTGTTTATTGTATATGAAATTGGTGAAAGGCATATGTTTATTTTCGTCCACTCACTCTAACGTTTTATTGCCTTTCCCTTGGGCTTTTCGATTTCCGTGCCCAGTTTGTAGTTCGGATTCTGGTGTTTCACGTCGCGGTCGGAGGCTAGTTGTTCGAGCTACCTGTCTTTTCCAGTAGGTCCTTTGTTTCGCATACTGTTGTATATTTTGTATATATACACTAGAGGTCGCTCTGATACGATACTGATACATGTTTTATGTGGTTTTTCCCAGATTTTCTATATTATACAGTTATGTTTACTGTTTATTATTATTATTATGATATTGAGAAATCCGAATGGGATTGGTGCCCACGGTTTGGCTTTTGTGGCATAGGATGAAGTGTTATTTTCCGGGTTCCGGTTTATGGTAATTCCGCGTTAGTAGCGTTACTCTGCCGAAATTTTTATGATTTTTGTTGGTTCGTGTTTTCAGAAGGGGTTTGATTCCGGTTTAGGGTACCAGTTGATACTCCAACTGATACTAGTAGCGTTACTATGCCGGTTTAGGGGTTTGATTCCGGTTAGTAGCGTTACTCTGCCGATAGGGTACCAGTTGATACTCCATGGACTTTGTTTCGAGATTTGTTTATGCGGAGATACTTCAACCAGGCTACTCAGCAGCGTAAGTATGAGGAGTTCACGAATTTGAGGCAGAGCAGTATGTCTGTGCTTGAGTACCGGGATAGGTTTACCCAATTATCTCGGTTTCCGCGCGACATGGTGGCTACTGAGGAAGCCAAGTGCCGCAGATTTGAGCTGGGTTTGAACTTGAACATCAAGGGGACTCTGACTACGATGCCTCAGAATAACTTCGATGAGTTTGTCAGTGTAACACTCTAAGGTGAGGATATCGAGAAGGAAAGGCAAATGAGATACCGGCCTAGACGGTTTGAGGAGGGTGGATTGAGTCAGGTTTGCCTTCCAAGAGGCAGAGTTCTGATACTTCCGGTTCGGCTTCATCCTCTGATAGTGGACCATATCGACAACCAGCTAATACACCGAGACAGAGGCAAAGATGGAGGAGAGATCGACCGCAGCGACCACAGTCTAGTGGGGGTTCTAGCGGTTCCAGTTATCCTCGACGTACCGGTGGCTCTTTTTCCGTACCGAGGGAGTACCCGTTGTGTAGTCTCAGCAGCAGACACCATGCTGGTCCGTGTCAGCGAGGCCCTATCACTTGTTTTCGTTGTGGCCAGGTGGGTCACTATGCGAGAGATCGTTTCCAGCTTGATGGTGCTGGTGGACAGGCGGCCCACAGTTCCGAAGGAGAGCGAGGTGCCACTTCGGGGGCTCGACCAGTACAGTTTGCGGGCCAAGGTGGACAACAGGGATAGCCTCAGCGTGGACGACCAGCCGGGCAGGCCAGGGTTCATGCCATAACTTTGCGTGAGGGCAGAGCTTCACCGAAGGTTGTTATCGGTACATTGCATGCTTTCGGTTACCCAGTACTTACATTGTTAGATCCAGGTGCTACGCATTCATTTATGTCGTATAGACTATCATCTTTAATTATTGTACCTGCGGCTCCACTTCTGGGGTTGTGGAGAGTATTGTATCCGTCCGGTGAGGTTGTAAGTATTGGCTGGGTGTAGAGAGACTGCGAGATTTTTATTGGAGGCCATAGTTTAGCCGCGGATTTGTTGTTGCTTAATATCGTAGACTTTGACGTGATTTTGGGTATGGATTTCTTGGAGACACATTGGGCCATGTTTGAATGTGACAAGAAGGAGGTTGCGTTTCAACGACCAGGCTTCCCGGAGGTATTGTTTCGTGGCGAGAAGAACACTTCATTACCATGTGTGATTTCCGCGATAAAGGCAGATCGGATGATGAAGAATGGCTGTGTTGCTTACTTAGCTCATGTTGTGGACACTACGGCTGCTGCGCCGGACATTGGTAATATCGAGGTCGTTTCCGAGTTTCCAGATGTGTTTCCGGAGGAGTTACCGGGTATACCTCCAGTTCGGGAGATTGATTTCACTATTGAGCTATTACCGGGTACGGGACCCATATCTCAGGCATCGTATCATATGGCGCATGCAGAGTTGAAAGAGCTACAGGTTCAACTTCAGGAGTTGCAGGAGAAGGGTTTCATACGACCTAGTGTATCGTCGTGGGGCGCCCTGGTTTTGTTTGTGCGGAAGAAGGATGGATCCATGCGGTTGTGCATCGATTATTGAAAGCTGAATCAGGTCACTGTGAAGAACAAGTATCCGTTGTCGCGGATTGATGACTTATTTGATTAGCTCAAGGGAGCTTCAGTCTTTTCGAAGATTGATCTCAGGTCCGGGTATCATCAGTTGAGGATCCGAGAGTCTGATGTGGCCAGGACAGCTTTCAGATCGCGGTATGGACATTACAAGTATTTGGTTATGCCGTTTGGGTTGACCAATGCCCCTGTAGCTTTTATGGACTTGATGAACCGGGTGTTCAGACGGTTTCTGGACAAGTTTGTGATTGTGTTCATCGATGACATCCTGATTTATTCCAGGAGTGTGGGCCAGCACAAGAAGCATTTGCGAGCGGTTTTACGAACTTTGCGGGATAATCAGTTGTTTGCGAAGTTCAGCAAGTGCGAGTTTTGGTTGGATAGTATGAAGTTTTTGGGCCACGTGATATCAGCTGAGGGAGTCAGCGTAAATCCTGACAAGATCGAGGCCATGTTGAATTGGAGTAGACCTACCACCGTACCGGAGATCCGGAGTTTCTTGGGTTTCGCAGGATATTACCGGCGCTTTGTACAAAAATTTTCTCGGATTGCTACTCCACTAACCAGACTGACGAAGAAAGGCGTCAAGTTCGAGTGGTCCGATGCATGTGAGGAGAGTTAGTTTAACTCCAAAAGGAAAAGTTGACTACTGCACCGGTTCTGACTTTACCAGACGACAGCGGTGAGTTCGTGGTTTACAGTGATGCGTCGAAGTTGGGACTTGGTTGTGTGCTGATGCAGCATGGCAGAGTTGTAGCCTACGGTTCCAGGCAACTGAAACCACATGAAGTCAACTATCCGACCCATGATTTGGAGTTGGCCGCTATTGTGTTAGCGTTGAAAAGTTGGAGACAATACTTGTACGGAGCCCAATGTAAGATTTACACCGATCACAAGAGTCTCACTTACTTGCGGACGCAGCTAGACTTGAACATGAGGCAGCGCAGATGGATGAAGTTGATCAACGACTACGATTGCACTTTCGAGTACCATCCAGGGAAGGCCAATGTTGTTGCCGATGCACTCAGTTAGAAATCCGGAGCTTCGTTGTTTCACGTGTGTGTGGCTAGAGTATCTATGTTAGCTGAGCTTCGGGCTACGGGAGCCGAGTTCGAGTGGGATGACGAGGGAGCTTTGTTAGCCAGTTTCCAGGTTCGACCCGTGTTGGTTGATCAGGTTCGCGAAGCTCAGGATTCAGATTCCTACCTGTTGGACAAGAAGACCGTGATACGGAATGGTGTGCCAACAGAGTTTCGATTGAGTGATCACAGTACGTTACTTTTTAGAGGTAGATTGTGCGTACCCCGAGACGAGAGTCTGAAGAAGGAGATATTAGACGAGGCTCATTGTTTGGCGTATGCGATGCATCCCGGTGGTACGAAAATATTTTGTACACTTCGAGCGTATTACTGGTGGCGCAACATGAAGCGGGAGATTGCCGCATATGTGAGTCGATGTTTGATCTGTCAGCAGGTTAAAGTGGAGAGGCAGAAGCCTGCGGGGAAGTTGCAGCCCCTGAAGATACCAGTTTGGAAGTGGGAACACATTACCATGGATTTCGTTTATCAGTTGCCACGTACTTCGGCGGGTAATACTGGTATTTGGGTTATCGTGGATCGATTGACGAAATCCGCTCATTTTCTCGCACTTCCGGGGAAGATTTCAGTGGGCAGATTGGCTAAGCTGTATTTGTCGGAGATCGTTCGACTGCACGGGGTGCCTGTATCTATTGTTTCTGACCGAGACAGTCAGTTCACTTCCGAGTTCTGGCAGGCATTGCAGCGAGCCATGGGTACCAGATTGCACTTCAGTACAGCTTTTCATCCTTAGACTGACGGGCTGTCTGAGCGGACTATACAGACTCTTGAGGATATGTTGCAGTCTTGCATTTTACAGTTTCGAGGAAATTGGGACCAACAACTACATTTGATTGAGTTCACTTACAACAACAGCTATCAGGCCAGTATCGAGATGGCACCGTACGAGGCCCTGTACGAGAGGCAGTGGCGCACTCCTTTGTGTTGGAGTGAGGTGGGCGAGCGATGGCTTATTGGCCCTGATCTGGTGAAGAGCACCATGGAGGACGTCCAGATTATCCGGGACAGATTGAAGATTGCCCAGGATCGCCAGAAGAGTTATGCGGACGTGAGGAGGAAAAGTCTCGAGTTCGATGTGGGCGATTGGGTCTTCCTGAAACTATTTCCGTGGAGGAGAGTTGTGCGTTTCGGGAAGCGTGGCAAGCTTTGACCATGGTACATTGGTCCATACGAGATCATCGAGAGAGTTGGTGCCGTGGCTTACAGTCTTGAGTTACCGGCGGAGATGGCTCGTATTCATGATGTTTTCCACGTATCGATGTTGCGGAAGTATATCCCAGATCCGTCGCATGTGCTAGCGCCATATCAGCTACCTATCTAAGGGGATTTGACGTATGTGGAGGAGCCGGTACAGATTCTCGATCGGCGTGAGCAGGAGTAGAGGCACCGTGTGATACCGCTGGTGAAGGTCTTGTGGCAGAATCACTCGGTTGAGGAGTCCACCTGGGAGACTGAGCAGCCTATGCGGGAGCTATATCCTCATCTGTTCACCTGACAGGTACGTAAATTTCGAGGTCAAATTTTTTTTAAGGGGGGTAGATTTGTGACGACTCGGAACAGAATCAAGAGAGTAATCTGCTTAATTCACGAGTTAGCGCGTAATCACTGTTTTCCGATAATTGGTTGATTTGTCGGTTTTAATCATGACTTAATTATCGGCCGAGAATTTGAACTGAGTCTCTTCTCGAGAGTTGTTGTACACATGATTTTGAGTTCGTGGGCGGTTCTAGATGATTATTTCGACGACCGAGGAATATAATATGAATATTTGAAGTTTCAGAATATCGTCGAGTTTATCCGTTCGTATCGAGTTTATCCGAATCATAATGGTTATCCTTTTTGGATCATCGATCGTCCCGAGATGCGAGTATAAATATCGGAAATAGTCGAAAAATTGTTGAAAAAGTATTGTTGGATGTTTGACCGGCGTTGACCCACTCTGACGCGTTGACCCGCGTTGACCAGAGAGAGAAAACTCCACCGCCGCTGACTCGTCGGCGACTCTCCGTTTCCTGCCACCTCCGGCCCTATTGTTGGTATATTCTGAATCCTCTCTTGATTTTCTATTATATGGAACTTGGAAATTTAGAATTTGAGTTGAAATTGAGGGAGAACGATCGAGTTGAAATTTTGGGGAAACTTGCAGGAATCGGCTTCGACGGAGGAGGGTGTTCCGGCGACTTTCCGAGGGGGGTTTGTGTTGGAAATTGTTGGGCTCGAGGTAGGTTGATGGACCCTTGAAGTTGGGAGGCCGAGATGGCCTCACGGCGACGGATTTTGGTGGAGGAGCTTTTTCCGGCCGGTTAGGGATTTGAACCTTTCAAGCTGATTTCCGACGAGGGTAGCCGGAATTGGTCCTTGCCTCAGAAGAGAGATGTGTTGGGCTCGTTGAGATGAAGCTTCAGTGAGCTTGGCCGCAGGAAAATCTCTCCGGTTGACGGCGCGTCGCTGCCGGCGGCGGCGATCAACGGCAGAGCTCCGGCGACCGTTGACTTTTTTTTGAAATATGTCGAGTTATATGTCGTTTCACTCGTATTCGCGCCCCGATCGTCGCCTTGAGGTTTTCGAGTTGATTTGGGTACCGGATATTCCGTCAAGGGTTTGAGTAGAGATTTCGGGGATTTCATTAATTATTTTTGTAGCAGTTATACGTTTCCGGGAACGGTTGGTTTTCGAAGTGTGGTACAGCGTTGTGAATTGTGATTTTGATCAGATATATTTTGTGATTATTCAGGGGATTGAGATCATGCTTCGGGCGAGGGATCTTTCGCCGGACCACGTGATTAGCGCGAGTACGCGCTTTGCTTATCTTTGAGTGGACACTTTTTTATTTTTGACAGTCTTTGCGAGTTCGTGATTTTCCGTATTTGTTTATATGCGATTTTGAGCTTATTTATTATTTTATTATTTTTGGAGGTATTATTTTATATTTTTATAGTGATGGCATACTTGCATCGATGCTTCGGCTACTCGGCTGATCACCGGTAGTCTGACCAGAGTTGAGAGATTCCTCTGGACCAGAGTTGAGAGATTCCTCTGGGCAGGGTTGAGAGATTCCCCTGTTATGCCGCCGGAGTTGAGAGATTCCCCTGGCCTATCACCGTCGGACTTGAGAGATTCGTCTGGCACCTCCATATATATATTTTCCGAACTCGCTATACTTGTTTATTGTATATGAAATTGGTGAATGGCATATGTTTATTTTCGTCCACTCACTCTAACGTTTTATTACCTTTCCCCTGGGCTTTTCGGTTTCCGTGCCCAGTTTGCAGTTCGGATTCTGGTGTTTCACGTCGCAGTCGGAGGCTAGTTGTTCGAGCTACCTGTCTTTTCCAGTAGGTCCTTTGTTTCGCCTACTGTTGTATATTTTGTATATATACACTAGAGGTCGCTCTGAGACGATACTGATACATGTTTTATGTGGTTTTTCCCATATTTTCTATATTATACAGTTATGTTTACTGTTTATTATTATTGTTATGATATTGAGAAATCCGGATGGGATTGGTGCCCACGGTTTGGCTTTTGTGGCATAGGATGAAGTGTTATTTTCCGGGTGCAGGTTTATGACAATTCCGCGTTAGTAGCGTTACTCTGCCGAAATTTTTATGGTTTTTGTTGGTTCGTGTTTTCAGAAGGGATTTGATTCCGGTTTAGGAAACTAAATCGGGGTTGGGTCCTTTCAGACTAACAGAAACCTGCAAGAAAAACACACTTCAAATTTTTCACAAACAACACTGTGGACCATCGATGTCCATCTGGATTCCTCAATAAAGTGCGGAAAGTAATTTAATTAAAATGCTAGAACAATAATACATGAACTGAAAACTTACAATCCAGCAATGCTAACAATTCACTACCAACAATAAAAAAACATTTATAACACTAGTGTCCGGAGTGACTTCTAGGAGTAGTATAAAACATATGAAAATACATTGCTAGTGGGCCGAAACCTAAATAAATGTATGATAATCCGGTGGACTCAAAGCCTCTAGGGACCAAAATTCAGTTAAGGAGAAGCACTGCAACCTCAGCACGGAAAACTGAAAGGCCCAGGGAAGGGCAGATAAAAACATAAAAATGTTAGCGTGAGTGGACAAAAACTCAAAATCAGTGTAAAAAATTAAAATATTATATCTGTGTCTTTCTGCTGATTTCTGTGAAATCATACAAGTTCAAAATAATAAACTGAAATAAAATATGGAGGTGGGGGTTTAGGGTGTTTGTCCTAACCCGAAGCGTCTCCATGATTGTAAATAAAAGGTGATGGGATCGTCTAGGGTGTTTGTCCTAACTTGAGACAATCTGGGTCGGCAGGGTGTTTGTCCTAAGCCCGTTTGACCTGACTAGTCAGTGATCAGCCGACTAGTCAAAGCATCGATGCAGAAAATAAAACCATCAAAAACATACCTTCAAACTCGACTATAATAAAATACAAGAGACTGTAAATCTGGGTAAACATGAACTCGTAGAAACTGTGAAAATAAATACACGTCCACTAACCGTACTATGCCAGGATATTCATAAAGTCGAAACCTGCTAATCGGCGCAATAATCATCCGACACGGCCAGCTAACTCCTAATCCTGAAACCACGATTAAAATTAGTATCTATTCGTCGATATTCATAATAAATAACTAAGCTTATAATCCAACGAGCAATAATGTCTAGAATCTCACATTCTCGGATAACGTATTTTCTAACTAAAAACGAACTTAATCAAAATCTGAATTCAGTTCCTTGCATTCCTTCACTGTAAATCAATTTTTGAGTCACAAAAAAAATCTCAAACATCGAGCAACTTGAATTTAAATCGATAGTCGGATCGTCCCCAGTTTTAAACCCGTCGGGTATAGTTTTGACACTCGTCGGATATTTTAGACTATAGCCAATGACCTTTGTACATGTCGTCAGCTATAGTATGCAACTTTTTGAAGAAAAAAATCTGCAGATTTTGGATTTACCATTCCCAGAACCTGCAGTTTCAAAATAGCCAACAAACATATATTTTCATTTCAACAATGGCCAACAACACATAACAGCTTCACAATTGACACAAAACACAAACTTATAAAAATTTAGCGTATAATTTTGAAACACATATTCACATAAACTAAAGGTTTCCAAAGTCTAAGTTGCGGAGATAAGATGGGTCACTACCATCATCATCGGGCAGATCTTGCTGCTCATGTGGGGCATCATGAGGCTGCTGGTTAGATGGAGTCCAACCTTGGGCCGGAACATTAATTCCTTGCGCCTGAGGGGTTGAAATTAGACCTTCAAAATTTCTAGCCATTTCAGCTCGTATCCGAGCTAACTCCTTAGCTTGCTGCCAGGCCATCTCTTGACGCATCTCCTCCATCTACTAGGTCATCTGTCCCTAAGTCTCTTCTATCTTGCTCTGATACTCCTAACTCTGCCTACGAAGTTGCTCCTCTAGCTGGGCCTTGGAAGATCCTAATTTTTGTTGGAAACCGGGCGTGTTCTTCAATATCCCTCACCTTGTCGTCCTAAACCCTGGAAATAGTAATTGCTCCTTCATGGTGGGAAAGCATTTCCCATGATCCTCGCCTCAACCCTTAAATCAGATTGATCGATCTAAGATATGGCCTTGAGAATCTCATCATCCGGGATATTAGGTTTCGCTCCCTCACAGTCTGAGTCAACACCTCCTCAGTTGTTTCCCTTAAATAAACCTAATTACAAGGAAAACAAAATAACATATTAGTAAACATACATTAAAAAAAAGTTAGGGAAAATACATATATAAGCAATTTGTAAAGTTGTAAACGTACAATACTTACAGCTTGTTTGCGGGACTGAGGATGCATTTTTTCATACATCCATACAAACGTGTTTTCTTTAGGGTGTTGGTGACCTCCTCCCTATAAGATGCATAAGGTCTAGAATTGGTGCGATGGTTGTCCATGTTCTTTGCTCAGTTCCTCGCGTTTATGGAGGAAATGGACTTGTTTCATAAATATATATTAAAAAAATTGATTTAGAAATTATCAACGCCAAATTATCCACAAGTAAATACATATGATGTTAAATATATACTTTAAATAGTGGGGCGTTGAAGTGGATTAGAAGCCACTTCCACTCGTACTCCCTAAGCATCAATTTCATAGGGGGTACCCGAATGGTCAATAAGCATGTTATTATTCCTTCAAAACTTACAGAGCTCATTCTTCCATTCTTTATACCTATATATGCTACACAAATGTTAGAAACACATTACATGATCCCTCTAATATCTAAATATATATTATATAACTCCCGTCACCTTCCTCCTTGAACCTTATTTGTCCATGTGGATTTAAGTTCCTCCCGAACATTGAGCCACACCTGCAATGTCCCATTTTTTATGTTAATATATTTATATTTGAAAGGAATTAATTAAAATAAGTAGACATACAAAATGAATATCTAACTCATCGACATTGCATTGTTCA
This sequence comes from Geum urbanum, assembly GCA_946800695.1. Taxonomy (NCBI): domain Eukaryota; kingdom Viridiplantae; phylum Streptophyta; class Magnoliopsida; order Rosales; family Rosaceae; genus Geum; species Geum urbanum. The sequence goes on from OX327009.1 coordinate 29,456,670, forward strand.
CTTCGTCCTTCATAGACTGAGGGACTGAGGACCACTCTGACCACAGAACAAGGACTTTGTCCCGGATAATTCTTCCAACCATACCAGAGTACCTGCTACAAATGTTTTCCTCTCTCACTGATCCTTTCTCATCGGTCTCTAGGACCAGTGACCCGTAGGCCTCGATGTCCTTTTGAAGTTGCTTCCCCACAACAGGGTCTCTGGTCCTCACTTTTTTCTTTCTTCCGACGTCTGTCGCATAAGAGAAAGTAAAAAAAAAATATTAAAACGGGATCACCCAATTTAATATAAAAATTATTTGAAAGTTTGAAATTAAATAATGCATATATTTACTATATACCCGATGATTCTGTCGTTGATGCGTTTGCTATCCTCGCACTTTTCAGAGGTGTATCAAGCGGCTGAAAGACATATGCTTCTTTCGGGTGCATGTGAATAAGGTTTTCCTCATCATCGACGGCTTATATAGGGTTTCCCACGTCATCGACATCTGGTAGGGCAGGTATGCCCTACGAGGGGAAATAGAGGTGAGAAGGGAAGACACCTCCTTGTTGTCCAGACGACGATGTCCCTGAACCACCAACATGACTGGGAGAAGAACCTGAAGTTGGCTTTGGCCGGTTTATTGCTAGCATACTAGGACCCGAAGGAGCATAACCCGTATAGTTGGGCATAGCCGACACGTGGCTTATGTCTGGCATACGGTGACGTGAAGGGTCAGGATCCGTAGAGCCGGGCGTAGACGACGTGTGGCTTCTATTGGAGAACAAAATCTACCTCACGCTCTGTGGTCGTTGGCGGTCGGCCACATCATCATGCACAAGCGTCTCCTGGGTGCCCCCAAACAGTTCTCGACAATGATTGTTGTAGTGGCCTCCGTAAGGTTAGTGAGGCCGGTTGTTCGAGCCGAACCCATAACTGTCACCGCTGGACCCGTTTTCTCGATTCTTAAATGTCACATTTTTTCCTCTGCCCGAAAACAAATGCATGATTCCTAAAATTCACATAATTTGAACATCTTCAACATCAATAAATACATCACACAATAACCTAAAACACAATATCATAACCAAATCACAATCCCATAACCTAATCAACACAATCCCATAACCTAAAACATAATCCCATAACCTAATCACAATCTCATAACCTATTAACACATCCCATAACCATAACCTAAATCACAATCCTATAGCCTAATCACAAATCCATAACCTATTAACCTAATCACTTTCAATCCATAATTTCACAATCACCTAAATCCATAATGAAACAATCACAATCACATATATCACAATGACATAATTCAAAATCATTACCTAATCACAATAGATTAATTGAGAGAGAGAGAGAGAGAGAGAGAGAGAGAGAGAGAGAGAGTGTGTGTGTGTGTGTGTGTGTGTGTGTGTGTGTGTGTGTGTGTGTGTGTGTGTGTGTGTGTGTGTGTGTGTTACTAAAATTTGGGGAAAGGAGAGAGAGGAGGTGGCCGGGTGGCTGGCTCGATGGACAAAGGCGGTAGGAAGAAGGCAGCAGGCAGAGGCGAAGAGGAGAGGGAGGTTGGGTTTTTTAAGTTTAGGGTTTTAATGAAAGGACCCAATCCCGATTCAGTTACCTAAATCGGAATCAAACCCTTCCGGAAATACAAACCAACAAAATTTTTTTTTTAAAATTTCGGCAGAGTTTCGTTACTAACGTGGAATTACCATAACCTGCACGCGGAAATTAACACTTCGTCATATGCCACAAAAAGCAAACCGTGGGCACCAATCCCATCCGGATTTCTCAACATCAATATATTCAACAATAGTAAATAAACTGTACTATGTATATATGTATATCCGTGAAAATCCGCATAACATGTATCAGAATGTATCAGAGCGACCTCTAAAGCAAAACATATACAACATGTACATCAGTAGGTGGAACAAGAACCTACTGGAAAACACAGGTGACTCTGATCACTAGCCTCCAAACCGCGACGTGAAACAGTGGAATCCGAACTGCAAACTGGGCACGGAAACCGAAAAGCCCAGGGGAAAGGAAAATAAAAACGTTAGAGTGAGTGGACGAAAATAATCATATGCCTTTCACCAGTTATACACATTCTCATATAAAACAATGCGAGTTCAGAAGAAACATAACACATATAAATATATATACACGGAGGTTGTCGGGCGACCTCTCAAACCCGACGTCAGGTGAATCGTTCAAACCTGACGGTGATAGGCCAGGGGACCACTCAACCCTGGCGGCACGCAGGGGACCACTCAACCCCGCCCAGAGGAATCTCTCAACTCTGGTACATCGATGTATTAAATGTCATCACAAATAAACACATATAACAATACCTCCGGAAAAAACATATATCACAACATCGTAAAATTAAATACGGAAATCATAAAATCCACGAACTCGCAAATCAACAGTGAAAACATAAACTTGTCCACTCACAGATCAGCTAGCGTGAACTCGCGCTAAACTCGTGGTCCGGCGGAAGTTCCCTCGCCTGAAGCACGATCACAATCCAGATCTCGATCTCGATCTCCTGAATATATATATAAACATAACTGATCAATATCGTAATCCACAACACTTTACTGATGCACGGAAACCAACCGTTCCCGGAAATATGCAATGCGGTACAAAATGTATAACGGAAATCCCGAAATCCCAACTCGAAACTTCGACTGAAAATCGGCTTCCCAAATCAACCCGAAAACCTCCGTACGATAACCAGGGTGTGATTACGAGAAAAATGACACTAATTACATCGAAATCTGAAAAGTTGACTTTTTGACCGCCGTTGACCGCCGCCGCCGCCGGCGGCGCGCCGTCAACGGTGGAATCACACGGCGGGAAGCTCCAGATTTCACCGCCTCGATCTCACGAACCATTTCCTCAACTACTACGAAGACCAATTTTGCCTCTAACCCTTCCAAAATTCAACAAACCCGAATGGAAACCCAAACCGAATCCCAAATCGGGTTCCTCCCAAAACGCCTCCTCATCCAAAACCAAGCCACTAGGAAGCACCACCGAGGTGTGGGGAGCAAAACCCCCAACCTCACGACCCTCAACAGTCGCCGGAACCACCTCCACCGTCACCGGCGATTCCTCCCATCTCGGCCTTAACCGAACTCCTTCCAAACCTCACCAAATCTCATAAATCCAAACACAAATCAACTCAATATCATGCAAGGAAGCTATACATACCCTTAACGATGTCTGAGATGGCCGGAATTTGGTCGCCGGACGGTCACCGCTCAAAGAGGAAACTTTCCTCTTCGGTCAAACTGGTCAGCTTTCCAAAATAGGAAAGTCAACGACTGGTCAACTCCCACAATGAATTCTCGACTATTTCTCGACTATTTTTTGACTTTTCGATATTTATACTCGTCCCTCGGGTCGATCAACGGTCCAAAATGAAAATACGAAATGATTCGGATAAGCTCGAAACATTCGGATAAACTCGTCGGAACCCGAAACTTCAAATAATCATAAAATATTCCTCGGTTATCGGAAAAATCTTCCGAAACCACCCACGAACTCGAAATCACGTACTCTACGATTTCCGTGAAAACACTCAACCCAAATTCTCAACCGAAAATATAGTCGCGAACCGAATCGGCGAACCACACAATATCGTAAAACTGCGACTATAACCAAATCTCGAGAATCAAGCCAAACACACATCTGATTCTGGTTCGGGTCGTCACAAATCTACCCCCCTTAAAGAAATTTCGACCTCGAAATTTACATACCTGTCATGTGAACAGATGAGGATACTGCTCCCGCATACGCTGTTCGGTCTCCCAGGTGGCCTCCTCAATCGAATGGTTCTGCCACAAGACCTTCACCAGTGGAATCACACGGTGTCTCAAGTCCTGCTCACGTCGATCGAGAATTTATACTGGCTTCTCAACATACGATAAATCCTCCCTGATCGGCAACTGCTGTGGGGCTATCACATGTGAAGGATCTGAGATGTACTTCCGCAACATCGAAACATGGAAGACATCATGCACACGAGCCATCTCAGCCGGTAACTCAAGTTTATAAGCAACAGCTCCAACCCTCTCCGTAATCTCATACGGACCAATGTATCGCGGTCAAAGTTTGCCACGCTTCCCGAAACGCACTACTCCCCTCCACGGAGATAGTTTCAGGAAGACCCAATCACCAACCTCGAACTCTAAACTCTTCCTCCTCACATCCGCGTAACTCTTCTGCCGATCTTGGGCGACCTTCAGTCGATCTCGGATAACCTGTATGTCCTCCATCGTGGTTTTCACCAAATCCGGACCAATGAGCCAACGCTCGCCCACCTCACTCCAACACAAAGGAGTGCGACACTGCTTCCCGTACAGAGCCTCGTACGGTGCCATCTCAATACTGGCCTGATAGCTGTTGTTGTAGGCGAACTCAATCAAGTGTAACTGCTGATCCCAGTTACCACGAAACTGTAACACACATGATCTCAGCATATCCTCAAGTGTCTGAATGGTCCGCTCGGACTGCCCGTCAGTCTGAGGATGAAAAGCTGTACTAAACCGCAACTTCGTGCCCAACACTCGCTGTAAAGCCTGCCAAAACTCAGAAGTGAACTGACTATCTCGGTCAGAAACAATCGACACAGGTACACCATGCAAGCGAACAATCTCGGATAAGTACAACTTGGCCAATCTGCCCACTGAAATCTTCCCTGGAAGTGCAAGAAAATGTGCGGATTTCGTCAATCGATCAACGATAACCCAAATGCCAATGTTGCCCGCCGAAGTACGCGGCAACTAATAGACAAAATCCATCGTGATATGCTCCCACTTCCAAACTGGAATCTCAAGTGGCTGTAGTTTCCCTGCAGGTTTCTGCCTCTCCGCCTTCACCTGCTGACAAATCAAACACCTGCTCACGTACGCGGCAATCTCCCGCTTCATGTTGCGCCACCAATAGTATGCTCGAAGTGTACGAAACATCTTCGTACCTCCGAGATGCATCACATACGCCGAACTGTGGGCCTCATCCAGAATCTCCTTCTTCAAGTCCTCGTCCCTGGGTACACATAATCTGCCCCTGAACAACAACGTACCGTCGTTGCTCAATCGGAACTCTGTAGGCACACCATTCCGAATCATGGTTTTCTTGCTCAGCAAGTAAGGATCTGAATCCTGTGCCTCCCGTACCTGATCAACCAGTACCGGTCGAACCTGAAAGCTGGCCAACAAAGCTCCATCATCATCATATCCAAACACAGCACCTGTAGCTCGAAGCTCAGCTAACATTGATACTCTGGCCACACACATGTGAAACAATGAAGCTTCAGATTTCCGGCTAAGTGCATCTGCCACAACATTGGCCTTCCCCGGATGGTACTCGAAAGTGCAATCGTAGTCGTTGATCAACTCCATCCATCGGCGCTGCCTCATGTTCAAATCCGGCTGTGTCCGCAAGTAAGTGAGACTCTTGTGGTCAGTGAAAATCTTACACTGAGCACCATACAGATAATGTCTCCAACTCTTCAACGCTAATACAATAGCGGCTAACTCCAAATCATGCGTCGGATAGTTGACCTCGTGCGGTTTCAGCTGTCTGGAACCATACGCCACGACTCTACCATGCTACATCAACACACAGCCAAGGCCCAACTTCGACGCATCACTGTATACAACAAACTCACCACTATCATCTGGCAACGTCAGAACCGGTGCGGTAGTCAATCTCTCCTTCAGGAGCAAATAACTCTCCTCGCACGCATCAGACCACTCAAACTTGACGCCTTTCTTCGTCAATCTGGTCAATGGTGTAGCTATCCGGGAGAAATCCTGTACAAACCGTCGATAATAGCCTGCTAATCCCAAGAAACTCTGGATCTCCGGCACAGTAGTGGGTCGACTCCAATTCAGCACGGCCTCAATCTTGTCAGGATCAACACTAACTCCCTCAGCCGAAATCACGTGGCCCAGAAACTTCACACTATCCAACCAGAACTCACACTTGCTAAACTTCGCGAACAACTGATGGTCCCGCAAAGTCCGCAACACCACTCGCAAGTGCTTTTTATGCTGGCCCACACTCCTCGAATATATCAAAATATCATCAATGAATACTATCACGAACTTGTCCAGGAACCGTCGAAACACCCGATTCATCAAGTCCATGAAAGCTGCGGGGGCGTTGGTCAACCCAAACGGCATAACCAGAAACTCATAATGCCCATACCGCGTCCTGAATGCTGTCCTGGCAACATCTGAATCCCGGATCCTCAACTGATGATATCCGGATCGAATGTCAATCTTCGAAAAGACTGCCGCTCCCTTCAGCTGATCGAACAAGTCGTCAATCCGTGGCAACGGATACTTGTTCCTCACTGTAATCTGATTCAGCTTCCGATAATCGATGCACAAACGCATGGATCCGTCCTTCTTCCGCACAAACAACACTGGAGCACCCCACGGAGAAACACTCGGTCGAATGAATCCCTTCTCCAACAACTCCTGAAGCTGAATCTGCAACTCCTTCAACTCTGCAGGCGCCATCCGGTACGGTGTCTGGGAAATCGGTCCAGTACCCGGCAACAACTCAATGGTAAAATCAATCTCCCGCACAGGGGGTATACCAGGTAACTCTGCTGGAAACACATCCGGAAACTCAGACACAACCTCAATACTACCAAGGTCCGGCACTGCAGCTGTAGTGTCCACAACATGGGCTAAATATGCAACACAACCCTTCTTCATCAATCGATCCGCCCTCATCGCGGAAATCAAGCACGGTAGGGAAGTGTTCTTCTCGCCACGAAATAGTATCTCAGGTAATCCTGGTCGTCGAAATGTGACCTCCTTCATGTGGCAATCAAACATAACCCAGTGCGACTCCAGAAAGTCCATACCCAATATCAAATCAAAATCCACAATATCAAGCAGTAACAGATCAGCAGCTAAACCATGACCATCAACAAATACCTCACAATCTCGGTAAACCCAACCGATACTCAGAACCTCACCTGACGGATACAACACTCTCCACAACCCCGGAAGTGGAGATGCAGGTACCGTAGTCAATGATGACAGTCTAAATGATATGAATGAATGTGTGGCGCCCGGATCTAACAATGCAACTACTGGAATACCAAAAACATGTAACGTACCGATAACGACCTCCGGTGATGCTCTGCCCTCACGCATAGTCATAGCATGAACTCTCACCTGTCCGGCTGGTCGTCCTCGTTGGGGCTGTCCCTGCTGCCTACCCTGGCCTGCAAACCGTACTGGTCGCGCTCCCGAAGTGGCATCTCGCTCTCCTACGGAACTCTGAGCCGCCTGACCATCGATACCAAACAACTGGGGACACTCCCTCAAGTAGTGACCCACATGGCCACAATGATAACAAGTAACAGGACCTCGCCGACATGGACCCACATGATGTCGACTGCAGAGACTACACAACGGGTACTCCCTCGATACGGCAAAAGTGCCACCAGTACGCCGAGGATAACTAGAACCGCTGGAACTCCCACTAGCCTGTGGTCGCTGTGGACGATCTCTCCTCCATCTAGATCTCTGCCTCGGTACACCAGCTGGTGGTCGATATGACCCACCACCTGAAGATGAAGCTGAACCGGAAGTATCAGAACTCAGCCTCTTTGAAGGCCCCTGACTCGGTCCACCTTCCTCAAATCGTCTCGGCTGATACCTCTGCTGTCTCTCCTGCTCAATATCCTCGCCTCGGAGTGCAGCACTAACAAACTCATCAAAGTTGTTCCTCGGCATCGTAGTCAACGTCGCCTTGATGTTCAGATTCAATCCCAGCTCAAACCTGCGACACTTGGCTTCCTCTGTAGCCACCATATCCCGCACAAAACGAGACAAACGAGTAAACCGATCCCGATACTCAAGTACAGACAAACTTCCCTGCCTCAAGTTCGTGAACTCCTCGTACTTGCGCTGCTGGGTAGCCTGATTAAAATATCTCCGCATAAACAGATCACGAAACAATGTCCACGGAGTATCCACAGGAACTCTGTCAGTGCTGACCCACCAAAAGTATGCATCACCCTCAAGTAAACCAACTGCGGCTACCGTCATCTTCTCAGGTGTAAACTGCAGACGCTCACAAACACGCTCAATCTGAACCAACCATGCCTCGCATATCTCTGGATCAACTGAACCCGAAAACACAGTAGCACCCGCAGTGCGAGCCTTGACCACAGGGTCAAAACGCTCTTCCAAACGCAGCACTCGCATAAGCAAGTCGCGCGTTCGGCGATCCTCATCAGGATCATCATCCCGATCAACACGGGGACCACGTCGAGGAGGCATCCTACTGATACAAGACAAGCATTAGGCACAAGCAGAAAGAACGTAATCATGAAACCGCAGATATTTGAGGACATACAACACCCGAAGTATTGATGAGTACCGCTGGCCAGTCGGGTCATCACTCCAGTCATGCTGTATCAACTCAAATACCCTAAGCGTCACAACTACAAGAGTCTACAGAATCTGACAACCTAATGCTCTGATACCAAGCTGAAAGGACCCAATCCCGATTCAGTTACCTAAATCGGAATCAAACCCTTCCGGAAATACAAACCAACAAAAATTTTTTAAAAAAATTTCGGCAGAGTTTCGTTACTAACGTGGAATTACCATAACCTGCACGCGGAAATTAACACTTCGTCCTATGCCACAAAAAGCAAACCGTGGGCACCAATCCCATCCGGATTTCTCAACATCAATATATTCAACAACAGTAAATAAACTGTACTATGTATATATGTATATCCGTGAAAATCCGCATAACATGTATCAGAATGTATTGATGTTGAGAAATACACATCTGATTCTGGTTCGGGTCGTCACATTTAATGTTTAGGAGGAGGAGAGGAGAGAGAGGTCAGGTTTAGGGCTTAGGGTAATCGAATCCGGGTGGCGGCACTCGAATCAATGCGGCGGCGACGGCAGATTGGGAGATTTTTAGGGTTTAGGAGAGAAATGGCTCGGGTTGCTGCGTTTTCAGGTTAAAAGAAAATACTATAGCCGACAACTTAAATGAAACATTGTCGGCTATAGTTTAGCCGACAACATTTCGTATGAACATTGTCGGCTATAGTATAGCCGACGACGTGCCGTATGAACATCGTTGGCTATACTATAGCCGACAAGAAATTGTAAAAATAGTCGGGTATACCTTGAAAATATTTTGAAAAATTAGCATGTGAAAAACAATTCGTACAAAAACCTATTTAAGTAATTTTAGAAGATAATCACAATCCTTGCTCTATTAAGAAATGTGAAAATAGTTAATAAAATTATGATCATCACCCTTCAACAAACACGTAAATTTAACACATTCATTTTTAACTAATCAAGACACATAATCAAAATCATTGCTTGAGTCCAATTCGGTGTCCGTGTTAATTTCTGGTAATATGTGTTGCTCCTCATCACCGGAGTGTTCATTGTCTTCATTTGGATTGACAAAGTTCTGCTCAAGGAAGTCGAACCACACTACCTGGACTCACATTGTTAAGGTGAATTGTCGAGGAATCTGAATTATTAATTACGTTCGGCTCTTAGTATGCAGTAACTTCTTCATTCTCTGCAACATCACCAAGTGTAGTAGCACTGTATATGTTTCTAGGAACAACATGGTTAACTACTTTCCACGTGCCTTTATCCATAAGATCATCAAGATAAAACACTTGTTTTACAGCTGTGGCAAAAATAAATGGGTCATCTTCATACCATGTTATAGCAGTATTCACCAAAAATGTTCTGTAGTCATCAGTCTTTGTGTTCTGAGGGCTAGTATCAAACCATCTACTCTTAAGAAAGTGCACTGTCATACCTTCCCCATAAATTAGTTCAACCACTGAATGTAGAACGTCGTAATAGTCAATACTATTTTGTTGACCATCCACCATTACCCCAGAGTTCTGTGTTTTCTGCCTCGCATCTCTATGTTCACATATAAATTGCACGCCATTGACCTTACACATCGGATACACTTTTAAAGTTATCAATTTCGTTGCCAAAAGCCTCAACTCGTGTGACCAGTTTGGGTTACCATCATACTCTACGTGGTTCATCTGAAGCAATAATAACCGACATGTTAGATGACAAACGTCATGATATTAAATTATATATCTCAATAAGTATATATATAGACGTACCCAGCCGCCAAAATAGTTTTCAACTCCCTATTGTGGTACTCAAGATCACTGCCAACCTGAGGACAGTATAGATGGAAGTATTTCCAGTATTGCACTTCAGGACAGTTAATCAACACCCAGCAGTGGGCAATGACTAGCTCAAATTGTTCCAACTGGTACAACTTTGGAAAATTTCCATTAACTTCAATATCATATGAGAGGATAGAAAGTTTAAACTGTGGTTTATCTACCGACATATATTGTGGAGGGTCCTCCAATGTTCCTAAACACAACTTGGTGTACATTACACATTCGTGCACAAGATATACTTCAGCTATACATTCTTCAGTTGCGGATTTATTAGCCACATAGTTTTTGTAGTCCCCCAGTTGTCTATCAAGTTTAAAAGTGCCTATTATGATTATTTCCAAATAATGTTAAAAAAATTTGGACATAAATTTAGATGTTGAATCATACGTACCTTTCCATAGGATACATCCAAGTGTAGTGTACCGGATCGATAAGCAACAATTGTTCGGGAAGATGGATCATCAAGTGAGGCATGCATGATATCAAAAAAATTGGGGAAAATATCCTCTCACATTTGGACATGATAAAAATGATGTCATGTTGTATTTCCCCTATGTCTAATTTTTTTTCACTTATCTAGTGCATAACTTCTAAAAAAATCTTGACAACGCTACTAACTGCTCCACCACCTGACGGGACAGGTATGATTGAATGAAAATAGGGAAGAGACATTGAAGCAGTATCTTGTAGTCATGACTCTTTAATCCGTACATCTTATTGTCCTGAAAGTTAACACACTGACCTATATTGCCTGCATAGTCTGAAGGATACCTGACATTACCCATCCACCTAAAAATTTCATTCTTTTGGTCAGGCTTGACGGTGTAAGGAGTTTGAGGGATTTTTTTCTTCCTTTCTCTCAACCACAAATGTTTCCGCACATTCATTATTTTCAAATCAATGCGTGCATTAGGGCCGTCTTTAGTTTTCCCCTCCCAAATCAGCATTGTGCCCACCACACTTACGCACACATTCTTCTCTATGTGCATGACATCTAGGTAGTGTCTGATCGGCAACTTGGGTCAGTATGCGAGTTCCCAGAATATGCTTTTGTGTGTCCAAAATTTATACCAGTCGGGTTTGTCAGGTATTGACGCCAATATTTCAGGATGATTTCTCAGCTGCCTAAAATTGTATTCATTCAGCACTTCCAAAATTTCATCCCCCATCCATCTCCTGGGTTGCACACCCATTTCTACAATCCTATCAAAAGCCTCGGGATTCTTCCACCATGGGTGATCATGTGGAAGCCAACAATGATGACGCATCTAGACAATCTTCCTGCAATGAGGTCTGTAACACTCAACAATCATATACTTTGAACAAGCTCTGTATCCATGGTAACGTTGCCCAACAACATCCTGCGGGCAAGAAAATCACTGATGGTGCCAACAACCATGGCATACATCTGAAACATCTGGTTTTTGTACTTGTCATAAGAGGGATGGCCAAATTCACTCATGTACTTAAGCTCCTCAATCAAGGTCTCAAATACACATCGAGATACTTTCCTGGATAATCCGGCCCTAGAATTAACAGAGTGAGCATATTGTATTCCTTCTTCATGCACATCCATGGAAGAAGGTTGTACGGTACCAAAATAACTGGCCATATACTGTATTGAAAACTCATGTTTCCAAAAGGATTGAATCCGTCAGATGAGAGCCTGAGCCAAACATTTCGGACCTCTGATACAAAATGAGAAAACTCCCTGAACATGTGCTTACAAGCCTCTCCGTCAGCAGGATGTATAAGGGTATCATCGTCAGGCAAATTCCTTTCATCCCACCATCCCATAGCTTCAGCCGTGTGTGCATACATGAACAACCCTTCCAGCCTATCAATCAGCGGGAAATACCAAAGTATCTTCGCAAGTTTCTTATTCCCTGTAGAAGTTAACTTATACATATCCGTGTGATATACCGGGCATATATCATTGCCCTCAAGATCATTCTTATAAGCATCTTCACCTCAAAAGAGAACACAATCATATCTGCATGCATGGATTTTGATGTAGGAAAGACCAAGATGTTTTAGGACATGTTGCACCTTACGATGAGTGGTAGGAAGACAATGACCGAGGGGCAGCATCAAAGCAGTCCACTTCAACAATCATAAATAGCCTTAACACTCATTTTGTTCTCTATTTTGATCTTCATTACTTCCATGACACTTTCAAGAACAGTTTTATTACACCCGTTCTACAACGGGGTCTGTTGGAATGCAATCAGGTTGTTTTACTTGTCCATACCGGTAGTATTGACAGCTATAGGTAATTGCTAGACTGGCTCAATATGGGGGAAGCCCCCAACAGCGAGATCATTATCTGGTGCTTGAGCTAATACACCGCTCTTATAAGCAAGCACATCGTTAATCAACCTCGTTGTTGGATCATTGGATATACTGGCCATCTGAGGATATTGGTCATGATCATGTTGACCCGCTGATGATGTTTCACCGTGATAAATCCAACACGTGTACTTATCCCAAAACCCGTTTTTCTTCAGGTGCTGCCATATTGTATCAATGGTAAAATGATACATATCGCTGTGACACTGATAGTGTTTACACGGGCAATAATGAATATCATTCACATTAGAATTAGCCTTCACATATTCCACAAAACTCTTCATTCTAATTTTATAATTTCGATCTCATCTTGAAAGCAAAATCCAACTCTTGTCCATCCGGAAAATTTTAACTTAATTTATATATATATATATATCATCTTTAATTCGATCATTTACTAGCTAGCTAGCTACGTAATTACAAAGTTACACACACACACACACACATATATATATGCATACTAGCTATCAATAATTAACATATAAACACACATACATATATATTTTCATCTAGTTAAATCAACTCGATCAATCTCCAAAATTCATATATATATATAACACATAAATCAACTCAATATCCAAAATTTATACATATATATTTTCATCTAATTAAATCAACTCAATCTACAAAATTCATATATATACGTACCTATATAGCGGAAAATAGCTTCACGAACTTATTTTGGATAGCTACCGACAACTCCCAATAATTTGAGAGCGTTTTGAGTTTTCCTCCTCCAATTTTTTTGAATGGTTGAGCTACTGCCCGATCTGTTTAGGTAAGGAACTATAACCAACAAAATAAAAAATGGTCATCGGCTATAGTTGACCATATCGTCAGTCTTTTGCCAAACCGGTCGTCGGATATAGTATAACTATAGTCGACGATGAGTTTTTACTATAACCGACGCTCTATTTTTGTACCGTCGGCTATAATTTTTTTACCGACAACGGTTTTGTAGCGTCGGCTAAAGTACCGTATAGCTTACGGTAGAAAAACTCACCGCCTGTTTTTCCTCTTTTCATCAGCTATATTACTTATGCTAGTAGTATTATGCACTTGGAACAAATAAGCAGAGCTGTTCTCTGCAAACCCAATGAAAATATAGTCAATTGTTTTTGGCTCATTTTTCACCTTTGTAGGTTTAGGTATTACCACCTTGGCCAGACATCCCCACACTCGCAAGTAATCATATGATGGCTTTCTCCCTTTCTACATGCTTGGTGGCAAACCAAAACACAACAACATTGCATTCATCATATCCTTTAAGGTACAATTCTTTCGTCTAGCCACACTACTTGATTTTGGTGAATAAAGTGTTGTTGTTTCATGTATGATCCCATGTAGAGCACAAAAGTCAACAGAAGGTGATTCATACTCACCTCCTCGATCAACTCTTATGACCTTAATTATTTGTTGAGTTGATTCTCAAACTCGTTTATATAGAGAATAGATTTATCTATAACCTCATCTTTACTCTTCGTGAGATACACATAGTAATATTTTGTGCTATCATCGATAAAGGTGATAAAAGACTTATTACTACCTTTTGTTTGTGTTGCCTTTAAATCACATATGTCACTATGGATTAAATCAAGGGGTTTATTGTTTCATCTAACGCTTTTGAAATATGATTTCTTTTATTTTGTTTCAACACAAGTTTCACACTTATACTTGAAACCATTGCAAACTTTCCAAGCTAATTAACCTCTACAGAGTATCATAATTAACATGTCCTTGTCTACCATACCATACATTGGAAGACACAAAGGTGAAAACGTTAGCTTTATTCATACTTTTACCATAGTCATTGCATTTCAATTTTAAATTTCTACCACTCGTGGCTTTATCACCAACATATATTCTATGTTACAAAACTATTATTCATTTTTCTTTAACCAATATATGAAAAATCATCTTCACTGAGTCTCGACTCAGTCTTTAGGAACATACAGTATATGATTTAGTTTCTTTCTAAAGATCAACATTTCAACCTCTTTACTTGGCCCTTGAATGTTCTTTCAACTTGGCTTGAACGCACCACAACTCCATGTCTTCTATCCCATACTCTCATAGTCATAATCTTTGACTACTTCTGTGACGTCATTTTTCATAGCCCAATCCTCATAAGAAGATATTATCTGTTTTAGGCCAAACCTTCACGTTTTTTTTTGGGCCTCAACCCAAAACTCTCTTGCTATATGGAGGTGAGTCTCCACGTACATATAAGGCGTATCACCTCATCTTTTCTGATTGATGTGGTATCTCACATCATTAAGTGTAAGTCACTCATAGTTTGCATTAGTCAATACTCATTATCACATCCTCTATTTCAACCAAATGACTCGATATGACACCTAGCTCTTTTAGTGTCTTTACACTTTCTGTTGCATTTTCTGAAAATACACACAACATGTTATTTTCCTAATCAATAAAGAATATTCGATATTATTTCTCTATTGATTACTTGGTCAAATTCATATGGAATTTCTTATTGAATATGTAATGACCTGAACCAAAATACTATGCTTAGAGTCTCGTAATTCGTGTTACCACGGATTCATCTAAATTAAGAGTTTATTAACGACTTTTATTTCCGTTGCGTTTTGGACTTGACTTTCTTCATGAAAGTTGTAGAGTAATTTAATTCAAATCCGTATGAATTTTTGGGGAATTTTTCGGATAAACGAGCTATTTCTTATGATTATCTGAAGTCAGCATGAGATATTATTAAAAAGAAATTAATTTTAGGTCGGTTTAATCTCGTTCGTTAGATCTGGATCAGATTAATTCTGAACCATTGATCAATTGAGTAGCTTAGGGGTATATAAAGAATATTTTGGGCCAAACCCAACTTAGGCCAGAAACAATTCGGGCTCGATCTGCTTACCCGTTTCACCTCGCGAGACCCACGCCGCCCGACCCAACCTGAAGATTTCGCCGCCATCCGATCACCTCTGACATTAACTCCAGTCAGGTTTGGTTCCTCTTTCCATCTTCTTTCTATTTCTAGGTTTGATTTGGTGATTAGTGTTATTTTTGGAGCAACCCGATTCAGGTTTAACCCGTAGGGGTTGTTACCGGCGGCGCTCCGACGAGTTATAGGAGATGGGGTTAGAGGGATATAATCGGGTTTTTGATTTAGTGTTAAACCCCTATGGTTTCGATGTCCATCGGTGGTCAACAGTGGGAAACCGATTCCGAACGATTTTTGAATTACTGAATTTTAGGTCTGAATTCCAGCGAGTTAGGGATAGTAACTATGGGGTTGTGTTGGGTTTGAGAAGATGAAGATTTTGAGGGGTGTGGCGTCGTCATTGGTGGCGATCACCGAAAAGTGGAACCGCTGCCTGTCGCGGCGGTTTAGGGCCCAATGGTGTCGAATTGGCTTCCAGCGTAGAAGGGAAAAGTGTTGGGCTCAAAACGAGCTTTCTGGGCATGTATGTTTTGTCATTGTCAGCAACAGCACGTGACCGCCACCCGCTACCGTCCACAGCGGCGCTCCGGCAAGGCAGAAACTTAGTTTTTCGAGAGGGTTTTCTGGAGTTATTTACAAGCTATTTTCACTATGTGATACCTGGTATTGAACGGTTTCATGTGAATAGGAAATTACAATCATGAGTTGGTGAAGAAGCTTGTGTCGAACAGGGCTAGCCATATACTGTGAGTGGACGCCTTTCTTTTCACAATCATTATGCGAGTCTTTGATTTATTTATGATTCATGTTTTTTTAGTTCATTTAAATGTGGAGGCTTTGTTAGTTCATTTATATTTGGAGGCTATATATATATATATATATCTGTGTGTATTTTCATTTTTCAATCATGTTGGAGGTTGTATAATAGCTAGTTTGTTCGCATCAATGCGTCGGGTACTCAACTGATAGCCATATAGCTCTGGGTTAGGCCACGATAAACTCCCCCCCCCTCCCCCCAGCAATTGATCAACTCAGGGCCACCACAAACACCCCAGATGATCATGGGTTGTCCTTGGGTCATGACAAACTCTTCGGACAACTCATAGTAGCTAGAGGTCAAAGTACTCTAGTCACTACCTCCACTTGTCTTTTATTGTCTTTGGGCTACGGTAAACTCCCCAAACGATATTTATTTATTTATTATTTGTAAACTCACATAGTATTTTTACACTGGTGGAAAGGCATGATGAGTTATTTTCATAGTTTTCTTATTATAAACAGCTTTTACTTTTCATCCACTCACTCTAATGGTTTACATGTTTTCTATGCCTTTCCTTGTGCCTTTTGGTTTACGTTGCCCAGTTTGCAGTATCTGTCTAGAGGTTGCTAGTTCACGTCGGAGGCTTAGAGATCAAGTCATCTACCATCATTAGAAGGTTTCTAGTGTAGCCTACTAGCTATATCATATGTAAATTAAAAGTAGCTCTGATGTTCATGTTTTGTTTTTGTTGTATATAGAAAGTTATGTTCAAGTACCTCTATGAGTACTCCTTTAGTATTTATGTTGAATTTTGATGTTGTTCCTCTGGTTTATCGAGGAGAAATTTTTTGTTGTATAATTTAGGTATGTTGAGAAATTCGGATGGAAATCAGCGTCCCACGGTTTATTTTGGGAATTGATTTAGAAATTTTAGGGGAAACTATGTCGAATTTTAGGTAGATTCCTATGTGTTAAGCGATGTCATTAGGGCCTAATTTCAGTTTAGACAACTAAATCAGGTTGGGTCCTTTCAGAATATCTCAATATTTAATCACTTGAATTTCGCATATAATCAAATCATAGTGATTCCTTATTCCAAGGAAAAGTTTCATGATCCTTGAAACCCTCATTAGCGTAGGTAACTAATTGATATTTCCTTTGGAGTCTAAATTTTGTAGGCAACATTTCGTGTTTTGCCACACAACTCCAAAGGCAACCGTTTCCTCGATTTCTTAAGGCAACCATTTTTCGGAGGAAACATAATTTTTTGTGTAGTCAACCAATTCCTTAAGGCAACTATTTTATTTGGGCAACCACATTAATCAATATCACATATAAACGTTCTTAAGATTGTAGGAAATATTAAGCAATATTGACCAAATATGAAAATACTAATTAATTAGATTAAACAAATATTTCAAGAATAAAATTCAAGAAACTATGAACTTGGTACCTAAGGGTTGATGATGATAATCTGAGTAGAAAGGAAAGTCGAGTCACGTGTACCACATACTTTCCTTAAGAACATTTACGCTACCTACTCTAGTACTAAACTTGCTTGCCATACGTCTCCCAAGATATAATGACTACTTGGATTTTGTGTTTGCACTACACAACAACTCATAAACAAAGTGGAGAACACATTTCTCTATCACCGAAATTAGAACTCAACTAGAACTCTTTGAAATAAGACTTTGAGAGGAGGAGATACTTTTATGAATGAGTGAGTGAAGAATGAGGAGGACGAAGCCACCTTTTATACATGGAGGAGATGAGTAGGAGGATAAATGCAGGGGAAAAAAAGGTTTTCTTGTTTTGCACAATTAACCAACCAAATTAATTCTGGTAATAAGTTTATAACCAAAATAATATGAGAGGCCAAAAGTTTTATAACCAAAAGAATGTAGAAAGTAAAATGTCAATATTCCAGGGTGCAAAAGGTAACTTATGCAACCCAGCCCAAATTGAGGCACACATATGTCCATATCTCACGCTCAATCCAACAAAGCATCTTTACTTGCCAATTCAAAGCATAGTAAAGTAAAATATAATTTAAAGGCTTCCACATTCCTAATTTTTCTTATGTGGGACAAACTTCTTTCCTTATGTTTCGAATGACAAACTTTGGGTGACAATTTTTCATTCACCTCTTAATTAATTTAAACAAATGAATACATGATTTTTATGTACTCTTGTAGGAGAACACAAATTCATATTTTTCTTCTATTAATATTAAGTGCATCTCGCTTAATTACTTTGTTTAAATTATTCCAATAAAATGATGATTTACCACAATTTATCCTACATGTCTGTGATGCAAATGATGATTGTATTGCTGCATTGACTCGTGTTATTCCATATGCAAGTTCTCCTCTTCATGTAGAGGCAGAGGCATATAAAGCTGGAGTTCTTATGGTTGTGGCAAACAATTGGCATGAGGTAGACTTTGAAAGTGATTGTTCCTTTATAATTTGGGTGGTGAAATTGGCACTCCTTTTCTTACAAACCACATCATGTTCTTCACAATTTCAAGAAAAAGTGGATAGAAAATACACACAAAATATATAAAATGGGGTGTGGTTTGTAAAAAAAAAAGTGTTAATTTCACCTCCCTATAATTTCTAGTTTGTTGTCACAAGATATGAATTTATCGGATGTGAGTTGCATAATTGTGGATTGTTGGGACTATTTAGCTCTTGTGAATTTTTTTTGTGCACTTTATATTTTTCGTAAAACTAATGGTGTTACCCATAAATTGACACATATAGCTAGTAGTTGTGGTTTAGATCAATTGTGGTTGCAAGAGAGACCCTCTCCTATCCATCCATAATGTTTTATTTGCAACTGCTTGTACTCTACCCCGTAGTTTAGGTATTACATCCACTCCGATTTATGATTCTAGTTTAATTAATGAAATCGGGCGTGGAGATGAGCCCTCGAACTTATGCATTGGGACATATTGGTGGTAAAAAAGAAGACATATTGGTATGGAGGGAACATAATGCAAATCATCAAAAATTAGGTCCCTTATTTTTTTCTTCTCTTACAAATAATCCCAAATATCATCAAATTGGCCAAACTAAATCCATAGTATGAAAAAGAGTAGACTAGAATCGTTATTTCTGATTTTCTGTTGTAGGATATCATATGTTAGAGAGAGAGAGAGCGCGCGCGCGCATCAACTCTACCAAAATGAAGAATTATTTCCAAACTATCTAAAGCTTAATTAGCTAAGTTCCTCATACAAGATTCTCATCTACATATGAATCAAACATGGTATACTACCACCCTAGATTTTAACGTAATAGTCATATCATGCATATCTAATTAACTTGTAATGTTCTCATATCCATTACGTTAAACGCATATGCATCTAATCTTGAAAATGTGTACATATATATATATCATGAAGCATGATAGAGTACGTACTAGTACATGAGTCTTAATCTACTGGAGCTTCACATAAAAAAATTGACAAAAATAACCAAAGACAAGGACAAGATACATTATATTAATAGAATTCGGCCCCTCTTATTTTGGACAAGCAAATATTGGGCTAAAAGCCCAATTCTTAGCAGCAATAAATTCAATCCATTAAAAATAATAAAAAGTCAACAATGCTCTTTTATATAATTAAATAG
Organism: Geum urbanum; assembly: GCA_946800695.1. Classification (NCBI taxonomy): domain Eukaryota; kingdom Viridiplantae; phylum Streptophyta; class Magnoliopsida; order Rosales; family Rosaceae; genus Geum; species Geum urbanum. Next base: position 29,476,577 of record OX327009.1, read on the forward strand.
TCATGATCTGGTAGTTAATAAATTATGTGGTCAGTCGTGATCAATTACCGTTAGATCTCCATATAATGGTTGATAATAAATTGTCTTCCAACTATTTTTAAATCACCTACCATTAGATGTAGATGCAGTTGACCACAATTGTGACGACCCGAACCAGAATCGGTAGAGTAATCAGCGTAATCCACGAGTTAGCGCGTAATCGTAGTTTTTTGATAATTGTGTGGTTTGCCGGTTTTGATTACGACTTAATTATCGGTCGAGAATTTGAGTTGAGTCTCTGCTCGAGAGTTGTTGTACACGTGATTTCGAGTTTGTGAGCGGTTCTGGATGATTTTTGCGATGACCGAGGAATATAATATGAATATTTGAAGTTTCGGAATATCGACGAGTTTATCCGTTCGTATCGAGTTTATCCGAATCGTAATAGTTATCCGTTTTGGACCGTCGATCATCCCGAGACGCGAGTATAAATATCGGAAATAGTCAAAAATTGTCGAAATTGCACTGTTTGGAAATTTGACCGGCGTTTGACCATAATTGGAGCGTTGACCCGCGTTGACTGGAGAAGAAAATCTCCACCGCCGCTGACTCGCCGGCGACCTTCATTTTCCGGCCACCTCCGGCCTTGTGGTTGGTATATTTCGAATCCTTGTTTGATTTCCTACTGTTTAGAACTTGGAATTTTGGAATTTGAGGTTGATTTGAGGGAGAACGGAAGAGATGAAGTTTGGGATTTTTCGGCCGGTCACGGCCTTGTTTGGAGGCGGCGCTCCGGTGACTTTCCGGGGTGGACTCTTGGTGGGTTTTGTTGGGTTTTGGATGGAGATCATTTCCCATTTGGTTTGGAGGGATAAGGAGACGTGACGGGGCCAGAATCGACCGGGAAAGTTTTCCGGCGATTCTTGGCCGTGGCTCTTTCGAGCTGATTTTCAGCCACGGTGGTGGTTGGATTGTGGTGACCCCTTTGGAAAAGTTGCTCGGCTTGATGGGGAGAACAGTTTGGGATTGGTGCCAACGGTTTGGCTTTTGTGGCATAGGATGAAGTGTTATTTTTCGGGTGCAGGTAAAGGCAATTCCGCGTTAGTAGCGTTACTCTGCCGAAATTTTAATGGTTTTTATTGGTCCGTGTTTTCAGAAGGGGTTCGATTCCGGTTTAGGAAACTAAATCGGGGTTGGGTCCTTTCAGCTTGGTATCAGAACATTAGATTGTCAGATTCTGTAGACTCTTGTAGTTGTGACGCTTAGAGTATTTGAGTTTGTACAGCATGACTGGAGCGATGACCCGACTAGCCATCGGTACTCATCAATGCTTCGGGTGTTGTGTGTTCTCAAATATCTGAGGTCTCATGATTACGTTCCTTCTGCTTGTACCTAATGCTTGTCTTGTATCAGTAGCATGCCTCCTCGACGTGGTCCCCATGTTGATCGGGAAGTGGATCCTGATGGGATCGCCAGACGCACGACTTGCTGATGCGAGTGTTGCGTTTGGATGAGCGTTTTGACCCTGTGGTCAAAGCTCGTACTGCTGGTGCAACTGTCTTTTCAGGTTCAGCTGATCCAGAGATTTGTGAGGCATGGTTGGTTCAGGTTGAACGAGTTTGTGAGCGTCTGCTTGTTACCCCTGAGCAGATGACAGTGGCAGCAGTTGGATTACTTGAGTCAGATGCATACTTCTGGTGGGTTAGCACCGATCAGGTACCAGTTGATACTCCGTGGACTTTGTTCTGAGATTTGTTCATGCGGAGATACTTCAACCAGGCTACCCAGCAGCGGAAGTATGAGGAGTTCACGAACTTGAGGCAAGGCAGTTTGTCTGTGCTTGAGTACCGGGACAAGTTTACCCGCTTATCTCGTTTTGTGCGTGACATGGTGGCTACTGAGGAAACCAAGTGCCGCAGATTTGAGCTGGGTTTGAACTTGAACATCAAGGGGACTCTGACTACGATGCCTCGGAACAACTTCGATGAGTTTGTCAGTGCAGCACTCCGAGGTGAGGATATCGAGAAGGAGAGGCAGATGAGGTACCAGCCTAGACGGTTTGAGGAGGGTGGACCGAGTTAGAGGCCTTCTAAGAGGCAGAGTTCTGATACTTCCGGTTCGGCTTCATCCTCGGGCAATGGACCATATCGACCACCAGCTAGTGCACCGAGACAGAGACCTAGATGGACGAGAGATCGACCGCAGCGACCACAGGCTAGTGGGGGTTCCAGCGGTTCCAGTTATCCTCGGCGTACCGATGGCACATTTGCCGTACCGAGAGAGTATCCATTATGCAACTTCTGCAACAGGCATCACTATGGTCCTTGTCAGCGAGGCCCTGTCACCTATTTTCGTTGAGGTCAGGTGGGTCACTATGCAAGGGAGTGTTTCCAACTTGATGGTGCTGGTGGTCAGGCGGCCCAGAGTTCCGGAGGAGAGCGAGGTGCCACTTCGGGAGCTAGACCAGTACCGTTTGCGAGCCAGGGCGGACAGCAGGGACAGCCTAAGCTTGGGCGACCAGCCGGGTAGGCCAGGGTTTAGCCATGACTTTGCGTGAGGGCAGAGCTTCACCGGAGGTCTTTATCGATATGTTGCATATCTTTGGTATTCCAGTACTTACATTGTTAGATCCAGGTGCCATGCATTCATTCATGTCGTATAGACTATCATCTTTAGTTACAGTACCTGCGTCTCCACTTCCGGGGTTGTGGAGAGTGTTGTATCCGTTCGGTGAGATTGTGAGTATTGGTTGGGTATATCGAGATTGTGAGATCTTATTGGAGGCCATGGTTTAGCCGCGGATTTGTTGTTGCTTGATATCGTCGACTTTGATCTGATTTTGGGTATGGACTTCTTGGAGACACATTGGGCCATGCTTGACTGTCACAAGAAGGAGGTTGCGTTTCGACGACCAGGCTTTCCGGAGATATTGTTTCGCGGTGAGAAGAACACTTCATTACCATGTGTGATTTCCGCGATGAAGGCGGATTGGATGATGAAGAAGGGTTGTGTTGCTTATTTAGCTCATGTTGTGGACACTACGACTGTTGTGCCAGATATCAGTAGTATTGAGGTTGTTTCCGAGTTTCCGGATGTGTTTCCGGAGGAGTTACCGGGTATACCTCCAGTTCGGGAGATTGATTTCACTATTGAGCTATTACCGGGTATAGGACCCATTTCTCAGACACCGTATCGTATAGCGCCAACGGAGTTGAAAGAGTTACAGGTTCAACTTCAGGAGTTGCTAGAGAAGGGTTTCATTCGATCCAGAGTTTCGCCATGGGGTGCCCCGGTTTTGTTTGTATGGAAGAAGGATAGATCTATGCAGTTGTGCATCGATTACCGGAAGCTGAATTAGGTTACAGTGAAGAATAAGTATCCGTTGCCGCGGATTGATGACTTGTTTGATCAGCTCAAGTGAGCTTCAGTCTTTTCGAAGATTGATCTCAGGTCCGGATATCACCAGTTAAGGATCCGAGAATCTGATGTGGTCAGGACAGCTTTCAGATCGCGGTATGGGCACTATGAGTTCTTGGTTATGCCGTTTGGATTGACCAATGCCCCCGCAGCCTTTATAGACTTGATGAACTGGGTGTTCAGACGGTTTCTGGACAAGTTCGTGATCGTGTTCGATCATCGATGATATTTTGATCTATTCTAGAAGTGTGGGCCAGCATAAAAAGCATTTGCGAGCGATGTTGCGGACTTTGCAGGACAATCAATTGTTTGCGAAGTTTAGCAAGTGCGAGTTTTGGCTGGACAATGTGAAGTTTTTAGGCCACGTGATATCGGCTGAGAGAGTCAGTGTTGATCCTGACAAGATCGAGGCCGTGCTGAATTGGAGTAGACCTACCAGTGTACCAGAGATCCGGAGTTTCTTGGGTTTGGCAGGCTACTATCGACGATTTGTACATGATTTTTCTCGGATTGCTGCTCCACTGACCAGGTTGACGAAGAAAGTCGTCAAGTTTGAGCGGTTTGATGCATGTGAGGAGATTTATTTACTCCTGAAGGAAAAGTTAACTACTGCACCGGTTCTAAGATTACCAGATGACAGTGGTGAATTCGTGGTTTACAGTGATGCGTCGAAGATGGGACTTGGTTGTGTGCTGATGCAGCATGGCAGAGTTGTAGCCTACGGTTCCAGGCAGTTGAAACCACACGAAGTCAACTATCCGACCCATGATTTGGAGTTGGCCGCTATTGTGCTAGCGTTGAAGAGTTGGAGACATTACTTGAACGGAGCCCAGTGTAAGATCTACACCGACCACAAGAGTCTCACTTACTTGCGGACGCAGCCAGACTTGAACATGAGGCAGCGCAGGTGGATGGAATTGATCAACGACTACGATTGCACTTTCGAGTACCATCCGGGGAAGGCCAATGTTGTTGCCGATGCACTCAGTCGGAAATCTGGAGCTTCGTTATTTTATGTGTGTGTGGCTAGAGTATCTATGTTAGCCGAGCTTCGGGCTACGGGAGCCGAGTTCGAGTGGAATGACGAGGGAGCCTTGTTAGCCAGTTTCCAGGTTCGACTCGTGTTGGTTGATCAGGTTCGGGAAGCTCAGGATTCAGATTCCTACCTGTTGGGCAAGAAGACCATGATACAGAATGGTGTGCCAACAGAATTTCGGTTGAGTGACGATGGTACGTTGTTGTTCAGAGGCAGGTTGTGCTTGCCCAGAGAGGAGAGTCTGAAGGAGATTTTGGATGAGGCCCATTGTTCGGCGTATGCGATGCATCCCGGTGGTACGAAGATGTTTCGTACACTTCGAGCGTATTACTGGTGGCGCAACATGAAGCGGGAGATTGTCGCATATGTGAGCCGATGTTTGATCTGTCAGCAGGTTAAAGCGGAGAGGCAGAAACCTGCAGGAAAGTTACAGCCACTGGAGATTCCAGTTTGGAAGTGGGTGCACATTACCACGGATTTCGTTTATCAGTTGCCGCGTACTTCGGCGGGTAATACTGGTATTTGGGTTATTGTGGATCGACTGACGAAATCCGCTCATTTTCTTGCACTTCCGGGGAAGATATCAGTGGGCAGATTGGCCAAGCTGTATTTGTCAGAGATTGTTCGACTGCATGGTGTGCCTGTGTCTATTGTTTCTGACCGAGACAGTCAGTTTACTTCCGAGTTTTGGCAGGCATTGCAGCGAGCCATGGGCACGAGATTTCGTTTCAGTACAGCTTTTCATCCTCAGACTAACGGGCTGTCTGAGCAGACTATACAGACTCTTGAGGATATGTTGCGGTCTTGCGTTTTGCAGTTTCGAGGAAATTGGAACCAACAACTACATTTGATTGAGTTCGCCTACAACAATAGCTATCAGGCCAGTATCGAGATGGCACCGTACGAGGCCCTGTACGGGAGGCAGTGCCGCACTCCGTTATGTTAGAGTGAGGTGGGCGAGCGATGACTTATTGGCCCTGATCTGGTGAAGAGCACCATAGAGGACGTCCAGATTATCCGGGATAGGTTGAAGATTGCCCAGGATTGTCAGAAGAGTTATGCGGACTTGAGGAGAAAGAGTCTCGAGTTTGATGTAGGCGATTGGGTCTTCCTGAAACTATCTCCGTGGAGGGGGGTTGTGCGTTTCGGGAAGCGTGGCAAGCTTTGACCATGGTACATTGGTCCGTATGAGATCATCGAGAGAGTTGGAACTGTTGCTTACAGGCTTGAGTTGCCAGCTGAGATGGCTCGTGTTCATGATGTTTTCTACGTTTCGATGTTGCGGAAGTACATCTCAGATCCGTCACATGTGTTAGCGCCACAGCAGCTACCGATCCGTGAGGATTTGACGTATGTAGAGGAGCCAGTACAGATTCTCGATCGTCGTGAGCAAGAGTTGAGGCACCGTGTTATACCGCTAGTGAAGGTTTTGTGGCAGAATCACTCGGTTGAGGAGGCCACCTGGGAGACTGAGCAGCGTATGCGAAAGCAATATCCTCATCTGTTCACTTGACAGGTACGTAAATTTCGAGGTCGAAATTTTTTTTAAGGGGGTTAGATTTGTGACGACCCGAACTAGAATCGGTAGAGTAATCAGCGTAATCCACGAGTTAGCGCGTAATCGTAGTTTTTCGATAATTGTATGGTTTGCCAGTTTTGATTACGAATTAATTATCGGTCGAGAATTTGAGTTAAGTCTCTTCTCGAGAGTTGTTGTACACGTGATTTCGAGTTTGTGGACGGTTCCGGATGATTTTTGCGATGTCTGAGGAATATAATATGAATATTTAAAGTTTCAGAATATCGACGAGTTTATCCGTTCATATCGAGTTTATCCGAATCGTAATAGTTATCCGTTTTAGACCGTCGATCATCCCGAGACGCGAGTATAAATATCGGGAAAGTTTTCCGGCGATTCTTGGCCGTGGCTCTTTCGAGCTGATTTCCGGCCACGGTGGTGGTTGGATGGTGGTGACCCCTTTGGAAAAGTTGCTCGGCTTGAGGAGGAGAACAGTTTGAGAGCTTGGCCGCCGGAAAATCTCTCCAGCTGATGACGCACCGCCGCCGCCGGCGGTCAACGTCGAAGCTCCAGCGACCCGTTGACTTTTTAGAATTTGATGATTTTAATGTCGTTTTACTCGTATTCGCACCCCGATCGTCGCCTTGACGTTTTTGAGTTGATTTGGGTATCGGATTTTTAGTCGAGGGTTTTGAGTGGAGATTTCGGTAATTTCGTCGATTATTTTGCACTGTGTTATATATTTCCAGGAACGGTTGATTTCCGAGGTGTGGTACAGTGTTGTGAATTGTGATTTTGATCAAATATATTTTATGATTATTCAGGGGATCGAGATCGTGCTTCGGGCGAGGGATCTTCCGCCGGGCCACGTGATTAGCGCGAGTGCGTGTTTTGCTCACCTGTGAGTGGACAATTTATTTTCACTTATTAGTCGCAAGTCTTTATTACTCGTTTTACGAGCATGAGCATGCATATGAGATTATGATTTATATGAGCATGTGTTATACAAATAGGTATTACTTATATGCATTTACGTTATATTTTATATACTTGCATAAAACTATTTATGATTTAGTTTACACAGAGTACAGTCACTGTATATATTGTTGTATCGATACACTTGCATCCCGGCTGATCCCCGAGGATGTTTACCGAGGGAGGCTGTGACCCCTGACCGGTAAAGGCCTTTACCGGGGGGGGGGGGGGGGGGCAGATGTGACGACCCGGAACAGAATCAGTAGTGCTAATCAGCTTAATTCGTGAGTTGACGTATAATTGCAGATTTCCGCCAGTTGTTTGAATCGCCGGACTTGATAACGACTAAATTATTGGCCGAGAATTTGAGCTGAGTCTCTTCTCGAGAGTCGTAGTGCGTGTGATTTCGAGTTCGTGGGCAGTTCCGGATCATTATTTGGACGACCGAGGAATGTACTATGAATATTTAAAGTTTCGACGTAATCGGGTTAAAATGACGGCCCTCTTAGCGACTAAATTACCGAACGAGAATTTGGCTTCGGATTCTTCACAGAAGATGTAGAGAATTTAATTTCGAGTCCGTGGGAACTTCCGGAGGATTATTCCGAGTTACGAAGATTAAGTTATGAATATTTCCGATTGTTGATTATTTAGTCTGTTAAAGTATGTGTTTGGGTTGAACCGTTGACTTTTTATCGGTTTGGTCAATGTGTTTGACTTTGGGTGATAATTGAAGAATACATCGAGTCGAGTTTGTTGCCGCGAGAATTATTGGAATCGGAATTACGACGAGGAAGTTACATGTGTTTGAAGTTTGTCGAAAAGATAATTACGGAAGTTTCTATTTGGGGAAGGTATAAATAGTGGGTTACCATATCAAGAAAGTCAACAGATGGCATTAATGAGGTTGACCGAGTTGACCGAGTCAACTCGGTGGTGGAGGAGGCCGACGGGAAGCAGCGTACTCCACGGCGGCGTGATGCGTTCCGGCCACCCTAGGGCTCGGCCTAGGGCTGGTTCTGCTCGGCTCAGCCCCCTCGTGGTGGTGCCGGCCACCGTTCACGGCGAGGTGGACGGTGGAGAGAGAAATTCCGGCCAAAAGTTTGAGATTTTTGGGGTTTTTGGGGCGATCCGATTCTGGCCAAATTGAGCTATAAAATGGACTGAGTTTTGTAGCCCTCATGACCATGAAGCTACCATGTAAGTTTGGTGTTCCAATTCATCTTGTATACGGAGAATTTGCGATTTGAAAATTGAGCAACAAGAATTCTTTAAATACTTGCCTCTCAAGTCAGCGCATTAATTATTCATGTCATTCATAATTTTTTAATCCAGTTTGACAAGAGCTGCCTAGTTAAAATTCTAAGCAAGCAGCTCTTACCCCTAGCCTCCTACTCTTTTAGGAGTATGGACTGTTTTCCAGCTGGCTACTTTTTGAATATTTAAATCAAGACATTATGTGATTAGGCATACAGATCTCTCCTCTTATCTGGATCTCTCCTCTTATCTCGACCAAGTTCAATCCCAGAATATTCAATCCAAATGGAGTTCACCGGCCAACAGGTGGTTTTGATCACCGGCTGCTCGCAAGGAGGTATCGGGCACGCGCTGGCACGCGCCTTCGCCGACGAAGGATGCGTGGTGGTGGCTACGACCAGGTCTCTGAGCTCCATGGCTGATCTTGAAGACGACCCAAGATTCTATCTTGCAGAATTGGACGTGGTCTCCGAGGAGAGCGTGAACAACGTTGTGTCCAAGGTGGTGGACAAGTACGGTCGAATTGATGTGGTTGTCAACAACGCTGGAGTTCAGTGCGTTGGTCCACTCGCCGAAGTGCCTCTCTCTGCTCTGCAAAACACATTCGACACCAACGTTTATGGTACTTCATATAATTTGTCTTTTGGGATTGTTTTCTCTGTACTTCATATAATTTCAACAGTGAAAGACTATATTTAATAGTGATTGGAGCTCAAATATAGCTGTTCATGGAAGGAAATGATTTCAACATTTCTTGAGCTTTAGCAAAATCTGACCTTCTGACTATGTCTTTCACTCTTTCTTAATAAAGCCTAAACTCTAAATAGTAGCTCTTTAGTTCAAATACTTCTTTCTATCAAGGTTCAGTCATGTAGGCGCTAGTGGTGTGATCTGTGTTGTTATCTGGGAGCATGTAGCTATAGATGGATCTCAGTGTTCATGGCGGTTATGCTGTCCGGATAGACTTTCAGGATGAGGAGATATAGAGAGCTAGAGAAGTTAATGGTTATAGCTATTCATCTATCTGTTATTATAGATTCTAAATTATGTTGCTTGGAATCATGTATTGCAAGGAAGAGTAGATGAACATAAAATAATAGTCAACCGAATTGCAAACACATAGCAGATGTTATTCCATGAAATTAGATAGTTGGGCATCTCCATGTTTTCAATGCTGAGTGTGGAATTTGGAGCTTACATGTTCTTCTGGTGCCTTAAGGCGCAAATGAAGCTTCTTAGTATGGTGGTCTCCAAATAATTTTATCAAGTACATTTATATTTAATCCTGACTCTTTTACTCATGCTAGCCACACCTTATTCACCTATCTACCTATGCCTATGCCTTCTTAATCAGGTTCCATGAGGTTGATACAAACCGTTGTCCCTCACATGGCATCAAGGAGAAAGGGAAAGATTGTAAATGTGGGGAGTGTTACTGTTTTGTCACCTGGACCATGGTCCGGTGTTTACACAGCATCCAAAGCTGCTCTTCAAGCACTTAGTGATTCTCTAAGGTTGGTAAAGTGCATCCCTGATTGTATCTCAGTTACTATTATTATTTGAATACCCTTGCTATGCTCAATCTACACTCCCGGTATTCAATTTTTTTGAGAATGTGTAGCTTAAGATTTTTCAGTATCAAAAGAATGATTATTAACGGGGTTGGCAGTTAAGTGAGTAAATGAAATCCACTAAATTTTCGGTCTTTTGTCTAAGTTACAGCCCAAAAGACAAATGAATATCTAGATGAAAAGAGACTGATAATCACTGTGATTTCAGCATGACATTCATTCATTTTTAAAGCTTTGTGATCACAGACTTAAGAACATTGTAGACACTACTAGTTTCAGACTCCACACACTTTCCAAATCACTAGATAAAGGAAGTTGGTAAATATAATCAGGCTAATATCAGCAAACATTCTGTGGGAAACTAGGAATGATGTCAGATGTAGTCATAGGCTCTTTCCTCTGATTCGTATGCATGAGCAAGATCTGGCTGTTTAGTTTCTTAAAGATCAACAATCATTGTATCTTTTACCTGGTTCTGGTTCTAATTTCTGTCAATTCTCAATCTTTTTTAAGATTGGAACTCAAGCCCTTTGGGATCGATGTAATCACTGTTGTGCCTGGAGGTATTACGTCAAACATTGGAAATTCTGCTTTAGCCAGCTACAACAAGATGCCAGAATGGAAATTATACAAACCTTTTGAGGCTGCAATCCGTGAGAGAGCAACCCTCTCCCAAGGACCAAAATCAACACCTTCGGAGGAGTTTGCAAAGAAGACTGTAGCTGCCATTCTGAAGAAAACTCCACCAGCTTGGTTCTCCTACGGTCACCACTCTTCCATATTTGCAATCTTGTATCATATGCCAATTTTCATTAGGGATTTTGTCCTGAGGAAAGCAATGGAACTTTGAGTTCTGTGTCCGGTGTATATCTCTAATCAGCGTTATCAAGGAGCATGAATTCTATTACCATTTTATTATGTCGAGACCGTAAGATTAAACAACAATAATAATGTTTGTATCTGTCCAAGTGCATTCTTCCTCAAGTAATCATGTATAATTTGTTGCAATCACAGTGTTTGCATGTGGAATGAGTTGAACTACCATACAAGATTGCGTTCTGTTGAAGGCGTTCTGTTGAAGGATATTTATATTCTTAGTTATGGTAGTATTTGTATAGAATAAGGAATGAATCTTATATAGTGATGTAATAGGATTCATACCAGATATATAACCTCTTACACTTCTATATATATGAAGGAGATTCTTCTTCATGAATAAAATTACGCAGAATTGCTTCCACAATCTCTATCTACTTTATCATATTTCTTAAAATACGTTATCAAGCACAACTCTAACCCTATCACCACTACCTACCGGCCTAAGACCTAGCCGATTACAAGCGTGGATTCTAAGGAGGAAAGGAAGATATCAATTGTTCTGTAATCAACTGCAAGTAAGTTTTTATAAACTCAACTTTGTCTTTTCAAATAACCTACTCTTTTCTAGGACTTTGAATTTTTCCGTTGGGATTTTGAAATAACATCTCATCCCTCCTTTCTACACCGCATCTTTCTTGAATGTGGGAATTAGGAACGAAAAGAGTTCCTTGGAACAAAAAGAATTCCTAGATGAACTAAGAGCGTTCATCGTGAACAAAGTGAATTCACAAAAATTGATTAAACAAAGAGAGTTCATAAAAGCATCGATTAACGAACAAAGAAAGTTCGTAAGACCATATACATCAAAGTAAAGGTTTAATCCAAATATTATATTGGAAAACAAATTAGTTGTGGAGGAAGTATTTTGTGACTGCGAAACTAATATATCTTATATTTACTCATGGTGTTTGATATGCAAAAGTGCATTGACACCCTACTCCAGATCTAAGAGAGAAGTAGAATAACATGTGGTTTTCCGACTTCAACCGAATTGCATCAATCATAAGATGCTTAAGCTTAGATCTATGCTCCAATTATGCGGAATGCAATTGAAGAGCAAGATCTCATCGAGAAAATCCTCTACATAATCATAATTCAACACAAGATGGGAACTAAGAAAGTTCACAATACGAATTATGAAGCGCACCAAAAAGCGGGGCGCAAGGAGCAGAACCCTTAAGGGAATTTTAGTGACACATTTTTTTGGTCTCTACAACCGCCCACACAAGGAATGACACCATAAGTTGGCACAGGAAGGTCATGATCGATGACCATGATAGAGGAAGCGCCGGCCATGGAGGCCGTGGTGACGAAGGAAGCCATGGAAGCTGAGGTACCAATGCTAAAAGAGGCAAGGATAAGATGCATAATGTTTCTCGAACCAAAGGAGTCTACTTGATCCTAGAACACAACAGTTTTCGGAATTATTTTCTTCATATTATTGTACAAATTATTCGACATAGCTATAGGTCCTAAAAAATTATGAAAATTTGTTGAAGTGTTCACATACGTGTCGAGTTCGGATCTGCAAAATTTCGTTGCATTATGACACACCAATAATTCGGCAGAAATTTGACAAGCCAGCATGCTCAGATAGAGCTAACCTCAATCTCAACATGTGGGCTAACCTCAATCTCCAGATCTGTGAATTTAAGGATCAAATAAACAAAGAAACAGAATATGGAGATAGAGCTAACCTCAATCTCAACATAGCACACTTCAAAATTGGCAGAGACTCGACTGAAGAGAACCAGATTTTGATTAGAGCTTTATGTTTTTCATGTAAAAAGGCGTGTGTAGTATTATGTTTGACAATGTTGGTCAAGTACTTTGGATTAACAAACTATGATGTATCATGTTGGCTTATTAATTAAGGCACCATTAAAATTTTCTGTGTTATATACATATTTTGTGGTTACTACAAGTCTATCTTCTACTATGGCTCACCTTAGTAACTTGTGATGTCTAGAACAAGAGATTTTCGATAAAGGTATTTGAGCAGACCTTGTGTCTCACCTACATTGATCTCTCTTCGCCTGGTCATGAGTGAAAATAGCTACCAAAAATTTTTTAGATGGTCTAGTAATGTTTCTACCAAACTCCGCGAGGATTTCTAGTAGAAGTGCGGGTGGGGCTACTTCGGGTGATCTGAGTTGTCGCGCGTATATCGTCATTTACCTACTATTAAGAGTTATACACCAAACGGACGTTAGGAGTCTTGACGGGGTGTTCTCGCCTTCGACTCTCCGATGCTCTAGTTAGTGTATGAACTATAACAGTAGTATTGGTAGAGTAACGGGCGTACCTTGTATCTGTCATAAATGTGTTGCTTATATTGTCGGTTGAGTGTGTGGTCTTTTGTTGTTCTTCGATGTGGGATCCTGTTTGTTTGTACATGACTTGTCTTGGTACCTTCTGTTTGTTGTTCCGAACGTGTGGGCTTTCGGATGGTGTTGCTTCCTTTTTGAAGTTTGGAGCCTGTGTTGTTGTGTTGTGTTTGGTCTGAGCTGCGTTGACCCGTTTGGAGTGACTAAGTGTGCGATAGTTATGTGTTACGGGATCACACACTAACAAGTCCCCCAAGTCCTCAAGTCAAGGGAATCAACTCTTGATTGGGGAGTTGCAAAGCTTTTTCCGGATTACACACGTGGTCACTCGAGTCCCCCAACTCTCCGATGAAGAGCTGGTTTTGAGGTCAAATGTCGAATGTTCGTGTCGTGGGGATACTTGTCTTCTTCACTCGTCCCGCGATAGTGCGTACATTTGTTGCTGTTCCGCTATCGGGGAGGATTCTGAAACTTGATGTTGCTGTTTGGATCCGCTTATGTGGCGACAAGTGGTGTTGTTACTCGTCCCATGATAGCGCAAGCATAACTGCCACTTGACTATCGTTATTGCTTTATCGGGATGATGCGTAATGGGATGTCCCAACCCTCAGTCTGTTAGCCCCGATCAATGGCACAGGTCATGATGGTATCCACTGTGCCCATGATAGCGCAAGCATAATTGCCACTTGCCTATCGGTATTGCTTTATCGGGATGATGCATAACGGGAGGTCCCAGACCTCAGTCCGTTAACCCCGATCAGTGGTGCAGGTCATGATGGTATCAACCGTGCCCATGATAGTGTAAGCATAATTGCCACTTACCTATCGGTATTGCTGTATCGGGATGATGCATAACGGGGGGTCCCAGACCTCAGTCTGTTAGCCTCGATCAGTGGCGCAGGTCATGATGGTATCAACCGTGCCCATGATAGCGCAAGCATAATTGCCACTTGCCTATCAGTATTGCTCTATCGGGATGATGCGTAACAGGAGGTCCCAGACCTCAGTCTGTTAGCCTCGATCAATGGCGCAGGTCATGATGGTATCAACCGTGCCCATGATAGCGCAAGCATAATTGCCACTTGCCTATCGGTATTGCTCTATCAGGATGATGCATAACGGGAGGTCCCAGACCTCAGTCCATTAACCCCGATCAATGGCGCAGGTCATGATGGTATCAACCGTGCTCATGATAGCGCAAGCATAATTACCACTTGCCTATTGGTATTGCTCTATCGGGATGATGCGTAACGGGAGGTCCCAGACCTCATGATAGCACAAGCATAGTTGACATTTGCCTATCGGTATTGCTATATCGGGATAATGCGTAACGGGAGGTCCCAGACCTCAGTCCGTTAGCCCCAATCAATAGTGCAGGTCATGATGGTATCAATCATGCCCATGATAGAACAAGCATAATTGCCACCTGCCTGGACTCCGAAACGATGTTGCTGTTTTCGAAGTGGGCCCCTCTTGTCTTTTCATATTCCAACCTTTTCGGCTTCGTATCTGTCGCTTGACATGCTCGCGTGTCAGACGGTTTTTTTCAATTGTTAGCTGCATGCGTGACGCGTGGCGCGCCGAATTCAAAGCAGCAGGGTAATTATTTTTGGCGGGAGCGGGTGAGGCGTGTGAGACACGTGTCGTAATCCTGCGGTTGGAAGCGCTGAAAATAAACGGTAGGCGTTCGCCTAGGGTTAGTTTCGCTGCCTATAAATAGTTTGGTATTTTCACTTTCACCTTTTACACTTTTGCTGCTCAAACTGAAACTCTGCGAAAACGTTCTCTCGAATCTGCTTGTTATCAATTTGGAGTGTGTTTGCCTGCTATCTCGTGAATCTTCCTCTTATCTCTTTAAAGGTAATTTTCTTGTTCTTGTTGCTTTTTGAAAACTGTTTGTGGTGATTTCTGGATTTTGTGGTTTTGTTATTGTGGAGTATTAGTTGGGTAAGGTATGGCACTCCTTTGTGTTGGTGCTTAAAAGGATTTCTGGGCTTTTCTGGGTGTGTTGCGAAGAACATCCACTTGTTCTTGAGGTTTTTGTTGTTTTGGGTTTTTGATCAGTTTTTGGGTTTTTCGAAAAGTGGGTGCTTGTTTTTGCTGGGGGATTGGGGTCGCAGCACTTTATGCATTCGCAGTTTGGCTTATGCCCTGTTTGTTTTTCTCTTAGGACCATGGAATTGGTAGCTATATCCAGCGATGAGTCCCCTCCGCAAACCCCTAGGTTCTGTATAGGGTCCCGTGGTTCATCCTATAGTGTTTCGGACTCTTCGTCCGATAGCGTACTGAGCGTCTCCCTATTATCCGTTAACGCCAGTGGTGCTTTGCGTAGGTCGTCAGTGCCGAATATGAAGCAAAGTAGATCGATGGTTGGGCGGTCCGAGCAGCCAGGTGCTTCGATGGGGCAGAGTGGTGAGGCCTCATCGTCTTTCGGAGGGTCGGATGGTTACGTTGTTCTCCCGCTCGATGAACGGGCGTCTGGGACTGCCCTTCCCGTGCTTCTACTGGGCGAGCCCATGTTGTGGCGACTTGCGGATGGTCAAGTTGTGCAGGAGCCGGAGGGGTCCCCGTCTATACGAGAGATCGAGCAGCGGTACCGGGATTACCATATTCTCCGTACGGTGAAGCTGAGGGCCCTCCGTCAAGTTGAGTCGTTCACACGCCCTCCGCGTGGCTACGTTTGCGTGAGCGAGTTTCAGCTCAAGGCAGGGTTGAAGCTTCCCCTCCACCCATTCTTTCAGTATGCGCTCGCCCTCTTCAATATCATGTTAGGCCAATGCGGGCCGACATTGACGGACGGAGATCGGGCATGTATCTGATCATCTTTCACAACATCTGGAAGCTTAGTGGGCTGCAGTTCCCCACACGGACAGATATCGGGAATTTCTTCCATTTAAAATATTATCCCCGTATGAAGGACAATGGTACGATAACGGTAGAGCCCCGAATGAAGTGGTGGTTAACGGAGCCCCCTTCCTCTTCCACAGCCTGGCGTAGGTATCATAGTCTTATCGGAGACGAGTGGGAGTTCGACAAGCCGGATGGTGCTCTATCACGTGGGCACGATCAGATACATCGAGTCCTCGAGTCTTTTCAACTGCTAGGTGTGGTGTTGTAGTGTTAGCTAACGGCATTTGCTTTCTTTGAAGTTCTGTATTTGTGCTTGCTAATGCGTTTGCGTTTTTGTAAACCAAAGTGCGTACCCTCTCACGCCTTTAGAGGAAAAGCGGTTGGCGCGGATTAAGTTTGCCTTCGACCCCCACTCGGACCTGCGAAATTTCTGGGCAGCCAATCACTGGGAGCTTGTCGAGCGTTGCGGTCTCTCACGCCCCCCTGGTATGTTTCTTTCCTGTTTACTGCGTTTGTTCATTCCGTTTGTGTGGGTTGTCGGGCTTACCCTTGTATTTTTCTTGTTGCAGCCAAGATGAAGAAGTCCAGATCCTTCACTAAGCAGGATGTCACCCACCAACATATGTTGGTGCTCATGGAGAGGGCCTGGCAAGCCCGTATGGTCGTTGAAGATGTGAGCGGTCGTCTTGTGCAAGGTAATACTCCCCAGGGCGTGCTGCACCCTCCGAACTGCAATCAGTACCTCGATCCAGTACCGGAGGTGGACGAGGAAGTTCAAGCCATGGGAGTGACTTTCGGGGTCCCTACCGCTACTACCGAGGTACGGGGTGAAGAAGTGGCCCCTGACACTCGAAGGGGGGAGGAGGGTGAGCAGGCCCGAAAGGATCACCTCCACCAGGAGAAGGAGACGCGCAGTAAGGAGCGCTGCGAGCATCGTGTTGAGCGCAGGGATAGGCGCGCGAGCCAAGGCAAGTCCCTCTCCACCAATATGGGCTCCTCCAGGAGTTCATTCGAGCTCTCCCTTATCCGCCAACCTGGAGAAGCGGATGCTCGCCGGTCTGCGCCCTCGGCGAGGAGGCCGGATGGTCAAGGCACTTCGAGCCGTCCACTGAAGTGCTCCTGTGGTCCGTTCACCGATGCCACCCCGGCCATCACTGTCGTGGTGGCAGGCGAAACGGCTCTCTCCTCATTGTTTATTGCCCGTATCCAGAGCTCAATGGGTACGGGTATCGAATCCTTCCAGAAGTGGCGTCAGTTGGGTGCCGATCCGAGTGAGTCCCTCAATGCTGCGTTTGACACCTGCACGCAGCTCCAGCACCAACTCTTCCTCATCAAAGGGCTCGAAGGGTCAATGCTGCAGACCACAATGTTATCCAAGGCAAAGGCCGAGAACAGGCGTCTGCAGGCGGACGTTGGCAAGCTGCAGCAGGCTCTAACGAAGTCCACCGACATAGCCAATCGGATGATCGCCTGAGTGAAGGAGGACTTCTCCTCACTCGTGCTTCCGTTCGTGAAGGTGGACGAGTTTGAGGTGTGGCAAGCCGCTGAGGCTGAAAAGCTGAAGCGTTCACTCGAGGAGCCTGAGGTCGCTGCGCCTGCTGATGGGGTGACGGAGCCAGGTGGTGGGGCTGATGCAGTAGATGGGGCTAACTAACAACTTTTGTTTTCTTTCTTTATAGATTTTTTTTTTTTTTGCTTTTGCGCCTGCTTGCGTTTTGCTAGACATGTAAAGTTTTTGGAATATATCTAAGTACCTTTGTTTCGTTTACATTGCTTGTCTGAATGCGTTTGATGTATATTTATATTGTTATTGGCACAAAACAAAAACGTGTGATCGTGCATATACAAAAGGTTACACAATCACTAGATGTACGCACGTTAGGGCCATGCAAACATAGGCAGATGAACACCTAGTGGAAATATTTCCTCAAGTGCTGCGTGTTCCAGGGGTTACCTATCCTCCTTCCGAACATGTCCTTGATGTAAAATATACCTGGGCTTACGACTGTATTGATGATGTAGGGACCTTCCCATGACGGGCGTAAGCCTTTTGGTTTCGTTTGGATTGCATTCATGACCCAGTCCCCCAGTTGAAGCGGGCGCTCCTTCACGCGTTGGTTGAATAGTCGAGCGACTCGCTGCTTGTTTGCAGTGTTGTGAAGATGTGATGTGTCTCGTCTTTTCTCTAGGAGGTCTTTGTCGAGTATAAGTCCTTCTCCATTGGTGGTGGGGTCGTAGCTTTCAATTCTTGGGCTCCTGTATGTGAGCTCGAGTGGTAGTACGGCCTCCGTTCCGAATGTGAGGCTGAACGGGGTTTCTCCTGTTGATGCCGTTGCGGTCGTTCGGATTGACCATAATATTTCGGGGAGTAGTGTGGGCTATCGTCCATACCAAACGTCTCCTTTTTCGATGAGTTCGAACTTCTTCTTGATTCCCTCCTTGATGATTTTGTTTGCCACGTCTACCTGCCCGTTTGTCTGAGGATGTGCTGGCGATGCAAATATTAGATTGGTGCCTTGCCTCTTGCAGAATGCCTTGAGCTCGTCGTTGTGGAATTGTGGCCTGTTATCGGTGATGATGTTGAGTGGGGTGCCATAGCGACAGTAGAGAAAACGCCACAGGAATCTCTTCACCTTTTCGGTCGTGATTTTGACCATCGATTCAGCCTCGATAAACTTGGTGTGGTAGTCAATGATCACGATGATGTATCGATATTGGCCCTTAGATTTCGGAAGTTCTCCGATGAGATCGAGTCCCTATTGTGCAAACGGAATAGGAGAAGTGAGGATCAATAGGGGAACCGCGGGCGCGTGATTTTTGTGTGCGTATAGTTGGCATTGGTGGTAGGTCATAGTGATTGCGGTTGCATTTGCATGGATGGTAGACCACCAAAATCCACTTCGGAGTGCCTTCTGTGCGATGGAATGTGCTCTCGCGTGGTGGCCACATATGCCCGAATGGATTTCCCTGAGTATCTTGTCACCTTGCTCCGGTATAACACATTTGAGATTGGCCCACGTCTTCCCTTGTCTATACAGGCTATCGTGTCGGATGCTAAAGTTGACTGCTCTGGCTATGATGTTTCGCGCTTGTACCCGGTCTACTGGTAGTTCGCCCCGTGTTTTGTATTTGATGATTGGGTCCATCCAACTGGTTACGTGTGGCTCGACCGTGAAGATTTCTTCTGGCGTTTTCGTGATCCTTGGTCTCTTTAGGACTTCCACTACTCGTTGCCCTGGCTCCGTTTATACGAGCGATGTTGCTAAACGAGTGAGTGTGTCTGCCTTGGTGTTTCTTCCCATTGGGATGTGGTTGATGTTGAAGAAATGGAGCTTGCTTAACATTGTGCGTACGTGGTCAAGGTACACCGTCATCGTATCGCCATTCGTCTTGAAGTCGCCCCGGATTTGGATGACGACTAGTTGTGAATCACTGAAGATGTTAATGCTTGGGGCCTCAAAGTTTTGGGTCAGTTGTACACCGGCGATAATTGCTTCGTATTCGGCCTCGTTGTTTGTTGCTTTGAATTCGAACCTTAGCGCGTATTCTGCTCGTACGCTTCCCGGCCCAGTCAGGATGATCTCAGCCCCATTGGTATTCTTGGTGCACGATCCGTCCACGTAAAGGTTCCATGGTGATTCGGGTGTTAGGGGTTCTTCCTTGGGAGGCTATGTGCTAACGGGCGGCGTGTCGAGGACAGGCCGTATTGCCTCTTCGGCCTCTGTGTACTCGGCTATGAAGTCCGCGATAGCTTGTCCCTTTATTGTTGTTCGAGGCGCATAATGGATGTCGTATTCACTTAGCTCGACGGCCCATCTCGTTAAACGACCACTGTGGTCGGGTGATTGCAATACCTGTCGTAGTGGGACATTGGTAAGAACGTGGATGCTGTAGGCCTGGAAGTATGGCCTGAGTCGCCTTGCTGCTATAACGAATGCGAGTGTCACCTTCTCGATCATTGGGTAACGGGTCTCGGGAGGTGTCATGCCCTTTCCGGCAAAGAAGACTGGTAGTTCGGAATTTGTTTCTCTCCGAACCAGGGCCGAACTGACGGCCGTTAGAGAAGTGGACAGGTATAGATATAGGGTTTCTCCCTTTATGGGTCTACATAAGAGAGGGATTGAGGCGAGGTATTGCTTGATGGATGCGAATGTGGCTTCACAGTTGGTTGTCCAAACGATGCTTCGCTTGTTTGTCTTTCGGAGGCCCTTGAAGAATGGTGCGCATTTGTCGGAGTAGCGGGAGATGAAGCGATTAAGGGATGCTAGTTTTCTTGTTAGGCTTTGGAGTTCGGCCTTAGTCGTGGGGGGTTACATGTCTAGTATTGCTTTGACCTTTGTTGTTGAGGCTTCGATGCCCCCCTTGCTGATGATGTATCCGAGAAACTTGCTTGTTGTTACGCCGAACGTACATTTGGCGGGGTTCAATCGCATACCATTCTTGATCAGGAGTTCGAGTACGGTTCGTAGGTGTTCGGGATGATCCGTTGCTTTGGTGCTCTTGACCAGTATGTCGTCAATGTAGACTTCTACAATTTCGCCCGTTATCCCGTCAAATATGATGTTCATTAATCTTTGGCAGGTAAAGCCTGCGTTCTTGAGGCCAAACGGCATAACTACATAACAGTAGAGCCCATTGTCCGTTGTGAATCACGTGGCCTCCTGGTCCTCAGGGTTCATGAGGATCTGGTTGTACCCCAAGTATGCATCCATCATGGATAGTAGTTCGTGCCCGGCAGTGGCGTCTACGAGCTGATCCATCGGGGGTAACAGGAAACTGTCTTTCGGACAGGCCTTGTTCAAATTACTATAATCTACGCATATGTGCCAAGATCCGTTGTGCTTTTTGACCATGACGGCGTTAGAGATCCATTTCGGGTAGTCGACTTTTCAGATGAAACCGATTTTCTGCAGCCTGTCTACCTTCGCGTGCATAGCTGTATATCGTTCATGGTCATACACCCGCCGTTTCTGCCTTATTGGCTTTGCAAGTGGGCTGATGCTGAGTTTGTGGGAGATAATGTTTGGGGCGATTCCGGGCATGTCCGCGTAAGACAATGCAAATACCTGCTAGTAGTCCGTTAGGACCTGAATTAGTCAAGCCGCTATGTCGGGTTCTAACTGTGCGCCGATGCGAATTGTGCGCTTCGGGTGTTCGCGAGACAGTTGTATCGTACGTTGCCCTTCTCGCTCCGTGGCGGGACGGATAGCGTTCAGTCCGTCACGCGGGTAATCAAGTTGTTTCTCTTTGGGAGAGCACTCTGCCACTGCAAGTACCTCCAGTCGCGTGTTGTCTTTGTCCGGTCGAACAATTTTTCCACTGACCATGCCGATTCCATAGTCTGTCAGGAATTTTGCTAGGAGCATGTGGCCTGCGATGATCAATTTTAGCTTTGAGATACCCGGCCGCCCAATGATCATGTTGTAGGATGTGCAGAGGTCTATGATAACGAAGTCTGTTCTGATCTCGCTCTGGGGGGTTCCCGGTGCTCTGATGCCGAATCGCATGTAGTCGCTACCGAGAGGGTAAGTGGTTTCACCTGAGAAGTTGGCAATGCTCTCATGGTCCTGCGTCATCTTGCATTTTGGGCGCTTGAGGCCCTCGTATGCCTCCCGAAAGATGATGTTGACGGAGGCTCCGTTATCAATGAGGATGCGCTTGACTAAGTATCGGTCCACCATTCCGTCAATGATGAATGGGAGCGTGCCATTCCAGTTGCCCTCTTCTTCGTAGGTGAAGATGATTGGAGGCCAATCCTTCCTGCCTGCCCTTGGTGGATTTCCAGGATGTACCGCAAATACGTCCCTAGGTCAGGGTTCTTCCCATTCCTGTGGGTATTCAGCCTTCCGCTTTCCTCCTGAGATGTTGTTAATGGTACCCCTCGTTTGTATGTCTGTGGCCGGGCATTCAGCGTTCGTTACTCGGAAGATCAGCGTTCCCTCTATGTGCAGTCGTTCGATTTCTCTGGCTAGGATTTCACAGTCGTTGGTGTTGTGGGTATTCGAATCATGATACATGCACCACGTTCCCCTATTTTTTCGCATATGGGCGATGTCGGGCGCCCTAGGCATGGGCGGGTAGATTTGTTGTTTATTCTGTTTGAGCACTTCCTCGTTTGTACCCTAGGTAATGGAGAAGACTGTGCGTCGCTGGTGGGGATCTCTGGGTGGTGGTGGGTTTCGTGGTGGCGAACGTTCGCGATACGCTTGCCGATACTGTTTGTTGTTCTTGTGCTCGCGAGAGTGATCTTCGCGCTTGCGGGATATGGTGGGCTGTGCTTTTGGCGGTGGGTCCTTGGCCATATGGGGGGACGACGGGTGGTCTTGTGCGTAGCTGTGTGTCTTCGAGGTCGTTGTTGCGCTTGGGCCTTGCGCCCCGTACACATGGGTTTCCACCAGTGCCTTTTGGACGATTAGGTCGATGATCTCGTCATACCCTAAGTGGTTCTTTCTGACCATCTTCTCCACGAACGGGGTTCCCGTTAGGTTTTCTAATAGCGCCATTTTTGCTACGTTCTTGTCGAAGTTCCTGCACATATTCGCAAGGGCCCTCCACCGATTGATGAAGCCGGATAGGTTTTCATTGTCCCCCTAACGGATCTTTAGAAGCGTGCTGGCAGTGTTATACTTGCCCTGTAGCCGGTATCACATAAGGAAACACTCTATGAGCTCTTCGGATGAGCGAATGGATCCCGTGGGCACCTCGTAGAACCAGTTTCGTGCCTTTTCCGTCAGTGTCTCCTGGAACAGGAAACAGAGGGTTGCGTCCGAATACCGGGTACCTGCGGTGGCGAATTGATATTCGTCGATGTGTGTTCGTGGGTCTCCCTTCCCATTGAACCTACTGATCTTGACGGTTTTGGAATACAGATCCCTGCCCTGTGCCAGGATATCGTCCAACAAGGGGCTCACACGGGGAGTGTACATTCCTTTTGACCCGGTGTGCGTGCTTTTCTTGAGTGACATGATTTCGGCCTCCATCTCTGCGATTCGCCAGAGCATGGAATTCTCAACTGTCGTGGTAGGTTCCTCTCATCGTACTCCCGTATTCTTTCGGGCGGTGGTGGAGGTCCCAGGAGTCGGTTGTTTCGCAGTCCCCATGGTGGGTCGATTCTGATGACTTGCCTGCTCGTTCCTGGCTCCTCCGTTGGTCCTAATTCCTCTCGTTGGGTCTCCTGGCTCTGGATGAATGCGTCAAGTCGATCCTCCAAGCGCTGTTGGGCTTGGCGTTCCTGGTCTCTTTCGGTTCGGACCGTTTGGAGTTCCTTCACGAGGTGGGCTGCTGCTTCATCCTCCGTCAGGTCGTTGATGTTGCTGATCGCGTCTACGAGCGCGTCTCTTGTCTTCCGGCTTTCGGGTGTAATGTGGTATGTCGCCATCTTTGCTGTTATGGTTTTGGGTGGTTTATGATTGCTCATTTCCCACAGACGGCGTCAATTGTTTCTACCAAATTCCGCGAGGATTTCTAGTAGAAGTGCGGGTGGGGCTACTTCGGGTGATCTGAGCTGTCGCGCGTATATCGTCATTTACCTACTGTTAAGAGTAATACACCAAACAAACGTTAGGAGTCTTGACGGGGTGTTCCTTCCTTCGACTCTCCGACGCTCTAGTTAGTGTATGAAGTGTAACAATAGTATTGGTAGAGTAACGGGCGTACCTTGTATCTGTCATAAATGTGTTGCTTATATTGTCGGTTGAGTGTGTGGTCTTTTGTTGTTCTTTCGATGTGGGATCCTGTTTGTTTGTACATGACATGTCCTGGTACCTTCCGTTTGTTGTTCCGAACGCGTGGGCTTTCGAATGGTGTTACTTCCTTTTTTAAGTTTGGAGCCTGTGTTGCTGTCTTGTGTTTGGCCTGAGTTGTGTTGATCCATTTGGAGTGACTAAGTGTGCGATAGTTATGTGTTACGGGATCACACACTAACAAGTAACTAGAAATTCATTCATGTATCAATCGAGATAGCTAAGAGTGCTTATATCCACGAAAAACATCACAAACCAGAAAACTGAATCTGCCTCTGCAGATCAATCAGCTTCGATGACGAACTGGTATCAAACAAGAATGAACCAACATATGAATGGCATATTGTTGGAAAAATACGGATGCATACTTTTCAGAACTAAGTCCATAATATCGATAGCTAATTTCTAGAAAAAGTTATTTTCGTTTTACTGGACAGAGCTCAGAAACAGGGTAAATAGAATCTGATCAGCAGATCAGTTGGTTTTGACATAAAACTGGGATTGACTCGGAACGATTCAGAATATGAGTAATATATGGTTGGAAAGATACAGATGTCTAGTTTCTGGAAATTTATCCAAATCATCAGTAGCTATTTTCTAGAATACGGAGGTCAGCCAGTCTCATATCAAAGGCAGAGCCAGAGAAGGCCCTTCGATGGGTTGAGGATTACCTCGATAGATCGAAGGCAGATCCAGATAAGGCCCATCGATGGGTCAAAAATTAAGCCCAGAAACCAAAATTTTGAGTTATTGTTCGGTTTTTTCTCATGCAAGACTTGTTTCTTTGCAAGTATTTCCCCTAAGAACTTTGAATGTCTCATTGAAGTGGGAATTACATATATTATGTTATGAAATAGACAACTTATATTGACTTTGTGCCTTGTCGATTATATTTCTATATGATGAGAATGAACATAGGTCTTCTCATCATCTATGCCAACAACTTTCAAGTGAGAATGGATATGAGTTTCTTTGCATTATCTCTAATTATTGCGGTATGATCCGAATATTAGAGAAACTTATGTGACAGCCAAATGGGCTATGTAAGACATCTAAAAGAGAGTTATAGAATCAAATCATGTCATGAGAGATGACTTATAGGATTCAGACACATATAAGGCTTTGACACGACAGACTGAGATATCCAGGTCGTGATATGATGGTCCAGATTTTGAGAAAGTCAATCAGACATCCCTTCTTTCAAGTGAAAGGAAGTAAGAACCAGAGTTGGTTCATAAGAGAGTGGAGTTGGGCACCATTCAGTGGTGGCTCCATCGTCCAAACGTCGATTAGTGATCGACGCCTCTTCCCCCAAGAGGAGAAAACTAGACGTCAAGGATGGCGTACTAGTCTGTTATCCTGCTTCCGAAGTCCATGGAAACTCCAAGCCTCAACCAAAAATCCTCATTGATTATTTTTAACGGTTCATCACTCATTATTACAAAGCCTATTCATTTGAGAAATTAGGATTGAGACCATTCTATGCAAATGACACATATATTCTCACTATATAGAATCTAAGGCGATTCTATGGAACGATTCAACCAACTAGTGGACCACTACAATTTTTTGTGGTGTTGGTCATAATGCAAACATGTTGGTCACATGTTGTGTTATCGTCCACTTATAATGCTGCTCAAACTTCTAGCTCAGATCATATGACTGCGGGCTCACTACCCGAATCATTCTATTGATAGTTGATTCGACTTAATAATGCTACAGAGTTTACATCAAAGTTTTGTTGATTAATATTGCACATCATTGAGACTTGATATTGGTATCATACTCTCATGAACAAACCCAAATGGTCTCACGAAAAATGACTACGATGATAGCTTGAACATTGGTGATATACACCAATATTTTATGCTTAGGGTTATGCAATATCATACGTAGCTATGCTACATTGTCTACGATACACCATCACTCAATCTTGTTTTGTGCAGCTAGTGACTGTGTGCGAAGATAATGTCTCGCACTTGCGCATATATGTGACAAAATTGTTGTGCCACAGCACATTATAATGGGTCAATTGAGATGAATGAATATTTATGTTGGACATAAGTCTCTAACTATAATCCGCTATGAGAACCTTGACAGGCGATCTATTTACCGCTAGCTTTGGAGGGTTGTCACTTTGATAAGACAGTCTTCTCGTCGTTAGGAGGAGATAAAAACAAACATGTTCAATAGGAACAACAGTAAAGGTTGTGTTCTCATTATGTCTCATCATGATCCCAAACGATAGAACGTAACAGATTCAATGCCTGATGCGTTTCTAGTATCGTGAAAGTTACGAGATCACATATACTTGCTGCAAACATGCTTGTAAGGATTTATCTCCCCTTATGAGAGGACACGTCGCCACTAAAGAGAAGTTGATTATGGCGCTGCCACCATAGAATGTGGCATGGTGACGTCACAAAGTGGCATAGTGTCGTCACAGGCCATAGGTTCCGCTGGAGAGCGTAAGAGACCCAAATGTTCGATAAATACTCGTCCAAGGAATGGAGCGAGTTTGGCACAATATGATCCATTGATCATTGATACTCTATTCCATCATATGGTTATCATTAAAGGACGTCTTAATGTTAAAACCAATTACTCGCAATATAGAGATCTCTATAAAGTACAAATTACAGTAGTGTACATGAGAGCATGGAATTTTGAGACTCATTAAACATATCTACGTTGAAACTCCCGAAAGAAGTAGTAGTTAGCCTATATGGAAAGGTAGTTGGGTTGGTGATGTTGACACACCCAAGTGTAAAGCCTATCAAAATGGATATTTGTTAGAAAGCGTGATGAGAATAAAGATATTATACTCGCCTCATGGTGTAAGGCTTCTCACAACGCTCTGGAATCGACTACGATGAGATAAATTCTCTCGTAATGGATGTCATTGCACTCCACTACCTTGTCAGCTTGGTAGTTTCTTAAAAACTTGACATGCAGCTTATAATCATGGGCATGACATATCTCTATGGGGATCTAGAATAAGAGATAGATGTGAATGTCTCAGATGGACTTCATTTACCCAAATGAAGTGGCTCAAGACCACAGAGCGCGTTTGTAGTGAGATTAAAATGTTCACCAAGTGACTACTTGATTAGAAAGAGATATGCCCGTGCGTGTTCATTTAAAAGGCAAGTTCAGGATTTGTAAAGTGTTTGAAATCTGAATTTGAAATGAAAGATCTTAGGAAAACACGGTTTTGTCTCGAATAAAGGAGTCAAAACTAGTGATGGGAACTCGAGCACCGTAATGATGAGATTTTCCATCATTGGCTTATACTCTAAGATATGTTGCACTTTATGATAATAAAGTGAAGTCTATGAGTACTCTCATGATCTGCTATAGTCTTGACCCTTAGAGGGATCCGTTTTGGTCCAAGGGATGATGACGAAGACGTATTAGAGGTTGAAGTGCCTAATCTAAGTGCAAGAGTGTACTTAGCATAATACACAAGACTTAGCTCCTCATCATTATTGAACTTGATAGATAGATGAAGCTATGCACCCACGCAATGCCATTTGGAATGGTTTAAAGACAATCTTTTAGTATCAAAGAGTATGAAAAATATGAGCTTAATCTATCCCTACAAAAAGACCATAAAGAGAGTGGCGTTGGAAGTAAGGGCACCACAAAGAGAGTGGCGTTGATTTTCCTTCACCCCCTACACCAACAATCCTTGTGATGTGTTGGCAAGTTTTGCTGAAGTTGCATATCTCTCTGATCCACACAAAAGTTGTTCCCAAGTTGGTTATGTCTTTACCATGGGTAACACCACGATATCTTAAAGTCTAGAGAGTAGACATGTCACTACATAAAGTTGTTATTGAGTGCATATGGTTGAGGTCCATAAGTGCACATATCAAAGATCAAGTGGTCTATGAATCACCAATGATGAACCTAGCTACATGCATTATAAGGATAATGTTACTTGCATCAAGGTGATGAAGCTAGCTTACATGTAGAGCAACAATACCAAACATATATTGCATAAGTTATTCTATAGTCAGCAAACAATTGCAACTCCTCAAGGTTATGGTTGACCAAGTTTGCTTTGAGGATAATGTGGCAGACTTTTTAAGTCATTGGCCAAAATTTCACAGTTGAGAAGCATGTGAAGAGCATAGGGTTTCTTAGCTTATCTAACCTACCTTAATTGTTGACATCGGGGGGAGATGCAGGCTTCAGGGGGAGTCTGACATTCACATGAGCGTTTCTAAAATGTGAATGACACGTTGTACTCTGACTAAGGTTGTTTTTATCCCAAAGGGTTTTTATTACTTAGCAAGGTTTTAATTAGGCAACATGGTTATGTGTCATATCATCGTTTACGATGAGCTGCACGCTTTTACTTGGCGAGATCACATTTTCTCCTGCAAAGATTTTTGGCTCGGCAAAGTTTTTGATGAGGCATCATAGAAGCAATGAAGAAGCGTCACCCACCATAACCTGCACAGGGGGGAGTGTTGAAGGATATTTATGTTCCTAATTATAGTTGTATTTGTAGAGAATAAGGGAATGAATCCTATGTAGTGATGTGATAGGATTCAAACCAGATATGTAACCTCTTGTACTCTCCTATATAAAGGAGTTTTTTCTTCATGAATAAAGTTATGCATAATTGCTTCTACAATCTCTATCTACTTTACCATATTTCCTAAAACATGTTCCTAATTGAATCCCAACTTCCCAAGAGCAAAAATATACGTTTCATACATGTGTATAGATACACATCAAATTGTATAGAGCTTGTTATGCCAACGAGCTCTGTTACATCACGGTAGAACTTTGAGGCCTGCAAATTAGTATTATGGTGGCCAAGAATCAACAAGGTTCAGGCATAGTGAGATGAAAAAATGCCTTAGACAAGCCACAGTTGAACTTCAGGTTTCATCTATATGTACACAGCTACTAAGTATTACTCATAAAGTGTTCTGAACGCTATATATATATGCTCAATACTCTCATGATATACCCCCAACCTGAAAGAGCAGACTTCAGAGTAATTCTCCAGAAGTTCGATTCAGAAGATGATGGTTAAAATCTGATGACTAATTTTTGATTAATCTTAACAAAGAAAATGCTTGCACAGGAAAGAATGACCAAAATGAATAAACAAAACTTTAATCCTTTTCCTGAGGGTAAAAAATAAAGCTCACATTGATTATACTGCCTACCTAAGTATTCAAAATCACTGAGAGTGATGAGGAAGGCTATAATACACCATTCCAAGTGGTTGATGTGGTCGGAAATTAGGAGGTTGTTGGATCAAGGGTATTTGTTGCTGCTGGGTAATTGTTGTGGGCTGCTGGTTCACTTGCAAGGATTGTTGAGACAAAGGCACCATCGGACTAACCATATGAGGTGGGGGTGGTGGCGGTGGTCCTAGTGGCATAGGTGGTATGTTGCCGTATACATATTGAGTCATGACACCTCCTGATGGCTGTAGATATTGTTGTGATTGTAGGTTTTGAAGCATATGAAATTGAGCTTGTGAGGTTGCCACAAGATTTTGCTGTTGTTGAGCCATTGCTGATTGGTACGAGTGGTTTGGAGGCACAGTAGGCAGCTGTGTTGACATAGAAACATTTGATTCTGAAACTGGTATGGATCTTTCAGGTTTAGACATTGACTCAGTGCTTGAAATCTTCGGTGTAGATGGAAAGGAATTCGACGAGTTGGCGGGCTTTCTCAAGCCAGCATTCTTTGCCTCTTCAGCAGCAAAAGTAGAAAGAACAGATGTCATAATTAGTTGAGAGGAACTAGAAGCAGCAAGCTTGTCTGCAACCAACGCTGCTATGGCTGCAGCTGACTTCTTAGGTGTTTGTCCACTTTTGGAATTTGCATCAGCACTGGATGGATTAAATATATAATCTTCATCATTCAGCCGCTTCCGCATGTTACTGGCTTCTTCGGCCTGTGCTTGCGCCACCTACGCGGTAAATATAATACATCAACTTACCATTCATTCCTCTTTATTATTAGGAGAAACCCGATATTATCAAGCTATGTTTGCAAACAGAACAGACGGGAATAACTTAAACAGCAAGAGTGACATTCTACTATCGACACAATGCAACAGTAGACAATGTTAATCAATTAACATAAAATGGACTTCTGTTTAGGAAAAATGAGATTGCTTCATGGTTGTGAATATAAAAATTATATAAAATCCCTATTGGTGCCCCTTTTGGTACCCAAAAGCTTCCAAGAGCTTATGGAAGAGGGCAATAAGTGGTTGTGTTTCCTCTCTGACTATTTCGCGGGTACTAAATTTGTGTCCCAAGATATAGCCACCTATTTTTTATTAAATTAACTGAGCAACCCCCCGTTTAGGCCAATGACAAAGACAATGTCTGCAAATTTTCCAACCTCTACTAATAACACATCATTGGTCACCGACTGGAGGCAACCTTTTGACTGAAGAGGCAATATAGAATTCATGAAAAACAAAGTACCAAAAAACCATCAAGCAATCTTCTCTGGAATCAGTGGAATGCTTTAAGTGAAAACCAAGGGTAAAAGAACATTCCCAATGCAGAAACTCAAATAATAATCTCAAAGTACAACCATGACAGAACATACCTGCATATGTGTTCGAACATTCTCTAGTTCGGATTCCTGAAAAGGTTTCCAGGACATCAGCAAAAGCATAAAACAATTTAACCAAAAAAACAAAGCAGTACATACCTTTTCTTTCTATTATGTATATATTTACATTAGGAACCCAATGAGAAATTACAGAAAATGTGACACGGACAGCAAGTACCTGTTCATTCAACGCTTCCCTCAATTGAGATACAAGTGCTACTCTACTTGCTTCAACTGATTTAAGTTTTTCAAAACACTGCTTCAACACAAATTCTTCCTCCTCAAGCTCTTTTGCTAGACTTTTCCTTTTTGGATCCTTTGCTGAAGACAAAACAAAATCAGTAAAACCAGAATATTGCCAACCACAGTAAGACATAGATGCTATGCTATTGCGTAAAAAGAATCAATATGAAACAGTTGAGCAGAACTTCCGGTTAGCTACTGCAGTTAAACAGAGATGCAACTACGAAGATGGTAGAATTATTTTTACCAGTAGTACAGGCACTGTCAACATCTTTCTCCAACTTCCTTACTTGGTGAACTGCAGTCTTGCATTTACTCATCTCAGCATCTTCATTTGGATGTTCACTGATCACCAAGTGAAATGCCGATACAATTTTCTCAGCTGCACCTCCAATAGAAAGTTTCTGGTTTCATATAACACGGCATTTAAGATCTCTCATATAAGTAAGGGAAAAGAAAGGAGCTCCGTATGTAAACACCGAAGAAAAGACTTATTTGGGGGGGTAGTTGAGAACAAGATCAAACAAATCGAATCAGAAAACAGTAAAACAGTGGCCTTGTTCTCACCGTTCTGATTGACCGTGAATCTCTTTTCATAATTCTAACTGAACGTGAGCGCTTTTTACCATTGAAATCCAACGGTGGAGGCACTTCTTCCCCAAGCATTAGTTCTTTAAGACTCTTTGCACGAGACCCAAATACTCTCCTCTCCTCCCATATGCCAACCTGAGAAATTGGTAAGCAACAGTAAACAAGTTTATACTAGTATGCTATACATCTTTAATGAATTAGAAAACCGGCCAGTCCACAGCTGTTAAACTTGGCGATGATATTGAATTGTGGTCAAGTTCACTGGTGCCTGTATAATTCATCTAAAACAAGATGAAGGATTGACTTACCAATCTAGAAACAACATTCTTTCCGTGGTCATCGCCCTGTTCATTAATAACTTTAAGCGCTCCCGGGAGAACCTTCCAAAACTCGGCAACGAATTCATTTCCTTTACGCTTGCTGTTCTGTAGGATGTCATTAGAAAGATACAATAGAGGGACTTTCCGAACCATTTGCGCACTGTGGAACTGTTTCTCCCATGTTGTTACAACCAGTTCAGCTTTGCTCCGATGAAATATACACCAATGTGATAAAGCTTTTCATAAAGTCAGGGAAGCTTGCATGAAATTAAAAAGACAATAAAGAAGTAATGTTTTCAGTAAACAGTTGCATCCATTACATTGCAGCAAATAAAGATCCCTGATTTTGTTTCAAATCTGTGAAGAGATAAACAAAGTAGATAACTAATTCAATTTGGAATAAAATAGAAAAAAAGGATACTCTCAATACATTGCTGGGTGGTGTTGAGCTTGGAGAGCTTGTCTGCAAGTATGTGTTCACTGAATACACTATTCATAACCTACACCACCAATGCCTCTTATTCTCCCCACGAATCAATCTTTGAGCTCCAATTGGCGCGATGAGATATAATAAATGGAACAAGAGAGAAGAAGAAACCCTAGAAACGGTCTGGCGGGGTTTTACTTTTATTTGAGAGCAACTCCGGTCGAAACGTACAGGGACACAGAAATAGATGCCAGATCTCCCAACTGCTTTTTCTTGTTTTTATGCAACTGAAATGTATTTGAGTTTCTCCCTTTGTTTTGGAGTAATTGCAGTTCCACCCCATGAGGTTATGTGGTTTTACAAAAATCCGTTTGTCAAGTATAGGTTGTGTGTGTGTGGTTTTTTTTTTAAAACAAACACAATTTTTTTTTAAGGGACAAAGAGAATCTTTTCTTGAAGGGAATAAATTTTTTAACTCTCGATTTCAATTGAGATTTGAGATAAAATTCATCTAATATAAATTTTAGACCAAATTATTTAAAAACTCAAATTTAACTTTCTCTTTTCTAAAAAAAATCCAAAAAAATTAATGTCTAAAAAAACCTAATAAGATTTCGTCCAAAACATCTAACCACAATTTTAAACTTATTTACGTAAAATGTCACTAAAATCTTCAATAACTCTCATTCGTTCCAAAACAGTTTTCATTTCATTTTCAAAGCTACTCTCTCAAAATCTCCTCTCTCCGATCTCGATTTAGATCTCTCTCTCGAACAGCAATAGCAGCTGCCCCACCGCGTCTTCGAGCTCTGCGCCACCACTTGCCTCAAATAAGGCCGCAGTACAACTGCCAAAGCAGTATTCGACCTCAGTAATAGAGCCCGCAACCTCGTTTTAGAAGTGGTCAAACAACCGCTTCGCAACGCTGCCACCGAGCCCCGCACCTCGCCTATGCGCGCCGCCGCCCCTCCTGACCTCGTCGTCACCAACAAACCACAGCCCCAAGCCTCGCGTGCGCATCTAACCGAGTAGTAACAGTGAGCAATGGCAACGATTCCTTGGACATCTGTTGAGTCCTCCACAGAATGTGGCAGACAAGCAGCCTGGGGACGAATCGACCAAGACGACACCGTCGAGGCTAGCTCCATTACATCGACACCGGCCTTTCCAATTTCGACATGGCGGACCACTGTAGTTATGGTGTTCAAATTCAAATACAGACGGACAGTTTTCTTTGTGGAAGCAACAGTCATGTCCATTATAAAAGTAAGCGTTCTTGAACTTGTTGATACACAACGTTATTCTCCTAAATACATAGAACCACTACTATGAGAGTTATAAGGGTGTAATCAGGAGATTTCAAGAATGGATAACAAAATCTACCAAGTAAGAATCTCTATTTGATTACTAATATTATAGATATGAATTACGTTTATGTTTTCAATCTTATTAATCATCACTGCAGTGATTGTCATTGCAGTAATAAAACAAATATATGCATTACATTTAGAACTATGATTTACAATTGGTATCAGAGCAATCCTCTCATTTGTTTTGATTACTCTTGCATCATTGCAGTTCTTCTAATAATTGTATTCTGGGAATTAGTATGAAATCTTAATCCGCATATAGTTATAGATTTCATACTTTTATCTTCTGCATATATAATTGTTTATACATATAAGTTATATATGACAAATACAATCAGAACAATTTTGTTCAAATACATAAACATATTAATAGATCATGATCAAATTGAAAATTTATCATAAGTGCTGCCAAAGTGGCCATGTGCATAAACTGCAGAACAATTATGTAGTAATCATGATTATATAGTTGATATGAAAATATTGTTAGTTTTCTTGTACTTATGTTATCAAAGTGGCTTTGTATAACGAAAATTTATATATGATCCATGACAATGATGATAATCAATATACTTAAAATCAAGAGTTTTCATCATGAATGATACCTCACAAATAGGTCATTCAACAGTACTTTAGTACCTCATTTTTGAAAACTATCACTTTAGTACCTCACATTCAAATCTCTGCTTAAGATCAGTACATACCATTAGTAACACCATTAAAATCAATGAGTGAATGGTGTTACTAACGGCAAGTACTGATTCTAGGTAGAGATTTGAATGTGAGGTACCAAAGTGATAGTTTTTAAAAATGAGGTACCAAAATGATGAATGACCCATTTGTGAGGTATCATTGATGATAATTCTTCTAAAATCAATCTGATATGAATTTCCAAAGAAGTTTTGTAACAGACATTTGGTGCATTGATTAATTATAATATAGAATGTGAATATATCTTATATGAAGACAAGAATGTGAAGTTAGTACTCCACAAAGGATGTCAAAACTTTGAATATTACTAGAATTCATATTTTCAGTGATGTAATGTTGAGTTTAAGTGAAATTTTATAACTAAAATTGTTCAAGAACATTAAGTATATTCTGGTATAAAGTCTAACTAGAATTTTCTTACTGATATGTATGATTCATATACAGACATGCATTTTCCTATGAGCATTAGTCGAATTGGATTTCTAAATGGCTCAAACTTTAACAAGTGGAAGAGTGACATTGAGTTGAATTTGGGAATACTTGACTTTGATCATGTGCTTACTGAGCAACCTCCAAAAAAAATTACCTGCAAATGCTTCTCGAGAGAGAAATGAAGCTTATGAGAAATGGCATAAGCATAACAAGATGGCTCTCATTTGCATCAAGAAAAGTATGACAGAGAGTATAAGGGAGGGAGTTCCTGATTCTAAGTTAGCCAAGAAGTTTTTCAATGTCATTGCAGAGATGAACAAAAGGTCATACAAAGCTAAAACTGGGACCTTGATGAACAAGCTGATTAGAATGCAATAAGATGGAAAAGGAAATGTCAAAGAATATATTTTGAAGGGATCTGATATTGCAGGAAAGTTTGGAGATTTGAACATGGCAGTTGAAGAGCCATTTTTGGTTCATATGCTCCTCAATTCACTTCCCGACTCTTTTGGAAATCTGAAAACACTTTACAAGACTCAGAAAGAAAAATGGAGCATAAATGAATTGATTTCCCTTTGCGTTGACGAAGAAGATGAGATTCTGAAGAAAGGAAAATCCACTACGGTGAACCTTGTTACAAAAGATCAGCCATAGCAGAATCAGACAAAGCTGTCATTCAAGAAGAGATTTGGGAATAGCAAATTCCATAAGGGAAGTTCCTCTAACTCCAGGCATGTTGTTAAACATGACACTGACAAGAACAAATCTGCCAAGTCCAATGACGTTAAGAAATATTTTTTCTGCAAAAAGACAGGTCATTTTAAGAAGGACTGTGAGAGATTCAAAGCTTGGCTTGAGAAAAAAGGTACAATTTTAACAAAACCAGTTTTCAATCTAATTTCAAATAATTTTATTTCCAATGACTCTTAGTGGTTTGATATTGGCTCACCTATACATATTGTCAGAAAATTTGCAGGGATTATCAAGCCAGACAATCCCAATTAAGGAAGAGAGAAGAGTGTGTACTGTAAATAGCCAAAGAGTGGATGTGAAGGTTGTTGGAACTGTTAAACTAGTATTTAAAAATAACTATGTTTTAGAACTATCTAATGTGTATTATTCCTGAAATAAAGAGAAACCTTATATCTGGTTCTCAATTTATATCAAACAATGGTTTTACTTTTTCCAGTGATAATAAATGTATGTATTATTCTTATTCTTATTATTATTATTCAAAGTGTTTTGGTGATACCTATGTTGTTGATGATTATTGGTTGGTCAACTCCAGTACCCTTTCTACAAAAATCAGAAACAGATGAACCAATATTTGGCATTGAGACACATTCAAAGAAAAGAAAAGTCAAATTTGACATCTCCTCTTTCTTGTGGCATAAGAGACTTGGCCACATATCAAAGGAAAGAATGAAAACTCTGGTGAAACAACAAATTTCACCATAACTTGATTTCTCTAATTTTGATATATGCATTGATTGTATAAATGGTAAGATGACTAATTTAAGAAAATTTGGATCAAAACAAAGTGAGAAACTTCTTGAACTTATACATACAGACATCCGTGGTCAATTTTCAGTAAAATCATATGTAAAATTTTTTATTTCATAACTTTCATTGCTGCTTTTTCAAGATATTGCTACTTATATTTGATTTCTGAAAAATCTCGAGGTTTGGATTGTTTCATTAATTTTAAAACTGAAGTAGAGAGACAGACTGGTCACCTTATTAAAGTTGTAAGGTCTGATCAAGGAGGTGAGTTTTATGAGAGATTTTAAGAGAAATGGCAACATAAAAGACCTTTTGCTACTTATCTGGAAAATTATGGTATTATGGTTCAATACACTACCCCATATACACCTCAGCAAAATAGAGTTTCAGAAAGGAGGAATAGAACCCTGATATCTATAGTCAGAAGCATGATTGTGAGATGTAGACTGCCAAGATATTTGTGAGGAGAAGCTTTGAAAACAACCAATTACATCTACAATAGAACTCCAAGCAAAGCACTACCAAAAACACATTTTGAATTATGCTGTGGATACAAGCCCAGTCTAAATCACTTACATGTGTGAGGATGCCAAACAGAAGTCAAAGATCACAATCCAAATAATGGAAAATTGGATTCACTATCAGTAAGTTCATATTTTATTGGATATTATGATAAATCAAAAGGCTACAGATTTTATTGTCCAATGAGAGGAACCAGAATTATTGAATCACACAGAGCAACCTTTTATGATGAATTAGTTGAAGATCAAAGACCTGTAGATATTGAACCAGAACATGAAATTGCCACTGTAGTTCATATTGATTAGTGGTTTGTTTACAACAATTTGGCTGTAGATAATGGTGAAAATGGGAGTGCATTGATGAATTTGCCTATTAAAAATAATAAAGTCGTTCAGAATGAAGAAAATGCTGCAATGGAAGCCCAAGAAATTTTAGAAGAAAATGCAACAGTGGACAATGCAACAGCTGAACCAATGGCTATTAGAAGATGAACAAGGGAGAGAAAATCCACTATACTAGATGATTATCATGTTCCAATTGTTGCCAGATAAAATTTTCAATGAGGAAGATGATCCAACAACAGTAAAGCAAGCACTAAAATATGTAAATTGTGAAAAATGGAGAGCTGCCATAGAAGATAAATTGAACAGTATGAAGAACAATGTCTAGTCTTTAGTAAATAAACCAGATAATGTGAAACCTATTGGTTGTAAGTGGGTGTTCAAAACTAAGAGAGATGCTGCTGGAAATATAGAAAGACACAAAGCTAGATTAGTGGCTCAAGGCTACAATCAGAAGGAAGAGATTGATTACAATGAGACTTTTTCTCCAGTCTCCACTAAGGATGCTTTTAGGGTTATAATGGCATTAATAGCTCATGTTAATCTTGAATTGCATCAAATGGATGTTAAAACATTCTTTTTAAATGGAGATCTATATGAGGATATTTATATGTTGTAGCCTGATGGTTTTAATGAAAATATAGACCAAGTATGCAAATTACAGAAGTCAATTTATGGTCTCAATTAAAACAAGCTTCACGGCAATGGTATCTCAAATTTCACACAGTGATCACTCAGTTTGGATTAATAGAGAACAAGTCGGATGAATGTATATATATGAAGACTAGTGGGGACTTGAGTATATACATTGCACAATTTGTGCTGCAACATCAACCTTTCAAACTGAATACATTGCTATTTTTATAGAAACTCGACAAGCCTTATGGTTGGGGAATTTTATTTCAAGATTGTGGATTCCTGAGTTGATTGAAAGGCCTATGAAAGCCTACTGCTATAATTCCTCTGCAGTGTTCTTCGCCAAGAAAAACAAAAGGTCATCTAGTTCTAGAAACATAGATGTAAAGTACTAATTAGTCAGAGAATGTGCCACAAATGGACATTTAGAAGTTGTGAAAATTGGAACTAAAAATCAATTAACAGACCCATTCACAAAGGCACTGCCAATTTCTGAATTTGCAAAACATGTCAGAGATATGAATCTTAGAAAGCAATGAAGCAGCACATATGTGAAGTGAGTATTATTATGTCATTATGTATTCAAATGAATAAATTCCAGTAAGAATATCTATGATTTTCTATCCATATATATATATTTCATATATTGATATGCTGTACCTTCTGCAAAACTACAGACTTTTATCTTTTGATATTAAAGTAACATATTACAATACTGTCATGGAAATAATGGAAATAATGGAAAATTGCCTAAAGTAATTTATATACTATTGATAATCGATTATTAAGCTAAGTATATAAAGAAAATTGCTTTGTTAAAGTTTTTCATGTGGTTATGTCATACTGCACTGTGAAACAAGAGTACTGATATATTTTCAATACATCATGTTAATCTTGTCTTCTTTGTAGCTATAATATAATTGACAGAATTAGTACAATTAGGAAGCTTAGGTTGATTACAATGCACATTTAAGATGTTGATTACTTACCTTTTGTCATTGTTTTATGAATATGAAGTTCAGTGGGAGATTGTAAGAAGAACTTGATATAAATGAAATAGATGACTTAGGCATATTGTAGTTGACTCAACATAAGCTATTTGCAGTTTAAGATTTGAATTTGAATTTAACAGATTTGGATCAAATACAGTTAT
This sequence comes from Geum urbanum, assembly GCA_946800695.1. Classification (NCBI taxonomy): domain Eukaryota; kingdom Viridiplantae; phylum Streptophyta; class Magnoliopsida; order Rosales; family Rosaceae; genus Geum; species Geum urbanum. The sequence continues at coordinate 29,514,978 of OX327009.1, forward strand.
GGTGTTCAAATTCAAATACAGGCGAGCAGTTTTCTTTGCGGAAGAAACTGCCATGTCCATTATAAAAGCAACTATTCTTGAACCTACTGATACACAACGTTATTCTCCTAAATAGATAGAGCCACTGCTATGTGAGTTATAAGGGTGTAATCAAGAGATTTCAAGAATGGATAACACAAATCTACCAAATAAGAATTTTTATTTGATTATTAATATTGTAGATATGAATTACATTTATGTTTTCAATATTATTAATCATCACTACAGTGATTGCCATTGTAGTAATAAAACAGATATAGGCATTACATTTAGAACTACGATTTACATCATCCACGTGCTTGTTTTGCAAATTTTAATTTACAATTATACACTTGCTAAAATTGATGGGGGAATGTAGAGCTAGCTAGATAAGATAATTTATAGAAGGAGAAGAAGTAGTGTGTTTTTGTTAGGAAATAGCAGAAGTTTAGATTTAGTTATAAAATTCAGTAGTTAGAGGGGAAATGAGTGTGTTAACTGAAGATAATTGGTGGATGGTGATTGAGAATGGGAAGGATTCGTTAGATATATTCACAGTAATGATGTTTGTCGGCTTTTGCTTCGACCTCAACAACGGCTACGGCCACCTCCTCCCTTCAAATCCTTGTCTCGGATCTAGATCATCGGATTTTTGGCGTCACATTGATCATTAGCAATGGGGGAGATTCATCCTAAAGAATTGAAGTTCGTAGGTGAGTTGTGGTTGTTATGTACTAGACTACTAGATAGGTTGAGTTGTTTCAGCTTGTTAGATTATGACTTATGAGTAGTGATTAATAATAAGCATGAGTAATTCAAATATAGAAGCTTGATTGGAAATTTGAATCAATTGTGGAATTTTTTATTGTGTGTAGGGGATATTCCGACAGCTACTGCCGAAGACATGGAGATTGTTGTTGTGGTAGTTATTAGTTTGTATTCTGATTTAATGTGAACATGTTGGTTCAGCTTTCTTATTATCATGAAATCATGGAGAACCCAAAAGATTTTGGTACAGAGAATTTAGATCAGAGAGCCAATGCCAACTTGGAGCAGTTTAAGGTTTGTATTACAATCTCTTTTCTTGCCAACTGTTTGACAATTACTATCGCTTTTGTTTTTTGGATTGAGACTATAATGACCCAAACCAAATTACGCATAAATTGGCACGAATTAGGTTTATCGCGAATCAGTCTCATCGTGTGATTTATCAAGGACTTTTTTACTGAGCAAGAGTTAGACTTTATTTTCTTCATGGAAATCGTAGAGTATTTTGTTTCAATCTTGTAGAAATTTTTGGAAATTTTTTCAAATAAGCGAGTTATTCTTTATGATTTTTAGAAGTCTGCGTGAGGACAATATTAAAAAGTAACTTTTTAGGTCGATTTAATCTCGACCGTTCGATCTAGATCAGATCAAATCTGAATTGTTTGATCAAGTCAGCTACTTAGGGTACAAATAGAAGATTTGATTTTTTCAGAAAATTAGAAATTATCTCGAGCTCGACTTGTTTTGCACCTGACCCGACCCGTTTGTTCGACCCGCTGGAATCTTCGTGGGCCGACCACCAATTTTGATGCCCTAGGTATGGAATTGAAGCTCTTGGTCTCTTTATTGTGTTTTTGGCCTTAGTTTGGATTGTAGGTGTAGTGATTGAGAGAATCGCTGAGATTTCTCTCGTCAGATTACTACCACCGTGGTCGACGGTGCTCCGACCGGTCTGGGACATCGAGAGTTGGGGGTTTTTGAAGCTCTCCTTCCCTTGCATTGTTTGTGACCAACCTTGAGCTCCGTGGAGGCTCGATGGCGGTGCTGCGACACTGAAGAGTTTTTTTAGGACTTTTTGGGCAACCTGCTTTCGGGGCAATTTCCGGCCGAATTAGAGGTTGAGCTAGTTAGAAGAGTTGTTGGCCTCGTTGAGATATTTCCAACAAGGTGCCAAACGCTCTCATCAGAGAACTTCCACCAGAGGCGCATAGGTCCCACACGTTGCCATCCACAACAGGCCTCTGGCGAGGCAAAAATCCAAAATTGACTGGGGGTTTCCGGAGTAGTTTTTGAGATGATTTTCGCACATTTTATCTAATTTCAATATTAAATGAATTTGTTATTTATTCAAGAGGCCACGATCGAGATTTTGGCGAGGGAACTTCTGCCAGGCCGCAGAGCTAGTGGTAATCTATGAGTGGACACTTTTACTTTCACAGTTGATTATCAAGTCTTTAATATTTATATTCAGTACAGTTTGAAATTTCAGTATTTAGTTAATAATTTTGGAGGCTAGATTAAGTACATTTTTAGTTTGTCTTGCATCGATGCATTGGTTACTTAGCTGATCGCCTAGTGGCTCCGAAGGATCATCACTTCCCTCTGGCCTTCACGTCGTCTTTGTCTTAGGAGTCACCGGACAACTTTAGGTGGCTAGAGGTTCTAAGACTCTCGTCACCGTCTCCACTAGCACATGATACTCGAGAAGGGTCAAGTGTCCCCCTCGAAGTATTTTATTATTTTTACAGTATCTTGGAATCGCTACCTGTTTTTCGTATTTTTATTCGCGGAAAGGCATATTGTAGATTTTATTTTACATATATTTGATTTGATTATGTCCACTCACTCTAATGGTTTTTCGTTTTTTTATGTCTTTCCCTAGGCTTTTTGGTTTCCTATTGCCCAGTTTGCAGTTTCTATCATGTGGTTGAACGTCAACGTTGGAGGCCTAGAGTTCGAGTCACACTTCTCTTCTAGTAGGTTTCTAGCTTAGCCTGCTAGTTCTGTATATTATGTAAATTAGGAGTCGCTCTGAATAGTATACTTAGTTTGCTTCCGTTTGTGTTATATTTCTAAATAATTACCGGATTCCTTGTAACCTTTTGAAATCAGTACATTTTTTGTTTGTATAGTAGCTGGTTGATTGAGAAATCCGGATGGGAATTGGTGCCCCAGGGTTTGTTTTTGTGGACTATTTTAGAAGTGTGGTTTCTTTGCAGTTTTGGGTTTCTAGAATTTTAACGGAAATTACGGAATTTTTTTTGTAGGTTCTGTTGTCGTTAAGGCCTAATTCCGGTTTAGGCAATTAAATCGGGGTTGGTTCCTTTGAGTTAGTATCAGAGCATTAGGTTATAGGTTCTATAGACTTCTACAGTTGTGTTACTAAGGACATTTGAGAATGTACAGCACTTCTGGAGTGATGGCTTGACCAGCCGACAGATCCTTATCAATGCTCAAGGTGTTGTGTGTTTTCAAATCTTTGAAGTCTCATGATTATATCCTTTGTGTTTGTGACTAATGTGTTTTTCATCCGTATGGGATGCCTTCTCGACATGGAGCCCGAGTTAATATGGCTGAGGATCATGATGAGGATTATTGAACGCGAGACTTACTAGCACGAGTTTTGCGTTTAGACGAGCATTTTGATCCTGTAGCAAAGGCAAAGACAGTTGGAGCAGCCACATTTCTTGGTTCCACAGATCCTGAAACATGTGAGGCTTGGATAGTCCAGGTTGCAAGTATGTGAACGTCTACACTTCACTCCAGAGCAGAGGATTGTAGCAGTTGTTGGTTTACTTGAGTCAGATGCTTACTTTTGGTGGGATAGTACTGAGAGGATTCCTTTTCACCTCATGGTCTACATTCAGAGAATTGTTCATGCGCTGATATTTCAACCAAGCTACCCAGTAGCGGAAGTATGAAGAGTTTACCAATCTAAAGCAAGGTAGTATGTCAGTGCTTGAGTATCGAGACAAATTCACTTGTTTGTCTCGATTTGCGCTTGATATGGTTGTGACTGAAGAATCTAAATGCAGAAGGTTGGAGTTGGGTCTGAATTTGAACATTAAGAGGACCTTGACAACTATACCACGTGATCACTTTGATGAGTTTGTTAGTGCAACAATCAGAGGTGAGGATGTAGAAAGGGATAGATAGTTGTAGTTTCAAACTCATCGATTTGAGGAAGGTGGACCTAGCCAGGGTCCTTCAAAAAATGAGCTTCGGTACTTTGGGTTCATCCTCTTCTACAGGTAGTGGATCTTTCAAATTTTCTCATGGTACGCCTGGACAAAGTAGAAGACCAGATTGGAGAAGGAACCGACAACTGGGATAGTGTAGTGGAGTTAGTTCTAGTGGTTCTAGTCAAAGTGGTCGTCGTTACAACCCTCTTATGCAGCAAGAGTTTCCATTGTGCGGGACTTGTAATTTATACCATATGGGTCAGTGTCAGCAAGGCGTTAGAGGTTGTTTTACTTGTGCTCAGGAAGGTCACATTTCTAGGGAGTGTCCACAGAAGGGTACTTATGGTGGTTCAGTAGCCCAGAGTTTAGGTGGAGATCATGGTACCACTTCTGCAGTTCGAGTAACATAGTCCATAGGGCAAGCAAATCAACAGAACCGCAACCAGCGTAGACGACCAGCTGGTCAGGCCCGTGTGCATGCTATGACCGTGCATGAGGGCAGAGCATCCCAAGAGGTTATCATCGGTACATTGCATGTTTTTGATTATCCAGTCCTTACTTTATTAGACCCGAGGGCTATGCATTATTTTATGTCGTATAGATTGGCATCATTGGCCACTATACCTGCCTCTCCTCTTCTGAGAATGTGGTGAGTAATATATCCATCCGGTGAGGTTGTGAATGTCGGATGGATGTATAGGAACTGTGAGATATTCATAGAAGGTTATGGGTTAGCCGCGGATTTGATGTTGTTAAACATTGTAGATTTTGATGTAATTCTGATGATGGACTTCTTGAGGCTTACTAGGCAGTCTTTGATTGTCATAAGAAGGAGGTAGTCTTTAGAAATTCAAGTATGCCAGAAATCTTGTTTTGCGCCGAAAAAAATACTTGCCCACTTTGTTTGATTTCGGCGGTGAAAGTAGGGAAGATGCTAAAGAAAGGTTGTGAGACATACTTGGCACATGTGATCAATACAGAACCACAGTTAACTCATATTAAACTCTTTACCTACAGTTATCTCACAACACAGCAAACCCCACAGCTACTCAAAGTGAACTCTCACAACTACCTACAATGAACTCTCATAATTATGCACAGTGAACTATAGTTTACCCGCAATGAAAAACAGTTAACACATTCTCAGAAAATTACGCACAGTGAACTACAGTTAACCCACAGTGAAATACAGTTCATCACAGTGAACTACAGTTAACCCATAGGTATCTGCCTCTAGCTACCCACAATGAACTACAGTTAACCCATAGCTATCTACCTACAGTTTACCCATAGTGAACTATAGTTAACTCATAGCTATCTACTTCCAGCTACCCACAATTAACTCATATAACAGCTAACCCAACAGTGAACCCCCACAGCTACCCATAATCATATTGACTCTTCCGCTATTTGATTAATGACTATTGTTGCAAGTTGAGAGCTAATTCATTGTAAACTGTTAAACCTATGCACAATGAACCACAGTTAGCTCACAATGAGCTCTCAGCTACCTACAGTGAACCAAAGTTAACTCACATTAAACTCTCAATTTCCCATAGCTAACCCACAATTACCTACAGTTTACTCACAACACAGCAAACCGCACAGCTATGCAAAGTGAACTCTCATAATTACGTACAGTGAACTATAATTACCCCACAGTGAAATACAATTTACCCACGGTGAACTACAGCTAAACCATTCTCAGAACGACGCATAGTGAATTATAGTTAACCCATAGCAAATTACAGTTAACCCATTCTCAAAATTACGCACAATGAACTCTCGGAGCACTGACGGCATAACTGTCCATTGTGAACCCTATAACTAACTTCAACAATTACCATGCTAAAATCTTCAACAGATTGAAGCAATCAAATCCATCAAGCTATACACATACAAGATTGTAGACAACAAATATAGTAACATAAAAGTAACTTAAGCAAACGATGAAATGAAACTTGGCAGCAGCCTCAGAATTATGTCTAATATGGCACTACAAACATCATCTCAAAAGGCAATAAACATTTCAAATACACAAAATTTGATACATTGCAGAAACTAAAGAAGCATCTAGGTCCATCAACATATTCTTCGTGCAACCATAATGATTATTAGATTTCATCTTCTCGATCCCCGAGCAATTTGAATGGGATTCATGCCAGAGTGAATAGATACTAATCGTGGTACCATGTTTATCATATTACCTTCTCCACTTTGTTAACTTTTCGTTCCAACTCCAGTTGTGATTGTGCAAGGTCTCTTTGTCACTTTAGTTCTTCCTTATTCCCTCTCCATCTAGAGATTGAATATTATTCACAGTTCTAAGCACATACATAGAAGGCATACATATATGTTCATACCTTGCTTCTTAAGCCCTCACACCTGTTTGATTTTCAAGCCCTCATAGTAAGATTTAAGAAATGGTGACCTTTCCCAACTGGCAGCCATGGGCCCTTTCAAACGAACCTTATTCCTTCGTATTGATTCTAAGCTTTCCGTGTCGGAAAACTCTGAGACCTGGGATCTATTTGTTCCCCAACATAATGTTCTTCACATTCAATTGAGACTTCAGCTGCAGTAAACACTTGCATCACCGCAATTGCAATTCCATCATCAGCACATCTTCCCTTATTGATACATTTGTACTTATCCTAATTGACTGGTTACAAGCCAGAGTATAACATATGGACATCCATATTGGGGAGGTAGATTACTAAGCTAAAAATCTAGAGAGGATAGGCTAACTTGAGAGAACCAACAGGGGACTCGATTAGTAAATTCACAACAAGAGAAACATTACATTACCAAAAGGTTGCACAAGTTGTTGTGGTATGGATGCAACAGGAACACTCCAAAACCAGCAAATCAGCACAAGACATGTTGCAAGCTAAACAAACAAATCAATTGTAGCTGTTAAAACCTGAACTCAAGAAAGGAAAAGTAATTCTTCAACTCTTACTCGACCCAACATTACCTTTGAGATGTACAAAATCTTCATATAAATTTCAAAACAGTCTTTCATTCTTCCCATGTAACTCTTGATCTGGTAAGTCGAGTAAAACTCTAAGAATCTTTCCATCCATAACAGGGCACCAAACATAAAATTATAAATAATTGACTGCAGTATGCAAATATTATGTACACTCTGCAATTTCTTTCTCCTTAGCAGCTGCCATCCTCCTCAATTTTGCTGCTTGTGCAAATGTCGATGAGCTGCATTCATTGGAAAATAAAATCATATAACCACAGAATGTATACCATGCCTCTTATTCTCAATCTCGAAAGACAATCAGTATTGTTGCTGTTACAGTCTACAAAAAAAACAATTCATATACATACAATTCAAGAATACTAAGTGCTATAGTTTCGAAGATGAAGTTGATGTTACGATGCTATGTATTCAATTGGAGAAACCATGTAGTTCAATCTAAACAAAAAAACACTACTCACTGCGACAATGTGCTTGACTCTCTCAACATCTCTTTGATTTCTTTACGGAGCCGAATTTCCGTAGCACTCTTGGGTCCTCCTCTCTATGAACAACAAAACCACCCAAACCAATTGAGTCGTTCATATACAAACTATCCAATCGAAGCATCAATCAAGACAATAAATTCTTGAAACCGATTATACCTTGTTTAATTTTTCGAGCCATTTAAAGATGAACTGGAAAGCGACGACGATTATAAAGATGATCAGAGCTGCGGTGGAGATTTGATGCTCCGATAGAGTTGTTTCCATGTCTCCCAGCTTTTACCACCTGCGTGTTTTACTTTAGAGGGTGCTTCTCTGCAAGACCATTTGTACGGGCTGTGGAGACGCGTTGTTGGAGGCTCGGATGGCAAAGCTGTGGGGCGGCGCCGGTGGGATGGAAGAGGCAGCGACGAAATGTTGAGCACTGATACGAGAGAGAGAGAGTTGCTGCCTTCTGAACGAAAATCGTCGGAGGCTGTCAGGGTAAAATGGGGAGAAAAAAAAGGATTTTGGAAAAGATTGGGTTTTTTTAGAATCTCTATTAATTAAGCAAATTGTGGTTAATGTTAAATTTTCAAAATCCCATTATTTGCCCTTTATAATCGGCTATATCTACGTCTAATTAAGCCCTTTATAAAGCTTAACTTTTGGTAAATATCTCAGGGTCTTAAGGTAATCACGCGCACAAAAAAAAGACGGAAAAAGAACAAACCCCAAACACGTTTGCTCTCCTCCTCCCTCACCAAAGAAACTGCTTGAAGATCAACTGATTTTCTCAACTGCTTCCGGTTCAATTTCACAAGTCCCGCAAAGAATCAGTATGGGTTTGCTTTGCCATTACCTCCAAAACTTCCGGCCACTCGCAAGAACTTACAAAACCCAGCAATTGGATCCGTGATGCCCATCTCTAATTGGGTTTGAACGAAATCTTCGTCGGAGATTGTGAGTTTACCCATCTCGAATCAAATATCGTTCTTATCATCCTTTCATGAATTTCACATTTGTTTTTCATTTTTTCTAATTCTTTGTTTACTTTGCACATGATTGCAATTCCATAGGTGCACTTTGAAGCTCACCCCAAACTGGGTACTCTCTTTCAAGCTCACAGCAATTTGGGTAAGTTCTCATAGAGTTTGCTGAAGGCCAATGGATTACACTAATTTTAATTGCTTGATTCCAATTCATTTTAACTTCTTTCCTTCAGTTGCATTTCTACTGCTTCACGGGAAGAACAACAAAAGAAAGTGTAAGTTCTTCTATTGTTATTTGTTTAATTAATAGAGATAAATAGTTGAGTTCGGTATGTGTAGCCTGGGTATCTTCTACTTAGTAAGTGGTTAGATCGTACCAATTTATTACAAGGAAATGAAAATGCATGAAGAAAGAATAATTTATCTCTGTTTGATTACAATAAAGGGAAGCTTCATCTATCGTGTCATTGCCATACCAAAATATAGAAAACCAAAACTAACCTTCGATATATAAAACAGCCGGGAGGAAAAAAGGAAGAAGCTAACTGGAAGAAGAACTGTGGTGAGAGAGTGGACAGTTTTGATCAACAGAACTAACTGTCGTGGAGTAGTGGAGTAGTGGGAGCACGACCAGAGATGGGGCTATTTTCTTTGATGCGAGACAAACCAAGCACCATCAACTCTGTATCCTCTCCAGGTGAATCAACTCAGTATCCTCTCAGACCCACAACCAAAATCGACTTTGTGATTGATGGGTAAGAATGATTGATTTAGTTTACTACATAGAGATTCTTTGAGTTTTTAGTTTCCTGATTTCCTTTTTCTTATTTCAATCGATCATTGAGGGCCTGTAAGTTTGTATGAGTTAATCAATTTGATTGATTCAATAGCTTGCCACCGACATGGACCTGTAGTTAGCCCTCAATCTCATAATTGGTTGATTGAGTACGAAAGCCATATCATGATTAATTGGTTTCACGAGTTAATCAATTTGGTTGATTCAATAGCTTGCCACTGACATGCACCTGTAGTTATTTGTTTGAGTCCTTCCTTTTTGCTTCAAATTGCTAGACTGAATAGGCTTTCACAATTAATTGGTATTACTTCATATGTTTATTCAGTTGCGAGGTGTGCTTGAGGTTAACAGAAAAGAAAGATGTCATTTGTAGATGCATTAATAGGAGATTAGTACTACAGTGAGGTGAATTACAGAAGAATGAGGAATTTGGTGGAGTTTTAAAATTTGTACAAATTCTGATTATAGTAAATAAACCAAGACGGACACATGAGAGGGATTGTTAATGGAAGATGAAGTTATGATTTGAAAACTCATTATTTAGGTGGTTTTTCAGTTTCATGAATATTCTTTGCCTATGTGAAAAGGATAGAATATTTTGATGTAGGCTGAGAATTTGCTGTTTCAGTCACCACAATTGTGTACATGTATATACCTGCCTATTTTGTACAGCAGAAAGCATTCACCATGAGAGCCACAATAGATGCTCTTTGGAACAAAAGAAAGAAAATTTTGTATGAGCTGTTGGTTTTCTGCTTTCCATGATTGAATTGTGCTACATAATGTAACCACAAAGAGATAATGAACTTTTGTGTATGTAAAATCCATAATATCTGAATTCTCTTTTTATCTTTCTCACTATGCTTTTAGGTAACCTGGCTTTTGTTTCTGCTCTTTGATTGAAATATTTTATTTATGAACAGAATTAGGAAAAGTTTTAATTTCACAAGCAACTTCAACACTCGCAAGGTCAAATGGGACAACAGAAGTAAATGTTGCTGCTTGGGTAAGAACATCCCTTATTAGATCTGTGATGCTCTATACTCTTTTATATCATAATGCTTTGTTTAATTTAAACAGAGTTTGGAGGGAACTAAACAAAGAATCAAGATGGTGCTAAACAAGGTTGATCTCTCTGTTTCCTCATATGACACTGCTTGGGTAGCCATGGTCCCTTCTCCCAGTTCCAGGAAGGAGCCTTTCTTCCCTCAATGTCTAAATTGGATATTGGATAATCAACTCCATGATGGCTCATGGGGTCCTCCAAATCTGCATCCCCTACTAACAAAAGATACTCTCTTATCCACCATAGCTTGCATCCTTGCACTAAAGCGATGGAGCGTTGGTGAAGAACAAATTAACAAAGGTATATACATTGCTCTTGCATACTTGTGGCGCCATGTCGGTCATATTCACAACAGTACCACTGTCACTGAAGCAGATGAAGGTGCAATATGGCATGCTAATTTGTCAACATAACGACACCTCTCAGGACTACAATTCCCAAAATTCTGATATCTAAAATGTACTATATAACAATTCCCCACTTTAGCCGGAGCCCAAAATGGCAAAATGCAATGTTAGTTCGTCTACACTCTACAGACTGAACCTAAAAGGCTAAATTGAAACCCGATACACAAAAGATTGAACCTAAGCTCACTTATCCAAATTTGCCGATACGAAACCATGGTAAAGATTGAAACTTTATTCCTGACCCACCCATTGACAATTATCTATTTCTACATGTTGGGTTCAACGAGATCAACGACATAAGTAAAAAAAAAAAAATCAAAGACAACATGTACAAACCTTTAACGACAAGAAAACCTTGATGATATGAGAGCTGAGGTCAATCTGAAAACCCAGATTGATAACATGCATTAGATATTTATAATCACAATGAGAATGAGAGATTTGACTGAATCGGAATTGGAAGCAAAAGCTTACTCTGCGCTCGGCGTTGACAATCTGGATGTCCTGAAGCGAAGAGGAGTGAGCTAGCAGTGAGAGATGGGAGAAGATCGCCAAAGCTAAGAGAAATCGAGCTAAGCTTTGCAGAGGTTCCATGGCTTCTTCTGCTCTCTGTGAAGAGACCTCTACGACGACTGAGAGACTGAGAGAGTCTGAGAGGAGGAATGACAGCAGAGAGTACGTAAAACTATATGGGCCTTTTCAACAAAGGCTCAAGCTTTGACCTTTGATAATGGGTTCTCGGCCTTTTCTTTTTACCCGGGCCTGTTAACTATTTGTCTGAACTACGTACCTCTTCTTATTATTCACTAATTTACTATTTGTTTTGACCAGAGATTAGTGTGGGATACAAGAGTAGGTGTACTATTCGACATGACCTTAAGAATTGACTTTTTAGGCCAAGTCTAATGGTTGTGCCAAACGTCTATCTGGCTATAAACGATTTGACAGGATAAATTTGACGTTTTGCTCTCTTTAGTGGATTAGTCAAATCTAGGTGGATGACTAAACCAAAATGATTTACCAAAAGCAAATTTAACAACTACAAATATTGTTACCAGAATGAGACGTCATCGCCAACGAAATAGCTTCTTATATAAGGTCTTATATCTTTTTACTCATACGAGACATAAGCATTGATGGTCAACATAAATTTTTTCGAAATGATCTAACAATTAATTTGTATCTTTTACATTTCTACAAAAAGCGTAACAATTTGATACAAATTGCTCAGGTAATTACGTAATGCATTCATGTTCAACATATACATGTCTATGACTGTTTATTCATTTGTTTTAACTCTCCTATATTTTATTTTTAGTTGGAGTGACAAGTCATTCTACATGATGAATGTGGTTGGACTTCGTTAGAGATGTCGACGTCATCATAGTTAAAACATTTGTATATTTTTCTATCATTTCTCTTCGTGTGTTTTTCGTTCTATTTTCATAAGCCAAAGAGAGTTATGATTTGGTTCGCCAAAATTCCTGGTGGTTGAAATAGAGATTTCATAAAATAGTATAATTGCACAACCTCCATAAATGCACCGACACTTGACTGTCTTATCAATGATTGATTATTATTTTACAGAGTGTTGACTTAATATGAAGTAGGCTAATATTATTTTACGAAATTTATCATCAATCATTGGTAATTCTTCGCACATACTCAATTAGATCAGTGCTCGAATAATAGATATAGGCCTGAAAGTGCAAGATAGTATCTGGCGAAACCAATGGGCTTGAGCAATGATACACTAACGATATAATTGCACACATTTGAGCAATTATACAAGACGATATAATTGCACGCTCTTCAGTATGCCACCGATAAGCCGCACGCGCATATGCACTAACACTGCATTTATTATCAGTGATTGATCAATTTTTACATAGTATTGACTTAATATGAAGTAGGCTACTATTATTTTACAAATTTTATCATCAATCATTGGTAATTCTTCTCACATCTCAATTAGATCTGTGTTCGAATAATAGAGATCTCGATTAGATCAATATTCGAATAATAGAGATAGGCCTGAAAGTGCACGATAGTCTCTGTCATGAGCAATGGACTTAAGCAATTAAGTGAAAACGATATAATTGCACATTTTTAAGCAAAAAATCGATAAATCGCACACGCGAGCGCGACGTCTTTCGCACGCGCATATACGCGTGCAGGAAGGCTAGTTAGTTATTAAATAAGGGAAAACATTTTAGAGTTTTTTGGAAAGAGGCCGTGAAAGTGGTTTTTGTTTCATATCACCTAAATTTTTTATCTATAAATATTAATGAAGCATAACGAGAAAGGTTATTGGTAAACTCTTCCCTAAACACATGTTGAACATGTCCTCCCATAATACTTATTTTGGATATGGGAGTATACATGAATAAGAAACAAGAAAAATGTACACCGAGTCACCAACATAAATAACAAGATACATTTTATGAAGAACCAAATCCTAACAATCAAAATTGCTACGTTTTAACAGTAAAATTATAAAACTAAATACTTATAGCATTTTCAACGTCTCATTTTTAAATTATGAAAGAGCAAACACAAAATCTCAAACAAATAGCCACACACATGTATATCTATTTTTTTCTTGGCCCCTGTGTTATTGGAAAGGGAAAAAAGTTGGAAATCTTGCCATGTGTCAATATATGTGGCTAGAAATAAAAGTTTTAGAGATACTTCGATGAAAAAATAATGAACATTACTGAAAATGTTCAAAAGATTCTCTTTTTCTCGTTCTCAACTTTTTTTTTATAGAAATGTCAGAGAGACTCTTATTTTATTTTTTATTTTTTTTGACGGAAAAAAAGGATTTATCAAAAGACCTTCAGGTCTGAATAGTACATACACAATTGATAGCACATCCAAATTTTATAGACTAGTCAGAGCAAATACTACTCTCTGTATCAATTAAGCCCTTACAAATCAAGTTAATTCGCATCTAAAGAGAATCTCGAGAGACGTACAAAGAAGAATTAACACATCCATGAGCATGCAATTGTGGTAGATATAACAATCCTAATGAAACTCGCGATTCAAAAGCAACATAAATAAGTTGATTAAAACAACTTCAACTCGTTTGCAGACATACTGAACCACCTGGATCCTAAACTTGATTCACAAAAGGTTCACAAAAAAGGCCTAAGACCAGGCCCATTCCCGAAGGCCCAAGAGGAATCCAGACCCACTGGGTACTCTTCTGAAACCCTAGTGGGCTCAGCTTACTACCCAACAGCCCAGACACTGACTCCAGCCTATCGGCCCAAACCCGACCAGCACCCACTCCCCTCATCCAGCCACTGTGCTGCCCCGCGAAGAACTTGTACTCAATCCATCGTCGTTTAACAGTCGACCCAGCTTGAGATCTCATCACCACCACCAAATCCCAACCATCTCCTCTAGAGCCTCTTATAATCCCAGAACACTGACCGAACAACCTCACCAACAAACTTGAGAAGGGCCAACAACACCAAATCTCCGAGTATCCAACACTCCGGTCTCCAGCCCTCCCGATCTCATCTACCGCACACATCTTCAAGCTAAGGTGCTTTAGGCGCTGACGAGTCGGGCGAAGTCTGCGCCGATCCCAGACTCTATTCAAGCAATTCGATTCCTTTGCACCATAAGGCATAAAACCCAGCATAGTCCGCCGAAACACAGACTCGACCCTCCTCCGAAGAAGAGGCATGATCTCGAAGTCATCGAGAGACGCCCTAGGAGCGACGCTAGACAAGGCCACTAGCGTATTAGCTTTGCGATGAGGAGTTGCCGCCAATAGAGAGCGTAGGAACCCTATGCAAGACATATGTTCACCCCTATTCATGTATCACTTTGATCATTTTGAAAAGTGTACAGAGACTCTTATTGACTTGACCGGATTATGAAGAATTGTTGAGAGGTCCATGATTCTCATTACTAAAAAGTGTCGCTTCGCTAGAATCAACATTGATCGAGGACGATAACGTAAAGATAGAAGACGAATAAATAGATACAGAAAATTGACACATTAATAACGCCTAAAACAATTCTAATGAAATCGACAAATTCAAAAAAAATAAAGTATATATATTTAGATGACATCCTATCGAATGGTATATGAAGTAACAAAGTAAATAAGTACAAAAAAGGTCCCTTATGATGGCTTTAGAAAGGGACCGGGAGACCTAGCTTGGCTAGGGTTTTGTAGGGCGGCAACTTACGTCGTTGCGAGTTGTTTCTGTTGAGAACATTGTGGTGGCATAGAAGATGGAGGTGTTGTCATGGAATATTCATGGAATGAAGGAAACTTCCAAGTTCTCGACATTGCGATCGATGGTGTTAGCAAAAAAACCATCAGTACTCTTCCTCGTGGAAACTGTAACGAGGAAGAAGGATCGATGCGAGTCTTGGCATCGAGGCTTAGGTGTTTGATGATTGTTGGATGGTACTGTGTTCGACAAGTGGAGGCGGGGGATTGATGATCTTTTGGTCGAATGAGATCGATATTCATTTAAGAGACTACAATCCTAGCTTTATTGATGCCGATGTAAGGGTTTGAGCGAAAGAAAGTGATTGATTAGGGTTACAGGCTTATATGGATAGTTGTTGGAAATTTTACCTCTACACACTTTATGCACTAAGAACTAGCTCATAAGTGTAAAAAGTTATTTTCACCCGCAAGTATACGGGGTCAAGTTATAGTATTTATAAGAAGTCGAGTGTCAAACCCTCGAGGATTGACCACTTAAACTCCTTAGCTTGACTCGATTAAGCACTCTAATTATGGATTAACTAGACACTAAACATGACACAAAACTAAAATAAAATGTGCAGATGTATCTTACATTACTAAGTCATGAAGACTTAGCCTTGTAAGTAGTGATTGAAATACCATAAGTGATTAACGATAGGTTGATTGATTGTTAAATCTAAAACAAGGAAACTAAATAGCAAAAAAATTCACAAATAAGGAAGAATGGTTGACTAGGGAAATCCCCACTAACCATTTGATACACAAACAACGTCCCAATTTATGAAGGTGGATTATTAAAGTTCTTTTCACATAATTTATGTCCAAATCATGACCTTGTGGATCACGTTTGGTTATGAAACCAAGTTCCTAGGTCATTTCGGACTCTAAAAAACTTGAGCTCAACCTTGAAGTATTTAGTGAACCGGGATCAAGACTGAAGTCATTTCAGGCTTACATCTTGATCGTATGTCACGTGAGTGAGGTCAATAAGCATACAATGTAATAAAAGTGGAAGGTTCCCCTTCCCGAACCTCTATTGGAGGACCTGGGAGAAAGTCTAAGTGAATTTCCCAATTCACACCTATTGGGTTACGAATCAAGAGAGCCAACTAGTAACCATAATAACCTTTTGATTTAATGTGTGCTTGAGTAAAGCTCCTTAAGTCTATTGAGACTCAAGAAGGCTCTAATGAAAGGACCTGACCCCGATTTAGTTTCCTAAACTAGAATCAGACCCCTTCTGAAAACATGAACTTCTAAAAATCATAAAAATTTCGGCAGAGTTACTCTATATCGTGTAGTTACCATTAACTTGCAACGGAAAATACACTTCATCCTATGCCACAAAAGTCAAACCGTGGGCACCAATCCCATCCGGATTTCTCAAAAACATATCATAACGTAAAGCAATACACAAAACGGTAGCTTAACAGAAATCCGGGAAAATCATGTGAAAATATAAACACAATAGTATTCAGAGCGACCTCTAGTATATACATATATACACAACAGTAGGCCAAACTAGAAACCTACTGAGAAAGGAAAAGTGGCTCGAACACTAAACCTCCAACCTCGACATGCGACACCTGAATCCAAACTGCAAACTGGGCATTGAAAACAAAGAGCCCAGGGAAGGACATATAAACTGTTAGAGTGAGTGGAGGAAAATAAATGTCTTTCGCCGAATAATATATGTTATAAAACATATGCGAGTCTAGATGCATAAAAATCATATGGTACACGAGGGATACTCTAACTCCTTACGCGTACAGAGCATGCTTTGGAAATCCCGCGGGGTCACTCATGGACACATCCGCGCTAGTACAGTCTGAATCACGGGATCCCTGATCCTCACGTGATTCCAGACAGAAAGGGCCTCGAGTCAGGGTATCTGCTCCCCCCCCCCCCCCCCCGGTAAACATCCTCGGGGATCAGTCAGGATGCTAAGTGTATCGATACAATTACTACGGAGACTGTACAATGTGTAAACCAAATCATAAAGGTTTCCATGCAAATGCATAAAGCGTAATGTAAAAGCATACTCGTAATGCATAATTATAAAAGCATATTCGTAATTGCATAATCATAAAACACATGCTCGTATAATTCATAATCATAACTGCATGTGCATGCTCGTAAGATGTATATAAAAGAATCGCAACCAACAGTGAAAAGAAATGTCCACTCACAGACAAGCACAACGCAAAAACGCGCTAATCCCGTGATCCGGCGGAAGATCCCTTGCCAAGCGTACGATCCCGATCTCCTGAATAATCACAAATATCACTGGTCAAAATCACAATTCAAAACTGTGAACCACACCATGGAAACCAACCATTTCCGGAAACATATAACTCGAATAACAACGAAATCGTCGAAAATTCCATAAATACTCTACTTATCCCTCGACACAAAATCCACCACCCAAATCAACTTAATAACCTCAAGCCTACGATCGGGGCACGATTACGAGTAAAACGGTATAAAACTTCCCAAAATTCTAAAAAGTCAACTCTTCGCCGAAACTCCGCCGTTGACCGCCGACGCGGCGTCAACGATGGCCAAATCCGGTGAAAATTTCCATATCACATCTACTCTTCAAGCCCAACAACTTTTCCTTCTACACCAATCTCCAATTCGAAACACATCGGCTGGAATCAAGTTCGAAAATTCAAACCTCCATTAATTCTGGTGACCTATTCTGGCGAGCTTCAAACGATCTCCAATTCCAAAATTCTTTCACCCAATAGCATCTATGGGTTGAGGGGAGCAAAACCCCCAACCCCATTGGCCCCAAAAGTGGCCGGAATAGCCCACCCTATTCCGGCAAAAATTTGAAACTTTATCAAGTTGGTTCTCCCTCAAAACTCAACCAAATCAACTCAAACCAAGTTCAAAACAATAGGAAATCACGAGAGGAAGCTAACCATACCAAGCTTGAGGTCTGAAGTGGCTGGAATCAAAAAGTCGATCGGTGGTCAACAGCGGTGCCAAAAGCCTTCGGTCAACGCTGGTCAAACTTGGTCAACGATCCTTTTGGTCAACTCGGCCCAAATGTGATTTTTCGACAATTTTTACGACTATTTCGATATTTATACTCGCGACTAAAATGATCAACGGTCGAAAACAGATCGAATCCAAATGGATAAACACGATTAAATCCAACGGTCAGGAATATTCATAACATATTCATCGGATATCGGAAAAATCCTCAGAAAATCCTACGAGCTCGAAATCATAAACTCTACAACTCTCGTGAAGGAACTTATGTCAAATTCTCGCTCGATAATTTAGTCGCAAACAAGCTAGACCACCAAATCGATTAATTATGACAAACTACGATTATACGTGAAACTCGCGAATTAAGCCGATTAACTACCATTTCCGGTTCAGGTTGTCACATCTAGTCCTTGCTTAGTGCTAAGGAGACCAAATCTCAAGGTAAACCCTTTCAGAATAGACCATAATCATTTTTACATTCTCATCTAGCCTTAAGTGAGTAGCAAATTCAATAAAGATCCCATTTTTAGTCTCTTAATACATATATTAACTTAGTTAAGGTCAATACATGCATATGTGAAACCAATCATGAATCTCAAGCATACAAACACCCACAAACACAAAGTATCTCATTCACAAACACATGTTTCACACAACATACACAAAAATGTAAACCATACAGAAATCAAGGCTTCATTTGTTCACATCACATGGCTAGGATTCAAATTCTAGCCTCTCAAATAGACTACTCACTACATATAATTAGAATCAAGTTTGAATACATTAATAGAGTAAATAGAGTGAAGAAATAACCAAGGAATCTTCTCAAAGTGCTTCTTCAAGTCCACCCTTATGCGTCTAACTTCACATTCTTTGCTCCAAAGTGTGTTCAAGCTTGTAGAGGAGGAAATAACAACCTCTAGGACTCAAAGAATCCAAGACAAAGAGCTATTACTTCCCACTCTAGAGAACCATCCAAACCTTGGAGGCAAAGATGAGAGGAGGAAGTGATAAATGGTGGTGAGGGAGAGTGGAAGAGCTTCGGCCAAGGCTTGCAAGACTAGGTTTCTTGGATTTGTAGAGGGTTGGAAGGGAGGAAGATTGAAAGACAAATCTAGTTTTTCTCTAGAGAACTCAACTAAGAACATTAAAGAGAAGCCAGAGAGAAAACTAGAGAGAAAAGAGCTCTAACTAGGAAAAAAATGAGTAAAATGAAATGTTGGTGTGTATGGTGATGTGAGGAGCTCGAACTAGAGGGAGTAGGGATGAGAAAATGAGGTGTTTTGTGAGACCTTAGATGTGCTAGAGTGGCCATGAAGTTTGATCTAATTGCTACAACTTGTGATCATCTTTTCTTGACTTCTAGGCTCAAGTCCAAACCTTGCCTAATACTTCCAAAATTCAAATGTGTGACACCCTAATCAAATCAGCTAGGTTTTGTATCTTAGGTGGTTTGGGCTTGCTTTGGGCCTAGCTCAAAGTGTTTGGGTCTCACATGGTGGTCTGGCTGGCCATGGACAAATTCGGTAATACTTCGGCAGCTTCCGATACCTTCTGGAGACCACTTTTTGTCATTTTTCCAAAGTTGCTCCAAAGTCTCTTCTGACTTTGGGAGCTTCTCCAAAAATTGATTAATTACATCTTTAAGAGAGTTTCCGTGCCAACTCTCAATTTCCTAGCATAAACAGAAAACGTTATAAGAATGATGCTTTATTCATAGAAGACAAACAATAAGTATGAAGTTAGAGACATAATTAGCACATAATTATGAGCCTAACAAACTACCTCACACTTAGACTTTGCTTTTACTCAAGAAAAAAAAGGAAGAAAAGAATTAAGCTACGCTAGACTCAAAAACACACAAGATCATATATAAGCATGTAAGTGTCCCAAATTGATGATCAATTTCCTTCAAAGAACCATGGCTAAGTGAATTAAACTTCTTTTGAGAAACACTTTAAAACATGAAATCAATTCATATGTAATAAGCCATAATTGTCATGCTATATGTCAATCAAATGCATCACAATGAGATGTATTCAAATTAACATGTCTCATAACCATCAAACTCACTAGATATCACTCAATGCACACAAGAGTTTGAGGGTTAGTGTTTGCACTCAAAAATTGCATCAATCACATGTTTTCCATAAACTTGATTTCCAACCAAGTGCTCCAACAATTCACAAACACAAGCATTTCAAATCAAGAGGACTTCATCAAGGGTTGTAATGGGGCTAGGGCTAAGGCATTCAAAATTTGGATATGTGGTTGTAAAAAGTTTCGAAGACTTAATCGTATCACCCAAAATTGTTACTTAGACAGTCTTTCAAAGCATTACAATGGTTAATCTTTAGTAGCAAGGGCCGGATTTCATTTTGTTGAACCCAAGCATCATTCTAAACTACCCCATGTACCTTTGTGGATAGACCAAATGCTATGTTTTCTTACTCTTAGGTATTCACTTAATAACACACTCCATATCCACAAGTATGAGGGACATTAATTCAAATTTTTATACTTAAACCTATTGCCGGAGAGCTCAAATCTTTTTCTTTACTTTCTTTTCTAACTGTCAATATTACTCTTATTTTCTTTTTGTTTTCGGCAATCAACACATAGCCTTAGACAACCTTATCTACACTCCCTTTCTTGAATGCTAGCTTTGGAATCTCCTACCAAGTATTTAGAACAAGGGTAATGATTGCTACACTAGGCTAAATGTTTAGGTACATACATGAAGATGAAATAAAGCCTAAATGTGGGCTTACAAGGGCTATCTAGGGGTGTCGCAACTCGTGCGCATATATGGGGCACATGCTTATTTGGCCAAAGTGGTGATCATCCTAATGCCTCTATCATTTTTGAAAATAACTTATGATTTGGAAAAATCTTTGTTTGGTTTCAAGCAAATTCTAGATTACACAATGATGAATCAATGTCACACATAAAAGAATAGGTTCATAATGTAGCTATACATGCACAATTAAACTCAAAATCTCACAATGGGCATGGATAGCTTCGAAAATATGTCAATTCTTCTTTTTCTCATGTAAATGCATTTTGAATGACATATACGCTTTTCAAAACGATAAAAAAATTATTCTATCTTTTAAATATGCTCAAGTTTATGCAATCTACTAGCCATTAGTTCAATCTTATCATTGGGAATGGTTATTAGGACACCAAAAACACACACATTTTTGCATTACATTTTCTTACATTTTTCAATTTTTATGGATTTTAGGATAAGGAGTGATACGACTTAGCCTACTACCTCACACTTTAGAATCAAATTGTCCCCAATTTTTATTAATGTACGTAGTAAACAAAAGTGTACAAGAGATAACATAGGCATTATCATTTCACATTTTATTCTCCTAACACATTATACGTGACTCGAAACAATACACTAATGAGACTTAAGCATCATTCTTGAACATTTCCATATGAAGCAAGGAAATAAGAGAGTAAAGAGAAAGATGATGCAAATTTTTTGTCGATCGGCTCCTAGCTCCACAAGCACGAACATATAAACCAACGAAGGTCAAGTTATGCCTCACTATCCAAGGTTGCATAGGCTTGGTCATGATCCTGAAACGGTGATCTAGGACTTGTCTTGGCCTTAATAAATTACTCTATGCTCCATGCCTCAAAGCCCCAAGCATTTGATCTTCAAAAGTCAACTTTGGTAGGACACTCCTCGACGGGTCGACAAAGTGACCCGGAATGGACAGTAATGTGTGGTCGAAGGGTCGAGAAGAACCTTCAACCCGTCGAACATTTACAGAAATTAAGCTCTCCAAGTTCATGACTTCAATTCTTCATTCTTCATTCTCAATGATCCCCCAACCTCACACTTATTCTTCTTGCATTCCAATGGTGTCCTGTCATCGTGGATTGTAGTTTAAGGATGTAAACATGGTTCGTAACTCTATCATCTTGTTATGGTAGATATTTCTTGAGTACTACCACTCTACTACTTGGAGCTAGAGGTCTTCTTGACTTGTCATAGAGGCAAACATCAAAGTGATTCGTACATTTGCCAATGTTAGATCGAAATGGACACCTTCTTGATGTCTTCCTCTTGTTCTCGATCGCTCTTCCATGTAGCCTTCCAAACTCTTCCTTCAAAGTTGATGTGGACTTGATATGTGGGAAGGAAGTAGGTGGTTATAGTATCTCAATACAAGGTGGAAAGTCGGCAACATAGCTTCTTTTCTAATCCTTCACTTCTTTATAGAAACATTGGTTGCTAAATGGAAGATCAAGAGGCAATGATGCCTTCATCTGAATTCTATCGTCATAATCATAACTCAATGGTTCTTATTGCTCCATGGGGAGTTCTTAGTGATACTCTTTTAGTGGTGGGGGAAGGAATGGTGGTGTTTCTTCAACTTGCCCTTCAATGCTTGGCACAAACATATTCTCTTCACTTTGGGCATCCCTTTCATCTAGCTCCTTCATCAATTCTTCACAATAGCTCATGACCGGTCGCGTAGATGAGTCCAAAAGTATATTTTTCTCAACACTTCAAGCTTCATCATACATGGTTGAGACTTCATCATCGGATAAGGACTCATCATCATACATGGCTCCTTGAGAAGTTGCCACCGAAGCTTTATGGTTGATGGAAGGCTCATAAGGTGCCACCTTTTCTTGAATAGTCTTTTGTGCTCTCTCGGCTAGTATACTCACTTGAGCTTCCAATCCTTGAATATCCCTTTGAAATTCCTCTCTCACCCATTGAATTTCCTATTGTACACATTGGATATCATTCCTTATACATTGCTTTGAAGCTTCTTGTTGAGCAAGTAAATCAGTAAGTATCTTCTCTAAGTTGGATTAGGGTTTTATTCTTGAGGTGGAGAGGGTGTCACCAATTGCCTAAAGTATGCTCGGGTCTCCTCTTGTCGAGCTAGGTGCTCCTCAACTCAGACTAAGTGGGTGTGAATGAGTTCTTCCAAATTTGAACTAGGGGATTCTTCATGAATAAGTACTGAGTATGCTTGATGCATCCTCATGTTGTACTTGTACTCTTGAACATACTCAGGATACTCATATCTCAGGTTGCACTCAAGATGTAAATGCACTTAAGAACCACATAGAGCATACGCCTCCACATAAGAATACGTCAGCTCCTCGGCTTGATAATTCCACTCTTGATAGGCTTCATTGTAGGGTAATTATTGCCCATAACACTTGAATTCTCCTAACCATTATACCATCAGTCTCTGATGAGTTCTTCCTCAAAAAGAGGATTCAAAGGCATGAAACCTAAAAACACACTAAACAACCAATAGATATTAGTCCTCCAAACTCCTAAAGTGACTCAAATCCCTGAGGTCCTCCCATGATACTTCTTTGGCAATAATTCGTAATAATTCAGCTGAGTAAAAAAAACGCGTTTTTTTCTCCAAATCTTTCAAAAAAATTCGGAAAACGGACGTTTTTTTTTCAAAAATTCGGCGATTCGCGAATTAACTAACTAGGTGTCATACAAAATTTTGGGATTCTCCGCAATCAAAGGCAAACCGAAGCTAAGGAATCAAAGTAAATCATTCCCTGGCAACGACGCCAAATTTTTTTTAGAAAGTTTACTCCTACACACTTTATGCACTAAGAATCAACCCATAAGTGTAAAAAGTTATTTTCACCCGCAAGTATATGAGGTAAAGTTATAGTATTTATAAGAAGTCGAGTGTCGAACCCACGAGGATTGACCACTTAAACTTCTTAGCTTAACTCTATTAAACACTCTAATTACAGATTAGTTACACTAAATATGACACTAAACTAAAATAAAATGTGCAGATGTATCTCACACTACTAAGTCCTTTAGAGACTTAGCATTGTAAGGGATGATTGAACTGCCATGAGTGATTAGCAATAGGTTGATTGATTGTTTAGTCTAAAGCAAGGAAACTAAATAGCAAACAAATTCACAATAAGGAAGAATGATTGACTAGGAAAATCTCCACTGACCATTTGATGCACAAACAACGTCCTAATTTATGAAGGTGGATTATTAATGCCTATTTCACACAATTTATGTCCAAATCGTGACCTTGTGGATCACGTTTGGTTTTGAACCCAAGTTCCTAGGTTATTTTGGTCTCTAGACGACTTTAGCCCAACCTTGAAGTATTTAGTGAACCAAGATCGAGACCGAAGCTATTTCAGGCTTACATCTTGACCGTATATCATGTGAGTGAAGTCAACAAACATACAATGTGATCAATGTGGAAGGTTCTCCTTCCCAAACCGCTATTGGAGGACCTGAGAAGTCTAAGTGAATATTCCAATCCGCACATATTGGGTCACGAATCTAGGGAACCAACTAGTAGCCACAACAACCTTTTGTATTTAATGTGTGCTTGACTAAAGCTCCTCAAGTCTATTGAGACTCAAGGAGGCTCTAGTCCTTACTTAGTGCTAAAGAAACTAAACCTCAAAGTAAACCCTCTCGGAATAGACCGTAATCCTGCTTACATTCTCATCTAGCCTTAATTGAGTAGTTAATTTAATCAAAATCTCATTTTTAGTCTCTTAATACATATATTAACTTAGCTAAGGTCAACACATGCATAGGTGAAACCAATCATGAACTGAAGCACATAAACACCCACAAACACAAAGTAGCTCTTTCACAAACACATATTTCACATAACATATACAAAAACGTAAACCATACAGAAATCAAGGTATCATCTGTTCACATCACATGGCTAGAGTTTAAACTCTATCTAGCCTTCCAAATAGACTACTCACTATAAATAATCAGAATCAAGTTTGAATACATAAATAGAGTAAATAGAGTGAAGAAATAACTAAGGAATCTCCCAAAAATGAGTCAAGCTTCTTCAAGTCCACCCTTGTGCTTGTAACTTCTTCTTCTTTGCTCTAAAGTGTCTTAAAGCTTGTAGAGGAGGAAATGGAAACCTCTAGGACTCAAAAAAGCCAAGGGAAAGAGGGATTACTTCTCACTTCTTCAAGCTCTAAAGAATCACCCAAACCTTGGAGGCAAAGATGAGAAGAGGAAGTGATAGATGGTGGTGATGGAGAGTGGAAGAGGTTCGGCCAAGGCTTGTAAGACTAGATCTCTTGGATTTATAAAGGGTTAGAAGGGAGGAATATTGAAAGATAAATCTAGCTTTTCTCTAGATAACTCAACTAAGAACCCTAGAGAGAAGCTAGAGAGAAAACTAGAGAGAAAATAACTCCAAACTAGAAAAAATGAGTAAAATGAAGTGTGGTGTGTATGGTGGTGTAGGGAGTTCGAACTAGAGGGAGTAGGGATGAGAAAATGAGGTGTTTTATAAGACCTTAGATATGCTAGAGTTTCCATGAAGTTTAATCTATAGATTACAACTTGTGATCCCATTTTCTTCGCTTCTAGGCTAAAGTTCAAACATTGCCTAATACTTCCAAAATTCAAATGTGTGACACCCTAATCAAATCATTTAGGGTTCATATCTTAGTTGGTTTGGGCTTACCTTGGGCCTAGCTCAAAGTGTTTGGGCCTCACATGGTGGTCCGGCTTACCATGAACAAACCCGGCTATTTTCCAGCAGCTTCCGATAATTTCCAGCGACCACTTTTTGTCCTTATTTTAAAGTTGCTCCAAATTCTCTTGTGAATTTGAAAATGTGCTCGACTTTTCCAAAAAGTGATTAATTACTATTTTTAAGAGCGTTTCCGTGCCAACTCCCAATTTTCTAGCATAAACAGGAAACGTTATAAAAACGATGCTTTATTCATAGAAGACAAGAAACAAGCATGAAGTTGGAGATATAATTAACATATAATTATAGGCCTAACAATAGCCACAACCTAGGAATAGATGGAAGGCATGGGATTTTCTCCAAGCTTTGAAGAATCAGGCGGCTTCTGATGAGTGGGTAGTGTTTAGTAACATTAACGAGATCTTGAGGTCATCAGAGAAGTTGGGAGGGCCAGTCTGACCAACTTGACAAATGGAGAATTTTTCACAATGTCTTAATGATTGTGGTCTTGTGAATATTGGTTATATCGGAACTGATTTTACATGGCATGATTCACGAACTCAATATCGTCTTGATAGGGCAATGCCGACTATGGCTTGGAGGCAGCGTTTCCTTGCGGACCAAGAAATACACTTTTCATGATCTAATTTGGATCACGTGTCATTGTTCATCTCAGTCAGAGGAGTCATCGTTGCTCACCTTCCGGGGCATACAATAGTTTTTCCAATTTAAGGCTATGTAGGTGGAGGAGGAAGATAGTGTGGAGGTGGTTTGAGAAGCATGGGAAAGAGCACTGGTGTTGGAGTCAAAAACCTTACAATATCAACTTGTAAAGAGGATAAAAAGTATTTGGTATGATCTCAAGGATTGGGAGAAGTCAACTTTTGGTACGAGAAAAGAGGAGTTAAAGGATATACAACGAAAGCTTGAGGCTTTCAACTAACAAGGTTTTGACCCGGATGCGATGGCTGAAAGAAAGAAACTATCTGGCCGCTAAGAGGTTTTGCTCATACAAGAAGCCACTTATTGGCAGCAAAGAGCGAATAATAAATGGATAGTTGAGAGGGATCGAAACATTAAGGCCCAGTTTGGGGGGCTGTGCTGTGAAAATAACCAGTTGTAGCTTCTAGCTTATAGAAGCTGCATATTGCAAACTTTTATAAGCTGCTGTAGCTTACTTTTATGTGCAGTTTTTGAAATAAACTACAACTATTTTAGTTTTTCAAACACCTTGAGCAGCTGAAAGTTTAAGCTAAGCTGCAAAAGCTACTCCATAAGCTGTCTCAAATCGGGCCTAAGTACTTTCATCAGAAGGCGACAAATAGGTAGAGAAAGAATCACATGGTTGGTTTGATGGATAACCATGATGCCTGGCAAGACACTCTGAGTGGGATGGAATCAGTGGTAGTTGACTATTATGTAGATCTATTCTCTTCGGCCAAAATCACTGAGGAGCACATTGAGACAGTGACTACCTGCATCAATCAAGTTTTTACTGAAGACATGGTGGCTTTTTTGCTTATATCGTACACTACCGAGGAGGTTAGATGTGTTTTGTTTCAGATGCATCCCACAAAAGCTCCTAGTCTTGATGGTATACCTCCTTTATTTTTTTCCAAAAATATTAGGATATTGTTGATGTAGATGTTGTGGTTGCTATTCAGGATATATTACAGTCGGGTCAAATACTATCCTCGATCAACTTTACCATTGATCCCGAAAGTCCAAAACTCAAAGAAGGTGATGGATTATAGACCCATTGCACTATGTAATGTGGTGTATGGAGTGGCGGCAAAGGTGCTTGCAAATTGGTTGAAGCCACTTTTACAGCAAATCATTGATCCTTGTTAGAGTTCTTTCATCCCATGTAAGATGATCACTAATAAAAAGCTAGTAGCAAATCAGTGGCGCATTATTTGAGGGTGAAGAGAAGAGGACAAATGAGTCAGATGACGTTGAAGTAAGATGTGAACAAAACTTATGACCGGATGAAATGGGGCTATTCGAAGGCAGTATGTTGAAACTAGTTTTTCCGGCAGGTTGGGTATCTAATGTGATGGTGTGTGTATCTTCAGTTAAATATGCTTTTCTCATTAACGGATCTCCCATATGATATATTACCCTTATTATAGGGCTGCGACAGGGTGACCCCCTCTCACCTTATCTGCTCTTGTTATGCAATGAGGGGTTATCTATCTTATTGCATCAAGCACAAAGCCGTAGAGGAGTTGGAAGGCATTTAGGTTTGTCCAGAGGCCCTGGTTATCTCTCAGCTTTTATTTGCAGATGACAATTTGATATTTTGGCAGGCTACTCCACAGGCGTGTCGTAAGGTGAAAGAAGTCCTTTGGGTGTATGAACAGGCATTTGGACATTCCATCACATATTCCAAAAATAGTGTATGCTTCAGGTGGAATATAATAGAAGGAGGACAAGAAGAGTTGGCTACTATTCTAAGTATGGTTCGGGTTCCTTATCATAAGCAGTATTTAGGCTTGCCCACTTAAATCTAGCAAATATGAGACTTTTACTTATAGCAAATATATATTGCGGGATCGACTGGAAGAATCGAAGTGGTCATTGCTGAGTACGGCAGGTAGACAATTATTGACTGAAGTGGTCTATACTGTTAGTAATGCTTATCATATGGCTAGAGACATGATTGTTTACCTCATTTAGCTTGCGTAGGAAATTATAATCAATTTTGGAAGAGCCTTTGGAGGCTTCATGCTGCTTTAGAAGCAAAAATGTATGTCTGAAAGACGTGACAGGGGTACTTGCCTACATGGTCGAGGCTCTAGGGCCATAGAGTGGATGTAGATAGAGAATGCCTATTGTGTAAGCAAGATAGAAAATCCGAGTTACATTTGTTTTGGGATTATGTAGTTTTCCAGCTTATTGTTGCTTCTCTGCTAGGTGGTATTGGAAAGATTGTCGGTACCTGTCTGGACTGGCTTGATGCTTGTTCAGTAGGTTTGCCACAAGAGGAGTTTGCCAAGTTAGTAGTATTGATGTGGTTTATTTAGAATGGTAGAAATGACAAGCTGTAGACTAGTAAACTATTTGATGGAATGACTCTAGGGGTGATGACACATGCTTGGCATGGTCATTATATTCTCATTCATAAGGATTTGGACCGTCATTCTAAAGTTATACATACATGGGATAAGCCGCTTTTGGGTCAATATTGTGTGTGTATGGATCAAGCATTTGATGGCTCAGTTCAACGAGGTGGTATATGCATTGTGATTCGTGATTGGAATGGTCAGTTTGTTGCTGCAATGACTTGTAGAGTAGAGGGAGTCTATTCAGTATTGATAGTGGAGACTGAGGAACGTGGGAGACTTTACAAATTGGGAGAAACTATGGCTTCAATCAGGCTCGATTTTTCTCTGATTCTCAGCTTGTGGTGAAAGCTGTAGCAAATCCGAATACAACATCTACCATGTTTCGAGATTCTTGTGTGGATTTCCACATGGCTTTCCGGTATTTTTCAAATTCTAGATTCATTATTTTATGCCGAGAGACAAATGTAGTGACTCATAATTTAGCGAAGTGGATCTTGCGATATGTGGGGAACCCTATTGTTTTTTAATTAACACCTGACGTCATGTAAAGATGGCTGAATTAATTATAATCGGCAAACTTATCAATAAATTTCTATCAGTTCACAAAAAAAAAATGACACCTTATCTAATGTGAATTCCTTATGTAAATTTTTTTCGATACACCCAAAGAAAAACAACTAAACTCAAAATTTAGAAAGGCTTCAATAACGGGACGTAAATGTAAATCGGCTTCAAATTTGACTATTTTTTTCTTTCTATTTCACAAAAATCGGCTCGAGCAAACCTCGGCTCTTCTCTCTTGGCTCCCGCTCCAGCATTCGAAAAATCGGTCGTAAACACCACGCTAAGGTCGACCGTAAATCCTAAGCTAAGCTCAACCCAACCCCTGCCTCCTCCTCCTCTATATGTACCCAAAAAACACACTCACTCTCTCTCAATTTTCTAGGTCTTCCTTTTCTCTTTGTTTCACCAGAGCACCATAACTCTCTCTCTTGTTCAGCAGCAATGTCGAATTTCATGTCAGGCTCTAATCAGAACACCAACCCCAACAAGTCCTTCGAGGTAGATACTACTCTTAACTTTCATTCTCTCTCTCACCGTCGATTTGGTTATTGTTGCGTTTGATTCATGATTCAGTGTGTTTTTCAATTTGAACACTTACACAGGTCGCTCAGCCTCCAAACGACTCCGTTTCGAGCCTCAGCTTCAGCCCCAAGGCCAACCACCTCGTCTCCACCTCCTGGGACAACCAGGTATTCACTTACTTTACTCACTCTAGTCTCTTTAATTGCTCAAGATTTAAGTAATGATTTACGATTTTTCGGAGTGATTTGACTGATTGATTGTGTTGGCATTGTGTTTAGGTGCGGTGCTGGGAGATACAACACAGTGGACAAAATCTTGCCAGTACGCCCAAGGGAATGATTTCCCATGATCATCCGGTAAGTTATATGTTATTGTATGGAACTCTTCTTTGATTTGCAATTATGAAGCTTGAATTACAATGTTTGTTTGAATAAAACTTCGTTGCCTCGTGGCAGCTTAGGAGCTTAGAGTAGTCAGTTATTCTTTTGCTTAATGTTCTTGTATGAAACTATATCCCATGAATGAATGGTTCATATGAACAATATTGTATGATTCTCGATGTAGGCATTGTGCTCAGCGTGGAAGGATGATGGGGCCACTGTCTTCTCTGGAGGTTGTGACAAGCAAGCTAAGATGTGGTCTTTGGCTACTAACCAAACAATGACTGTTGGTGTGCATGACGCGCCCATTAAAGAGATGGCTTGGATCTCCGACATGAGCCTCCTAGTTACAGGAAGCTTGGACAAGACTGTGAAGTAAGTAACACATATCAATCGTTTAGCCACCGTGTATTTATGGGGTGTTCATTAAATTATTTATTTAAGCTTATGCGAAGTAGTGCAGTCGATAATGCTATTCTTGGCAACATCAATGTCCTGAGATTTCTTCCATAACTTTATTCTCTTGCACATCTGACAATTAAGTCTCATCTAATTGATTAATGCCTTATCATGTTTTTTTCCAATAAAAGTTTTATTTATAATTAGATATTTCTTATCTTGCCTTGGTGTCATATTTGCTTCTCTTTTAATGTAATTTTATTGCCGACTGTCTTCAGGTATTGGGATACGAGACAGCAAAATCCCGCACATATCCAACAACTTCCTGAGCGCTGCTATGCACTATCAGTGAAACAACAACTGATGGTTGTTGGTACGGCAGATAGAAACATCATAATTTTTAGCTTGAAGCAGCCCCAGGTAACGTTTCATGTTGAGGACTCACATAATAGTATTTATTTGACTATTGTGTTCTTTCAAAAATAAACTTAACATGAAGGAGGCCTATCACTCTTGTGAACTTTAGTTGGTCCCAGCTTCAGGGAATATGTTTCTTAAGAGTTAAGACTAGTTATTTTTTTCTTTTTCCGGGACACGACACAGAAAGACTATCTCTTGTACTCAATCAATCAGAAAGAAGTTTAGGCATCACAATCAGCCTAATTCAGTAATTTAAAGAAAAGGTTATTTAAAGAAAGCTGACAGTCACTAGGGATGATTTGTTCATTATGAACTGCTATAATGGCTAAACCTAATAAAAAAAGCAAGTACCTGGGCATGGATTTAACATCTTCATCTTTCCAAGAAAAATCTTGGACTACATCCACATCGGATATATAGTCTGAGCAAGCCTATGTTATTTCCTCAAAAGTCATGTGATCAAGTATGTATATAAACGCTAGGATATCACCTTTAATTATCTCTTTTTTTTTCTTTTTCTTTTTTTCTACAAAGTATCTCAACCTTATGTAAGTCTTGTCTGTCCATCAGGGCTGGGTGCTGTTTGGGAATAATCTTCTAGTCATATATTCTTCTACCTTGGTTAAATACTTTTCATATTCATTAGCTTACCTTCATGGATGTTCTGTGCTGACTTTATTTTTTATTACTTCCAATTACATACAGACTGAGTTCAAGAGAATTCTTTCACCACTAAAGTTTCAGACAAGGTGTGTTGCTGCATTTCCTGATCAGCAGGGATTCTTGGTAAGTATTAACCTCTCATTTCTGTCTCTAATCCTCTTCGTTTACATTTCAGTTCCAAAAGATAGATCTCTTACAAATATAGCTTGTAGTGACAAACTGAAATATCTGGCATGAATTTTCTCATTGAACGTGAAATTACCATTTATGGTATACTCAATTTCTTTGTCTGAAGTAGAAATGTTGTATATTATCAACGACAAGAGTTTAGTCAGTTTACTCAATATGGCACTTGCTAGTGCATGTTTCAGTCTTACGCGGCTGTCAAGGTTATTGGGTCAGAGCTTTTGTATAGTCTCAAATTTGGTATTACATGGGTGATTGGTTTTTGGTTTGATACTGTTTTCTCTTATTTGAATTTTTGCTCTTTTGAGGGGGATAGTTTGAGAAATCTCCTTTGTTGATATTAAAAAAATCAAAGAAAGCAATGTAAATGTATTCTTACATGTGTCCTTGGAAATTGAATAAATTGTCCAGATGTATAGTCGAACAAGAGTTTAAATATAAGCAAATGACCAGTTATATAAATGAGCACTATGTAGCTTGTCTGCGTATCTGTTACAAAGTTGTATACTGATGCTAAACATTAGTTCAGCTCCCATTGAAAACTAAGTATTACTTTGATGAAAAGGTGTTAGACTTCTATCTGTAAATGTCTTTAAAAAAATAGATGGGGCATAAAATCCAAGATTAGTATGGCGGTGTTAAATTGAAATAAAAAAGAAATATTATTGTTTAATGTATATAGTTGATCCTTTCAGTTTCACTTTTTAGACACTGAATAAATGTTTTCATTATCTTGCTTTTACCTTTTGATTACTATTGTTGATCATTGTTGTGACGCTATTTTATGACCAGGTTGGATCTATTGAGGGGAGGGTTGGTGTGCATCATCTGGATGATACACAAACAGCTAAAAACTTTACCTTCAAATGCCACAGAGATGGCTCTGACATATTCTCAGTCAACTCTCTGAACTTCCATCCTGTAAGATTTCTATTGCTATCCCTTTTCTTTTTCCTCATGATTATTTAAAGACAAAGCTTTGCGTTATGTTGTTGTTGCCCTTAATGGAAGAAAAGCCAAGCGAGAGGATTAATGGTGTCAAGAAAAACACAGTAGAGTGGTTTATGTAACACGCCATAATTATGTCTATTTTTTAAGGAACCATCAGTCTCTTTAAAGGAATCTGATTGTTAGCAGCAGAAGTTTTCTTCAATGTTACTCATTTCCCCTTGTCATACACCTCATTGTGTTTTTACTTTTGGTGAAGAATTTTGAAGTTATAGAAACAAGTGGAATTTTTTTTGCTCTAATATTAAGACGGGAATCCTTAATTACTTTTTTCTTTCTGCTCTTTGCATTTTCTGTGAGTACTATGTATACTTGCGGCTTTTGTTGTCTATTTCAGAAAGATTCTAACCAACTTAACTTTTCATTTTCATTTTCATTTCTATGTCACTTGTGCACTTCTGAGCTTATTGCGTACCTTTGTTTCAGGTGCACCACACATTTGCTACTGCTGGCTCTGACGGTACTTTCAATTTTTGGGACAAGGATAGCAAACAGAGACTAAAGGTTCATGCTGCATCTGTTTAAATCTTATTAGTGACCCCATAGCTCATCCTGGGTGCTTTTTTTCAAGTCTAATACTATTTATAATTATAAGATATAGGTGTCTAACACAGGTTTTTATTTCTTTCTGGTGTTCAGGCAATGTCAAGGTGCTATCAGCCTATACCTTGCAGCACCTTCAACCAAGATGGTTCCATCTATGCTTATGCGGTAATTCTCTTTCACCAGTTATGATTAATTCACTCATACTTTCCATACACATCCACTGCATATACCAAAGTAGTCATTAGTTCATTATTCTATATTCAAAATCGATCATCTATCCTATCTAAGATAGTCTTTGTTCCTAAATACAAACTTTAAACTTCAAGATGTATGGCGTATGGCTCTATAATTGATATATTTATATCTCGGACCCTCTGTGATCTTATATGTTCCACTTCTGCTTTTGGGGAACGTATACTGCATGATTTGTAGTCATTTTGCTCTTGCTGTGTTATACAGTGATGTATTTCATGCAACTTTGCAATGGTGAACTAATGTTGCTCATAAATGTAGCACAACATATAGATGAACTACCTTGATGTCTGTTTCACTAGTCATATAATCCTTTTCTTTTGCCCCTGAAGGTTTGCTACGATTGGAGCAAGGGTGCCGAAAACCATAATCCTGCTACAGCGAAGAATCACATTTACCTCCATTTGCCCCAGGTATAAGATAGTGAGATTCTTCACGAAGTTCTGTTTCTGAAGACCTGATCAACCTCAAACATTAATCGTATATACTCTAATGGTTGCAGGAATCTGAGGTGAAAGCCAAGCCACGAGTTTCAACAGGAAGAAGGTGAAGACCAAGCATGCCCCTGGATTTGCTACGAGCTCTTTTTGTATAGATTTTCACACGTTATTAGCTTTGAAATGTGCAATGGCGGATTGAACTTGTCCCAGTAGACAATCTAGACATTGGCAGCAACGTCAATTTTGTTTTAATAAGTCAAAACCTTATTGTTTCAAAGGAAAATAACTCGTCCAATACAGTTATTTACTTATAGAATGTTTTTCCTTTCCACAATTGATTGTTATTAATTTGACGTCGATATTGAATCTAAAAACAGTCACAAACATGCTTGCAGTTGGTCTAAATAGTTGAAGCAAGACCATTGTTTTGTGCAAATTTCGTTGGTCTGTGAGCACCGGTATTTTTATTAAACCCGGTTAGGTTCTATAGTGTCATGGTAATGAGGCAAGAGATCAGAGACAAATGGCTCGTGCATAATGAGCTGGAGTTTCAAGAAAATCAATAGCCAAATTCTTAGTTTCTTACTTCACAATATTGCTCGAGTTTGGCATCTGTACCAAGAAAGGAGCCATTTTTAGACAGAAAATAACAGAATGCAGAACTCGCTCGCATCACCATGCTACAGAGTAGCGCAGCTCAAAACAAGTTCAACACTTTGCTTGGCTACTGTAAATTTAATGCAAACATAAACATCCTACATTTATCAACTGCAAGACAGATTCGTGTATAAAAACAGTTTCACCAAATTAACTACAAGAAGTCAGAACACGAAGATACAAATGGATCCTAAAACACATTAGAGATAACCAGTGTTTGGAAGTTTTCAACACTAAACTTGACCTCAAAGCCCCAATATAAAGCAGAGTTCAAACCAAAAACCATCATAAATGCTAAGGATTCTGCCCTCCCTACCCTACCTAACAGTGAGCAAACCATCAGAAGATCCAACGAGCATCAACCGGCAAGGTCTATTACTTGGTGCTTCTGTCCTGTGCTGCAAGTTTTGCCTCTACTTGTTCTTCAGATAAAGGCAAGTAATAGATCCGAGGGGTTGCTTTTGTTTTCCGAAAGAGATCATCCAAAGTGACAATCGGAGGATCAAGTTTCTCCGGCAGAGGAGGTGGAGGAGGCAGAGGCAGTCGCTCTTTAGCTGGGGGAAGGCTAGATAGGGGTGGTGGTGGGGGAAGAGAAGGGGGTGGTGGAAGCTGCTGCAGTTGCTGCGTAGATAGACGAGGCGAAGGCTGGTGCTGCGAACTGGGTGGTATAGCAGGAATAACAGGAGCATTACTCGCGGGTGTTGATGGAGTCCGAGGATTCTGAACCCGGGTTTGCACTTCTTGCGGATCAACAAATTCCGCCACTAAGAGGCGTCCTCCATTGGTAGGCCATTGCAGATTATAGACAGCATTTCGAGTCTCCACAGCTTCTTCCACAGTTGAATACTGCAACATATTAGTTTCCAGTAAGTGAATGAGTCATTTAGATGAAACAGCAGTGGGTGCAAAAACATGTCCCAAAATAAGGAATGCCCCATAATGAATGAAAAATAATGGGAGTTGGTATGAGTTGCAAGCTTAAATCAAAATGATGATGTACAAAAGTACATGTCTCAACCAATTATATGGAGAGAGAGAGTGAATGAGAGTCTTACAGTAATAAAGCAATGAGTTTTGATGTGGTCCATCCAGAAATCCATAACCTTTCCAGTTTTCCCAAGAAATTCTTGCACAGCTTTCAAGGTGAATGGTCGTAAAAAATTATCAATTTTTAGGGAATTAGTAGGTGCTTTCTGCGAAGGAGGAACTGCAACAAAAGAACAGACATAAAGTATCTAAACATCTGCTGCTGGAAATTTTCAAACTCAAAAGAAGAGAAAAGACTCACCAACACGTTCCTTGGGAACATCCTCACTCATTGTAGAGTTTGATCTTGAAAAGTTACGCTTCAGAATGGGGGTCTGAGAAGTACCTTTGGGTGTGGTGGTAGGTGTTTGAATAGAGTTTTGTGGCTCTGGAACTTTCATACTTTCAGAGTTCCACCTGCGCCTCTTTACAGCAGGCTCATTGTTTCCTGCTGCTTTATCTGTAGGATAGGATAAAGGGAATAACATTAGGGATGAAGACAATGGGAGCTCATACGTTAACAATTTAAGGAGCATGCTTGCTATTTGCTGCAACTTTAAACTGTGCAAGACGAAAAGATTACAAAAGAGCTTAGATGTCAACATACTAACCAGTAACCTGGCCATAATGTAGACTTTGTAGATTACAGGATCAACTACTTCTAGCTAAATATAATACACCATTGATGACTCTACACATGTTGTAACTATCTCTCAGCACTCCAACAGCCCACATAATAAAACAAGATAATTAAAAACACTAAATCAACTGTAAAAAAAAATCATAAAAATGCAGGATTGATACATCCTATAAAGATTAATACTAAAATTAAATGAACTCATTACTTTTGGGCTGGACTCCATGTGGATATCTAATAGATGATCAAAGATGCTATGTTCACAAAAGAAACAGATAGTATGAAAAATCAAACTAATGGATATGTTCTCACATGTTTATTGTAAAAAATCAAATGTCTCTTAGGATGCAAATAACCAAGGAGCTCAGATTGGAACTCACCATTAAGCTTTCTTTTCTCAGTAGGAAGAGCTGGATGGTTCTTGTTATCAACACTGACATCCATTTTATCAGAGGAATTATTATCATCTCCCACAACATCAACATGACTTTCCTCCATTGCAATAGGAACTTCAGTTTTCTCAACCCTATCTTCCACAAAATCAGAACTAAACTTTGAATCAACTTGTTTACTGTCCAGCACATCCTCTTCCATAGAATCATCTCCAGAACTTCTCTCTAAATTTACTTTTTCTGAGTAACCCACATCCGCACTATCATTATTCTTGCTAATGTCTGCATTAGTATCATAGTTGTCATCTTTTTCTCTAACAGTTGCCTTGTTCTCAGGTGGCTCTTCAACATCCATTGGATGTGAATCACCATTGACTGGGACAACAGCGCTGGATGATGGGTCCACCATCTCCGGCTGAACATCTGATTCTAATTTGACATGATCAGCAATTATATTATCCTTTAGTTCAATCTTTTCATTAATTGACACAGTATCACTAGAAATATAATCATATTTTACTTCAGACCCTAAAACAGTGCTGACCTCAGATACCTGGTAGTCCAGAGCAGATGAGTCGAGCATGGCATTCTTGGGTGCATCTAAACCCTCACTCTCCAGCTGGGGCTTTGAATCCTCATTCACCAGCTGGGCATTTGGATCAACATTCTCCAACTGGGGTTCCGGATCCAGATTCTCCGGCACAGGCTCTGGATCCTCAATTTCCAGCCGGGGATTTGGATCCTCATCCTCTAGCTGTGGCTTGGAAGTCTCAATCCCCTTCATTCCATCAGAACCTTGTCCACCCAAATCGGAGTACTCAACCACACTCTCAGTGACAGTAACAGTGGTTTCAACAGTTGTTTCAACTGTAGTTGATTGTCCAACCACATCCTCTCCAACAGATGCAGAATCATGCTTATCCACAATCACATAATCCTCATCAGCATTGCCTTGATCCGTTGCTGCTGCATTGGTGTCTTCAGTTTTAGCATCCACTGCATGTGGCTCAACATCTTTCCCTCCATCCTCAGATTCAAGATCGATGTTAGTACCACTATCTGCCTTCTCAGCATTTTCCCTTGCAATATTTTCGGCATTCTCTCTTGCATGCTTCTCGGCGTTCTCCCTTTCAAGTTTCCCAGCATTCTCCCTTTCAAGCCTCTCGGCTTCCTCCCTTTCCAGCTTCAAGGCTTGCGCCCTTTCAACTCGAATTGCTTCGTCCAGACGTTTTATCAAATCATCCTTGAGACCCTTGGTTGTCAACTTCCGCCTCTTGAGCTCTTCTTTCAACTCTGTAACCTTCCACTGATCAATTGTTCGATTGTCAAGTTTGGGATATGGCGACGACATCTTTCCCCACTAAAACTCACCTTAAGCCCTGTATGCTACAAAAACAAGCAGCACCAAAAATCATGAAAAACATAAACCTTACTTAAATACAAAGAAGAATAAATGTGCGAAATTTGATAGAGCAAAACACAAAGCATTCCCTTTTTCTTCCAAAACCCTGATAACGACAATGTACTACAAAATACATAATCCAAAAGTAAAAAGGATTAAGCAAGAATACTTACTTACAATGAATGTTGGGCTTCTTCAGAGTCGACGAAGGAAATCAAAAGGCCCACAAAAGTGGTAGAGTGGACGAAATTGAAAACCCTAATTTGACAACACAAAACCCACCATTAGCAACACAGAATACATCACCGACAGAACAAAACCCGGACGAATCAAAAAAAGACCAATCTGTCCCTAATCGGAGCTCCGAAAAAACAAGCCTCAGAGATTCAGTAACAAAATCGATCGTTTTCCTGAAATCAAAACGAAACAACAAAAAAAGAAACGGAGAATTGTAAAAACGAACAACAAAAAAAAAGCAAAGCGGGAATCGAATAGTAAAGAAACGAAGTGAAATTTGATTGGGATTGGGATTTGATTTCAGAGTGAAACAAAATTTCTAGGGTTCTAATTTCGCTTCCGTCAGTCCTTTATTTTTATTTTTTATCTTCCAAAACAAGATGAGAGAGACTCCATCTTAAAATACACGACTTCACTTCTCCGTGTTTCCGAAAATACCCTTGGGTAAGAATTTGAGGCCCATAAGGAAAATCCGGCCCAGGCCCGTTAAAGTATTTCCGAGTTTTATTTATACTATACAAAGGTGAAAGGGGCTGGAAACCCTCCCTCATTTGGTTAGATTTTCAATCTTCGATTTGTTTCCAGATCCACTGTATAAATTCGTACCCTTTTTAACGCAAGTGAGTTTCTCTCTTTTTCTCTGTTTCAAACTTTATTTATTTTAATTTTTGAATTAATTACTTGTTTGTTTCTGAAATTGTGATCTGGGGATGTGGATGAAGAATGGTTTGATGAAGTTCGTGGTCGAGAGTTTTTAGACCCAGATATGATTTATTTGAATTGAAGTTATTTCAAATAACAAGTTAGAAATTTAGGTCGGTTCGGCTTAAACCCTAGCTATTATGTTAATTAGTTAAAAAAGGATGGATTTTGCTGTGATAATTTAAAACCTAAAGCTGTATTGATCTGCATAGTTTTTTGGTTTCGCTGGAACTGAGAAGTTGTTATTAGGTGTGTGACTTTGAAGCATGTTCATACATAGAAAGCAGTGAATCATACATGTTCTAAGTTTCATGCGACTCCCGATTTGCTTAATGTGTCATCTGTTAGTTTTTTCAAGACTAACATGTGGAGGATATCATCTATTAGGTTTGATTGTTTAGGGTGCTCAGTATAGTGATAGTTTTCCAAGTCAAGCTTGCCTAGTTTCAGTAGTTTGTCTCTTTCTTAGTATACATTCTGTTCTTGCTAAAGTATATCAACTTAAAACTGGGACAGAAACGCTACCATGTACAGGAGATGTTCTACTATTGTGTCCACAAAATCAGATGAAACCTTGTTTTAATTAATTAGGAGTAAAGATTAAACCTATTGATTGAGTTGAATAGTTTAATTTCTTTGATTTTATTAAGTAAAGGCTCCCTGGGTACATTGTTTTGATTTTATAACTAATCAGTGCATGAAACGTACCAAGTTACTTTACACTAACTTATTGATTTTGTGGGTTCTGCAGGACCTGCTAATCTAACTGACTTGACTCGCCGTTCATCAAGGAAGAAGAAGAGTAATAATGAGCAAGTACGGGTTGAATCTAAGGCCACAGCAGAAGAAGCAACCCACAAGGCCCCCTCTTCCTAGACCTGTTGGTTTTGGTGATGATGATGACAATGATGTTGAGAGAGAAATTTCTCGCCATGCTACCAAAAACAAGTCACTCAGGGATATTGAGGAGCAGCAGAGGAAAGCACTGGAGCAGGACCCGCTAGTTTTTGACTATGACGGAGTTTATGATGATATGAAACAGAAGGCCATACAACCTCGTGCCCAAGATCACCAGGAGAGAAGGCCGAGATATATCCAGCATTTAATGAAGAAAGCAGAAGAGCGAAATCGAGAGCACGAAATAGTGTTTGAGAGAAAACTTGCTAAAGAACGAAGTCAAGAAGATCACCTCTATGCAGACA
This sequence comes from Geum urbanum, assembly GCA_946800695.1. NCBI lineage: Eukaryota > Viridiplantae > Streptophyta > Magnoliopsida > Rosales > Rosaceae > Geum > Geum urbanum. The sequence continues at coordinate 29,555,114 of OX327009.1, forward strand.
AGGATAAATTTGTTACAAAGGCTTACAAAAAGAAACTTGCCGAGCAAGCAAAATGGATGGAGGAAGACCGGCTTCGTCAACTTCGAGAGGAGAAAGACGATGTTACTAAAAAGACAGATTTGAGTGAGTTTTACTTAAACCTACAGAAGAATGTTGCTTTTGGTGCAGAAGATGCCAAGTTAAGGAAAGAGAAGGAGGCTGAACAAAGGAAGCTAGAGAACCAGGCCGAAGTAACCAGGCCAGAGGATGAATCAAGGAAGCCAGAAAAACTTGAAGATGAAGAAATAGCTGGAGGACTAGTGCCTTCTTCGGTGTCTCCCATGGTGACGGAGGGGCATGAAGGAGATAATGTGACCAAGTCTGAAACTGTAGAGCCCTCGGATGAGAAGCCAACTTCAGAAGCATTACCACAGGAAAATTCTTCAGCTGCACAGCCACCGGCAGATCAACCAAAGGTTTACCATCATAAAAGAGGCGAAGATGCCGTGGCTGCTGCGAAAGAGCGATTTTTAGCTAGAAAGAGGGCTAAAGACCAACAAAAGTATTTTGAAAACTAATGTAATTTGCCCAGTTGTTTGATCTATGGGATATCGTTTTTTATTTTTTTGCTAAGAATCTATGGGATATCGTCATTCTCGAGCAAATACATGTGTCAGTGTAATTTTTCACTTGTGCCTGGTTGTTTGATACTGTAAGATTATTGGCGTCCCCGATCATTCTTAACTTTACTGCGAGAATGTCAAGAGTGATTGAATTATTGAAATATATCTTTAAAGTGATTGAATTATATTTGAAGATAACAAGTGATAAAACACTATTTAGCTACTTAAGCCATCTCCAATCTTGAGAGGTTATATCTGACTCTGAGTTATAATTTAGTCTCTTAAATATATTATTTAAATAAATCTCAAATATATTATTTAAATAAATAGTAAAGGTTATATTTTGTGCCGTTTCTAACTTCTAAAAGTTATAATTATAATTTTTATATTATTTTATTAATTCAGATTTTTAGATTTATATATATATATATTCTAATAACATCTTATGAATATTATATATAAATTAGACTACATGTGTTGTTTTTATAGAAAGTTAATTTTTTTATCCTAATATTTTAATTACATTATATTTATTATATTCATTGATGTTTTATTTAACAAATAAATTATTATTAATATTTTAAAATATGACATTATTTGTATTTATTTATTATATTACCGTTGCATATATTATACTTACTAAAAAATTTAAAAATATATTTCTAATATTTTTAAAGTAGTACACATGATGTATTTATTATTTTGATTATATCATTACGAAAATAAATTGATTAATTAAATGATGTCATTATAATGTTTAAATTGATGAATACTAATTAAAATTAATTATCAGTCATTAGGAACATAATTTTTTAGTTTTTTAAGTACAATTGTGGTCCCCACAAAAATATAGACCAGAGCTATGCCTTTAGTCCGATCAGGCTACTTTATCAATTTTTGGTATAGCCCTACCTTGGGTTAGATATGAGTTTTTGCTGATTTCGGGGCTATGTCAAACCTTTGATCCTGGACTGGAGATGACTTTACCCAAAAATAGACAACATTTGCCTACAACTCCACGAGTTAAAAAGTCCACTGTACAAAAGAAAATCGAAGAACTTCCGGTTCTGAAAGTGACATTTATTTTCATTAATCCACCTTCACCATACCAGTCAAATCGTTTACATCGACTTCTATGAGTTCTATCCATATTTAGATTATATATGATCATTTGAAGGAAACTATTTAGCTAGTTATCCTTGAAATAGATAAAGCGTATTCAACTTATGGAATATGTAACCAATCAATTCAATGTGCCTGCAACTTGGAACTAACAAGCGAGAGCACTCAGTGAGACTGCTACCAATAGATAATGATGCATCACTTAGCTTCCTAGCAGCAATGTATTGGATATCTTGCTAGGTAAAAAGTCCATTAGACATCCATTTCTGCAATGCAAATTAATTTTGACATTAATTTACGTACTAGAGTAAATTTGATCCATATATCATACTTTGAAAGAACGTTTTCATCTGCTTCTTGAAGATATTCTTGAGAAGTCGACATTTGGACAACAACGATGTGAGAACAGAATTTGATTGAGATGGCTAGCAAGTAGAATGCCATCTTCTGTATGCATATGCCTCTCTATAATTAGCACCTCAAACTACTCCACAGTCCATATATTTCACTCATATACATTTTGTTCACTTTTTCGATCATCTACAGAAACCAAACATGAAGAAAGGAGTTGCTGCAGTGTTACTCTTCCTTGCTTGTTCAGCTCTATTCTTGGCTGCTAATTCTGATGATACTGCTGATCCTTCGAAGCCAGCTGCCGAGGGGATACCTGATTATCCCAAGTGCCTTGGTGATTTCCAAGCTGCCAGGATGACTTGCCTGAAGGACATTGGACCAGATTGCTGCAAGGCCATGAAGGTTGTTGATGGCGATTGTGCCGACACCATTTTCGGACGCTTCATGAACCCTTACTTTGTCCGTTTGGTGGACTATTGCTCAATGGCCTGAGCACACTACCATCAAATGCATAGCAATAGTTACGCTTCTTTTTCAAAAAATAAAAAAAATGGTATTAGTACTTTAGTAGAATAACTAAGTTTCCTTTCCTCTTGTTTGTTTTCTTGCTAGTGATTGTCAACATATATATGTTGTCAGTTTGGGGTTTCCTCTCAGTATTATGGTATGTACTCTTGTTATGCATTTTTGCTTTGTGAACTTCATCTTCTTTTTCTTCAGTATGTTTGCTTTTTGAGCTTTCTTTTGATCGATTATGATACATATATCAAGTTAGTTACTTAACTCTCAAGTTTCAACTTCAGTTGTGACTCTTTACTTATTTACAATCCATCCCCAGGGCATGCATTCTTTTCCTTTGTTGGCCATGAACCCAGATATTACCGGAACACCTTCCTGAAATAATACAAATTGTAGTTTGGTGCTGATTTTTCCTGAATTCTGTAAGAAGTGGATTATATGTTCTCAAAGGCTACATACGTCTCACTTTTTTACCTTAGCTCCTGTGAGAATAATTGAATTTTCCAAACACGATAAGAAACACTATATTAATTTGGTTGTTTCATCCTGTATATCAAGCCAGGGAACAGTTATGGCCACTTCTGGTTCATAATTAACTTGAAAAGGCACCTTTACGTTCTGAATTTTGTTTAAAATCCTTGAACGTCTATGCCGACAATTTGTATTGTGATTCACTCATGATCTGCAAGAAAGGGCGGCAAGATTTTATAGAAGTCATGAGAGAAATTTGTATTACAGAGCTTAATGAGTAGAGGAGGAGGCAATTGGGGATATGTACGTAGACAAAACCTAAACTACTGGATACCATGTAGAAGTTACATTTCATTGAAGACGATCACATTGCACATATATACTACACAGGATGGCTTGGTGATCAAGCATACTAGATACAAGATGTACATGCTTACATAAAATAGGATCTAGTATTTTTTTTTCTTGAACATTCTTGATTACTTGGAGCGTAATAAATAATAATCTTGTTAACTGCATTTTCATGATCACACCTCTCATGAATCCTAGTTTGTAAAGGAACAAAAACTAACCAAAAGTCTTGCACTGAATTGCAAATTACAAAACAAACTCATTCTTATGGATCACCAAATACAATAAATCCTCAATAAATTAATAACCTCGCTAAAGTAATATTTTTTTTTCGGTCCCGACTCGGGACTAGTTTATATTACTAGCAACTTCACTAAATACATAATATAATAATTTTTCTCTAATTTCTTTAGGTCCTTACGAATATATAAAGTAATAATATAATTCTAAAAATATAAAAATATATTAAAATTCATAAAAATTAAATTCTCAGTTGAGAGTTTATTTTCTCGACAAGCTTTGCTAATTCTTGAAAAAAGACTTTATTGTAGCTTTTTTTTTCTTTGAATCTGGACCAAAATTTAAATTCGTCTTTGATTTTTTACAATTAGTGCATCATATTTGATAAATTCTTTTTATTTTGTAGAAAAAATTTAATCAAGGTAATTAGTTAAATACTGACTCAAATGTTTTTTTTTTGAGAAACTATCAATATAACATAATTGTCATCTGGATCATGATCAGATTCATCATGTGGATTCATTATCTTGCAATTATCTCTTAATCAATAGGCGATTCCAGCATCATATCATTTTCATTAACTAGGAAATATTTAAAAATCTCGATATTCATATATTGATAAAATAATAACTTCGCTAAAATAATAATTTTCTCCGGTCCAAAAATTATTCATTTATAGAGGTTTTACAAAATCAAATTTGACAAAACTTCCACTCCATGTGGATTATGGGACAGAAAAGCATAAAATTTTCCTTAACATGCTCATAAACAGCAACTATAGTAAGTATAGTTGTTCAGGGTAATGTTACATCAACACATCCGAACATATAAGAAGCCAAAAATATCATCTACCCAGGTCATCTCTACATATAAAGAATCTCCTTTCTACTCACTTTCTTCATCACTATCCTGCAAGTACGTCTAAATGATTCATATTCTTTTCAAGTGGTGGAAGCCCAGCGTCGGATTCACCAGAACCGTCATCTTCACTGTGACCTGGAGCAGAAAAATGTATGCATATATTAGGATTAAAGGAATCTTTCTTAACAAAGATGGCCCTCCATGAAACATAGTTTCTTTCAGTGGATGATTTCTTATATATTTTCTTCAGAAATTAAATAAGCAAAACATGACAGAAAATAAGGCCATTGGAGATATATTTGCACCACCAAATCCAGATCAGATCAGGAGTTTTAAGGGTTATGAATCCAACCATCATAATAATATGTGGACCATGTAACCAATTCAAATGAACACTGACCAGATCATCTCCAGGAAAATGGAGAGAATGATCTATTACAGGATCACGGATCATCATAATGTGTTGTGAATCATGAGTAAGATGACAAAAAGACAGGGACTTTCATGAAGTTTTCAACCATTCTCATATTGAGAAGTACAATATAATTCATTGGGATGCAACCAAGGTTACAGAGCAAAGAAATTTTTTACAGGTTGCAAGTTTGACATGCAATAAGAGAAATTCACATATGGAAACAGGACAAAAGAATCAACAGTATTAATTTCGACCTTCACATATGTGTTAATGCAAACAAAAAATGCTTTTAACGAAAATTGGAAAATAGGTACTGTCAACTTCAGTAGGAGCCTTTGGAACTTGTGTTTCATGTGCAAGCCAGGAATTTTGGAGTATGCCTTCAGAAGTTCCCTGCATTAGTTTAAGTCTATTAGATGTCTGGTTGAGAAAGTGTAACAGAGAAAATCATGTATTCAATATTATATTTGCTAATTAATCTCAATCACAGATAAAATAAATAACATTGGAGACATGATTATTCTCTTGCCAATCTGCTTACCAATTGTGTGGAAAGAAAATGATTAAGACATAAGAATCATAGCAAGATATAAATGTTCAGCATGCCTCCAGAAGTTGGAGTTCATTTCTCTAATTCCAGTTATCCACTGAAGGTAAGTTATATCAAGTATACTGACAGATCAGTGAAATGTTAATTGTGCAATGGGTTTCAAATGTATCTTGAACTTCTTCCATGGACTAAATATTTCTAGGTTTCATATAGTGCAATTTGTGCAGTGGACTATCGCGATGAGCTTCCTACATATCAATTAGCACTTAGCAGAACTAATTCCCAAGGTTAAGGGTTGTGTTCATGGAACCCTCTTACTCAAAGCTCATCACATGTAAAAAGATCCCAAAGAGGCCACATGCTTGTTAGATGTGTATTGTAATGTAGAAAAGCACAGACCACATACCAACCACTGCCGAACAGCAGAGTTTATGAAAGCTATATAGCGAAGGATTGAAGTTTGGAAAGTAGGTTATGAGAATGCACTTTGATGGAGAATATTTGGCATGTGGCTAGAGACAAGCAGAGACTTGCAAGAATTACAAAACCTACAAGGTATAGATATGTGTGGTAGAGTTAGGTTTTGTCCATCATTTTGGGCTTCTTTCTTTAACTTGATACCTATTAGGCTATTACTGATGTGCTTGTTCTTTGGAGTTTGCTGCCCGATAAACTTGTTGTTAGTATAGCATCATTAGTTGTTCGATTAAATATACTTATCCAGTTAAGCAGGTAATTAACACCTACCCGACCACCCTAAAGATCACCTGGAAGGCTACAACTCTGTTCACAAGACCGACCCCATCCGAGCGCGCACGCCCCCGTGGGGCGCACATCCGAATGTGCGGATCACATAAACAACAGAAGCAGTCTAGTCCCACATCGAGGAGCACAAGTAAGCACCAGACTCAACCACCTATATATGTAAGGTATTTATTACAGGTAACGACATCTCAACATTCTCAATCCGCATTCAACTCCACTAAACACTCCAACCTACTTCTACGCACGTTCGCTTGACTGTTATATCCAATACATCTTCTAACTTAGGCATCGGAGCGTTGAAGGCAGGCCACCCTGTCTCGACCCCTGACTGTCTGTTTGTCATTGTATTCTTCTAACAGCCATACCCGAGCACGCGTACCCGTACACCCGAAGAGAGAAGAAGCGCCCGACCATCCGAACAGCTCCAACATTCGGACGAACAGGAAGAAGGAGTACTCGTACTTGTTTCTGCTAGATTACGTCCCGCGTAATCCGGAAGAAATACTTGCTATGTTAAGAGGTGATCTGGGAACCAAAGTCTGCTATATTATGCGTTCAGTATATACTGTTCATGGTTAACATTTGGTCCTATATTTCTTTCGAGTACATTTTACAAATCAACAAATGGACTAGGATCATACCTATGAGGGACAGGAAAGCATGACCCCATTTGAACTTCCCAAGCAACAATTTTGCAGTTTCCTCTTCCCCACTGTAAAAGGTATAAAACAATGCATATAACATATGAAATTTTGGCCCAAATTGCTGTAATTTCAAAAGTAAAATAGAAACAGAAAACAGCTTATGGAGATAAGTGTGTTAGAAAGAAAATCGAAAGCTTAAGCACAAATCATTTTGTGTCTGTTAGGGATCTTGCAAAATTGGATTTCATCAAATTAGCCTGTACTACAGAAGTATTGCACCAGCCCAAGAGTTTGTATGCAGGTAGTGTCATGACAAAACCAAGGCCTGCACCTTCATCTTTTCTAAACCTATCAGGATTTCTTTGTAATGGAAAAACTCTGGACAATGTCTCTAAAATCTTTGTTGTTGAGCTGTGATGCATGGGTTCAACAAAAACTACATGTCCTGTCCGTCAAATTTAATCCTTTTCTAATCATGTTGGTGTATGGTTGGATCCATATCTTCTCTAAACTAAAGGCTTAAGACTAAGTAAACCAAATCTATCCACATCAACTAAATAATTGACGAAGCTTGATACTACAAAACGTTTAAAGAAATTCTATTTTCTATAAAAATACAATGCATATGAAGAATAGACGAAGTCATAATTCTTTAATAATTAAACTGGTTTCCAGGGCTAAATCAAGTTGAAGGTTATTCAGGCCATCATTTCAGGCATATACATTCAAAACAATGTTCTAACAAGATCGAATATCAGGAAAATATCACAAACTGAGGTCACCATAGCATCTAATAAAAATGAATGAGGCTCTACTACACAAAAGTGTAATAAGAGACAAACAATGTCAAATCTAATAAGTTATTAGCAAAAAGCAAGGTAATTTCAGTACCATATGAATAAAGCAGCAGATAAAGCCTCCACACATGACAGTTCACATGGTTGGCCATAATTAACTGGATTAGCTGCTACAAGCCAAGGCACTGCAATTTAACTGATTATCAGTTTCAAAAACTGGCTAGGAGAGAATCAATTGAGCACAGCAAAATCCATGAGGGTAAGTAAGTATTCAAGTACTAGATGTGACATTTAATTTCTATAAATACATTGATAGCACTAAACAGAAAAAGTAGTAAGGAGCAGCATTATAAACAATAGCATAGTGATGAAAGAAACTGTAACCAATTTCAACTGGTAGTGAGATCCTTCGCAATTATCAAGCCTATGGCACTTTAAATTCAAGTAAGCATCCTGAAATCTGAAATGTATAATCTTAATTGATACCTTGTCTGAATTGTCAACACAGAACTCTAAGGGGTGTCTCTACAAACTCATAACTTATGAAAGACAATGCAAAAGTGAAGAATCAAAACTCATACAGAGGCGAGGAGCAGTGCAACGCAGCTTTACAAATGGTACATCACCCAAGCATGCCCAAGAGCAGTCAACAACAGCTAATCCTTTTCGTTGGATTAAGCTATAATCTTCTCTTGAGACACAAAGTGTCCCCACTGGACTGCAAATTGATATTCATAAATCAAAACTGTGCAGAAGATTTTGTATATGAAAGGAATAGATGTCCTTCAAACGTATAAACTCTTTGGTGAATAAGATAAGGGGTGGCACTGAGGAATTTCATTTGAAAGATAAAAACAGCCTCTCTTAGCTCAATTCTAAGATCTTACACTGCAATCAGTCCTGTTCACATACGTTTTTGTACACCATGGATGAACCATGAACCAACTGATGCCATTATTACAACATAAGAAAGTTCAGCGAAGTACTCATTTATGTAGACGAGATTTAGTCAATATACCTAGGTCTCCTATTACATATTTATGTGTAACGAGATTTTTTAAGTACAATATATATTTCAACATGAACATTCCCAGAAAGCAACGTGGCAGAATTTAATAATAGTTCCTCAATACAATGCCTCCAAAACCGTTATTCACACGCAACTCCTGCATGAAGTTGCATCAATGTCAAGGCTACTGACAAAGTTAAATAACCTTGTTTGTGTCTTTGTGAGAGCAAATAACATATAATCCTAGTGTCATAGTAACAACAATAGACATCCCACAATGACAATAACAGTCTGATAAGATCTAGGGGGAAAACAAACTTCATACATATAGTTACTATCTGCCCAAGGACCAAGGTGATCATAGTGAGAAGTCGGGAAACCTTACTCTGGAATGATTAAATGAAATGCTTGATGACATAGTACTGTCACTAGCTGTTACTAAGAAACCGAAAGAAACCTCAGAAATGAAACAAAGGGGGAAAATTGTGGAAGGAACGGAACAGCATAAGATGGAAGCTGGACAAAATTCTTGTAAGCTTGTACTATAGACCTTTTCATCATGCAAGATTTCAACCTTTGTTCACTTTTTGTTCTATTTTCTATTTATGGTCCAAGTCCCTCATGCACATTGTGACAATTTCACAAGTGGCATCTCCATAATGTAGCTAGTAGTAGTTGGTAAACTCAATTCACACACACAATACCTTTCGCAATAATCTAATAAAAAATTTACAGAGATGGAGTCAAAGACCACTCCTGTTATGAAATTAAAGAAAGTAAAGGGGGAAACAAAAATATAAAGCACCTAACCACTAAAAATTGAACTGTGATCCAATACTTGAAATAAAAAGCCGGAACCCAATACTTGCCTTCAGAAAGCCAAATCTTGAGAGCTTGCGCCCCCGTGCACCTCTTTGCGTCGCATTGGCCAAAATCCTGAATTAACAACAAAAAAACACCAATTGATATGAAATACACAGTTGGGGTAATTGTCTCATACAAGCTAATCGGCAACTTCTTCAACAATATTATACAATTCATAATCCTCACAAATTAAAACAACAGATGCCGTGAATTTGATCACTCTACACACAATTACTCATTACAGTTAACTAAAACACAATAAAAATCACTCCCATTTCGCGAAATGCTCCATGTTTCTATCTCAACCATGCTGAATTCGAAGACACAGAGCAGCTTGCATTAAAGAAACAGCAAAAAGAAGCACATACCCACATGGCAAGCTGGATTTTAGGACGTGTGAGCTCCTCTTCTTCATCAGCTGCTGCAACAACAACAACAACAACAAACTCATTAGAACCAAATACATTGCTGCAACAAAAAAAGAGATGGAAAGAGTTGGGGGAAGAGAGCAAAGCAAATATGGTATTGGAGAGAAAAAGGGAGGAAAGCAATCTCTTACTGTGGAATTGTGTTACGAGTTCGAATAGAAAATAGTTAGTTGAAATGGGATCTTAAGAATGACATGGTATCCACTTTGATTCTTATATAACTTTAGTCCCTTAAATTTATTTCTAAATTTTACTTTAATCACTCAAATTTATTTTGGTTTATAACTTTGGTATTTTAGATTCATTTAAAATAAGTAATCAAAGTGATAAACGGAAGTAAACTTGAATGATCAAAGTGATATATTGCATATTTGAGTGACTAAAAGTAATAAACTGATGTAAATTTGAGGGACCAAAGTGATATATGTTATACTATTGGGACCAAAGTTTATAGCGTTACATACTTGAAAGACTATTTCAGCTATTTTCTCCCAAATTTAGTACATTACGAGATTTTGTTAATGAGACTTGTCTACGTGCATTAGTACATTTTTCGAATTTCAGTATAATTTGTAGATTTGAGTTCCTTAGTTATTTTTTGAGACACAAAGAAGTTGAACAATAACCACAGCATTATTTGTAATCGTCGTAATTGCGGGATGCTTGCAGAAGATCCTGTTCGGGATTGTCAACTTTATGATTGGGAGGCAGGAAGTGCTATTTTGAACATGTGTGTGGTTTGTGATAGTTATGCTCTACTATGTGAACAGGTGCTCGACTTGTTCTGACTATAATCTAGAGAGATTCTGATGAACCCAATACTTTAACTATGTCAAGCAACTCATTTATTTTGTGTAGTGAGTTGATGATTTATAAAAGGTATAAAATAACCTACCAAAGATATCCCATTCTTTGCGAAATATATCATTGTATTAAATAAAAAATATGGGTCATTCTCCGCAGAGAATTGGTGAAATTAGAACACTAAAACATAAAAAATACAAATAGACGCAGAAGTCAAAAATCTGATAGACTCGACCATTGAATATAAACAGAATTACCAACCTAGCTTATACTACTCTAAATGCCACAAAAGTTTAACACAATATATTAGAATCAATGGTGGACTATCATACAAATTTTGAAGGGGTTCCGAGTTGATTTGAGTACCGAAATAATTCGGAGAATCTACAGCTAATACAAACAAAGTAAATTTGCATAATAAGAAATATGTTAATGAAGTCAGATAAAGATGAATGTTAGGAACTTCTCTCTACTCTAGATCTTTCCAATCTACCACAACCCTACTTCCATTAGTTGAATGCCTCCCCATATGAGCTATGAAAATGTCACATATGTATTACACTCTCTTACATAGTATGTTATCGGGATTGATTATATGGCTTAACGTGATCTTTAACTAGCAGACTTATAACTATGATGGGTTCAAATCTAACTAACCAAAGTCATTATGATCTGTAGAGTGTTTGAAAGACAACAAGGCTTATAGAGCTACTATGATGGGTGCTCTTGCAAGACCTAGAAATTACTTCACACAAGTTATCACATGGGGCTTGCTTATCTCTATAGAACATGCAATGATATGATGGGCATGTACACATAAAAAAAATATCCTACCATATGCATCTAAGTTGGCCACCAAAGAGACATATAATAGAAATCATCGATGATTAATTAAATAGTAAAGTAAAACTCATTCAAAAGTTATTAAAATCACAAGAGGTTCAAGACCGCAACATATCTAGGGGTTAAGGGTCGTCAACGAGCTGAGCCTTGCGGGCCCCCCCCCCCCCCCCCCCCCACAACCAAATTTGTACATCTAGCTCCTAAACCATTAGTAAACTTATCTAAAGTCACAAATATCAAGGATGCATTGAAGATGTTCGATGAAATGCTTTTGAGGCGTCCTCTGCCTTCCATGTCAACTCTTAGGTCAACTCGTCAAGATGAACCATTATTCAGAAGTCATATCCATGTATGAGAAAATGAGTTTTAGGGAAATCCATTTTAATGACTATAGTTTTAATATTCTCATTAACTGCTATTTTCATTTGGACAAAATGGGGCTCAATTTATCCATCTTTTAGAAAATTCTTCAAACCGGCCTTGAACTAGATGTTATAATCTTCACCACTCTCATCAATGGCTTCATTCTTCGGAATAAAGAGGCTGAGGCTACATGACTTTTCAGGAAAATGGTAGAGGCAGATATTGAACCCAACATGGTTACATTCGACACATTGATGAAAAGGCTTGTACAAAAAGGGCAACAACACTGCAGATCTCAAATTGCTTAAGAGGATGGAACTATCGACTGATTGTAAGCCCAACTATGTTGCATACAAGATAATCATCGACAGTTTATGCAAGGACCCACTAATTGCTGATGCACTGAGTCTCTTGTCAGAAATGATTAGTAAGGGCAATTCCCCAGATGTCGTGATATATACCTCATTGATCGATGGAGTTTGTATGTTAGGTCAGTGAAAAGAAGCCACCAAGGTTATTAAATGAGATGGTGACCCCCGTTGTGCAGACCTTCACTGTCTTGGTGGATGGACTTTGCAAGGAGGGGATGGTCGTGGAAGCCAAAAATGTGATTGAAATGATGATTCAAAGAGGTACTGAAGCTAACAAAGTTACATAAAATGCATTGATGGATATTGTAACAACCCGAACAAAAAATTGCGCACAAATCGGCACAAATTAGAATTATCGCTAATTAATCGTATCGTGCAGTTTGTTAACGATTTTTTCACCGAGTGAAAACTAGACTTTATTTTCTTCATGGAAGTCATAGAGTATTTTATTTCAAGCTCGTAAGAATTTTCAAGGAATTTTTTCGGATAAGCGAGCTATTTTTTATGATTTTTTGAAGTCTACATGGAGAAAATATTTACAAGTATTTATTTTATGTCGGTTTAATCTGAACCGTTGGATCTTGATCAAATCAAACCTCAGCCATTGATCTGATCAGGTGCTTGGGGAAATAAATATGATATTTATGGTGTAAATACGGAAGAAAAATCAGAAAATACTAAAATACAAGAAAATTCGGTCAACCCGTCAACCCGTTTTCGCAACCCGACCCGACCCGACCTGATTCGAATTCGAACCCGCCTAAAAACGCCACTGATTCCAGCGTTCTTGGTATTTTTTTGACGCCCTCTCTTCCCTTTTTCTATTCATGTATGTATTGTTGATTTTTGTGTTGATTTTGGGTGCGAATCGTGGAAAATTTTGGGTTAGGTTTCGGGTTTAATCGTCGGTGGTGTTCCGGACACTTTTTGGTGACGACGAGGGGAGGAATCAATGAGGTTTTCCCCCAAGAGTTGAACCCCTATGATTTGTGGGACCAAGGGGCGTCGACGGCATCGAAATAGGCCGGAATCCTTTTCCGGTGATTTTCGGGACGATTTCCGGCCAAACGACGAAAGGTTGGGTTTTGGGCCAATTGGAATTTTTTTTTTGCCTCATTGTGATTTTTCTAACAAGGGGTCGAACACTCCTTTTGGAGCAGTTTGCACCGAAGACGCATGCGGCTCATGCGCTGCCGTCCATGGCGAGGCTCCGGCGATGCGAAAATCCAAAATTTGACCGGGGGGTTTCCGGGATAGTTTCTGAGTTGATTTTCGCATATTTTATCAAATTTCAATATTAAATGAATATATTATTTATTCAGAAGACTGTGATTGAGATTTTGGTGAGGGGACTTCCGCTGGACCACAGAGCTAGCTGTGTACTGTGAGTGAACACTTTATTTTCACAGTTGATTAGTGAGTCTATTTATTATTTATATTCAGCTCAGTTTTTAGTTTTAGTTCAGTTTGTGCTTACAGTATTCAGAATATATTTTGGAGGCCATATTCAGTTAGTTGTGCATCGATGCATTGGTTACTCGGCTAATCCCCGAGTGGCTCCAGGGAAGTATCAGCACTTACCCCCTAGAATTCACGTGGTCTTGGTGTTAGGAGTCACCAGACGACTTTAGGTGACTAGAGGTTCTGAGATTCTCTTCATCGCCTCCATTAGCACATGATACTCGAGAAGGGTCAAGTGTTCTACTCAACGTATCTTTTATACTATATTTACAGTATTCTTGACTCGTTACCAGATTTAGTAATTTTATTCATAGAAAGGCATAATGTAGATTTTATGTTACATATCTTGGATTTATTTTCGTCCATTCACTCTAACAGTTTTATTATTTTATATATCTTTCCATGGGCATTTCGGTTTCCTCCACCCAGTTTACAGTTTGTATCCTGTGATTGCACGTCAGCGATGGAGACATAGAGTTCGTGTCACTATACTCATCTAGTAGGTTCCTACCTTAACCTGCTAGTCTTGTGTATTATATAAATTAGAAGTCACTCTGAATACTGTATAGAGTTTACTTCCGTTGTGTTGTATTTTTCATTTAGTCTTCAGATTTCTTATCACATTCTGTAAACAGTTTATATTTCTAGTGAATTCGGTGTTTGACTAATTTGAGAAATTCGGATGAGATTTGGTACCCACGGTTTGTTTTTGTGAACATTTTAGAAATGTGTTCTCCTTGCAGGTTTTTGGGTTTCTTGATTTTAGAAGAAACTCTGGCAATTTTTTTGTAGATTCAGTTGTCATTAAGGCTTAATTCCAGTTTAGGCAATATTGTATGCATAAGAATATCAATAAGATTGTGATGCAATCTGAGGAAATGTCTACTGTAGAACGTACTAGTTCTAGATACTGTTAGTTATAACACTCTGTGTAGATATAGACTTTGTTGGCAATCCTTCTAAGGAACAAAACACACACAGTAGGTCCATGTGTCTTAAATGTGAAGATCAAGCAAGAAGAACAAGTGAAGGACCTACTGATCTCATTGGTACTCAGGTGAATCATGCATGTGCATTTCATAGTTTTTCACTGAGGATGGCTGCCTAGCCTCCTATCTCAAGTCTGTCTGTCTTAGCTGAAGCATACTTATGTATCTGATTTTTGAAGTTGAAGACTAGGTTTTCTGAGTCAAAATCATTTTGCTGAGTCAGATTGTTTTGCCTTGATGCCTAAGAAGTTTTTCTATTAAATAGGTTTTCTTATAATCCGTGCTTTTCTTGGGATTCGTTAAAGGCACATGTTGTGTTTGTGATACACAAACTAATATACCAAGTGGTTTCCAAATCAACAAAATATTTTTATTTTGACTTAAATTAATCATACTTTGGGCAATAGACTTTTGTCTTTTTCTTCTTTGTTTATGAAATAATGTATTGTCACTTTCATCTATGAAAATAGCCAAATGCTAAAGTCCAAAACATGCCTCTCATGGCTCTGATGAGTTGTCCTTAGGTCATTTGTCTTTGTGGCCTATATAATGGATGAGAGTTCATTTATTTGAACTTGGTTGTGAAAGTTAGATTTGTGCATGTTTCAAACCCAGAGTTCTTTGCTATGTTCTTTTGTTATCTTTAAGTATTCTCTTCTCTTGTAGGTAAGCCTTAGAGTCCATTACAAAATATTTTATCATTCATACTCATATCCATCTTGCACACCATTGAGACAGGTATGGTGGTGCACAACCCAAGAAGTTGTTCATGAAGAATCAGCTTACAAATAGTTGAGTTATGAGATGAAACTTCTGAAAACCTTTCATTTGTAAACACTTAGAGACAAGAGAGAGTGTAGCTTTGTAGGACTAGTAGAGAGACTAGTTAGGATAACATACGGGTTATGTATCCCCAGAATACAAGAGTCTTGTAAGAAGTGATTTTCACATAATAGAAAGGTGTGTCCCTTAAGAGTTAGGGGCACGTAGTTTTTCTCCCTAATTGCAGGGTTTCTGCGTTAAAGAAAAACATTTTCGTGTTATTTTTATTTATCGCTTTTGTTTTTTCATTACCTAAATATTTATCAATTGGGATTAGCTATCGTCGAGAATAAACTTAAGCGAAAAAGTTGTAAATGCAAATTGAGGAGAGTACAAGATGCAAAGAAGTTATTAATGAGGATGCAAGCTTGTGCCCAACTTCCAAATGTTCAAACCTATGCCATTTAATTTACTGAATGGCTTATGCAAGAACCAACTTCATGCTGCAATCGAACTGTTTGCATGACATCATTGACATGGTAGGCAAGAAGTTGAATCCGAATATCCGTGATATACAATACTCTTATTCATGGTATGTAACTATGTACAAAACAGGAAAAATTGAAGCCGCAAGTAATCTCTTCTGCAGTTTATCATCAAACGGAATTCAACCTAATGTGATAACGTAACATAAAGATTGGTGGACTTTGTCATATGGGTCTAATATGTGAAGCAGAAAAGTGCTTTGGAGAAATGGAAGAGAATGACTGCTCCTGGAATGGTTGCACTTATAACATATTGATCAGAGGACTTATCAATAATAACAATGACACTCCAAAGGTGATGAGACTTGTTGATGAAATGGTAAACATGGGGTTCTCTGGGGATGCATCAACTATGGAATTGATAGTCGGTTTATTATATAAAGATGAAGTTGATCCAGCTTCTTTTTTTTGGGTAAATTAACTTGTATTAAACGAAACAAAGGCAAAGAGCCTATACAAACAGACTAGGAGAAACTGATCCAGTTTTGCTGAAAAAAAACAAACTGGAGGAGGAAGTTGATCCAGTTTTGCTGCCATTGATGGGAAGCTCATAATGAAGTTGATTTGCATGCTTGAATTGAATGTTGAAGCTGATCATTTTCACCGTGTCAATGAATGTTTCAATGGGACCATGTCTCTGCTTGCTAAAATAAATAAATTCACCCTATCCCTTCATTACAGTTTGTTTGTGTTTTATCTATTCTCTCTTACCGGTTGAATCTTCTTTTAGTCTTTTATTGGTTGTTCTCTCGTACTATAATGACATTATTTGTCTCCTTAGATTTTCATTTGTGCTCTATGAGAATTAAGTCAGATGCACCATCAAACTGTCACTCTCTCAATTTTATGAGCACACACATTCAAACTGTCATTATAGTCGCACAGTTTGGTTGTGTTTGCTCATAAAATTGATCAAAAGGCCGGAGAGAGTGAATCAGTTGGTTTACCCGACTGTATGACTACAGATGAATTTGTAGCTTTTGGATCCTTTTAGTTTTCCTTCTTATTAATTTTTTTGGCAGAATAATTCTTGTTTTTCCCTTGTATATATGTTGCTTATCATTTGTGACAATTTCTAGTCAAACAGATGTCCAAGTCAACAAATGTGGCTGCATTTGATCTCAGATCATTCTTGACCTTTTAGCTACAAGTTATCGCTATTCTCTAACATCTTCAAGTCTACTTCTTAATCTGCAATCTGAGTTTGATTCTGAGGGATCTGCAGGCGTTGTGTAAGTAAAGTTGCTGAGATTTATGAGAAAACAAGGCAGGTGAGATCTCATTCTTCAAGTCAACTATATTCAACCTCAAAACAAAGTGAAACAGACATAGTATTCTGCTGCTTGCACAAGAACGTACTCTTCAGGTGAGATATCGACAGCAAGTTTCTGTACGTTCGTTCTAGGATCGGAATCAAATTCTAGAACTGAGAGGAGTGCAGGAAAATGCCATCCAATAATGTTTTGTAATTTACGGTTTAGTTCATCACATAAAGTTCTTTGAATTTCATTTTGACATTATTGAGATTCATGCTGATATTTAGAAGCACATTACTGCTGATATTTACGTGATTGTTTTAGTACTCTTTTGAATACCTAAAAAATGAAAATTATACAAGGTTTTCTGATGACTTGATAGATGAGAACTCGAAATGTAATCTACAGAATTATCGGTGGAAAAACCTAGGGAAGTTTATATTGGCTAGCTGATCCTTCTTTGATCATCATTGTTTTGAGTCTGGGATTGCAACAATAAATTGGCTCAAGCAAAAAGTGTTTTCTTTCTGATTACGGGAAGAAATCTTATCAAAGCAAGCTGAAAATAGCCTAGGATACAAGAAAATTCTTCACTGAGTTGAATCTACTTGAAGCTCAAAAGCATAATTTAAATGAAAAGTACAATGTAAATACTATGTCTCACACATAGCTGTTTGTGAGAAAGATGATGTTGATTTCCATTTCCAATTAATGAATTCATGATTTCACATAATTATGCCTACTTTTTACCTATACTACTTTATCAGGTTCTCATTGCTTGCATGTTTGAGAAAGAGAGACGACAATACTGATAGGTCATCATTCTTGGAGAACGGAAGAGCTCATTGCTTCTTGTAATGAAAAATCTAATCCCATTCGAAGATACTCTGCTGATGAACTCAAGAGGGAAACCAATGACTTTGATCCTTCTAGAATTATGTTAGAATATGGATTCTATATAATCAGTCTGTTCTCATCAAGAAGTACTTCACCACTGTGACTTGGCAATCTGTACGTGGAAAATATCAGGTCTTATGCAATTTGTGACATTGCCATTTCAATACAGATGAGCAACCATAGAAATGCTTTAAAGCTCTTGGGATGCTGCTTAGAGTTCCCTATGCCAGCTCTGGTGTTTGAATTTGCAGCGAATGGAGTTGTCAACCCTAGAGGAGGTCATGGGGATAATAAGTCCCTTCCTTGGAAAGATCGGTTGCACATTGCAAAACAGCTTGCAAATGCATGCAATTACATATCTTCATACTGCATTCCCCAGACACATCATTCATAGGGACATAAACTCCACCTGCATTTTTTTGGACGATGATTATGTGTTGGCAAGTATTGATCTTGTAGATATTTTAAATTCCTTTTGTAATTAGAACCGATGGTAGATATTCTCTACCTATTAGGAATATGCCTTATAAACATATATATACCAAATTTGAGGGTGAATGAAAGTATTGCATTTTACCCTAAATACTTTTACCTATACTTTTCTACTTGACATCAGAGCCAATCATATAGACCTACTGACAAAACTCTATTTTTTGTCACCCACTACACTTGAATTCCGCTATCATGGAGGGACAATCCGACTCTGCTGTAATCTCTTCTCCTCAAACTCAACCTCCACTTTCCATCCACTACCATCAAGAAAACTCATCTTTTCTCATTGGCGTTCTCTTGAATGATACGAATTATTCTACCCGGATCCCTGTTATGTAGATGCACATTTGAAGCCGTAATAAGCTTTGGTTTCTTACTGGTGCTTCGGCTACTCCTCCTGCTTGCTCGCCTGACTATATTACTTGTGTCACTGACAACGAAAATGTCAAAAGTTGGTTGATTGACAACATGTCTCCATCCATCATCAACCGCTACCTTCGTCTCAAGATCGCTACAGAAATTTGGAGTGCCTTGCATCAAACTTATGATGACGACTCGAACTTTACCTGGATCTATGAGTTGCACCGCCTCTGCTTCATCACCAAACAAGCAGGACAACCCCCTCTCTGTCTACTACAATGAGTTGGTCGCATGGCTCCAGGAACTTGATCAGTGTGTTGCTTCTTTTTCTAATATCGTGACCGTAGTTGTCCAAGACAACAACTACAAATCTATGCTCCGAGTTCACATGTTCTTGGGAGGTTTGATCATATTCGAGGGGAGCTACTTTGTTCGGAGGAATTGAGTCTTGACAAGACCTATGCTCATATCCATTGAGCTCGCAACGACCGCCTTACCCACTCTGCTATTTCAGCTCAATCTGCTGTCATTACAACCATCACCACCTTATCTCCACCACCACCACCGCTAGCCTCATACTCTGAAGCTCAGGCCGCCGTGGCTAACCGGTGGTCTTCCTCCTCAAGCTCCGATGACTCTTCCCAATTTGGTGTTTGTCCTCCAAACCCTTATGCCAACTCTATCTGCCCGTTGTGCAAGGATAAAGGTCACTCCAATAACTATTACTTTCCATCTATTAGATATCCTGACTGGTGGGGTAATCATCCACGCAAGACCCTTCCTTCGACAAGTACCTCTGCTTCTACTAATGTAGTCCAATCAGGTATGTCTAGTAAGGTCTCTCTTGCTATATCTTCTAGGAATAATGCTTGGATAATTGACATTGGTGCATCTAGTCATATGACTAATACCCCTAGTTTAGTTCATTCTATTCGTCCATCTTCTTTACCTAGTGTATCTATTGTTGATGGTTTCCCTTCTTCTTTTGTTGGTGAAGGAGCGGTGTTACTCTTTCTCCACATTTAACCATTGATTCTGTCTCAGTTGTCCCCTCTCTAGCATATAAAATTTTATCTGTTAGTCAAATCAATATGGCTCTCTCTTGTTTTGTCACATTTTATCCCCTTTTTGTGTATTTCAGGTGATTCTAATTTAGCAGATTCTTGGTTATGGCACTAGACGGGGGAAGCTGTACTATCTCGATTTAACATCGAGTGGAGAAAAGCACCTGAGTTCATTGAGTGAAGCCAACAGTGTCGACAATTCGAATAAAGCCAAGGAAATCATCTGGTTATGACATCATCGTTTGGGTCATTTTTATTTTGGTTATCTTAGGAAGTTACAACCCCATCTGTTTTTCGGTGTTAATGAGTCTGATTTTAAGTGTGATGTTTATGAACTGGTTAAGAGTCACAGTATTACTGATTCCCCAAGTTTGAATAAATGCTCAATTCCTTTTATGAAAATTCACTCTGATGTTTAGGGTCCTGCTAGAATTTCTACACCAACTGGAGCTCATTATTTTGTTACTTTTATTGATGAGTGTACTCAGATGACATGGGTCTCTTTGATGACTAGTAAGAGTGATGTCTTATCTCGCTGCACTGAGTTTCATAAGATGGTGACTACCCAATACCAACAGCCTACCCGAGTTTTTCAATCAGACAATGGTGGTGAGTATGTTAATAGCACCATGTCTGCATATCTTGCCTTTCATGAGATCCTTCACCAAACCTCTATTTTCTATACTCCTCAACAGAATGGTGTGGCAGAACGTTTGAATAGGACATTACTGGAGGTTATTCGTGCTTCATTGTTTAGCATGAATGTGCCTCAATCTTATTGGGATGTAGCTGTTACTTCTGCTGCTGACTTGATCAACCGTACTCCAACCTATCTTATTGAGTTCTAGAGCCCACTCTAGAAGTTACAAGAGTTGCTGAATGTTCCTTCCATTCCTAATCTTGAGCCTCACGTGTTTGGTTGCACTGTCTGTGCATATTCACAATCTTCTTCGAGGTAAACTTGATCATTGTGCTATGAAGTATGTCTTTATTGGTTATGCTGATTTTCAAAAAGGATCATCTCACTAGGAAAACTTATGTCTCCCTTGATTCCTCTTTTCGAGAGTCTGAATCTTATTACTCAGGGGGAGTTTCAGACTCTTCCCTTTAGGGGGACAGAGGTTGTGAAGAAAATACTTTTAATTTGCCAGAATTTGATGAGCTTGAGCAGTTGGAGGCACAATTTGGAAGATAACGAAATTCTAGAATTGAAACAGAGGCCCCTGTACACAGCTTCGACCCGTCGAGTACTACGTCTCTACCTATCAAAAATGGTGCTCTGGAAGGATAGAGGCTTACATTTGACCTGTTGAGTGATGTGTCTCGACACGTCGAAATTGATGCATCGGAGGGACAAGAGCTTCCCTTCGACCCGTCGAGTGAGGAGTCTCGGCCCGTCGAAAGTGTTACATCAGATGGACAAGAGCTTACTTTCGACTCGTCAAGTGATATGTCTCGACCCGTTAAAAATTTTGCTGACAGGGAAGAACTGCCAATTATACAACATCGAGATAGTATTGAAGCACTTGCTCCCCTATTTACATCATTAACTATGAACTTCGTTCAGAGTGCTCCATCTGAGGTACATAAGTCTAACCGAATTACTAAGGGAATTCCCAAATAAAAATATGAGCCTAGAATAGATGCCAAAGCGAAATACCCTATTTCTAAATATATCTTCCACCGTAGGTTATCTAAATCTCATGCAATGTACAAGATGTTTTAGCAGATCTAAAATGGAAATAAGCTATGAATGAAGAGTTAGAAATCTTGCAGAAGAATAAAACTTGAGACATGCTTTCTATGCCACCTGGTAATAAGACTGTTGGATGTCGTTGGGTGTTTACTTTGAAACTTAAAACTGATAGAAGCATTGATCGCTACAAAATTAGATTGGTTACCAAGGGTTATACTCAGAACTATGGAGTTGATTACCAGGAAATTTTTGTACCTGTTGCCAAAATAAATACTTACGCATTCTCAAATATCTAAAAGACACATCTTGTAAAGGTTTGTTATTTGCAAAAAAAACACCGGTGTGATGTGTGTTTTAGATTGAGCTGGTGATCATACTAATAGGGTATCTACTTCTGGATACTTTACTTTTATTCGTGAGAGTTTGGTGACTTGGCGCAATAAGAAACAGAATGCGATTGCCCGCTCAAGTGCAGAAGCTGAATACTGTGGGATGATAAATGGAGTACATGAATTGTTGTGAATCAGGAATGGTCATAAAAAACTGGGTTTCAAGCTTCAAAAGCCTATGGATGTACATTGCGATAATATAGTTGCTATTGAGATTACTCATATCCCAATACATCACGATATAACTAAGCATGTGGAGATTGATAGACAGGGATCACCTTGACAAAAAAATTATTCAGTTTCCCTTTGTGACATCTAAAGAACAATTAGTTGATATTATTACTACTGGGTTGTCACATGATGCATTAAGTAAATGGTCCGACAAGTTGGACATGATTACATCTATGCTCCAACTTGAGGGGGATTGTTCGCAAGTATTGATTTTGTTGATATTTTAAATTCCTATTGTAATTAGAATTGATTGTAGATATTCTCCACCTATTAGAAATATTCCTTATAAATAACACACCAACAAAAAATGTAGTTTGCGACGGCAGGCTACCGTCGAAAAAGAGTAAAATGTCGTAGCAAATGCTCTTTTGCGACGGCAAAGCTTCTATCACAATTGGTGGCGACGCAATTCATATTAACGTCGGTTTTTGCTGTCATCTGAACTTTTTTGTGACTGCAAAATTTTGCTGTGACAAATATTTTCTTTTTGCGACGGCAAATTTACCGTGGCAAATTTGGCTGACTGTAGTGTTGTTTTTTAGTTTTGTGACGGTATATTGTGTTCGCAAAAACAAGTTACTGCAATAAAAAAATTGCTCCATTTTTTTTGCGATGACAACACATCCATCACAAAGAAATTGAGCTCATCAAATGTGCAAATTTACAAATCTACTAGTACATTATACTTTTATCATTCATATAGTCCTCAGTCATTCAAGTTCACATGAGTTAACTGTACAAAAAGATAAAAGCTCTTCTTTAGTTATTCATAAAGTCTAATACTTTCTATGTACGAAAATATTTTTACTTTGTGCAACTCTTTTGTTAATTGCTTCTTGAGTACTTCCATCACCAACAATAGTGCTGGTATCCTTTGTAAGCACCATCTTTGAAGCATGACCAAGGACCTCATTGCAGACATTGTCCAATGAAAGACCTACTTCTTCTCTGATCACAGTTCCTACACAAAATGCCAATACGTCACCATCACATGACCACCAAACAAAACAAGATTCACACCAGCATGACCTCGTTGCTTAAAGAGCAAAGCTAGGTCCATTAACAAAAGTGCACAATAGGGGTGATTAAGACAGGATAAGCTAAGAGAGCTAAAAGAAGGGAAATAACCTCTTGTGAGCATAGCAAATGAGCTTGGTAGATCTCCGGTGAAGTTACAAGAAATCACTGAATTCCTCAAAAAATCACAAGAAATGCACAGTCAGAGTACTATAAAGATTAAGAAGATAACATGAGCTGAAGGCAGTAAAAGAGTACTGTAAAGATTAAGAACCCTTTTTAAAAAAAAAAAAATTCTCAGAGAAGTAGGAATGTTTAGGGTTCATCTGCAAACTTCACAACAAACATCGCGACAAATTAAGCCATCCCAGCACTTGTCATATTCCTTTATCTTTTACTTAATCTGAAGTGCATTTTCCAGAGAAA
This sequence comes from Geum urbanum, assembly GCA_946800695.1. Classification (NCBI taxonomy): domain Eukaryota; kingdom Viridiplantae; phylum Streptophyta; class Magnoliopsida; order Rosales; family Rosaceae; genus Geum; species Geum urbanum. The sequence continues at coordinate 29,579,072 of OX327009.1, forward strand.
CAACTTCAAATGCATTTTCCATGTTGACAGCAGGAGCATTGGTGCAGTGATATTCGAGCAAGCTTCGAATAGTAGCACACAATTTTTGAATTACAGTTGGCTCCTGTTTGATCAAGCCTTCATCAATGCAGGCATGAATAAGAAACTTAAACGCCTGCGCCACTGCACCAATGTCTTCTTGTATATTCTCATCATCGTCTTCTTCTACAGGTTCCCCCATCAAAACCTTGAGCGCTTCAAACACAAGGAGTTTACTAGCACAGATTTCCCTGTTGGAGGAATAAAGTTTTGCCATTCCATGGCTTAGCAAGGAGGATGCGATTGAGATGTCGTGCACATACGGTACTCTTCTGGAGATGGAAACAGACACAAAGCATAACAGGTCGAGCAACAGCTGGGGTGGAACATCCCGAGATGGGTGGAGACAAACTCTTTGAAGACATGACTCTAGGCGCGTGGTCACAGGTGGTTTGCAGGCTTCCCGTTCCAAGATAGTTCGAAAATGGCCTTAAAGTAATTGAGTAGCACTAGTTTGAACTTGGTAGGCATGACGACCAGACATATTTTCAGAACATCCAGAATGAGCCAGTACTCCATCTCTGCTCCCTTGGCAAAGGCTCTAGCAGCAGCAGCAGTATCACCACCATGAACTGGAAGCCATCACTTTTCAAACAAGCTCGTAATGGCTTGACTTGCAGAGACAAGATGTGTCGTCGTGCGTCGCAAATTTTGCAACAGCTCACCTATCACGTGACGTGATGCTTTCCTCACCTGTGTACGTTGTACAGATCATCATTCATTCAGTTACATCCACATATATGTCGAGTCTGTCCAGAAACTTAACTTTTACATACATAAATACATACATTACAGTTACAACAACAGATATGCCATCGAGAAATAAATAAATAAATAAATACCGGAATGATGGAAGAGGTGGTGAATCCGAGTAGGTAGTCGAACAAATAGGAAACGTGGGACCAGGTAGATCAGTCGCTGGTGAGACTAGTAGTGAGCAGCTGTGATAGGCAATTGAGGCCCGAGTAGGCGGTATCCTCCTCGTTTACAGGAAATTGAAGAACACGGATTACGGCATCAGACACACAGACTTGCTCTTGTCGTCGAGAATGAGAGCTTCAACGTCTGGGATCACAGCGGAGAGAATCGAAAAGAGGGCATAGATCTCGCGAGGTTCGTCGGAGGAAGAGCCTAGTAGAAGAAGAGACGAGCACGTGGCGTCCAAATAGGCGGACGGCAGTCGGAGGGACCTTCTGATCAGCAAAGCCGTGGACCATGACGACGGCGATCTTGCGGATATCTACGTGCGCCGGACCGGTGAAGCGCATCAGGAGCGAGAGCAATTATTCGCATATATACACACACACACGACAGCTTTATGAGACGACTTTCCCGGTGTGTATCATAAGGGTAAAAATAATAAATGCCAATGGTTTCCTAATGTAATCTAGAAATATGAATCTCTGTTTAAGAGAATTATCTTCTTGGTATTCCGGTGTGTGACTTGTTCTAATTAAAGTAAATATAGATATTTTTTCATTCCCTGATTTACCAAGATTTATTGTATCATATTGTAATGCATATTTAAAGGTCATCTATCAATGAATAAAACACAATTTTCAGGTTGATCTACTTAGGGGTCATCATTTGGTCCGTGAGCCTCGTGGGCCGGTGGAGGCCCGCAAGCCCGTGGGCTAAAAGCCCGGCCCGGCCCGCAAAAGCCCACTAACACTACCACATATTGACTCATTGCCGGCGACTTTTAAGTCGCCGACAATGTTTTTGGACATTACCGGCGATTTTTGCCGGAAAAATCGCCGGTAATGTCTTCTTTTTTTTTGACATTACCGGCGACATAAATGTATGTCGCCGGCAATGTCTCGATGGTAATGTAAAAAAAAAAAAAAACATTGCCGGCGACATACATTTATGTCGCCGGTAATGTCAAAAAAAAAAAAACATTACCGGCGACATAAATGAAGTCGCTGGCAATGTCTTTTTTTTTTTACATTACCATCGAGACATTGCCGACGACATACATTTATGTCGCCGGTAATGTCAAAAAAAAAAAAAGACATTACCGGCGATTTTTCCGGCAAAAATCGCCGGTAATGTCCAAAAACATTTAAGTCGCCGGCAATGAGTCAATATGTGGTAGTGCAAGGTGGTTGGTTGGTCGACCATGGTTTAGAGATCTAAAGCCCGGCCCGCCAATAGCCCGGCAAGGCCCATTAGGCCCGGCCCGTCAAAACCCGTTAGGCCCGGCCCGTCAAAGCCTGCACACATATTGACATATATCATTAAATCATTTAATAAATTTTAATCATTATACAATTTATACCTAGTTAAAGTTTACCTACACACATATTACCATATATATATATATGATATAGTGACTAGTAGTCTAGCTAATAGACTAATACTATATAGATATATATTTTATATTTGTGTATATATATATTAATATATTACATATACATGTATAGATTGAATATTCGAATTCCATATATAATTAAATTTGTGTATCTATTTTACTATTAAGTCATTATTTAAAGTTTAGCATAAGTTAGGGTTTAGGTTTAGGGTAAATTAGGGTTTAGGAGATTAAGATTTATGGTAAGTTAAGGTTTATGAATTTGAGGTTTAGGGTAAGTTAGGGTTCCGGTTCTAGGATTTTATTGTAATTTTTTTAGGGTTTAGGGTTTAGGTTTTAGGGTTTAGGGTTTAGGGTCCAAAATTTATAAAAATTAGGGACGGCCTACTTAGAATATTATGAACAACCAATCCGACAGTCAATTTTTAATATATATAAGATAGTAGTACATATATCATTATACCTACACTTATATATATAATATAGTGACTAGTACTATATATATATATATTTTATATTTGTGTATGTCTATATTAATATATTACATATACATATATTGATCAAATATTAGAATTCCATATATAGTTATATTTGTGTATCTATTTTACTATTAAATCATTGTTTAGAGTTTAGGATAATTAAGTTAGGGTTTAGGTTTAAGGTAACACTACCAGAAATGGAGACATTACCGGCGACCTGCCGTCGCCGGCCTTGTCTTTTTTTTTCGCCGGAATTGACATTACCGGCGACTTGTCGCCGGCAATGATGTTGCCGGAGATTTCCCGCCGGTGTTGACATTGCCGGCGACGGGAAACGCCGTCGCCGGTGATGTCTCGGACATTACCGGCGACTGTGATGTCTTGGACATTACCGGCGACGGCGTCGCCGGCAATGGCAGCGCCGCCGTGGCCGGAATGTGAGACATTGCCGGCGACTCGAGTCCATGTCGCCGGCAATGTGGGGAAAAATTTTGGAAAAAAAACGCGGTTCTGGATTGGGCCCAATTCCATAACCTGCATTGAACCGGATAAACCGTACAATCATACAAGTTCAACAGTACACGTAGCAAAGACAGTCATACAAGTTCAACATAAATGTCCAACGTACAGTACAAATAGCAACGACGATAAAAAAATTAACTACAACTACAGGTCAGGTCCAGGAACTTGCGGGTCATCAGGGTTGAAGTAATCCATGTACTCATTTGAATTCCGGTGGCTACCTTGGTCTTGCTCTGGCGTTGACTGGTGCGGTGGTGGTGGTGGATAGGTAGGGATATGAGGGACCGGGGGAGGTGTGGGGAAGGGTTGTCCGGTAGTCTGAGCCTCGTACATCGTCCGCATCCATGTGTACATCTGAGCCTGCACCTGTGTCTGCTGCATTTGGTACTCGGCCATCTGCCACTTTTGCTCCTCCAACTCCCTCTGCGTCCTATGAAGCTCCGCCACGAGGTTACGACTAGAAGTTGAACTTCTTGACCCGGTAGAGTATTCTGAAGTGTTCTTCAATAGTCATTCGCCCGCCGTGCCCATTCCCCTACAGTAGTAGGTATTCTTTCCAGTCCCGCACGCTTTTGCCATGATCCGAGCCGCTATCGGGGGATCAAGCGGATCGATCTGAGAGGCATACTGGGTGACTTCTTCCTCGGAGCAGTCATGATGGTTAGTCCGAGCTATACTCATGGTCACTTCTGCGGTCGCCTCCTCCACTCTCGACTAATTGAAAAGGGAAAATGAACAACGTATTAGCTAACAAAATCTATTTCCATCTTGAAAAATAGTTTTATTAACACATGGAGAGGCGAAAGACTTACCGCTTCTTCAGGGCACTGCGGGTAGAACTTCTGATGAATATACACCAACGGGTTCACCTCTTGTTGTTGCTGCGCCTTAGTCGACCAACCCATGTAGTTGAGTGAACCTGCATGATGGGCCCTGGTGTTTTTCAATCTATTCGCCCGGTTCGTTTTCGAAATCGCCTTGTTTGATAAATAAATGTAAAATTTACGTAATGAAAATACGATTTTACTCACACTGAGTGCATTATGCACTTGCATCTTCACGTAGATAGGCACAGATTCCCAATCTGGCCAAAGCATTGGGACCTTGTCCCGCACGATCGCACCGGCCATGCTGACATATTTGCGCGTGGTGTCGAATGCCTCGATCACCTCGCCATCCTCATTGGCCCTTATGGGCGTTTTCCTTCCGCCGGTGGCCTGCTCAAGTCTCTTCCCGGTGCAGGTGCCTCTAGCCCCTTTCCGTTTTCCAGTCCCATTAACGAAATTGCCTAATAATACAATGTCAACAAATTAATATCATTAATTGAACCTATCGCGAGTCTTAAGTAATAATTAAGTAATCAATCTGATGTTAAATAAAATTTACCTGCATCGTCCGTTTGTTGGTTGGTGCACCTCACACTCCAAAGATACACGGGGTCGAACGGGAGGAAGTTATACGCTTCCTCCACGCTCAGGAACTCCGGCTGTCCTTCAATATAAACAGGCATCCCCTATCATCGAATTCAGGGATGACAGGAATCTCGTCGGGTAGGAAGAGACCGGACGGCGGAGATAGACGAGGCCTGGACGATGAGGCACCAGCACCACCATGTGTCTCAGGTGATTCCCGTGAAACGGGAGTAGGCACCGGGCGAATATGGGGCATTCGGATTGAGGGAGTTTCTGATGCCCCCGTTGACTGTCGCTCGTCTGAGGCTCTGCCACCCCAGAGGGACGTCTGTTGATTGAGCGTCTGGAGACTGAGGCTCGAGGCTCAACTTCCGGTTGCACGGCTCTTGATCGTGCAGCTTCCTCCTCAGCTCGCGCCTCTAGCAAGGCTCTCGTGCGAGCACTCATCATTGGCCCACTGGGCGTGTTGCTAACTGCGGGCGAGGAGGAAGCTTGACTACTGTTCCCTCCACTATTTCGGGAACCTCTCCGAAGCCAATTAGCCGCAAAACCTCCTGGCATGGACACCGTAATAGTCATGGGAACTGGGGTTCTATAACAAATCGGAACCGGAACGGTTTGGAACCGGAACGGTTTGGAACAGGAACCGTTTGAACCTGGAACCGTTATATTACAAACGGTTCCGGTTACAAACAGTTCCGGTTCCAAACGGTTCCGGTTCCAAACCGTTTCGGTTCTATAACAAATCAGAAATACCGGAACGGTTTGGAACCGGAACCGTTTGAAACCGGAACTGTTTGTAACCGGAACCGTTTGTAACATAACGGTTCCGGTTACAAACAGTTCTGGTTCGAAACGGTTCCGGTTCCAAACCGTTTCGGTTCTATAATAAATCAGAACCGGAACGGTTTGGAACCGGAACCGTTTGGAATCGGAACCGTTTGAAACCGGAACCGTTTGTTTTCAAACGGTTCCGGTTATAAACAGTTCCGGTTTCAAACCGTTCCGGTTCCGATTTGGTATGGTTCCAATATCACCTATTATACGTTAAATTAACAACTATATCACCTAACTTAACATATATACATACATCATTTCCGGCTTTAAACTTTTCACACATATATACATCGATCATGCATCTTAATTTCACCTTAATTCACACATATATATATATACATCACATATTAATCCAATTCACCCTAGCTAATTAATTTTCCACATTTTTCAAACATACGTATATATATACATTCCATATATATTAATTAATTTTTCACATATATACATCACATATATTGCTCCTTCACCCCACAATTATCCACATTTTTTTCCCACAATTTTCATACATACCTTAATTACATTTTACAAATATTGTCCACATGCATACATATATACATCCCACAATTATCAAAAATTAATTAATTAAAATATACAAAAAAAATATTGTGGAATGAGAGAGAGAGAGAGAGAGGGAGAGAGAGTGAGCTCAAACCTGGCATGGTGGAGCTCGACCCAACTTTGCCGGCGACGGAGGTGAGGGGAGGAAGAAGAGGAGGAGGGGAGGAGGAGAGAGGGGAGGAGAGGAAGATAGGGGAGAGGGAAGAGAGAAGAGAGGATTGAGGAGAGGGGAGAGGTGAGAATTTCGTGCTAAGAGAGGGAAGAGGGAAGAGAGAATTGAATTAGGCCGAAGAGAAATGGGGAGGAGGAGATCGAGGTCGAGCTATACCGCCACCATTGCCGGCGAGGTAGGTCAACGTCGTTGGTAATGACATTACCCACGAGTTGCTAAGTCGTTGGTAATGACATTACCAACGAGTTGCTTGTCAACTCGTTGGTAATGTCATTATTTGTCGACTATTATCCGATCGACCAATTTCCGACCATTTTCCGACTACATAATTTCCGACTACGTACAATTTCCGACTACGTATAATTTCCGACTACGGTTCCGATTTCCGACTACGTTCAATTTCCGACTACGGTTCCGATTTCCGACTACGTTCAATTTCCGATTTCCGACTACGGTTCCAATTTCCGACTACGGTTCCGATTTCCGACTACATTCAATTTCCGACTACGGTTCCGATTTTCGACTACGTATAATTTCCGACTACGGTTCCGATTTCCGACTACGTTCAATTTCCGACTACGTACAATTTCCGACTACATACAATTTCCGAGTACATTTTCCGACTACAATTTCCTTAAACATTTTACTACGTACATTTTACTACGTACATTTTACTACGTACATTTGCCAACTACAATTTCCGACTACAATTTCCAACGTACTAAGGATGATAATCGTAATCATCTTCATCACTTGAGTCTGACTCGGTTTCATAGGTAACCTCTGGCAATATGTGCCTCTCCTCGTCATCTGAATCAGCGTCAACTTCATATGGATTAACATCGAGAAGTTCTGCTCCAGTAATTCGAACCACACTCCCAGATCTCACATGTTTGCGGCATTTTTCTCTTACCATCTCTTAACCACAAATGTTTCCGCACACCCATTGCTTTCAGATCAATGCGTGCCTTAGGGATGTCTTTTGTTTTCCCCTCCAAGTTAAGAACTGTGCCCACCACATTTTCACACACATTCTTCTCTATGTGCATGACATCTAGGTAATGTCTGATAGGCAACCTGGGCCAGTAGGAGAGTTCCCAGAATATGCTCTTGTGTGTCCAAAACTTATACCTTTCGGGCTTGTCTAGAATTGACGCCACTATGTCAGGATGATTGCTCAGCTGGCCAAAATCGTATTCATTCAACACTTCCAAAATTTCTTCCCCTGTCCATCGCCTGGGTGCCACACCTGTTTCCACAGTCCCATCAAACGCGTCTGGATCCTGCCTAAATGGGTGATCATATGGAAGCCAACAACGGTGACGCATCTGAACAATTTTACTGCAATGAGGACTGCAACAATCAACCGTCATGCATTCTGAACAAGCCCTGTAACCCCTGGTAACGTTGCCCGACAACATACCGCGGGCAGGAAAATCACTGATGGTGCCAACAAGCATGGCATGCATCTGGAACATCTCTTTTTTGAACCTATCGTAAGTGGGGTGGCCACACTCACTCAGGTACTTAAGCTCCTCAATCAAAGGCCTCAAATACACATCGAGACACTTTCCTGGATAACCCGGGCCCGGAATTAACAGAGTGAGCATATTGTATTCCTTCTTCATGCACATCCATGGTGGAAGGTTGTACGATACCAAAATAACTGGCCATATACTGTATTGAAGACTCATGTTGCCAAAAGGGTTGAATCCGTCAGATGAGAGCCCTAGCCAAACATTTCGGACCTCTGCTGCAAAATGATCAAACTCCCTGACCATGTGCTTCCAAGCCTCTCCGTCGGAAGGGTGTATAAGGGTGTCATCGTCAGGCAAGTTCCTCTCAGCCCACCATCTCATTGCCTCGGCCGTGAAAGCACACATGAACAACCGCTCCAGCCTATCAATAAGCAGGAAATATCGAAGTATCTTCAAAGCTTTCTTATTGCCTGCAGGAGTCAACTTATACCTTTCTGTAAAACATACCGGGCAGGCTTCAAGGTCTTCGAGATCTTTTCCCCAGAAGAGAATACAATCATATCTGCATGCATGGATTTTGATGTAGGAAAGCCCAAGATCTTTCAGGATATGTCGCACCTTATGATGAGTGGTAGGAAGACAATGACCGGGTGGCAGTAGCGAAGCAGTCCATTTCAACCAAGAATCAACAGCTTTGACAGACATTTTGTTCTCCATTTTGAGCTGCATCACTCCCATCACACTTTCAAGAACAGTCTTACTACAACCGTCGTACAACGGAGTCTGTTGCAATGCAATCAGGTTGTTGTACTTGTCCATACCGCTTGTGTTGACATGAGCTCCAGGTAATGGTTCGACTGGCTCGATATGGGGGAAACCCTCAACGACGGGAGGGACATTTGGTGCTTCATCAGCAAATACACCGCTCTCATGAGGAAACATATCATTGATTAACATCGATGTTGGATCATAGGATGAACTGCCCCTCTCAGCAAAATCTCCATGATCATAGCGTGGACTGGCCCTCTCACCAAATTTTCCATGATCATGCGGACCCGCTACCGATGTTTCACCGTGATAAATCCTACAAGTGTACTTATCCCAAAACCCGTATTTACTCAGGTGCCTCTGGACTTTATCAATGGGAAATCGAAATCGATAGCTGAAACACTTACATTGTTTACACGGGCAATAATAAAGTGTAGTGTCTCCACAATTAGCCTTCACAAAATCCACAAAACTCATAATTCCCTGGTGATATCTGACATCCCATCTTTCGAGGCTCATCCAACTCTTGTCCATCCTGAAAATTCTAACAATTTTACGTATTAATTATATATATATACACACATTCACTACTAATAATCGACGTGATCTCTCAATTCAACTCTAATTAAATCAACACATGCATGCATATGTATATATATCGATCTAATCTCTGAATTCGATTCAGTACTCGATGATAGTATTCTCCTTTTTTCAATTCAAAACGTATTTGACTGGGTAGGAGGAGGCTCTGTTAAGCCTGGCTCCGATAACAATACGATAATACCAGTCATTGATTCAGACACAAGATTAACTACAAGATGTTTTCTCGTTTCGGTGACCGTACATCAACAACATTTCATATATATCTCACGAATTGGATTTGATCAACACACACACACACACACATATATATATATATACCACATATACGTATATATACACCTACGTACCTATATATATAGCTTCCCGAGTGATCGAGTTTTCGACGCGCGCCTTAATTTTGACAATATACCGAATGATCGATTTCAGAGCGTACGTTTTCCTTCTTTCGATTTCTCTGGATTTTTTTCGCTCAAAATGATTGAATGATCGAGCTGCCCCATCCGGCATCTAATATAAGACATATTGCCGGCGACGGAGTAAGTCGCCGGAAATGAAGACATTACCGGCGACTTTACACCGGAATCTCGCCGGTAATGTTCCAAAACATTACCGGCGACTCCAACCGTCGCCGGCAATGTCTAGGCACACATTTCCGGCGAAATTCCGGCCGGAAAATCGCCGGAAATGTGTGCCTAGACATTGCCGGCGACGGTTGGAGTCGCCGGTAATGTTTTGGAACATTACCGGCGAGATTCCGGCGACATTACCGGCGACGGGGTAAGTCGCCGGTAATGATGGACATTACCGGCGACTTTTCCGGTCGCCGGCCTTGTTGGCCGGAATCTCGCCGGTAATGACTCATTTTCTTGTAGTGTAAGTTAGGGTTTAGGAGATTGAGATTTAGGGTAAGTTAAGGTTTAGGAATTTTGAGGTTTAGAGTAAGTTAGATTTTAGGTTTTAGGAATTTTGAGGTTTAGAGTAAGTTAGGGTTTAGGGGTTAGGGTTTAGGGTTTAGGTTTAGGGTTTAGGGTTTCATTGTAATTTTTTTTATCGATTTACACAGTAAAACAGTAAATATAATAGATGGTTCAGATTAGATCTTGTAATTTTTCAATGGTGAGAGTTTAATTGAGAGTGTGTGAAATGACATCAATACCCTTCTCTTATATATTGCTTATTTTTCCATGGAGAAACTAGATAAATTAAATTTTTATGTCAATTTTTTTGACACTATGAGATAGATATGTAATTTACAAGAATGTGTGTTAAAATTTTGATCTTAAAAAATTCCTTTAGGGATGGGTAATTTACGTTTTAGTTGTAAGGGTACTACGGTCACATTTAGCGAAACTCATAGATGTAGGTCTAAATCAAGTCCAAAATTTATAAATTTTTAACGGCATGCTTAGAATATTATGAACAACCAATCTGACAGTCAGTTTTGTAAAATGATGATACATGATCGATTACGTTTCACAAAGGTCTTTCAACTCATATAACCAAGGAATATAGGTAAGAACATTAGTGTGCATGTAGAGAATTCAAGCAATATAAGAATTAAAAATGTTTTAACAATAAAGAAGGCCATATATAATAGTTCACCTTGTAATAAAAGACACCGTACGTAAAAATTAGCCTAATCGAAGTACGTTTGGATCCCAGTCAATACAATTAAACAAAATATGTGAAAACACTAAAATACACTCATCTTATTTTCCTATGGGGGGAGTAGATAAATCAATTTTTTATGTCAATTTTTTTGACACTATGAGATAGATATGTATTCCATAAGAATATGTGTCCAAGATTTGATGTTAAAAAATTATTTTCGGGAGGGGTAATTTTCGTTTTAGTTGTAAGAGTACTATGGTCACATTTGGCGAAATACATGGATCGATGTCTAAATCAAGTCCAAAATTTATAAAATTTTAAAGACATGGTTATAATATTCTAACGGTCAATTTTATAAAATAATTAAACATGTCCGATTAAGTTTCACAAAAGTATTTCATTCCATATAACAAATGAACAAACGTAAGAACATTAATATACATATGGAGAATTCAAGCAATATAAGAATTAAATATGTTTTAATAATAAACGAGGACATGTAGAAAACTCCATCTTATAGTGATAAACATCGTACGTAAAATTTAGACTCGTCGGAGTACGTTTAAACCCCGGTGCATGGATGAAGGTTACGTTTATTTTGAAATGTCTTAATTTTTTAATAATTAAAGCCCGATAGGCCAGGCCCGTAAAAGCCCGCAAAGCCCGCTTGAATGGGCCGGGCCCGGATCCTTATTTAAAAGATAAAGCCCGGCCCGGCCCGCAAATATTAAAATGTTGTTAAGGCCCGGCCCGTGCCGGCTATACATAGGCCGGGCCGGGCTTTTTGCCGACCCTTAGATCTACTTGCGTATCTTCTTTCTCTTTCAACACGCTATCAGCAGCTCTTGAGTCGATAGACAACCTAAACCTGAAAAAAATTCTAACCCCTAAACACTACAAGCTCCATCATCGGCCTCCTCCCTGGCACGAAGTCATCACCACCGTCGATCATCTTTAAGTCCTCGGAGCACCACTGTCGCCGAAGCACCTCACCGTCGCCGGAATCCTTTTCGTCGCTGAAATTTGCTTTTTGCTTCAAACTTCGATCCTAGTGAAGTTTTCATACCGAGCATAATACCCTCGAGGTGAATCGACTAACTTCTTCGATTTAGAATTAGGTTGAAAAACTTAATTACCGCAACGCCCTAGATCTAGGTCCAGATTTATGCTTAAATACTGTGAATTTTATATATGCCTCTAGTTCCTATGGATTATTGCAGATAAGAGTGAGTGAAGGATTAAATCCTCCTCCTCAAAAGTTTAAATAATAGTAACGATCCTGAGAGAGTCACGATATACATGAAAAAAAAGGGAAGTCGATAATTTGTGACCCTGAGTCAGTCACGGTTTTATGGGGCATGGTATGAAACCACTGGTTATCGCATCGATATTTGTGACCATACATCAAGGGATCATGTTTTCTTATTTCCTAAACTTGATTAATGATCGTAGTTTTTCGATCGGTAAACTAATTCATCTCTCTTCTTTTGTGGATGACTGAGCCAGCAAAGTCAGAATTTGACATCCTTGATCTTCAAGGGGCAGAGTACCATAGGTGGGTTTCTGATGTGGAGATTACTCTCATCGGAAAGAAACTCACGGACACCATTAAACCATTACTAGTTGACACTAAAGCCATTAATGACAGTATAGCTCGGAAAGCTCAAACTCTCATGTTTCTTTGGAGACATATTCATCATGCTTTAAGGAAGTAGTACTTGTTAAAGGACGACCCCGCAGATTTGTGGGTGACTTTACTAGAACAGTTCAACAATGTGTATGACGCACAGCTTCCTGAGTTGCTTGAAAATATGGGATCAAATTCTATTATTGGATTATGCAAAAATAAATGACTTTTACCAGGATATGTTAGAGCTACAATCTGAGCTTGTTATTTGTGGCGTTGTCAAGAACGACAAAGTCATGGTTGAGAAGTCATTGACTACCTTTCCGACCTCCATAAACACTCTTGCTCACCAATATTGGATTGATTATGAGCAAGGGAGATTGAGATCATTCAATGATCTTATGAGTGTGTTGGCCAAGAAAGAAAGGCATTAGAAGATTCTTCTCCACAACAATGCCAGACTAGGCGGTATAAAGAAAGTCACGAAGGCTTATCATATTGGAAAGATAGGAAATGATAAGCAGAACAATTGTTCAGAACCTTATCAAACACGTGGTGGTAGAGGTGCATGTGGTAGAGGTCGTGGCCGAGGAAGAAACAGTCAGAATTTGACTTGGACTTGTCAAGATAACAACAAGAATCCATCTAGTTCTGGTTCCAGGAACAATGAAAATTCTTCAATGTCTGCTTCTTTGATATATAGCTCAGCACCTTGTTATAGGTGTGGTTCTAACAAGCATATGCACAAGCAATGTCGTGCACCTAAGGATGTCCAAGATGCCTACAAAAGATGCCAGCAGTACTTGGAACATGAGACCAACTATGCTGAAGATTATGAGATGGAAGATGGCAGTGAAGCCAATCTAGTTGTAGAAGATATCCCAAATGTAAACTTAGCAACTATAGATTTCGCTTAGATATCTCTACAATGTAATCAAGTTTAGCACTTGACTATATTTATAGTCATGGTTATTGAATAAGAACAATCTTTTGATGTAATTTTTATTGTTGACAAAGCAATACAACTTCTTTCTTTCGGTATTTGAAAGTATTAAAGAATTGTTATGTTCATACATATTGCTTACAAGGTTCAAATTCTACAAAAGCCTATGGAATTATAATACCAAAGTTCCATAAAAACGAGACAAAAGAAAAGATGATTTAATTCTAGAGATTTTCGACCTGTTTGGAATTTTCCCCCACCCGTCAATGATCACTCTGGAACGGTTCTAAATTTTTTGACCTGTCGAATGCACACTTGTGTCTCCAAATTGTCACAAATTTGACCAGTCGAAAATGGGTCGACCCGTCGAAAAAAATATCAGAAAATCGATATTGGTTTTTGGTTTCATTCGACCCTTCGAAAATTTCCTCGACCCATCGAATGTTTGCCTCTGTGAATTTTTTTTCCAACTTTCGAACCACCAAATATCATCCTCGACCAGTCGAAAAATTGTTATTGGAAAATCAAGTTGTATTTTGGGTTTTCTTCAACCCGTCGAGTGATTTTCTCGACCCGTCGAAGATGCTACTCGGGAATGGCTGAGTTCATCCAATCAATTCCAAATTTTAACTATTAAAGCATATAGCAAAGTCGAGTGTAAGGAGCCTGATTCGTGTGAAATAAAATAACATGTCTGAAAAAATAATCTGCATAGCAAAAAAATATATATCATGTGTAAGAGAAAGAGAAAAGTAAAAAATAACTCGAATATAAAATTTCGTATTTTTATGTCAGAAAGAAAGGTACATTAGTCTCAGACTATCTTCTCTAAAAAAAAGTATTTTTCTCATTATGCATGTACGAGAAAAATATAAAATGAAGACAAATTAAGTATATGAAGTGAAAGATTTCAGAATATATATATATATATATATATATATTTGCAATATGGAATGAAAATAAAATAGAATGTAATGATACCTTGAAAAAAAGTAAAAAATAATAATTTAAAGTACCTATATGATAGATTATGAATAGAAAGAAAAATAACATATCACTATGTTTAAGAGAAATAATATTCCTGGTATCTCAGTGTGTGTCTTGTCTTAATTAGAATAGAAGTAGATATTCTCTCAATCCCTGATTTATTGGGATATGGAATTGTAACAGATTGTAATGCCTATATAAGGTCATCTATCAATGAATAAAATCATAGTTTTAGTTTATTGCATATCTTATCTACTTTTCTCCTTCAACATATTATCAACAGCTCTTGAGTTGATAGCCAACCCAAACCCTAAACAGAAAAAATACTTAAACCTCCACCTTCACCACCAGCCTCCTCTTTGACGGAATTCTCCACCGCCGTCGATCTTCTGCCGCCGAAGCTTGTCGCTGGAATTCTTTCTCCCACTGAAATTTCGTGGACGTTTGTCACTTCAAACTTCTTTTCAGAGAAGTTTTCATACCGAGCATAACACCCTCGAGGTAAATCGACTAACTCTCTTCGATTTAGAAATTGGGTTGTAAAATTAATTACCGCAACACCCTAGATCTAGGTCTAGATTTAGGTTTTAAATACTGTGAATTATTATATGCCTCTAGTTCCTATGGATTAATGCAGTATGAGTGAAAGAGGATTTAATCACCCATTTCTCAACATTTAATATTAGTGACGGTCCTGGGGGGGTCACGATTATTAGTGAATATCACGGTTAATTGTGATTTCACATTGAAAAAAAAAAGTCGATATTTGTGACTATTTGGCAGTCATGGTTTTATGGGGTGTAGTATGAAACCACCGATTATTGCATCGATTTTTTTACTATACATCATTGATCACGATTCTTATTCCCTAAACTTGATATTAGTGATTGTGTTTCATTCGATCAGATACTAATTACATCTCTGGTCTCTTTTGTATATGACATTAACGGAGCTAAAAAGGCTTGATTTTGATATCCTTGATCATCAAGGAGCAGAATATCATTATTGGGTGTCAGATATTGAGAATACACTTCTAGGTATGAATCTGACAGATATAATACAACCATCACCACCACCTGGTACTGAATCATCAACTCCAGCTTGTAAAGTTCTAGTCCTCATGTTTTTGAGGTGGCATATACATCCAGTTCTAAAGAAATAATATTTTCTAAAGAA
This sequence comes from Geum urbanum, assembly GCA_946800695.1. Classification (NCBI taxonomy): domain Eukaryota; kingdom Viridiplantae; phylum Streptophyta; class Magnoliopsida; order Rosales; family Rosaceae; genus Geum; species Geum urbanum. The sequence goes on from OX327009.1 coordinate 29,594,637, forward strand.
TGACCCCGCGATTTTTTAGGTGACTTTACAAGAAAGGTTGAATAATGTGCATAAAGTACAACTTCCAAAACTGTAAGAAAAATGAGATTCAATCCGATTATTGGATAAGCCAAGTATTAATATTTTTAATCAAGCTATGTTAGAGCTTCAATTAGAGTTGAGTGTTTCTGGCATTGTAAAGACCGATCAGGCTATGATCGAGGAGTCTTTAAACACTTTTCCTACCTCCATGGACACACTTGATAATCAGTATCGCATATTTTATGAGAAAGGAAGACTAAGATCCTTTAGTGATCTCCTGAATGATCCGGCCAAGAAAGAGCGGCATTGTAAGATTCTTCTAAACAACAATGCTAGGCTAGACGGTACTAAAAAGGTCCATGAGACGTATAACACTGGTGGGAAGGCACGTAAGGAAAATAGGAATGGTCGTTCTGAGCCTTACAATAATCATAGTGGAGGAGGAGAACGAGGCAGAGGTCGTGGTAGAGGACATAGTCATAATTTAACTTGGACTCACCAAAACACCAGCCAAATTAACTCCAACAAGGATCCATCAACTTCCGGTCCAAGGAATAATGACAATTCTTATAATTTTGCTTCTTCTTATCGCTTGTCACCTTATTATAGGTGTGGTTTTACCAAGCACATGCACAAGGAATGCCGTGCACCCATGGATATTCAAGATGTCTACAAAAGAAGTTAACAGTACTTGGCACATGAGACCAACTACGTTGAAGACTATGAGATGGAAGATTGCGGTGAAATAAATCTTATTGTAGTAGATGACACAAAATCAAGTATGGGGATTGAGGTTTTTGAGTAATCTATGAATTAGGCTCATATTTATGCTATGTAATCAAGTTTAGCTTTATTTTTGTATCGGTTTTAGCCATTTGAGACTTGTTATAGTCGTTTTTTGTTTTGAATAAGAACGATTGTTTGATGAAAGTTTTGATGTCAGAAAAAGTAATAAAACTTTATTCCTTTCGATATTTGAAAGTGTTAAGAATGCTCATACATATTACTTACAAGGTTCAAATTCTACATAATTCTATAGCATTATGACACCAAAGTATCATATAAAAGAGACAAAAGAAATGATGGTTTGATCCTAGAAACTCTTCGATTCGTCGAAGGGGTCTTTGATTGGTTTTTGGCATCTTTCAATCAATCGAAAATTCGTCTGGTTTTTTCCTTTGATCCATCGAAGGCAATCTTAAGGTTCAATATTTACACCTTCGATCCATCAAGAGAAATTCTCGACCCATCGAAGGAAGGTTGTGGATTACAAAATTGCATATTCTTCTATCCATCGAAACTTTGACCCATCTAGGCAAGCCTCGGGTTTGAACTCTGAAAATTTTCGATCCATCGAGAAATTTTCTGGATCCATTGTAGGAGTTCCTTAGGTCAAGTTCTAAGATCCATCAAAGATTTTTCTTCGATCCATCGAAGCTTGGTATCAAAAAATCAGAATTCTATATTGGGTTTCCTTTGATCCATTGAGAAGTTCTTTCGATCTATAAAATCAGAATTCTATATAGATTGCTGCCAACGGCGCAATCTGGAGAAGTTTATGAGGATTTGTAGTGGTTTATTACTATGATTTGGATCATTGAATCCAATGCAGTCACTTATATTATTATATGTGACTCTGCATAATATGAACGTTTGCATTATGATGATCAAGATATTGAGAAATCCTCATAGTCATCGATTTTTTAGAGCCAAGAAGCACGTGGGTTATCTACAACCATGGATTTAGATGAGTGGGAGTGAGTATTAATCCACTCGGTCTAAGCTTGGTCTCCAAGACAAGAACAACACAGTCTCGTGCATTCTTTTTCCTACCGGATGCCTTTATGAAAAAATCCAATGTATATCGCTCTGTTTGCAAAACTTGTTCATGTATGTAATGTGTTTACACGCATTACGGTCTTTTTTAGTAGACAAAACTTCCATTCTTCCACAAATTCCAAAGAATATATTTATGGACTAATCAAACCAGTATGTGGACTGTTTATATATGGTTTTGATTGCTACATCGACGCATAGGCCACACGTTCTTGCAATCCACATGGTACGCTGCATTTGTAAAACTCCTAGCACAAATTAAGCTTCGGGATCACCACCCGGATAATCCAATCAATTGAGATTGAAGTTGAACTATAGTCCCTCATGTTCATTCATAGAACGGTCTTACAGAGGCAGAAATCAAGCAGTTACAGCTTATGGCCAACACAATGGTAATTTACTGGTATCTGCTTGGGGATATGCAATCTTACATGTAGTTATACTTATTCGCTTGAGACCAGTAAATCGCCAACCATTCAGTGTATACCAGTTGGTAACTGGATACGAGCCTGATATCTCGCATCTACGCATCTCTGGTGGTGCGGTACATATGCCTACTGCGCTTCCACTGCGTACAAATTGAGTCATCAACAACGATTATGCATTTATGTTGGTTATGAACCTCCAACGATTGTCCATTATTTATAACCTTTGGCAGGAGATTTCTTTACTGCTGGTTTTGTAAAATATCATTTTGATGAGACATACTTCCCGCCGTTAGGGGGAGATATATAATAATGGTTTCATTCTGGTTATACGTCAAAAATAGACATGGAATGTCCCCACTATGTCTCATCATGATCCCCACACATCTCAATATGAGATTGAAGTGCAATGTATTCTTGATCTTCAAAAAGTATCAGATATGATGTCTGACTCCTTTATTGATATCATAAAAGTGACGAGATCGGTTATACATGCTGCAAATCCTCAAGGTTGAAAATCCCTGGAATTAGGCAAGTTAAAGCAACACCCGGGCAATGTAGCTTTTCTCCTGCTCATAGTGGGAGTGTAGCGTTGGTCAAGATCCACTGATGAGTTGCCGGTAAAAAGGCAAGTCATCAAGGCACAACTGGCAATACATGAGATTGTTCTAATTGTAATTGTGTCTAGAAGTCGACATTGACAAAAATTGGGGGTCGCCTGAGAGTCAATGAAGATGTCAATAAATAAAGAAATCTCTCCAAGTTAAACAAATGTTAGCGGTAATATGGATGGTTCTTCCAGATTCGTTAATGATGCATTTACTTATTCTATCACTCAGGATTTAATGACGATGAAGTGGAACCTTGCTGCGTTGTAGATTGTCAACGTAGAGTAAATTGACCGATATGGAAAGGTGCAATCAAGGCCAAACTAGACTCTCTTACAAATGGAAAGTTTTTAGTATAGTAGTGTTATGACCACAGAATGGTAAGCGGGTTAGACATAAATAAATCTTTGTTTGGAATTATAATGAGAAGAACTTATGGTGCAAGGATCTTCTCAATGCCCTAGTATTGATTACCAGAAGATGTATTCTCTGATTATGGGCATAATTACTTTCCACTACCTTATCAGTTTGATAGTGTCCGAAAAACTGAGTATGCAACAAACGGATGTGGTTATATATCTCTATGGGGATCTTAATTCAGATATATATATATATATATATGAGAGTTCTGGTTTGGCATGGTTATACCCAATTCAAGAAACAAACCACAAAGTGCTCATGTGTTCAAATTGAGACGTTCACTATTCTAAGTGACTACTTGATTGGGAATGGATGCAAGAACGATAAGTTATACTCGTGCGTGTTCATTACATGAACAAGTTGTTTGAGATGATAGATCTTGGAAAGACTCGATTTTGTCTTGGTGTTACACATGGAACATCGATTTGGTTGAATTTTTATTCACCAGTCTGCATATGTCTAAATCAAGCAATGGACAAAGCACGCCCTTCTTAGCACACCAATGGTTGTTTGCAGTCTGAAACTCAAAATGATCAATTTCATCTGAAAGATGATGGTGAGAAACTTTTGGAGATGAGATTACATATCTTAGTGCGGTTAGAGCTTGATTGATTTTAGCTCAATGCACATATCCAAACATTGCCTTCTCAGTATGTGCCAACGCAAAGTCATTAGAATGGAGTATAACATACCTTCAGGTACTTGAAGGAATCCATTGACTTGTGCATGTTCTTTCCCTACAAAGAATACATAGAGAAGCATGCAGTTCTCAAAAAATGGATGGTTGAATCGCAGTATGCAGGATCAAACAATTTTGATCCATCAAGCATGGCTCTCGATCTATCGAAATAAGCTCTCGGGACAAAACCAAAGGCATCCTTCGATCCATTGAGAAAAATTATTGATCTGAAAGGACCAGACCCCGATTTAGTTTCCTAAACTGGAATCAAACCCTTTCTAAAAACGTGATATTCCAAAAACCGAAAATTTTGACAGAGTTTACTCTATAACGCATGATTACTATTAACCTGCAGCGGCAAATACACTTCTTCCTATGCCACAAAAGCCAAACCGTGGGCTCCAATCCAATCCGGATTTCTCAAAAACATATCATAACGTAAAGCATAAATAAAACTGTAGCTTTACCGAAATCCGGGAAAATTATTTGAAAATGTATACATAATAGTATTCAGAGCGACTTATATATACATATATACACAGCAGTAGGCCAAACTAGAAACCTACTGAGAAAGGAAAAGTGGCTCGAATACTAAGCCTCAAACCTCGACGTGCGACACCTGAATCCAAACTGCAAACTGGGCATTGAAAACAAAGTGCCCAGGGAAAGATATATAAACTGTTAGAGTGAGTGGACGAAAATAAATGTCTTTCGTCGAATACATATATATGTTTATAAAACATATGCGAGTCTAAATGCATAAAAATCATATGGTATACGAGAGAGACTCTAACTCCTCACGCGTACAGAGCATGCATCGGAAATCCCGCGGGGTCACTCATGGACACATCTGCGCTAGTACAGTCTGAATCACGGGATCCCTGATCTTCACGTGATTCCAGCCCCCCCCCCCCCCCCCCCCCCCGGTAAACATCCTCGGGGATTAGCCGAGATGCTAAGTGTATCGATACAACTACTACTGAGACTGTACTCTGTGTAAACCAAATCATAAAAGTTTCCATGCAAATGTATAAAGCGTAATGTAAAAGCATACTCGTGATGCATAATTATAAAAGCATATTCGTAAATGCATAATCATAAAACACATGCTTGTATAAATCATAATCATAACTGCATGCTTATGATCATGCTCGTAAAATGTATATAAAAGACTCACAACCAACAGTGAAAAGAAATGTCCACTTACAGACAAGCACGACGCTAAACACGTTATTCCTGTGGTTCGGCGGAAAATCCCTCGCCACAAACACGACCACGATCCTCCACTGCGATCAGTGCGCGATTCTGAACAAAACAACATAAACCTTGTCGAAAACCACCTCGTCCGGAGCTCCGCCGCGCACGGCGGCGCGTGGGGCCACCGCCGGCCGCCGGAATTCCAACCGGCCCAGAAAATGTCAACCTTGAAGTCAAAAACCCTCACCAGAATTCATTAACTCCGATCGGCCACCACCGGCCACGGCAAGGTGCAAGACCACTTCTAAAAGTTTCCTCTCCCCAAGGGCTACAAAACCCCTCAACCTTCGAGGTCCAACTCCTGCGAGAACGCAGCCTCCGAAACCACCAAAATCAACCCAGATTTTGCAACTTTCCAGCCTTATTTCTCCCTCCTCATATCACCAATTCCGGAGACACCACCACCGAATGAAAGAAGAACCCAACAATTCCACCAAGTTTCATGGCCAAAGGTGGCCGAAATCTTGGAACCCAAATTGGAGCTTCCATGGTGGAGAAATCACCGAGTCAACTCGGGTTTGACTCGGTCAACAGCCCCAAAAAGTCAAATTTCCAATTTTGCGACTATTCCGTATTTATACTCCGCGAACCGACCCGATCGACGATTCGGATATAATCAAACCCGTACTGATAAATACGATTAACCGAAATCCCGATTTCAAATATTCACAACTTATTCCTCAGTTAATGAAATAATTCTCCGGGAACTCCCACGAGCTTGAAATCATGTACTCTACAACTTTTGCGAAGGAACCCATATCAAATTCATTACTGAAAATCACATCGTGAACAAACCCGCCATATCGACCAATTACAGCAAAAACCACGACGAATCACGAAACTCGCAAATCAAACCGATTAACATAGAATTTCCGGTTCTTGTTGTCACAAATCTATCCCCCTTACAAAAATTTTGACCTCGAAATTTCCAAACCTGCCAACTGAAAAGTAGGAACACTGCTTCCGCATACTGCTGAATCTTCCAAGTGGCTACTTCAACTGAATGACTCTGCTAACAGACTTTCACCATAGGAAATATTTCTGTGCTGTAATCCCTGCACTCTCCAATCAAGAATCTGAACTGACACCTCCATATATGTCAAGTCTTTCCGTATAGAGAACTGATAAAGTGCCAAAACATGCAATGCCTGTCAAAACTCTGATGTAACTGTTCATCTCGATCAGGGACCCGGGACACAAGCACACCATGTAAATGGACAACCTCTACCAAATACAACTTTGCCAACCTGCCCACTGAAATCTTTCCTGGAAGTGCAAGGAAGTGAGCTAATTTCGTCAAACGGTCCACAATGACCCAAATACCAGTATTACCAGCCAAAGTACGTGGCAACTGATACACGAAATCCCTAGTGATATGCTCTCACTTCCAAACTAAAACCTCCAATGATTGTAGCTTCCCAGCAGGTTACTGACTCTCTGCCTTCACCTGCTGACAAATGAGGCATCCGCTCACATAAGCTGTTATTTCCCTCTTCATATTGTGTTACCAATAGTAAACTCTAAGTATCCGGTATATCTTCATACCACCAAGGTGCATAACATACATAGAACAATGAGCTTCAATAAGCATCTCCCTCTTCAAATCATCGTCTCTTGGTCCACATAGTCTCCGTCTGCACGACAAAGTGCCAACATTTGTCAACTTATACTCTATTGGAACACCATTCTGAATCATGTTCTTCTTGTCCAACAAGTAGAAATCTGCATCCTGAGCCTCACATACCTGATCAAGTAACACATGTCGATCCTAGAACTAGCCAACAATGCTCCATCATCTCACTCTAACTTAGTTCTCGTAGCTCGCAACTTAGCTAACAATGAGATTCTTGCAACACGTACATGAAACATAGAAACTCCAAATTTTCAACTAAGTGCATCAGCAACAACACCCCTGAATGATATTCAAAATGCAACCACATTAGCCTTTCCCGGATGAACTCAAATGTGCAGCTATAGTCGTTAATCAACTTCATCCATCTACACTGCCTCATGATCAAATCTGGTTGAATACGCAAATAGATGGAACTCAAGTGGTCAGAGTAAATCTTGTACTGCGCTGCATGCCATACCAGTAATGTCTCCAACTCTTCAATGCTAACACAATGGTAGCTACTCCCAAATCACACATAGGATAAGCAACTTCACAAAGCTTCCACTGCCTGGAACCATATACCATCATATTGCCATGCTACATCCCAACACGACCAAAATCTAGTTTCGAAACATCACTATACATAACATGCTTCTCACTGACATCACACAATGGTGAACAATGGTACAATAATTAACATCTCTTCTAACCACAACATGTAACTCTCTTTACAGATATCTGATCATATCAAACTCGACACTCTGATCCGGAACTGATGATACACCAATCTGAGATCAATCTCCGAAAACTAAAACTCCATTAAGCTGATCAACAAGCCATCAATCCAAGGTGAAGGATACTTGTTCTTCACTAAAACCTGATTCAGCTTCCGGTAGTCGACGCACAACCTCAACATCAACCACATGTGCCAGGTACGGTGTACATCCTTTCTTCATCATCAGCTCAGCCTCATTGCGGAAACCACACATAGTAGAGAAGCGTTTCTTTTACCTCTAAACAAGATATCTGACACGACTGGACGTCAAAGGACTACAACCATTTTGTGACGAACAACCATAGTCCAATGAGTCACCAAGAAGTCCGTCCCCTAAAACATAAAAAATTCCTAAATGTCTAGCAACAACAACTCCGCAGCTAGTCCACAACCTCCTGCAAACCTCATTGTCTCGATACCCCACCTGATACTCACAATCACATCGAATGGATACAACACTCTCCACAAACCCAAAAGTGAAGATGCAAGCATAATAGCCATGGGTGTCAAACAATGATAACCACTGGGAAGCTCTGCCCTCACACAGGGTCATGGCATGGACTTTGACATGTCTAACTAACCATCTACATTGATTGCGATTTTGCTGATTGACTTGTCTAGAAGTCTGCATTGGTCAAACTCCAGAAATGGTACATTGGTCTCCTCCTAAACTCTGAGCTGCATGACCACTAAAATAGCTAACTGAGGACATTCCCTCACAACGTGACCCTCCTGGCCACCACAATAGCAACTGAGAGTACCCCTCTGACACAAACTACAGTGACGCCTGCTGTAAAGGTTGCACAATGGAAACTCCTGCTGTGTGGAAGGATCACTAACGACCACCCTGACTCATACCACAGGAACTAGTCACAAACGGGTCTTCAGCCTTTTCCAAATGACCCTCGATAGAATCAAAAAGGCTACAGCCTAATGAAGATACTGATCCCGAGGTGCTTGAATTCAACCTCATCAAAGTATCTCGACTAAGTTCACCTTCCTTAAACCAACAAAACTAAAACCATATCTGACTTTCCCTTCTAGTTCCCTCGCCTCTAAGTGCAGTACTAACAAACCTGTCACGGTTGTCTCGAGGCATAATAGTCAAAATCCCTTTGATGGTCAGGTTCAAACTCAACTCGAACCTCCTGCATTGCTTCCTCTGAAGCCACATAACACGTGCAAACTGGGACAAACAGGTGAATAAGAACTAAATTACATCCATGTCTCAAACTAGTAAGCACTTCATATTTCCGTTGTTGGATAACCTAATTAAACCATTATCATATAAACAATATCCTGAATGTAGGTCATGGAGTCTCAACAGGAACTCACACAATACCAACCTACCAAATGCAATGATCTGACTCAAGCACACCATTAGCTACCACAAATCTTTGCTCAGAAGCAACATATAGGCACCCATACACGCACAACCGGGCAAACCATGCCACATATATCCCCGAATCCAGAATGCTCATCCAAACCCAATACTCATATTATCAAGTTGCACGTCCGTTGATCCTCAACAGGATCCACAACCTTACTGATATGGAAACCACGTCAAGGAGGCATCCTATTGAATAAGACATTATTCACAACAAACAGGAAGTAATCATGGAACTTCAAACATTTGAAAGCATACAGCACCCAGAGCATTGATGAGTATCCACCGGCCGGTCGGGTCATCGCTCCAGACATGCTGTACATTCTTAAATATCCTTAGTAGACATGACTACAAGAGTCTACAGAACCTAAAACCTGATGCTCTGATACCAAGCTGAAAGGACCCGACCCCGATTTAGTTTCCTAAACCGGAATCAAACCCTTTCTAAAAACGTGATCTTCCAAAAACCAAAATTTTTGATAGAGTTTACTCTATAACGCGTGATTACCATTAACCTGCAGCGGAAAATACACTTCTTCCTATGCCACAAAAGCCAAACCGTGGGCTCCAATCCCATCCGGATTTCTCAAAAACATATCATAACGTAAAGCATAAATAAAACTGTAGCTTTACCAAAATCCGGAAAAATCATTTGAAAATGTATACATAATAGTATTCAGAACGACTTCTATATACATATATATACAACAGTAGGCCAAACTAGAAACCTACTGAGAAAGGAAAAGTGGCTCGAATACTAAACCTCAAACCTCGACGTGCGACACCTGAATCCAAACTGCAAACTGGGCATTGAAAACAAAGCCGAAATATCACTTGGACTAGCCAAAAAGCCAGCCAAAAATACCTCCAATAAGAATCAATCCAATTTCGGTCATAAGAATGGTGGAGATTCTTCCAATTCTGCTTCTACTTCTCGCTTATCGCATTGCTATATTTGTGGTTCAACCAAGCATATGCACAAATAATATCGTGCACTAAAGGATATTCAGAATGCCTACAAAAGATGCAATCAGTACTTGGCGCATAAGACCAACTATACAGAAGATCACGAGATAAATGATTGGGGTGAAGCCAATCTAATGGTAGCAAATGTCCCCAAAGAAGGCCTAGAGACTATGGATTTTGATTAGTTTATGTATTAGGCACATGATTCTTTTAGGTAATCAAGTTTAGTTTTTTTTTTACTTTGTTTAGTCATGGTTTTTCAAATAAGACAATCTTTGATGTAAGTTTGTTGTTGGCAAAGTAATAAAATTTCTTTCTTTCAGTATTTAAAAGTATTAAGAATGGTTATGTTCATACATACTGCTTGAGTAGTTTGAAGTTTACAATATCCTATGACACTATGACACCAAAATATCATAAAAAATGAGACAAAAAGAGATGATGGTTTGATCCTGGGAATATTCAACCCGTCGAGATTCTCTCTCGACCCGTTGAAGATCACTTACTAGCTTGATTTTGGCATTTTTTCGACCCGTCAAAAATTTATGCCTAGTTTCCCTTAACCCGTCGAGCCACCTTCTCGACCCTTAAAAAAGGTCTCCCTGGACACAAATTTCTTGATTTTCGACCCGTTGAAACTTATACTCGACTCATCGCAAATCGTTATCAGAAAATCAAAGTTTATTTTGGATTTCATTGAATCGTCGAGTGGATTCTCTTGACACGACGAAGATGGTAATTGGAATTGGTGTTTTAGATGTATTTAACATTGGTCTTAGTATAAAATATCAACACTCTATAAGGGTTACAACCTTTTGAAAATATTTAAGTCTTTACTTAAAGTGTCTGTCATGTCTTGAGATTAAAGACTTATTAACTCACATTCTTTTGGAGATGTTTGAAGGCGAGATTGAGTGTCTAACAGATAGTAGTACTACTCATACTGTAATGCAAAATAGGAAATTTTTTATTGATCTTGTGCCATACACTTCATCAGTGATTACCATGATTGGTTCAACGCTGGTTATACAACGGTGTGGTTCAGCACAATTTTTGCTACCACATGGAACAATAATTTATATCATTGATGCATTATACGTGCCAAGGGCCAATCGAACCTTGCTAAGTTTTAAAGACATTAGAAGTAAAGGTTTATACTTTGAAACTCAGTGTGAGAATGGTAAAAAATTTCTATGCATAACTCCAGAGAAGTGCAGTAGAAAGCATACCTTGGAGAAGTTAGGGATAATTCGTAGTGGATTATACCTTACTATGGTTCGGATAATTGAATCCAATGTAGTCACTCTCACCACTATGTGTGACTCGACCTCATATTAGCTTTGGCACTATAGACTGGAACATCTTGGTCTAAATATGATGATCAAAATCTTGAAAAACTCTCATAGTGATCCATTTTTCAGAGCAAAGAACCATGGAAAAATACCCATTAGCTTTGATGGAGTGGATGGGATTAACAATCTTACTCCAGTCTTGGTCTCCAAGTCGAGTATGACACCTAGTGTTAGTCTACAAGATTCCTTTGTAGCAATCTCTGATGCTCATAGCTCGTTTTGCAAAGCTTGTTCATTAGCAAAGTTACAGGCCCAACCTTCCTGTGCGGTTGATAACACTAAAAATATTCCATTCTTACAAAGAATCCATGGTGATATTTGTGGACTTATCAAACCAGAATGAGGACCATTTAAATATTTTATAATTTTGGTAGAGACATTAAAGCGATGGTCACACATTTGTTTGTTATCCACAAGGAATGTTGCATTTGCGAAACTCCTAGCATAAATTATTAAGCTTCGGGCTCACGACCTAGATAACTCAATCAGGTTTATTAGATTGGATAATGCAGGAGAATTTATATCAAAGACCTTTATATCCAACTATATGTCGATTGGGATTGAAGTTGAACATCCCGTCCCTCATGTTCATTCTCATAATGGTTTAGCAGAGGCATAAATCAAGCGGTTACAGCTTGTGGCCAGAGCAATGGTTATGCATACTAATTTGTCGGTATCTGCTTAGGGATATGTAATATTACATGCATCACTGTTTATTCACTTGAGACCCGTAGCACGCCAACCATTCAATGCGTACCACCTGGTAACTGGGTATGAGCCTGGAATTTAGTATCTACACATCTTTGGTTGTGCAGTGTATGTGCCAATTGCGCCTCAACAACGTACTAAAATGGGTCCTCAACGTCGATTAGGCATCTATATTGGTTATAAATCTCCAACAATTCTCTGTTATGTAGAACATTTGACAGAAGTTCTCTTAACTGCAAGATTTGCAGATTATCACTTTGATGAAACATACCTCCCGATGTTAGGGGGAGATAAGAATGCTTCCATTCTAGTTGAACATCATGAATTAACGTGGTATTCTCCCACTATATTTCAAGAGGATCCACGCACATCTCAAAGTGAGATTGAAATGCAACGTATTCTTGATCTTCAGAAGGTAGCATACTCGCCTGACTCCTTTTCTGATATTGCTAAAGTGACGAGATCAGACATTCTTACTGCAAATATTCCTGCAAGGTTGGAAGTCCCCAAGAAAGGGCAGTTTAATGCCACTATCGGACAAGGAAATGTTCCTCCTGCCCATGTAAAGGGAGTAGCATCGACCTCGACTCCTACCTAGAAAAGGGAGAGAGCAAGAAAATTCACAGATGAGCTGCCGGTGAAAAGGCATGTCATCTAGGCACAAAATGATCATTTTTTCATGTACATTGTGAATCCTTCATATGAGATTATTCCTGACTACGGTTATGTCTAGATACACAACTGTTATCTTTGGAGGACGCTTAAGACCTATATGTGATATCAGAGAATGGTGAAATCTCACTAACTAACAATGATGTGTGCATTGTTATAGATAGATCATCCAAGGTAGTTGATGATGCTTTTGCTTATTCCATTGCTCAGGAGATAATTGACGACAATGAAGTGGAACCTCGTTCGGTTGCTGAATGTCAGTGGAGAGCGAATTGGCCAAAGTGGAAAGAAGCAATGCAAGCTGAACATCCAAGTAACTACTTGATTTGGAAGGATACAAGAACGATGATTTGTGCTCATGTGTGTTCATTAAGAGAACAAGTTCAGGATTTGCCATTGTAACGGTATATGTTGATGATATGAATATCATTGGGTCTCTTGATGAAATCAATGAGATAGTTGGCTACTTAAAATCCGAGTTTGAGATGAAAAACCTTGGTAGGACTCGATTTTGTCTTAGTTTAGAGCTGGAACATCGAGTTGATGGAATACTTATTCACTAGTCTGCTTATGTCCAAAAGATGCTTAGGCGATTTAACATGGACAAAAGCACACCAATAGTTGTTCGCAGTCTCGAACTCAATAAGGATCTATACCGTCCAAAAGATGATGATGAAGAATTTTTGGGACCTAAGGTACTAATGCTTAGTGTTATTAAAGCTTTGTTGTATTTAGATCAATGCACTAGACCAGATATTGCGTTCTCTGTGAACTTGTTAGCTTAGTTTAGTTATGCGCCAACACAACGTCATTAGACTGGTGTAAAGCATATCTTCAGGTACTTGAAGAGTTCCATTAACTTGGCTTTGTTATTTCCCTATATAGAATACGGAGAGAAGCTTGAAATTTCTCAAAAATGGATGGTTGAATCGCAGTATGTAGGTCTTGAGATTTTTAACCCGTCGAATGGGTCTTTCGACCCGTCAAAAGTTGTACCCTGGACGGACCCGAAGGTGCCAATCCCGTCGAGAAAACTTTTCGACCCGTCTAAGAATGCACCATGGATCGACCCGAAGCAATCATTGGACCCGTCAAGTAAAATCTTCGACCCGTCGAGATCCCCTCCAGCTGCGAGCACTATACATCAATTCAGTGTAGTATCCTACTCAGAAACACCTTGTGATGTCTTGGTTGGTTTTATTGAAGCTGCGTATCTCTCTGACCCACACAAAACACATTTCGCCGAAGTTTTTCTTCAATCAACAACAACATCAGTTATTAAACATTCATGTGAGCCAAGTGTGTTTGGCTGATAATGTTGTAGACTTGTTTACCAAGTCCTTACCCAATCTATATTTATAAAGCATGTGAGACGCATTAGAATGCGTAGATTGTCTGAACTCCAAGATTGAGTTACTGATCAGGAGGAGTTCATTTCGTAAACGTCAGAGGGAGTCTACAACACATGTGATCATTTCTGTAGTTGATACGTTGTACTATTTTTCCCTTCGACCAAGATTTTATTTTTATCCAAGAGATTTTTGTTTGTTTGACAAGGTTTTTAGTGAGGCAATCGATTATGCGTCATCCATTAGGATCGCGACACAAGGGGAAGTATTTAAGAAATAATATTGCTGGTATCCCGGTATGTGTTTTGTCCTAATTAGTATAGAAGTAGATATTCACTCAATTCCTGATTTATAAGGATATTGATTGTAACAGATTGTAATTTCTATTTAAAGGTCATATATCAATGAATAAAATACAGTTTCAGCCTATTGCGTATCTATTTACTTTTCTCCTTCAACAAAGTCAACTTTTATAATTTACCTAAAGAATTTAATAATGGCATATATGGTATGTAAAAAATACAAAATGAGCCAGCTTGATAAAAATGGAAACAAATTCAATGTGGCAGCTGAGTCACAGGACCGCAAATAAAAGAAAATATATGGCAGGACTAAACTCAAAACAGGCAGTGAATCTAGGACTTAGAAGTTAGGATGAATTGATTCTTTTAATAAATAAGAATTTGTGACCGAGAGTGTGATGAAATTAATATTTAATGATTTTATTATGAAAAATATTTAGATCCAAAATCAATTGTACCAGGTCATCCAAATGACTTCGATTTATATAACTTTCGATTTGTAATTTTATAATTGAAAAACCACTCATCTTATAAACTAGATTAACTTAACAAAAAATAAATCAAAATGAAAATGAAAATATTTTAGTTATCTAATTTGGTGTAATAAATTGACGGTTATAATAAATTTTAATATTATATTAATAACTGTTCATTTGTTTTATAAAATTTAATAAAAAACACATTCGATTTGATTAAATTTTCATATATCTTATATGTTAAGTGGACCACAAGATCTACACTCAATTCATTACAGCCCCAAGAATGATGTCCAACTTTGATTTCTTCAGGTCAACCACAACATACTGTTATTAGATAGAAATATAGATGAGAATCATGAGATGAATATGTGGATTTCATCTATTTGTGCTCATAGCGACGCAAATCATCATTGCTCGAGGATTTAGCAACGGCACTTAGTCTCTCACCAGCAGTTCTGTGAGTTTGGTGCTCTATTAACAACGACAAGTTCCCTCGCTATTGAAAATGTTGCGCCTGAATAATGTCGTCGCTGATTAATATGACACAAAATTTGAAGCCAAATTTTTCTAAGAGCACTTTTCCGTTGCAAATATTTAAATTTCAAATTTTAAATTTTTTTGGACCAAAATTTGGAGCCATTTCCCGCCTAATTTTGCAACAGCACTACAATACTCAAATTTTTCCGGCATTGACTTTGTGACGATGATTTGCCGTAGCCATTAGAAATGCTATTGTGACGGCACATTGCCGTTGCCAATAACCAGCTAAGTAAAATAGCCAATAGCCAAAACAAATTCAACAACATATCAACTAATCCTCACTTTCACACTTTAAACATAAAGCATATCATATAGTTAGTTAGCTAGGTTCTTACATATCATAGAAGTTAGGAATGTTATACACACATAAACTTAAGTACATCAGTACTTGGAAAACTTTTCAAGTGTTCAAACTTAAGTAACACACTAATGCACTGCATTGTACACAAACTACAATACATTACACCAAACTGGACTGCACTAATCCAAAACATCATCGGCAATTGGGTTTGTGGTTCCCAAGTTCTTCGATTCCTTCTATACAAAAAAAATGATAACATGAATAACGAAGGAACACTTGGTGAATCTACATAAAGGCTGCACCACAAAGCTTAATCTATAGAAAGTACCCAAAATTGCTATATCTAAAACTGAAGTATCTTGAACTTTAGTCTTTTTGGGCTGACCAATCTGTAAAAGTAATCAAATTTCATGTTTCAATGAGTATGAATAGAATCAGTTTAGTGTTTTATAAGCATATATTATTGAACCAGTTTAAGTCTATTGGGAAGCTTTAAATACAGAAGTCTATCAGCATGGTATAACAAGGCTCTTACAAGCCAATTTTGTAAGGGTTACTTTTTACAGTCAATCTCATGAACTAGAATAGAATTCGTACCTCCGGTCTAACAGTTAAAACCTCTTCAAATTGTTTCACGACTTGTGGTGGCAAAATCGGATCAATCTCAGCTCCAAGTATTGAAATGGGAACCTTCACCGCTGAAAGTAGTGCCAGAAACATATCAGAAAGTTATTAAAACCAGAGAGACAGTTAGTTTTCTCTCTTTAGTTTCTTGCAAAGCACTAGAGGACCTAAGTTTTCTCATTAGTATAACCATTATTCTAACTAGGTAGAGTTTCTTGAATATGTTACCGTTGCAATCGTCCACAGTTACGAATGAAGGATGACACAAAACAGCAGCATGAAGCAAGTCATCATGCTTTGCAAGTTCAACCATAGCCTTGGTTGAGAGGAAGACACATAATATGATGTCGAAGATGTGAAGTTACACGTATGAAAGTTGTCAAAAACTGAAATAGCTCTCACCTCCCCAGCAGAAGCCTACAGCTCCAATTGCAGAAACACCTTTACTTTTCAAAGCTTCAAGTATGGTTTTGCAGCTTCAGATGCCTTGATCTATCGATGCACAAACTAGTTCAGTAGCACTCAGAATTTTAGCATATTTCCAAAATTTACTTACTTGGACGCCAGATTATTAAAGCCTTATATATAGACATTATTACAGAAGGTGGACATAGCCTAGCAGTTAAACTCACAAAACCATAAACAGACTATCACACATCGTCAACTTCAAAGCTTTCCAAACTAGTAAGGCTAGGAATCTCATAAGTATACTTGGAACGCATTTTAATTGTAAATAATACAAAAAGTACCAATTTGCCTCTGACTAAAAGAACAACCGGTATATGCTCCTTCAACCACATAGGCAAAGCAGAAGAGTTTCCAACAGGCCCAGCATCACCGGGAAAAGCATCTCCATAAAAGAAGTCAGTTACTACAGCATAGAACCCAGCAGCTGCAACTTTGTCCGCGAGCTTCCTTTAATGGAATGAGCATTAATTTATGGATAATTTTTTTTTATAATTACTAGGTACAAAGTTAAAAGAACTATCCATTCTTCGAGAAAAATTCTAAGATGCTTGAAGCTAGATGGATGAACTATGTCAATTATCCTTCAATCCTAGTTTCAACTTAAGAGTTGAGACGAAGTAGATTAACCGAATATTCATCCCGGTTCACACGTACTCAAAACAAAGAAATCAATAATAGATGTGACAAATGTGCCATTTACCTCTAAAGAGAGGAGCTTCATATCCTGAAAAGCAAAGGAGAAAGGAACATGTCAAAAATGGATTCCTTTACACAAGTTAATCAACCATATTCAAAGCACACATTAACATACACAGCCTACAAATCACAATCCAGATCATAAAATTAAGATAATACAAGAAAATATGCAGAATACCAAACCAGAAAACAAAGTGAAATGAAAATATGGTTAATACCAAAAATGTCAGCAATGAAAAGAATGGCAAGCTTGGAATCAGGTGAGCCAATGACATAGGAATCAAGACCAGCAAGCTTTTCAACGTGACCAGAGCCACTTGCTGGGTTTAGGGCCAGTGGGTTTGAGCAGCACGCAGGGCCTGACATTCTCTCGCCCTATTTGTCTGAAGTCTGAACTACAAAGTGAAGAAACAAAGCTCTCTTTCTCTATTTAGAGAGAGAGGAACCAAAGGTTTCACCTTGTAGATGCCTCCACTGTAGGAAAAGTAGACAGTTCCAGCTACAGTTGGGAATTCTTTTTTGCTGAGACCAATGTATAGTCAATACATATGTGCATCACCTCAGACGTCATGGTATGTAGACTTCTCAAGATATATGTCAATCTATTTTTTCACTACCAGATATCTAGTGCTTCGTTAAGGGTTTTTACTTGAGATTTGTATAGTTTCACGTCTTAATCATCTTCTAATATCCTCTCATTTCTGATTTATATTCCTCTTCATGAGATTAGGCTATGATGAAGACCAGTTCGCAAACTATGTTGTACAGAAAGTTTTGGAAACTTGTGATGACTAGCAACTTGAACTAATCCTTAATCGTATTAAGGTTCATCTGAATGCTCTGAAGAAGTATACTTATAGGAAGCATATAGTTGCACGCGTGGAGAACAGGCTACATATAAACAACATTCAACAAAAGATAGGCAGTAAGCCTTAGAACAGACTACATACAAACTCAAGCCCTCAATTATACTCATATATATATATATATATATATATTCAAAATCGATGTGCGCGCACGTATTGACAATCGAACAGAACACTAATGAACAAATGGGTCTGCAGCAATAGGAATCACACATCCTAATCTGTATCTCGCTTCTTCCTCCGTCGCACGTCGTCGGCGGTGAGAGGAGTAGGCCGGGTTTCACCGTCGACGTGAAGAGAACAGGTCTCTGTGAGAAATTTTAAGTCTAGTGTTTTGAGGCAGAGTTCACACTTACAATCTTTTTTTCTTTTCTTTTTTTGGTGGGTGAAAGATGGGGAAGGCTATGATTTTTCGTCAAGGAAAATATAAGATTGGCGACGGCAATAAATGGCGTGAGAATATCCATAGCTAAATATATAGCTTTAGTGACGGCGTGAAAGTTTCCGTCGCTATGCTTATTATAGATGTGTCGACGACATGAGATTTTTCGTCGTTAAACTTTTAGACTTGGCAACGACATGACGACGGAGTAAGAATTTTGTCGCAAATGTGTCTAGCGACAAATTTTTAGTTGCAGATTTTAGACCAATTACGACGACAAGTATTAGTCGTCGCAAAAATTGGTGGCAAAAGGTAAAAAAATTATAGTGAACAAGTTCAAGCACAATAAGCTCAAGCAAAATTGGGTGGATGCAAGGAAATGTTATTAACCTTTTCCTCAAGCAAAAACCTTAATAACAATTTACTGGTTGCACTACCAACTGGGGAAGGATCTTCAATCAAATCACGTGAGTTTATCAATTTCTAGAGTAATAATTAAGACCAAATAGTAAACATGTTTTTGATAGGGCTAACAGCTAGAAAATTAGGTAATTGCAATGAAAGCAATAAATTGAAAGAGAAAGAGTTTGCATTTGTTCATCACCCTAAGAAAAATGTCAAAGTTTACAATATATAGTCCAAAGCATAGCAAGTAGACAAAAACATACACAACATAGCTAAAGATAGTTGGGCCACCGTGGTGGTATTTAGGTTGTAGATAGAATTTGGCATATCAAGTCTCACCACCTAAGAGTCAACTTGATCTCGAGTTGCAAAAGCAAGAAAACGAGCTGAGATGTCGTGGGCCGTTTCCCATGTAGCATTCTCTGTGGGAAGCCCAACCCATTTGATGAGCCATTGACTAATGGAGCGGCGACCCTTGCATATCAGTTTTACATCAAGAATCTTTTCTGGGTTCCATTGAAGTGTCCCTTGTTCGTCAAAATCTGGTAAGGAGACTGAGGAGGGAATATCATCACTAATGCGAGCTTTGAGGCAAGAGACATGGAATGTTGGGTGGATCTTGGAGCCGGGAGGAAGGCAGAGACGGTAGGTGATGGTTCCAATTTTTGCCTCTACCTGACATGGACCAAAGTAACGAGGAGCCAACTTATTTACTTTTTCCCTGAATCATCGATTGTTGTCGGTAGGGCTGCAATTTGAGGAATACCCAGTCTTCTAGTGCAAAGGTGCGTTCTGTCCTACCCTTGCCTGCCTGCTGTTTCATTCGATTCTTGGAGATATGCATGTGTTTCTTTAGTTGCTGAAGAAGAACATCACGTCGTTGGAGGACTTGTTCGACGGAGTGAACTATTGTGGTGTCTGGAATGTAGCTGAGCACAGAAGGAGGGGGATGCCCATATACAGCTTCAAAGGGGGTCATTCTGATCGAGGAATGGTGTGTGGTGTTATACCACCATTCAACCCAGTGAAAAAAAGAGTTCCAAGAATTGGGGTTATCATCTACATAACATCTCAGATAATGTTCCAAGGAACAGTTTACTACTTCCAATTGGCCGTCCGATTGTGGATGATACGCTGAGCTTTGACACAGCGTGGTACCTTGCAGCTTGTAAAAATCCTTCCAAAAGTGGCTTAAGAAGATTTTGTCATGGTCCGACACAATCGAACGGGGCATGCCGTGTAGGCGAGCAATCTCCTTTGTGAAGAGATGGGCAACGTCTTTGGCTGTGAATGGGTGGGCGAGTGCCACAAAATCAGCATATTTAGAAAGCTGATCGACTACCTCCATGATCACTGTGTTGCCTTCAGATTCAGGTAAGCCTTCTACAAAGTCCATTGCATCATTAAACCATACTTCTTCTTGAATTAACAGAGGTTGCATTAGACCAAGGGGCTTGATAGTCTCATATGTTTGGCATTGACACTGGTCACATTGTGCTATGAATTTCTTAACATCAGTTCTCATTCCTGGCCAGGCAAAGCTGCCGGATAGCTGGAGAAGAGTGTGTTAATACCCAAAGTGACTGACTTCAACGGAGGAGTGAAAATGATGAAACATTTTTGTGCACCAATCTATAGAAGCCAATATATAGAGGTGGCCTTTATAGTATAACATGTTTGTGATAAGTGAATATCCTTATTTTGGTGGTTCTTGATTTTGTTCCAGGGCTTTGAGAATACTCTGTGCTTTGGCATCTTTGGTGCATGCATTGGTGACGTGCACGATTGCATCAAACAGGGGAGTGGAAATAGCTTGGATGGCACTTAGTTCAAGCCGTCAAGAAAGGAGGTCAGGTACTGTGTTCAATTTCCCTGGTATATATTCTATTGTATAGTCGTACCCAAGTAATTTTTCCACCCACTTCTGTTGAGAGGGAGTAGAGATTCGATGATCGAGTAGGTGCTTGAGGGTTTGATGATCTGTGCGAATAGTAAAGTGATGACCCATTAAATACTATCTCCACTTGTTGACAGCAAAGAGGACTGTGTACATCTATTTATTGTACATAGAGAGTGTTTAATTCTTGGCTGACAGTGCTTGACTCAGAAAAGCGATAAGATGTTGCATTTGGGATAGCACAGCCCCTATGCCACAGTCACTGGTGTCAGTCTCGAGCACAAATGACTGAGAAAAGTCTGGAAGTGCCAGAACGGGTGCTGTGGTGATTGCCTTTTTTAATGCCTCAAAGGCTGTTTCATAAACAGTAGACCACTGGAAGTTGTTCGCCTTTAACATGTCAATTAGTGGCCATGCTATGATGCCAAAGTGACGAACAAAATGTCTGTAGTACCCGATGAGGCCTAGGAATCCCCTCAAAACTTTAGAAGTTGTAGGCTTGGGCCAGTCTGCTAAACACTGGATCTTACTCGGGTCCATCTGTACCCCTTGTTCCGAAATCATGTTCCCCAAGTAGTGTACTGTAGTTTGAGCAAAAGAACATTTCTCCAATTTCAGTTTAAGACCCTGGTTCTGTAAAACTAAGAACACTTGCTCGAAGTGTGTTACATGTGACTCTAGTGTATCATTATACACCAAAATATCGTCAAAGAACACTAAAACAAATTTACGCAAGTAAGGGTGAAAAATGTTATTCATAAGTGCTTGAAAATTAGAAGGTGTGCTAGATAAACCAAATGGCATTACCATAAATTCGTAATGGCCTTCATGTGTTTTGAATGCCGTTTTGTGAGAATGTTCCTCATGCATACGAATTTGGTAGTAACCGGCACGTAGGTCTAGCTTGGTAAAATAGCGAGCCCCATGTAACTCATCAAGTAACTCGTCCACATTAGGAATTGGGAATCGATCCTTGATGGTTATTGCATTCAATTGGCGATAATCCACACAAAAATGCCAGGTTCCTTCCTGTTTTCTCATGAGCAAAACTGGGGAAGAATAAGCACTTTGGCTATCTCAAATAACCCCTTTGGCCTTCATCTCAGCCACTTGAGATTCGATCTCCTCCTTTTGTGCATGACCATAACAATATGCACGGGTATTGATCGGTTCAGAGTTGGCTTGAATTGGAATTCTATGATCAGTGGAACATTTAGGAGGTAAGGTGGTAGGTGGAGCAAAAAGGTTTTGGAATTGGGCTAAGAGGGTTTGTATTTGGGAGGGTGGGCTAGGTGGATTGGAGGGAGGGACTTGAGTGGTGATTTTAATGGAGTCTAACTGTCCATGACCTACTATGGAGAAAAGTGTTTGGGCGGCCTCAGGAAGCTGGGCCTTGTTGTTAATCCCCTGTAATATGTGGTATGTAGCATCAACTTAGAATTTCATAAGTTTTTCTAGAAAATACCAAGCAATGAGACCCAAAGTATCAAGCCATTATGCACCAAGAAGTAAATCGCAATCAACCACTTTCATTAGTAAAAATGAAGCGGTAAATTTATATGTTTGTATTTGGACCTCCACAAACTCAGAGACCCCTTTTAGGGATAATAATCTCCCATCTGCAGCACTAAACTTCATGTGGCTGGGCCTAGAAGTGGTAATACCCAATTTTTGGGTCATTGATGGGTTGAGAAAGTTTGTAGCAGATCCATAGTCTATAAAGACCCGTATGGGTGACCTATTAAGAAGCCCCTCAAAACGCATCATCTCTCCCCATTTTGATTGTGTGATAGCGCTGAGTGGGAGTGGTCCTTCGTCCTCTGCCTCCTCTGGCGTTGGTGGCGATGTGTCATCCACATCATCTAGACACTCTAATATGACCAGAACGGGCCGTTTGTATTTATGGGTCAGCGAATATTGCTCGTCACAGTGCCAGCATTTGTTGCACTCGCGCTTCAGCTTTTGTTTCGCATGTGACAAAAATTTGTAGGGACCATCCAACTTGGGGCGTGATTGGGGCCGGCTAGGAATGGTGGTAGATGGCTGACCATTAGAGGTTGAGTTAGTGGTCCCTGGCACCGCCTTGAAATTTTTTGACCAAGTGGATGAACGAGTCGAGTGTGTCGCACTGAGTTTTGTGAATTTCAACTCGTAGCGACAGGCGAGTTTCTGAGCTGCTGCTAATGAACTGTGTTCCATCACCTACGCATCGTGTTGTAATTCTATCTTAAGGCCACCGATAAAGATGGGGAGGAGATCCGCGTCGGACCAGTCCGGGGCTCGACATGACAGCTTGGTAAAGACGGTGATGTACTCTTCAATAAATTCGGTCTGTTGTATATAAGAAAGACAGAGGCTTTGAGTTCGGAGCTGTTGCTAGCGCCGAAATGCTCCAAAAACGTTACCACAAATCGTTCCCAAGGAAGGAATGAGTGCCTCTGTTCAACTGAATTCATCCAGATACTCGCATCTAGCCCGAAATGGGATGCGATTATGGCCACTTTCTCATGTGTCGGGATGTGTTGGACATGGATGTACCGTTCCGCCATAGCTAACTAGCCTAATGGGTCCTCACCGTTGAAACGAGGAAGGTCAACCTTAGGAGGTTTGTATGAGTTGGGATCTGGGGTGATATGTGGTGGAAGGTTGTTTGGGTAGATTATGGGAAGTTGAAGTGTATGGGTAATGGGTGGTGTTTGAGTAGAAGTGATGGCTGAAGCTGGAAGTTATGGAGGGGAAGATGGCATGGTTATGGTAATGTATACTGGTGCGTGAGATCCCGTTAAGGGAGGAAACATAGTATATGGAGAGAAACACATACCATACCACTGTGGATGGAGGAAAGGGGTGAACGTTCCAAATCTCAACGAAGCAAAGGGTTGTGTGGTGGAAAATGGGAGCAGGGGGAAGGGGGAAGGGGGCGGGAGATTGTTGATTCTGGAAACTGTTGTTGTTTTGAGCCAAAGCCTCCATGGAATTATGTAACTCATCTTGTTTGTCGAACAAGTATTCCACAGAGGTCCAGAGGTCAGGGGGCTGAGAGCTAGGGCCAGAGGTGAGTGGTGGTGAAATGTTTAACATGGGTAGGGAGGGGATATGGGTCTGAGTAAAGCGCATGAGAAGCGCCTTGCTCTGAATACCAAGATGATAGGGCTAACAGCTAGAAAATTAGGTAATTGCAATGAAAGCAATAAATTGAAAAAGAAAGAGTTTGCATTTGTTCACCCCCCTAAGGAAAATGCCAGCGTTTACAATATATAGTCCAGAGCATAGCAAGTAAACAAAAACATACACAACATAGCTAAAGATAGTTGGGCCACCGTGGTGGGATTTAGGTTGTAGATAGAATTGGGCCTATCAGTTTCCCATACAAATGAAAATGAAAGTTAATATAAAGTAACACAACTATGACTGACCGAGAGCCTTCTAAGTTGTGATTTTGCACAAGTAAGTGTGTCCAAAGTATCATTGTTGACCTTACCAACAATATAGACCTCCCAATATGATAAAAATTTGACAATCCAAAATACGGTTGATGTTTTTCGAATAACAATCTCACTGATCTAGCTAGACGGCTCACGCAATTATGAATGGCGAAAATCTGGACATATATCCATCTCATCAGTAATTCTATCCAATAATAATATGTTGTGGTTGAACTGAAGAAGTCAAAGTTGGACATCATTCTCGGAGGTTATAATGAATTGACTGACCCAATAAAATTCATTCATCATTCTCGGTTGGCAGCTCGCAATGGTGCGACTGCCACGAGACAAAATCTGGGCCTTTTGCTTTTTGCTCTTTGGGCTTTGGTAGAGTTGGGCTAGGATTTTTACCCTAGACCTATGTAGTTTTATTTTATTAAGTACTTTCTATTATTGTTTTTCGTTAGTAGTTTGTATTGTTTTATCAATAATATCTTTATGCTATGTGGCTAGCTTAATTGGATGGTTTTGTACAATTGAGTTTTGTCATAAGTATTTTTTTCTTTTAATATATAGTATAGTTTTCTATGTATTAAAAATATGCGTAAAGAATTTTGGGTCTGAGATCATTCCCTCATCATCCTCATATCAGTACGGGTCTGTTGAAGACTAAGGAATTATTGGGGTTTGAACTAAGGAATTATTGGGGTTTGAACTTGAATAGTGAGCGAAGAGGCACACTTCCTTGACCATTAGACTAATCTCAAATTTTCGGTGTCATTGGGGTTAGACCGACTCTTTGTTTCTTTTGGTAGTGCAAAGTGATCGATGCATGTTAGGCTCAACATTTTAACTTTGTTGTTCATATCTATGTGGGGATTCAGGCAATTCCACCATTGGTTGCCTTTTTTAGCTTAATTTCTAATATAACGTTATCTGGGACTTTTCCTTCAAATCTCATAAAAAAAATTATAAAAACTTGTATAGACCAAAACAAATGGCCGGTGAACCTCATCTCATTTGATGGAATATGGTCAATATATGAAAACATAAACACCTCATGTAATTGAACTCATATTACACATCTTTAATTTCCTCTATCTATTACAAGAACGCAAAGAAACCCTAGCTATATAACATAGTATCATATTATATATAATAAAATAATTAACAGCTAATTAGGAAGGCTCGAGCAAAGCAAGCACATTTTCATCATCTTCACACAGAGCATCAAACACGTCTTCCACGAACGCTGAGCAACTTGACGTCGTCGATCACCGGACCACACAGAGAACCTGAGTTGTCGCTCGACATTGTGTAGAACGTGCTCAGGAACATGACACGAGTGCGGGGCGAAACGGCGGTGAAGAAGAGCCTGGCCCTCTTGAACCCCCCTTCGCCTTGGGACTCATACGGCACCTTCACGGTCTCCTTGCCTGCAAAAGCTTCAATAACAAGAGACCCTACGCAGCCGCTATCGCCGTCTCCCACAGTGAATGTGAGGGAGTAGCGCCTCCCGGGCTTGGTGAAGACCACTTGGGCCAACGCGCTCTCTTTCCCGCCGACGAACTCTATGGCTCTTCGGCCTTCGGGTATGGTGTAATGCTTGGAGTCGATGTATTTTACGGCCTTGAGGGACTCGACGATCCAACCTGGTAGTGGACTGTTTTCGTCTTCGATGTGTGGAGGGATGAGGACTCCCCATGTCGTGTTTGGGAACACGTAAGGGCCTTCTTCGAAGTTGCCGTTCTTCAACAAGTTGGCTGCACCAAATAAATACACCAATATATTTTACGATGATCCAAACATCAGAGCCAGGGGGAGCAGGCTCAAGGCTGGTAAGATTTTTGAGTAGGAAAAATTATTATATTTGACATCTTATAAAGAAAATTATTTATAAAGTTTTTGATACTAAATCAACTCTCATTCTTTATTTCAACCAAAGTCAACAAGGATGTAACACCATATCATATACATAATTTCTTATTTTAGAAACGACTTCATGCGAGAATTTCTTTACTCTTCCATTCATGCACTTTACTTCTTCATGACATCGCCCTCACACAGTGTCCACCTATCTGTTCTTCCTCACTAAAATTACTCGAGCTTTTTGCAAACTTTAAGGATTTAGTACTTATACAAAACATCTATCTTTGATTTTGATTCTGTTTTTGGCGTTTGATCTGCTCCCTCTAGTATTTCGAGTTTAAAGCTTAAAACTTTGGTGAGTTGTGCTTGTAAAATTTTGTTTTTTTTTTCTTCTTAGTTTACTATGTTAAAATTCAACTGTCGTGGTGAAGTATAAAAAACTGTCGAAAAAAAATTGTGTGCTACACAATATTGCCGAGTTACAATTAGCCTAAGTAACAATTAAATTTTGGCTTCCCCACTGCTCTAACCCACCTCTCAATCTTGAGTAATATTCACATTGGGTATATATACATATATATATTGTATTTCATGTTTTAAAAGAAATATTTTTTTATCATGAATGGTACCTCATAAATATGTCATTCATCACTTTAGTACCTCATTTTTTTTTCATTATTTTTTTAATAAGTTGACGGTGTTACTAACGGCAGTTACTGATCTTAATTATGTATTTGAATGTGAGGTACTAAAGTAATAATTTTTAAAAATGAGATACCAAAATGATGAATAAACTCATTTGTGATGTACTATTCGGTGATATTTCCTCAAAAAATATTGCGGTTCAAATTAAATGGGTCTAAAGGAAGCTCTAAATTGCTCAAATGTTCCCTTAAAGATTTTAGTATAAGAACACAAATTAGAAGATCCTCGGAGTATTACCTCTCGTGCGTTTCGGAGGCTGCAAGACCTTCAAAGCAACCGAATCAATAAGTGGGCCGCAAGCCGGATCCTCCTCCACACCCGGGTTATGGATGCTAAGCACAACCTCCTCATCATAGACATTAAACGCCCAGGCATAAGAATCCCACCCGGTGTTGCTATACGTGGTCTGAATCGGCAATATACCGAAGTCGCTATTCTCACGTTTGGAGCCACTGACTGAAATGTTCAGTTTCTCCTCTTGTGCGCATGTACGAGCCGCACTGAACGTTATGGAGTAGAAGCCCTTGGGGGCCTTGATCTTCTGCTTGATGGAGGCCTCGTTGCCGAGCCTCACGGCGAAGGTGCCCTCGGGGACGACGAGCAACATGTCGCCTTGCGTGTGGCCGGATTTGATGTACTCGACGAAGCCTGAGGTTTCCCAGTTGGGAATGGCATCGTGGGATTTAACCACAGTGCCTTTAATTAGTTCTGAGGGTTTAGGGCCATACTCGAAGTCACCGTTTGGTAGTAAACCTGAAATCGTTAGGGTGACTAATCAATCTCATGCACGTCCTCTTTAATATATATATATATATATATAGAGAGAGAGAGAGAGAGAGAGAGAGAGGCAGGTGATCGAGGTGACACAGACTAAATTTAAAAACCCTAGCGAAGAGAATTTGATATATAAAAATGATATATAAATGGTTTTCAAATATTATATGGCGTATTATTGCATGCGTTTGCCTTTGTTGATACCACGAGAACATCACATGTTCTGTCGAGCTATACCATGTGATGGTGATGACTGAGTTCGTAAAGATGATACTTTTCAAAGACTTTGGAGGACTATATAACATGGCTGACAAAGACTCCCATCTAAAATTCTTAAATTGAGGTGACAGATCGATATATCATGTTACTTTGTTTTGGATTAATCTTCAGCACCATACATATATCATTCGCGATTCTTAAAAATACAGACTGAATTTCGAAACGTATGTACGTAGTATATATGTAGTTTTCATTGAATCTATAGCTAGTGATTAAAAACATATGATCTGTTATGTTCATCTAGCATTAGATCTGAAATTAATGATAAGTAATTACTAGGAATTGAAGGTGACTAAATATTAAGGAAACATTATAATAAACTGAATCGAGTCAAAATGAAAGGAAACATCCTAATCTAATATACCCAAAACTGGGGAAGCTAGAGTGATTGTGCCTGGTGTCTACCCTTGAGGAAATCTCTAGCTAATTCATGCATCTTTATTCAAGTTGCCATTCAACAACCAAGCACGTATGTAAGTTAATAACAAGAACCTTAGCTAGCCTAGCTAGCTTATAAGGTGATTGACCATGATCCGAGGAAACTTAAATGTAAAACTGTCATACTTCCACGCACTCTCGATCATATAACATTTTATCCCATTCTTTTGTACTTAATTAAAATACCATCAATTAAATAAACGCAGGCAAATTAAGCTTACATGTTACAGCTCATGAACCGACTCCATATATTCCCATGTGCAGCAGATAATAAAGATTGTACTCGATTCGTGATCCATTGATCTATTTGATCATTTACACGACCAAAAGAAAATTCTCTCGGAGACCAGGCTGGCTATATATCAAGAAATCAAAACAGTACTAAGTTGCCATATTGCAGATCGAGTGTCTGTAATTAAAACTAGCTTATTGCTAAAGCTTTGCGCTATATCTGATGTTTGAAGCGGATCGATCCAAGTTTTCCAAGTGACAGACTTGAGAAACTTTAGATTCTCACATTTAGGTTCTGTGATGAACAAAACGTGTAGACTTAATACGTACGTATGATTGCCGAGAACTACATGCATACTGATGAGGATGTAAATTAAGCATATCAATGGAGCTCGACCAAATTGAAATAGCTAGCTAGACACGAACAAACTACATGTAGAGAGAGGGAGCTCGAGAGAGACGGTGCAAAACTAAAGCATGAGTGAGCTTAATAATTAATTAGTTACCAGCAGTATGTTTAGCAGCTGGCGCAGATAAACTTGTGTGGCAAGCGGCGCATAGCAGCACCAAGAGCGCAGTGAGTTTGAACATGGTGGGTTGGCTAGCTCAGAGCTAGAGATTGTGATCGAGAGATCGATCGATCGATCGATCGAGAGAGAGAGAGAGAGAGAGAGAGAGAGAGAGAGAGGAGACGATGATCGATGAGATCGCAGGGAGTAGTTTAAATACTGGTTCATGTCATGAGAAAGCCACTGAGTTTCTAAGGAACTACATTAATGCCATCATATCCTAAAAGCTAAGCACCGGCTTCCAGGAAGAAGATATATCACTGATATCCATTTTTTTTTTCGGATCAAAAAAATTGTTCTATAGGTTGGTTAATTTGGAATACTACTACTGGATAGACAGGAAATCTAATTATAATGTCTGCAGAAACAAAACCTAATTAGATAATGTGCATAGCCATTTTACTACTATAAATATTTGCAACAAGGAGTAAATAATAATTAATGCAATTGAAAATCCAACCACCATTTTAGTGTAATGAACATCATATCTGATGTTAATTTCAAATAAGAAATTAGAGCTTCATATCACTAATAAACCGATTTTCTTCATATCATGTACTGGACGGACACATAATGATTCCTATCAACAAGTTACATTCTTTCATTCAATTTACAAGCAATTATACTGGAATTGATTGCTTCTCAGTATCTCCACTATATATTTGACCCCACACTTTGGCCTGTCTATTTTCGTTATGCATAATATTCGGAACCTGAAATAATAAATCGTGGTGGATCATTACTTCCACTAATGTTGACTAGAATACGTCTCTTAGAGCAACTTCAACAGTTTTTTTTATAATTTTTGTGAAATAGGGAAACAAAAATTTAAATCTTCAAAATATTTAGGCTTTAATTTTAACAACTTTCCTAATTTAAGAATTTATGCATTCATTACAACTACGTCTTTAATGATATCTTCTTCTCCAAATTTTTAAAATTTTCTGTAAATTTAGGGAATATGATATTCTCTCTCATGCATTTCTCTATTTTGGGAAATGAGATGGAGAAACGGGTGGAGTGAAAAATACTAAGTATTCTCCGAAATTCAATTTTTTCTCTATTTTGAGGTAGTGTTGGAGTTGATCTAATCTGTGAGATTAATTAATTTACAGAATGACTACATAGTTAATTGCTAGAGTATATAGTAGTCACGTACGTGTACGTACTGCTCTGCTTGAGATATGTTTATTACGTTCCTGCATGCAGCATGCATATTACTTAATTAGATCAATAACTACGTGACTAGCATTTACTACGTACATAATTACGTACTTAATTTATGGTTCATAATTTGTATATATATTAACATAAAATTTTGTTTTCTCAACATGATCCGGATAATTATTTATCTTCAATTTTGGTTTGAAACGAGCTAGCTAGAATGAAAACATTTTTCATAAACATTTTCCACAGAGCAACAGTTCAAGGAATTAGGAATACTGTATATATCTTGGTTTTAGTAAACTAATGAAACTTAATTACTATTAATAGTCATACTAAATCTGATCCTTAATTAACTTGAAGTTTCAGGAACTGTTCTCTGGGGGAGGTAATAATCACCTAGTCCATAGACAAGTATTATGTAGCATGTGTTTCTGGCCAATGATCGTTGGATAATACCTATCTAGCTATACCACTGTGTCGGTTTCGAGCCTCTCCCGGCCAGCTTCTACCTTCAGTTTCCTCAAAAATATAATACCAGACGTCCTAAGCCAACCATGCATGAATCTTTGGCATACAAAACAAACCCACATGGCCGCGGTGGATCGACATAATTATTTCCTTCTTGGATCTTCAAAACCAATCAGCTAGCTCACCCATATATATATGCATCCCCAATTATTTGGATTTCATCAATCAATCTGGTTTATTAATTGTTATAAATTTATATTTAATCATGTAGCTCGTGGGAGCAGCAGAAAAACATCAGTATCGTCGTATCGATCACAAAGTTTTCCAAGTTAACGACTGGGGAAATCGCCCTTGGTTGAGATCTTGTTTATGCTCTAGGTCAGTGGCAAAGCCATGTGCATGTTATAAGCATCTTCAGGTAGAGTATGCTTTCAGTTTTCTTAATGTGATTAGCCGATTATTACCATCCAAATTACTACTTTATAATTTGCCCTTTTGCATTGTGTTCCTCTGTGGTCGGCAATAAGTTTATACTTTTAAATGTTTTAGTGCTTAGCTGCTGGAAGATGAAGCTAAGGTTGGGAGAAATTAAACTAAAGCCATGCACGGGAATAATTGCATAGATGTATGTAATTTCGGGATGCAATCAACATGGATGCATGTGTGGGAGTAGTGTGTTCCAATCAAATAGTTGTCAGTTTGTGAGGGTATATGTGGTGAAGTAGCTACAGTGAGCATACAAGAAGAACAAGAAAAAGAATATATAAGACGCTGCATTTTCATTAATTTGGAGCTCAAATCACGGTAGCAAACTAGCAGAGTAGCAGACACTCATGGATCCAATAAACTAAGGTTGATTTATCTCTTTAATTTGTTATTCAAGACTCGAGAGGACTGTAGCATCGCACTTGGTCTTTGATTGGATGTTTAGCCGCTCATGGGTATGGGCTCTTGGGCTCAAGGAATTGGGTCCAGCTTGTCGGCCTCGTTTTTTGGGTTTGGGCGAGATCATGGGCCACTGTTTATAGGTCAAGGGATACGGTACGGTTGGAGCCTAATTAGACCATCTAGATTCTTCCGTCATTAGTTGGGCTCTTTGGGTACATATGATAAACTCGAAAAAAAGTTGACATAAATTATACTCTTTGATGATACATATATATTGAAGAATTTTTTTTGAATTTGAAGTTCCGTATTAAAAGACCTTATGATTCTCTATATTATGTTGGAGAATTGAGTAACTAGGAGTGTGTTGCGTATCTTATCTCGGTGAAGTCACTTTGTTTTAACTAATTCGTTTCATTCAGTTTTGATTTGTTCAGTTCCAAATCATGTCGTTCTGCTACATTACGTTCTCGTTAGCGCGTGTCGAGAAGAATGATCATCAATCTGTAGATCCAGTAATATCATTGTTGACGGAGATGCCAAGGTCTATAACAGTATCAATTCAGATATATCAAGATCTTGTAATACGTCGGGAATATCACACATAACCCCCTTTGGGTGAACTTGTCATGTATAGCTTCGTGAGATTGGGCATTTTAAAACTCCATCTCGATCGTCCCGAAACCCGAACAGGATGGGAGGGGACAGACGAACGGGGCGAGTCCAATTTTGAGCCTAATTTAAAATAAACATTTAATAGAATATTTAACAACAAAAAATCGAATGTGATGGGAAAAACCGAATTTTGGGCTCAATATAAGATAAACATAAGACTTAGAAGTCTACAACTACACAAAGTAATATTGTTTTACTGTAAGTAATATTTAATTAAGAGCAATAAAACTACAAACAATTTTATTTCATGTTTAATTGATACATTTAATTCATATTACAAGTAGTGTAATACTTTGATTGTTGTAGTGTAATTTTTTGGGGTTGAATTGTTAATTGTTTGATAATTTAATATGTCAACTCTTAATAAAACAATGATAAAATAGACAAAATCAATAATGAGGGATGGGACGGGTCTATCGCAATTTCAAAATTAAGACACGATCCTATCCTTAAAAAAAAGAACAAGTCGGGACATGACATAATAGTAAAAAAATTAATTTTCGTCTTATCCCGATCCCGGGTCTAATTCGAGATTTGTGAGATTCCTGCTCATCCCTAATAATGACCCCTACTCTTTGGTATTGGTATTACATTGTTTTTTTTTCTTTTACAGGCACATGGTGCGGTATTGACGGTCGAGAAAATATTCGGCATGAATTAATAGCTAAAAATATAGTAAAGATAGTTAATGTGCCGGCTGTGATTCAGCCCTGAGGTCTATTGATGTTTCCAACGACTATAAAGGTCAGTTCCTACTTTTAAAGTACATATAGCATAGTTGTTTCTTTACATGATTTTGGATGTATTTAGTCATGTAATTTATTTATTTTTTGAGATGACGATCAAATTTCATTACAATGTAATAACAATACAAAATTTTATCAGATTATCCGACTCGATAACAAGAAACTCTTAACGCATCACTATTTTAAGAATCAATCACTGTCCAACAACCTAGATAAAAAAAACTAGAGTAGTGCAGAACTGTTAAAAACTTCGGGGGCACCACTCCTTAGCTATCTAGGCGCTATCTCTACTGAATGGCATTGCTCCGCAATTCCTCGAGATTTGTTCGCACCGGCAAGAGAACCGGCTTCTTTGTTGGAGGCTCCCACTTGATTATCCAGTGCTTCGGTCCCAACTTGGTCTTACCCTTCTTCTCCTCCGCCTTGCATTTTGATTTGGCTCTACTTGTCAAATTATTGGGGAAGCCTCCCAACATACATTCTGGTAGTCCAACGGATATCACAATATCTTCATGCACCTCCATCTACACAGCTACTGAACCATATGATCATGCTAGTGTTCCCAAAGCTCCCACGAGGAGTTTTGGAACCGGGGTCGTCATACCATCAACACCTGGAGGATGCGTCGTAATAGAGTCTGGTACAAATGATGTGGCCACACATGGCTTCACATCTGGTATGCATGGACTAGAAGGCCTTGAAACTAGAATGTATCCCTATGGATCCATCTGTAAAAGAAAAACTTTGTTAGTAAGACCTCCCCATACAGAGGGTTGTCCATCATAATCCCATATGTGCCCGACTGGGGCTCTTGAATCTCCTCCACCATATCCTCGACCCCAGTCTAGATCTCCCTCAATCGTTGGTGACCGAGGTTGTGAGGATGCTTCCTTACAGTGACCATTAACTTGTGGTGCACTGCCAAAGTTATGCACCGCATGAAGCAGCCCCATCATTGACAAAGTTGCACCACCCCCTCCTTGGTGGGACCCTCCCACAATTCTCTCCTGCCCATACCTAAAAGGTGCCCTCGACACCCCTTTGATCAAGCCCTCCTCCCACCGCGGACAAGACGCTAAAGCCCTACTGCCCACTTTACCCGAAGCTATACTAACTCTTGGTTCATTGCCCTTTCCTTCCCCCATCGTCTCTACACTTGAGATGACACAAACCTCCCCCCCCCCCCATGCACAAAAGAACCACACTTCGGACAATAACGCAAATCTTTTCATACATCAAAACCACATATACAAAATAGTTTGCATTAAAGCGATATTTTTTCCTTACCACCAACGAACGTCGGAAGTCCAGCTTCACCCGAATCTTTATCTCTGATTGGTAGTAAAGTATATGATTCTTAACCTTGAGGCACTCGCCAATATTATTCCTAATCCGGCAACACCACTTCTCTTAAAGCGCTTATGCTGCCAATCAGCCCATGACCGGCTTCACCACCACCCATGAATATCCAAAAGCCGCCGGGATCGACATAAGATCCGACATCCCATCATAGACTTCGACCACCACCGTAGTTGAATGAAAGTACCAAGGACCAATGACAATCGCTCTTCTCTTGTCTGGCGCCAAACAGAACTTGCAGACGAATCGGTCCTCTGCTACCCGGTCAAAGCCGATCTTGCTGGATCCAATAGGATAACGCCATAGCTCTACCATCCAGATCCATCCAGATCTTGAAGGATTGCACCTTTTCCTATGCTAGAGGTTTGAGAGCAAATACACGCCCCACAACGTATACTCACAAGGGCGGAGCTAGGATTTCGAAATGAGGGGCATATTTTTTTTTAAGTAAGCTTACTTATGAGTTACAACTTTAGAGGGGGCAAATTTTTAAAATTTGATTTTTTCTTTATACTAAAATTTGGCTACAAAATAAAGTATTTTCAAAATTTAAGGGGGAGGGGGGGGGGGTTATATCCCATCGTACCACATGTGTAGCTCCACCTTTGTATACTCACTCATCCTCCTCCTCATCATCCAATAAGGCAAGAACTAACTCATTGAAGGCCGTCGACAATTGATGCGGCTCGAACTCCTCCTCGTCGGGAAGGACGTCATCGGCTTTAGGTGCCGAAGTAGACATGCAAAGATACTAAGTTTTAGAGAATCGAATGGGGAAAAAGAAAAAGAGATTTGGAGCTAGCACTCTTAATATTTAGTTATGTAACTTATGTTAGATGTTAGATTGAAATTCACCTACATTATTAGAAATACACACTTAGACGACGAAAATATTTTTCGTCTTCCAAAAATAATTTTTCGTCGTCTAAGTCACTTAGACAATGAAATATGATCTTCGTCGTCTAAGAAATACTTTAGACGATAAATTACCTTATTCCTCGCCTAAGTGTGCATTTTGACGACGAATATCATGTTTCGTTGTCTAAGTTTTACACTAAGACGACATATAATATTTTTTGTCGTCTAAGTATGACATACCTAGACGATGAAAATAGTTACGTCGTCTAAGTGAAAACTAAGACGACAAATTATGTTAATCGTCATCGATGAAAATGCTATATGTCGCCTAGGTACACACTTAAGCGACAAAATTATTTTCGTCGTCTAATTGTGTACCTAGACGACGAAAATGCTCACTTCGGCGACGAATTATTTCTTCACCTAAGTGAGCTCAATTATTTAGATCAGATTCCTTTTGCTTTTCGGACTATCTCATCCTCTCTCAACTTCTCTCTTTCCCTCTGTCCTTACTCAACACCCACCTCTGATCCCGGCCGGCCAAAATCCATCAAATATCTGTTTTTCAACCTCAGAGTTCTAGTTTACCTACTTGTCTCCTGATCGATGAAGGTATTAACTCGTCTTACTCGAATAATTTTTTTAAATTTATACCGTACATAATTACGTACAGTGATTGATTTTTTCAATGAAATATTCCGCCAAATATATAGATTCCGGCGATCTTAGCTTAATTACTTGTTCTATTGCATTGTTAATCTAATTTTAAGCTAATTGATTAGTTATTTAGTATGTTTAATTTAATTAATTAGTTAAAACATGTTAGATTAAGCTAATTGATTATTTAGTTGTTAAGATAATGGTTTAAGCTAGGTAGTTAAGCTTAATTAATTGCATGTATGTTTAATATATTGTTAATTAAGCTAATTGTTTAATTAAGGTAATTGAGCATTCAGTTAATTGTTAAGCTAGTGCTTTAATATATGTTAGAATAATTAATTGAAAATTATATATATAATATGTAAATGCATTTATATAAAGTTAATAATATAATATAATATTAGCTAGATTAATTATAGTATAAAATTGATTATAACATATTTATGCTACTTAATTAATTAATTATGTTATATAATTTGATAATATATATAGTATATTAGATTAATTAATTATTGGTTGAAAAATTATATTGGATGATAATTATTAGCTTACACAGAAATATGGACAAGAATTGGATATAGTTGGCGAATAGAAGTGATGTGCGGTATATGGACGGAATCAAAGAGCTTGTGTATTTTGAGTAGGAACATGGTTAGGGAAAGAGGCGTTACAAGTATTCGTGCAAAAAATGTCTTAACCATCAGTTTGTAGAGGTTAATATTATGTCTCAACACCTGTATGACCACGGTATGATGTGGAGTTACACTACGTGGAGTGAGCACGGTGAAGTAGTAGACTTCAGCTCAGGACTAGACTTCAGCTTAGGGTACAGTTACCATGGTGCCTTATCCAGCAGTGGTGGCGCCCCTGGTTGGAACCCCACTGTGGATTTGATCTATGATGCTTTTCTGAGATTTAGTCATGGTGGACACCAACACGAAGATGAAGGTTACGATACCACTCATGATGACACAGTTCCCGCTGTCAGCTTGGCCAGGGACTCTACTGAGATAGATAAGTACAACAAGATGCTACTCGAAGCCCAGGCCCCAGTGTATCCTGGATGTCCAGAGAATGTGTTGTGATATATAATGGAGGAAATTCAAATAAAAGTGAAGAACAAAATTTCAGACCATGCTTTTAACGAAATGTAGGAGCATATATGTAAGTTGCTTCTTGATAATCACAAACTTTCAGAAACTCATTATAAGGTTATAAAGATCTTGAGCAGCCTCAACCTAAAATACAAGAAAATTTACGCCTACATAAATGATTGTGTGTTATTTTACAAAGATTATGCACATTTGGACTACTGTTTGGTATGCAACCAGTGCATATATGTGAACCGAAATAGGAGGAGTTCGAAGAAGCAAATTCCTGTGAAGGTGCTTTACTATTTTTCGTTGATTCCCAGATTGCAGCGTCTGTACATGTCTATTTACACGACAGAGATGATGAGATGGTACGCAAAATAATGAATAAATGACGATGTTGACAGAACTTGCCCCGGATACTGACATCACCCGAGAAAAGTCATGTGGGACCCGTATTAGGATAACTTACGTCGAACAATCAATACAAGTAACCCTAATCCGAGTTACCCGAAAACATGAACTAAAGAAAAACAACTTCAATTTGACTGAAAGTTCTTTATTCAAAGAAAACACACAGCTGGAAAGTTTGCTAAACATAAGGGTTCTAACTTTACAGATTACAACTGACAAATATAATTTACAAAAGTTTGTATTCAGAGCATCTAGGACCAGCTGTGCAGAAATATAAACATAGGTAGGTCTCTGAGTAACCTACTTTGAATAAAACGGAAGCTGTGGTAATTCTAAGCCTCGACAACTGGATGGACACTTCTTCAGTCGTCTAACCTGAGATTTGGGCAACGTAAAAATAAAGAGCCCAGGAAATGCAGTTTAAAAACGTTAGAGTGAGTGGACAAAAATTAATTGAACATAAAACTAACACTTGACTATCTTTGCATTTCCGACAAATTGGAAGTTTAAAAGGTGACATGCAGTATGATGAAAAACTACCAATACAATACTAGGAAAGGTCGGTGATTGGGGATACTAGCTCACAGTCACCACTAAAGAAAACTGATCAACTTCATGATGTACATATTACAAAAACATTGGCTGGGGGTGCTAGCTCACCAGTACTTTAACAAATTAAAACATAAGACTAGGAAAGTCCAGTGACTTAGGGTGCTACCTCACAGTCATGACTAGAGAAAACTAACTACTACATTGTACATACTATATGAACATTGGCTAGGGGGTGCTAGCATACCAACCAATTCTAAGAGAGATTTATATTGACTCTCACACTACTGAAGGCGATGACTAGAGGGTGCTAGCTCACTAGTCAACGCTAGATGAAACGAGTTCTGGATCCTACAAGATGGAAGTGATCACTTGAGGGTGCTTGCTCGTCAGTCATCTAACGATCATCTAGGGGGTGCTAGCATACTAGATGACATATTCGATGGTTAATTAATGTATCGGGCTAGTCACTCGAAGGCTAAACCAAGTGATATATCATACGTATGCATACATATAATACTATAATAATGATAACCTCTGGATGAACATAAACTGACATTGACCAGAAACTACAATCCGAGACATCAAGCTGAGTAACTAACATAGAAGCTAACTGCCAGAAACATAATACTGAATAATAGACATGGAGACTGAATTTCGATAACATAGGACTAAGTAATACAAGACAATGAAATCCTATCACAACTCTAATGACATTATAAAATAGTGTAATTGACATTGAAACTAAGTTTTGAAACTGACATCGTACAATGAGTAACTGACTCAAGAACTAAGACTATGCTGAACTTATTAGAATGACCAACTCATTTCTAGAATTGAAAGTCAAGAACTAAATCATAAACTAACCAATATCATCGAGCTAAGTTCATTAAATGACAATACTTAAATTGTAAGACTGAATGATATGAAAATTGAATTCCAAAATAGAATTTGAGTAATCGCATGCATTTATGATTTGAAAATAAAAGTCCACTCACAGTACTAGGTTCTCGTCTTCGACCTTGCCGAATACTCCTTAGCCGATGGCTCAACACGTTGTCCTGTCACAACAAACATTATTTAATAACTACTCATCGAAAAACATATCAAATGACTAAACTCGTTCGCCAACGAGCATTCCCGTTGAGAACATCGCATCCTCGAATCTCGTGATTTCCCAAACTTTCGATAAATTAATAAACTAATCGTAATATTGTTCCGATCAAGTCCAAGTCTCAATTTAATTAATCCCAACTAATTCAAGAACTTCTTCATTGAAATCCTTACACAAAAATGAACAAAATGGTATAAAACTTCTATCGAAAACATCCTTCGCCGGAGCACCTCCGTGAACCACCGTCACCGGCGACAACGGCGTCACTCCATTTTTTTTACGACCTAAAATAAAACTTGTCCAAAATTCACCCAACAACAACTTTCTCTTTTATAACAATATCCAATTCATCAAGGAAATTGTCGAATTTACCTTCGAAGTCAAGAACACTAAAAAATCTCCAAACTTGAAATCTTTGATTTCCCTTTCTTCGATTGAATTAGGAAGCAACCAAAAGTATGGTTAGCTTCACGATGACAAGGGCTACAAAGCCGAGTGGGTCTCCTTGACCTATTTGAGCTCGAAAACAACCACCTCCAAATTCTAGGGTTTTTGGATGTTCATTCAGGTTCATCGATTTCTAGGCTAAATCAATGAACAAGAGGTTCGTGGATGTATTGTAGATGATAGAGGAGAGCAAGAGAAATATTTTGACTCCTTGTTTGCTTGATTTGGTGGCTAGCCGATGGTAGACCGCCGGTGACCGAGTGAGAGAGGCGAGAGAGAACGGAAGAGAAGAGAGAGAAAATGAGATGGTGAGGGAGAAAAATTGCCCAAAAATGGAAACTTACATGTTTCCTAAAACAAAAAATGCTATTTATAACAAGAAAATTTACCAGAAAGTAAAAATGTAATAAAACTTCTGTCGTCAATAACTTTCTTCTCGTATCTCCGATTTCATCATTCTACATGTCCACGAATTCGTCTCAACAAAATCTACGACTTTTTCCAAAGAAGTTTCTCGAAATGTCAATCTGATAAGAATTTAAGTAAAGATTCTAAGCAAATACTAACGGTAAAAATTATTTACCAACCACGACTAACCTTTTTCGAAAAGTAAAAGGTTAAAATTACATTCGGGTTATCACAGATGTGCTCAGACACGCGGCAGATGGAGAGGCTTTTAAACATTTCGACAGGAAATTTTAAGACTTTGCAGCAGAGGTTCGAAATGTTAGACTTGGACTTTTTATAGATGGATTTAATCCTTGGAGTAGTAATAGCGCTACCGTCAGCACTTGACTAGTTATTCTCATGAGGTACAACCTGCCTCCGTGGATGCATGTGCATGAACAAGAAATTTAATTTCCTTATTATGCTAATTCTAGGTCCTAAATCTCCAGGAAAGTGTTTAGATGTGTACCTCAAACCATTAATCGACGAGCTGAAACTGTTGAGGGAAAATGGAT
This sequence comes from Geum urbanum, assembly GCA_946800695.1. Taxonomy (NCBI): domain Eukaryota; kingdom Viridiplantae; phylum Streptophyta; class Magnoliopsida; order Rosales; family Rosaceae; genus Geum; species Geum urbanum. The sequence goes on from OX327009.1 coordinate 29,635,349, forward strand.
TCCCAACTTATGACAAGTTCACTGACACAATGTTCATGATGATAACTACCGTGATGTGGACAATCAACGATTTTCCTACCTATGAGATGTTGACATCTTATACAACCAGAGGATACAATGGTTGTCCTATCTGTTTGGATGATATCAACTCAAGTTGGCACGCGGGGAAAGTGTGTTACCTGGGTCACTATAGATGGCTTCATTATGATCACCCGTGATGATAGGATAAAGATCATTTTGATGGTACGGTAGAGAATAATCCTAAACCTCGACAGTGGTCCGGCGAAGATATTTTTGAGAGGCTAAACAACTTCTATTTCGGTGTGTTGACCAATGACAAAGATGTGAAGAAACTCAATCCACACCCTCAACACGATCTCAGCTATTGGCATCATATGAGTACTTTCTTTGAACTGCCTTACTGGTCCAAGTTGAAACTTAGGAACAACCTAGATGTCATGCACATAGAAAAGAATGTGTGCAACAGCGTGATGGGAACAATTCTTGGTATTAAGTTCAAGACTAAAGATACTCCTAAAGCGCGAAAAGATCTAGAATCTATAAATTTACGTTGTCCCTTATAGTTAAGGAGGGATAGAAGAGGAGTGTAAACCAAGATGCTAGATGCACCTTACACAGTGAAGCCGACACTGAGGGGTTATGTATTCAACTGGTTTAAACGTGTTCATTATCCATCTACTTATATAGCAAATATATTTGAAGCAGTCAACATTGAGCAACACAAGTTCATTGGTATAAAGACTCATGAATTTCACGTTATGCTGCAATGTTTGATTCCACTGGTAATTCGACCTTATTTGCCTAAAGACGTTGTCGAACCAATAGTAGTATTGTGTAGATAGTGGCAGAGGTTATATGCTACAGAGTTGAAGAAGTCTAATGTGGTCGAACTACAATACGAAATTGTGCACATCCTTCACGAACTAGAGAGGATATTTTCCCCTGTTTTCTTTAACATCATGATTCACCTCATGATCCACCTATCCGAACAAGTGCTGCTTTCTGGTCCGATTCACTACATTTGGATGTATCCTTTAGAAATGTACGCATAATTATTTATAATAGTTTTTCATCATTTACATATCTTTTTTTGTGTTTCTACTATTTGTCAAATACTTAATTGTATGATTTTGCAGACAACTCGGACAATAAAAAGGATTCATCAAAAATAAATTTGCCCCAGATGGCTCCATAACAGAGACATACCTAATGCATGAGTGTGTTACCTACTGCAACAAGTACCTCAAGGATCTAGTCCAGACCACCGCCTCCAATTCAAATGCCCGCAACAATCTTTCAGTCGTCACAGATGTTGTACGACCGTTTAGAGGAGTATTAAAGGAAGTATTAACTAAAGAAGAACTTGTCGAAGTGAAGTAGGTAGTGTTGTGAGACTGTGACGAGGTCGAACCGTACATGAAGCTCTACAGGGAGACAATTTAGGCAGCCAAACCGGATAAGAGTCCTGCCTGGGTTGAAAAAGTGCTTAAGAAGAAGTTCCTCGATTATTTCCTCTAGTGGGTACGTATGTTTAATTAATTTAAACCATGTACGCATATAAGTATGTGTTTTTTTATGAAAATGAGAAATCCGGATGGGAATAGGTGCCCACGGTAAATTCGAATGACATTTGGTGTTTGCTTATGTGAAGTGTTTTGCCTTAGTTTATGCATGCAGGTTTTTGGTTTCCTTTATTTTTAGGGGAATCTATGTCAAATTTTCGATAGAACTTAAATACACATTCATATATATTCTTCAAATTTTTGTAGATGATTGATCTACAAAAATCTGATTACCACGTGGGATAGTGGTCATGTGAAAAGTACTTGTTGGCCCATAAGCTGGTTCAACACTATATTTACCCTGACTATTTTGTGAACGGTGTAAAGTTTCATTCATTGGGCCGAGATGAAGGAAGAAGAACAAAAAATAGTGGGATTGTGATTGGGGAAGGCGTTGGTGTCTATTATGTGGTTCTTATTAATGTTATTCAGCTACTGTACGAGAATGATATCAACGTTTTTCTATTCAAGTGTAAATTATTCAAGCATACCAATGAATATATGAGTCTTCTATCAGTGGATACAAACTTAAGATGGTATGAGAATGAGTCATTCGCTCTTGCCTCCTTAGTTAGGCAAGTGTTTTATCGGGATGATCGAAAGCTGGTGAAAGTTGGAAAATAGTAAACCATATGGCTTACCGAGGAATATGGAGTGCCAAAACACTTGAAGGGACATCAACGACTAACACTGAAGTGTATAGAGACAGTGCATATCAAGAGCCTAATACTTCTATCATCCCCGATGTAGGGGAACTGATTCGGTATAACAAGCACTTACCCATGCCTGATGGCACCACAGATCTTACTCAAGAGGATATTAGGGAGTTAGAGAAGAATTCTCCTAAAGAGGAGCTGGAGGATGATGACAACGACGTCAGATACGATTCAGATGACGGAGAGTATGATGATGAAGAGCAATCATATGATAGTGAAGAGGAATTCAAATGATGATGATTATGAGGATGAAGATTGATATGAGGATTAATTATATGTAATTAATTAATTAATTAATTAATTAATACCACTATATTTAAAGTTTTATTATTTGAAAGAGATTTATATTATTGAATTAAATGCCGGATCTTTTTTCTTGAATTCTCAAACATCTTAAGGGCTTAAGCAGCTGCACCAGAGAGAATGTCTACTGGACATGGCATGGTCTTCAATCTTGAACCAAATTTTTTCTTTAGAGCTTTCTGAAAGAAGGGTTACATCTCACTCTCGACTTACCTGAAGACTTAATGCATCGGTTACTTCATCCACGTCAAGGTCAATGGTGTCATCGATCCACAAGGGGAGGGTACTAGCTTTAAATTTGCTTGGCTTTGTGGTCAATTTAATGATCTCAATGGAGCTTACTAGGTTTACATTTCCTTGGATTTGTTTGCTATCTGGATTAGTTGGACTTCTCTTTAATTAGTTTATCATTTGATAAATATTTAATTAATTAAATTTTTAAGATATTTTTATTTGCGGCAATGGAACTATGTTAGTAAATAAATTAATATATTTCAATACATGTGTTGCTTGAAGTACAATTATGCTTGGATTTAGAAAAACAAAAAACAAAATGACATCTTAGATGACGAACATATATCATTTTGTCATCTAAGGTTCACTTAGACGACGAAATCACTTATGTTCGTCGGCTAAGTGATACTAGTTAGACGACGAATATAATTTCATCGTCTAGGTCAAACCTAAACCCTAAACCCTAAGATCTATCCCAAATTCCTTTATCTTAAATGAACATCATACAGTTTCGTCGTTTAAGTGTGACTTAAATGATGAAAATGACCACATTCGTCGTCTAAGTAAGTTTTCATAATCTGACCTCCACAAGTAAATTTTTCTTGGACTACGGGTGTTGACAGTTTGAAAATCGGAGTAACGAAGATTCATAAATTAATCAACTTTTTCATTTAGATCAAATTAATTTTACTTATATGCATGGTTGACTACCCTAATCAAACCCTTAACAAACATGAGTATTGAATGAAAATTCATCTACTTACATATTAATTAAATAGTGATGAATATATCTAATGGTTGTTTTGTCCAAATTCGATTTCGTTAATATGGATGTAGAATATAGACACATACGAACACATACGTTATTCAACATTAGTAGATGAATGGATAACAAGTATTAACTCGCCAGTCTAGTTTTTAAATCCAATTTCAATTAATGTAAATGTATTTGATATATAAAGTTTCTACGTATTACAAAATGTCCATCACGTCGGATCAAAACGGTTTTACAATTATTAATATTTATGATCATTTCTGTCTTTTTTAATTTTTTGTCGATATTCACAAAATTGTATCGATCGAATACTAAACTCTATCAAATTCGAATTGGCTTCATTTTTTTAATTATAAATAATTATATAAACGTAATGATTGGTTACATCTGATGGCTAATTTCATCCTATTTTAAAGCAGGTAGCCAAAATTTAATTTTACTTTATCTCAAAAAATATTAAATAAAATATCATTTAGACGATGAAACCATGTATTTTCGTTGTCTATGTTACTACTTAGGCGACGAAACCATGTAGTTTCGTCGTCTAACCCCAAAAATTTGACTGTTCAGTTTTTTGCGCCAAATTTTTGGGGACATTTTTAAACACGACGAAGTTTGTTGGATTCGTTGCCTAAGTCGATTGATATATTCCCAAATTGGAAACATATTGATTGACCATAATTACATCTCTTTCTCTCTCCCTAAACCCAATCGACCTCGCCGCCACTCCTCATTGTTGCCCACCACCAGGAGAAATCCTCGCTGGCCTCTCCCTCCTCTCTCGCTCGCCATCGCCCCCGTGGGCTTTCCCTCTCTTGCTGGCCTCTCCTCCATTCGCTCTAGCCACTGCCACCACCACCTCCCTCTCTCGCCGGCCTCTCCTCTCTCTCTCCACTCCACCGCGTCGCCGCCGCCCTCCTCTGATCCAAAAAAACCTCTCGGCATCTCTCTCTCTCTCTCTCAATATATATGGATTAATTTGATATATGGATTAATTTGGATGAATATATATATATATATTGATATATGGATTATTTGAAGTATGGATTAATTTTTTATATATATGGATTAATTTGGATATACTGATTTGGATAAATTTGGTTTTATTGGTGAAACTGTATATTATATATGTATATAAATTGGATATATTGGTGAAATATGGATAAATTGTATATATATTTATATTTGATAAAATTTGGTTATATTAGTGAAATTGTATATTATATATGTATATAAATTTGGATAAATTGGTGAAATTTGGATAAATTAGATATATTTATATTTGACGAAATTTGGATGAATTTATAAATTATGATGCCCATAAATATTATATTGTTAAAATTCAATTTTTTTTTCAGCTTAATCAAGATGGCTAAATGTAGGAAGAGGCGTAAGCAAGCAAAGAAGGATGTCGAGTTCCAATCCATTGCACGACAAATAGGTTGGGGACAAATCTAGAAGGAGACCGTTACAGCTCTGGCGGCTGGTCCAATCCCTTATGCTCCACATGAGGCAGCCATAGCCTATACGGACGAGCCAGACGTCACCTGATCAACGGCGGCGTCACAAGGTCCGAAAGAGTCGGTCGACAATTTTATTCACTATAGCACCTGGTGCAAGCCCAAGAGGCAGCCATCAGACCCGGTCCCCAAATGGATTCGGGGACTTGGGAAGGGCGCCAAAAGCGAGTGCATAGTCAAGTCAACGAGGAAGAAGATCAAGGTGTCATTCGACGAGTTCACTCGAGTCTCTCCGTCTTCGTAGCTCGGTAGTCTATGTTCACACAACATCGACTCAATCATATAGAACAACATCTGTATGGTTACCCCTTCCTGGAACAAGCTGCCTGATTCCAAAAAATTCAGGGTCTACTATGAACTCTTAGTAATACTATTTAATTTTATAATTAATTACAAGGCATAATGTCTAGGATATTAATTTTTTATTTATTTTCCTAAGTACATTTTGATGTTGAAGGTAGATCAGAGATGTTGGAGCACATCGATGCCATGGCTACCCGCATTTTCAAGGACTGAAAGTACGACCTCTACAAGTACTACCTACAACACGGCACCTCGCCTATCCCACAGGAGCTGTGGAACAAAAGGGAAGAGGAGTGACAATGGTTGGTCGCACACTTTGAGTCCGACAAGTATAAGGTTCGTCTTCATTTTCTTTAATGTAATAAAAGTTGAATAATTTCTAATTTTTAACCATTTATTTATTATTTAATGATCTTTGTTGTGAAACAAACAAGGTCAGAGGTCAACAAGGTAAATATTGAGAAATAGAGTGACCACCATTCTTCGAGCTCGAAAGGGTACATCTACATGGCAAAGGAGCACAGAGATGCAAGTTTGAAACATTGTTTCCTAGATGCCAGCGTCTCCGTTTATGTCAAGCCCGGGGTCGTCAATGACGCGAGTGAACGCGGCATAAGTAACTCACTTTTCCTAAATCAATCGAATTTAATCGTACTTCCGAAATGTATCAAAATTTAGTATAACGATAATTGTATTTTTAAGAAATTGAATTATGATTAGGATATAATAATTAGTTAGGTTGTGCTCTTAGAATATGATTTTGAACTTGGGTTAGGTTATGCTTTAGTTGGTTAACTGATGATTTTGAACTTGAGAAATCTGGATGGCAATCGGTGCCCACAGTGAATTTGTTATGTTGGAATTGGTTATTCGAAGTGTCATCTTTCCTGCAGGTTTTTGGTTTCCTCAAATTTTAGGGAAAACTATGGCAAAATTTTTCTACAAATTAATATTTATGTATTGTTCACATGATTAATTTCAAGCGAGGTTACTACAAATAGCCTAAGAGCAATTGGCAAACACCCAGCTAGAAAACCCTGAGATGACGCCTAAACAATTGCCTCCTCTATTGAAGGAGAGTCAGATTGATATTGCCGATGCTGTTTACGGTCGGTGAGCTGGTAATGAGGTTCGTGGGCTTGGAGGGGTGGTCTAGACAGATTTTTCCCAGTCATCTGTATCGTTGACTAGGCACAGTGGGGCGGATGCCGAGACGCTTCGAGCTGCCTAAGAGCAGGCTCGATTGGCCAAGGAGTTGGCCGATCGGGCATGAGAGCAAACAAGGTCGAGGTACGGTCAACTTGATGCTCAAAACAGTAAGATGAGCACCGTCTTCAAGTTCCCCGAGACGATGAGAATGCACGTTCATGAGGAGTGTCGTCCCCCTCCTGGGCCCAACGATGACGATCCGAGCGGCGATGGAAGACCTGGCGGCATGTCTACCCCGGTTTAGTTTCGTAGTTTTATTTTGTATTATTTCGATTGATGTACTACACACATTTTTTTTTATATTTAATGAATATTTTATTAATTTAATTAATTTTTAGTTTTATATATTAAAATTAATTTATAATTCAGAAACAAAACAAAAAACAAAAAAATTAACTTAGACGACGAAACATCCATATTTCATGGTCTAAGTCAATCACTAAGACAGCGAATGCTTCGTCATCTTGGTTTAAACCCTAGACGACGAACATCGATCTTCGTCGTCTAAGTGGTTGGACTTAGACAACGAAGAATAGGTCGTCATCTAAGTGAATTGTTCGTCATGTAGGTGGTAATACTTGGACGACGATTACATGTATTTGTCATGTATTCGTCGTCTAAGATGACTCTGAGACGATGAACACTTTCATCGTTTAGAGGTACAATTTTTCGATGCCTAAGTAGCATCTTAGACTACGATTGCTAGACGATGAAAATTTCGTCACCTAAGTACTTGGACGACAAAAAACGTCACTTAAGCGATGAAATACTTGGTAGCCTAAGTGTATATTTCTAGTAGTGCTAGTTATTAATCTTATAAATTTATGGTTCACCTAAAAAAGAAACTGAGGAGTGTAAACCCCATAACCTCGCAACATAAGTGAAATGGCTACAGTAATGCTGCAGTAGGGAGTAGTAGAGTCTAGAGTGCTCGCAAGCTCTTACTACTGTGTGCGCGTTTGAAAAAAAGCCAAAACGCAGCGTTTGGTAAGGTGAGAGACTGGTATCCATCCACGCAATCTCATCCATTCCAACGCTTCTTCTTCTTCTTCTTCTTCTTCTTCCCTAACTTAAAGGAGAGAAAAGCCCTTCCGCGCCATCCCCATCCCCTCTACGCCGCCGTCACCACTCTTCAATCTCTCACTGTAATCTCCCTCTCTCCTTTTCTAGGGTTTATCAATTTCATTCTCTCTTCTTACAGACTTCACAGCTTCTTCTTGGTTTCTCTTACTAATTCTCATATTTCCTAATTGTTCATTTCTAGGGTTCCTCCTCATTTGTGTTGTATTTGCTTCGCTGCTGTTGACGTTAGAATATCAGGTAACTTTTTACATGTGTGCTCGTGTTCGTCTTGTTTGTATCAATTTGCCATTACATAATGTTGTCAGTGTTAATTGTGTTTGTTTTAGTCTCGTTGCTTTCAAAATTGCATTCCATTCCATTTTGTTTTATGTTGATTTAACTTGGTAAAATGCTGAGAGTATCGTATCCTTTATGAAATTACATTTCGAATTGTTTTCCTGTTTAGGATCCCTCACTCAACCTCGTCTCAGATTTTTTGTTGCTGAGAAGCTGCAGGACACAGTTACTAATTTTTCTTTTCTAATTTTATTTGAAACGAGATATTTTAATTGTGTAGGGGTCTTTACCAAGATTGTTTATACTGAATTGTGATGTGGCGGTGTTATATTCGATTCAATGTGAGATAAAAATACGGGGCATCTTTTGTTTTTGTTCTTTACATGCTGATGCTGAATGGTTGAATTTTGTGGAGTCATGTTGAAACTGTGGCAGTTGGCATAATTGAATGAGCTCAGCTCTGATTGTCTGTTGAGGATGAACTTTGAAATTCATTACTGCATTTGGGTTGTAATGCATGTTTGAACAATTGAACTATTTTAAACTCGCTTTTCATCAGTACACAATATGAGACCAACAGTTGTATTCTACTGTTTCTTGAAATTGTTGTATCAAACTGTTTCTTAAATGTTGGTCAGTCCCCAACATGTTTCTGTCATAGGACTATGTTTCTGACTATGCCACATTAATTCTTAGTGCCCAGAGAAACGATCACCGAATGGCAATTATACCTTGTGGAAGCACCACGGTTGCTCAATGGGGGATACGTCCTCAGCCTATGCTAAGATCCTATGCCATGAACAAGACACGTACATCGCAGTGCTGGTAAGTATTTCTGTAATAGTCTTTAAAAGGCTCATAGAATGCCATTCATTACACTTAAAAGGTTTTGAACATTTTCTGTATTTTATCAAGAAAGCAAAAAAATAAATATTAATAATAACATTATGCCTAAACGACTTTGGCCTTATATTTCAAATGAAACAGCTTTATCCGTTGTTATTTGTATCTATTTATACAATTTGTGTTCATGCTTTATTTGGTTACTACTTTCAAGTTAAACTACATCTCTGCTTAAAATGCCATGTGCATATCTGGATTATGTTGTTTAAGGATCATCTTATATGCAGTGTTGCAAGCCAAATAGGCTCTTTCGGGGCACCGAGTTCAAGCATCCTCGCTCGGGATTCCTTGAATGCTCTATTCTGTGCTGGCTCATCTCACACATCACATCGCAGTAGGGGAACACGATTTGTAGTTAGAGCTGATGCTGTGAGTAAAGGACTTTGGTTTACTTCCCTTTCATGAATAATGAGCTTAATTGAGGGTAGGTGGCGTACTGTTTCACAACATATTTTGGCACTAACCGGCTCTATTATTCAGGACTATTATTCTGTCCTTGGGGTGTCAAGAAATGCGACTAAAGCAGAAATTAAAAGCGGTATTACCTCTGTTTTTTCCTCTTATTCTTTTCACATTTTAATTTGATTTCCGTTTCCTCTGTTACTTCTAGATGCTGTTCTGATCCTTTGTTAATTTGTCCTTTTAATTGGGTTTATAAGTAGTCTCTTCACATTGGTGAATTACTGGATTTCATAATTCTATAAATTGGGAACCCGGTGGCTTACAAGATCAGTGCATATTTATCACTCAAACTTCTATGGCTGAAGATCCCTTTTTTTTCTTCCTCTTGGGAGAGTTAGCATCGATTCAGTTCGCAAATCAATAGGAAGTTGTATTCCGTCAATATATCGACCTCTTTCAACTTGGTGTGCACTCTTGGCAGAAAGTGTGACTTGCTTTTTTGTTGACTTAGGGTCATAATACTATAGTTTTTAATACTTGCTCTAACCTCCAGTTTGTTATGAGGTGAAATATACTCATGTCATACAGGTTGGTTCTTAAAGAGCCAACTACCAATATTCAATCTTCCAGTCTAAGCACGAGTTGTAAAGTTGTTGTAGGCTTTTATATCATCACTATGAATAGATTGTTATGTTTGAAAGACATATAAAGTATGCCTTGGCATGGAATCTGTAGGGGTAAACCATAAATTTGTGTAACCCGGAACCCAAAGTAAAGCTTCTTCCATTGTTCCAAAAAGAGAAAAAAATAATTTGACTTCTGGATCCATCTATCATCCAGCATGACGGTTGTATACACGAAGAATTGAATAAATGATGGCTTGTACCATTTTTTGCCATGTACCTCTTTACTTTTTCTTGCAGAGAAGTGTCATGTAATTTTCTCTAATTTGTCTTCACATTGATTTTTCAGCATACCGGAAGCTTGCGAGAAGTTTTCATCCGGACGTAAACAAGTGAGTCTATAATTAAATTTTGTTATACTTTAAGCACTTGGCCCCTTTCCCTCTTCTCCCATGAAGTCTCTCTCTCTCTGTCTACTCTCAGCTGGGTTATGTATTTGCACTTCTGTAATTTAATCACATGCCATGTCCATTTCAGAGCTTGCACATGTCTTTCTGATGTGGGCAATGCTTAGTTTGTTTTATAGTTTATACCTCTATGTCATACTAACAGGGATCTGTGTATCTTAGTTCCTATAAGTAACACACACGAATATTTCCCGAATACATTGCCTATATCTATATCATCTGTGCCATGTCATTAACAATGTTAATTTAACATTTTGTTCTAGAGTGGGGTTAGAAAGAGGGAAAAGCTTATTAATTTGGTTTACTAGTTTGCTGCATCATTTTAAAATGGTTCAAATACTGGGAAAAGGAGGCCTAGCTATTCGTTGTAGAGTTGTAAATATAGAAGTGTAACTGTCTTTTATTATGAAAACACGTACACGAGGAAGTCATTCAAGTACTCACAACATTGATCTTTAAGTTGGATGATTTAATGTGGCAGATATTTGATAAAAAATAGCTGCTTGCTGCAAGTCACCAGCTGTAGATATTTTCTTAGGTGCTTTTTGAAGTGTTGAAAGTGAATCTGCCCAAATTCGTTTCATATCTCATCTACTTAATCAGTATAAACCCAGGTCATACTGATCAGTAGGTCAAAATTAGGTATGATGTTCCCTGGTTATAAAGCTTAGAGATGCCTGAGGCGGAGTTTTGCTGATTTGGGCATCTCTGTCTTCTGTCTTGTTAGGAAAAAACATGTTATATTATGGAAATGTTTCAAAGATTAGTCTTGTTCAGTTGTTGAGAAGTCCTGTTGCCAAGTTTAATGGTCTTGAAGCTGATCCGAGCCATATATTTGTTTTCCGGTGGATAAGCAAATTTTCACTTCAATTTAAATTAGTTGATGTGGTCTGTTCTCATTTGTTGGAACTTTGACTTTAATTGTACAGAGAAGCAGGGGCAGAAACAAAATTCAAGGAAATTAGTAATGCATACGAGGTAAGAGTTTTCTTATTGCATAAATTATTCTCTCATTTATTCATTTATTCATTTACTTGATGACACAGTTAATATGGTTTTATCACATTTTGTGGTCCAGGTCTTGTCTGATGACGAAAAGAGATCATTATATGACAAATATGGAGAGGCTGGAGTTAAAGGTGCTGGTATGGGTCCAGGGGTAAGTGTGTCTCAAAGATGATTAAAGATTGTCATTTTATTCCTTGTATCTCTATTTCCTCATGGCCGCATTCCTATTTTTATTTCAGGATTTCAGCAATCCTTTTGATTTGTTCGAGTCGCTGTTTGAGGGCATGGGAGGAATGGGGTCTAGAGGCGGTGGTGGTTCTAGGAATAGAGCGGTTGATGGCCAGGACGAGTATTATAGTCTTGTCTTGAACTTCAAGGAAGCAGTTTTTGGGGTTGAAAAAGAGATTGAAATAAGTCGACTGGAGAGCTGTGGAACTTGCAACGGGTCAGGTGCTAAAGCAGGAACCAAGCCATCCAGATGTAGCACATGTGGTGGGCAAGGTCAGGTTGTTCAATCAGCGAGGACTCCTTTGGGTGTGTTCCAGCAGGTAATGACATGCTCGTCTTGTGGTGGAACTGGAGAAATATCCACCCCTTGTAACACTTGCTCTGGGGATGGTCGTGTGAGGAGAACAAAGCGTATCAGTCTGAAAGTTCCAGCTGGTGTGGATGTAGGCAGCCGTTTAAGAGTTAGAAATGAAGGCAATGCTGGAAAGCGAGGTGGGTCTCCCGGTGACCTATTTGTTATTATAGAAGTTATCCCAGACCCTGTCCTGAAACGTGATGACACCAACATCATGTACTCGTGTAAGGTGTCCTATATTGATGCAATTTTGGGAACTACAATTAAGGTTCCAACAGTGGATGGCATGGTTGATCTGAAGATTCCAGCTGGTACTCAACCAAACACGACCCTTGTAATGGCAAAGAAAGGTGTTCCTCTCTTGAACAAAAGCAACATGAGAGGTGATCAGCTGGTTCGAGTGCAGGTTGAAATCCCAAAGAGACTAAGCAACGATGAAAAGAAGCTTATCGAGGAGCTTGCTAATCTGAGCAAGGGCAAGGCTGCAAGCAGAAGATAGATAGTTGCTAACCTGAACATTTGGTTCATCCATTTAGTGTGGAGGCTGTCACTAGTTATATTCTTTTGGTGCATCTTTTTGGGATCTGGATGCGCATTGTGGAATTCATCAATTTTGAAACAGTTGGGAGTTTGGGAAGGGAGTCGTATATGTAGTCGTAGGGAAAATTGTCTGATAGTTGTCATGTTTAGGTAAGGGACCTAAAGGAGGTACAGAAAATTTAAGAACACGTCTCATCGAACTAATGCTTTGTTTGCTGTATTCATTACTAATAAATGTAGAATTCTATAATGTTGTCTTCTGTTATCTATTTGTTTCCACAATTTCAGTTTAACAAATTTTTTAAATTTATTTTATTTGATGGAAGACATGTTTAGTTACATGGAATGAAAATGAGAAGTGAGTGAATGGTTTTGAGAAGAAAATGCATGCGGGGTTGGTTGTGAACTGAATTCATATGGAGACTTATAAGGTGTTGCATCTAGATTGCTGTGGGGAACAAGCTAGATTTTTCATAATTAATAGATTGTCCATAAGCCTTGCAATACGTACCGATTAATTACAAGAAGGCTGTGCAATTCTCCATAAACAAGTGAGACAGTGTTGGTCAGTTTCGGCTCATTTTGATACCCTTCAAAACATTGTCGTTGATGGCTTTCTTCACCCTCAAGGAAAGAGCTTCACTACGAATAAGGAATAATCATGGAGACCAAATCTCTAAACTAGGGTTTGGAGTGAAGAGACTTCCTGGTTTTCCATTCAAAACATTGGAGAAAAAAATAGAGATCACGCAAGTCATCGCCAATTTCTTCCACTTCTCATTGAAACCAAAAAGCAACAAAACCACTTCGAAAAAGTCCCATTCCTCCCCATCATATCATAGGCTTTCACCACATCGAGCTTCAAACCTAATTCAAAGTTTCCACCACTACACTTCCAACTTAAGATGGTGAAACATTTCATGTGCCAAAACAATGTGATTTGAATAAGCCAGATGGCAAAGTATACTCGACTGTCTCTACACATGGCAAGTGGTTGGATCCAAACGTTGTCTTCAACATTTGTTGGGGGAAAGTACCAAGACAATAGGGGAATCACTCAAACATGTATTCATTAACGTAAACAAAGTATTTCTTACCACAACTCAAATTATCTGATTTTCTCAACATATTAAAGAGGTCCATAGGCCGAAGAATATTCTTACTGCAAAACATTACAATGACTACTCAAACTGCTACCCCCCAAAAGATAGTGAAGAACAGAGACGAACAGAGACTATCAGAAGGACACACAAGAAACCTTTATGAATATAGAGGGGATCAAAACCAAGTTAATACTTGCGACTATCAGTGTCCCGCATCTCCCAGGATGGTCTGCTCTCTCTTGCAATGTCTGTTTTGATCCGACGTTCGATTGGTTTGACCACAAAGAAGTACTAACAACAGAAGAAAAGCATACGTATTAGTCTGTGCATCAAGAGACAGAAAAATAATGGCAAGCCAGTTAGAGGTCCAGAAGTTCACCTGGATTGATAAAATCACAGGAATTAAGAATTTCCATCTAGCATTGGGGTTTGGGCCCTCAATCAACTTCTGGTCAACAAAAATTGACTTGCTTCCACCCAATATGACTTCAGTGATTGTTTGAACAACATGTGGTATCCACGCAGTTCCATTTGGAAGAACCTATCAAAGAACAGAACACAACCCACACAATCATATATAAGTATTCTTCACAGGATGACTACGAAAGACAGAAGGTAATAAAACTAACCTTTTCATCCTTTTCATTCTTGTTACATCTTCCACTGTTCTCAACCAAAACAACTGGAATAGTAGAGCCCTAACAAAAAAAATATAGAAATCCTTTCAGAATAGCAGGCCTCCAACCATACAAATCCTTACTGAATACTTTGACATGGAAGCTGCAAGATTGCATTCTTCAAAAAATGAAAAATAATTGTGATAATAAGGGTAACATAGGAGATATATACATTCAAACACTACTCCATACGTTGAAATGCAGATAAAAGCAATTGAAAGCCAACGAAACTACTCATGTTGTGATATTTGCATGTGAGCCGATTCCTTTCATGCAGCACTTGGAATTTGGAACCAAATTAAAATTGGGTCAATCCACAACAGAATACAGGTGATTTCGGAGGCCTCTCTAATTATGTCCATAGAAACCTACGAAGTACTACATATTACATTCAAAATTGAATAAAATGCAAATCATTTTCTTAATATGAAATTAGAAAATTTCTTTAGCCGTCACTTTCACACAAGTGAAACAGGTACTTGCATAATCGTCCATATAAAACAAGCAGAATATACTTCACAAGCTTACTGTGGACTTGGATCACATTATAATCTGATACTTACAAGTGAAGCAACTTGAAAACTATTTATCTACCTACCAGAGTTTTTATATATGTACATTTCCCATCCCCTCAGCCCAAGACTCTGTACCACAACACATACTGACCTTAACGAGTATTCTACCAATTTAAAAAAAAAAATTGAAAAAAAACAATAAAGTTGATAACTTTTATATCAGATACTTGACATTTTCTATAGCTCGACCCCATATTCTATAGATCAACCCCCTCTACAAAGAAAAAAATCAGCAAATACCAGTGGTAAAAAAGATGTAGTTAGGCTTAGATTATTTCCTCTGAATTTCCTTTTCTAAAGTACAGTACTGCATCTTCCAATTATCCCCAAGAAAACATTCAGTTTAGCAGCTATAAACTATAATGCTGAGTATCATTTCCATATCTGACGCTCATTCATTATCAGAAAGCATACCTGCCCTCCCCAAAGTTTCATACACCCTTTTACTTACTACATAAACAATACAGCCCAACATAAACAAAAAGAAAGAGGAAGAAGTGAAATCAAAGACACCTACCTGAGCTTCCTGTTTTCTTAACCCAGCACCAAGACGAACAACTTTCAGAAGAGCTTCTGACCTTTTGGCAACAAACTCATCGTAAGGCAGACCATCTGGTGGCGAGAGCTGTGCATGTGTCAGAACCACCAAAGCCCTATTCCATATCCCTTTCCCAAAAGTATCAGTTATGGCTTTGACCACCTCCCTATCCAAGTTGTCTACTCTATACGCATCCAATCGATCCACATAGAGTAGAACATCTATGGTCTTGTTCAAAAGGAAACTGCTCAATAGACCCATCCTTGTTAGTAATTCTTGAAGTGCCACACAGAGATTCACTAAGAGATGAAGAACTTACAGATATATAAAGTAAAACATTACCTTTTTATATTATTAAGTGCCATGTCATTGATATATCCTCCTTCTATGAGCCCAGGGGTGTCGATGATGTTTAGCGTAAATCCTGCCCTTGAGCGGGAAACCATCACAGCTCTGGTTCCTTCAGACTAAAAACAGAAGCTAAATCAAAAAGGGAGAGGCAAAGCAAAGATATTGAGCAATACAAAATGGGCAGAAAGACATACCTGGAAAGGACTGATAGAAACGGCCCTTTCACCAATGAGTGAGTTCACAGTGGATGATTTCCCAACCCCACCTTTCCCCATGACAAGAATTGTCAAACTGTTCACATTCTACATCCAGACTCGAATTGACACAGTTAGTTAGAACTAAATAAAGGCGATATAAATTGAACTATGAAAGTGAAAATTGAGTATGAATATAACCTCTTGATTGAGCTTTCCCAGCAATTCAAGCAACTTAGTCTGAGTGGCTGGTGCAAAGCTGTTTATTCCAAGCCATTCTCTAACTAACTGGGATGCCATTGCTCTCTGTTTCAATTCTTGCACTCTAAACAACAAACACAATAAACAAAATTAAGAATGAAACCTACAGACTTATAATTCTATGTTTTTTTGGCAGACTTCAGCAAATTACTAATCATTAATCAACCATAACTAAGCATGGTCAGGCCCATAAACCCTGTACAGTTTATCCAAAGATAAAAGAACGCACTTTGCATATACAATGAAATTAGCAGAGATAGATATGCTTCAGCTTATTCCCTAATTCAACTACATTTGACCAACCCCAAGGACTTCCCATATCATCATAGCTAGTTTCAATGAACAGTAAATGGAATGCAATAAATGAAACCTGGAAATCAAACATAATAATCAAAGCACCAAAACCCAGGAACAATTTATACCCAATAACCCAGAGTAGTCGTAATCGAACAGGTTTGAACTTTGTGGGTTGAGATGGGAGGGAGAGAGAGAGAGAGAGAGAGAGAGAGAGAGAGAGAGAGAGAGAGAGAGTAGAGCTTACCGGTTGGGTGCGCAGAGGAGAGAGAGAGAGCACGGACGGATTCTCTCTCGGAGGGTTAAGGCCGGTAAGGATAAGAAGAACTAGTAACAAGAGAATTTACAATAAAACCAAAAGGATGAAATTCACTTATGGTGTCAGAACTCTTCGGATCAGGTCAACAAAAATGTGAATGAAAAAACTATCAAAATGGTGCCCCAACTCTGAAAACGCTAAGTATGGTGCCTTGAACCATTTTCCGTCACGTTGCCGTCTATATTGATGACGTGTCAGTTTTTTTTTGAAGAAAAAAACGTCAAAAATCACCAATGGTGCCTGAACTCTTCGGTCAGGTCAAAAATGTGCTTGAACTCTCAAAACTATCAATATGATGCTCAGACTCTTAAAAATATGAAGCTCCGATTAGAGCAGTGACAACGCTTGGGTGGGGGAAGGCGAAACCAGACCCGAACCGGAGCAAGTTCTAAATAAGACAAGAACTAGTGCACCAAGTCCTCTCCAAGCCCTCTCCTGCGTCACGCAATCATGCGCTGCTTATCCATAAAATGCGACCTCTGTTTTGTTTTTGATTATTGGTCACTTTCCTTGCCCTCTCCCTTGCCTCAAAGTCACAAGCCATCACCAGTTAGAGAAGAAGAAGACCTAACTCTGCGTTTGCAGCAAGCAACGCCCAAACTACCAGTCTGCCCCTTACATAATCGAAGCACAAAAACTATTTCGATGTCGCTCCGCCACCGTCTCTCTCCTCCAGTGTTAAAGCTAGAAATTTTAAGTTTCAGGGTAGGTGAAGATCAAGTACGGGTCGCGGTGTCGTCAATTGAGGCGTAAGGCGGAGGCGAGCTACTGTGACGAGTTTGATTGGGGTGAAACTGTACGTATTAGTGGTGGTGGTGTTTCCGGTTTGTTAGAGGCAAAAGTAGATTTTCTGACTGTATTGTTGAGTAGTGATGATGATAATAGTGATATGAGTTGCAGGGATTGTCGGTCATCGGAGGAATGGCTTCGACGTCTAGAACAAGAAGAAGTAGGTCCAACCCGAGAAAGTCGAGTTAGTCGGCGACCAAGCCGGTGAGTAAAACCGAATGTTAATAGCGTTTTAAGAGTCTAGGCATCATATTGATAGTTTTGAGAGTTCGGACACCTTTTTGACCTGACCGAAGAGTGAAAGCACCATGAGTGATTTTTGACATTTTTTTCTTCAAAAAAAAATTGACACGTCATCAAAATAAACGACAACCTAACGGAAAATGGTTTGAGGTGCCATACTTGTAGCGTTTTCAGAGCCTGGGCAACATTTTGATAGTTTTTCAAGTTCGGGCACTTTTTTGACCTAACCCAAAGAGTTCGGGCACCATGGGTTAGTTTAATCCAAACCAAAAACAACAAATTGGTACAACAATGTTTTTTTCTTAATATTATTTTATTAAAATTTTATTTTAAAAACACACTCCTCCATAAAATTCATATTAATTTTATATAAATCTACATTGAGAAAAAAATTATTTTTTAATTAATTCACCCGAAAATCAATTTTATGGGAAATTGAAACTCCTGACCTCTTAGCCTAGCTATGAGAATAAGGTGCCCAGCTGCACTACTTTGTGAAAAACGAGTATTTACAAACTATACTCTTTTTTTAGGGGAGTGATTCTCACACTCCTCTTTTCTCTCTCATTTTTATTTTCACACTCCACTTTTCTCTCTCTCTCTTCATTTTCTTATTTCTTTTTCAATTATTCTTTTTTATTTACCAAACTATAATTGAAAAAGAATTTGGTCGCCTATTAGATTAGACGGTAAGGGTATGAATGTTTGAAATACATAGTTGTGATTGGGTAGCCCTATTTTCTTACCACGTGGTTTTTTCTACTCAACAACTACTCCCGTGATAGGATGGGGAGGATGGTGAAGCATGTGTGGGTGCATGGGTTGGAGTGATGATCAATGAGGGGTAACTCCAACAAATGAGTTGGATTTGGAAGCTATTCCAATTCTTTTGATCTCTAATGATGATAATTGAGAGCTGGAACTGAAATTGTACTCAAAATTGGATTTAGAGCAAACTCCCAAACCAACTCCAGCTCCTGCGAATTTTACTGAAAAGTATGTTGTTCATTTGTGAGTTTCACGGCAAATACCAAGTTTAATTGAATATATATTGGTATGGGCTAATTTTTAATTGAATGAAAATGTATTATGAAACTCATAATGGATATAGAGAGTTTGAGTTAAATGAATAATAATGGGAGCGAAAATGACTCCAACGTCTCTGAATGGTTGGAGACTTGGAGTTGCCCTAAAGAAGTAGGTACATAACTACTAATGGCGTAGGTCAAAAAACGATGTATATTCGACACTAGTGCAAGCTTTGAAGGGAGCCATGCAGAAACAACAAGTTAGCAACGCTTGCGTCCGATTAATGTTGATTGTTTCCGTGCAAAAGAAATAGCAAATCATGAAGTTCTATTTGTAAATTGTTAAGGGCCGGTTGTACTTAGTGTTGTTTGTCTGATCTCTTGATCAGATGTGGACCTAGGAGAGGGCAAACCCAGAGGCTGTTGGATCAAATTCTTAACCCCTAGGAGCTAAAAGTAATTTCCCTGGGTGGAAAAAAGGTTCTGACATTTTGGGTTGTTTGTTGCTTCGAAGATTATGGGAGAAGGCACTCTGTCTTGCTCATTGAGCTGTTAGTGGCTCTGTTCTCTTTTTCTTTTAATTAATGGTTGTTTTTTTCTCGTAACTTGTTTCTACAAGCTCTTTGACTATATGGTATTATATGTATTTCACCTATTTTCGTTGTTTCAAGCTTTCTGGTGCTTATCACATCTAGTGAAATTTTTTTCGACCTAAATGATTATCACGTGCGTAATTTATTTTTTTCCGCTCACCTAGAGATAAAAATCTAGATCCATCATGGCTCTTGATCGAAGTGATAGATTCCCTATTTGGCTACGTTGCACAGAAGCTTGGGAGAAGCTGCAATTCCCGCTTCTGAGCGCTTCCTAAAAAAGTTAATTTGGGAGCGCCACAGAATCGTGAGATTCCGAATTGGAAGCGCCATAATGCATATGAGTAGGAAGCGCGAGACATATTTATCTGTTCTGGAAACAATTAAACACTGTTCTTCACTCAATCCAAGGATTCAAAGGTCTCTCATCCTCTCTCTTTTCTTCTCCCGAGTGATGTTCTTGGGATATTTGACAGTAGTAAAGAGAAACCACTTATCTCCACTGCTAGTGGACGTTTACAAGCGCGATTGCATTACATGGCCTCAATCTTCACCCTTAATCTGCGTTAATTTCAATCATGCATATATTCTAGATTTGTGGCTGCCAATATTGACCTTGGAGTGAAAATTGCTCCTCTTAGCAGATTGCCATGCTTGTTAGGGTTCAAGGAGAGGAGAGGAGCTGGGCTTGTTGAACTGAATTACGCCTTCTGATAAAATAATCTGGGGTTTCATACCAAAATTAATTGTCATTGGTAGAAGTAGCCCAAATCCTTATAACCCACTAGCAATGCCCCTCATTTCCAATGTGGGAGTATTTCTCCATTCACATTCTCTAACACACCCCCGCATGTGTGGTGACATCTCAAGCCAAACACGTGGACAACATATATGGGTGGCGGTGAGCACGTGTGACCCATTTGGTATCACACGAGGGTGAACCTGCTCTGATACCATGTTAGGATTCATGGTTTATCAAAGAACATGAGTAGAAAACTAAAAGAAAGCAGTAAAGGAAAATGTTGAGACTGTAATGGTCTACATTGTTACTGCATTGATAATTGCGAACAATATATTACATTCTATTTATAGTCTTGAGGTTATACTTAAATGACCTCACTATTCTTACACGGTTAATACTCACTGTTCTAAAAAACAGTCGCCTAGGCCGCCTAGGCACCGACTAATCGGAAAAAATCATCTTATCGCCTAATTTTGGTCCTGGGCGGGGTAGTTAGGCGGGAACCGACTAATCGGCAATTAGGCGGGCGACTAACGACTAATCGGCAGAAAAGCACCGCCTAGGCGTTTTTTTTTTAAAATTAAGAGGTACAACGCAAAGGAATGAATTTTAAATAGAAAATCCAATCCAATTTTTTTCGTGAAACGCCGTCTCTCTCCCTCTGCAAACGCCGCGACTTGGACGCCGCTCGCCGATCACCGCCATCGCCGCCACTTGCCGTCCACCGCTGTCATCCTTGTTTGTTATATGTTGATAATTTAATATGGTTAAATGTGGGCAGGAGCATAGTGTCTATGGCCATCACACAAACAAAACTTGATTTCGTGAAGCTTTATGCATATTTGAATGGTTTCCATGGTTGCAAGCTTATAATGTAAGTTTCATTGTCATAAACTCATAATGTACTGTGATTTATGAATTATCAGCTTCGAAATAGATAATTTCATATTCTTGGGATTCTTGTTTATGCACATCTATTTCAAAAAATTGAGATGGATGGTTAATTGGATTTCTTTATAAACTTAGTTTAGAATTTTTATGATATTTCTTTATAATTTTTACTTTATGTTTCAAATTACAATATACCATATAAATATATAATTAATTAAATATATATAACAAATGATCCGCCTAATTACCGCTTAATTATCGATTAAACTCCGCCTAAACGCCTAGGCGCTAGGCAGTAGCTCCACCGCCTAATTCCGCCTAGCGCCTTTTAGAACCTTGTTAATACTCTCCCTCAACCATATGCTAGGTAACTAGCATAATAGTTGGAACAAAGCAACAATCAGAGTAGGAGATTACAAGATATAGAGCCAATGATAATATGAGCATCCCAAATCAAACTTCAATATTCATGTAGCAAAAGAAACTCAAATTTCTTGGTTGTGGCAGAGCAACAAGGCACCAAAGAAGACTATGGCAATAGTGCAGCAACCAACCCTCAACTGATAATGAAAACTGCATAATATCTGGCTAACTTTGAACTTTAAAATTTTGAAAGCTACTACACCACACTGCATATCCAGAATCCTCTGTAGATTTTTGCACAAACGCATCTACCAATCATCCAAAGTTAGTGCCAGTAGCTCAACACATACAACTAGCACATACTAGCAGCACACTACCAACTCCTTACAATTTGTAATTTGAAGACAATACTTTCAATCAATTATATGCAATATAATTGTATCTTCACAAAGGCATCAGTGAAAGGACCTAACCCTGATTTAGTTTCCTAAACCGGAATCAAACCCCTTTTGAAAATACGAACTTGCAAAAACCACAAAAATTTCAGCAGAGTTTCGCTATAACGTGGAATTGTCACTAACCTGTACCCGAAAACACACTTCATCTTATGCCACAAAAACCAAACCGTGGGCACCAATCCCATCCGGATTTCTCAATATCATAACAATAATGTAAAGTAGTAATCAAAACTGTATTTTACAGAAATTCGGGGAGAATCATATGAAAACATATCAGTAGTGTATCAGAGCGACTTCTATTGTATATATATACAAAAAATATACAACAGTAGGCAAAACAAGAAACCTACTGGAAAAGAAAGGTAGCTCGAACACTAAGACTCCGACTACGACGTGAGACACCAGAATCCGAACTGCAAACTGGGCACGGAAACCGAAAAGCTCAGGGGAAAGGCAAATAAAATCGTTAGAGTGAGTGGACGAAAATAATCATATGCCTTTCACCATTTATATATATCATAAAGTAAAGCGAGTTCATAAAATGAATGGAGGTGTCAGGCGAATCTCTCAAACCCGACGGTCAGGCGAATCTCTCAAGCTCGACGGTGATAGACTAGGCGAATCTCTCAAGCCTAGTGGGCACATCAGGGGAATCTCTCAACCCTGGATCTGGACTACCGGTGATCAGCCGAGTAGCCAATGCATCGATGCTAAGTAAATGCCATCACCATATAAAATATAAAACAATACCTCCAAAAATAATAAATAACCTCAACATCGTATCGTAAATAAAAACGGAAATCAAGAACTCGCTACGACAGTGTAAATAAAAAGGTCCACTCACAGATAGCACAGCCCGCTAATCACGAGATCCGACGAAAAATCTCTCGTCCAACGTACGATCTCGATACCCTGAATAATCACAAAATATAACTGATCAAAATCACAATTCATCACACTGTACCACACCTCGGAAACCAACCATTTCCGGAAACATATAACTCGATACAAAATAATCGTCGAAATTCCCAAAACTCTCCACATAAACCCTTGACTAAAAATCTGATATCCAAATCGACTCGAAAACCTCAAGGCGATGATCGGGGCGCGATAACGAGCAAAACGACATAAAATTCATCAAATTCCAAAAAGTCAACGAGTTGCCGGAGCTCCGCTGTTGACCGCTGCCACCGGCGGCGGCGCGCCGTCAACCGGAGGAATTTCCTTGCGGCCAAGCTCACCGTAAGTTCTCCTCCTCAAGCCCAACACATCTCTCAACTGTGACAACTTCCAATTCCGCCGTGATTAGCCGAAAATCAGCTCGAAACATTCACGGCCGAGAATCGCTGGAAAACTTTCCCGCCCAATTCCTGCGTCGTCATGCCACCTCATCCCTCAAAACCAAAAGGGAAATCATCCTAGAGCAAAACCCAGTCGATTCCACCCAAAAACCTCACCGGAAAGTCACCGGAGCGCCGCCCCCATCAAACCCGATTCCGGCCGGAAAATCACGAACTTCAACTCACTCGTTCTCTCTCAAATCGAAACCAATTTTCACAAATTCAAGTTCCAAACCATAGGAAATCAAGAGAGGAATCTATTCATACCAATTTTGTGGCCGGAGGTGGCCGGAAACGAAAGGTCTCCGGCGAGTCAAACGGTGGCCGGTTCTCTCCTTCGGTCAACGCTCAAAATCCTTGGTCAACGACGGTCAAACTTCTCGAACAGTGTTTTCGACTATTTTCGATATTTATACTCGCGGCTCGATATGATCAACGGTCCAAAGCGAATCACAATCACGTTTCGGATAACTCAAATCCAAACGGATAAACACGACGAAATTCCGCGATTTCAAATATTCATAACATATTCCTCGGTCGTCGAAATAATTATCCAGAACCGCCCACGAACTCGAAATCACACGTACCACAACTCTCGTAAGGAGACTCAACTCAAATTCTCGCCCGATAATTAAGTCGTGATTAAAACCGCCAATTCAATTCATTTACGGAAAATTGTAATTACTCGCTAACTCGTAGATTAAGCCCGTTCAAGTCGTCACAATCAGTAAGCCAAACCAAACCACAGCAAATTACACAGCAAACATGGAAGCAACACCCAAAATTAACACATTCAACACTGAGATCCGCACAATCAATCTATAATCCCACTTGTGAAGCAAGAATCACCAGTCCACAAAACAAAACAAAAATTCTTTGATCTTTTTTTTTTCTCTTCGATCTGAAGCTTCTTTCAAACTTTGATGAAAAAGTAAAATTGGAAAACTGATGAATCCAAGCAGCGAAAACTAGACCATACATTAATTGCATGATTCAAGCAATAGAGATGTCAAATTGGAGAGCTATTACCAATTGCAATGTGCCCAGATGCATAATGACATCAGAAAAAAAAAATCATACCCAGACGCACATCGATTGATGAAGAACACCTCTACGGCCGACTCCACTGACCGTCGCCGTTTCCTTCCTCCGCCGCCGGCGAGGGTTTTTTTCATTCTTTCCTTTCATCTCGGTCAGTCGGGGATAAGCTTTAACGAGGAAAATGTTATCGAACCACCACCACTCACTGTCGCCGTCGTTTCCCTCCTCCGCCGCCAGCTGTTTTGTTCAGTCAGTCAAGAATAGGCTTTAACGACGATTAGAAAATTGATGGAGAAAAGATGCTGACTCGATGAATTTGCTAGATCTAAGATGACTCGAACCCGAGTCGAGTTGCTGATTGATGACACAGACCGAGTCGATGTACTGAGTTGGTGACTCGGTCAAAACTGAATTAAGTGGCTGACAGAGTCGAGTCGAGTGATTCGAGTTGCCTAGATACTGTGTTGACTCGAGTCCCTCATCCATCGACTCTTAGTTGAAGACGTGGTCTCGGAAGAGATCGACGTTGTTGTCGAACGAGTTGTGCTTTGCTACACCATCATGGAGGTGAACTCGACTGGATTTTAGAAGTGAGTTGCTCTGGGATTCAACGGATCAGAAGTGGTTGAAGACGAGACGTCGTCTGTTCCCTCCTCCGTCTTCAATCAGTGAGTTGAGGACGACGCAAACACAACGGCCGAGATGCAGATCAGAACTTAATATGGGGTTAAGGTTTGAAATTGGAGCTAAAATTGAAATCTACCGAATCTAAACAATTAAAATTACGCGAAAACAAAACTAGACAGAGAAGCCACAAGGTACCAGTTTGGATACCATGTGCTCTGGTACCATGATAAAGTAATTTGGGGTTCCATACTAAAACTAATTGGCAATGGTAGGAGTAGCCCAAATCCTTATAACCCACTAGTAAGACCCTTCATTTTCAATGTGAGAGTATTTCTTCATTCACATTCTCTAACACCTTCCTAGGGCATGTTCTCGCCTCCAACAAAGACAAGTTTGTCATTACTTGACGATAGTGAAGAAGGAGGAGGAGTGACGAAGGTTGGAGTGGGGAAAGGTGGTTTGGAAATAGAGGAAGCAGTGATGGTAGTTGAGGGCCTTTGGGCGAGTGATTTTGAGGAATCTGGGCTTTCGAGTGGAGAAGATAGGCGGATTCAGGTTGGAGAATTCAGGCTGCAAGCTCGAATTTTATCACTTCTCTACCTCTCTGGTGAAAACAGACTTATTGATTATTGAAGTGCTGGTAAGTTAGATTCCTTATTCTCTATCATGATCTTGGTTTTTGATTCAATTGCTTTCTGGTTTCAAATTTATTTGTTTGAAAATGTGAAAGAGATGAGGATGCATCTGAACGTTATTCAAGCTCGTGGTAAACTTTTGTTCAAGTAATGTGGAATTGAATGATGTTCTCATTTCTTCTGAAGACACCTGCATTTTTGTTAATTGAGGTGATAACGCAAAGTTTTAAATGCAAAGTTTTGTGCACTAGAGTTCAAATGGTGTTTGGTTGGATAGTTCTAAATTGGATTATGGAATACTTATCTTCTATGTGCTTGAACTTTTCATGAAAGTCGCTTTGAGATTAATAATGATTCTCTTGGGTTGGGGTGACTTTTGTTTGACCTCCATTGGCGCTGGGACTACTCGTTCATGTAGCAAAATGTCTATATTCTCATTTAAGAGTGAGGCTCGTGAGTACTTTGGCGGGGAAAAAAGAGGAAAATATCTGGTAGTGAAGCATGTGTGGAGGTGGAGGGAAGTGGCTCCCACAGTAAAGACTAGAGTTGATGATGGTTTACCAAATAGAAAATTAGCTTTGTGTCCTTGGTCTTCATTCACAATCATATTCATATTCGTTTCCTGGCATGTATGAATGAGCTTTGAAGATGCTCCTTCTAATTTTCCAAAGACATCAAATCTCATTGGATGAAATTATTTTATAATCTTGTTCAACCAATTGTGCCCCAGAGGGTTGAGAAATGTGAGAACAATGATTTACGGTGTGTTTGGATGGAAGAAATATTGAGAGAATTTAAACGAATTCCAGTAATTTACAATTCTTTCTCTGAAATTCTTTTGTTTGGATTTTGGATAAGCTTCTTGAGAATTTTGTACATTCTATTTATTAAAATTCGGAGGAATTGGATGACAAGACCCGTCCCAAATTACCATAGTAATCCAAGAAAGTCTTGCAAAACTTGCATTAGAGTATCTAGCATAGCCTAATCGGTATCAGCTACTCTAACAAGAGCAATCCTAAACTTTAACTGAGAACCTACACTGAGTAAATAGAAGTTGTGGACTGTCATGCCTCGTACTCTGGACGGTCACGACTTCAACCGACTAACCTACAATCTGGGCAATTTAAAAGGTCCCAGGGAAAGGCATAAAACATAAAACATTAAAGTGAGTGGACAAAAATCATAAACTGTATAAATCAGTGAAACTATAGTTGTATGCCTTTCCGCCGATTTCTGTGAAATAATGCACGTTCAAATATCTCAAACTGAACTGCAAATGGAGGTAGTCGTTCAGGGTGTTTGCCATAACTAGGAACAACTGTATGCATAAAAAGTATAGGTGATGAGATTGTCTAGGGTGTTTGTCGTAACCGGAGACAATCTGGGTCCAGCATGGTATTTATCCTAACCCGGTCTGACCGACTATCTGGTGATCAGCCGAATAGCTAGAACATCGCTACAACTAAATAAAACCATCACAAAGTAAACCTCCAAATTAAAATGCTATGAAATATATTGTAAATTAAACTATAATACTGTAATGCTGAAATAAAATGAACTTGCAAGCGACTGTGAAAATAAAAGTTCACTCACAGTATTGTGCCATGGTTTCCATCAAGCCAAAGCACGTCTGTTGGCGCTTTTAAACATCTGTCACTGGCTGCTAATATGTCGTCCTGAAACAACGATTATTATTTAATAAATAATCGTCGAACATTATAATGAATAGCTAAACTCGTTAACCAACGAGCATATTGTCGAGAACCTCTCATTCTCGAATAACGTGTTTTCCGAATTAACGATGAGCTAATCAAATTTCAAATTCAAATTCTTGAATCATTTTTATAGTTGCATCATATTCCTCAAACGTTATGCGACTTGAAGTCGAATCGACAATCGATTCAACAGTTTAATAATATCGTAAATCGTTTAATTAATATCTGATTAACCACACGTCTTAAGTAATAATGTCTAAATCAATTTAATAACCTCTTCAATATAATCGGTACGTGATTATGAGTAAAACGACATAAAATTTACATCGAAATACACTTCCCCGGTGCGCTGCCGCCACTTCCAAAGGCGGCGGCGCGGCAACGCCAGTCAAATTTCCCGGCGGCCCGAGGCTCAACCAAAAGATCTCGATGAGCCCAACAAAATGTTCAAATATACCTACGGCCAATTCGGCCGGCAACCTGTCCAAAATCGGCCAAAACCAGCCTCATTGGAAAAATTCAAATTCAAATTCTGGCGCCATCGAGCCACACCGGACCTCAAGGCTGGTCGGAAAACCTTCACCAGAATAGGGGCTACAAAACCCCTAACCTCCCATCCCCAATCGACGTAGTCAACCGCCACCCCTAACGGCGGTGATTCGGCTGCGATTTTCGAACGAAAATCGTGTCAATTCGATCACAATTTCACCTGTAAATTATAAATTGAACAACGCGTATCATTCCACATATCACAAGGATTCGAAATATACCTCAATCATCGCTGGAGGTGTCCCCGACCACGGCGACCGATTTTGCCTGAAAAACCTAGTTTTTCACGGCTTTGATTCTCCCTCCACCGCCGTCAATCGTTGAAAATAGAGTTCCCAAGTGATAGAGGATGACAAGACGCTTCAAACCCAACCAAATTCATGGCCGGGGTGGCCGGAATCTGTTGCACCGACGGCGACGATTTTGGCCGCTGGAGATCGGTCAACGAGTTTGTGACGCGAAATGGAAAGTTTGACTTTCCAATTTCAAAAAGTTCTATTTATAGATGCAAGTTGTGACTAATTGATTCCGTAAAATCAAAAAGAACTTCGTTGATCACAATTTCTTCATCGTAACTCCGATTTTAACATTTGACGACCACGAGCTCATCACGATAAACTCTACAACTTTTCATAGGATAATTTTTCGAGATAGAAAGTCTCATTATATTCGTCCATTTGCGACTATTACATTTCTGATAAACTTCCGTTAATCATAACTTTCTTGTCGTAACTCTGCTTTCAACTTCCTTCACGTCTACGAACTCGTATCGACAATTTCTACGACTTCTACTCAAAGTCAACCAACTTCGACAATCTGATAAAAAGTTAGCTAAAAGGTCTTAATATTTACCAACGGTAAAAAAAAGTAATTACCTTTCTTGATCAACCTTAAATAAATCATAAAAAGTAAATTCTCGGCACGAGATGTTACATTGGAGTTCTGATTTCCCTTGTTCAATTCCTTCAAAATTAAGTGTCATTCTATAATTCTCTCCAATTAAAAAAGTTTGAATTTTTTTTGTCATTTTAAATCTCTTTATGAGTAAATCCAAATACTAGAAATCCTAAATAATGACATTAAAATCAAGGAATTATAATTTCCATCATTTGCGAACTTCATTGAGAATTGAAAATACTTCATCCAAACACACCGTTATAGTATTTATTGAGTTAAGAATTGTTAGGAATGTAAAGTGAAGTTAAGATTTTTGTGAACTCTATTTTAGCCACCTTTGCACACCTGCTCGATGAAAGTTCCATGTGAATGAAAAGAAGTTCAATGCTGTTGTGATTTCTGTTTTAGCCCTCTAATTGACGTGGAGACCGGAATGATGAATTACATTTTCCATTTGCTGTGAGTTGCATTGAGGAGTCTCTTAAGTCTCAGGAAACCAATCTTTAATGATGTGTATGGTCTTTGATACAACTAATGCTTTGTATGATGAAGTTGCCCATTGCTTCTTAAATATAGTTGGATACAAACTTGGTCATGTTTAAACGAGCTACAGTATAATTATCTGAAAGCTCATTCTATTAAGATTTTATTTGAGTATTAGATGTTTGGACTTTGTTTTTATTTGAATGTAGACGCAATGACTTTGAATTTTATCTCAAATATTATATATTATTAATTTGTTCCAACACTTTCAAAACACACCTCCTTCCGAGAAAATTTGAAAAAAAATACTTTCACATTTCCAAACGTTTCGCTTCCACGTGTCCACACCCAATTCCATGCAACATAGTTTTTTGGAGTGATGTTGAGATGACTTTGAACAAACCGAGTTTACTCCTTCCAGAAAAAAAAAATATATTGAAATCAAACTTCCAGAAATGCTTGCAAGTGCTAGTGAGTGAGGTTCTTGAGCTATGTTCTACAGAAATGTGGACAATCACCATCATCTTCCATGCTCGTATCGAATCCGGTTGAGATGATGACACCCATTTTTCCCAGCCGTTAACAATTCTAACCTGCAGTAGGCCAGTAGTAGTTTTAATCTGCCCGTCTCTTCTGTGAAATAGATTACAAACCTAGACTTGCATTTCATGCTTATGATCAACACTGTCGTCCTATCTATATTTTCTTCCATCTCAAGTATTCATTTCATCTTTCATTCCGTTGGGCCATAATTTTGAGGGTGAACCTGCATGAGAGCACCAATAAGATATGCACATCATTAAACCAATATTAAACCAATAGTCCAATACAACAAAACCACAATAACTTTTCTAAGACACCTGAGATGAAAAGAATTAATTGGTTGATCGATATATATTGTACCTGACCACGCTTCTCTTCACTGAAGCTAGCTCTGACTTTGAGCTCTCCTCTGCTTGTTGTTAACCCATCTAGTATCTCAGCATCACCTTCTTCATCTGGAATTTCGGATTCCTGATAAAAAGCACATTACATTTGTTCAGATTAATTGAAGGCATGCAGTTGAGATTATTAAGGAAAATGCTGATGACAAGCATGCACTTGTACACATAAGAAAGTTTACATGGTTAGGGTACGTTAAAATGGAGGCATTTTGATATAGCAGATTTACCCTTGCAGCGACACCGAGAGACTGTTTCGGGGGGCCAGTGAATTCCTCCCATTCAGCTGAATCCAACTCCTGCAAGTGATGTGGTTGAAAGAATTTGGGGAGGAAACGTTGTCTTATCAATATGAGAACGAAGAACGGCAAGGGGAACAAAACGCCGGCTATGGGGATCCATGTCACACCAAAGCAGAAGAGGAAGTATACAAGCTGAAACATTGTAAATGTAGCAATGTATCTGAACGGCACCGAATCCATGAACGAAGCATGGTCTCCTTCCAAAGCCCTGCCAACATGGTTCACAGATAAATCAATTAGTAATATTGTCAAGTAACTGAAATTTCTCTAGTGTTTCGACTGGCATAACAAAAAATGTTAGAATCTCATATATTCACTTGATATATCCGTTTTAGTGGGGAAATCATGAATGTAAACTCTTCTTTTCTTGATCAGTATGTTAAACAAGTAAACCCCAACCAAAGATGATATGAATTCTGTTTTAATATTTGCATGCTCTGCTCTGAGAATGCACACGACGAGGACTAAATTCGATTCTGAAACTAAACACTAATGCACCATCATCATGCAGATTGTTGACTGGAAAAAAAAATGGAGAAGATTTTACTTACTTGAAGCGTCGGCTTGGTGAGACGAAGAGAAGTAGCAACCTTTCCCAGAATTGATTTCCTGGAAGACTATCAATGGCCATGTATGCGAAATATCCCCAGAGAACTGATGTTGGTATCTTCTTGATGGCTGGCATAGCGAAAACTGATGCTGCCACAAGAAGTGACTGCAACAGATTGCTTACTCTTTGCTCATTGACACGGACAGGCAGGAAAGCATCAATGTGCTTCTCAGGATCAAATGCATCCTTTGCATACTCCCCTTTACTTTCACTTTTCGTAACCGCCTCCTTCAAGTCCTCAAGCTCTTTAACTGTTGAAGAACCCTGTAACACGAACCATTAAGGGGTCAGGACTCGTGACCATTTTGGTTGGAGATATTCTTGTTTTGTTAATTTCGAAATTAACTACCAACTAAGATAAACAGAAATTTCAATCCTCTAAGGTCTTCAGAGAAATATATAGGGAAGGCTTGACATGTATACTCTTGCATTTACAGACATGTATCAATGCGTGAGGTGATTCTAAGAGGCTTTAATATCAAGCAAGAGATGTGAAACTTACTGCAATCTTTGTGTTGTCCATCTCTATGAACACAGCTTGCATTTTTCCATAGATTTCGGATTTGCTAGCTTCCTGTTTTATGCCTTCTTTAGCAGTCTTCACCATCTTCTTTCGAATCAACTGCATTTACATGGATTACACGAATTAAACATCTTGATCAATTAGCTGAATTAACATAACCATGTAATAAACTCCACCATAGTATCCTACCAACCTGCCTCTTAAGAACCGCAAGGCTCTTTGTGTGCATGGGTGCCTGCGGCAGTACTCCATTACAAGGAGGAAGTCCAATCAATCCACAAAGTAGTGTCTGTGACTAGTTTTCATGAGTGAACATAAATAGACATTGTCCAATCTGCCATAACTGAACCTTCATGTAAAGTGTTTCCAAGACATACCGTAAATCCCAACACCAACATATCATAATGGTAAGCAGAAGGGTTCTTTAGATTGAACTCCTTTTGTTGTGCCATCTGTGAAGCAACACTGTGGTCAAAGAAGTAGAGTCCTGCAACCATCACAGCAGGTATGAAAGCAGCAAAGATGTATACAGCAGAAACCTTCCCCATATCCTGCAATAAAGAATGAAAAAGTTTACTTCAAACTGCAGGCATTTCACAAAGCGAAAACACATTTGAAACCTTCTTTCATGAAATTTTAATTTAAAGTACTGCGTGAAGATCAACGACTCAAGTTGAAAGATCAAGCAAACCAAATTACGAAATACCAGTTTACCTTCATCACAGACCAATGCTGTATAGATTCAGAATCCCAAGCTAGAGGGCTAAATAACCTTCTAGGAATCTCTGAGGGAACATTGTGCGGTACGCTGAATGATATCACAGTCCACAACACCACCATTAAAGGAACTCCGTAATCTGCAGTGAAACTTCTAAACCACCCTGCACAACATAAGTAAAAAATGATTCACCTGTCAGATTAAACGCTATCTGAGCTTCCTAAACAAACAATATAAAGAACCAAGTTTCTCAGATGTTCTTGACAAACCTGTTGCGTACAACCATGACCTTGCTTTTCTGGTCTTCAACGAAGTAAGGAGCACACCGAAAGTAAATATGACCCCTAGCAGTCCATTTGTGTACATCCACGTCCCCGTATTTGGATCTTCATTTTTTTGAAGCTTGAATTCGCTCACTATTCCCTTCCATTGAAACGTACACCTTATGTTACTCTACTTTCCATCACATATATTATGCTCAATGTAAATGACCTTATTTTCAATGTGAACTAACCTTAATAGCCTGCTGAATGAACAAAACAGTTATCAACATGCCAAATAGTTCTCCTGCAATCCTCGTAAACTTACTGATGATATCACAAGCATTGAATATCGCCAGAAGAATGAGCAAAAGGGCTGTCCACACACAAACCCTGTAAATGTTATGCCACTGACATCAAAACTTATGCCTTAAATACATTGATTGCCTTTGACAGCTTGAATCCCGATGTACTTGAACTATAAAAGATTGAATCCAATTGTTTCTACCGGATTACGCGCGGGGCGTAATCTGGCAGAAGCAAGTACGAGTACTCCTCCTTCTCTTTCTTCGTCCGAACGTTGGGGCTGTTCGGATGATCGGGCGCTTCCTCTCTCTTCGGGTGAACGGGTGTTCTTGTTCGGCTACGGCTGTTAGAAGAATACAACAACAAACAGGCGGTCAGGGGTCGAGACGGGGTGGCCCGCCTTCAACGCTCCAATGCCTAAGTTAGATGATGCATTGGATATAACGGTCGTGCGAGTGTGTAGAGTGTAATAGATGAAATTAGATGTCGTTACCTGTAATAAATACCTTACATATATAGGTGGTTGAGCTTGGTGCCTGATGGTGTTCTTCGATGTGGGACTGGTCTGGTTCTGTTGATGTGCGATCCGCACATTCGGATGTGCGCCCCACGGGCGCCTGCGCGCTCGGATGTGGTCGGTCTTGTGAACAAAGTTGAAGCCTTCCTGGTGGTCTTTCGGGTGGTCGGGTAGGTGTTGATTACCTGCTTAAGTGGATAAGTATATTTAATCGGATAACTGATGCCATACTAACAAGTCCCCCAAGTCCCCAAGTCAAAGAGAACTTTCTTGACTGGGGAGTTGAAAAAAGGGTTCGTGCGATTAAACAGAATACTTATCCGATTGAGCAGTGGTGTATGATCCTGTAACCCCCAAGTCCCCCAACTCTCCGGTCAAGGAAGGGCTCGCATGACGGAGTGGGTACCTGGGTGTTTTGATCGTGTACCTATTCCTGTATTCTGGGCCCGGCCTCCAAACGGATCTTGCTAGTTTGGAGCCGCGCGCCCGTGGGGTGTTGTCTTGTAAACATAAATAAGTACAACATAGATATATAGGTATGCAAATGTGTGAATGTATGGTATGATGCGTGAATGTATGGTATGATGTGTGGAAGTATGCGAATGTTTTTCGTAACACCAGTGTTGGGATGCCGCGATGCACCGCGTACGTCAACGGGGATGCCGTTGCGTACGGTGTAGCGTCAACGGTGGGATCAAGACTGCGACGTACAATTAACGCGCACGGAGGGGACGGACCGCATGCCCGTGCCGTTCTTCGGCTTAGCATGCCCAGAGAGGGGATGGACCGCATGCCTTTGTCTATGACAGCCGGCTTGCTTTCGCGTCCGGGGAGGGCGTACCTTTGCTCGTGACGCTCATCGGTCTCAGAACGCGCAAGGAGGGGTCGAACCGCACGCCCCTGCCGTTCCGAGTCGGCGAGTCAATCGTTAACGATACGCTCACTGAGGGGCCGAACCCCACGCCCGTGCCGCCCATCGGCTTAGCATGCCCAGAGAGGAGTTGGCCCCATGCCTCTGCCATGACAGCCGGTTTGCGCTTCGATCGTTAACGGTGCGCTCACGAAGAGGACGAACCCCAAACCCGTGCCGCCCATCGGTCTCAGCACGCGCAAAGAGGGGGCGGGCGGACCCCATGCCTCTGCCGCCTGATCCGGCTTGCTTTCTAACGTTTGCGTGTACGGAGAGGAAGAACCCCATGCCCGTACGGCGCAAGTTCTTCACTCGGGACACGGCCAAAAGGGAATTCAGGCGCTCGCCCTCTTTTGGGGCGCCCGAGTGGTGTTTGCACTAACCTGATGGTGTTTCTCGAGCGCCCGGTCGTGTGGGTGGTGTACGCGCTAGTACGAATGGTGGATATCGTGGCGTGTGTTGTCCTGCCTTGGGTGGGGTGATTTCGTCTGTAGAGGTGTTTTGAGGTGACATTCCTTTTGACTTCTCTTTGGGAACCGTTGTGTAATAAATGCTAGTCGTATTTAATGCTGGCGTGCCCTGGGCATTAAATGCTGCTGACGTGATAACTGCTTGAAGCCCAGACGTCAGGCGCGTGGGCGCGTGTGGTGTTGCATGGACGACATGTGTCGAGCTGTGGGAGATCGTGCTAGGGTTTTGAATTTCAAGGCGGGAAGCTGAAGAGTTGGCGCGGTTACGAAGGGGGGTTAGT
Organism: Geum urbanum; assembly: GCA_946800695.1. Lineage (NCBI taxonomy): Eukaryota > Viridiplantae > Streptophyta > Magnoliopsida > Rosales > Rosaceae > Geum > Geum urbanum. The sequence continues at coordinate 29,670,424 of OX327009.1, forward strand.
AAACCGCCCTGTGCCACGTGTTGCAATCCGACGGTGGACACGCGAAAATGGACGGCTGGCGTTCGTTCGCGTGTCCCGCCTGATTAGTATAAATAGGGCCTTTGATTGTTGTCTTCCTCATCACTCTCCTAGTTTACCAAAACGCTGCCGAATTCACTCTACCACCTGCTTCTCTGATTTTTCTGTGTTCGTGTTCTTTTCTTGCCGGAATACTTGCTCGACGTGCAACCTTTCAACCTACAAACCTTAATTTGGTGAGGCTCTTGTTCTTTCTGTTTTGGTACTTTCTGTTTGTTTGTGTTTTTGGTTTCTGGGTTTGGTTTTGCTTTTTCTGGGTTTGCATCCCAAGAACAGGATGCGTTCTTGGGGTGTGCCTGGTTTTGATTTTGGTTTTGGGTGGGTTTTAGGTGTTTCTGCCAGGGAAATTTTTTTTTGCTAAGTGTGAGTTTTGCGCGTGCGTGCGTCTAGGAATGGAGCCAGTAGAGATATTAAGCGGGCAATCGTGCGAGCGCATATACGTAAAGGGGGTGGGGTGGATTAGTTGTGGGTCGGGCGGGTCGAGTACGTCGTCGTACGAGTCTGTGTTGAGTGTGACGCCCCTGTGATGTGTTCCTAATACCTCTCCCCTGGTGCAGTCAATGGATTCCAAGCAGGCGCGCGCAACCACAGGGTTGGGAAGCTCGTCAGGGTCGTCGGGCGGGTCCTCGGGCTCGGTGCATCTGCGGATACCTGGCAAGGGCGACACGTTTACCCGTCCTCCGTCCGAGCAAGTATGTCTGAGTGAGTTTCACCTCAAGGCTGGGATCAAGCTGCCATTGCATCCCTTCTTTCAATACATGCTGGCGCTGCTGAGGATCTCTCTCGGCCAATGCGGGCCCACGCTCACCCGCACGCTCGTGGCTATGTTTAATATCTTCCGGGTGAGCGGTATGGATCAGCCGACGCGGGTGGAGTTTCTTCATTTCTTCCATCTTCGATACTCTACGCGCCAGAGGGACTCGGGGACCTTCACGGTAGAGCCCCGTGTGAAGTGGTGGTTGGTGGACCCGCCAAGCTCTTCAACCTCCTGGCGCACAATCAACTGTTTGGTGGGGGGAGACTGGGAGTTCGGCGCCTTCCCGGTCGAGTATGCCGCCAATGCTGACCAGATTGATCGAGTCCCCCAGTCCTTTCATTTACTTGATATGAACGAGTATCCGCTCACGCCAGCCGAAGAGGCCAGGATTGCCCGTTTAAAGTTCGTTTTCGACCCGGCGCCCGAGTCAAGATATTTCTGGGCGGCGTGTCACTGGGATCTTATCGAGCGCACACGTCTCGCCAGGCCGCCTGGTCCGTGGGTCCTTGTATTTTGTTGCTAGGAGTAGGAGTAGAATTTTTAACTAACTGTTTGCCTCTGTTGCTGATCTTCCGTTTGTGCGTTCTGCAGTTAAGATGACCAAGTCCAAGGCGACAGACAAGGACGAGGCGCTCAAGCGTCGTATGGCTGCGTTGCTGGATACTGCCGAAAAGGTCCGCAAGGTGGCGGATGACGGGCGCGGTGGGCTCGTGCTGGGGGAGACTACTCAACCCAAGATTCCGATCCCCAATGTTGCTGATTTTTCCCAGCCTATCCGGGGGCCACAATCGGATGCTCCTCGCCCGCCCCCAGGCAATGTTGCTGGCCCCAAGGCTCATGTGCCAGCGGATCGTGAGCAGCAGCATCGCGAGAAGCGGCAGGTGGAACGCGAGCAGCGCCGGTACGACCGAGATGACCTGCGGGACAGGCGGGAGGCTGTACGTATGCCCCAGTCATTGAGTCGTACTTCCGTCACGCCTCAATCATCTAGCCGACCTCTAAGTCCTCCACGGGTGTCCAAGCAGGGGGGGACGTTGAACCTCCGTTGAAGCGGCCAAGGACGGATGGTCCGTTTGCTTTCTGTGCACCGATGATGGAGGCCATCGAGATCGGTGTGAGGTCCATTAATGGGCTGATACCGCAGGCGCCTGTCAGTCCGAATGAGATGGATCGGGCGTACAACGCCTCCACGATGATGCAGTATAAGCTCTTCCAGGCGCGCGAGCGTTACGCGAATGAGCGGCATTCGGAGGGGCTGAGGGAGGAGATGCGGAAGCTCACCGAGGCGAACAAGAGGCTTCAGCACAGTCAGTCCAAGTCGGATGAGCTGGCAGATCGCATGCGCCGTGATCTTCGTGAGGCTGCCGAGCGGGAGGCGCTGTTGAAGGCCGAACGCGATAGTGCCCTAGCTGCCGTGGAGGAGGTGAAGGTCGAGGCGGCTAATCGGGTGGCTTTGATGGAGTCCCACCTGATGGAGGCTGAGCGACAGGCATGGACGAGGGAGCACGCTGAGCAGGCTCAAGCGGAGGCGGTTGCTGCTTTCAGGGATTCTTTGGAGTTCCAAGAGTTGGTGGCCGCTGAGGCTGATAGCCAGGTGGCCGAGTTCCAGGAGGCGGTGACGCCCTTCCTGGACTTGGTGCACTACCGTGCCCACCTAGAGAAACAGGCGGGTGGGGCGTCTATCGAGCCGGAGCAGGGGCAGCCGGAGGCGGGGACCGAAGAGGCGACGGGCGGGGCGGATGGCGGAGCAGTAGAGTAGCTTTTTTTTAGCAGTAGTGTAGGTGTTGCTTTGTAATAGTGTAGGGCTTTTGTAACAGGCCTTGTGCCTTAGGAATATACTGAAGTTTCTTTTTCTCTCGTACGTGCGTGTGCCTTGCATTCTTTTTTTTTTGGCATCTTTTGAATGACTCGCGCGAACAGGCGCCTTCTTTCTTGTTTTTGAATGGGATTGAACCGAGTGTTACATTTATGCGAGCAGCCTATCCCCAGTCCCCCGAGTACTGGGCGGGCGGGGTAAGGACAAACAGACGCGACAATGAAATGAACTAAAAAATGAAGTACATCACAACAAAATTTAATGAAAATACTTCCTCAAATGTTGGATGTTCCATGGGTGCCGTAATCGTTGACCCTGCATATCACGGAGGTAAAAATTGCTGGCGCTTATCACCTCATCGACGACGTACGGGCCTTCCCACAACGGATGGAGTGTCTTCACCTTTTGCTGGATCGCCTTCATCACCCAGTCCCCCAGTTGGATTGGTCGAGCCCAGATGCGCTGGTTGAACAATCGGGCGATCCTCTGTTTGTTCACGGCGTTGTGGAGGTGCGCCGTGTCCCTCCGTTCTTCCAGCAGATCATTGCTGAGACGTAGCCCCTCGCTATTTGTGCGTGGATCGTACCCCTCGATCCGTGGGCTCTGATGGGTGATCTCCAGGGGTAATACAGCTTCCGTTCCAAATGTCAGGCTGAACGGAGTTTCACCCGTGGCTGCGTTGGTGGTCGTTCGGATGGACCACAGAATCTCTGGAACGACCTCGGGCCAGCGCCCGTAACCCGCATCTCCGGGTTCGATGTCTTCAATTTTCTTTTTGATACCAGCCTTGAGGATTTTGTTTGCTGCTTCTACTTGCCCGTTTGTTTGGAGGTGCGCTGGTGATGTGAAAACGAGGTCCGTTCCCTGGCGCCTGCAAAAGGCTATGAGCCTGGGGTTGTTGAACTGTGGCCCGTTGTCCGTTATGATGCTGATCGGCGTCCCATATCGACAGAAGAGGAAACGCCAGAGGAAGCGCTCCACCTTCTCCCACTACAACATTTTTGCCCATTACCGGCGAGATCACCGGAGACAAGGCCGGCGACCGGAAAAGTCGCCGGTAATGTTCAACATTACCGGCGACTTAGCCCGTCGCCGGTAATGTCGCCGGAATCTCGCCGGTAATGTTGCAAAACATTACCGGTGACTCCAACCGTCGCCAGCAATGTCTAGGGAGACATTTCCGGCGATTTTCCGGCGGGAATTTCGCCGGAAATGTCTCCCTAGACATTGCCGGCGACGGTTGGAGTCGCCGGTAATGTCTTCATTTCCGGCGACTTACTCCGTCGCCGGCAATGTGTCTTATATTAGATGCCGGATCGGGCAGCTCGATCATTCAATCATTTTGAGCGAAAAAAATCCAGAGAAATCGAAAGAAGGAAAACGTACGCTCTGAAATCGATCATTCGGTATATTGTCAAAATTAAGGCGGGCGTCGAAAACTCGATCACTCGGGAAGCTATATATATAGGTACGTAGGTGTATATATACGTATATGTGGTATATATATATATGTGTGTGTGTGTGTTGATCAAATCCAATTCGTGAGATATATATATATATATATATATATGAAATGTTGTTGATGTACGGTCACCGAAACGAGAAAACAGCTTGTAGTTAATCTTGTGTCTGAATCAATGACTGGTATTATCGTATTGTTATCGGAGCCAGGCTTAACAGAGCCTCCTCCTATATACCCAGTCAAATACGTTTTGAATTGAAAAAAGGAGAATACTATCATCGAGTACTGAATCGAATTCAGAGATTAGATCGATATATATATATATACATATGCATGCATGTGTTGATTTAATTAGAGTTGAATTGAGAGATCACGTCGATTATTAGTAGTGAATGTGTGTATATATATAATTAATACGTAAAATTGTTAGAATTTTCAGGATGGACAAGAGTTGGATGAGCCTCGAAAGATGGGATGTCAGATATCACGAGGGAATTAGGAGTTTTGTGGATTTTGTGAAGGCTAATTGTGGAGACACTACACTTCATTATTGCCCGTGTAAAGAATGTAAGTGTTTCAGCGATCGATTTCGATTTCCCATTGATAAAGTCCAGAGGCACCTGAGTAAATACGGGTTTTGGGATAAGTACACTTGTTGGATTTATCACGGTGAAACATCGGTAGCGGGTCCGCATGATCATGGACAATTTGGTGAGAGGGCCAGTCCACGCTATGATTATGGAGATTTTGCTGAGAGGGGCAGTTCATCCTATGATCTAACATCGATGTTAATCAATGATATGTTTCCTCATGAGAGCGGTGTATTTGCTGATGAAGCACCAAATGTCCCTCCCGTCGTTGAGGGTTTCCCCCATATCGAGCCAGTCGAACCATTACCTGGAGGTCATGCCAACACAAGCGGTATGGACAAGTACAACAACCTGATTGCATTGCAACAGACTCCGTTGTACGACGGTTGTAGTAAGACTGTTCTTGAAAGTCTGATGGGAGTGATGCAGCTAAAAATGGAGAACAAAATGTCTGTCAAAGCTGTTGATTCTTGGTTGAAGTGGACTGCTTCGCTACTGCCACCCGGTCATCGTCTTCCTACCACTCATCATAAGGTGCGACATATCCTGAAAGATCTTGGGCTTTCCTACATCAAAATCCATGCATGCAGATATGATTGTATTCTCTTCTGGGGAAAAGATCTCGAAGACCTTGAAGCCTGCCCGGTATGTTTTACAGAAAGGTATAAGTTGACTCCTGCAGGCAACAAGAAAGCTGTGAAGATACTTCGATATTTCCCGCTTATTGATAGGCTGGAGCGGTTGTTCATGTGTGCTTTCACGGCCGAGGCAATGAGATGGTGGGCTGAGAGGAACTTGCCTGACGATGACACCCTTATACACCCTTCCGACGGAGAGGCTTGGAAGCACATGGTCAGGGAGTTTGATCATTTTGCAGCAGAGGTCCGAAATGTTTGGCTAGGGCTCTCATCTGACGGATTCAACCCTTTTGGCAACATGAGTCTTCAATACAGTATATGGCCAGTTATTTTGGTACCGTACAACCTTCCACCATGGATGTGCATGAAGAAGGAATACAATATGCTCACTCTGTTAATTCCGGGCCCGGGTTATCCAGGAAAGTGTCTCGATGTGTATTTGAGGCCTTTGATTGAGGAGCTTAAGTACCTGAGTGAGTGTGGCCACCCCACTTACGATAGGTTCAAAAATGAGATGTTCCAGATGCATGCCATGCTTGTTGGCACCATCAGTGATTTTCCTGCCCGCGGTATGTTGTCGGGCAACGTTACCAGGGGTTACAGGGCTTGTTCAGAGTGCATGACAGTTGATTGTTGCAGTCCTCATTGCAGTAAAATTGTCTCGATGCATCACCGTTGTTGGCTTCCATATGATCACCCATTTAGGCAGGATCCAGACGCGTTTGATGGGACTGTTGAAACTGGTGTGGCACCCAGGCGATGGACAGGGGACGAAATTTTGGAAGTGTTGAATGAATACGATTTTGGCCAGCTGAGCAATCATCCTAACATAGTGGCGTCAATTCCAGACAAGCCCGAAAGGTATAAGTTTTGGACACACAAGAGCATATTCTGGGAACTCTCCTACTGGAAAGGTACAAATGATTCATAAATTTGGTTTGCCTATGGTTTTTATATGTAATGACTTCTGGTTAAGTAAGTTAACATGTACTTGTTAACTTGTAGACAATTGGGAGCCTACAAGGACTATGTGAAGAATAAATATGCACCTGAAGGGTGTATCGCTGAAGCATATCTTGCGCACGAGTGTGTAACGTACACCAAAGTGTACCTCGAAAATGTAGAGGACCCCCAACAACATATGCCGATAGATGAACCCCAGTTCAACCTTTCTATCATCTCCAGTGACGTGGTAGTACAGGGAAGCTTGCCAAAGTCGTACAAGTTGGATGGAAATGAGGTAGCCATTGCCTACTGGTCGGTACTGATTAACTGTCAAGAAGTACAATATTGGAAAAACTATCATCTTCACTGCCCTGCTATTGCCGGAAATGTTGATTACCACAACAAGACGTTTGCAAACTACTTTGGTCAATGGGTAAGTATATGTGTATATGTCTATTTTTATATATATATCCTTACATAGCATGTATGTATGTACGTGCTTTTGTGGTTTCAAGATGACATAATTTCTTCTGTACGTATTAATATATGGACGTTTTCAGATGAACCATGTAGCAGATGATGGTTGCCCAGAGTGGTCAAACGAATTGAGGGTCCTGGCGATGAAATCGATTGCTTCAAAAGTTTACTCGATGTGTCAGGTCAATGGCGTGAAATTTATATGTGAAAATCGAGACGACCGACTGAAAACACAGAATTGTGGGGTGATGGTCCATGGTGGGCAGGATGGCGTTGACTATTACGGTGTCCTTCATTCAGTTGTTGAACTAATTTATGGGAACCGCATGAAAGTGCACTTGTTCAAGTGTAGATGGTTTGATACTAGCCCGGAGAACACAAGGACCGATCAGTACGGAACATTTTCGGTGAATACTGCTACTACCTGGTATGAAGATGACCCTTTCGTTCTTGCCTCATCAGTAAAACAAGTGTTTTACCTGGACGATCTTCTTAACAAAGTCCCGTGGAAGGTGGTTAACCATGTTGCTCATAGAAACATATACAGTGCTGCCACACTTGGTGATACCGCAGATGATGAGGAAGTTACTGCATACCAAGAGCCGAACGCTTTTGACATTCCGGAATCATCTACGATTCGCCTTAATAATGTGAGATCTGGGAGTGTGGTTCGAATTACTGGAGCAGAACTTCTCGATGTTAATCCATATGAAGTTGACGCTGATTCAGATGACGAGGAGCGGCACATATTGCCAGAGGTTACCTATGAAACCGAGTCAGACTCAAGTGATGAAGATGATTACGATTATCATCCTTAGTATGTTGGAAATTGTAGTCGGAAATCGTACGTAGTCGGAAAATGTAGTCGAAATTGTAGACGGAAATTGTAGTCGTTAATCGTACGTAGATGGAAATTGATAATCGAAATTGTAGTCGGAAATTGTAGCCGGAAATCGTAGACGGAAATTGTAGTCGTTAATCGTAGACGGAAATTGATAATGGAAATTGTAGTCGGAAAATGTGCATAGCTGGAAATGGTACGTACGTATACGGAAAATGTAGTCGTTAATCGTACGTATACGAAAATTGATAATCGAAAATGTAGTCGGAAAATGTAGTCGTTAATCGTACGTATACGGAAATTGATAATCGAAATTTTAGTCGGAAAATGTAGCCGGAAATCGTAGACGGAAAATGTAGTCGTTAATCGTACGTATACGAAAATCGTAGTACGTATACGGAAATCATTAATCGAAAATGTAGTCGGAAAATGTAGTCATTAATCGTACGTATACGGAAATTGATAATCGAAATTGTAGTCGGAAAATGTAGCCGGAAATCGTAGACGGAAAATGTTGTCGGATATTCTTCGGGAAATAATGACATTACCAACGAGTTGAAGTCGTTGGTAATGACATTACCAACGAGTTATAAACAACTCGTTGGTAATGACATTACCCACGAGTTAACTCGTCGTTGGTAATGTCATTACCAACGAGTTGCTTATAACTCGTTGGTAATGTCATTACCAACGAGTTGAAGTCGTTGGTAATGACATTACCAACGAGTTATAAGCAACTCGCCGGTAATGTTTTCTGGTTTCCCCCATATCGAGCCCGAGCCTTTCATTTCTCCTCCTCTCCCTCTCCTCCTCCTCTCCCTCTCCTCTCCCTCTCCTCCTCCCAAATCGGTCCGGTGAGTGTATGTGCTCCTCCTCCTCCTCTCCCACTCCTCCTCCTTCTTTGTGCATGAACCATCGACGTAGAGGTTCCACTCCGACAATGGTCGCTCCTTGACCCCCGGTTTGTCAGATGCCTCCACCGTCATGTCATCGGATGCGCGGACCGGTGTTCCCTCCGCTTCCGTGTACTCAGCGATGAAGTCAGCCACGGCCTGTCCTTTGATTGTCGTGCGGGGCTTGTACTGGAGGTCGAATTCGCTGAGTTCAATAGCCCACTTCGCCAGGCGGCCGCTGTGGTCGGGTGATTGGAGTATCTGGCGCAAGGGTACGTTGGTGAGGATGTGGATGCTGTGCGCTTGGAAGTACGGCCTCAACCGTCGGGCGGCGGTTACGAGCACGAGCGTCATCTTCTCGATCGTCGGATATCGGGTCTCAGCGCCCGTCATGCCCTTTCCTGAGAAGAAAACGGCCAACTCCGTGCAGTCCTACCTGCGGACGAGGGCAGAACTAACGGCCGTGAGGGAAGCGGCTAGGTAGATGTACAATACTTCCCCCGGGATGGGTCTTGAGAGGAGCGGGATGGACACCAAGTATTCCTTGATATGAAGGAAAGATGCCTCGCACTCGGGCATCCACGCGATGTCACGCTTGTTCGTTGTTCGGAGAGCTTTGAAGAACGGGGCACATCTGTCCAAGTAGTCGGATATGAACCGATTCAGGGACGCGAGCTTGCCTGTGAGGCTCTGCAGGTCCACTCTCTTGACTGGCGGTTTCATGTCGATGATGGCTTTTACCTTGGCGGGCGCAGCTTCAATCCCCCACTAACTGACAATATACCCAAGGAATTTGCTATTGGTGACTCCGAACGTGCACTTGGCGGGGTTCAACCTCATGCCGTTCTCGATGAGGACGTCGAGCATAGTCCCCAAGTTCTGGACGTGGTCGTCCGCTTGAACGCTCTTCACCAGTATGTCATCCACGTACACGTCCACAATGTTGCCGATCAGGCCATGAAACATCGCGTTCATGAGCCTCTGGTACGTGGAGCCAGCGTTTTTCAGCCCGAATGGCATGACGACGTAGCAATACAGGCCCTTGTCAGTTACAAACGTCGTCGCCTCCTGGTCTTCGAGGTCCATGAAGATCTGGTTGTAGCCCGAATATGCGTCCATCATCGACAGGAGCTCGTGCCCAGCTGTCGCGTCCACCAACTGATCGATCCTCGGTAGAGGGAAGCTGTCCTTGGGGCACGCATTGTTAAGGTTGCTGTAATCGATGCACATCCTTCACTTCTTGTTGCTCTTCTGCACCATCACAGCGTTGGAGATCCACTTCTGATAGTCCACCTTGCGGATGAACCCGATGCCCAGCAGTCGGTCCACCTCCTCGTGCATTGCCGCGTAATGTTCTGCCTTGTACGCATGCCTCTTCTGTTTTACCGCCCGGGCGCTGGCGCTAATGCTCAGCCTGTGGGATATGATGCTCGTGTCGATCCCAGGCATGTCCTTATACGACCACGCAAACACCTCCTGCTTCTCCTTTAGCAGTGTGATCAGCCGTTCGGCTATCGCGGGAGCCAACGATGCTCCAATCTGGACCGTTCTTTCCGGATGCTTGGCGAACAGCTAAATCGTCCTCAGCTCCTCGCGCTCGGGGACGGGCGACACCGCCATCAGCCCGTCGCGTGGATCGTCCGGTATCTCCGTTCCTGGCGTAGGCTCCAAGGTGAGGATCTCCTGCCAGCCCCGGGGTTTCGCGGCTTCCTCGTGATTGTATCCCCGAACGTATCTGATTCCATGCTCGGTTGGGAATCGTCCCAAGAGCAGGTGCCCCGCGATGATCATCTTTAGCTTGTTGATCCCCGGCCTCCCGAGAATGGCGTTGTATGGGGAGGGGGTGTCCATGATAATGAAGTCTGTCCGGACCTCGCTGCGCGGGGAGTCGGAAGCACCGATCCCGACTCGGATGCTGTCGCTCCCGATCGGGCACGACGTTTCGCCCGTGAAGCTGGCCACGCACTCATGATTCTGTGTCATCTTGCGAGCGGGCGTGCCGAGCGCCGTGTACGCGTCCAGGTAGATCACGTTCACGGACGCCCCACTATCTACCAACACCCTCTTCACGAGGAAACGATCGATGATCGCGTCGATCACGAACGGCAGGGTGCTGTCCCTCGAGATTCCTTCCTCGTCTTCCGCCGTGAACCAGATGGCGGGTGCCCCCCTTCTTCCTGCTTTTTGCGCTCGTCCCGCCCCGATCGTCAGCACCTCCCTGCTCGAGTGATCGGGCGACGAGGTGCCCTCCTTGCGCTTTCCCCCGGATATGGTGCTGACAGTCCCCCGGGTTTCGATGCCTGCCTCGTGCCGTCGCTCGCCTGCCCTGGTAGGGGTTGTCCGTTCGTCCTTCTGTATATCCGCGAGGGCCTTTCTTAGCATTATGCAATCGTTGGTGTGGTGGGTGGCGGCATTGTGGTATTCGCACCAGACGTTTGGGAGTCGGCCGACCGGGATCCTTGCCTTTGATATGTTGTTTGGTGGTAGGAGCCGGTGTTGGTATTGGCGGAGTAGGTGCTCATTCGACTGTCGGTTGATCGCGTATACCCCCTGGGCCGCCAGTCGGTATTTTGGCGCTGGTGGTAAATGGGCTCCCTGCTGCGCTGGTCCCCTCGTCTGGTTGTAGCGGTTGTTGTTGTAGTGGGAGGGTGGCCTCTGGTGATTCTGTCTTTGCGCGTCCCAGCTCCTTTTCTACCCCCCGGCTGGCTCCCCTCCGTCGTCCGAGGGTCGACGTGGCTGGGCGTTCCCTTCCGGTCTGTTGGTGCTAGACTCAGAGGTGGACTCGTACACTTGCGTTTCCACGAGTGCCTTCTGCACAATCAGGTCCATAATCTCGTCGTAGTCGAGATATTCCTTCCTCACCAGTTTTTCTACGAACGGGGTGGCGAGCATGTTGTCCATCAGGGCCACCTTGGCCACTCGCTTGTCGAGGTCCCTGCACGTGCTCGCAAGCGTCCTCCACCGGTTTATGTAGCTTGACAGGCTCTCGTCCATCCCCTGGCGGACCTTGAGGAGGATACCCGTAGTGTTGTACTTCCCCTGGAGCCGATAGCGCTTTTGGAAGCTCTCCGCCAGCTCAAGAAACGAATGTATGGAGCCTGGCGGGATCTCGTAAAACCAGCTCCTGGCCTCCTCGGTCAGCGTTTCCTGGAACAGGAAACACAGGGTTGGATCCGAATATCGGGTTCCGTCCGTGGTGGATCGAAACTCGTCGATGTGCGCGCGGGGGTCTCCACTCCCATCGAACCGGGTAATCTTCGTTGTCTTCGCGTGGGGATCTCTTCCCCTCTCCAATATGTGCGCCGAGAACAGGCTGACCCGGGGGGCGAACGTCCCGCCTTGCCCGGCCAGCTTGTCCTTGCGCAAACGCGAGACCTCCTCCGCCAGTTCCTCCATCCTCCGAAGGATCAGGGCGTTATCCGTCGGGGGCAGCGACTCCCCCTCTGGTGTGAGCGAGCGGGTTCTCCGGGCATTAGCCCCGCCAAATGGATGTAGCTCTTCGTCAGTGGTGTCCTGGGACCGCTCACGATGCCCCTGTGGCGGGCCGACGAGTGCGTCCAGCCGCTTCTCCAGCCTTTGTCGGATCTGGCGCTCTTGCTCCCTATCGAACGCTGCCTCTCGCAGCTCCCGGATCAGGCCGTCGACGTGCTCTCCGCTGCCGCTCATCCCGGGCTCCACTATTGGATGCGCCAGCGCGCCCACGGGTGTTTCCTCAAATGGTGTGCTGCCGGTGTTAGTCTCCTGGGTAGGCATGTGGCTTTTTCTAGTGGTATTTATACGAGGTTTACAATTTGTAAGCTTCCCACAGACGGCGCCAACTGTTTCTACCGGATTACGCGCGGGGCGTAATCTGGCAGAAGCAAGTACGAGTACTCCTCCTTCTCCTTCTTCGTCCGAACGTTGGGGCTGTTCGGATGATCGGGCGCTTCCTCTCTCTTCGGGTGAACGGGTGTTCGTGTTCGGCTACGGCTGTTAGAAAAATACAACAATAAATGGGCGGTCAGGGGTCGAGACGGGGTGGCCCGCCTTCAACGCTCTGATGCCTAAGTTAAATGATGTATTGGATATAACGGTCGTGCGAGCGTGTAGAGTGTAATGGATGAAATCAGATGTCGTTACCTGTAATAAATATCTTACATATATAGGTGGTTGAGCTTGGTGCTTGATGAAGTTCTTCGATGTGGGACTGGTCTGGTTCTGTTGATGTGTGATCCGCACATTCAGATGTGCGCCCCACGGGCGCGTGCGCGCTCGGATGGGGTCGATCTTGTGAACAAAGTTAAAGCCTTCCTGGTGGTCTTTCGGGTGGTCGGGTAGGTGTTGATTACCTGCTTAAGTGGCTAAGTATATTTAATCGGATAACTGATGTCATACTAACACCAATTACCATCCAACCCAAGCAAGATACAATTCGCGTCCTAGATCTTTCCTTTCTTTCGCAAAGTCATATAAGTAGTTGTACATTATAACCGTCGGCTCTGCCACTCCTACAATCAAAAGAGGTTGTCCTCCAAATATGGAGTGTATTATGCCGCAAACAGTGGTAGAGGCCAGAGTCTCTACTGTGCTCAAGGTTCCATCTACACAAGAGAAAGTCCAATGAGTTTTAAAAACACATGTTTATTGGCAAGGATGACAGACATGAGTAACAGAAGAACTTGTTTTTTCACTGACTTGTATACTTGATATCTTACAACATGCATCTACACACACACACACATTATGTGAAGAAAATTTGACAAACCTGTATCTCTACTAAGTTGCTCCCCAAATGCTATAACAGGAAGAGCTGAAGCAAAGAAGATGTAGGTAGTTGGAGCCAATATCCTATAACACAAATAACATGCAGATAACTCCAAATATCAGAAATTAAAAAGAGATCGATATAGAGAATCAGTAAATAAATCTAAAGCCTTTCTTTCCATTTATTACCTGAACCCGGAACGAATGCCTCCAATCCAATCTTGCTTGTAGCATGCTGCTCTTCCTTTGATATCGTTTGCAATACCCCTGAATGGAGCTTTGAAGCTTTCCATTTCTAACAAAAGAATCCCAGTCTCAGACAAAGTTACATAAAAAGAGAGACTCACAATTTCCTACAAACACTAAATGGTTGGTTTGAAGAAATTTAGGTCCATTTTCTACTATATATCTTGTTTTTCTCATTGGCAAATGGCAATTCCCAAAGAAATTTCTATTCTTTGGCCTGCAACTACAACAAGATAGTCAAACAACTCCATAGAATAGATTTTATTTCTCTAAAAAAGATGTTCACAAAGTTTCTCTCAGCATTTTCATTGCAACCAAACAGAGAATCAATTCTTGAATCCAAAACAAGAATGCCTCACGATTTCGGAAGCCTCGAATAATAAAAAAGCTCAACCAAAATCAGAACCGAAGCACCAAATTTATACACTTTGCAATATCATGCATTGAAGAAATGAAAGAAACTGAACAAGAACACAATAAATATACTAGAAATATATATATATATATAGTTCGTTTACGTTGGAATATTCATAAAGAAGAAAGAGATGACCACACACCGGAAGTAACGTTCGGCCGGAAAAGGGAGCGGAATGTGGTCAGAGAAGTGTGAGATGAGTACGTGTATGTGTGAATGGTGAGATGAAATGAAAGTAAGAAAAGGCTTTTGTGGTTTGTTTTTTTCACCGACTCGGGCGTTGTTTTAGCCTTCTTCACTCGTAAGGCGGTTTTATAGAGTCCTCCTCCAATTCAACGTAGAATACATAGAATTAACATACAACTACATGCATGTTGTTCCAAAACTCCCGCCAGAGAGTACTCTGCGGGTTTCTGTGAATGAAACGTATATCCCATTTCCATCGGATTATTTTCTGCCCTAGTAAAATCGAAAGGGATCGGATGGATATATGGGTATTTTTGGTCCATGTTATAATTGTGGAATCGATATACATTTATAATAGGATCACCACCAATCTCTTCCGATCCTCGATCATGGATTCGGATCTCCTTACCAAATTTACATTAAAGTGAAGAGTACGTATTTGCTGCATTACAATAACGCTTTGCTGCAAGAGACGAACCCATCTCAAAAACACTTTAATCTTTTACATGTGGATTAAATCAAGTCCAAATAACCAGGGCAAGTGGTTCAGTGCAAATATTGAATTCCGCCACAAGAACGTTTGATATGGAACCCGACGTTATGATTTTGAACGTTGGCGGCGTCAAAATGTATACTAAAATGTAGCAAAGGACTGCTGCAATGCATGCATGTAGTGCTGTCTACAATGATGTATATATGGACTAAAAATCTCTCATCATATATATAATATAATTATATATACGGACAGTGGCAGAGCCAGCATCGACGGTCAGGGGAGGCCAAAATTAAGACTTCATAAATAAAATAAAATAAAATAATTATATAATATAATATAATATAATATAATATAATATATACACTATTCGTGAAAAAAATACTATTATTACAAAAATTATAACAAATATATCTTCGTCAATGTAAAATATCAAATAATCATTCATTAACTCGTCGCTCATTTAACTGTGTAAACGATTCTTCACAATATTTATTGCATAAAATATTTTTTACAAATATTGTTTGTTATTGGTAAAATTAATGATAATGTTTAAAACAAGTGACCTAGCGTATTTTTCAAACTAACCCATATTTACCAAAGTACTTATAGATTATAGCTAGATTACTTGTAGATATTATAATTGATGTCCTGATATAGAAAAGTGATGCATATTATCTTGATTCTTAATTGGTTTCTATCATATCATAATCAATGAGTTATATGACTATATAGCTATATCTCTTTTTTTTAGGAAAGCCTATATAGCTATATCTAGTCGTACATACGAAAGTTTGGTAGCTTGCACCATTGATTAAGTAAATTTAATTACAAGTTGAACTGAGCCGACGGACAGCAACAACTTTTTCTGACTTGTTGAAAAGTAGTGTAATAATTTTTTTATCTAAAATGGCCCCCCTCGTCCGTGAATAGCTCCGCCGGTGATGATGGACGAGGTTCTTGCTACACGACTTATAGGTGAGATGGGAGGAGACAAGGTTGTTGTCGTTTTTCTCTTCCAAGAAAAAAAGAGAGAGAGAAAGATCTAGTCTTTGTCTTGACTCTCATAACTAGTTGAAATGTTTCTATGGCTTAATGGCTCTAAGGTTGTACAAAAGAGACTTTGGTCCAAAAAGGGCTTTCGTTGTATATCTTTTCTAGATAATGCAGGTAAATTAATTATTAACAAACTATTTTTAATGACAGTTTAGAGGAACCAAATATATTTAAGGACAATGTCCCTTATTTTAGACAATAAAAGTTAAAATCTTACAAATAAGGACAAGTTGCTTGCCTTATTTTTTGTGTGTTTATTTAATATTTATTTAATCCAAAATTACTTAAAATTATTTTTCTTTTTTTCTTTTTAATAATTTTTAGTCTGATTATTTGTTCATTTAAAATTTTTCTGTAATCAATTTTTTTTCAACTTGAATTGATTATTCAATTTATTAGCACTATTAATAAACATTTAATATCAATTCAATCACAAATTTAATAGTATCTTCGATACAAATTCAATAAAGGTTCCAATACAAATTGAGTAACAATTTTGATACAAACTCAGTAGCAATTTTTATTCACATTCCATAACATTTTCCAATACAATTCAATCCCTGAAATAATAGTAGCAATCCTCGATAACATAGTAGTAGTCCTCGAATCAAAAATACAGTAGCAGTCCTCAAACTGAAAATAACCGAAAATGCAGTACCTGTCCTCAAACCGAAAATCCAGTTGCAGTCCCAAAAATATAGTACCAGACCTCGAACCGAAAATGCAGTAGCAGTTCTAAAAAATCTACTACTGCAAAATACAACACTGCTACTAAAAAATTCAAAAAAGAATAGGATAGATGTAGGCTTTGCTACTGGAAAATTCAACAAGGCTACTGCAAAATACAACGCTGCAACTGTAAAAAAACACAACTTGGATAAATTAGCAA
Source organism: Geum urbanum (assembly GCA_946800695.1). Lineage (NCBI taxonomy): Eukaryota > Viridiplantae > Streptophyta > Magnoliopsida > Rosales > Rosaceae > Geum > Geum urbanum. The sequence continues at coordinate 29,686,949 of OX327009.1, forward strand.
AAGTTTGAATAATATAGTGGCAACAATTTTTGAAAATGCATTGAGATAATTTAAAAAAAATACAAAGTAGCAGCATTCTAAAAATGGAGTAACAACATTTTAAAATAGAGAAATTTGCTGAAGAAGTTACTCATATTTGATAGTTAAGACGGATTGGTCACTCATGTTTGATGACTATCGGCTTGGTCACTCATGTTTGACATTTTCATTCAGATTGGTCATTTTGTTCGTTTAGGATATTAAAAACTACACATGTAAACCCATGTGCTTTACTTAAATGCATATTTTTTTCATTGTCATGTTAATAAACCAACTTATATGCACTTTTTAAATAAAATAATATATTTTTTTTAACCTCCAAAATGGACAAATTGACCGATCTGAATAAAAATGTCAAACATGAGTGACTAATCCGATATTTGTCAAACATGAGTGACAAATCCGTCTACGCTGTCAAACATGAGTGACATCTTCAACAATTTTCCATTTAAAAAAACAAAAATAACACCTGCTACTGAAGAAAAAAAAACGAAGCTGCTACTATAACAAAAAAACAAATCTGCTACTGTTTAAGGAAAACGTAAAACTAGAAGCAATCTCGTTCATATTTCATTGATAATCAAGGGCTCTTTATGTAGGTAGTTTACGGCGGTTACCAAAGAACATAACTATATGTTCTTATCTACAGCGGTACATAACCATCTCTAGCATAACTACCTATTCTTATCTACGATAGTACATAACTGCATCCACTAATAATAACTTCCGACTGTACTTATCTACCATTATTAGGTACACAAACCTAATACTCTATAACACTCCCCCTTGTGCCATTTATGGTAGATGATACTTCCTTGATGCTTCCATAATGTCTCTTCAAAAACCTTGTCGAGCCACAAACCTTTACAGGAGAAAAATGATCACGTACAAGTAAGAATAGTACAAATCATCATAGGCGATGATATGACACTTATCCATGTTGTCTCATTAGAATCTTGCCAAGTAATTAATAAAAACCTTTTGGGATAAAAACAACCTTGGTCAAGGAAAAAAGTACAATATGTCCTTCACATTTAGAAATGCTCATGTGCATGTCAGACTCCCCCTGAATTCTGCATCTCCCCCTGATATCAACAATCAGGGTAGCTTATATAAGCTAAGCAACCCTATGCTCTTCACTTGCTTCTCAAATGTGGTTTTGGCTAAAGACTTAGTTAATAAGTCTGCCATATTATCCTCAAATCGAACTTGGTTCATCATGATCTCGAGGAAATGTGATGATCATAGAATAACTCTTAGGCGATATATGTTTGGTGTTGTCGCATTTGATGTAACCTAACTTCATCTACTCGATGCAAGCAACAATATCCTCATCAATACATATAAGTTCATCAATGATTTATTCTAAACCAGATGATCTCAGAATATGTGCATTTATGGACCTCAACCATATGCACTTCTTAAAAACTTCATGTAGATCAATAATCTTAACATGAATTGAAGATGTGGCGACAAAGATACGTTTCGTAGACTTTTAAGATATTGCGGTGTTTTCCATGGTAAAAACATAACCATTCTAGGAACTACCATGTGTGGTCAGAGAGATAACCAATATCAGCAAAAATTAAAAACACATCATAATGATTGTTAGTATAGAGGGTGAAGGAATAAGCAACACCATGCCTACTTGTGCTGTCCTTACTTCCTTAATTACAACGACAGATGCCTATCGTCATGTCTCTCTGTTTGGATAGAACAAACCCATCTATATCATACTCTTTAACTATTGAAAGATTGTCTTTATGCTAGCTTAATGGTATTGCGTAGGCGCAAAGCTAAATCTAGCTTACAAGTTCATCTCATGTGTATAGTTGAGTCTTGTGTATTATGCTAAGTACATAATTGCACTTAGATTAGGCACTTTAGCCTCTAACACATTTTCATCGTCAACCCTTGGATGAAACGAATCCCTCTAAGGGTCAAGACTTCAGCTGCTTATAGGATTACTCTTAAGCTTCACTTTCTCATCAAAGTGGTATAATATCTTAGAGTATAAGCCAATTGATTGATAATTCCATCATTATGGTGCTCGAGTCCTTGAGACAAAACCGTATTTTTCCAAGATCTTTTATCTCCAATTCGGTTTTCAAATACTTTGCAAATCCATAACTTGTCCTTTGAATCAACGCGCATGGGTAATGTTCATCAAATCCCTTCCCAATCAAGTAATAAATTAGTGAGTATTTTAATTTCATTTTAAACACGCTCTTGATTTTGGTAAATGAAGTTTATTTGGGATCTTCATGAACATCTCTTCGTCTAGATCCCCATAGAGATACTTTATGACTACGTTCATATGCTGCATGTCAAGTTATTTGGAAACTACCAAACTGACAAGGTAATGGAGTGCTATGACATCCATTACAATATAATATGTCTTTTTGTAGTCGATTCCAGAGCATTGTGAGAAGCCTTGCGCCATAAGGCAAATATATCTCCTTATTCTCATTACGCTTTCTAACAAAGACCTAATTCGAGAGGCTTTACACATGGGTGTGTCAGCATCACCAACCCAACTACCTTTCTCTTTGTTAGTGAATATCTCTTAGTCTAGATTCCCATAGAGATACTTTATGACCACGTTCATATGTTGTATATCAAGTTATTCGGAACTACCAAACTGACAATGTTGTGGAGTGCTATGATATCCATTACGAGATAATATGTCTTTTCATAGTCGATTCCAGAGCATTGTGAGAAGCTTTGCGCCATAAGGTGAATATATCTTCTTATTCTCATTACGCTTTCTAACAAAGACCTAATTCGAGAGGCTTTACACTTGGGTGAGTCAGCATCACCAACCCAACTATCTTTCTCTTTGTTAATGAATATAATTCAATCTGGATCTCTGTTTTCCATGTAGTCCAATTCTATGTTTAGGACTTTCAACGTAGTGTGGTTCGATATCATTAGTCTCAATATTTCACGTCCTCGTGTACACTAGTGTAATTTGTACTTTGTAGAGATCTCTATATTCTCTGAAATTGGTTCTAACATCAAGGCGTCCCTCAATGATAACCACAATCCATAATTATTCTCATGATCTGGATATTGAGTATCGATGATCAATGGATCAAATTTTGCCAAACTCACTTTCTTCTTTGGACGAGTATTTATCGAACATATGGGCCTCCCACGCTCTCTAGTGGAACCCATGGTCTATGATGCCATTATGCCACTTTAGTGACGTCACAATACCACCTTCTATGGTGGAAGCACCATAACCAACTCATTTGGGTGACGCCATGTCCTCCCTTGAAGGGACATGAATCCTTGCAGGCATGCTTGCAATAAGTAATATGTGATCTCGTTACTTTAACAATATCAGAAACGCTCAGGCATCAAAACTTTTACGTTCTATCATTTTGGGGATCAAGATAAGACAGAGTGGGAGTAGATCACGACAATTCCAATCATTTCGTTGAACAAGATTGTCTCACCAAAGTGACAACCTACAAAACTAGCAGTAAAGAGATCGCCTGTCAAGGTATTCACATAGCGAACCATAGTTGGAGACTCATGTCCAACATAAATACTCATTTGTCTCGACAAACCCACATGGTGTGTTGTGGCAACACAATTTTGGCACATAAATATGTAAGTGCGAGATATCATAATCCACATATAGTCACTAGCTGTAACGAAAAATTGAATAGTGGTGGGTCGTAGACAAAGTAGTATAGTTGCATGCGATATTGCATAACCCTTAGCAGAAAATATTGGTACATATTACCAATATACATGCTACCATCGTAGTCCTTTAATCATGACTTTCTGCAAGACCATTTGCAATGATCATCAAACTTTTTTGATGTAAACTCTCTAGCTTCATCAAGTCAAATTGACTGAATGGGATGATTTGGGTAGTGAGCCTGCAATTACATAATCTGAGCTAGGAATTCCTAAGCAGCATTACTACTGAATGATTGCATAACATATGACCAGTGTGTTTGCATGTCAACCAACACCATAAATAATCGAGTGGTTCGCTTGTTGGTTGAATCGTTCCATAGAATCTCCTATGATTCGTTGCAAGAATGGAATATTTTCTTTAGTGTCTTTAGCGTAAGATGGCATCAATCTTTCCTTGGCTAAAGAACAAGCTTTGTATAATGAGTGATGAGTGTCTACCATAACCAATAAAGATGTTGGTTAAGACCTAGAGTCATCATTAACTCGGGAATCATGGGAAATTATGACACTACCTATCGTGTCCAATCGTTGTCATTGGGGAACGACATTGGCCACTATGGCCTAAGATGGTTGACAGCGCCACCATGCTGGGTGCCCGTCACCATTTCCTTTTTGAACCAACTGTTTGGTTCTTACTTCCTTTCACTCGTAAGAATAATGGATATCCATTTGAATATTTCAAAATACAAATCATCATGTTACGACCCGGTTGTCTTAGTTTGTCGTGTCAAAGCCTACATGTGTCAAAATCTAGAGGTCATCTCCTATGACCTTGTTAGATTCCACAACTTGAACTATTGATATTCATAGCCCATTTGGCTGACACATATTTCTCTAATATTTAGATTCTTCCACAATCATTAGAGGTGATGCATAATAATGCAATTACATTCTCACAATAACAATTAAATGAAATCCATTGGCGTGTATGTCTCTATAACTCAAAATTCATGAGGGTCATTTCATCCCTATGAGTGTAGAGAGCTTTTGTGACGCTGAGTACCATAGTCACATATGATCGACAAGGCACAAAGTCGATAAGTAGTTTTCTATAGCACAATATAGTCTTAATAGTTCCTTTTAACATGAGACACTCAAGTTCTCTCATAAATATATATACAAAGCTTGTATCAAAAAACCTGATTTTTCAGAAATTTGTTTCACACTTAATGCGATTTCTGTTTTGTGGTGCTTTCAGGGATTCTAACACTTTAGCAATCCCAATAGTACATGGACGTCTTTGCTAGTAATTATGTCAACTTATTATCGTTCAGGTAGCTCTTTTCATTCATAACCAGGCTAAGAGAAATCGATGTAGGTGGGCCGAGGCCCGCTTAAGCACACTATTATCGAAATTCTGTTTTCTAGACATTATGAGTTACTCAGGTGAGGCCTATTTGAAAATAGGATCATAAAGGCTACAAATCGAGTACTTTATACAAAAATATAGCCAACCTTATATCAATAAACATTGCCTTTTTAAATCTTTTGCCAACGAATAACATCAAGAATTTTGCTAATCCAAATAACAATATTGATCAAACATCAATTGATAAACTAAGGCATGAGAACTTTTACATAATACTCGGAATATATATACTCTAATCAAAATCTGCAAAATTAATCTTTGCAAGTTTTTGAAGTCTGCAATTGTGAGACTGGCGTCATTGCCATCTCAATCTTCTTCTTTAGTTGCATGGTGAGTCTCTTACTTTTTTGCATCTCTATATACTATGTATTTTGCAAATAGTTTGACATTTTCCTTGCAATGTCCAAACAATGCTCATAGATCAACATGTATAGCATACTTCATCTTGATCTATGAGCTTTACTTCACGAATTCCAATTATGAGTGAGGAAATTCTTAACGTCATTCACTCATTGGTGATACTCTAAACCATTATAATCAAGTTTAGCAAATTACAACATTTGCATGTGACGTCTTAAGAAACAAAAAGATGTATTAGTTTCACAGTCCCAAAGACTTCCTCGAAAACTAATGATTCTAAGATATTTGGATTAGACCAAGACCAATATGTTAATGGTCATACAAACTCTCTTTGTTCGTTACCGATGCTTTTACGAACTTCTTTGTTCAAATCGATAGCCATTTTATGGACTGGGTATAATTTTTATTATGTCTAGACTTCAAACTCAATCTTTTGTTGTTTAAAGTTGAGTTATAAGAAACATTCTTATCTTGTTCTTAACCATCATTTTCTAAATGATTATTCATGGTGAGTTTGGTGAGTGGAGTTGTTTGGACGCCAAGTCACCCATCAGCGCAATTGACTCAAACTTCTCTTTTCATGAAAAGAGAAGGTTATAGCCAAGCATGGTGTGCAGATCTTAAGACTCGAGAGAAGAAGTTTCAACACTCCAACATCATCGATCATCTTAGGGACATAGCAACTCATTAGAAAGGAAAAATCTGTTGCTCACACAGAGTAAGTGACATTTGTATAGCCGAACGAGGAAAGGGTTGTTCTCCAGTTCTAGAGCAAAAGAAAATAAAGACCTAGTAGTGAAAGAGTTAAACAAGCATGTCAATTTTTGAAGAAATATAAAAGGGATGTTAACGACAGGTATGTACTTTACTTGCTAGTTGGCAACTGAGAAAGGCAATTTCATAACTGCTTTTGGTCCTCAGAGAAGAACAGAGGTGGTGCAACAGAAGCCACTAAGTTGTGTATGGACTAAAATGAATACTGCCTATCATTTGATGCAATGAACTTCGGGTCTTAGGCAGTTCAACAACAACGAAATTGGGAACCATATTTTTGAGTAAAACCCGTATAGGAATCACACTCCAGTAGCAAATTTAACAAGCCACGAAGAGGAAATGCGGTACGTAGTTAGGATCATGATTCTCAACCTGTACTCGGTCAGAGTTCTGCCACAATTACATGCATTAGGAAATCTATTCAGTTTTGCGGTCACCAATTTTGATCCTGGATTTCCTCCAACGTTACAAAACTAGAGCTGATTAGTTGACAGATTACACAAAAAAGAGGCTTGCAATTACAGTGCACAATCCTCTAGCTCTAAGTGCGCAAGATTGTATGCTGTCCAAGTTTGGGGGCATCCCCTGTCTGACTCTACAGTTAACTTTGTATCCACAGGAAGCAAAAATTTCTCCTGCATTTATATAAGACTAGTATAGTTAGTATTGATAACATTAGACTTTAAAGTGAAATGTAGGATAGTCAGTGGTTAACTGCACACACAATAGGAATTTTGGCCATGGATGGAATTACCACTTTATCTACGAAATGCGATGTTAGTTAAGTAACCATGACCATTTTTTCTTCATCTCCTCCTCTTGTTCCTGCAGAGAAGGGGGTGGATCCACAGCAGAAAGAATGTTAGCAACATTTGACAATACAAACAGATTTTATCCTTGATATATGTTTGAGTGGGGATATCTTCAAGTAGTCAACAAAGAAAATGCACTATGGTCCTATTTGCTTACTGCTATAAGTTGTCTAAAACCACTAAAAGTTGTAATTAAAGAGTCAAAAACTTTTCTTCGTAGAATGGAAGCTACACTTGCAGTGTCTTTTTACATTAACAAACCAGTAGTGTCTGCAATGATGGAGGATATGATTTTGGATCAAATACTGAATATGGTATTCATGCCGTGTAGGGAATGGTTGCAAAATGATAAAAACATTCAGAGCAATGAAAAGAGATGCTAACAGAGCATATATCACACTTTAGGGATACATGTTAACAAAATCTTATGACATAATGATGGTTTGCAGTGCATGTGTCCTGAGACTCTATCATCACATGCTAGGAAACTGTAATAGAATGAATTGAAAGCACCTCATGGTCCTGATACAAAGCCTGCCACCACAAATCGGACTTCTCCTGCAGTAGACACCACTCCATTGCCATATCATACTCAACTGTATTGGGCTGAGCAAAGTGAGATGTTGCTACTGCATTTCTCTACAAAAGGTATTAATATCAATGATTATTTATATGCATGTACATTTCTGCGAGTGTCATACAGAAATTGCAAGACCTTAAGTAAGAGGGATACCATCTCTTCACGTTGGCTTTGTCGCCGGTGCTTGTCAATCATCAGATGTCCAAAGAATTTGGAAGGCTTGTCATGTTCTCTCAAAGTTCCTCTGCAAACATGACCAATGACAGGTCTGCTAGTCCAAAGCCATAAACATGTAAGATTGGTCGTTTCAACATGTTGACTGACTATAGTGGCATTCAATAACTTCAAGCAAAGAAAATGAATGAAAATATACCTCCCATCAGCCAGCATCAGGCATCTCCTATCCAATGCGCCTACGGCAGACTCAGCAGCATCCGAGGACTTAAATACAACAAAAGCCTTCCCTGTTATACCATGAAAGAATACCTATAACTAGTCTGACATTGAAACTCAACTTCAAAACATTAATTATCAATCATAGTATGTGCAATAATATATTAATATGTATATAGCCACAAGAAGCTGCTGTACCATAGCGTGCATCAGTAAAAGGACACCATGGTATCATTTTCGCCGCAACAACCTCACTGAGTGCAGTCCTGACCAGACCCTGGTGAGAAAAGGTGATATGTATATAATATCTCTTCCCGATCCTGTAAATTTCAAGGATGGTATACATAAGGGAGGATACCTCTACATCGGAGGATGTATAAGTTGACTCCAAATTGTCTAGCAGAACCAAGGTGCCATTAGCTTCAGCATCCCGCAGTCTATCCTCCCAATGCTGATTTATTAAAAATGAAAACCTGGTTACGAATCTAAAGATGTATAGCCATATAACTGACAAAAGGCTGAGCAGAAGAGTGATTCACACCTTAAAACTATCTAAAGAAAATCAAGATTCCCTGACTCACTCATTTCAGATATATGATGTCTCTCTGATTCCTTAGATATAGATACGAATCTGCCATTCTACGACATGCACCACCACCTAGCTCACTTACAAACTTAAAGCGTGGTTTTAAAAGGACTTAAATTTTGTTCATTTGAAGAAATGATTACATCTAGGTATTTTGTGTACCAGGACAGTAACATCCATGGTTTGCAATTTGCTCACATCAGTCTCATGTTTTGTGGGTTTGAATACCTTCCTGGTCCCTACCCAGCTATTTCCAAGAGCACGGCTGATGGCCCTAAGTTTCAACCTTGGGTAAATTGTAGGGGTGGGATGTTTTATCGAAAACCAAAATAAACCGAACTGAAACTTGTTGGGCCCAAAACTCGTGGGATAGGCTAATTGAGAAACCGAACTGAATTAGATCCGAACCGAATGACTTCTTGTGGTACGGTACCGAATAAAATCGAACCGTTCCAAAATAATGAACGTGTCAAAATTGTGTTATTTCCTTACCCAAATGAATATACATTTACCCATATTGGATCATTTTGGGATATATATAGAAAACACTAACAAAAAATACTCGCATTCTCTCACATTTCGTCTATCTTTTTATGGTTCCGCCTTTCTCATACATTAATTAATTTAAACAAGTGTTTAGGGCTAACAAATTTTAATGAAAAACTGATCCGAAACCGCTATATACCGATCCGAACTCCGTTGGGCCCGAAACTCGTGGGATGGGCTTACCGAGAAACCGAACCAAAAAGGACCTGAACCGAATGATTTATTACGGTTCAGTACGGGTTTCGGCCTAATACCAAACCGATCCCACCCTAGTAAAATTGTGTTGGAGAGATTTCTAGAATTGACAAAAAATCTGTTCTCCACTTTTCCCCTTGGGACTACTTTGAATGTTTCCATATAAAACAGCCCTAAAATAACCCTAGTAATTTCATAACCAAAGGAAAAAAAAAATAGAAACGTATTAAGAGTTTACATGAATCAAATCATTACTTTCCAAATTACATTACTAATCTAATGTATAACTTTAAAGTTGATGATTAAATGCATTAATCATTTATTGTCAATATTAAGATAATAAGAATGTTCATACTAGTATGGATGGTTTAGAAAGAAGAAACAATTTAAGAACAAGGAAAATTCAATATTTACCACTTGGAAACTGTTCTCTTATTGTCTTCGGTTAATAGGAAAATAGTTTTGCGAGATAAATGTGAAACTTTGTGGGATGAAATATCCAACGATAAAGATTTATGAATATTCAAGAGCAAAGGGAAAGTCAAGAAGAGGTATTAAGGATACAGAAACTCACTCCTGGCTTAAACTTAAACCAACCGCTTTTATCCTGCATAGAGCAAAATGTTACGAAGTTAGCAATTTAACCCAATTCACTTGTTAACAGCTTTGTACATGACTTTGTATACAGAGAAATTTAAGCTGCTTTGATGTGGTATCTCGATTTATCTTTATCTAATAATCCCCAAATTCATGAGTGTCTCCACCACTCCAGCCATTCAGATTGCACGTATTTAAATAAAAGATCACCAGCTCGGTATCATGCTAAAGCAAGAACGGAGACCTCAAAACCAAATTTGAATTACTAAAGGCCATGATTTTAATCATTTATACACATATGCAAAGCTTATATATCTCAACAGAAACATTATATGGTCCAAATAATTTCTTAGGCATACAGTAAATGTTACCCTTTTTATTACCCAAAAATCTGTAAAAAAATAAAAATAAAAAATTAGCTAAGAGATCAAACTGTTTAATGGAATCGAAAACGAATATTTCCATGATTAAAATGGAAGGACAGGGAGAAACGATGGAGAATACAACTCTAGATATTTTAAGCTTACCGTATCTGATAATCTATTATCTACAGTTTTCATCCTCTTCATAAGGGGCGCATCTGGTGTGCTGACATGTGATAGAGAAGCGTCCACTGTACTTTTTCTAGCTGGATAAAGCAACAATATTATTTTCAGCTAATCAGTGAAATTTAGAAGTAACAGAGCACAGTTCACATTCTTAGAAATCACCTTTGAACGTAGAAACTGGCTTGCTGCTAGGCTCACCGTTCTTAACTGGATATGTCACCACTTTGTGCAATCGTGACTTGGAAGGAGCATTTGATGGTCTATCTAGGTCTCTCGATGCTGGATGCACCCGAATCTCTGATTCTACATTTGCCAGAAACAACATTATATTCATATAATCAGTTGAATTCAAATATAACATGCACAGCTGGCATTCTCACCTTTCATTTTAAGGACTTCTTTGCTTCTAGGCTCACCATTCTTGATTAAATGTTCCTCCACATTGCGGTTCTCTGACTCTACACATGCCGGAAGCACATTATTTGAAATTCGTCAGTTAAATTCACATTTAACATGTGTAGTCGGGTTCTCAGAAATCACCTTTCACTACAAGAAATTGTTTGCTAGGCTCGCCATTCTTAACTGGACTTGTCATGACTTTGTTTAATTGGAATTTGGAAGGAGCATTTGATGGTCTATCTAGGTATCTCGATGCTGAATGCATCCGAATCTCTGATTCTACATTTGCCAGAAACAACATTATATTCATATAATCAGTTGAATTCAAATGTAACATGCACAGCTGGTATTCTCACCTTTCATTTTAAGGACTTCTTTGCTTCTAGGCACACCATTCTTAATTAATTGTTCTTCCACATTGCGGCTCTCTGACTCTACACATGCCGGAAGCATATTATTTGAAATTCGTCAGTTAGATTCACATTTAACATGCGTCGTTGGGTTCTCAGAAATCACCTCTCACTACAGGAAATTGTTTGCTAGGCTCGCCATTCTTAACTGGACTTGTCATGACCTTGTTCATTTGGAATTTGGATTGCACATTTGATGGTCCAGCTTGGTCTCTCAATCGTTTGCATTGTGTGGGAATCCTGGTTTGGTTTTGGATTTTTTGCCTATTAAAATAGTACTCCACTACATTGCATTCAAAATATTTGAAGACCAGAATATATATTAGTTTCCAACGCCAAATCTAAGCAAAGTTATTGATGCTGACATACATGAATACATTGTAAAGAGAGCATTACGAGATTAAATGAAATGACAATTCATAATCAAATGCATGTCTGATTAACCACTACGCATCACATATTCACTTAAAATGTTCTAATCAGAAAGCAGTCTATTAATTGAGTCCCGGATGTGGATCACTAACCTCTAATTCCACATATATCATCCGGAAAGTTCTTCAATATTTTTTTCTGTTCAACATCCAAAGTACAGGAGAAAACGTATTTGGCCCTTCTGATCTCTTCTTCAGAGGGTTGAGGATTCCTCCTATCATTTGATGTGCAGACGACATTGCACTTTCCAACAATTGCTTCCTGAAATTATTGCATTAAAATCATTGTGGTAGATACATAAAATGAGACAGCCCACTTAACGTTTCTGTATATAAGCAGAACAAAGCACAAAGATTGGTCTTTTGCTTCAACCAAAAGAAATATTCATAACTGTAATGGAAACAAAAACTAAGAAACAGCTGGGAAAGCAAATGATAACATATTCACCACATTCCAGAAAAAATCATACATGTATATATAGGGAAAGTCTCCACCAAGGACCTTATAATAGGGATCCACAAGGAGTTTCAGACTCAAGTCTAGGATGAGTTGAGTAATATATCAATTGATACTCTTTTATCATCTAATGGTGAGCTTAGATGTCCTTGCGCGCATGTGTGTGCGCGCGCCTCACTTAGCTCAACATTATTTTTTCCCTTCCACCCACCCACCTTCTAAAAGGAAAAAAAATAAAAATAATAAAATGTCCAAGCTGTTAGCTAAAACCCATATGATCCTCATTTCCACACTTCAGTCTATTTCAGTGCAAAGAAGGATTCTATAAGCTTGCATGACTACTAATGTAATACCTAATCTAAGCATTTTCAATACTAGCACTAGGTAAGTTGAAGTACTCTACATCAAATTTGTATTTCTATCTATTAATCAACATGCCAAAAGATTATCAGGAAAGTTTATTAGTCCATTTCTAGTAGCAAAAATGGTTTATTAATAGAGTAAATGTTACAATACACCACTTCCATATTAACATCCTCAAGGAAAACAACAGACTCCATTAAAACAAATCAATCAAAATCAGTAAGAAGAATAAAATGAACTCTACATAAAAAAAATTAAAAAAAAATATTTAAAAAAGACTTACCAGAGGATTCAAATTGGAGACGCCTATACCCTTGCCAGAAGCTAAGAATAGTTCTTTCCAGAAGGGTACATAATCCCCCAAAAGGTGACATACTTCAGCTGGCCGTAGAAACCACACAATCTTAACCTTCTTTTCAGAAGCTCTAGAATATATTTTCACTATCTTACCAATATCAGTTTCTAAACCACCAGTCCTGTATATGTACACGGAATCGTACAAAGAGTACTTCACGCCTCGAAAAGTGAAAGATTTGTAGCTTTCGAGATTTGGGTCACCCCTCTCAACTTTTAAACCCCATTTGAAATCAGAATCTTGTTCCATATTTACCTATTCAGAGTGCAACATGATTATTTACCTGTGAACCGTACCATTGTCTGTTAGTTAATCTAACATTCACTGAGAACATATCATCAAAGTAGACTAGCTTAACATCATCAACGAAAAATGAAAGTAACATTTTCAAACCAGAGAAACAATATGTTGGAAGCTGTGAACAGAAATAGAGAGATAGTTCCGCAACCAATCACTCCAGATGGACATGTTCCAGAAAATATCTATAGAAAACAATATCTTAAGAATTAAGATAGAATAAAAGAAGTTCCTAGTCAATCGACATTCTGTAAGTACCCACATCAAGTATTTCCATTTCGATGGTTCTCTACTAACTCCAAAACATGTCTTCCTATGAAGCTGTACTTATGTTTTTTAAATTTCTGTGTCTTTTTCAATAGCATGTTAAGATGTAGGAGCAATTGGTAAACAGATAAGATCTTAGAGAAACAAGGCATAGAAGGGGACAATTGGGTTTTTTTATATTCCTAATCTAAGATTCCTATTCAAAACATAGATACAGTACTTTCCTAATGTGACTATATTCTTCATCACATTAAGTGCAAACTAATGACACAAATACTTCGGCAGTTGAAATGGCTGCTGAAGGAGACTCTTCCTCCATAGAAGAAGTTGTTGCAGCACGACAAGAGAGGCTAAGAGCCCCCAAAGCTGCACACCAACTCTTAAACACTCACGATGATGATGACAATCAAACTCAAACTCAACAAGAACAAGAAAAAGAAACTAACACCACCATGAAATTTTGAAATTATGTTCCTCATGATGAGCATCTTCAGAAGGGAAAGCTTGCTCCGCCTGTTCTGTCCAAAGTTTGAAGACCCTGTTTCAGCACTGTCCCCTCCTCCATCAGACAAAAAAGAGGATCCATTTGTCAATATTGCTCCCAAGAAACCAAACTGGGAACTTCGTAGGGATGTGCAGAAGAAGCTCGATAAGCTTGAAAGGCAAACCCAGAAGGCAATGTGTAAGCTCGTGGAATGGAACAAGAAAAGAAGAAGCAACAATTGGATGAAGATGGCACAAATGGTGCTGGAGACTAGTGTTATAAGTCCCCAATTGATAGACTTGAAAATGTAAAAGGGTATGGCGCCTATTGTGATGAGAAATGGAAAGGGTTTATTTTTGAACTGGTGGAGTAGAATTGTACTGTCAGCAACAGCCCCATTTAAGTGAGTTTAAGATCACCATTTGAGGCGATTTTATTGTAAAGAGCTGTTGCTTTGAAGTTGTTCTGTTCATCGTAAAAACATGCTGGGTACAGTATTCAGTCAGACTATACCATCTCTCACTTTAAAACGTTGGTGCCATAACAAACCTGGAAATTCAAATTCTGAGGGGAATGAAAATGAAACAGTGTTGCAACATTAGCACATCAACTTATATTCATTGGCATTGCAAAAAATCAACAGTTTTATCCATATTTAAGACATCCATGCATCCCAAACAAGTGTTGAACAGCGTGTGACAATGACAATCATAGAGCATCAGTCACTCAATAATTCATCTACCAAAAATTTACATGAACAAAGATCGACAACCAAATCAGGTATAAGTACAGTACTGTTTTGACCAAATCTAAGAAAAAGGAAATACGACCCACATCCACAATAGCAGAACTAGAGAAGGGGACCATGAATGAACTGAATGAGTCACCCACTTGTTAACTCAACTTGATATCCAAAATCAACTATAGCAGAATTGGAAAGAAAAAAAAAAGTAAAAACAAGGAAGAAACCAAACAGAGCACGCTATGATCATTTTTGGCACAACCCTAACTCATCTGAATATTCATAATCCCACTTTCACAATTTCCAACCAAACCCAAGAAGAGTACTAATGTGATACAGAACTCCCAGAAACAAGACAAAAACACCATTTGGGTTTTTGTTCAGAGAGTAAACGAAGCGTTCGGGCGTCAGAACAAACCCATAAAACCAAAAACCAAAAATGGCGAGAGCATCATTCAAAGTCTCAAAAATAAAACACAGAAGTTTAGTGAGTGAAAGAGAAATGTACGTCATAGTTTTGTTCTTGTTGTTGATGATGATGAAGAAACCAGAATTCGAGTTTTTTGACGGTGCTTCAATGGCGAAATGGGCCGTACCAGAGTGACGAGACCGGCCCAAGAGAGAGAGAAGAAGAGGGTTTTGTTTGTTTTGTTGTGGTGGTGAAGACTGAAGAAGGTTGTGGTGAGGTTCTGGACCGAGTCTGAGTTAGTAGTAGTCAATAGTACTACAGAAAGACCAGAAATACCAAAAGCGGCAATTTCAGAGAGAGGCTTAAACTACGCACACCAGGGCATTTTAATTAGAATTGTTCCCTTCATTTCTATTATACGCCGTCGGGTGCGCATTGCGCTATACCCGGTGACGTGTTGATGGGCGTCAGAGATTGAATAGGAAGCTATAGTATAGGGGCTACGTGCTTTGGAATCGGATGGTTTTTTTTTTCTTTCTGAAAAAGGAATCGGACGGCTTGGGATGAGCCTCAGGTTTTTTACGTCAAAGTGGATCTGAATTTTTCTGTTCCTACTTCCACACTAAAAAGAGTGCTAAGTCTCATCACCTAAATACCTTCCATTGACATTTAAAGAAAATGACATTGAATAATGTTAGTAAAAAGAAATGAGATTTTCTATGAGACTGGTGAGAGATATTAAGATGGACATAAATTAGAGAAAAATCTTCCTTTAATACTTGTATTATAACCTTTTGTCCATTTTTGATACCTTCACTTTTAAAAGTCTCCATATGATATTTAAACTTACAATATAAGTCTCCATGTACCTATGTAATTTTTTGTTTATATTTTTCCTAAAGTGCCATTATTAAGACAATAAAACTAAAAGAAATAAAAATATTCTCTAAAAAAAACTAGCATTTGTTAAGTCATGAATTCACTTATAAGCCTCGGCCTTCCTGGGTTACTAATGCAGATAAACTCACTGTTGAATACTTCTTTTTAAGAGTGATTGTTCTCCGAACTAAATTAATTTTTAGGTATGAAAAGTCATTAGAAACATGCTCAATAACAAACAACCCATATTTCCACCTTATAGGCAGTAGTCCGCGTCCTATGGGATCATAATGAGTATGACTAATATAAACAACTCACTTTCTTCTCCTTATGGGCAGTAGTCCGCCTCTCAGGGGAGTTTTAATGAGTTTTAAAAATATATTCAGCAATTTGAAAGAATTGTAGTGGAAAACCATAACTTATTTATTCAGCAAAATTACACACTAAACATCCAGAGCCTAACTCTCTGGTAAGCAGCTATAAGTTGTTTAGCTACTCATACTAGCAGACATACTTGCTTGGAAATAGAGAAGCTGAACAATTTGTTTTGACTCTATCTCTCGACTCACAAGCTTGATTCTCAGGTTTTCTACCCTCAGATAGATCTCTTATATTCTGATTTTTCGATGCCTAGAACTAAGACTTAAGGCTCCTTATATAGGGAGCGGACTCCAAACTGGAATTGAAATATGCTTGATTAACGGTAACTCTACTAAGAAAATGTGACCACCCCATGCCGATAAGGTTTCGACTTCCTCCATAGTCTTCTTTCGAAAAGCAGATTCCTTATTGATAAGAGATGTTCGCTTCTTCAAAAAAAGACAATACGAAATTTCATGTCTTTACATGTCATCGTATATTTTTGATTTTTTTCCAAGATAAAGCTCTTCAAATTCAAGCATTCTTCTGGTTCTATTTTCTTCCACGTATGTATCTTCATACATCTTGTAATGCTTGTCATTCTCAATCTTTTCGGGCCACTGGGCACATGCAAGGGTGGAATCAATCTTTTTTTCTTTTAAGATAAACAAACAAGTCACTGGTAATGGCCTCTGAGTAGTCGTAAGCGGTGACAATTATCTTTTCTCCTGAAGCAAAAAAAGTAATTTTTTAATATCTTCGATTACTTTCTTGATGTATTCCAATGTCATGGCCTTCATCCATGGAATGCTAGAATTTAGAGTTCCATTGTATCCATTACAGGCTGGTTCTAAATATAGGCTTTGGATGATTCTGACATAGTGGTATGGAGAAATGTACTCAGTTTCTCCATTGGCTTTCAACATCCACTCTGGAGGTGTAGATCTGAATTTGAGTCTAAGAATGTAATTGCACTTTCTTACATTATTGACAGTATTGCAGATGATATGAGGCAATCATGTGAGATCGTCATTAGTCTTTGTCCATTGATTATGAACAAAGTCATTTTCAACTATAGTAAAACCATCTATAAATGAATAACCTCGGGACCTGAGAAAATTATTATTTTAGCGAGATTATTATTTTATTGATAAATGAATAATTTATTAATTTATCGATGCTTTAGCGAGGTTACTACTTTTGGATTATCCTAATGAAAACGATATGTGATAGAATCACCTACTGATAAAGTGATCATTGAAGAAATAATGAATCCACATGCTGAAGATAATCATGAGTCAAATGATAGTTCTGTTATACCAATAGTTTCTCATGAAGAGACATTTGAGGCACAATTTACTTTGAATAATTGTTTACTACAAAATGAAAAGAATTTATCAAATTTGGTGCATGCATTGCAAAATATCAAAGACAAAGTTAAATTTGGTCTAAATGCAAAAAAAAAACAGGCTACATTAAAGTCTTTTTTCAAGAAACAGCTAAAGTGCTCGAGATAATATAAATTTACAGCTGAAAAATTAATTTTTATATATTTTTAATTAAAAATATTACTTTATATATTCATAGGGACTTAAATGAATTAGAGAAAAGTTATTATGTTATGCATTAAGCGAGGTTGCCAGTAATATGAACTGGTTCCGAGTCGAAATTGGAAGAAAATATTACTTTAGCGAGGTTATTAATTTATCGAATATTCATTTATCGAGGTTTTACTGTAACCACAACTTATGCTCTTGTGGATGCTCACTTTGAACATTCACCACATATCTTCCTGGGAATGGTCCTGGAATAGTAAAGAGTGTATCAAGGAGATCTGTGTTGATTGAGTGTCTTCCAGTAGTGTTATGAAATTTGAACCACTCTAGTTCTTTTAACGCCTGAATTGGAATTTTGCACTTTCTGGGGTTCTAATGTATTGCATCACTGGTTTATTAACAACACTTTTTTATTTTCTCTTTTGGTTCAATTCTTCTGCTAAGGCATTCATGGCCTCTACCATAAGCATTTTATCTTGTTCCTAGAAGGCAAACATCAAATTGTCTAGCAAAATCTTCTGATGAAAAGCTAGTCCTGAGTCAGTTTGGAAGACTAACTCAGAGAAAGTGTTCAGCCAATATTTGAAGATGTTTACAAACCCTGTAGGAAAAATTCTGCTTTTTGGCAAAGCAGTAGTCTTCAACGTTCTTGATATACCTTTACCATATGTCGTTTGAGACGGGCTAGCCAATCCTTTACCCTGGAATTGGTTAACTAAGGCTAGTCTTTTAGGACATAACAAGAAATTTTAAGAACATTCTCAATAGACTCTTCCGATTATTCAGGTTCTTTTCCTGACCTCCTGCTCCTCGAATTCCGACTTTTGTTGCTCTTTTCGCTCCTTCAGAACATTGTTATTTCTCATGTTAAAGCATCTGAGAGATAGTTCATGTTTCTTGCAATTAATTCTACATCATAATCATATTGGTTGAGAAATAATTGATAATTTGTTAATCTTCCCCTATCAACAGTTTATCAAACTTGAAATTTTTGACATTTTGGGCACAATTTGTTCTCACAATGAATGGTTTCCCTAAAAAGGCAGAAGAATTTTTAATTGCCAGAATTGTTTTTTCCCTGTAGGATAATTTTTTATTTTGCAGAGTTGAACTTCCCACTGCAAAACTTAAAAAAAAATTATGTATTAGTGTCTGCCGCTCTTGCCAACACTACACCTACCCAGAAACTGTCATTAGTATCTGTCTGGAGAATGATCTCATCATTTTTTTTTCGATCAGGTTGATAGAGAAGAGGTAAATTTTTACAAATCTCTTTGATTTTCCTAACGACCTTTTTTTCTTCATCTATAAATTTTCCAAGCTCTCTTTGAGCTTGTTTTTGGGGACATTATTGTTAATCCAACAACTTTAGGAAGGAAGTCTCTTCCATAGTTAATGACTCCTAAAAATCTCTGTAGACTTTTAATGTCAGGGATTCTGTCTGAAAATTTTCATACATTCTCTAAGATATGAGGTTGAAGCTTGATCACTCAATTTCTTATGTTAATTCCTAGGAAGTCAATTTCATTTAGGACGAAAAAGACTTTCTTTTCTCCTAGAATGATTTCATGTTGAACTATGAGCTTGACTACCTCATAGAGATGATTCATGTGTTCTTCTTTGGTTTTTTAGAAGACTTATATATCGTCGATGTAGACAACACAAAAGTCCGCAACTTGTTTGAATATGTTGTCCATTTTTCTTTGAAAAATGGATGGAGCTTGTTTCAGCCCACTAGACATTACTAGCCATTCGTGGTATCCCTATGGTGCTCCGAAGGTAGTAAGGAGAATGTTATCAGGATTCATTTTTACTTGCCAGAATCTTTTGTATCAAACTTTGAGAACACTTTGGCTCCTCTGATCCTGTTGATTAGCACTCTTACCTGTGCTATTTGATAATCATCTTTTATGGTTTTCTTATTGACATCTCTATAGTCTATCACCATTCTTGCTTTTCCGCAGACTTCTTCCACATAATTTCTGACATGGAATGCTGGAGCGAGATGCGGACTATATGATGGTCTTATCAATCCCTTATCCAAAAGATCAACTATAACTTTTCTAAATTCTTTCTGATCTTCTTCCTTGTATTAAGGGATTATTTTTACATGACAGATCAAATTCATGTCATGCAGCTTGAGCTCACAGACCACGTATTGGGTCTTTTTTCTAGAATTTCAGAGGATTGATGTCAATATTTTGTTTTAACATCTCCTTGATGTCTCCAAGGTATGCATCTTCTGTTTCTCAAGCTTAGTCTTGAACTGCTTGAGATTATGCTCATGTATGAAGGTTGCTTCAGCTGCTTCTTCATCTTCTTCTTCATCCTCTGACGATGCCTCTATCATCAACTCTTCTTGTTGCTTATATTGCAATATCTTTTCATATTTTGGTGTATATCCACCACTATTCTGCTGTGATATTTGATATTGCTTTGTAAATCTTGAACCGACAACACCTTTTGCTTATTTTAGTCGCTCCGTCCAGAAGATCTTGTCATTCTTTTTGAAGCCCAGTAAATTCACTTCTGATTTTGATGAATGTTTATTGTAGAAGAAAATCATTGCCAATCAGTATATTTGAGTCTTGGGTTATTGATTGCCAAAACTCTTCAATTACAAAGGTTCCTCCTCCAATCGAGATTTGAACCTTTTTGGCAACTGTATTCATGAAGATTTGTCTTCCTTCTACACTCTTCTCAATTACACTTTTTTTGGATTAGTAATCCAGAGTTCTTCAGGTATAGCAAAAAAATTTGTTAGACTAAAGCCAGAACCAGTATCTACATAGGCATTTAGATGATACTTCTTGTATCATGGAAATTTTAATCCAATTTCCATGTAGTTGTTGCCTTGCACAAATATTATTTCAAAGAACCTTCTTTTTCTACTATTTTTGTGAAGGGATTGCATTGTTCATCTTCACAAGCTGGGCCTTCTGCAGATACTACTTCTTCATTTTCAATAATAGTTTCAAATTTTATTCTTTCTAGGTCTCTTTCTAGAATTTCATTTCTTTCTTTTATCTCGTAAAAGTAGTCTTCATATTCTTGTTCAATAATCTGATTTATTAAACTATTCTTTGTTTTTCTTCTTGCTTCAGCTATGAAGCATTCTTTATAATATGTCTCACTTGTCCCTTTACAAAACATGGGTAGACCTTCTTTCTTATAGCAATGACAATAGTCACATATAAATGATCCAGGATTGAATTTGTAAGAAGAAATCTTTTCTTACTTAGTGCTTTCTTCCCAATTTTTTATTTCAAGGAGATAAACCCCTATAGGTTCATATTCCTCTTCAGAATCTGTTTCTGATTTTTCTGACTATTTATCTTCTATCCAAGATAAATAAACAAATATATTATCATCTTCATCTTCTGAATAGACTACCTTGTAGCATTTCATATTTGCTATCTCTATGACCTCTTCATATTCTCTCAGAAGAGCTTTCAAACTTCACTTATCTTTCTTAGGACATTCGTTAGCATAGTGTCATTCGACCTTGCATAACAAACATCTGCATGTTCTCTTCTTTTCTGTTTCTTGAGAGGATCTTTTCTTCTTAAAGAATCTCTTTCTTGGGTTTTATCTTTCTCTTCTATAATCGAAGATTTTCTTGAATCTCTAATTCTTCCTTTCATTTCCTCTAAAACGTTTTTGGAAGTACTTTCCTTTAGTTTTTCTGCTTATTTTTGTTGCATCCCCAGTTGGTTGGGATTTCAGTGATTCTAGTGCAGAAATTGTCATATCTTTTAAGCTACTTCTTTGCAACTTTTGCTCTTATGTTTGCTTTGCATTGTTCTCACATCAGCTGCCTGATTCTTTCTGTAACTCCCCATACTAAAAGACTTTCTAAGGGTTTTTCTTCTATGCTCTCCCTCATGGTTGTCCTCCAAGGTTCAGAAAGCTTTCTATGCAAGAGATGTATTAGGTTGTTGTTTTCCAGATCTCCTATCGTACAGTAGTATTATTGGAATTCATTCAGATAATCTTCAAAATACTTCATGTTGCATATTTTGAAAGCATATATGCTGATTTTTTCTAACTCTTTAGCTTTGTCCCCAACATATGAGATATCTCCACATAATTGATCATAGATTGGAGTTGCAGAGGTGTATGAAGACTTCTCACTTTTGATTTTTTCCAACTATTCTTGTCCCCTGGTAGTTTGTTTGAAGGTAAAATAGAACTTTTTCGCCATTCCTATGAGGGTCGACTCATTGATTATTTGTAGATCAGTAGCTTCAAACTGTTAATAGGTAGTGCATGCTTCCATGAATAAGCTAGTAGCCCAATCATCTATGGCTTTCTTCTTGTCTAGAGATTTGTCTAGATCAAGCCATACACCAAATTGTGTAATTGATACTTTTGGTGTATTTTTTTGTGGAATGAATTTTGGGGAATTTATTTCCCTCTTTTTTCAGTAAGACCTTTCATGTTTAGAAGTTTTATATTTTCACTGATTTTGATGTTGGTGGTTAATTTCTATAACTCCTGAAGACTCCCCTTCCTTCATTTTTACTTCTTGATAAGGAAAAACTTTTCTTTCCTTTTTGAATGTGAAACTTTCGATCTCTTTGATCAATTATTCCAGACGAGATGGATCTTTGCACTTTTCTGCTTCTTCATAGAGTGGAAAGAGCTTATCTTCTTTTGGCTTTTTAGATTTTAGCATGCTGATATTTTTTTCTAATTCAGCATCTAAATCTTCTTCCATCACTGGGTAAGTTTCTTCCCTTATTGAAATTCTGGTACTTCTAGTACTATTTTCTCTAGAAGAGTTGCTTCTCCTGAATAATCTAGAATTTTCACCTCTCAAGCTTTCGAGGGATACATCACTATTTATGTGTTCTTCAAATTTTAGGTTAATGTCTATAGTTCTTCTATTTTCATAGACTGCTGCTCTTACACTTTCTAGATTTTCTTTGGGGCCAGACAATTTACATTCTAATGGAAAGGTTACCTCATCCCATATAACCTTATAATCTATTTCGAATAATTTTTTGGATTTGTGAGGAATCCAATAGTAAGACTAGGAATATTTGTTATTTGGTCTTTGGTTCTACTCTTGTGCTCATTAGTTTATAATAGATCTGATAAACCACAATAAGCTCTTGCATGTCGGCTTTCATTGAGGTGTCATTTATTTTGACTCTCAATCGAAAATAGTGGGTTGCATCAGTCAGGCTAGTTGAAAAGTTTGGGAAGAATTTGAAATATGCAACCAAGTTGCATAATGATGCTTGGAGAGTTCCCAATAGACTTTTCTGAAAATCAATCAGTTTATTGTCCTGTAAGACGCATAAGACTGAGCAATTTATGCCTTCTCTAGCCAGTAATTTTATGCCGACTTGGACTACTCCAATATGCATAAATTTGTAGTTTCTTTTTATGGCTTTAGCAACTTCCTCAGGTGTTATAAAAATGAGATATGTTTCTCCTATTGTTGCTAGAGTGGTGAATTCAAGGATTTTGAATTGATGGTTATCCAACATGTCAAAATTCCTTCTTTTGTAAATTTGATTGAATTCAAATTTTGGAATTGAAGAATTTCGAACATTTTCTTCAATTTTATTGAACTCAAATTCTTCAGAATTGAGCAGCTGTACTACTTTTTTTCTTTCCTAAGATGCTCAACATATTTATGTTACGAATATCTTCAGCTCTGGATTCTTGAAATCTGATGCTTGATAGATTTGTTATTGGATCCAAAAGAAACGACTTTGGTGAAGGGTTCCCTCTTGGAACTTTTAGTGATTTAAAGTCATTAATTTTCTTTATGACTGTTTGAGAGGTACTATTTCTTGACTTCTTATGTTCTCGAGCTATCTTTTGAACATAATCAAGGATCTTCATCTGTTGAAGATTTAGTTCCTCGATTTTACTATTAACCTTTGTTAATAGTTCTTTCTTGTTTTTCAGGTGATTTTGGATATAATCCATTTAGTTTCCAATTTCTGTAATTGGTTACTAATCTCCGGAAGTATCTCTAGATACTCTCTGTTTCTAGAAAATTCTGTTAAAGATTCTTGATGCGTTACATCAGGTAAATTTAATAGAGAAACTAGTTTCTCCATTATTTTCTCATAAGGTTTTTCCATCTTTGGGAATTGGTTGAGCTATAGTAAGCTCTGATACCAGTAAAAGTGATCTAACCAATAAGCTCAAATGGATAATTTATGTAAATAAAGCTCTGCTTTAGCTTTATCATGTTGTCAAGCAGCTATAAAAGAAGGTTGTTTAGCAATTTCAATATCAATTTTTTCCTGGTCTTGAGGACGAGACAATCTTTTTAATCTCTAGCAATTTAATTTTTTTATTTGTGTTGTCAGAGAAGTCCTTAATCCACTTAAGGTTTTTACTTAACTCTTGAGAAGCTGAAAAGTGAGAAATTTTAATATTAAGAAATACATGTTTACCTTCGAGTACTGATGATAGATTTTTAGCTCAAGTGTTAAAATAAACAATTTATAGGTCCACTACGCTTCAAAATTACATAATAATATGTAAAAGAAATTAAAATGGTATTTTGATAATTTTACCCCTTTCAGGTACCGTCTTGGGTAACAATGCTTATGTCTAGGATCCATCTGGGTAGTTTTGAAAGTTCAGGTATCCAAAAGTGCATTGGATGATAGTTGAGGTACCATTTGAAGATTTTTTCCCCCCATAAATTATAGCTCATCCTTGTTTTTTTTCTCGCAGGAAATTGGGCGCCGGTGAAAGCATTGCCGACGACTTATTTTTCAAGTCACCGGTAATGGCCTTCATCATTGCCTTGAGTCGCTGGTGATGATTGAGTCGCCGACAATGATGAAGGCCATTACCGGCGACTTGAGTCGCCGGCAATGAATGCTCCGCTGTGGCCGGAAAATGAGAACCATTGCCGGCGACTTTGGTCCAAGTCACCGGCAATGGTTGGAGAAATTTGTCAAAAAAAAGCCGGTTATGGATTGGGCCAAATTCCAGAACCTGCATTGAAAAACATAAACCGTACAAATACAAGTTCAACAGTACACACATAATTGTCCAACGTATAGTACAAATAGAAACAATACGAAAATAAACTACAACTACACGTCAGGGTCGAGGAACTCTCGGGTCAGGGTCGAAGAAATCCATGTAATCATTTGAACTCCGGTGGCTACCCTGGTTTTGCTGTGGCGGTGACTGTTGCGGTGGTGGATAACTGGGGAACACAGGGACCGGGGGAGGTGTAGGGAGCGGTTGTCCGGTAATCTGAGCCGCGTACATCGTCTGCATCTATGTGAACATTTGTGTCTGCTGCTGGACCATGAGTCGGTGTTGCTCGATCATCCCCCGGTACTCGGCATCTCTGACTGCCTGCTGCTCGGCCATCTGCCTCATCTCCTCCATCTGCCTCCTTTGCTTCTCCAACTCCCTCTGCGTCCTCTGAAGCTCCGCTGCTAGGTTACGACTAGAAGTTGAAGTTCTTAACCCTGTAGAGGATTCCGAAGTGTTCTTCAATACTCCTTCGCCCGCCGAGCCCATTCCCCTACAGTAGTAGGTATTCTTTCCAGTCCCGCACGCTTTTGCCATGATCTGAGCCACTATAGGGCGATCAAGCAGATCGATCTGAGAGACATACTGGGTCACTTTTTCCTCGGAGCAGTCAGGATGGTTTTTCCGAGCTATATTCATGATGACTTCTGTGGTCGCATCCTCCACTCTCGCCTAATTGAAAAGCGAATATGAATAACATATTATTTAACAAAATAAATTAATATCGAAAAATAGTTTTATTAACACATGCATATGTGAAGTACAAAATACAGAGGCGAAAGACTTACCGCTTCTTCAGGGCACTGCGGATAGAACTTCTGATGAATAAACACCAACGGGTTGACTTCTTGTTATTGCTGCGCCTTACTCGACCAACCCAAATAGTTGAGTGAACCTGCATGATGGGCCTTGGTGTTTTTCAATTTATTCTCCCGGTTCGTCTTGGAAATCGCCTTGTTTGATAAACATATGTAAAAAAATTAGTAACTAACTATTTCAATGTGATACGATACATTAGGGTTGTAAGATATATTCATGATGCATACCTTCGCTTTGGGGTGCTCGAAGTGGGCTACCAGCCACAGCCACTTGTACTCCCTAAACCGGAATTCGGTAGGGGTAGAACCTCGGCCTAGCTCCTTGTACTGTGTGTAATGTTTGGAAAGCTCGTTCTTCCACTCTTTATACCTATATTAACACTAGAAAAAAAAATTTAGAGATATTAAAACACTTGATAAACAAAAATCTAACTCGATATATACTCAAATAACTCGAATCACATCACCTGATATGTAGTTGACGCTCTACCCACGTGTGAATAAGGCATTCATCCACGTCAAACCACACCTGCAAGATGAATATATAAACGGTAAAATTAACTATTTATTCGGACTTAATTAATAAATGTAAAATGAAAATAGGATTTAACTCACACTCAGTGCATTATGCACTTGCATCTTCACGTAGAGAGGCACAGATTCCCAATCTGGCCAAAGCATTGGGACCTTGTCCCGCACAACGGCCCCGGCCATGCTGGCATACTTTCGTGTGGTGTCAAATGTCTCGATCACCTCACCATGCTCATTGGCCCTAATGAGCGTTTTCCTTCCCCCGGTGGCCTGCTCAAGTCTCTTCCCGGTGCAGGTGCCTCTAGTCCCTCTCTGTTTCCCAGTGCCATTAACGAAATTGCCTAATAATACAATGTCAACAAATTGATATCATTAATTGAACCTATTGTAAGTCTTAAGTAATAATTAAGTAATCAATCTTGTTAAATAAAATTTACCTACATCGTCCGTTTGCTGGTTGGTGCACCTCGCACTCCAAAGATACACGGGGTCGAACGGGATGAAGTTGTACGCTTCCTCCACGCTCAGGAACTCCGGCCGTCCTTCAATATAAATAGGCCTCCCCTATCATCGAATTCAGGGATTACAGGAATCTCGTCGGGCAAGAAGAGACCGGACGACGGAGATAGACTAGGCCTGGACGATGAGGCGCCAGCACCATCTGCATCAGATGATTCCCGTGAAACGAGAGTAGGCACCGGGCCAATAGGGGGCATTCAGATGGAGGGAGTTTCTGATGCCCCCGTTGACTGTCGCTCGTCTGTGGGTCTGCTGACAGAGGGTCTGCTGACTGAGCGTCTGCTGACTGAGGCTCGAGGCTGGACTGGGGGTTGCATGGATCCTGATCGTGCAGCTTCCTCCTCTCCTCGCGCAGCTAGCAACATTTGTGTGCGAGCATTCATAATTGGCCCACTACGCGTGTTGCTGACTGCGGCTGAGGAACCTTGACTGCTGCTCCCTCCACTGTTTTTAGTCCCTCTCCGTTTGATGCCTCCAAGCCAATTTGCCGCAAAACCTCCTGCACATCCAACAATTAGTCCTGGATTCGGTTCTATGAAAATTAAGGATGGAACCGTTTGGAACCGGAACCGTTTGCAACCGGAACCGTTCGGTTCCAAACGGTTCCGGTTTCAAACGATTCCGGTTCCAAACAGTTATCGGTTCCAACAATGAGTCCTGGATTCGGTTCTATGACAAATCGAAACCGGAACCGTTTGGAACCGGAACCGTTTGAACCCGGAACCGTTTGGAACCAGAACCGTTCAGTTTCAAACGGTTCCGGTTACAAACAGTTCCGGTTCCAAACGGTTCCGGTTCTGATTTTTCATAAAACCTAATCCAGGACTAATTGTTGGAACCGATAACAGTTTGGAACCGGAACCGTTTGTAACCGGAACCGTTTGGAATCGGTTCCGGTTCTAGCGGTTATCGATTCCAAACCAAACGGTTCCGGTTCCAAACGGTTCTAAATGCGGTTATAATATCGTACATTAAATTAAACATTAAACATTAAATTAAATTGCATCATATCATATCGATCATTACGAATATAATTATCAAAATATCAATTAATTATTACCCAAATGCTTATTTAACCAATTAATATACGACTACAAATATACCTTAAATTATCAACTATATCAATTAATCCAAATCACCTTAATATGCCCAACACCCTAAATTACCTTAAATTACCTATATCAATGAATCCAAACCCTAAATTAATTTGCCCACATATGCAACACCTTAAAAATACAATATAATTATGAACTATATATATCAATTAATCCACCCAAATCACCTTAAATTACCTAAATATTTTCCACATATATACATCACCTTAAATGATCAAAAATTATCAAAACTTAATTATATACATCACATATATACA
Organism: Geum urbanum; assembly: GCA_946800695.1. Taxonomy (NCBI): domain Eukaryota; kingdom Viridiplantae; phylum Streptophyta; class Magnoliopsida; order Rosales; family Rosaceae; genus Geum; species Geum urbanum. The sequence continues at coordinate 29,715,137 of OX327009.1, forward strand.
TATATACATCACCTTAATTAAATTTTCCACATATATACATCACATATATACATCACCTTAATTAAATTTTCCAAATTTTTTCCACATACATACATCACATATATACATCACCTTAAATTATCAAAAATTAAAACATCACCCAAAACTTAATTAATCAAGTTAATTAAAATGCATAAAAATAAAATTAAAATTAAAATTGAGAGAGAGAGAGAGAGAGAGAGAGAGAGAGGGAGGGAGAGGGAGCTAGGACTTGTCATGGTCGAGCTCGAAGTGGGCTTCCGGCGACGGAGGTGAGGGGATGAGGTAGAGGAGGAGGGGAGGAGGAGAGGAGGAGGGGAGGAGAGGTAGGGGAGATTTGGGGTTTTTGGTGTTTGTGTGGAGAGGGGAGAGGGGAGGAGAGATTTGAGGAGAGGAAATGTGGGGGGGGGGGGGGGGGGGGGAGGTGAGGAAGAGAGGGGGAGATTTTAGGGTTTGAGAGGAAAATGTGAAGAAATGAGGTGAGGGGAGGAGGAGCTGCCCGATCTGGAATATAAGCTACCATTGCCGGCGAGTTATGAGTTAACTCGTGGGCAATGTCATTACCTACGAGTTAACTCGTTGGTAATGACATTGCCCACGAGTTGATAAGCAACTCGTGGGTAATCTCATTACCCACGAGTTGATAACTCGTGGGTAATGACATTGCCCACGAGTTATCAACTCATTTGTAATGATAATGATTCCCGGAAAAAGAATTTCCGACTACAATTTTCGACTATAATTTCCGACTACAATTTCCGACTATAATTTCCGACTACAATTTCTGACTAGAATTGCCGACTATAATTTCCGACTACAATTTACGACTACAATTTCCGACTAGAATTTCCGACTATAATTTCCGACTATAATTTCCGACTACAATTTCCGACTACAATTTCCGACTACAATTGCCGACTATAATTTACGACTATAATTTCCGACTATAATTTCCTACTAGAATTTAGGACTAGAATTTAGGACTAGAATTTCCGACTATAATTTCCAACTATAATTTCCGACTATAATTAAAATACGTACATCATTAACGTACTAAGGATGATAATCGTAATCATCTTCATCACTTGAGTCTGACTCAGTTTCATAGGTAACCTCTGGCAATATGTGCCGCTCATCGTCATCTGAATCAGCGTCAACTTCATATGGATTAACATCGATAAGTTCTGCTCCAGTAATTCGAACTACACTCCCAGATCTCACATTATTAAGGCAAATTGTACATGATTCCGGAATGTCAAAAGCGTTCGGCTCTTGGTATGCAGTAACTTCCTCATCATCTGCGGTCTCACCAAGTGTGGCAGCACTGTATATGTTTCTATGAGCAACATGGTTAACCACCTTCCACTGGACTTTGTTCAGAAGATCGTCAAGGTAAAACACTTGTTTTACTGATGTGGCAAGAACGAAAGGGTCTTCTTTATACCAGCTTGTAGCAGTATTCACCGAAAATGTTCCGTACTGATCGGACCTTGTGTTCTCCGGGCTAGTATCAAACCATCTACACTTGAACAAATGCACTTTCATGCGGTTCCCATAAATTAGTTCAACAACTGAATGAATGACACCGTAATAGTCAACGACATCCTGCCCACTATGGACCATCACCCCACAATTCTGTGTTTTCAGTCGGTCGTCTCGATTTTCACATATAAATTTCACGCCATTGACCTGACACATCGAGTAAACTTTTGAAGCTATCGGCTTCATCGCCAGGACCCTCAATTCGTTTGACCACTCTGGGCAACCATCATTTGCTACATGGTTCATCTGAAAACGATAAGAAACCACACAAGAAATTATGAACATAGAAACCACAAAACCACGTACGTACACACATGCTATATAAGGATATAAAAAATAGATATATACACATATACCCTTACCCATTGACCAAAGTAGTTTGTAAACGTCTTGTTGTGGTAATCAACATTTCCGGCAATAGCAGGGCAGTGAAGATGATAGTTTTTCCAATATTGTACTTCTGGACAGTTAATCAGTACCGACCAGTGGGCAATGGCTACCTCATTTCCATCCAACTTGTACGACTTTGGCGAGCTTCCCTGTACTACCACGTCATTGGAGATGATAGAAAGGTTGAACTGGGGTTCATCTATCGGCATCTGTTGTTGGGGGTCCTCAAGCACTCCCAAATACACGTTGGTGTACGTTACACACTCGTGCGCAATATATGCTTCAGCGATACACCCTTCAGGTGCAGATTTATTCTTCACATAGTCCTTGTAGGCTCCTAATTGTTTACAAGTTAACAACTGCATGTTATGATACTTAAAAATTAAGAATTTACATATAAAAACCAAATGTATGAATCATTTGTACCTTTCCATGGGATACATCCAAGTGTAGTGTACGAGACCGGTAAGCAACAAGTGTTCGGGAAGATGGATCATTAGGTGAGGCATGATGTCGAAAAAATTTGGGGGAAATATCCTCTCAAGCTTGCACATGATAAAAATGATGTCATCTTGCATCTCCCTGAGATATGATTTTTTAACTTCCCTAGTGCATAACTTCTGAAACAATCTTGACAAGGCCACCAACGGCTCCACCACCTCTTTGGGCAGGTACCCTCGAATGAAAATAGGGAAAATGCGTTGAAGCAGTACATGGCAGTCATGACTCTTTAATCCGTACATCTTATTGTCCCGGAAGTTAACACACCTGCTTATATTTCCTGCATAGCTATAAGGATACCTGCATATATATATATAGCCATAGGCAACAATTATATTTCTCGCATATAACCATATATAAGTAAAAATTTAAGGCCAATTTCCTGCATAGCCTTAAGAATATATACCTGACATTACTCAGCCACCCAAAAATTTCATGCTTATGCTTCGGCTTGACGGTGTAAGGAGCTTGCGGCATTTTTCTCTTACCATCTCTTAACCACAAATGTTTCCGCAGCCCCATAGCTTTCAGATCAATGCGTGCCTTAAGGATGTCTTTTGTTTTCCCCTCCAAGTTAAGAACTGTGCCCACCACACTTTCACACACATTCTTCTCTATGTGCATGACTTCTAGGTAGTGTCTGATAGGCAACCTGGGCCAGTAGGGGAGTTCCCAGAATATGCTCTTGTGTGTCCAAAACTTATACCTTTCGGGCTTGTCTGGAATTGACGCCACTATCTCAGGATGATTGCTCAGCTGGCCAAAATCATATTCATTCAACACTTCCAAAATTTCATCCCCTGTCCATCGCCTGGGTGCCACACCTGTTTCCACAGTCTCATCAAATGCGTCTGGATCCTGCCTAAATGGGTGATCATATGGAAGCCAACAACGGTGACGCATCTGAACAATTTTACTGCAATGAGGACTGCAACAATCAACTGTCATGCACTCTGAACAAGCCTTGTAACCCTTGGTTACATTGCCCGACAACATACCGCGGGCAGGAAAATCACTGATAGTGCCAACAAGCATGGCATGCATATGGAACATCTCATTTTTGAACCTATCGTAAGTGGGGTGACCACAATCACTCAGGTACTTAAGCTCCTCAATCAAAGGCCTCAAATACACATTGAGACACTTTCCTGGATAACCCGGGCCCGGAATTAACAGAGTGAGCATATTGTATTCCTTCTTCATGCACATCCATGGTGGAAGATTGTACGGTACCAAAATAACTGGCCATATACTGTATTGAAGACTCATGTTGCCAAAAGGGTTGAATCCATCAGATGAGAGCCCTAGCCAAACATTTCGGACCTCTGCTGCAAAATGATCAAACTCCCTGACCATGTGCTTCCAAGCCTCTCCGTTGGAATGGTGTATAAGGGTGTCATCGTCAGGCAAATTCCTCTCAGCCCACCATCTCATAGCTTCGGCCGTGAAAGCACACATGAACAACCGCTCCAGCCTATCAATAAGCGGGAAATATCGAAGTATCTTCACAGCTTTCTTGTTGCCTATAGAAGTCAACTTATACCTTTCTGTAAAACATACCAAGCAGGCTTCAAGGTCTTCAAGATCTTTTCCCCAGAAGAGAATACAATCATATCCGTATGCATGGATTTTGATGTAGGAAAGCCCAAGATCTTTCAGGATATGTCGCACCTTATGATGAGTGGTAGGAAGACGATGACCGGGTGGCAGTAGTGAAGCAGTCCACTTCAGCCAAGAATCAACAGCTTTGACAGACATTTTGTTCTCCATTTTGAGCTGCATCACTCCCATGACACTTTCAAGAACAGTCTTACTACAACCGTCGTACAATGGAGTCTGTTGCAATGCAATCAGGTTATTGTACTTGTCTATACCGCTTGTGTTGACATGAGCTCCAGATAATGGCTCGACTGGCTCAATATGGGGGAAACCCTGCACGATGGGAGAGACATTTGGTGCTTGATCAGCAAATACACCGCTCTCATGAGGAAACATATCATTGATTAACACCGATGTTGGATCATAGGATGGACTGCCCCTCTCAGCAAAATGTCCATGATCATAGCATGGACTGGCCCTCTCACCAAATTGTCCATGATCATGCGGACCCGCTAACGATGTTTCACCCTGATAAATTCAACAAGTGTACTTATCCCAAAACCCGTATTTACTCAGGTACTTCTGGACTTTATCAATGGGAAAACGAAATCGATCGCTGCGACACTTACATTCTTTACTACAACCCTCGTACAACGGAGTCTGTTGCAATGCAATCAGGTTGTTGTACTTGTCCATACCGCTTATGTTGACATGAGCTCCAGGTAATGGCTCGACTGGCTCAATATGGAGGAAACCCTACACGACGGGAGGGACATTTGGTGCTTGATCAGCAAATACACCGCTCTCATGAGGAAACATATCATTGATTAACATCGATGTTGGATCATAAGATGGACTGCCCTTCTTAGCAAAATGTCCATGATCATAGCATGGACTGGCCCTCTCACCAAATTTTCCATGATCATGCGGACCCGCTAACGATGTTTCACCGTGATAAATCCAACAAGTGTACTTATCCCAAAACCCGTATTTACTCAGGTGCTTCTGGACTTTATCAATGGGAAAACGAAATCGATCGTTGCGACACTTACATTCTTTACATGGGCAATAATGAAGTGTAGTGTCTCCACAATTAGCCTTCACAAAATTCACAAAACTCCTAATTCCCTGGTGATATCTCACATCCCATCTTTCGAGGCTCATCCAACTCTTGTCCATCCTGAAAATTCTAACAATATTACGTACTATAAATATCTATATATACACATTCACTACTAATTAATTAATAAATCATCATTAATTACATTCGAATTCATCCGATTAATTAACAAAATTCGACCCATGCATGCATATAAATTAAAAAATATATATATATATACCAACAATTCACAATTACAAATTAACATGCATGTATATATATTAACATATTAACAATTAATATTCACAAAATTATTTTCTATCCATACATATATATATACACAAATTAACATATTTTCATCGAAATAATCTCAAATCCACTCAAAATCAACCGTCAATCACTCGAAATCAACAATATATCCACTCTATTTGCGTATCAAACCAATAATCGATATCTCAACTCTAAATCAACACATGCATATATATATATATATATATCGATCTAATTAAATCAACACACATATATATACATACGTATACACGTACCTATATATAGCTTCCCGAGTGAGTTTTCGACGCCTTTTGACAATACCCAAGGATTTCAGAGCGTTTTCCTTTTTTCGATTTCACCGGATTTTTTTCTATCCAAATGAATGAGCTGCTGCGATCTGCATCTGATATAAGAGGTATTTTCGGCGATTCATTAAATCGCCGGAAATGGAGTTATTGCCGGCGAAATTCCGGCCAAAAATCGCCGGAAATGCTTCAAACCATTGCCGGCGACGGAATAGATCGCCGGCAATAGTATTTTACATTGCCGGCGACTTTTCAAACTTTTGCCAGCGACGGAGCAAGTCGCCGGCAATAATAAGCATTGCCGGCGACTTCCCCGGTCGCCGGCCTTGTTTTTTTAAAAATCGCCGGCAATGGTACTTAATGTGGTAGTGAATCGTTTTGGCTCATACATTGAAACTTAGGGGGTGTATTGTATTTGGATTTTTTAGGTGTTTTATGTACTTTTAAGGTTGCTAAAAGTCCAAGGGTATTGAATCAGAATATATTAAGACATTTGAAAAGTTCATGAAAGTCATGAGGTATTCAATTTGAATTTCTATATAGAGATTTTAAGTCCATGAAAATCCTGGAGTATTCAAAAAATCTATGAATTCTATGGAATTATTAAATACTGGATTCTTGTGGTTTTTATGCTTAAATTATAACTACAAAATTCTAATACAAATCCGACCTCCAAACCAAAGTTTTTCAGGTACTTTCATTTTCTCTCATCTTTTTTTGTTGCAACTTGGTTCTTAATCATATTAATTTGCTTCTTCACTATAAACATTATGAAATATTTTTTTTAAAAAAAACTCTACTTTATATCATGCATCATAATTAAGCTCTATACTTGTGTGCTCTTCTTTTGTTATTAGAAACCAATTGACTTTGACAGTCACCGATCATCATTGATTTTTTTTATGTTGTTGTCTTTTTTTTACACAATAAAATAGTCAGTTACTATTTGAAGAAGTGAATAACATTTCCTAAATAAAAAGAAAGAACGAGATACAAAGTTCCAAAAAATTGTGAAACCCTCTTTGCGAAGCATCCATAATGAAGCAAATGGCATGGTTAATAGAATGGTGTGTCATGCTAGTACGTCTTATATAGACGAGATATGGTTTGCTGATAGTCCTATTAAACGCTTCTTCACTGTCTAGGTTACTTTCTTAGGTGAAATGTAGAATGTCGTTGGATCTAAGCAAAATAAGTGTATTTAAGGTGCGTTAATCTGGGATTCATCCGCGGGGCAAGCAAAGGCATAGTGTCCCCTCTGGTGTATTCTACTACTCATATCAATAATAATAATGATGAATATGGCTCAACTAATTAGGGGTGGATTCGGTAGTGAAACTGACAAAATTTTCTCATACTGCTTACCGATTGACGACATTCGGTTACCCTAAATCTTCAACCAAAACCGAGCCATATTCTTCGGTAACCGAAAAATGGCAACTGAGAATTCGGTTGTTAAACCGACTCCTGAGATGAACCATGAAGACAAAATATTTTAGTGTGAAGGAAGCATATCTGTAAAGTCTAAAAGGTGATGGTGGTGGGTTTGGAAGTTTACTAATTGAGTTCGTCGGAAAAAAATCCGATCTTGAAATATGGTGACAAGATTGAGAGAATAAAGAAAAAAGGAGGAACTGAGGAAGAGGACGAAATGATTGAAATACATATGAGGAAAACAGTAAGATTGTAACTCTTGAATCTGCAAAAGGAGGAAAAAATTTGAGAATGGTGTCTATGAACTCTGGAAGCAGCGAGAAAAAATATGGAATCTAGGAATAGATGGGTGGGTCCGAATTATGAACAAAATCCTACTGATATGATATATACAATTCGTTTGGTATTATAAAAAGTGTGCAATGTAGTGTGGTGAAACCCTCTTTGCCCATAAATAATTTGTCGGAAAAATTGGTCTTTGTGTTCATGAGGTGAGGCGTGACGTTCCTTTACTATATACGACATTAAAGGACTGAGAGCCCTTTGGGTAATTGAAGCTAACCCTCTTTTCCCATAAATAATTCGTCGGAAAAAATTGGTGTGACACCCGTCCCAAAAATTTTCTTTTTATGATTTATTTAAGGTTAATCGAGAAAAGTAGTTAGTTTCTTCGTCGTCGGTAAATATTGAGAACTTTTAGTTTACTTTTTATCAGATTTTCTAAGTTGGTTGACTTCGGGTGGAAGTTGTAGAAATTGTCAAAACGAGTCCGTAAACGGGAAGAATACCGAAAACGGACTTATGACAAGAAAGTTATGATGAACAGAAGTTCATCGGAAATATAATAGTCATGAATGGACAAGTATAAATAGGACTTTCTATTTCGAGAAATCATATTGAAGAAAGTCGTAGAGTTTATCGAGACGAGTTCGTAGCCACGTCAAGTGTTAAAATAGGAATTACGATGAAGAAGTTATGGTCAGCGAAAGTTTTGCACGATTTTACGAAATTCGTTAGTTGTAATTTACACATATAAATAGGACTTTCTGAAAATGGAAAGTCAGACTTTCCATTTTGGGTCAACGTGACTAAGCTTGTTGACCAAAAAGCACCGGCGAATTGCTTCTAGCGGTGCAGCACCTTTTGACCACCATAAGGACCGATTCCGGTCAGAATCGAACCGCCTCATCTCCCTCTTTCTTTTTCTGGCTTTATATCCGGCAATGGAGCATGGTGGAGGATGAATCTATGGAACTTTTTTAGGGATTTCGGCAATTCGGGTCACCGTCGCCGGTGACGATTAAGGTATATTTCAAATCCTTGTGATGTGTGGAATGTATTGGGTGTTGAGTTTTTGGGTTTGCAGGTGTGATTAAGGTGAATCAACGTGATTTCCGAACAAAAATCACCGCCGGATCGTCATCGATGGTGACGGTGGTTAACGGCGACGATAGGCGCCATGGGGTTAGGAGTTTTGTAGCCCACTCTCATGGGAGTCTAACCCGACCGGCCTCGAACTCCAACGTGGCTCGACGACGCTGAAATCAGAATTTGTAATTTTCCAGTCAATTAGGTTTCGGGTCGATTTTGGACCGGTTGCCGTCGAATTGGTCGTGACCATAGTTGAACAGGTTGTTGAACTTGTTGAGAGGAAGGGTTTGGTGTTCGGGTTGCCAGGAAAAGTCGCCGCCGTCGACAATGGTTCACGGCAGTGCTCCGGAGAATATGAATTTAGACAAAAGATTTATGTTATTTTACTCGTAATCGCATACTGATCGCAATGATGAGGTTATTAAATTCATTGGACGTAATTTGGTTTGAACTTGGGAATTAATTGGACATTAATTAAACTTTTTTACAATTTTATTTTTCAGCCGAGTAATACGTCGATTCGACCTTAAGTCGCACAACGTTTGAGGAACGTATTGAAACTTTCAAAGAGAATTAAGGGTTCACAAATTAGAATTGGGTTTATACTTGTGAGAAGTTTGGAAAGCATGATATTCGAGAATGCGAGGTTCTTAACGATAATGCTCGTCGGTGAACGAGTTTAGATATTCAATATTATTTTCGACAATTAGTTATTAAATGTTAATCGTTGTTTCAGGATGATGTATTAGCAGCTAGTGGTAGACGTATAGAAACGCTGACTGACAGGCTTCGATTTGGTGAAAATTACGACACAGTATTGTGAGTGGATACTTTATTTTCACTATTGATTTGCGAGTCTACGATTATGCATTTGCATGGAGGCATATATGATTTAGTTTTACACAGAGCATAGTACAGTTGATGCATCGATGCACTGACTTCTCGGGTGATCTCCGAGACCCTCCGGGAGGGATAGGACAAACACCTGACCCGTGATTTACACAATACCCAAGAGGGTCAGGACAAACACCTGATATGGACATTCTTGTAACTTTGAGGAAAATGTATTCAAGTTACTGCCTCCACACATTACACAGTACGCAGGAGGGTTAGGAGAAACACCTGACTTGGGCTTTGTACTCGCATCATTTTTATGTACATTTATAGTGAAAGACATATTATTTATAGTTTTTAGTTTAAAGTGAAATATTATTTTCGTCTACTCACTCTGACAGTTTTATTATTTTATATGTTTTTCCCTGAGTTTTTTGGGTTAAATTACCTAGTTTGCATAGTTCATTTGAGGTCGAGTGCACACACAGTTTATGGCATAGTAGTATTTACTGTATGATCTAAGGTTGATCATGCGAGTTAGTATTTTACTTTACATAGTCAGCTTAATTTGTCTAGTTTCTCTGATGTCGAAATCCGTTGTACATCTTATATATTTTAATAATAAATCAATATGTGGGAAATTCCTTTACTTCGTGAAATTTGAGTTTTAGATCTCCAGTTCAATTCTTGTTTAATTTGAGCAAATACTTTAATTAGTAAAATCTTTAGGGTCTAATTTTGATTTAAGTAACTAAATCGAAATCAAGTTATTTCAATTAATCTTTGTGTTCTTGAGGTGGGGAGTGACGTTCCTTTACTATATACGACATTAAAGGACTGAGAGCCCTTTGGGTAATTGAAGCTAGTGTTGTTTGATCTGCAAGGCAAAAAGAGGACCTATAATGTAGGCGGGCATGATACTGAATGGTTGGTCATTTCGGGTAAAAGTGTAAAACCGTAAAAGTTACAGAATAAAATCAAGGACACGTGAAGGACCAAAAAGCAATAGCTTTGTTATCAAATTTACTATATCACATTTGTGGCGGCAGTGTTCATTTCGCGCCGAGCGGAGTCGAGCCGAGCAGTTTTTGTGAAATTACAGTTCTGGCCTTTCTTATGAAAGTTGTTATGTCGCCTCCATCACGACCACGTGTATTCTTTCTTTCCTCTCCTCTCTCATCGTTTTCCCTCCATCTCCATCTCTCATTGCTTTCGCCTTCGCTCTCTTCGTTCCCTCACCTTCGTCACGGGTGAGCCTCAGTTCTTGGTTTAGGGTTTTTCAATCTATGATTTGCTTGGTTCGATTTGATTGCCTGTTTGGTTGTTAAATTAAACTCAGGAAATTGATTTGGGATTCATTTTGGTTACGATTATCTGTTTAGGGCAAACACTGGTTTGGGATGGGTTCTGTGAATTTGCTTTTAATTAAATGGGTTTGTGCATTAGATTATCTTCAAATTGTAGTAGACTACATTGGTGTTAATTAAATGGGTTTGTGATTTTGGTCTTGATAAGATTCGGATTCCCCTTAGCGTTGGCAGCAAGACTGAAAGTTTTGGGTTTGTTTTATTTGGTGTGCGTTGGCCGATGTGAAATTTGGGGGAAGACAAGGAGAAGCAATTCTGTGAATTTACCACATGAATTAGAATTTGAGACTTTGTTGTGTGGAAATCGAAGGTTTCAAATTTTAGACTAATTAGGCTTTGGTATCTTCTTCAGTAAGCTGTACAATTAAGACCCATTCAGCATACTATGTGATATATCAATAAGATGGGTTTGGATCAGATGTTTACAGTTGCTGTAGCATTAGGCAGCTTCAGAAACTAAAGTCATTGGTGTTTAGTTAGTTTGATTTGCTTAGTTTTTGGTCATCCATGCATGGACTTTTAAAGGAGATTGTATGTTTGCTTAGTTTGATTTTTGCTGATTCGGGAGTGCATTTGTTTGAAAATATGCTTTCTCTAATCCCCACAAGAAGAAGAACATACGAGAGCAAAAAAAAATAACTGACAACCACCTTGAAGAACATGCTCGGAAATGTTTTACCAGAAAGATGGAAACTAAGAACAACAAATATATCATATGCTTCCATATTTCTAACAATACAATTGACCCAAGGTGGTTTTCAGGACTGAAGAAAAGGTTATTTCTGGACCCGACCATTTTTGTACCACAGCATATGTAAATAGAGTTATGTAATGCATGTCGTACACGCTGTTGTGTCGAAACATGAGACTCAAAGTGGTTTTGGGGACTCTAGAAACGCCGTGGTTTACCAACTGACCATTGTTGTACAACAACGTTTGTAAATATGTTTCACATAGTTATGCAATATATGCAGTAAACGTTGTTCTGTTCAAACATAACTTAACATAGATATGTAATATATGTTGTAAACGTTGTTGTAATGTAAATTATGCATGTTCTACTCTAAATCCTTTATGTTTGTATATCTGCTGTAACAGATGCAGTTTTTGAAATTTACTATTTGAAGTAATTAGCTGCTTTGGAACTATGTGTTGAATAAGCACTTCATGACTCGAGCAAAATTCTCTTTGCCAACCAGAAGCAGCTGTAGCAATGACTAGTGCTGATGTGATTCCATTGAATTCTACTACTCAAGCATTCTCAAGTGCTAGCAAAAACACATCAATTCGATTCAAACTACAAACTTGAGGGAAAGCAAACTCCATTTGTTGGTGTCAAATTAATAAACAAAGTTCTAGAAACACTAGCAAGCTAACCCTTCATCAAGTCGATCTAAGTAGAGAACATATATATATATATATAAAGTACATCCATGGAAGAAAGAGAAACTTGCAATGCTATATACTAGCTTAACCCAATTGGTCCTCAAAATCCTCAATCCTAAACAAGCACATATAAAGAAGAGGCTTAATTAACAACACTAGAACCCTCCTTCAAAAACTTCCCAATATGAGAACCAAGCTGCTCTATCTCCTTATCACTCTCACTAAACCCAACACAATCCCTCGCATCAAAAACCTCAAGCTCCTTACACCCTTGAATCAACTTAATAAGCACACCCTTCTCAATCTCCGACCTCCTAAGACACAAGTACTTAAGCCTCGGCACGAACTTGACAATGTCAGAAGCCAAATCAGAATGAACCGAACCACCACATATCTCCAAACCCCGAAAATCTTTACAGTGTTTGCTTACGTGTTCTAGTACCTCTTTCATGGCATTCATATAACATTTGACGATTCCGGGCAGTTTGAGAAACTGGGCCTCTCCTCGGCTACGATCAATGACGAATCTGATGAACTTGGAAACAGAGAAACGACTCCATGGAATGTCGAACTCGCGGGCGAATCTTCTGGTGAAGTAGTCGAAGCTGTGGTCGTCGTCGGCGTCGGAAGTGGTGAAGTGGAAAGTCCAGGGATGGAGGGGAGTGTTGTTTGGGATTTGGGTAGGGAAGGAGATTTGTTTGAAGCAACGAGGAGAGAGAGTTGTGGTGTGCCATGATTTGCAGACGAAAGGGACGGAGAGGAGGAGTGACTCGGTTCCGACACGCTCGAAGATGTTGAGTAGGCAGTCTTGGTCTAAGTCGTCCCAACAACATCTCCGATCAGCCATGGTTGGTTGTTGGTCTTGGTTTTGGTGATGGGAATTGGGAAAGTGATCAAAGACAGAAAGCTTTGGCTATCTTTGTGTCTGGGTTTGGGTTTTTAAACTCTGATGGAAAGAAAGCGTGTAGTATCAAATTATTAATGGCTTCTGTTGGGAACCTTTAATGGGTTAATGTTTTTTTCTTGTAAAATGACTCAAAATCAGACCGTTAATCATTCTATTATCAATTTTTAAAATTATCACCGAGAGCATCTTCTCATAAAAGTTTTTTATTATCTTTTTAAATTTTTTATCTTTATTATTATAGAAGACGAAAACATAAAATTTCTTGGCAACTCTAATGTTTCCCTCATTGAAGCTCAAGCCCTCAGTCAAAGTTTTATGCATGGCGTGGAAGCTGGATATGACAACATCATCATCGAATTGAAGGGAATTCCTTTCTCATTATTAACTATGTCAACAATATTTAGAAACCACCTTAAAAGCTAAATGCAATCATCAAGGACATCCAACACTTGGCTGAGAAGTTCAACATCAAATTTCAACATATTTAACGAGAAGCTAATTATGTGGTTAATAAGCTTGCTCAACTTGAGCATGGTTCTAGAGGTAACAAAATCTTGCATAACACTCTTCCTCGTAATGTTGCTAGGTTCCAATTGTTTGATAGGGTTGGTACTGGATGCCCTAAAGGCTCCTCTTTGTAATTTTCTTTTCTTAGCAAATAATAATAATAATAATAAAATCTCTAAAATAAAACTACCATAACTCCAACGCTCCTCTATATAGTTCTCTAAACTTTAATATTTTTATCTATAATTTAATGATTCTAATATAAAGTATATTTGTTTATTAAGTTTGTATTTAATTAAGCCATAAGATGTATTAAATTTGATGAAAGAAAATGACAAATATGGAGAAAAGATGAAGAAAGAGAGAGAAAACATATGAAAGCATTAAATTTTAGAGGTTTATAGATATACAAATTTTGAGTTTTCTATAGATATAGGGATTCTCCATGTACTTTTTTCATTTTTTGTAGAATACAAGAAGCTATACAAGAGATGTTGGAGCTGAAAATGAGTGTTTTTTCCTCTAAAAATGAAATTTTTTGTTAGTTTACAAGAGCTGTTGGAGATGCTCTAATAATGGTATGATTTAGGTGAACCTGGTTCAACTTGAACCAGTCTCAATTTTACCGTTCAGATCGTATAAAAGGTTGATATTTCTAGCTACTTTTCAGAATTTTGTCTTTATTCAAAGTGAATTCAGTTCAAACTGCTCCAAAATAACGTTTTTGAGTAAATTTTATAAATAAATAAATAAGCAAAGAAAGAAATAGTACAAGCAAACCCGTGGACAAGTTTGGTCTTTGACTGTTGAGATAAAGATTCATTATTATATCTATACTGTTAATGGATAGAATTAGGGTAAACTTGGTTCATCGTGAATTAGCCTTAATCGCACCGTTTATGACGTCAAGTACCTTGCGGGCATGACATAATGACTTTTGCCTTTACTCATGACCATGACATAGTCAAACACCAATTAAGTTTGCATAATTTAGTATGAGATTCCATACTATATTACATTTAGATTTTTTTTTTAGATGAAGCGGTAAAAATTTATTAGGTCTGATAAGTTACAAGGGAGATATCAATTATCGGTCTGATGGAAAGAACTCTCTAACGTAACCCATACTATTACATGCTTAGCACAAGTACCGTTACATAACTAGACGGGCTACACGTAAGGAAAATGACTAAAAAAAATTTGGGCTACACATCTTATCTAGCTATGCATCCCAAATTATAGCAACAAAAGAAGTCGTTTTTCAGCTTGCTTCTTCACGAGAGCGACTGGATCTAATGTCACCTTCTTCTACGGGGACTCATATTTGGTCACCCCTGCTATGCGGTCACTCACTGCCTGTTATGAGGTTGTGTCTGGTGTTGGAGTCTCCTCCCTAGTCCCTTTCTTTCCTCCCAAGACAGGATGTTCTACAGTCGGCTGAGACTCAACGTCTACATGTGAAGACACCATACCTGTATGTAGAGATACCCCATCTACATGTGACACTTGTTTGGTACGGCATCATTCAAGTATGATAATAGGAACCATAGCCTTAGAGGCTCCACGTTTGGCCTGTTGAGCCATAAGGTTTGCCCTTGTTGGGCCTAATTATGGAATACAAGGTAAACCTGAGGGCACATTTAGATCTTATTCATGTATCTGATTTAAAGATAGAGGGAATGACAGATAAGGACATTTTAAAAGATACTTTACATTCCAGGACATTTTTTTACTGGAAAAGACTCTAATGCCCTTATTATATTATACAAAAACTCTATCTTTAAACGAAAAGTTTGACGAAGTTTTCCAGCTGTTTAACGGAAACTTCGTCCTCATGCTCCTTCTCCATGTGCTCTTTCATTATCTGAATAATCATATTTCCATCATATTTTCTATATTGTGTTATTCAAGATCAGAGAAATCTAGTTCAACATCGGATAAGTTTAGCCAGTGGTTGGCTTCATCTTTATCTCCTTAGAGCATTGTTATCCTTGCTGCCTCTTATGCTCGAAAATGTTTATGAACAACTTTAGTGGATAAGCTAATGCGAAAGTGACGATCATCTCTTTTTAATTTTCTGGTCATTCTTGTGGAGTAAAAGCTATAGTCTTTACCTTGCTTGACCAGGTTAAGATATCTATCTTCTCAGAGTTCATGGTAAACCATTTGTGCTCCTCTATATATCTTAATGCCTTCAGGATTGGGTATTTTAGTAACATTTGGTCAAGTTGGTCTAGGTACATAGATGGCTTGGTCCATAACAATATTATGTTGGGCTGGATCATGGCTCAAATTAGTGCTAAATCTTGCTGGTGGAATACTGTTAATATTTAGAAGAAGACTTCCTTGTAGAGTTTCAAAGTAATGTATTATGCTCTCTCTAAAATTGCTCGAAAATGACTCTATGATTACTCCCGCTCATGTTAAGATGTACTAGAAAACTATTTTCCAACAAGAGTCCTGGAGTAAGAGAATAAACTACTCCTTCATGCTCAAAATGTAGTTCTTGGTAGGTTGTCATATCCATGTTTGCTAGAAGAATTTGATACTTAATTTTTTCATTAGAATGGTGATGCTATGCTTTGCTAAAAATGCTCATTCCAGGTTGGAGATTCTCTCTTATATCAAAGAGAAACCTTTGGATTGCTCTTTGTAAAGGAAAAAACTTTGATTGTTGGTAGAGAAAAAACACGTATTTGCTTCATGACCACAAAATAGCTCAATTATAAGAACACGCAGAGAATATGTGCTCAATTTTGGATGAAGTATTCCTTGCTGCTTATTTATAAGATTAATTGCTAAGGGATTATGCTGAGGAATGTATCTATGTGTGTTCACTGCTCTGTAAACTCTAATTGCTCTTGAAGTTGTGCATAATTAAGATGAATTTTTTTATGTAGTTTGATCAATCTTTCATGGCGTTGTTCCAAAGTAGAAAGTTTGCCTACTGATGCATTACGCTCAAAAGATAGTAAGACATAACTTTCTTGTAAAAGTTGGAGTTGCTTATTAAGATTGTCCACTATTGGGTTATTTTCTGTAAACTCATTTTCTAATGCTCGTACAAATTTCTCAATTGCTACATTCATTTGTGGAGGTTGGTTTCTTAGGTTCCAAAAGTTATCGAGTAATACATTTTGCTTCGGCTAAATTTGTTGCCAAGAGTTATATCGATTTTCAGGCTTTATGACTTCCCGGACATGGATATTTCCATATATGTGAGTTTGTATCACGAGTCTTATGGATGCCCTTGTTGGTATGATCATGCTCAAAGTGTTTAGAGGAATGCTCCATGGCCTAGCCTTATAGGATTTGAAGAAGATGCTTATCTTTGATTCATTTCTGCAAAGTTATTCAAAGAATTAGTCTAGATAATATACCTGCTAAAGTATTATCACTTCCTTTAATATGCTCAAAATATGGTTTAAAGCCATTGTCAGTAATTGCATCTATGAAATTAACCCATCTACGTGCTGTTTGTCTATAGCTACTAATTTTATTATAATGAGAAACAATATTTTGAAAATTAAACACTTCATTGTGTAAGAATAAAGAAAATGCTTCAAGCATTTGGCAGATGAGAAGTCACACGAGCCTCTCTTCTCTTCCATCTCTCTCGTCCGGCGATGGCCGCACTTGGGCGGGTCGTTCTCGGCCTTGTCTTTGTTGCGTTGGTTTGTTTCCGGACGGGATTTCAATGCCCAGGCAGGCTTTAGGGTTTGGTTGGTTTGCTGGTTCCGGCAGGTTCTTAGCTTGGCGCTTCGGGTGGTGGTGTGGTCTCTCTTGTGGCCAATAATGAGCGGTGGAGGGTAGTTCTTCTCGGCGCCAGTTTTGGGTCGTGCTTTGGATCGGGTCTCTACTGGCGGGGACGTGGTTTCCGGTCTTCCCAGTATGTTATGAATGTGAATGGGTCAGATGTATATCCGCCTCTACTGTTTGCTTGAGTCACAATGTATATTAGACTCCCTAACAGACCACTCTATCCTAATACTAAATTATTCCACTACGAACAACAATGAGCAACGTTCTAACTAGAATGATAATAAAAAACATTATAGACACAACGGTTTTCATATTATGAGAAATTCAATCAGGAAAAGTTTGAATGTACTAAATATACCAAGATCAAACCATTAGTTTCGATAATGATCGAGGAGGTATTGAATGTGAGACCTCAGTGGCAGATCGAACTCAAGTGTGACACCCTGAATTTCAAGAGGGTTCTTCTCAAAATGAAGTTCAAATGGCTGTTTTCCGGCAAAGACCATGAAACCTGAGTGAGACATTTATTCGAACAGTTAGTGAGCATGAATTCAAAAAGGCAAATGCTTCGGGTTTCGGTGATCGCTATACCTGATAGATCATCTTGCGCACGAACCAAAATAACTTCTGAGTTCTGAGTGAGATGTTCATGTGTTGCGCATGGTTAACTGTTGAAGCAAGATGATAGCTAGAAACCATTGCGCATGGTTAACAGATGCATCAGCAAAATCGCAATTCCTAAACTCCATTCATATCTTCCATGAGTGCAATTACGAGGGAAAAGGAAAAGTCGGTCCGTCTTTAAAAACAGAGTCCTCCAGTGGCTTGTTCGGCGGGCCCATTGATGTAACAGAAGTCAGGCCTGACAACCAAAAACCAGCGAGACAAAAGAAAAAAGAACAAAAAAATGAGAAGGCCATCGAGCCCAAACTCATAGATCATCTAATGATAATCATAATTTTTTGGAAAAAATTCACCGTGTTACTTAAATTTTGGGCGTAAACTTAAAAAAGTCCCAAATTTTAAAAATTATCAGTGTGGTACTTAAACTCTTAAAATGTATCAAGGTGATACATCCATCAATTTTCTGTCCATTCTCCGTTCGTTTTGCTAACGTGTCAAGTTTTTTTAGGTTCGTGACCCATAGGTCACTTAGAACCACAAAAGTGATCCAAAAGTTGCTTAAATTTTAAATTTGACCAAAAGTTACATTAATAAAAAAAAATATGCTAAAAAACACCCTAAATTTTGCAAAATTTATGACATGCCATCGGTTAAAATTTCTCTAAAATTATATTTTCTGCCATTGGCAGAAAACGCCAGCCTTGCCGGAATTCGATCTCACCGATCCGCGTTGAGACTCAACACCGATGACCAGAGACCTAGCCACAATGGAGGACCACAATCGAGCAGCGACACAAACTACCGAGCCACGACGGACGCCGAAGACCCAGGACCGAGCTACCACAATCGAGCAGCGACACAAACTACCGAGCCACGACGGACGCCGAAGACCCAGGACCGAGCTACGACAGAAGGACGTCGACTACCTCAATTTTGCCCACCGACTGGGAACCGCCCAAATCAGCCCAACCTCCCCATATCTCACATCGCCGCCTCCAGCCGTCGCAACCCAACGCCGGCAATCCCTGGCTGGTGACAACTCTTCTCGGCCTCACTTGACCTATGGCAGCAAGGTCTGGCTGCCACAACGATGCCTAGAATTCTTTTTAGTTTTTTTTTATAGTTTTTTTGTAATTTTAAAAAATGAATAATTAATATGTTTAATAAAACAGTGATGATATCTTTATAACACTGTGATGATATTCTTATAATACTAACATAGTAATGGTAAAGATACCCTAAACCCTTCTCTCTCTCTCTCTCTCTCTCTCTCTCTCTCTCTCTCTCTCTCTCTCTCTCTCTCTCTCTCTCTCTCTCTCTCTCTCTCTCTCTCTAATATCATGGTATCTCATGAACGTGGCATAGTATTTTTGTTGATTGAGTTTATGTTGAGTCGTGAAGAAAAAAAATGAAAAATAAGTCATGGTATATTTACGAACTTGAGTTGGTATCTTTATGAACTACGATTGGTATCTTTCTGTAGTAGAGTTGGTATCCTTATTTTTTGAATTTATGCTGAGTCATGAAGAACAAAATGAAAAATAAATTTTTATGGCAAAAAAGATTTTTTTTTTGCAAAAAAAAATTTGACAAAAAATGGAGGGTTAAAATGGTCCGAACGAAAAAAAAACTTTTATTTCAAATTGTAGACTTTAAAGTGATTTTTTCGCCACTAATATTCAAATTTGATGACTTGTGGGTAGTTTCAAAGAAACTAAGTGATTTTTTGGGAAACTGGATTGTTTTAAGTAACTTTTGGGTAATTACCCTTTTTTTTGTAAACAAGGGGTATTTAGTCAATTTACATCTGTTATAATTTAATGTATATCAACATGA
This sequence comes from Geum urbanum, assembly GCA_946800695.1. Classification (NCBI taxonomy): domain Eukaryota; kingdom Viridiplantae; phylum Streptophyta; class Magnoliopsida; order Rosales; family Rosaceae; genus Geum; species Geum urbanum. Next base: position 29,734,889 of record OX327009.1, read on the forward strand.
TACCCAAACTTTTACTGCAATATTAGTCTCGTACCCGAACTTTATAATCGATTTATGACAGGTAACATTCCTTATTTGCCGCTGATCTTATAGTCTCCGACCAAATCGCAACGTACCTTGCTACGAACATTGTTCATTTCCTCCAATATTAAGCTTCAAGTTAACTTAGAGCCTCCAAATTTTCATCGATTTACCAAAGGATTAAATTCACCCGTGGTATCTAGACTCTTGGTGCTATACCAAAAAAGGTCCCCGAACTTTAAAACCTATCAAGATGGTACACAAACTTTAAAATCGAATTACCGTGGTACCTGGAGCAGTTTTCTGTCACTATGTCCTGTCTCTCTCTCTCTCTCTCTCTCTCTCTCTCTCTCTCCCTCCCTCTCTCCCCGTTCAGGGACCCTCCACCATCTCCCATGCCAACATCACCGACATCCGAAACAGCACCGACCCCGAATCCGAATTCTATTTCCATTCACCCGCCAAATTCAACCTGCCAAACCCGACACATGCCTCTCGCGCATTCACTCTCTCGTACTACTCCTCCTCTTGTAGCAGCAGCAGCCTAGCCCAAATACCTCTCGCGATCTGTATCTATTTTTCGCCTACCGGAGCGACCTAAGACCCGAAACCGAGGTGGTGGAGCAAATCTGGCGCGCGGCAAGATCTGCAGGTGGAAGAGCTCAAATAGTAAGCTTGGGTCGAGCTCAACAACTCCAAGTCTCTGACGACAACATGGAGGCAAGGAGGTCAGTGCAAATGAATGGACGACGACGGGGCTTGGTAGACAGAGCATGAGGCTGTCGTGGACGACAACGGAGGTGGAGCACTACTAGTCTGCTACTGTGTCCTGAGTAATTCCAAGAAATTGCAGGGGTGCCCAAATCAAAAATCCTTCACCCCGACCTGCTCCCAAAAGCACGTCCTCGGCTTTGTCGAGAAGTCCCAAGCCCGAGAGAGAGAGAGAGAGAGAGAGAGAGAGAGAGAGAGAGAGAGAGAGAAGGGGGGGGGGAAGGGAAGGCTATTAAGATACTTTTACCTTCAATTTCAAAATTTTAGTTGCCACATCATCATTTTTGACGGAATAAGATGGCTCAATGACGGGAAAAATACTCCACGTACCACGATAATAAGATTTTAAAGTTTGGGTATAATTATGATAAGTTTTAAAGTCCGAGACCCTTTTAAGTATAACACCAAGAGTCTGGGAACCACGGATGAATTTAATCTTTTACCAAAACTATATACTACTACAAATATTGGAAACCAAAGTATTTGTGAATTGTAAATTGGATGGATCCCATTCTCTAATATGAATTATTCGAAAGGAAAAATTGCTCATATGATCACCTATTTTTGACAAGATAGACATTTTAATACCAGATGTTTGACATATATCAAAATGGTCACCCAACTTTGGTCTACGCATATCAAAATGGTCACTCTATCTATTTTAGACATTATATACTTGACATGTGAAGGGTAAAAATGTCCTTCCATCCTTTACATTGATATATTTACAAAAATACCATTATTAAACTTAAAAAAAGTTATGAAATCTGCCATCTCTCTCTCTCTCTCTGACGCGCATCACCGCTTCCTCCGTCTCCGGTTAGAACTCGACGACAACTTGGTCGAATATTTCTAGGATGAGTTGAACTAGGTCTGCTTCGTCCTCTCCAACTCCACTGCTCCCTGCAACACCGTCAACATCCAATACTCCAGCCTTTTCTCCATATCCATATTCGCCTTCGTCGCGCCTCTTCTTGCCGTTGAGTTCGACACTGGCCGAAACCACATCGGAATCGAGCTCATCGTCGCAACCCCACTATTATCAGCTCCAGTGGGAGTTGACTGCCAGTTCTTCACACACACGAGTCTACGAATCAAATCCCATCGGCCCCGTCTCAATTTCCCCGAACTTGGCAAAGAAAGCCCTCAGATTCTCCACGTCAACATCGGGAGGCACACCGCTGACGTAAATCTTCCTCCCCATCATTACCGAATAACCACCACTACTATTCGACGAAGACAATATCGCCACCTTAGTAGTAATAGTATTGCTCCCAGGACCCCACCGACTCCAGCTGGCAGGTGGTGCTGCGGGGCCGATGCTCTTCCTTGGCTCTTTCAAAGCTTTTAATGCTCTGTGGCGAGTCTTCAAGAGCACGAAGCCCGTAGCCTTTGGTTTTTTCGGTGACATTGTCCATGACCAAATTGGACTTCTCGATCTCGCCAAAAGGCTTGAAGGCGGCCACGAGCGCATCTCGTACCAAGTACGACTGCTCCACACAGTTTCGTCGGAGTCTAGTCACTGTGGTTGCCAGGTCAATGTGGGTCAATGCGGAATCCAGGTTAATGTGATACCAGGTCAAAAGTAATTAAAAAAGAAAAATACATAAATATTTGAAAAAGACATAAATACCCTCCCAAGATCTGCGGGACAGAATGACCATTTTGATATAAGCGAACTAAATTTGGGTGACCATTTTAATATATGTCAAATATTCGATACTAATGTGTCTATCTTGACAAGATGAGTGAATATAATATATGAGTAAATTTCCCAATTCGAAATCAAAGAATCACCAGGCTTACAAACATGACCCAAGCTCGTCTTTACACTGATCCCTCACGTACCTATTAGAGCACATACCAGAATTAGACGAACAACGACTCAAATCGTGGTCTTTAGGCAAAACTAAGCCACGAGAAAGTTTCAAAACCATCATAGATGACCCAACAAACTGTTAATAATTCCAAAAACAAAAACAAACTCAGAACAGAAACAATGAACCCAGAAATATCTCAAAGTCGATCGGAGTAGACCTCCATACGCGTGGCGTCGGAAAGGGTCGGGTCGGAGATGAGGCCCATTTTGCTAAGGAGGCAGGAGCGGAGGTTGAAGACGGAGGATGGCTCGTGGATCCAGCAGAGGTCGCTCCCACCTGATCAGTCGCGCTGACCTTAGAGTTGTTAAAGTCAAACAAGACCCAGACCTTGTTCATCAGATCCAGTCCCTGGAAGATGAGCTCCGTTGAGAGCAGCAATGGTGACATGCGAGTTACAGCGACGGCATAGGGTGTGCGATCGGACGCAGTCGAGATGCAGGCGCGGCGCGAGATATGAGGCTGGGAGGAGGCACCGATCTCCTCTGCTACTGTCGTGTTTTGAGAAAGAGAGAGAGGGAGAAAAAACATAAAAGTACAAAAGAAATAAAAATAAGGAGTTTAAGGTCTTCGTTTTTTTTTTTAAATTAACGCATTAACAAAAATAAATGTGAATGAACGAAGTGATACTTGGTACAATTATCACGTTAATACGTTTTAAGAATTTTTAATAATTTAGATACTCGATAATTTTTAAAATTTTGACACCATTATTAGTGCATTTCAAATCAAGTTGGTGGAGATATTACAAAAGCAGAACGTATATTAGTGCATTTCTTTTCTCAAATCAAGTTGGGAGAGAAATGACAACCAGCATGTTTAGCAACATACATTATGATTTTCTTCCCAAAAAAAACATACATTATGACTGTCACTTTATCAAGCCTTTCATCGCTTCAACATGCTTCACTAATTCTAAAATGCCTTTAGAGTAATGGCTGGATATCTTGGAGTACAGTCTTAGGACAGCAGAGCTTCGTATGCATGAACTCTTTCATTTGAGCTTCAATGAGACTATCTCTTAAAGCCATCATAGGTAATTAGATTAGTTTCGAATATTCTGAATAGTACTGCCTACTGAGTTTTATTTCCCAGCCTAGAAACTTAGATGACATATTTATTGTTGAAAAATTGAATACGATCATTGCAAGGTGCCGGTCCACATGAGCAATAATCCATCAGCTAGCTAGCCTGACCGGTTGGGACAAGAAGGGCAATGAGGCAGCAAGTATCAAATGAATATGTCAAAGTGTCTCTCTTCTACACCATCTTGTGGAAATGTGGATGCATGAGAGTGTGAAAGTGGGATTCTTTCATGCATATTTGCTCTTTTAAATTTTGGAATCTGTATATCTAGTTTAAAAAAAGTTCATCAAGCGCCTTGACTCCTTGACTCCTTGACTCGAATTCAATTTGCTTTTGCATTTGGCTTTATGTCTCGTTTTCATGTCCAGGTCTCGCTTTATGTCCCATGCACACCTAAGCCGGTGAGAAAAAGATTCATTTCTTTGACTCCTCAATACGCTATTCAATCTAAAGGAGTATATATCCACAAAAAGATCTTTCTTTTCATGGGAATCATGATACTATCCATAAATCAATGTGTGTTGCTAATGATAGCATCCCCAGTAGAATTAGCTATTACAAAATAAATTCTGTTTAAGAAAATTTATTCTTTATAATTTTTTATGTGTGTCTTGTCTTAATTAGATATAATTTAGTCTAAATAGAGATATAGAGAATCTCTATTTTATAGAGACAGTTATTGTAACACATTCTATCAGCCTATATATAAGACATTCTATCAATGAAAGAGTTTACAGTCTTCAGTTATCATATATTCTCCTTCGACACGTTATCAGCACGCCTTGAATTGATAACAAATAATCACCATAGAAAAAAAACTAACCTTAAAACGCTAGCTTCCAACGTCGGCAACACTCTCCACTGCATACCTACAACCACCGTTACATTTTCTCCATTATCGTAGCTTGTTTCCGGAGTTCGTGTTTCTTTTCTTCAAACTTCTTTCCCAGCGAAGTTTTTATACCGAGCATAACACTCTCGAGGTAAATTTTCTAAACCATCAATCTCTAGATCTAAGAATTAAACTTACTTCCTGCAAAATCCTAGATCTTAGGATTGTGATATTATGATTATTGCATATATGTGCTCTAGTTCCTATGGACATATATCCATAGAGTATAAGTGACGGTCCTGGGGGAATCACGATTTAGAAAAAGAAAAGAAAAGAAAGGGAAATCGATACTATGTGGTGGTTCATCACGGTTTCTGAGTGTGGTTTTTGAGCCACCGTTTATGTTAGGAATCCATAGATTATTGAAGAAGAAAGTAAAAGCACGCAGAAAACGTAAAGGAAACGCAGAGAAGCTACTAAATTGTGTATTGCTTGGTTAATTGTGAACAGTAAATAAGAGGTTATATAATAAGGTAAACTAGAGTGCTAAAACCCATATCTACCCTTACATGGTTAACAGTTTATTGATAATCGGTTTTTGTGACTAAACATTATTGATCATGGTTCTTATTTCCTAAACTTGATATTAGTGATCATGAATTTTCGATCGGTAAACTAATTACATCTCTTGTCTCTCTTGTAGATGACATCAATAGAGCCGAAAAGGTCTGGATTTGATATCATTAATCCTCAAGGAGCATAATACCATTGTTGGGTGTTAGATGTTGAAAACGTGTTTTTCGGTTTAAATCTGACGGATACAATCCAACCATCACCACCACTTGGGACTGAGCCATCAACTCCAGCTCACAAAGCTCAAGCCCTCATGTTTTTGAGGCGACATACACATCCAGTTCTACAAAAATAATATTTGCTAAGGAATGACCCCGCAGTTTTGTCACTTTGTGGGTGACTTTACAAGATAATTTCAATAATGTGCATAATGCACAATTTTCAGAATTTCAAGAAAGATGAAATACAATCCATTTATTGGATTGTCCAATTGTTAATGCTTTTAATCAAGCTATGTTAGAGCTTCAATCAGAGTTGAGTGTTTGTAGCATTGTAAAGATCGATCAGGCTATGATCGAGAAGTATTTAAGTACTTTTCCTACCTCCATGGACAACCTTATGCACCAATATCACATGGATTATGTGCAAAGACGACTTAGATCATTATGTGATCTCATGAGTGTGCTGTCCAAGAAAGAGCGGTATCGTGAGATTCTTCTTAACAATTATGCTAGGCCAAACGGTACTAAAAATATCTATGAGTCATATAACACTGGTGAGAAGGCACGTAAGGATAGGAGGAACGGTCATTCAGAGCCTTACAATGACCATGGTGGAAGAGGAGGACGAGGCAGAGGTCATGGTAGACGATATAGTTGGAGATTGACTTTGACTCAGCAAGACAACGGCCAAAACAAATCCAACAAGAATCATTCCGGTCCTAGGAATGGAAGAAATTCTTTCAATTTTTCTTTTACTTCGCGCTTGTCATCTTGCTATAGATGTGATTCTACCAAGCATATGCACAAACAATGTTGTGCACCCAAGGATATTTAACATGCCTACAAGAAGTGCAAGCAATATCTGGCACATGAGACTTAACTTTACTATAGACTATGAGATAGAAGATTGTAGTGAAGCCAATCTTATAATAGCAGACAATACAAAAGCAAGTCTGAAGACTGCGGTTTTTGAGTAGTCTATGTATTAGGCTTAAGTTTTTGCTCAATCATCAAGTTTAGCTTTATTTTTTTTGACTTGGTTTTAGTCATGATTTGAGACTTTGTTTTAGTCGGTTATGGAATAAGACATCTATGGTGTAATTTTTTTTAAGTTGGTGAGTAATGAAATTTTCTCTATTTTTCGGTATATGAAAGTGTTAAGAATGTTATTTCACTACCAATTCAATATATGGTTCGATGTTTACATTAACATATGGCATAATGACACAAATATACAGTAAAAATGAGATATAAAGAAAATGATGTTGTTGATCTTGAGGAACATTCGATCCATCGAAAATGTGTACACATGAAAGGACCCAACCCCGATTTAGTTCCCTAAACCGGAATCAAACCCCTTCGAAAACACGAACAAACAAAAACCGTAAAAATTTTGGCAGAGTTTCGCTACTATCGTGGAATTGCATTAACCTGCACCCTGTAAACAACACTTCATCCTATGCCATAAAAATCAAATCGTGGGCACCAATCCCTTCCGGATTTCTCAATATATCAACAGTAATGTAAAATAATAAATATATCTTTACTGAAATCCGGAGTAAAATCGTATAATATATACAACAGAATACTCAGAGCGACCTCTAATGTATAATCATATAAGTATACCACAGTAGGTAGAACAATAAACCTACTGGAAGAAACAAGGTAGCTCGAGCACTATGCCTCCAACCACGACGTGCGACACTAGAGTCCGAACTGCAAACTAGGCACGGAAACCGAAAAGCCCAGGGGAAAGATATGAAAACCGTTAGAGTGAGTGGACGAAAATAAATGTCTTTCACCAGTTAATATATATATGTTAAAATAACATATGCGAGTCCAGGTAAACAAATATAGTAAAGTACACGAGGTAAACTCATACTCCTCCAGTGTACTGAGCATGCAAATAAAAATCCCACGGGGTCATTCATGGACTCGTCCGTGCTAGTACAGTCTGAATCACGGGATCCCAGACCCACACGTGATTCTAGCCAGAAAGGCCTCAGGTCAGGATATCTGTTTCCACCCGGAAATACATCGGCACAAGGTACAAATTCCCCCTGGTAGGCACCCTCGGGGATCAGCCGGAATGCGTGTGTATCGATACAACAACATATACTAAGACTGTACTCTGTGTAAACCAAATCATAAATATTTCGATGCAAATGCAATAAACAACATATGAATGCATATACGTAATATAATCGTATAACACATGCTCATAATAATCATAATCTCGTATGCATGCTCAAATTCGTAAAACGTGTAAAAAGACTCGCAATCATTCCGTGAAAAGAAATTGTCCACTCACAGACTAGCGTAACGCAGTTCGTGTTAACCCGTGATCCAGCGGAAAGTCCATCGCCAAACGAACGATCACGAACCCCTGAATAATCACAAAGTCCATTACTCAAAGCCGTAACTCGACAATTCAAATCAAATCACGAGAAACCACCGTTCTCGGAAACACACGATTCAATTACAACGAACTGTCGGAAATCCGATATTCACACATCAATACCTCGCCATACTTTCGGATGCTCAATTCGAAAAACGAACCTCCCCACTGCGATCGAGGCGCGATTTCAAGTGCAATGACATGCAACTTGTCGAAAACCCCAAAAGTCAAAGTTTGACCGCCGTTAACCGCCGCCGCCGCCACCAAACTGAACATACCTCGGCGGAGCAACCCCTATTCCACTCAAAATCACCCACTGAGCAACTTTCATAACTGCAACAAAGACCAATTCACACTCTAACTTAGTCCAATTTCGTGATAAACCGAATTGTCTCACAATTTTCAAATCCAAAATTCTCCAAGCACAAATCAAATTGGAACTCCATACCTATGGTTAGAATCATGGAGATGAGGGCTTCAAAACCCAGTACTTGTTTAAGCTCAACTCGGCCAGAATCGAAATCCACCATTAACCTCAAAATTCTACATTTTCTTGCCGGAATTCCTCCTTCCTCCGGCATCCCACGCCGTGAGAGGAGGCCGGAAACGGATAGAGGGCATCGAGGCAAAGAGGATGGGCCCAAGCTCGAGGCCGGTGGTGGCCGGACGGCGAGCCACCGCCGTGGCCGTGAAGCTCCGTCGCGCCTCACTCCTCCATGCGAGGTTGACCGGTCAACAGCAATCCATAAATGTTTGACTTTCCCCAAATGGCAAGCTCATTAAATACTATCCCAAAATGGAAACTTCCATAATTATCTTTTCGACAAACTTAAAATACCCGAAACTTTCTCGTCGTAAATCTGATTCCGATAATTCTGGCGGCAACAAACTCAACTCGATGTATTCTTCAATTATCACTCGAAGTCAAACACATCGACCAAACCGATAAAAAGTCAACGGTTCAAACCAACATAAACTTACCCGATTAAATAATCGACGGTCAAAATATTCACAACATAATCCTCATAACTCGGAATAATGCTCCGGAAGTTCTCACGAACTCAAAATTAAATTCTCAACAATTTCTGTGAAGAATCCGAAACCAAATTCTCGTCCGGTAATTTAGTCGCTAAGGAATCCATCACTTAAACTCAATTACTTCAAAACTTCAAATATTCATAGTATATTCCTCGGTCGTCCAAATAACGATCCGGAACCGCCCACGAACTCGAAATCACACGTACAACAACTCTCGAGAAGAGACCCAACTCCAATTCTTGGCCAATGATTTAGTCGTTATCAAGTCCGGCGATTCAAACAATTGTCGTAAATTTGCGACTACGCGCAAGCTCGTAGATTAAGCTGATTTCTCATACTGATTCTGTTCTGGGTCGTCACAAATCCACCCCCCTTAAAAAAAATTTGACCTCGAAATTTCCGAGTCTGCCAACTGAAAAGTAGGGGCACTGCCTCTGCATATAGCTCAACTCTCCAGTGACAACGTCAACTGAACAACTCTGTGGTAACTCCGTGCTGAAATCCCTGTACCCTCAATCTCGAATCTGAATTGGCTCTACACAATCGCTAAGTGTTCCTGCATAAGGAACAGATAGGGTACACAACACGTAACAAACCTAAAACATAGTTCCGCCATACGGAACACAACACACACAAAAGCCAACAATATAGGCGACGTAGAACTATACGGCACAACACAAACTCGCCTATGACCACATACGGATCAAAACAACGTGCCAATTTACAACTCAACCTGCTTACATCAACATAGCTCAAATATCGGACTCGGGCAATTATCAACCCTTTTCCGCTAATCTGACAGTCTGTGGTAGCACATTCCACAAAATCAGAATCAAACGTCAAATCACATCGAATTCGCTCCAACACAATGGAGTACAACATCATTCCTCAAAACGACAACATGCAACATCAAAATCATAGTGGTCAACAAACTGATACTGCAAGCAATCTCGAACAAGTGAAACTGCTGGTCCCAAATCCTCCGGAACTGCAATACCCAAGACCACAACATGCCCTCCAAGGTCTGAATAGTCCTCAAAGATTGCCCGCCAATCCGAGGATAAGAACCGGTACTAACTTGTAATCTGGTCCCCAATGCTTGTTGCAAAGCTTGCCAACACTCTGTTGTAGCTGATTATCTCGATCAGCGAACTAGAACACAGGCGCACCACGTAAATGGAAAATCTCCGCCAAACATAACCATGCCAGCCTGCCACTGAAATCTTTCCCCAAGGAAAAGAACTAGGTTCATCAAATGATCCATAATGACCTGACAACTGGTACCACAAACCGAAATGCATACTAGCACACAAGATCACAGCGACAAACGCCACGTCTAATCGGAAATCTTCAATGGCTGTAACTCTCCGGCAAGTCTCTGCCTCCTAGCCATCGCCAGTCGACAAATGTGACATCTGCACACACAAGCTGCTACATTGCTCTTCATGTTGCGTCACGAGTAGTAAACGCGAAGTATCAGACACATCTCTGTACCACTAGCGCCAAACGCGCTCAAAACCACGAGCCTCAACATCATCACACTCGAACTCAGCTTCCGTAGTGCATAACTCGACTAACACGGAAACTCGAGCCACGCACACATGAAACACTGAAGCTCCTGACTTTCGACTGAATGCATCAGTAACAACATCCCAGATGGATAGTCAAAGTACAACCTCTAGCCTTTCTCGAATAAACTCAAATGTGCAGCCATAGTCGTTAGTCGACCCCATCCATCTACACTGCCTCAAGCCCAAATCTGGCCGAAAATGCAAATGGATGAAACTCAAGTGATCAGTGTACATCCTACACTGCGCTGCACACCATAGCAGTAGTGTCTCCAACTCACCGATGCTAACACAAGGACAGCTACACCCAAATCATATATAGGATACGTAGCTACATAAAGTTTCCACTGCCTGAAACCATGAGCCACCGCTCTGCTACACAACATCAGAACATAACCAAATCCAAATCTCGATGCATCGCCATAACTCACGAACTCATCATGAACGTCAGGTAAGGTCAAAACTGAAGCAATGGTCAACCATCCTGCAGGAGTAAGTAACTCTCCTCGCGTGCATCGAACCACTCAAACTTGACACTTTCTTCGTCAATCCAGAAAATGAAGTGGTAATCCAAGAAAATCCTGCACAAGCCGTCGGTAATAGCCTGCCAAACCCAAGAGACTCCCAATCTCTGGTACAATGGTAGGGAAATCCCCAAATTAACACGGCTTCTATCTGGTCAGGATCCACTCCAACTCCCTCGGCTGACATCACACAGTCCAAAAATCTTCACGCTAATCGGTTAAAACTCACACTGGCTGAACTTCGCAAACAACAGATTATCTCGCAAAGTTCGCAAAACCGCTTACAACTGCTTCAGGTACTGGCTCACACTCCTGGAGTAAATCAGAATGTTGCTGACGAACATGACCGCAACTCGTCCAGAATCATCTGAACACATGGTCCATCAAGTCCACACGATCTACGGGGCATTGGTCAACCAAATAGCGTGACCAAAAACTCCTGATGTCCGCACCGAGATCCGAAAGCTGTCCAAACCACATCTGACTCATCAAACCTCAACTGATGGTATCCGGACCCGAAATCAATCTTCGAAAAGACGGAAGCTCTCGCGAGTTGATCAAACCACTCGTCAATCCGAAGCGGAGGATACTCACTCTCCTCTAAAGCGAATCAGGCTTCGGTATTCAATGCACCGCCTCGACGAACCATCCATCATCCGTACAAACAATGCAAGAGCACACCACGCAAATACGCGGGGTCGCATGAAATCTCCTGAAACCTCCTCCAGCAACTCCTGAAGTCGAACCTGTAGCTCCATCAGCTCCGCTGGCTCCGAATGACAAGACGTCGGTAAAATGAGTCCAGCGCCCGGTACAAGCTCAATGGTGTAGTCAATCTCCCGAACTGGAGGAACACCGGGTAATTCCTCCGGAACACACCTGGAAGCTCGGGAACCACCTCAACATCACCAATAACGGGCACAGCAACCGTAGTATCCACAACATGAGCAAAGCAAACCACACAACTCGTCTCCACCATCCGCTCGACCATCACCGCGAAACAGTATCTCGGGGAAACCTGGTCGTCGAAACACAACCTCCTTCTCGAGGTACTCGAACATAGCTTAATGCGTCATCGAAAAGTCCATACTCATGGTCACATCAAAACCACGATATCAAGCTATAACAGCTCAGCGGCTAAGTCATAACCTCCAACAAGGATCTCGCAACCTCCGGTTGAATGCAACACTCTCCAAAACCTGGGAAATGGAGATGCAGATATAATAGCCATGGATATCAAACAACAGTAACCTCGGAGAAAAGTCTGTCCTCAAACAAGGTCATGACACGAACTCCAACATGCCCAACTAGCCGCCCACGTCAATTGCGACTTGCTGAATAACTCATCAAAATGGTACAATGGTCAAACTTCAGGAACAACATGAGGATCTCCTCGTGAACTCTGAGCTGTCGAACCGCTATAACAGCTGGCTGAGGGAGCTCCCTCGTAATGTGACCCTCCTGGCCACCACAATAGTAACCGAAAGTGTTCCACGAACACAAGTCACAGCGACACCTGCTGTGTGGAAGGATCACCAACGATCACCCGAACTCACGCCACAGGAGCAAGTCTGCTACTCTGTGATCTCCACCATCGTCAAACAGATCCTCTGCTTGATCTAATGACTCCGAACATAATCAAAAAGGCCACAGCCTGATGAATTCACTAATCTCGAGGTGCCAGAACTCAACCTCATCAATTATATCGACTAAGTCCACTTTCCTCAAACCAACACATCGGAAACCGCGCACATCTCTCCTTCTCAATAGCCTCGCCACTGAGTGCAACACACTAAGCTCCTCACGGCTATCTCAAGGCACATCAATCAGACTCTCTCTGATGCTCAGGTTCAAACTCATCTCGAACCTCGTGCACCGCTTCCTCTGAAGCCGCATAACACGTGCAAACAGGGACAAACATGTGAACAATGCATCTCTGCCTCAGGTGGGTAAACACTCCTCATTCGATTGCTGGGTAGCCTAATAAAACCATTACCGTATAAACAACACCCTGAATGTAGGCCATGGAGTCGCAACAGGAACTCACACAATATCAGCCCACCAAATGCAATGATCTGACTCAGGCAGGCAAAACATCAACTGCCACAATTCTCTACTCTGAGGCAACATGTAGACGCTCATACACACAACCAGGCAAACCGTGCCACACAAATCTCTGAACTCAGAATACTCATCCAAACCCACAATTCACTGGCAAATCGCGCGTCGATTAATCCTCAATAGGATCAACAACCATATCGACACGGAAAACACGTCAAGGAGGCATCCTAATGAATAAAACATCGTTCAAAACAAGTGGAACGTAATCATGGAACTTCAAATATTTGAAAGTATACAACACCCGGAATATTGATGAGTATCCGCCGGCCGGTCGGGTCACCATTCCAGACATGCTGTACATTCTCAAATATCCTTAGTAAACACGACTACAGAAGTCTACAGAACCTATAACCTAATGCTCTGATACCAAGCTGAAAGGACCTAACCCCGATTTAGTTCCCTAAACCGGAATCATACCCCTTCGAAAACACGAACCAACAAAAACCGTAAAAATTTTGGCAGAATTTCGCTACTATCATGGAATTGCATTAACCTGCACCCTGTAAACAACACTTCATCCTATGCCACAAAAATTAAACCGTGGGCACCAATCCCATCCGGATTTCTCAATATATCAACAGTAATGTAAAATAATAAATATATATGTACTTTACTGAAATCCGGAGTAAAATCGTATAATATATACAACAGAATACTCAGAGCGACCTCTAATGTATAATTATATAAGTATACCACAGTAGGTAGAACAATAAACCTACTGGAAGAAACAAGGTAGCTCGAGCACTATGCCTCAAACCACGACGTGTGACACCAGAGTCCGAACTGCAAACTGGGCATGGAAACCGAAAAGCCCAGGGGAAAGACATGAAAACTGTTAGAGTGAGTGGACGAAAATAAATGTCTTTCACCAGTTAATATATATGTTAAAATAACATATGCGAGTCCAGGTAAACAAATATAGTAAAGTACACGAGGTAAACTCATACTCCTCCAGCGTACTGAGCATGCAAGTAAAAATCCCACGGGGCACACATGGACTCGTCCGTGCTAGTACAGTCCGAATCATGGGATCCCAGACCCACACGTGATTCTAGCCAGAAAGGCCTCAGGTCAGGATATCTGTTTCCACCCGGAAATACATCGGCACAAGAAACAAATAACTGTACCCACCCGGAAATACATCGGCACAAGGTACAGTTTCCCCTTGGTAGGCACCCTCGGGGATCAGCCGAGATGCGTTTGTATCGATACAACAACATATACTAAGACTGTACTATGTGTAAACCAAATCATAAATATTTCGATGTAAATGCAATAAACAGCATATGAATGCATATACGTAATATAATCGTATAACACATGCTCATAATAATCATAATCTCGTATGCATGCTCAAATTCGTAAAACGTGTAAAAAGACTCGCAATCATTCCGTGAAAAGAAATTGTCCACTCACAGACTAACGTAACGCAGTTCGCGTTAACCCGTGATACGGCAGAAAGTCCTTCGCCAAACGAACGATCACGAACCCCTGAATAATCACAAAGTCCATTACTCAAAGTCATAACTCGACAATTCAAATCAAATCACGAGAAACCACCATTCTCAGAAACACACGATTCAATTACAACGAACTGTCGGAAATCCGATATTCACACCTCAATACCTCGCCATACTTTCGGATGCTCAATTCGAAAAACGAACCTCCCCACTGCGATCGGGGCGCGATTTCGAGTGAAATGACATGCAACTTGTCGAAAACCCCAAAAGTCAAAGTTTGACCGCCGTTGACCGACGCCGCCGGCGGCGCCGCCACCAAACTGAACATTCCTCGGTGGAGCAACTCCTATTCCACTCAAAATCACCCACTGAGCAACTTTCATAACTGCAACAAAGGCCAATTCACTCTAACTAGTCCAATTTCGTGATAAACCGAATTGTCTCACAATTTTCAAATCCAAAATTCTCCAAGCACAAATCAAATTGGAACTCCATACCTATATGGTTAGAATCATGGAGATAAGGGCTTCAAAACCCAGTACTTGTTTAAGCTCAACTCGGCCGGAATCGAAATCCACCATTAACCCCAAAATTCTCCATTTTCTTGCCGGAATTCCTCCCTCCTCCGGCGTCCCACGCCGTGAGAGGAGGCCGGAAACGGATAGATGGCGTCGAGGCGAAGAGGATGGGCCCAAGCTCGAGGCCGGTGGTGGCCGGACGGCGAGCCACCGTCGTGGCCGTGAAGCTCCGTCGCGCCTCACTCCTCCATGCGAGGTTGACCGGTCAACAGCAATCCATAAATGTTTGACTTTCCCCAAATGACAAGCTCATTAAATACTATCCCAAAATGGAAACTTCCATAATTATCTTTTCGACAAACTTAAAATACTCGAAACTTTCTCGTCGTAAATCCGATTCCGATAATTCTCGCGGCAACAAAATCAACTCGACGTATTCTTCAATTATCACCCGAAGTCAAACACATCAACCAAACCGATAAAAAGTCAACGGTTCAAACCAACATAAACTTACCCGATTAAATAATCGACGGTCAAAATATTCACAACATAATCCTCATAACTCGGAATAATGCTCCAGAAGTTCCCACAAACTCGAAATTAAATTCTCAACAATTTCCGTGAAGAATCCGAAACCAAATTCTCGTCCGGTAATTTAGTCGCTAAGGAATCCACCACTTAAACTCAATTACGTCAAAACTTCAAATATTCATAATATATTCCTCGGTCGTCCAAATAACGATCCGGAACCGCCCACGAACTCGAAATCATACGTACAACGACTCTCGAGAAGAGACCCAGCTCTAATTCTTGGCCAATGATTTAGTCGTTATCAAGTCCGGCGATTCAAACAACTGTCGTAAATCTGCGACTACGCGCAAGCTCGTAGATTAAGCTTATTTCTCATACTGATTCTGTTCTGGGTCTTCACAACACAATACACCTTCAATGGATCAAAGGTGATCCTCGGGTCCCCATTTTGTATTTTTGATCCATCGAGAAACTTTCTCGATCCATCGAAGAATTGTCTCGGGTCAAGTTCTTCGATCCATCGAAAGTTGGTATCAGAATATCAGAATTCTATTTTGAGTTTT
The DNA here is from genome assembly GCA_946800695.1 of Geum urbanum. NCBI lineage: Eukaryota > Viridiplantae > Streptophyta > Magnoliopsida > Rosales > Rosaceae > Geum > Geum urbanum. The sequence goes on from OX327009.1 coordinate 29,750,991, forward strand.
CTTCGATCCATCGAGAATTTATCTCAACCCATCTAAGGTTATACTCGGATTGTGGTGTTTTTGATGTGTTTTACATCGGTTTTATTGATAAATAAGGGTTTACATTTTTTTTTGAATTTTTCCTATGGAAAATTGTTGGTCTAAAACGACTAACCTGGAATTCTACACCAGATGTGGTTTTTGTCATGCCATGGAACTTAATCTAAAAAGATCGTTTCGATCGGTCAGATGTTGTTATACATAAGTTGTTTTTAGGTATTATCGTATCATATCAACACTCTATAAGAGTTATACCCTTTGAAATATTTAAGTATTCACTTAAAGTGTTTGCCATGTCTTTGTTTCAAAGACGGATTGATTTACATTATTTTTTTGATATATGATAGCGATATTAAGTGTTATACGCGCCTAATGGTCATTCGTACCTTGCTAAGTTTTGACAATATTTGTGCCAAGGGTGGAAAAATCTTGCGAGAATGGAAAAGAATTTTGTGTCCAATCTTCGTTGAATGCTGCCAACGGTGCAATCTGGAGAGGTTTATGAGGATTTGTAGTGCTTATATCTTACTATGGTTAAGATCAATGAATCCAATGCAGTCACTTATATTACTATGTGTGACTTGGCCTCATATGAGCTTTTGCATTATGATGATCAAGATATTGAAACATTCTCATGGCCATCAGGTTATTCAGAACAAAGAAATATGTGAGAATACCTAAATCCATCAGTTTAGATGGGGAGGATGAGACTACTCCTCTCATTCCTCGCTCGGTCTCCAAGACGAGTGCAACATAATCCCGGCAAAATACCGCTATGGTGTGGTGTGTTATCCCATTGGATGTCCTTATGACAAAATTCAATGCACATCGCTCGTTTTGCAAAGCTTATTTATGTCTATAATACTGTTTACATGCATAACGGTCCTTTGTTGTAGACACAACTTCCATTTCTTCACAAATTCCAAGAATATATTTGTGGATTAATCAAATTGGTATGCGGACTGCGTATATATGATTTTGATTGCTGCATTGGTACATAGGTAACATGTCTTTACAATCCACACGGTACGCTGCAGTTGTAAAACTCCTACTACATATTATTAAGCTTCGGGCTCACCACCCGGACAACCCAATCAGGTCAATTAGATTGGATAATACAAGTGAGTTTCATCATAATCTTTTGTTGATTATTGCATGTTGATTGAGATTGAAGTTGAACATCTCGGCTCCCCATGTTCATTCATAAAACGGTTCAGCAGGGCACAAATCACGCAGTTATAGCTTGTGGCCAGCACAATATTAATGCATATTAATTTATCGATATCTACTTAGGGATAAGCATTAGTATATGCAACTATGCTTATTCACTTGATACCCATAAATTGCCAACTATTTATTGTGTACCAGTTGGTAATTAGATATGAGCCTGATATTTCACACATACGCATCTCTACGTATAAAAATAGTTCATCAATGACGATTATGCATTTATGTTGGTTATAATTCTCCAACGAATGTCTGTTATTTAGAACCTTTGACATGAGATATCTTTACTGGTAGTTTTGTAGATAGTCATAGTGATAAAACATACTTCCCTCTGTTAGGGGGAGATAAGAATGGTTCCATTCTGGTTGAACGTCAGAAATTGACGTGGTATGTCTCCACTATGTTTCATCATGATCCCCACACATATCAGTGTGAGATTGAAGTGCAATGTATTCTTGATCTTTAGTAAGTAGAAAGATTCGATACCTGACTCCTTTACTGATATCATGAAAGTGACGAGATCGGTTATACATGTTGTTTCTACCGAATTACGCGCGGGGGCGTAATCTGGCGGAACAGTACGAACAGACTTCCCTCTTCCTTCTCTTCGTCCAAACGCTCGGGCTGTTCAGATGAGCGGGTGTTAGCTCTCTCTCTCTTCGGGCGTACGGGCTCCTCTCAGATGGGCGGATATGCGTGTTCGCGTGCGGCTGTTAAAAGAATACAACAACAAACAGGCGGTCAGGGGTCGAGACGGGGGTGGTCCGTCTTCAACGCTCCGATGCCTAAGTCAGATGGTGTATTGGATATAACAGTCAAGCGAATATGCGTGTAAGTAGTGTTTAGTTGGAGTGAATTCGTGGTCTTACCTGTAATAAATACTTTACATATATAGGTGGTTGAGATTGGTGCTCACTTGTGTTCTTCGATGTGGGACTGATGCACTTGTTGTTGTGTTGATCCGTGCATTTGGGCATGCGCCCCACGGGCGCGTGAGCGCTCGGGTGGGGTCGGTCTTGTGAGTGAAGTTGGAGCCTCCTTGGTGGTCTTGCGGGTGATTGGGTAGGTGTTGATAATCTGTTTAAGCGGATAAGTATATTAATCGGACAAATCATGCTATACAAACAAGTCCCCCAAGTCCCCAGGTCAAAGAGAACTTTCTTGACTAGGGAGTTAAAAAAGGGTTCGTGTGATTAATATGAATACTTATCCGGTTTGAACAAGTGGTGCGTAGTCCTGTAACCCCCAAGTCCCCCAACTCTCCGGTCAAGAAAGGGCTCGCATGACGGAGTGGGTACCTGGGCGTCAGATCGTGTACCTGTTCGTTCGGTCCTGTACTTATGGGCCCGGCGTCCAAACGAATCTTGCTATTTAGAGCCGCGCGCTCGTGGAGTGTTGCCTGGTGAAATATGAATAAGGACAATCATGGACAATCAAGGACAATGTGTGAATGTATGGTAAGATGCATGGTGTGATATGAATGTATGCGAATGTTTTTTTCTTAACACAAGTGCTAGGATGGCGCTGTGCACCGCGTACGTCAACGGGGAGACCATCGCGTACGGTGTAGCGTCAACGTACAAAAATGCCTATGGAGGAGATGGGCCCCATGCCCGTACCGTTCATCGGTCTTAGTGCGCTTAAAGAGGGGACGAGCCGCATGCCTTTACCGCCTAATCCGGCTTGCCTTCAGTGCGCGGGTAGGGCTGGACCAATGCCCGCGTCGCTCTTCGTGCTCGGTACGATCAAGGGCAGGGCGGAAACCACACCCGTGCCCAAGCCATCCAAGTCGGTACGCTCACGGAGAGGACGGACCCCACACCCGTGTCGCTAATCGGTTTTCTGGCTTGCCTTTTAACGCCCGGGACCCATGCCTGCGACGTTCCTCGGTCTCGACACGATCAAGGGGGGACGAACCGCGCGCCCAAGCCATGGCGAGTCGGCTTTTCGATCGTTAGCGTTGGGCTCACGGAGAGGACGGACCTCACACCCGTGCCGCCCATCGGTCTCAGCGCGCGCAAAGAGGGGACGGACCCCATGCCTCTGCCGCCTGACCCGGCTTGCAGTCTAATGATTACGCGTACGGAGAGGAAGAACCCCATGCGCATACGGCGTAAGTGTTTTCTCATTCGGCGTGCGTTCGAAAAGGGAATTCAGGCGTTCATCCTCTTTTCGAAGAGCCCGAATGCTGTTGTGCTAACCTGGTGGTACCTTGCGGCCGTTCGGATGCTGGGCGCGCCAGCTCGGGGGGTGTGGCGTGGTCTGCCTCGGGTGGGGTGATTCCGTTTGATGTGACATTCGTTTTGGCTTCTCCTCGGGAACTGTTGTGCAATAGATGCGAGTCGTCGTATTTAATGCTGGCGTGCCCTGGTATTAAATGCTGCTGTCGTCATGATTTCTTTAGAGGGCAAACATCACGCGCATGGGTGCGTGGGATTGGTGCATGGGCGCCACGTGTCGGGTAGTGGGAGACCGTGCTAGGGTTTGAAACCGAGGCGGGAAGCTGAAGAGTTGGTGCGGTTACTTAGGAGGGTAAGTAAACCGCCCTGGTCCACGCGTCATGATCCGACGGTGGATACGCGAAAATGGACGGCTGGCGTTCTTTCGCGTGTCCCGTCTGATCAGTATAAATAGTGTGGTTGGTGTTGTCTTCCTCATCACTCTTTGCATTTTACCAAAACGCTGCAGAAATTATTTCGTGTGCTTACTTTCTTCTTGATCTGTGTTTTCTGTTCCCTGCTGGAATTTCTTCATCGACATTCATCCCTCCAATCCACAATCTCGATTTGGTGAGGCTCTCAACCTGTTTTGATTTGTGTTTGGTTTTTTGTTTGGTTTTTGTTTGCTTTTCTCCCCCATGGTTTCTGGATAATTTTTTTGGCTTTTTCTGGTTTTGCATCTCAAGAACAAGGCGTGTTTTTGAGGTGTGGCAGGTTTTTGATCTTTGTTTGGGGTGGGCTTTTGGGTTTTTGGTGTTTCTGGTAGTTTTTTTTGTTGTTTTTTTTTGCTGTGTGGGTTTTACGCGTGCGGTCGCCTAGGAATGGAACCAATAGAGATATCAAGTGGGCAATCGCGTGAGCGTGTGTACATACCTGGGGTGGGTCGGTTGAGTTGTGGGTCGGGCGTGAGTGGGTCGAGTTCTTCGTCATGTGAGTCCGTGACGAGTGTGACTCCTCTGCGATTCCTCCCTAACGCCTCTCATGTCGTGCAGCAAATGGATCCCCAACAAGCGCTTGCTGCCGCAGGGTTAGGTGAGTCATCGGGTGGATCCTCATCGTCTGGGCCATGGGGTGGGGAGGCCGTACGACAGGAACATCCGGTGACACAATTTCCGGAGGGCGGGCGGGTCCACTGGGTATTTCCCGACGGAGTGCCAGTGCAGGAGCCTGAACGGGTGCCAAGTGTTAAGGAGATGGCACGGTGGGTGAAGGACTACCACATTCCGTCATCCGTGAGACTGAAGGTACCGAGGAGTGGGGAAATGTTCACTCGACCGCCTGCTGGCCACGTGTGCGTCAGCGAGTTTCATCTGAAGGCGGGGATAAAGCTGCCTCTCCACCCGTTCTTCCAGTACATGTTGGCGCTCCTGAAGATATCCCTTGGTCAGTGTGGGCCTACACTGACCCGAACGTTGGTGGCGTTCTTCAACATCTTATGCTCGAGCGGGTTGAACCATCCCACACGGGCGGAGTTCCTTCATTTCTTCCGGTTGAAGTACTCTTCGCGCCGGCGAGATTCTGGCACCTTCACTGTGGAGCCAAGGGTGAAGTGGTGGCTTATCGATCCTCCGAGTTCCTCTACCAGCTGGCGTACGATCAACTGCCTGGTCGGGGGAGAGTGGGAGTTTGGCGCGTGTTCGGCTGAGCTTGCCGCCAACGCTCACCTGGTCCATCGAGTCCCCCAGTGCTTCCACTGTTTGGATATGTGCGAGTTCCCTCTGATGCCCGAGGAGGAGGGTAGGATAGCTCAACTGAAGTTCGTTTTTGACCCCATGCCCGAGGCGAGAAATTTTTGGGCCGCGTGTCACTGGGATTTGATAGAGAAGAATAACCTCGCCTGCATGCCTGGTTCGTCGGGTGGGGCTTATCTGTAGTGTAGTATAGTTTTGTTTTATCAATTGCCGCTAACCTGTGCGTTCTTCTGCCTTTTAGTGAAAATGTCTAAGTCAAAGGCGGGCAGCCGGGATGCCGAGCAGATGCGCCGGATGCAAAAGCTGCTGGAGGGCGCCGAGACCGTTCGCTGTGTTGTGGTGGACCGTTCGGGTGGAATGCGTGTGGGTGAGGAGGCTCAGCCCGTCGTGCGTGCGCCCCCTGTGAATGCGCATGCCTCCCCTATCCGGCAACGGGTGTCGGGCGCTGGTCCATCTATTTCCGCTGCCGCTAACTCTGAGTGGCCAACGCCTGGTACTGTTCTACCTTCTCCTCCTTCTCAGTCGGGCAGTCAGGGTTCGAGCCGGTCCGATCGGGACAGCCGGCAACGGGAGAAGGAGCAGCGCCAAGTGGATCGTGATCAACGTCGGTCCGATCGGGTGGAGCTGAGGGACTGTCGTGAAGCCGCCCGTCCGCCTTCTTCTTCAAGTCTACCTTCAGGTCCTCTAAAATCCCTGGAGCAGGGGGCGAGTGGGGAAACCGCCCAGAAGTGTCCCCGTATTGAAGATCCCTCCCCCGGCTCTGTACCTGGGCCAAGTGATGATGTCATCGACACCCTGCGCCGTGCGCTGGTGGATGGTGCTGCTTCTCTGGCGCATGAAGTGTAGCCGCTGGACAATGCCGCCCCCGACGGGCTGGATAATGCGTTCGTCGCCTGCACTCGGTTGCTGCATCAGCTCTTCCGCGTCCAGTCGCGGGAGAGCGCAGAGTTGACTCGCCTCCGGTCTGAGACGCTGAAGCATCGGCAGATCGTGGAGCGGATGACGCGCAGCCTCGACAAGGCCAATGAACTGGTCCATCGGTACACGGCCCGTGCCGAGGAGGAGGTCGCTCGGACCATGGAGGCCAGGACGGAGCGTGATCAAGCGGTGGCCGCGGTGGAACGGATGCGCGCCGATCTGGAGCGTGTCTGTGCTGAGGCAGCCGCCCGGGAGGCACTGACTGAGTCCCGGCTGAAGGAGGCGGACCGTGTTGCTCGTATGGATGCTGTGGCAACTTTCAAGGAGTCTGACGAGCTCTGCGAACTGATCAGGGCTAAAGTGGATGAGCAAGTGGCTGCCTTCCAGGAAACGGTGACGCCCTTCATCAAGTTGGAGGAGTACCGGGCGTTCGTTCAGTCGGAAGCAAAGAGACTGGTGGGCGATCGGGTTCCTTCTCCGGAGAAGGTGGCGGTGCCCACTGATGGAGCTGCTCGGGCGGAGCTGGAGCCAGTGATCCGGCAGGTGGAGCCTGGTGAGCAGGTGCAGCAGGCGGAGCCGGGGTCGTCTGAGGGGGCGGAGGAGCTGGAGGTGGACACGGCGTAGCTGTAGGATTTTCCCCTCTTTTTTTTTCTTTTGTAGTAGTTTTGTAGTCGGGCCTTCGTGCCTTTGACTTCCGCCAGTTGGCTTTTGTAATCGGGTGGATGATTGATGAATGAAGTTTCTTTTTTTTTTGTCTGTGTGCCTTGACTCATTATTCTGTTTTGGCATCTTTTGTCTGACGCGAACGCGCGCTTGCTCTTTAACTAGATTCTGACTGTGTTACATCCTTGCGAGTAGCCTATCCCCAGTCCCCTGAGTATATGGGCGGGCGGGGTAAGGACACACGCAACAATAATTACACTTAAGGAAATAAATGAAAGTACGACATGGTAAATTAATGAAAGTACTTCCTTAAGTGCTGGATGTTCCACGGATGGCGCAGTCGTTGACCCTGTTTATGTCCCTGAGGTAGAAAGTGATGTCGCTTATCATCTCGTCAAGGATGTATGGGCCTTCCCACAACGGGCGAAGCACTTTTGCCTTCAGTTGGATCGCCTTCATCACCCAGTCCCCCAGTTGGATTGGGCGAGCCCGTATACGCGGGTCGCACAATCGGGCGATCCTTTGCTTGTTCGCGGTATTGCGGAGGTGCGCCATATCTCTCCGTTTCTCCAACAGGTCGTTGTTGAGCCGCAGCCCCTCACTGTTCGTGCGTGGACCGTACCCCTCGAGCGCGGGCCCTGATGGGTAATCTCCAGGGGTAATACTCCCGAACGTCAGGCTGAACGGAGTCTCATCCATGGCGCCGTTAGCACGTCGCGTGTGTCGTCCTGTATCTCCGTTCCTGGCGCAGGTTCTAAGGCGAGAGCCTCCTGCCTGCCCCGGGGTTTCGTTGTCTCCTCGTGATTGTATCCCCGAACGTGCCCGATTCCTCGCTCGGTTGGGAATCGTCCCAAGAGCAGGTGCCCTGCGATGATCATCTTCAGCTTGCAAATCCCCGGTCTCCCGATTATGGCGTTGTAGGGGGAGGGGGTGTCCATGATAATGAAATCCGTCCGGACCTCGCTGCGCGGGGAGTCGGGTGCGCCGATCTCGACCCGGAGGCTGTCACTCCCGACGGGGTATGATGTCTCGCCCGTGAAGCTGGCAACGCACTCGTGATCTGCGTCATTTTGCGCGCTGGCCTACCGAGCGCCTTGTACGCGTCGAAGTAGATCACGTTCATGGATGCTCCACTGTCGATCAGCACCCTTTTTACGAGGAATTGGTCAATGATCGCGTCGACCACGAACGGCAGGGTGCTATCCTTCGGGTTCCTCTCCTCATCCTCCGCTGTGAAGCTAACGGTGGGCGTCTCCTTCCTCCCTACCTTGGGCGCTCCCCTTGCCCCGATTGTCAGCACCTCTCTGCTCGGGCGATCGGGCGCCAATACCCCCTCCTTACGCTTACCCCCGGATATCGTGCTGATAGTCCCACGGGTCCCAGCGTTCGCCTGGCATTGTTGTCCTTCCGCCCTAGGAGGGGTGGCCCGATCGTCCTTCCTCATATCCTCGAGGGCCTTATTGAGCATGATGCAGTGGTTGGTGTGGTGGGTGGCGGTATTGTGGAATTCACACCAGATGCTCGGCATTCGGCTGACTGGGGACGCTGCCGTCGTCATGTTATTTGGAGGTGGAAGCCGACGTCGGTGTAGGTGGAGAAGCTGCTCGAGTGGCTGCTGATCGACCGTGAAGACCTCCTGTCCTGCCGGTCGATAGCGCGATATTGGCGGTAAGCAGGCGCCCTGCTGCGCCGGTTCCCTCGGTCGGTTGTAGTGGTTGCCGCGGAAGAACGGCCTTTTGTGATTTTGTCTCTGCGCGTCCCGGCTCCTCTTGTGTTCTCCGGTTGGTGCCCCTTCATCGTCTGAGGGTCGTCGAGGCTGAGCATTCTCCTCCAGTCCGTTGATGCTGGATTCGGAGGCGGACCCGTACACCCGCGTCTCTACTAGCGCCTTCTGCACAATAAGGTCCATGATCTCGTCGTAGTCGAGATGCTCCTTCCTCACTAGTTTCTCTACGAATGGGGTGGCGAGCAGGTTGTCCATCAAGGCCACCTTGGCCACTCGCTTGTCAAGGTCTCTGCATGTGCTTGTGAGCGTCCTCCATCGATTGATGTAGATCGACAGGCTCTCGTCCATCCCCTGGCGGATCTTGAGCAGGATGCCCGTGGTGTTGTACTTGCCTTGGAGCCGATAGCGCTTCTGAAAGCTCTCCGTCAGCTCGAGGAATGAATGGATGGACCCTGGCGAGATCTCGTAGAACCAGCTCCTCGCTTCCTCCGTCAACGTTTCCTGAAATAGGAAACAAAGGGTTGGGTCCGAATACCGAGTTCCGTCCGTGGTTGATCGGAACTCGTCCACGTGTGTGCATGGATCTCCGCTCCCGTCGAACCGAGCGATCTTCGTTGTCTTTGCATGCGGGTCCCTTCCTCTCTCCAATATATGTGCTGAGAATGGGCTGACCCGGGGGGCGAATGTCCCGCCTTGACCGGCCAACTTGTCCCTGCGCAAGCGTGAGACCTCTTCCGCCAACTCCTCCATCCTCCGGAGGATCAAAGCGTTGATCATCGGGGGCGCCGATTCCTCCTCGGGTGAGGACGCTCGGGTCGCCCGCGCGCTGGTCCCTCCGAACGGATATCGCTCCTCGCCGGTGGTCTCCTGGGTCCCTTCCTGCTGCCCCTGCTACTGGCTGATGAGCGCATCCAACCGCTCCTCCAACCTCTGACGGATTCGGCGCTCTTATGCTATCTCGAGCGCCGCCTCCCGTAATTCCTGGACCAGGCTGCTAATGCGCTCCTCACCATCGTCCCTGTTGCTCACTAATACATACCGCCCCTGTGATTCTGGCGGTGTCTCCCTGTCGGGCGTGTTGCTGTCGTTAGTCACCGGGTTGAGCATTTCGACCTTAGCAGCAACAGATGGAACACGTGTCTTTTGGGCAGTGGTGTTTATACGAGGTTTGCAATTTGTAAGTTTCCCACAGACGGCGCCAACTGTTTCTACCGAATTACGCGCGGGGGCGTAATCTGGCGGAACAGTACGAACAGACTTCCCTCTTCCTTCTCTTCGTCCGAACGCTCGGGCTGTTCGGATGGGCGGGCGCTAGCTCTCTCTCTTCGGGCGTACGGGCTCCTCTCAGATGGGCGGATATGCATGTTCGCGTGCGGTTGTTAGAAGAATACAACAACAAACGGGTGGTCAGGGGTCGAGACGGGGGTGGTCCGTCTTCAACGCTCTGATGCCTAAGTCAGATGGTGTATTGGATATAACTGTCAAGCGAATATACGTGTAAGTAGTGTTTAGTTGGAGTGAATTCGTGGTCTTACCTGTAATAAATACCTTACATATATAGGTGGTTGAGATTGGTGCTCACTTGTGTTCTTCGATGTGGGATTGATGCACTTACTGTTGTGTTGATCCGTGCATTCGGGCATGCGCCCCACGGGCGCGTGCGCGCTCAGGTGGGGTCGGTCTTGTGAGTGAAGTTGGAGCCTCCTTGGTGGTCTTGCGGGTGATTGGGTAGGTGTTGATAATCTGTTTAAGCGAATAAGTATATTAATCGGACAACTCATGCTATACAAACACATGTTGCAAATCCTGCAAAGTTGAAAGTCCCTGGAATTGGGCAACTTAACGCAACACCTAGGCATGGTAGCATTTCTCCAGCTCATAATGGGGGTGTAGCGTAGGTCAAAATCCATTGATGAGTTGTCGTTGAAAAGGCAAGCCATCAAGGCATAACTATTCATCCTCAATACATGAGATTGTTTCTGACTGTAAATGTGTCTAAAAGTCGACGTTGACAAGCACTAGGGGACGCCTCAGAGTCGATGATGATGTTAGTAAACAAAGAAATCTCACCAAGTTAAACGATGCTAGTCGTATTATGGATGGTTCTTCCATGTTCATTGATGATGCCTTTACTTATTCCATCGTTCAGGAATTAGCGTCGATGAAGTGGAACATTACTTAGTTGCGGATTGTCAATGTTAATATAGAGCAAATTGATCGATCTGGAAAGTTACAATCTTGGCTGAAGTAGACTTCCTTACAAATGGTTAGTTTTCGGTATGGTAGTGCTATAACCATCAAATGGTAAGCCAGTTAGACACATATAAGTCTTTGTTCGAAAGCGTATTGAGAAGAATGAAGTCATGCGGTATAAAGCTAGACTTGTGGCACAAAGATTTTCTCAATGCCCTAGTATTGATTATAAGGAGATGGATTATCTGGTTATGGACATCATTACTTTCCGCTACCTTATCAGTTTAGTAGTGTCTAAAATACTGAGTATGCAACTTATAGATGTGGTTATATATCTCTATGGGGATCTTGTTTCAGAGATATATATGAAAGTTCCAGTTGACATGGTTCTACCCAATTCAAGTAACTCTAAGCCATAAAGTGTTCATGTAATTAGATTGAGACGTTCACTATATGGATTGAAACAATATGGTAGGTTGTGGTATACACATCTTAGTGACTACTTGATTAAGAAGGGATACAAGAATAAAAAGTTATGTCCATGTGTGTTCCCTAGATGAACAAATTGTTTGTGATGATATACCTTGATAGAACTCGAGTTGGTTGAATTCTTATTCACCAGTTTGCTAATGTTTGAATCAGACAATGGACAAAGCACACCATATTAGCACACAATGGTTACTTGTAGTCTGGAACCCAAAATGATCAATTTCATCGGAATGATGATGGTAAAGATCTTTTAGAACTGAGATTCTATATCTTAGTGCAGTTAGTGCTTGGTTAAATATAGCTTGGTGCATACATCCAGACATTGTCCTCTCTGTATGTGCCAACACAAAGTCATTGGAATGGAGTATAGTATACCTTCTGGTACTTGAAGGTAACCATTGACTTGGTCTTGTTCTTTCTCTACAAAGAAAATAGAGAGAAGCTTGAAATTCTGGAAAAATGGATGGTTGAATCTCAACATGTAGGTTCTGAGCTCTTCGATCTGTCGAAGGCAGTGAACTGTGATAACTTAAAGATGTCTTTTAACCCATCAAGGAATGGTTTCGACCCATCGAACTGGTATCCAGGATCAACCCAAAGCATTTGTTTGACCCGTCGAGCGAGGACTTCGACCCGTCAAATTCCTCATCTGTTGCAAGCAGTTTTACTGTTGTCCCTTATTCTGAAACACCAGTTGATATGTTGGTTGGATTTGCTAATGCTGGGTACCTCTTTAACCCATATAAATGATGTTCCCAAGTAGGTTATATATTTAGTATGGGGAACATGGCGATTTTTTGGAGAACAACAAAGTAAACCCTTGTTCTATTTCCTCGAACTATTCTAAGATTAAAACTTTGTATGAAGCAGTTGATGAATGTATCTGGTTTAGGCCGATAATACAACATATTCGAGGGTCCAGCTAGTGGATTGGCATCTACTATGATAACACCAATTTGCATCTTTGAGGATAATGCGGTTTGCATTGAATAAATGAAATTAGGTTACATTTAGGGTGTCATACTTAAACTCATTTCGCCAAAGTACTCCTACAATCAACAATAGCAGCGATTATTGATTATCTATGTGAACCAGGTTGGTTTGGCGGATAATGATGCAAACTTGTTTACCAAGTAATTACCTAAATCTATATTTGTGAAACATGTGAGACGCATTGGTATGCACAAGTTATTTGAACTCCATGACTGAGTTTACAGTTAGGGGGAGTTACATTTCTATAGACGTCAGGGGGAGTCTACATCACATGCATTAACTTTTATAGTTTATGCTTTGTACTCTTTTCCCTTAGACCAAGCTTTTGCTTTACCCATGAGGTTTTTATTTGCTTGGTAAAGTTTTTAGTAAGGCAACAGGTTATGCATCATTCTTTAGGCCATCGACACAAGGGGAAGTGTTTAAGGAGATTTATTCTCCGTAACTTCTGGTGTGTGTCTTTGTTACGACCCGAAACGAAATTACGCGCTTATTGAGTTATATTAAGCTTTATCACGGATTAGTCGCATTACCAAGGTTGTTAACGATATTTTCACGGGGCGAGAATTTGATTTGACTTTCTTCTCAAAAGTTTTAGAGTATTTAATTTCGAGCTCGTAGGAATTTTTTGGATTAGGAGCTATTTCTTATCCTTTTCTGAAGTTCGTAAGAGGAAAATATTTTAATAATATATATCTAGGTTGGTTTAATCTTGGCCCTTGGATCTTGATCAGATCAAATCTAAACCGTTGGATTTGATATGATCAAGGGCTATAAATTGGGGTCTTTTTCAAAATCAAAATCAAAATAATCAAAAATTACCCAACCAGCCGACCCGAGCAGAAAATTTGACCCGACGATTTCGGGCATCTCCGACGACGTTTTAGGTATGAAATCAAAGCCCTTGATCTGTTAAGTTGTTTGGTGTGTTCAATTGTGATTTTGGAAGAGATTAGGGACGAACCTGAATTGGGTTTTATAGCTTGGAATCGCTGTCGTCGGTGATGGCGTTCCAGCAAGTGTTAGAGGCTGAAGGTTGTGGGTTTCGACTCCCCTTAACCTCGTGATGCTTTTTGGGTGGTCTGTTTGGACCGAGGTGGCATCACGGCAGAGGTGCGATGACAAGAGCATAACGGTCCGAATGTTTAGACTTTGGCTTTCAGGCCATTTTTCGGCCACGATAGTGGTCGGATGGTGTTGGCCCTTTGGGCAATGTTGTTGGGCTTGGTGAGGGATTTTTATTGGTGTGTCGAACGCTCCCATCGGAGCACTTCGTTCTGAGGCATGTGAGACCTACGTGCCGCTGTCCACGGCGGAGCTCCGGCGAGGCAATTTTTCGAAATCTTTTGAAGGACTTCTAGGGTTGTTTTTAGGGTCGATTTCCATAGTTTTACGTATATTCTAATATAGTATGGTCCGTATTTACATGACATCAAGATCGCGACACTAGCAGCAAAGGAAATTCCGCTGAGCTCCAACAGTAATCATAAACTTGTGAGTGGACGTTTATTTATTTTCACAGTTACTGCGTGTTCATATTTTCACAGTTGCTGTGTGTTCATAAAATATAGTCTTCTGTATTTTATCACAGTTGAGTTTGGAGGTATGTTTGTGATGGTTTTATTTTCAGCATCGATGCTTTGACTATAGTCGACTGATCACTAACTAGCCGGGTAAGACCGGGTTAGGACAAGCGCTCTGCTGACCCAGATTGTCTTGGGATAGGAAAAACCTCTTAGAAGATCCCATCACCTTTTTATTTACAATTTTGGAGACGCTCCGGGTTAGGAAAAACACCATGAGCGCCCACCTCTATATTTTATTTTAGTTTATTATATTTGAACCCGCTTTAGTTTTTCAGAAATTAGCTGAAATGAATGTTATTACAGATTTATCGTTTTATGTAGTTTACGTTATTTTTGTCCATTCACTCTAACGTTTTATATTTTAAATACTTTTTCCTAGGTTTTTCGGTTTCCGTCACCCAGGTTGCACTACATATCCTGAGTTTGCGTGGTGTCGTCGAAGGCTTTGAGTCCACCTATCAGCTACTCATTCAGTAGGTTCCAATCTACTGTCAGATCTATTTATATGTATTCTATGTTCATAGAAGTTGCTCTGAATTCCAGTTGTATTATGTTATTTCCAGTTTCTCGAATAGTAGTCGAGTTTGATTTCTATGTATTCAGAACCAGCATGTTGTAAATACGTGTTTAAATTCCTGAGTTAAATTTTTGGCTCTTGTTTATGTTATTTATTGAGAAATCTGGATGGATAATCAGTGGTCCACGGTTTGTTTGTAGAAATTTGGTTTAGAAGTGTTCTCCTCTTGCAGGTTTTTGGGTTGTGCAGTTTCCAAGAGGAATTATGTCAAAAAAATCCATAAAATTTCTTAGAATTTAAGTAATTGTTAGGATTTAATTCTAGTTTACTAGCTAAACTATCTAGTTTACTGGTTAAACTAGGGTTATGTCATTTCAGCTTGGTATCAGAGCATTATGTTATAGATTCAGTAAACTCTTGGTCATGTTAGTACAAACATTTGATAGTGTACAACACTCCCGGGAGAATGGCCCGACCGGCCGGCGGATCCACAGATACAAGTGTTGTACATTGTTAACGTTCTAGAGTCTCTTAGTTGAGCCATTTTTCTTGGTCTCTTTAAGTGAGCTAAATATCTTTTTGTGGACTCTTAGGTCATTATGCCTCGACAACCAGCTCAACAGGATGAAGCGCAGTCTTTTGCATAGCACATGCGTGAATTAATTACACGCATGATGCTTGAATTAATTACACGCATGATGTCAGCGCCACGTGAGGGTAATGACGATTTAGTTAACAAAGCTAAATCAGCAGGAGCAGTTCCCTTTGCAGGATCTCATGACCCTCAGACTTGTGAGAACTGGCTTATAGAGATTGGTCGAGTATGCGACCGCCTGCGTCTCTAGTTGACTTCAGAGCAGAGAACATCGATAGTTGTGGGTCTATTGCAAAACCATGTTTACCGTTGGTGGGAGAGCACTGAGAAAAATGAAAACACCACCCCATGGGAAGAGTTCAGGGAGTTATTCATGAGTCGCTTCTTCAATGAAGCAACAAAGCAGAGGAAATATGAGGAGTTTATGAATCTTCGTCAAGGAGACTTGTCTGTTATGGAGTATTGGGATCGTTTCATCCGTTTATCCCAATTTGCATCAAATTCTATCAGGTTAGTAAAAGAAAGGTGTTGGAGGTTTGAGCAAGGTTTGCGACATGAGATTGCCCCATTCATGTCAGGTGTACAACACACTGATTTTGACGAGTTTGTCAGTGCTATTGTGAGATGTGAGGATAAACTTCGATCTAAGCTGGGCCAAACTCGATGATTCAAGGAAGGTAGGCCCAGCCAGAGTCCTTCAAAAAAGGGAGGCTCCAGTGCATCTGGTTCCACATCATCTTTTAGTGAGGGATCTCAGACTCCTAGTGAATTGTGCCCGTTTTCGTGTTGTTTTGTAAAATTAATTTATTGTTTTTTAAATATGAAGATGAAGTGAATACAAATTTGATAACTTGTTTTCTAAAAATGTGTTAAAGGAAAAAATAGATACGCAAAAGATATGATCTGAAAATGTACTTTATTCATTGATAGCTGACCTTAAATACACATTACAATCTGTTATAATCAATATCCCTATAAATCAAGGATTGCGAGAATATCTACTTCTATGGATACCAGGAATATTATTTCTTTAAACAAAATAATTTTTTTTAAAAGATAAGCTAAGAACATAAAATATTTTATGTTTTACTTCTTTTTTTTTCTTTCTCAAAACACGATTTTGTAATCAACTAACTACATGTCAGACATTGTCATATGCTCTGATATTTCTTAATCTTGAACTCTAACCGAGAAGAAAAACTTCTAATTGAACTTTGTGCACTGTAGTTTTATTAAGTCTTAGTTTGAAATTGAGGTGAATATATTGAACTTTTAGAAAACACAATTTTAAATAAGAAATACTTCGCTTGTTTATTTTTAATCGTAGTTTTTGAACTAAAAAATTTAAAAAATAAATAATTTTTATTAATTTACCAAATATTCATTCTATCAAAATAATTAAAAATAAACTGGTTTAATCTCATAATTTCATAAACTCATGAGATTATGAGATTCTTCAATCATGCATTATTAGCTGATTTAATCCCAAAGGGTGCCCAAATAACCTATGATGGATTTCTTCTCTCTCTTACATATTATAGTGAATCATAGATTCCTTCAATCATGCACTATTGCACTTGGATTTCAAAGTTTTGTCCCAATATTCTCAAATTCCTTTGAAAATACCCGATATTCTCCTTTATTGATTGTCAAATATATATAAATAAAAAATTGAGTAAGGTTTAAATTTCACTTTTTGGGTTTCTTTGTTAATTTGCTTCTTTTTGTTGAGTTGTGTCTTGCAAATTAAATAGCTAAATCATCCATAGCTTTTGGGGTTCTCAACTTCTCATCGTGCATTCCAACTTGGAACACTCGGAACTATTTCATATTTTACAATAGCTTAATTAATCTCCTCTTAGCACATTCCATGCTTATGGCATCGAGCTAGCTTTGACCGCAATTGCAGCTGTGCTGTGAGATTTTGCAAAAGTCAAACATCAAATAATAAACATCACTATGGTGGGAGTGCTTTGTCTAATTGACTGACCCTTTGGTTATAAATTATAATCTTGGCAGGTTCTCTTTTACTATTCTGGTTTTCACACCATACATATCTGCCAAAGCTTTCTCGGTCAGTTTTGAGAACTAATGACAGTTCTGTTTTGAGAAAACTTTCCCATTGAAATTTCTACATTCTTTTGTAAGTTTGTAGTAGATAAATAGATATTTACTTTGGTCAAGGGTTCAAGTCAAAATAACCCACTTTTTTTCCACCTACAGTTCAGCCCTTTCTCATGAAGTTGGATCAAACTGGCAAAGAGGAGGGTAACATCGATAATTTTTTTTTGAGTAATAGGTAACGCAACCTCTCGTATCAATTTTTGTAGTCGATAAATAAATGATCATACTATATTTTGTAAAAAAATTGCTCTATACTTTGAAACAAAAGGGTTTGGGGATTCATCTTGACTTTGTGACTTTGCGGGTATAGGTAGGCCTGTCAATGAGACGGATTTTGATCCGGACCTGCTTCGGACCTGAATATTAGGCGGATCTGGATCTAATTTTTGGACCCGTTGATCCATTTGTGAACCAGATTCGTTGACCCATTTATTTAACGGATCGGATTTGGATCACAAGCGATTCGATCCATTTATGATCTGTCTCGTTTATTTTTTTTAACTTATTAAATATAATTTACTTTTATTTATATATATGAAATAATTTTAATTTAGAACTCTCTTTTTTAAAAATAAAAAAATATATATTTAGCAAAGTTATATAAAGCTATTAATAAATTAAAAAAATTAAAAACTTAAAATAATTTGTTTCTTATTTTTTTTGTCTCTCTAATTTAGTTTAATAAAATATTTTGGTTATATAAAAAAATCATGTGACATATTGGTAATAATTAACAAATTGATAAAAGAAAGAAATTTAGTAATTAGCATATTGATAAACGGGTCCGAATTTGCTCCGTTGATCCGTTAATCCGCCGAATCCGAATCCGGATTTGATTATTAAATATTCGCCGAATTCAGATCCAAATTTAATTATTAAAGATCCATAAACGAGACAGATCGAGTCTAATTATTTTCTTTTTAAATATATTCGTATCTAAATTAATCTGATACCAACTCCGTTTCATTAGACTTAGGTGTGGGGTTTAACTCAAACATTTGTCTGTCTAAGCAGCGGCGGATCCGGACAGTTGCTCTCACGAAGAGAACTTCACTGCCGCAAGTTGAGAAAGGCCAAGAAAAAAGTGGGAAAAAAAGCTGCAGGTGTGACCGCAACAGGACAAGCCCAGTGTCAGTTAACCTCTGCAAAAATATCAAACCCACAATCACTATCCTTGTCCTCCTCTATTTGTCCCTAGATTCCCTTACGCAAACCCGGCCCGAACCGCTGTGCACTTGGCCCGGTTGAACCGGGGCCAGAGTGGTTTGCATGGAGGGAAGCGTTCCTGGAACGCCACGTGGCGATGGCTGGAGAAGCCTGGGATTCGAGCGAGGGACAAAGTGGAGGAGTGATCGAGGGAGTGAGTGAGAGTGACGTAACGCGTAGGCGAGTGGGGAGGTTTTGGCATTCTTGTCTCGACCACGATGCTCCTCCTCCAACGGTCACGTCCCCCCAAGTACTTTCGCTGCTCACATTCCTTTGTAAAATAATTCCAGTCATTTCCCTTTTTGCCCCTGCATTATTTAATTTTAGTTCTATTTAAGCAAATTGAATCTCTCTTTTTATTTATAGAAAAAATAGTTACTTTGTAAAGATGTACCTGCAAAGGTTGACAAATGAACACGACGCTTTAGTGCATTTAGATTTAGTGAACACCTCCATGCCATCGGTCTCGACTCTAATATTTGATGCTCCAAGAGAGTTAAGCCATTTCAAGATTCATTTTGAGTGTCATTAATTTCGAGAGACTATTGGTGAAAAACGACTCCTTGACAAAAAAGCTCCAGCAGTTATAGGTTTTCCTTCATGATCTTTGATTACAGCTCCCAGACCCCGCTTTTCTTCTTCATTACAGACTACAACATCAATGTTTAATTTGAGCTCATTCATATTTGGCGTCCTCTAACTTGAATCACACTTGACCTTCTCCCTCATTTTCCTATCTCCAGCATTCCATTGATAATACTCGCTAGCTAAAGTCTTCGTCCTAGCCATAATGGAGTCAGGTTCTAAATCAGTTGCATTACCATGCCAAATATTGTTCCTCTCATTCCATATCAGTCATATTATATAAGTAGTGGCGGATCCATAATTTTTTTAGGTTAGGCAATATTAAATTTAATCAAAAGTACAATATTTTTGTTAAAACCTCAAATATATAATGATATAAAGATGCGAAGAAACACGTTTTCATGACTCGTTAGTTAGGTTAACAACTAATTCCTTAATGTGATAATCGACAATCAAAGTAAAAATATATTTTAGAATTTGCTCAATTAATCACACAATTATAAGGATGATGACATTTCAATTAAAACTAAAAGTATTTTTTTTAGACTAAAACTATTATTAAAACCTTGTAGAGTCACTATAACAAACATATGTCATAATAAATGATAAAAAAATTAAATAAAAAAGGAAGATGTTTTCATCAAATGGAGCACATAAAGATTAGTATATTCACTATTTGACTATCCCGAACGACGTCGTCCGTTATAACAAATATTGTTCATCTTCATCATCTTTAATTTCTGCCTTTTGTTTATCCAAATCAGTTATACTTGACTATAAAACCCAAGTTGAAACTCCAAATTTCAGTTGCCCAACCTCCCCACAGTTTATATCCGCCACTGCACATAAGCACACACTTCTAAATCAGTATACTGTATAGTATACTTACATGTATATTAAATAAAATTCTTGCATATATAAAAGTAAATTATAAAATAGTAAAAATATCAAGTGAACAACATGGTTTAACAAATACGTCACTGTCAGTAATAGTTGCTTCTTTACAACTGCACCTAATAATACTGTGTAACCTGTATTAGGTGTTCGAATCACTACCAAATTGATTTACGTAATTTGATTTTATTATTTAAAAATCTTTGGGACAGTGGTTTATTTAAACATTCACACCAATCGTACACATAACTGTTTTGTACTTTTGTTTATGTTAGATTACATTTTAATTTTTTTTTACCGTGAACATTATTAAAACGACGATTACGCTCATTCTATTCAAACTTAACCTTAACTAGTAACTGTTTATTTTTAGAACCGCTTGAAATAGTAAAAATGTAGTAAAACCTGCACTGCTTGGCTGTTCTTCTGTAGATTCATTCATCTGCATAATTTTTTACGGCTATATCTGCAAGTGTGTGTATCTCTTCCATTTTTAGCTGAAAGAAAAAGCAATGAGCAGGGGTAGATTCGTCAACAGAGCAATAGATGGGACCTGCCAGAGATGCACCAGGCTGAATTATATTCCAATTATTTTAAAAAAAATTCTGAAAAAGAAGAAAATACAGCCTGATTAACGATGTAAACGAAGAACCCCAAAAAATTAAAATACAAATAAAAATTCAAATATTCGTAATTTGAATTTTATTTAAAAAAAATTGAAACGAAAGAAGAAAGGTAGAAGAGAATAGAAACAGAAGCGACAATGGTAAACCAATAACGTTTCGAAAAACTCATACATACGCACACGCACACCACAACACAGCTCTCTCTCTCTCTCTCTTCCTTCTTCTTCTTCTCTCTCTCTCTCTCTCTCTGTGCTGTCTGGTCAGGAAACCCTAGCCTCAGCCAGAGCCCCAATTTTGGGAAATCTTATGGCGGAGAAGCCATCGCCGCCGCCGCCGGGATCACTCACCTCATCCTCCGCCGTGTGCGCCGCTAGGGTTTCGGTTTCACTGAGCTGGCTCAGGAGACCGTCCGATCAAGTGTAATCCCGAGTAATCGTCGCCGTCCGATTTTGGTCCAGCTTTGTGTGTGTGTTTGTGGTGAGATGGCGAAGGGAGGTCTGTTTCTGGAGAAGGTGCGGAGATGTTTGAGGACGGTGTTCTTCATGGTGGCAATGGTGGCGTCGCTGTTGGTTTCGTCGCTGCCGGTGCTGGTGGCGATAGGTGACGTCATGGTCCCCTGCGTCTTGATATCCAGCTTCACGTGCGTCACGTGCTATGGCTTCACCGAACATTTGCATCGTTACGCCTTCAACAGCTCCCTCACAGATATTCCTCTTGTTTCTTTCATCAGATCTCTCATCATTACATGTACACACATCTCTCTCTCTCATCAGAATTTTATTTTGGTATTTTAATTGCTGCCATGTTTTGTTCAAAACTTGATAGCGTAAAAATTTCGACATGAAAAAACTGTTAATGCTTGCTTGAAAAAATTTTTCACCCGGGAGCACTCGCACAGTTTCTGTTGCTGTTTTTTTTTTTGTGGAACACTTGAAGAAATTTCTGTATGATTTTTCTTTGTTTGGCGAGGCAGTTATCTTAAAATTCGATAAAAAAATTGAGTTTCTCATGGATAGTTGATTATTGTGCAGGTGTGTATTCCATGTGCGACGGCCCTTCTCTATCACATGGTCCATACCTTGGGACTGTGACTCTGTGTTCCATTACCTCAATTGTTGCTCTTTCGGTTAAAGTCTGTGTTTTCACTGTAAATTCTCAAATCGAGTCGTCTTCGCTCTCAAGACAGAAGCTCCATTTGAAGAAATCATGGGGGATGCCTGTTTTGTTTCTCTCCTCAGTTGTTTTTGCTCTTGGACATACGGTGGTTGCATATAGAACAAGTTGCAGAGCTAGGAGAAAGCTTATGTTTCACCGAATTGATCCAGAAGCTGTAAGCTTTCCTTAAAATTTCTGTTTAATTTTATGCCTGTATTTAACTGCAGAAGATTAATTTGTTTTACTCTTAATTGTGTTTCTTTGTGTTTGCGTGGATTGAAATTGAAGGGCCAAACAGAAAATATGCAATTTAATTTTCTTGCATAATATACTAATACTCGATGAATCAAAAGTGAACTCTTGGAAGTTTTTGACTGAAGTAAATGAATGTAACCTTTCAATGCATCAAAGTTACTTGTATAACTGACTTGGACTTTTACTGTGTAATGGACTTGCTTGTACAGTACTAACAATACTACCATGACTTGAGCTTTTAGCAGTTTGTAACGACTTGTTTTTCGATTTGACAGGTCCTTTCATGCAAAAATGTTTTCTCTGGCTATCAGAAGGTCCCAAGATCCCCCACTCCCTCGGGAGGAAAAACACCAAAAAGTGACAGTGAAATGAGGCGTAAGCCTTTTGCTACAGCTCGAGAAGAAGGGGAACTACCAGTCAGAGTAGCTGCTGACATTGACAGCTTATTCATCACATGCCGGGGATTGACTCTTCGTTACAAGATTTGCTTTCCTGGTTCACCACCTCATTCCTTATCATCTGTTGCATTTCTCGAGTCAAATCTCAGCTGCAGCTCCCCTAAAACAGCTATGGGAAGGCCAAAACTAGATAGGCATCCCTTGAGTTTGTTATCTAAAGGCCAAAATCATCTGCACAGGAGCTACAGCAATCAATTTCACGGATCCTCTTTGTATATACCACTATTGGATGGTTCTACAACTTCTCCAGCACTTTCTGAAGAAATTCCAGCTTTAAGACTAGCCGATGCTGGTGAGGAAGACGAGGGTAGTAAATTAAATTTGGGTACTGTAAACAAAGACATGAAAGGAAATGGTCAATTTGGTATTGTGTTAGTGCATGGGTTTGGTGGAGGAGTTTTCTCTTGGAGGCATGTGATGGGGACATTAGCTCGGCAAGTTGGTTGCACTGTTGCTGCTTTTGATCGCCCTGGTTGGGGCCTGACCTCAAGGCTACGACAGGAAGATTGGGAGGATAAAGAAATGCCTAATCCTTATAAACTTGAATCTCAGGTAAATGACTCATTTTTAGCGATGCTTTCATAACTTTTATGCAGCATCTGTTGTAGTGGTGTCAGAGTCTTACCTTATTGATATAGGAGGAAAGATATAAAGGGGATAAAAGGGTGGGGCAACTATACTCTACTACAGATCCAGCAATTCTAGCGCTAAGTTTTGTTAAAAAGAGTAGAGTTGTGCATTGCTGCACTAAGTTCCGGTTAGTAGATCACTTTGAATAGGATCATTCAAAGATCAGATGAAAATTTAAGCAGTGGAAAGAGGACATGTGGAAGTAGAGTTGATTTGTATTTGCTGCGATGACTGTCCCATCTCAATTATATATTTTGTGTATGAGGTTCCTGTAGTGCTGCTTTAAGAATACTACGTAGGGAGAGCAAAGATAACTTTTCGTTATCATTCAATGTGCCTGATAACTATTACAATGCCTCTATTTATAAAGACTACAAGATAAAACTAAAACAACTAGGATAGATGATTCCTAATAATAATATCTAACAGTATACGTAGTGTTAAGGATTCCTAAGAAAATCATAGATAGAGTACTTTCCTAATTTGACTATATTCTGCATCATTTATTACTCATCTGGTTCCTTCCCCTCGCATTCATGTTATCCATTGTATAATTCATGCTATCTGAATTTGTTGAACTCATCTTTCAGGTTGATCTGCTTCTTTCTTTCTGCTCTGAAATGGGGTTTTCTTCTGTGGTGCTTGTTGGTCATGATGATGGAGGCCTTCTGGCTATGATGGCAGCGCAAAAAGTACAAGCATCATCAAATTCTTTTAATGTGAGTGTGCCCTTCTGGTTTCTTATCATATAATTTCAAACTAATCTGGTGATGTTTTGCTTCTTAGTCTTTCCTTATTCTGAAATTTCACCTTTTTGACGTCGTGGTTGTGGTCGTCGCCATGTGTGAGCTTTGTTTGATTGTTATCATTTTAAGTTCCTTTCTGTGGCCAAGCGCACAAACATAATCAAAATTAGCTATAAAATGTTAGTTCGGCCACTTCAGCGTATGAGTAGAATGCTACATATTTTTGGGTAAATAATCCAAGGCTTCCATTAGAGTTCAGTTATAATATGATAGGATATGTAAGGGGACACATATGAGTTGAATCTTCAAGTTTGATTGATAAAGTCTAGTTCAGAATGCATGCTTATTTTTGTTAAAGCTATATCATCTTGGGTTATGTATAATCCTCTGCACCTGGTGATGTATGGTGTGATTGGATAAGTAAGGGGCCATAGCATAGTTTGAAACTGAAAGTACTTGGGTTATCTTCCCATGAATAAAGATGATAGATACATTCTTGGCAGCCAGGCTGAGTATACGAATTAGTTTTTATATTATTACTCTGCTAAAAGTGAAGGGTGATATTTCTTTTTATGTACGGGTATTGTGCATATAATTTTGAGCTTTGTGAAAATTCTATATAAAGCCTTTGATATGCATTTCAGGTTACCATCAAAGGTGTAGTGTTGCTAAATGTTAGCTTGTCAAGAGAAGTAGTCCCTACTTTTGCAAGGATACTCTTAAGAACTGCACTTGGGAAGAAGCATTTGGTTCGTCCTTTACTACGAACAGAAATTACTCAAGTGGTGAACAGGCGTGCATGGTATGATGCTACAAAGTTAACAACAGATGTATTGAGCCTTTATAAGGTATGCCCCGGAGAATCACATAAACAGTTTAACACTTTAAAGGGTCAAATGGAAATCATTCACAGGATTTACTCATATGGCACTCACTATGGAGATTAGTATCTGTCTACGTATCACTGAATTGCTTCTTTTTTCTTTCTTTTCTATATCTTTTCCCGGCAATCAGGCTCCATTGTGTGTAGAAGGATGGGATGAAGCACTTCACGAGATAGGTAGACTGTCACATGAGACATTTCTGTCACCAAAAAATGCAGAATCATTGCTGAAGGCAGTTGAAGATATGCCAGTATTGGTCATAGCTGGTGCTGAAGACGCCCTTGTTTCTCTCAAATCTTCTCAAGCCATGGCTTCCAAACTTGTAAATTCTGTAAGTTTCTGCTTCTACTCTTCTTTTGTTTTTGCATGGGAACAAGGAAGATATAGGCACTAAAGTCGGAAGCTGGTGGTGTAGATATGCAAATCCTAATTTATATGAATTACCTTTTCAAAATTATTTAGTCTGATGTTGGTATATTGTTATGCAGAGACTGGTTGCGATATCAGGATGTGGGCATCTTCCTCACGAAGAGTGTCCCAAGGCACTACTAGCCGCAGTCTCACCGTTCTTAAGTAGACTACTACTAGTCAAACAAGACTCGCAAAGCCAATAGTGTACCTTAACGTCTAATTAGGGTATTTTATCTTTAAGCTGATAGAAAGTAGGATTTTTCTTCTGTTGTAGGCCTCATCCTTTGTTTTTTCTTGTTAAGCAATTTAGCCCAAGGGAAGAGACTAAAAGTCTCTTCTTTTTGGTATTTTTGATGCGTTAGTTTGGAGTCTTGCCCTAGGTTATACATTGTTTAGGGATTTTAGAGCTCGTTCACTTTGTAATTTCATGTCCCTTTTAAAATTGTCTGTTATTGTTGCTTGAACAGTACTGTAATCTGCCACCGATTCGGGTGGCAGATGGCTTATATTTGTACATTTATCAAAAACTGAATGCAGTATCGTTTTGTTCCACCGTTCATTCAATCTGTTGCATATTTGTAGAAGAAGGAATGATATATTGATAATATTTTTGATATTTTTGATTTTTGATATTATTTCTACGTATTAATATCTTTAGTACGATATTTTTTAAAATATTTGATATTATATATTGTCGAAATTTTTGATATTTTTGAATTTATTTAAAATTTTAATTTTACATATATTTTGATCGTACTAAGTTAAAAATACCAAATTTTATAAGCTAATAATTTAAAAATTCAATCAAATAATTTATATAAATAATCAATAAAATACAAAACACACTAGTAGTGTTATAGATACAAAAAACTTCTATAGAATCTTGATACCAAATAACGTGGAATATAACATGTAATCAACTTTTATTTACTAAATTACTAGCTTTCCTGCACGCACATATGTGCGTGCGAAAAGCGTCGCGCTCGCGCGTGCGACTTATCAGTGTAATATTCAAGAGTGTGCAATTATACGGCAATGTATTATATGCGCGTGCGAAATGCGTCACATTGGCGTGTGCGACTTATCGGTGTAATACCCAAGAGTGTACAATTATATCGTTAGTGTATCATTGCCCAAGCCCATTGCTGCTTCAAGATACTATTGTGCATTTTCAGACCTATCTCTATTATTCGAGCACTTATCTAATTGAGTATGTGCAAAGAATTACCAATAATTGATGATAAATTTTGCAAAATAATATTAGCCTACTTCATATTAAGTCAACACTTTAAAAAAAATAATCAATCATTGGTAATTCTTCGCAGTGTCAGTGTATTTATCGAGGTTGTGCAATTAAACTATTTTATGAAATATATAATTCAACCACCACTAATTTTGGTGAACCAAATTATAACTCTCTTTGACGTATGAAAATGGAACGAAAAACACATGAAGAGAAATTATCAAAAAATATATAAAAGTTTTAACAATGATGACGTCGATATCTCCAATGAAGTCCAACCATATTAATCATCATGTAGAACGATTTGTCGCTCCAACTACAAATAAAATATAGGAGAATTAAAACAAATAAATAAACGGTATATTATTTATGAACTTATATGGGGAAATACATTGTTGACATCATATCAAAGTTATCAACGTATAAGTACTTCTCAGTTCTCACTTAATTTTTTTTTTGTTGGTTTTCTTTTGTTGTCAAAAAGGTGCAACGTAGGGTGCAACTTAGGAATGGGAAGGTTAGTAGGTTACAAATAGTTAGCAAAATGTGCACATAAGTGAGAAGAGCTGATTTGTTGAACCCGTATGTTGAAAACTTAAGACTGAAGCAAGGCTAGCTCACCTTATATTAATTGCAATGCTGGATATAAACTTGAGACCTGTACAAAGCATCGTCTACACTACATAAGACGTGAAATTTTGAACACTGTAACTACAAAAATATGAACCCAGCATTGACACCTAAAACTTAAAAGCTCTGTATCCTTTCCTCATTTGTTCTGAAAACTTTGAAAATTCAGAATCAACAAATATAAGTCTGTTGGACATCACTTTCACTTATTTGTCAACTGAAAATATAGAATTGAGTAAATACTATATCTGCCTCTTAGAGAAGCCATGCTTATTTCCCTTTGCTGTGGATGGTTGCTTCTTTACTGAATGACCAGAAATCTCTGTGACATTCTTCCCTGCATACATTTTATAGCAAGATTATAGTGACAGTGAACAGTACTGACAATTTCTTAAAGCAGCATATATTTTTTTATTATTCTTGGTATGTATGATTTAAAACCAACCCGCAAAACCCTTACAATCTACTATCATTACAAAATTACAGATAGCTTTCCATATAAAGTTAATTAGTGAGAACCTGTTTCAGATAAAAACAAATATTTAAAATATGCAGATCAATTTGAATAACGAAGTATTGAATTACAACTAAAATATACCCAAAGATGGAGTTTCAACACCACTATGGTAAGAGGTCCTTTGACTGATAGAGTCACCCTTCTTGATAAGGTGGACATTTGTAGCAGCTTTCTCAACCCTCTAGTTTCGGATTAATGCCCCACCAAGAGACATTTTTCAATCTGCATGCTTCTTTGCACTCTTAGATGCACTTTGTTTTGAGCCATATAGTACTTCCTGTGCTGCTTGTAGTTGTCCCTGAAACCTTTTCTGGTCCTCATTAAAAAAGAAGAAGTCAATAACTGGGGAAACTTGAAAGAGAAAGTTTGCAACACATAGGCTAAACAATAGTTAGGTTATCCATACTCTCTGTCATCGCTTCACCTACTCCTTCTCCTTCTCCGGCCTGAGCATGCTGTATTCTTTGAGTATTGATAGAAGTTGAGTTTATAAAACAGATATCACATAAACTCCTTTTAATATAAACACCATTGTGGATTGGACGATACCAAATAATTTGATAAGTTCTTTACCGACAACCTAAATGATTTTACTTACTCCATCATATAAGAAATCATGCCTTCTTTCTTTCTCCCAAACTGTTGCCTTAGAAGTCAAAGTTTCCACCATTCCTGTTCCATTCACCATTCCAAATAAATTACTGAAATATAAAGTACAATAAGGCACATTACCAACGCTTAATAAACCTTGATTAAGCGTGTTGTCTGATGCGACCAAGGAAAAAAGCATAGCAAGCAAGTGACTCGTGCTCACTGGATGAAGTTAACCAAAATCACAGTTAATAGAAATGAGAAACAAATCGATTGAACAATACTTCGGACAAATGCTCAGGTGTCGGTGTCGAAAGGCGTAGAATGAACGAAGAGATCAACCAAGGGTGGTTTTGTTAGAGTAAGAAACTGAGAGAACTCACCAAATCACCATTCGTCAGAATTATAGGGACCGCACTATCGACTACTGAGGAAAGAGCGAAATCCACGGTCGAGAGAGGCGATCGGGCACCATAATTTTTACCTTTACCTGCAAACCAATATATTCCGTCAGTCAGTACCACTCAAACCAAAAACTCAAGAAATTAAAATAAAAAATTTGGTTCTCCCCAGAACTCCAGAAGCTCTTCCTCGGTTTTTTGTTCCCGAGTAATTGCAACTCGATCAGTCTGAGCCTAGAAAAATCAAGTTGCGCTTCTACTACCTTACTCTGCTTCAGTAAGAACTCATCAAAGGAACTCGTTGCCTAACAAAAATGAAAACTGATGCGCCTTCTTTAAAAACTAATACAGTTGTCGGAGAAGATAAAAACTGAAAATCAGTTTTCTTTCTCAACGTAGCAGATGAGATTGAGCCCCCGTGTACAAATCTTATCATTAAATGGAATTTTACCACATTATCTTTTTTTTAATTTATTCTGTGTACGTAGAGTTATATAAAGATGGGGTATTCTCAGCCATTTCAAAATGTTCTACCACAACTGCCGTAAGGCATGTTGTCTTAATTTTACGGCAGTTTGTCTTAATTAATAGAGATTGAGGTGGATTTTTATATTTTGTTATGTTATTTACCAAGAAGC
Organism: Geum urbanum; assembly: GCA_946800695.1. Lineage (NCBI taxonomy): Eukaryota > Viridiplantae > Streptophyta > Magnoliopsida > Rosales > Rosaceae > Geum > Geum urbanum. The sequence continues at coordinate 29,779,841 of OX327009.1, forward strand.
CATTCGTCTGAGAACGAAGCGATGATGTTATGACGGCGTTTCCACGGCCGACGAAGAGATCGGAGGAATTTCAGTTCGGGATTGGAGGCCGAGGCCGACACCCACGATAAGATTGGCGCGGCGAGATCGGGCTGCATTCAAGTCGAAAAAGAAGATCGTGGTAATGTGAAAGGAGATCGGGCGTCGTCAACCACTCCCGGAATCTTCCTCCGGCTCCTCCAGTCGATGAAATCCTCCACCAAAGTCACTGGCGACCACCGCTCCGCCCTCCTCCAAGTCACCCGCGGAGAGAGAGAGAGAGAGAGAGAGAGAGAGAGAGAGAGAGAGAATATCCATCTATGGATCGGCCGACAACAGATGGTGTTCTTCGCTTCTTGCTAACACTCATGGAAAAAGATTGTTTTAAACCTCCATGGATCCTTCTATGTACAGACTCCAAACGGCAACAATCGATTTGTTCTAATTAAACAAGTGCATTGGTAATTTGGTACGGTGGAAATGGAATACAGATCTGTGAGCGATTCCCAAAAAAGATGAGTTTTTAGACTTTTTACAAATATAATGTAATATGAAATAAATTCCACTTCATCAATAGATTTGAAAGCAAAATGATGATGTGACAGGTGTCACGTTATTTGAGCTCTATATTTTATATAATTTATTTGTATTTCAAATTTTTTTCAACATATTAATCGTATAAGAATCTCATAAAATTTAATTACAAATTTTCACAAGTACTTATCTCAATTTTCTTCGATTTTATTCCTTGTCTGGAACATAAGATAAGAGCTGGATTCTTTCTTTTCTTTTTATTTTGATCCAAAATGGGATTGCAACAAGCTTTACTCACAAACAATGATAATCAACACTCTGAGTTTATTTGATTGATCTCTTGGCTATATAAAGCCTTGAGTCTAACAGAAACATCGAGTAAACATGCTCACGTCTCGGCTACACACAACCACACGCTTACAAGCAGGAATGATTCAAAATCTAATCTAAACCCTTAACACTAGGACTTTTATTCTAACAGAAATACCAAGACCTTAATGACTAGGATTTATCGAGGAAATCCTAACAAACTAGAGTTTAACAACTTAAAAGACTAAAACAACCCTAACATACTCTCCCTTAAGCTAAACTCGGTGAAGAGATTTAGCTTACTTCTTCAATGCTGCACATACTAAGCTTCTTCCGAAGGTAGACAAATGCTTATGTCTTGAGTGGCTTAGTCATGATATCTGCTAGCTGCTCAGTAGTGCCACAGTAGGTTAAAGTAATGACTCCTTGCTTTGTGGTATCCCTGAGAAAATGGTACCTAGCATCAATGTGTTTACTGCGACCATGAAGAACATGGTTCTTTGACAACTTAATTGCAGAACTGTTGTCACACATTATGCTAATACACTGCGCTCCTTCATGTCCAAGCTCCTTCAAAATTCTTTGTAGCCAAATTGCTTGACACGCACAGGTTGCAACTGCAACAAATTTGGCTTCCGTCGTAACAATTGTTACTATAGGCTGCTTCTTTGAACTCCATGACACTGCTCCAGAACTCAACATGAAAGCATATCCACCTCGGCTGCATACTTCTTTTGGGAGATAAAAATTCCTTCTTCTCTTTGCACAGCTTCGATTCCAAGGAAATAGCTCAGGTTTCCTATATCCGTCATCTCAAACTCATTCATCATTGAGAGCTTAAACTCGAGCAACAAAGCATTATTATCACTAGTGTAAATTAAGTCATCAACGTAAAGACTTACAATGATGATGTTTCCCTCCCTACTTCTTCTTGTGAAAAGAGTCTACTCACTCTCACAATGCTTGAAGCCTTTGTTACTGAAGTAGGCCTCTATACGACTGAACCAAGCTCGAGGTGCTTGTTTAAGTCCATATAGAGCCTTGTAGAGCTCATACACATAATGCTCCTTACCCTTATTCTCGTATCCTTGTGGCTGTTTAACATAGACTTTCTCGGCTAACTTTCCATGCAAGAAAGCTGATTTTTTCACATCCAATTGAAAGACCTTCCACCTTCTTTGTGCAACAAGAGAAACAATGGTTCTAACTGTGTCCATACGAGCTACAGGAGAAAAGACTTCGAAGTAGTCAATGCCATGTCTTTGAGTGTATCCCTTTGCTACTAACCGAGCTTTGTGTTTGATAAGCTTGCCATTCTCATCCTGTTTTGTCTTGTAAATCCATTTAACTCCAATCTTGTTGGCACATGCAGGAAGTTCAGTTAGTGTCCAAGTGTTGTTTCTTTCAATAGATTGTATCTCTACATCCATAGCTTGTCTCCATTTCTCCTCTTTGACAGCCTCCTTATAATGCACAGGATCTTCATTTAGACAGTCACCATCCATTATCAAAGCTTCTTCTTCACTCAATTCATCACCAACAACATAGTTCTCCATTCAGACAGGTTTCTTCCTTGCTCTTCCTGTGTTTGAAACACCTTCAGCTTGACTCACAACTCTCCTGTTCTAGGGACTGTGTTTAGGTTTTCTCGGTTAGGGTTTAGCTCAGTTTGAGTGGTGCTGACAGTGTTTTCTCGGTTAAGGTTCGGCTCAGTTTGGGTGGCGCTGACAGTGTTTTGGCTCGATGCAATATGGCTAGTGTTTGGAATACTTGAGCTAGGGTTTTGAACTTCTGAGTTCTCTTCATCACTTTCGGCTTCAAACTCTCCCTCAAACTCATACTGCTCTTCATCTCCTTCCCAAGCTATATCTTGATTTATCTGTGCTTCAAATGTTTCACCCCAATTCCATTGCTTGTCTTTTCGAACACCACATCCTTGCTAAACACCACTTTCTCAGCTCTAGGGTGATACAACCTATAACCCTTAGATTCTTTATTGACTCCTAGAAGCACACAAGGAAAGCTTCGATTCTGCAGCTTGTTACCTCTCTTCTCTTCTGGAATGGGTACATGCGCTAAGCAGCCCCAAACTCTAAAGTGATCCACATAAGATTTGATTCCACTCCACGCCTCCTGAGGTGTAACATCCTTTACTGCCAATGTAGGTGACCTATTGAGCACATACAAAGTTCACATAACAGCTTCAGGCCAAAATATCTTTGGCATGTGCTTAGCTGTTAGCATTGAACGCACCATGTTCATCATTGTCCGATTTCTTCTCTCAGCTACTCCATTTTGATGTGGAGTATATGCATTAGTTAACTTCCTTTTGATGCCTTGCTCCCTGCAAAAAGTGTTAAATGCATTTGATGTACACTCTCCTCATCGATCTGTCCTTAAACACTTGATGCTTTCTCTTGCACCTTTTTCTACAAGCTTCTTGAAATCTTTGAAATAATTGAAAGCCTCCGACTTCTCACATAAAAGGTATGCCCATGATTTACGACTAAAATCATCGATAAAGCATAGAACATCCCTTTTCCACTGCTAGAAGTTGGTGTAATTGGACCACATACATCTGCATGAATCAACTCGAGGATCTTTCTTGCTTTCCATAAGATTTTCTTCGGTGTTGCTTGTCTTTCTTGCTTCCCAAGTAAACAATCTCCATAGATTTCTTTTGTAGCTGCAAATTGTGGAAGTCCTTTCACCATTTTCTTGTAATTAAGGGTTCTCAAACCCTTGTACTCAAGTGGCCATATCGTTGGTGTCACAGGTAAGTGAGATCAGATGCAGCTTATAGACACTATCCATTCTGAGAGCTAGAGACAGTTGATCCATCTGAGACAAGAATGAACATCCGGTTTGCACTCATAATAGATTGTGCAATTAGGCCCTTGTGTGAATGATAGACATTGCATGCACCATGTTGAATAAGAATAGCAAGTCCTCTCTCTTGAAGCTGACCAATCCTTAACAAATTGTTACGTAACTCAGGAGCATAATACACACCCTTAAGAACATACTTCATGCCATTAAAGGAGAGTTTGGTACTCCCTTTACCAGTAACACACATCTTCGAGTTATTTCTAAGTTTGACAAAGTATTTAAATTGAGTATTCATACTTGAAAACAAACCTTCATCTCCACACATATGGTTTGAGCATCCTGAGTCAAGAAACCATGCATTGTTTCTATTTGAGTCACCTACATAGGCCATTAAGAGCATCTCGTCTTCCTTATCAAGTTCTGCATAGTTTTCTTCTTTATTCCAACTTAGACACTCATATTAGAAGTGACCAAGTTTGTGACATTTAAAACATTCAATCGTTGCTCGATTGAAGTTTTTGTCTGCCTCTTCCTCTTCCCATAGATCCTCCACAGACTCTACCTCTGATTCTTCTTCCTCTATTGCTTCCTTCTCCACTTGTGACCTTCAACACTTGTTCTTCTTTCGCACCTCCATTGTATCAATTCAATCTTTACTCATGAACTAACAGGCTACTTTGAAGTTCATCCACAGTCATTACATCAAGATCATTTGACTCCTCAATCAAATATGCTACATAATCAAATTTCGGAGTCAAGGATCTTAAAATATTCTCTACTATATCAACCTGCGACATATCTTGGCCACCATGAACTTTCAGCTTGTTCACAATGGTGAGACTTCGAGCAAAGAATTCATCAATCTTCTCATCTTCCTTCATTTGCAAGGTTTCGAATTCCCTTTTCAAGGCTTGCCTACTAGCCCTTTTCACCTTGTTAAAGCCATGATACTTCTGCTTCATGGAATTCCATATGCTTTTGGAGGTGGACTTGTTGAGAATTGTCTCCATGATTGTTCTGTGAATAGCTTGAAAGAGAAAATTCTTAACCTTGAGGTCATCGTCTTTCATCTGCCCGATTCTTTGGCGTAACTCTTCTCCTCTCTTTCTTTACGCCTCAGTTTGTTGTCTCCCTTCAGCCACAATTATTGAAAAAGTGGCAATTTGTTGAGTCACCTGCGCTGCGATATGGATGCCTTCATCAACAAGTCTCCATAGCTTCCTTTGTTGTAGGAAGTTTTCCATCAACATTGACCAGTGGTCATAGTATCCATCAAAGATTGGTATGGATATTGGAGCTAAACTGCTCTTAACTAGCAGCTTCAGCTGTGCAGCGCTTCCTTCTGCCCTTGCACACACCCTCACACTGTTTCACTCCTCTTCCTAAATTCACAATTAGGCCCCTTTGATGGGGCAATGATACCAGTTTGTAGAAAACTAGACTTGATTGCAACAAGATTTACTCACAAACAATGATACTCAACACTCTGAGTTTATTTGATTGATCTCTTGGTTATATAAAGTCTTGAGTCTAACAGAAACAACGAGTAAACATGCTCACGTCTTGGCTACACACAGCCACGTGCTTACAAGCAGGAATGATTCAAATTCTAATCTAAACCCTTAAGACTAGGACTTTTATTCTAACAGAAATACCAAGACCCTAATGACTAGGATTTATCGAGGAAATCCTAACAAACTAGAGTTTAACAACTTAAATGACTAAAACAACCGTAACAGACATTACGGATGAGAGTGTGGCAGAAGGTGGGATTCCCGAGGGCAAGGGTGCAAAAGGTGGAGCTACCTGGTCGAAAATTGGGTCAGACAGGTGATAACAAATTAACAATGAGGTGCAAGATTCATACTTAACCACAATGTTGCTGCCAAGTCAATCATCGGGTATTGGCTTCGTGGAGGTCTACCCACCGACCCGGAAGTATTCACGCACCACTATCTTTCTCCATACATGAGACCACTTTCAATTTGAAATCCATTGCCGAATCCTTAGAGTCTCGATCATGTTAGTTTCCTGTAGGCGGTACATGAGTCTGTGAACATGAGCATACTGTGATGATGAGCATGAGCATACTGTGATGATGAGCATGAGCATAAGCTTGTGGCCTTTTTGACTTGCAGTCGTTGTTTGATACATGAGTTCTTGCCTGCAAGATGAACCATCTTCACCTTTCATTTTTCATCAGCAATGTGACTTTAAAATAGAAAATAGAAAAATGAAAATACAGAAAAGGAGGGTAAGAGTGGAACAAACAGTATTTTATTTTCTGAAAATTAATTTAATGGAGAAGGGAGTCCCAATAGTAAATATGAAGGAGGAAAAAAGTCTCAATATCATCTCCCTTTAACTTAGACTACTCGCATAACTCTAGTTGGTGACAACATCCAAATGCATAACTCTAGTTGGGTTTTATAGGGTTGGGCAAAAACCGTTTTACTCATGAGAAATGCACTGCATCGATCCGGAAAAAAAAATGGGAACCGTACCGAATAATATGGGTGTAAATTCACCGACGAACCGCACCGCTACTGAATTAATGAGGTGATTACGGGTTAAGCAACCAAACCTCCCGAATATACCGCATTGCATTTAGTTTATATATATAATGTAATTTTTCATTATGTTTATATTTCATTGGTATATTTAATAGAGATCTACATCTATCTAATTTTGATTTTAACCATTTAAAAGTGAGAATAGGACAAACTTGATCCAAAATCCTAATAGTATATAAATATCGGAACTATTAAACCCCCTGGTCACTTTTTTTTCCACAGTTCCGGGGTTTAAAAAATAAATATAAAAGACGCTTTACTCACTTCTTCATTTTCATCACGACTAAGTTAGTGATTAATTATGTAATATTTAAATTGTTGATATTCTTAAACATTGATCATGTACTATTCAAAATTTTAAATTTACTTGTTATTTTAAAATTTATAAATATGAGTTAAATACCAAAATCGTATCACTCCGCATCGATAATGTAGTGCATCGAAATGTTGGTGCACATAATTAGTAAAACGGTTATGGTTTCCATTATTAGCAAACCACAACAAGTGTGATGGTTGCGATTTGAGTTTCAAACCACACCAATTTAACCCGCGTCTATCCCTAAAATTTTATTGGTTTTAGTTTGTTAACGTTGTACGCGTTATGTTTCTATCTAGTCGATCTGTAAGCCACAAGTTGTGGAGTAGTAACTGACTCAAGAAAAAGTAATGTTCAATCATGGGACCTGTAACCAATGGTCGAAATAGTTTTCAATTTAATTTTGAGGTTTGTTTTGGTTTCTTACCTAAATCGTAGGGATATCGATGCCTTGACTAGAAGGATAAGCGACACCAAAACTAGACTAGGTCATCTAGCTAACTACAGGATGGATCACATTTAATCACCGTACCATTTCAAAATAGTCTCTCTTTTTTTTTTTCTGGTTTTCAGCTCATCGTCCATCTCTCTCACTGTCTCACTCAACAACAAAAAACATTTGATTCAGATCGAGTAGCTTGCTAGAGTGGCATATATATCACGGACAATATTGCACATAGTGATCGATACTGCATGCCCAACAGTTGTATGGACGAGGAAAATCGACATGGGGATGCTGATGAAAATCATCATCAAGTCTCTAACGACAAGCATGTAGTCTCAAGCCAAAAGTATCGAAGATTTGACTCCCTGGACGTTGAGTCTCGTAAGATCACTAATGATCATACTCGCCCTAAGGTCAGCACTATTTGTTTCATAATCTGACGATCGAGTGTATAAAGATTTGTTCTTTAGGCTAGGTGTGTATTTTTCTTGTTGTGACTTGTGAGTACGTGTGCAATTTAATTTGTACAGGGTGCAACGTGGTCAGTGATACTGACATTGGCATTTCAGAGCATTGGAGTTGTGTATGGAGATCTTGGTACTTCACCACTCTGTGTTCTCGAGCACCTTTCCTAATGGAATCAAACATCAAGATGACATACTGGGTGTTCTTTCTTTGATCCTTTATACTGTTACATTGATCCCTTTGATCAAGTACGTTCTCATCGTCCTACACGCCAACGATAATGGCGACGGTGAGTAATTCTTCAGCTCTTTGATCATGTTGTTTACTTTTCACAATGTACTATTAGTCTATTACTACATAAAGTAGCTAGGCTCTTGGTGTTGCGCTTCTATATCACAAACCGTTAATGATGATGAATGATTCCATTTTGTAGGAGGGACGTTTGCACTGTACTCTCTCTTGTGTCGACATGCGAAGATTAGTTTAACTCCGAGCCAGCAAGCTGAGGATTCTGATGTTTCTAACTTCAAACTTGAAGTTCCCAGCAGACGGTTAAAAATGGCATCAGGGCTTAAATCTAAACTCGAGAACAGTCAACCTGTCAAATTCTTCTTACTCTTTGCCACAATGCTTGGTACTGCCATGCTCATTGGCGATGGAGTTCTCACTCCTTGCATCTCAGGTTCGTAAACATATATAATTTGTTAGTAAGTTTATGGCTTATCAAACTTGATACAGAAGTTATATACCTTGATCAAGGGACTAAGGAAAACATGTAGTTGATCGTTTTGGTAGTATAGTAGGAGACCCTTTCTTGCATAATTCCAGTGATCTCTTACCCTCCCTTGTTTTTTTTTTCATTGTTTTAACTTAACATTATTCTTCGAATTGAATCAATGACAGTTCTATCAGCTTTGGATGGGATTAAAGTAGCTACCACCGCCATGACAGAAGGTAACCAACATCTTTAACAGTAACCAATCTATTTAGAACGTTTCTACTAAAAATTTAACTGTACATACCAATGAGTTTCAAGTGAAAATAAAATGAACATCTCAAGAGCATTCATATGTTTCACCATTGCTTATCAGGCTTTGGTCCACATTGCAAACACCTACTCGATCTCTTACAAACTATTGTGCATATTGACTGAGTTTACTTTTATATTTCTGTTTACCACAATTTTATTGAAAGCTAACTTTTCCTAAGTAAGCAGATATGATTGTTTGGATGTCCGTAGTGTTGGAAAATATATGTGGACTTGGCATTATCACTTAAGTATTTTGCAATTGAATTAATTAAGTATAATAGCTGAATTATATAACAAGTAAATCCTAAATCAGTTGTTATCAAGATGTATATCTCTTGGTAAACCTAGAACTCTCACAGAGTTGTTAACCTGTTAACAATAAGGAAAAAGATAAGTTTAGTCTCTTTAAAAGATAACACTCCTATTAGCTTTGGACTCTCTATGGGTGAGCACAAAGAGGAGTTTAGGCCTATATAACTACATAAGAGATATTCCCTGAATACACACGAGAGAAACATTAAGTTATCAGCCCCATTACTGAGTTCTTGTGCTGTGCTTCAGAAGAATATCTTTGGAGCAGTCCTGTAAACAAAAGCAATGGCTGGAGCAATTGGAAGTTCATCAACTGGTGAGTTTCCATACTTATAACTTTATTTCTGTTTCATACTTATTTAGTATGCATTTGCTTGTGGACTTTGATCCTTCTATAAGTTGTTGTGATGTTGCCATTTTCATCATTTAGATAACAATTGGTATCAGAGCCAGGTTAGGATACCACAAAATGCATAAAAGAAATTTTTTGTTTTGTTTTCGATTCAGTAAAATTGCAGAAGAAAATAAAACCCTAATTCAGAAAACAAATGGCTAAAATCCTTAATCCGCATATTTTCAGTACTAAGCCCACTAAATAAACTATAATTGGCCCAAAACCAATTCAGAACCAAAAAAAAAAAAGGAGAGAAAGGGCAGAAAACTTTCAGACGTCATTTTTCTCTTCTGTTTTGTTTTTCTTTTTCTCTTCTCTGCGTCTTCTTCATCTCTTCTTCTGTTCATATTTCTTCATTTTAATTTTTGGGGCTGGATGGGTGCAACTGAGAATTTTAATCTCAAACCCATTTAGGTGCAGAGTTTTTGTTTTCAGTTTATACTAACCAATTGCAGCGCTGTAGCAGAGGCAAAGGTAAGTCTTCAATCTGAATCTTGTCAAAACTTCAATTCTGCACTTGTGAATGGTCATATGAAGAAGTGTTGGCATATAGATAAAGAATTCGTTGTGGTTGACGTGTGCTAGGCATTTAGATGATCTGTGATGCTTGAATTGATTGTTTTTTAACATGATCTGGAGATGGAGGCTTGTATGCTTAATTTCAGTAATTTTGGCATTTTATGGATTCAATTGCTTGCTTCTGTGATTGAATGTGCTTCCGAAATACTATGATTTTGCTGGAAAATTTAAAAGAGGAAGTAATATATACAATACAGTAAAATACAGGATTCTCCCAAACTGTATATATGAATCTGCAGAATTAATCATAGTTGAAATCATAGTTTTACTGAGGACATGAACTGGAAATAAGACTATTGATTTGGTTTGTGATTTAAAGAAAGCTTTATAGACTATATTGCACAAAGCAATTAATTTATTGTTTTCTCAAAATTTTTATTTTAACAAACCGAACTTGTGCAACTAATTCAACATAACACTTATATTTTGTTCTTCCAAAGAAGATGTTCACTGTGTTGTTTTGTCTTAGTGCAGCATCTTATGTGGCTTATGTATCTTTTCAGATTCTTGAAACTTTTCTTAACCAAAGTTTTGACTGTTTCATTAATAATTGGTATATAACAACCATGGTTTGATGATTAAGAAAATACAGGATGATGAATTTTATATCCAAAGATATTATTCACTATCAACTACAGCTTTATGGGGAAAACTTAAGTTTTATGCTTCTAATTGAAGTAATGGTTGAGCACTTAAAATTTTTCTGATAGTATGCTTGACTGTTTTAATTTTTCTAAAGCTTACATGATATATGTATATGTATATATGTACATCTTAACACACAAAAATGATTTTTGCAGTAGCTTATGTATGTTCTTTGGCTTGTTTTGTTTTTAGGGTCTACTTTTGTTAATCTTGGCCAAATGGTGTTGCTTAATGGAACTAACTATAAGGACTGGAGAAGGCACATAGATTACCACATTACCATGACCAACCAACTGGATATATGCATGGTGGATGATGTCCTTCCAGAACCTACTGATGATGATGATGCTGAAACTAAGAAAATTTATAAGGAGTGACACACTAGCAATAGAAAGACTAAGAGCTTCATTAGGACCACCATGATAGATTCTATTAGAGGGTCAATTCAGGAACCTGAAACTGCATGGGATTATCTTGAGGCTATCTCTGAGTACTACATGGAAAATGACAAAGCTGAGATTTCTAGGTTGTCTAGGCAGTTTAATGACATGAATTTTTCAGGTGTTGGCTCTGTGAGAGAACACATTATGAGCATGATGGACTTAAATGCTAGGCTTAGAGACTTAAACATGGGAGTTAAAGATGACCAGATTGTGGCTCAAGTGCTAGAATCCCTACCTACCACATTCAGTAACCTGAAAACCTCCTATAATGCATCTGAAGCTAAGTGGACCCTCAACAAACTCATTTCAGTCTGTGTCAATGAGGAAGAGAGGATTAAGAAAGAGTCCAAGCCAACCACAGCCATAAACCTAGTTGAAAAGCCAAAATGGAAGGGTAAAAACAAACTTAAAGTTAAGAAAACTGTCCTAACTAAAGTTTCTGGGGTTAGCAGCCATGGAAAATCTTGTGAGAAGAAATGCTATGTTAAGGGCTGCAATGGAGAGGCTAAGGGGAATGGATTCAGGTTTAAGTGCTTCTTCTGTAAGGCGACTGGTCATAAGAAGAAAGATTGTCCAGGTTTCAAGGCCTGGATGATCAAGAAAGGGTATCATAAAGAAGAGAGCACCAAGGGACAGTGAGCAGCAAGTTTGCGTTGGGAATGGAGCAAGGGTAGCAGTTAGGGCGATTGGAACCTTGAAAATTGATCTAGGACTAAGAAATTTTCTTTTCTTGAACAATGTTTATGTTATTCCTTCTTTAAAAAGGAACCTTATTTCAGTAGGTCTTTTGGTTGGTATTGGATTGAGACTTGTTATTGATTTTGATGGAATAAAAATTTTCAGAGGTTCTGAATACATTGGTGGTGGTTTGTTATGCAATAATTATCTTAAATTAGATTGTTCTGTGATTAAACAGGAGATTCTAGCTATTGAGAATGCAGAAAGCATAAATTCAGAAACCCATATTGCAGGAAGTAAAAGAACCATATACAATAACAAATCTGCTAACCTATGGCATAAAAGATTATGCCATATATCTAAAGAAAGACTTAAAACATTGGAAAAGAACAAAATTTTACCAGCTTTAGATTATTCAGATTTAACTGACTGTATACAATGTTGTAAAGGGAAAATGACACATAGCAGAAATTTAAATGCATCAAGGAGTGATTCACTGCTGGAATTAATCCATACAGACATATGTGGCCCTTTTAAACATAAAACTATCTGTGGAAGTGTTTACTTCATCACCTTTATAGATGATTTTTCTAGGTACTGTTATATCTACCTACTATCAGAAAAATCTCAAGCTTTACAGGCATTCATAATATACAAAACTGAAGTTGAATTGCAGCTAGAGAAGAAAATTAAAGTTGTTAGGTCTGATAGAGGAGGGGAGTATTATGGAAGATATACTGAAGCAGGCCAACAAATGGGACCTTTTGCACTATACTTGCAAAAGAATGGCATTAAGGCTCAGTATACAACTCCCTATAACCCTCAACAAAATGGAACAGCTGAAAGGAAAAACAGAACCTTAAAAAATATGGTAATAAGCATGATGTGCACTACAGGGTTGCCAAAATTCTTATGGGGTGAGGCTCTTAAAACTGCAAATTATATTTGCAATAGAGCACCTAGTAAATCTGTAGAAAAGACCCCATTTGAACTTTGGACAGGAAAACAACCAAGCCTGCATCATTTCCATGTATGGGGATGCAGGGCTGAAGCAAAAATACCTAAAGAATTAGCACAAAAGTTAGATCAGAAAACCTTAAGTTGCCATTTCATAGGATACAGTGAAAAATCAAAATGTTATAAATTTTACACACCTAATAGAACAACCAGAACTTTTGAAACTCATCAAGCTAAGTTCATGGATGAAGATATCTGCAACACAAGTTTTGAGGACTTGACTGCAGATTTTGAAGAAATTGCAGAAAATACAGAAACAGTTCGTGTGGAAATTTTTTTACCATTTAATTCAGAAAATGAAATGGAAATTAATACTACAAAAACTGAAGTCCAAAATCAAAATTTAGAGGGGTCCAGTAGCCTTAGATCAAGTAGCTCCTAACCAAGCTGAAAACTTAAATGTTATTGAACCTGCCCATGATCCAGCAATTCAACAGAATATAGAACAAGCAGAACTTAGGAGATCTCAGAGAAATAGAAAACCAACTTTTGGGGAAGACAGTGATTATGTTGTTTACTTACAAGAGTTGGATGCAGAATATAATGATCCATTAAACTATAAACAAGCATTAGAGAGCACTGAAATTTCAGAATGGCATAAAGCAATGGAAGCAGAAATTGCCTCCATGAGTCAGAATCAAGTGTGGAAACTTGTAAGACCTAACCCAAATCAGAAAGCTATAGGTTCAAAATGGATCTTTAAGACCAAGAGAGATGTTAATGGAAACATAGAGAGGTATAAAGCTAGGCTAGTAGCAAAAGGGTTTACACAAAAATTAGGCATAGACTATGATGAAACTTTTTCTCCTGTGTCCACCAAGGATTCCTTTAGGATTATAATGGCACTTGTTGCTCATTATAATATGGAACTGCATCAAATGGATGTTAAAACAGCATTCTTAAATGGAGAATTAGATGAAGTCATATATATGCAACAACCTGAAGGTTTTGTGGAACCTGGAAAAGAGAATTTCGTCTGCAAGCTTGAGAAATCCATTTATGGGTTGAAACAAGCTTCTAGACAATGGTATAAAAAATTTGATTCAGTAATCTCTTTGTTTGGATTTACAGAAAACATTGTTGATGAATGTGTTTATATGAAAACAGTAGGGAATGCCTTCATTTTTCTCATACTGTATGTTGATGACATTCTTTTAGCAAGCAGCAATATAAAGCTACTTAAAGAAACTAAAGCCTTCTTATCAAATAGTTTTGATATGAAAGATTTAGGTGAAGCCTCTTATATTTTAGGGATTGAAATACATAGGGATAGGGCACAGGGCTTATTAGGACTTTCTCAACATAATTACATTCAAAGAGTCCTAAAAAGATTTAAGATGGAAAACTGTGCATTTGGTGAAGTCCATATGTCTAAGGGAGATAAACTGTCAAAGAATAAAAATTCTAAAATTGGGGGGAAGAGTTCTGATATGGATAGCACACTGTATGCTAGACTTATTGGGAGCCTCATGTATGCTCAAGTCTGTACAAGACCTGACCTGGCTTTTGCAGTTGGCATTCTCTTTAGATTTCAGTCTAACCCTACTCATAAACATTGGATAGCTGGGAAAAAGGTACTTAGGTATTTACAAAGGACCAAATCTCACATGTTAGTCTATAGGCAGGAGAAAGAATTAGAGTTAGTAGGATATACAGATTCAGACTTTGCAGGTCGTTTTCCAGAATCAAATAAATCAACATGTGGGTATGTGTTTATGCTTGCTGGAGGGGCTGTATGTTGGAAAACAATGAAACAAAAATTAATTACCACCTCTACCATGCAAGCTGAATACATAGCTGTTTATGAAGGAATGTGTCAGGGATTATGGATGAGGAACTTTATAACTCAAATTGAAATATTAAGTTTCTTAGTTTCTGATGCACTTAAGATATTCTGTGACAATGAAGCTGCAGTGTTCTTTACCAAGAACAATAAGAGGTCCTGCAACTCTAAACACATTGATCTAAAATACTACAGTACAAGACAAAGGGTGAAAACTGGAGAAGTTGTAGTTTTAGACATAGATACAGAATCACAGCTTGCAGATCCTTTTACCAAAGCTTTACCAGTTGAAATCTTCAAGAAACATGCCAAGAGTATAGGAGTCTTACATAAACTGGATGCTTGAGTTCAGTGGGAGTTTTGGAGCAATTTTTGAATTTTTATCTCCCTGTAACGTTTACCTTCCAGTTTCTGTCTACTGCATTATTGTATTTGTTTTTGCAAGTGTTCAATAAAATTTGAGGTATTTCAGAATCCTATATGTCTTTATACTCAAGTTCTAAAATTTTATGAATTATTCCATTTTATAAGTATTGTGTGTTTACAGGTGAACATCCATGCTTTTGAGCAATTGAGTTTAGTCCCGCAATTCCAAGTTCACTGGAATTCATTATATTGCTGGAGATTTTGTTTTAACAAAGTCATTCAGAGGGATGTGAAAGATTGGCATTTACAGGTAGATATATCAGCCATCATGTTTCACTTTATCTTTTAGCTTATGTGAGTAACTGTGACTTTTGTTAGTGGTTTTTAATCAACTTGTTGATCATGACATACTTGATTCTAAGTCCTGCATTAGTACTTTTACTTGACCAAGCTAGATGAGAGTTGGATTGTATATAATTCAAGTGCACACTTCAGTAGCTATTACTACAGTTTATATGTTCAATTGTTCAGTAAAGACATTGCCAGTCCAAGTGGGAGATTGTTGGAAAATATATGTGGACTTGGCATTATCACTTAAGTATTTTGCAATTGAATTAATTAAGTATAATAGCTGAATTATATAACAAGTAAATCCTAAATCAGTTGTTATCAAGATGTATATCTCTTGGTAAACCTAGGACTCTCACAGAGTTGTTAACCTGTTAACAATAAGGAAAAAGATAAGTTTAGTCTCTTTAAAAGATAACACTCCTATTAGCTTTGGACTCTCTATGGGTGAGCACAAAGAGGAGTTTAGGCCTATATAACTACATAAGAGATATTCCCTGAATACACACGAGAGAAACATTAAGTTATCAGCCCCATTACTGAGTTCTTGTGCTGTGCTTCAGAAGAATATCTTTGGAGCAGTCCTGTAAACAAAAGCAATGGCTGGAGCAATTGGAAGTTCATCAATTGGTGAGTTTCCATACTTATAACTTTATTTCTGTTTCATACTTACTTAGTATGCATTTGCTTGTGGATTTTGATCCTTCTATAAGTTGTTGTGATGTTGCCATTTTCATCATTTAGATAACACGTAGCCGTCTTGATAGTCCTTTTCATGGTTCAAAGATATGGAACTGACAAGGTGGGCTACAGTTTTGCACCAATACTTTGTGTTTGGTTTCTCTTCATTGGTGTCATTGGCCTGTACAACTTCATCAAGTTCGATCCAACAGTTATCAAAGCCATAAATCCCCTATACATAGTGTATTACTTTCAAAGGAACAAGAAAGGAGCTTGGATCTCCCTTGGGGGCGTTGTTCTATGCATAACAGGTCCAAGTTCTGCAGCACATGCAAAAGTTTATAGTTACAGTTTTTTTTTTTTTTTTAATTTTCATTGAGCAATGATTATTACAAAGTTCAAGGGTTACTTCACCAGATTAAAATATATATATATATATATATATGCAGGAGCTGAAGCACTCTTTGCTGATGTTGGCCACTTCACTGTTCGATCCATCCAAATTAGTACATGCGCAATAGTTTATCCATCCGTGGTACTAGCATACATCGGACAGGCCTCTTTTCTTCGCAAGCCTGCTGTGTTTGTTGCTGATACCTTCTTTAAGTCTATACCAGGTAACTATATATCATATATGTCAATATAAACTAGAATTATCATGTCCCATAATGCTGATCTCTTCCCTCTCTTAACTTTTAAGTAGCTGACTGGTTAATTTTGTACAATTGTGTTGCAGGACCTCTATACTAGCCTATGTTTGTTGTTGCTGTATTAGCATCCGTAATAGCAAGTCAATCCTTGATATCAGCTACCTTTTCTGTAATTCAACAATCTCTTTCATTAGGGTGTTTCCCTCGTGTGAAAATCGTGCACACGTCATCCAAATATGAAGGTCAAGTTTATGTTCCTGAGGCCAACTACATTCTTATGTTGGCTTGTGTTGCTGTCACCTTGGCTTTTAGAACCACTACAAAAATTGGACATGCATTAGGTAAGCAACACAATAAAATTCTAATCCTCGATCTATCGATCATTGTTAACTAGTGAGGATTGTTTCGCTTAGCTCTTGTGGTCGATTATGGACTAATTAAACTTCTTTATACGTACAGGTATAGCAGTGGTGTTAGTAATGACACTGACTTCCTCCTTCCTAGTGCTAATCATGATATTGATATGGAAAACTCACATATTTCTCATTATCTCATACATTCTAGTCATTGGAAGTATGGAGCTTCTGTATTTGAGTTCAGTTCTCTACAAGTTTGATCAAGGGGGATATCTTCCTCTGGCCTTTGCCTTTGTTATGATGACTATAATGGTCGTTTGGAACGATGTGTACCGAAGAAAGTACTACTACGAGCTTGATCACAAAATTTCTCCCGAAAAGCTCAAGCAGATTGCAGATGTCAAGAGCTTCTGTCGCATGCCTGGCCTCGCCATATTCTACTCGGAGCTTGTTCACGGCATCCCACCCCTCTTCAATCACTACGTCGCCAATGTGCCTGCATTGCACTCGGTTGTTGTTTTTGTCTCCATTAAACACTTGCACCTAAGCAAGGTTCCGATGGGAGAGCGCTTCCTCTTTCGCCACGTAGAGCCAAAGGAGCTTAACATGTTTCGCTGAGTCGCAAGGTACGGACACACTGATCTCCACAATGTGCAAGGGCCCTTTGAGGTGTTGTTGGTACAAAAGTTGAAAGAGTTTGTAGCACATGATTGTTTCGTGTCACAACAGACAAGTAATACAATGATGGAGAGAATGAAGTTGATGAGATAGAACAAGCAGAAGTACTAATGGAGGAGGTTGAGTTTCCACTTAAAGCCATAGAGAAAGCGTGGAGCTCGGGGGTGATTCACTTGATTGGTGAAAATGAAGTCATTGCTACAGCTGGTTCTGGTATAGCCAAGAGAATTTTGGTCAACCATGCTTACAATTTTTTCAAGAGAAATTTGAGGCAGCGTGGCGAATTGTTTGATATTCCACACAAGCGCATGCTAAAAGTGGGCATGACCTACGAGCTTTAGGATTAGAACAGAGTGACCACTTGGTTGCATTGCTTGCTTCTTAGATAAATTCTTCGACAAGAAGAAGAGATTAAGCTCGTATGGAGGAAATGAAAGTGTTGTTACTTTTTTTGATAAGCTCTGATTATTACAGTAAGCTCGTATGGAGGAAATGAAAGTGTTGTTACTTTTTTATTTCGTGATTTATTTCATAATCTATGTTATAGGATATACTTTTCAAATTTTTTCTTCTTTTTTTCATGAAAGTGATAAAACTATCGTTAATTTTTTTTTCTTCATACTATATTGTATATGCTAATTTTCAAACTTCATGTACCTGTCAATGAAGTACTATAGGTGGTTCATTTTTTACCTTTTTTTTAGATGTTAGTAGCTAATATCTAAGTTTTTCGAGTATAGATACCTCACGATTAGTATAAATAATATCGTTTTTACCTTTCTTTTAGATATAACTCATATAAGTCTCATTTAACTTTCTCGTAGAGGTACGTAAGTCTCTTTTACCTTTCTTTTAAATATATAATAGTAATTTTTTAGTGTACCTCATAATCAGTATAAGTAGTATCACTTACATTTCTTTTAGATATAAGTCTAATTTATCTTACTTTTAGATATATATAGTATTAAAGTTTTTCGAGTATACCTCATGTTTAGGTTGGCTTGATGTTCTTGTATATTTTGTTTAGGTTTATTTCATTTCATACATTTTCAAAAATTTTGATGACTTAAAAGTGTGATAAATTCAAATTTGAAATCAGAATACATAAAAGGATTAATAAAAGAAGTAAATAATTTGTGGAATTCAAATTTATTTCCTTTCTTTAACTAAAAGGATAAAATTGACCAAATAATTAATCAAAGAACCTCAATTAAATGAAAAAATTGGCAAGACTACATATAATATTGAAATTGAGAAATATGACCTGTATTAAAACTCCTCTAAAATTTATATTTCAATAAAACTTTGAATTTGCATTGTTAGACTTTGAAAAATAACGTGCCCCACGCGCGACAAAAAAAATTTGGGGGTTTGGTTTCATAATGTTCCTTCGTCTGGCGGCTTGCTTCCCTGTTGGTGTCGGCCTTTGGTCGCGTCGCAGCGGTGTGAGTGTAGCCAGACAGGCGGGTTTTTTCCGACATGATATCTGGTTCGGGGGTCAGCAATCGGGTTTCAGGCAATGGTGGTGTCTGGGTTCTGGAAGTGTTGCCTTCGATTCACTCTCTCCCCCTCCATGGTCAGGTCGACGGTCGTGTTTATAGGTGAAGCATGGGGCCGATATTGTCGCAAAGGGTCACCGGTGTTCTGGTTGGGACTGATTGGGCAGGGTCGGTGACTACTTCCGTCTCTTTCGGGGTATTCAGATTTGTCTATTTCAGAGCTGACTACTTCCGTCTCTTTCGGTGGGTTGCCAAGCCCTACTCCTCGTGTGTTCTGGGTGGGAGGACCAGTGTGGTACGATGGAATCTCAGTGGTGGACGAAAACAGATACCCGTGGCGGGAAGCAAGATGGACTACCAGTGTGGCTGTTAGGCTGGATCGTTGTTGGGCCTGAGGTGTTAATTACCTAGGTCTAATTTGTTTTGTTTTATTTAGTTTCTGGTTTTTACTTGTTTTTAATTTATTGCAAATAAGTCCCCGTGTTAATTACCTAGGTCTAATTTGTTTTGTTTTATTTAGTTTCTGGTTTTTACTTGTTTTTAATTTATTGCAAATAAGTCCCAGTGTGACAGGAGAATTTGTCGGATGATCTAGGCGATCTGCCTATGTGTGCACTCTTTGTTCTCTATCGACCCTAGATTGGAGGCGTGTTGTGATTAAATGGTCACTCCCACCTAGTGGTCCGATGAGAGATAGTGTCGACATTTGTCGGCAGCAGATTGAGAAAGCTATTCCAGACCGGGTACTGATGCATTGCTTTTGCCGGAGAAGTTGTTTTCTGAATTGCCGAAAAAGCTGTTTGATCTTTCCGATCTGCCGCCATTACTAAAAACAGATAGAATGACTGTTGAGGAGCCGTTCTCTATTATTTGGTACGTGTTTGACTACATAGTTATCGTAGGAGGTCTTGTTATTATTTGAGATGTTTTATGTGTATTTATTGCAATATGGGGTTTAGGTGTTATGTCCCTCTTGCGTATTCAATATTCTCATTAATCAAAGGTTAAGAGCTGCCGCACTCCCCTTATTTTTAAAAAAAATATTTCAATTAATGACTTGTTTGTTACTATGTTTATGCAACACTACAAGAAAAGGAGACATTACCGGCGACGGGAGGTCGCCGGCCTTGTCTTTTTTTTTCGCCGGAAATGTCATTCCCGGCGACGAGTCGCCGGCAATGACGTCGCCGGAAATCTCCCGCCGGTGTTAACATTGCCGGCGACGGGAAACGGCGTCGCCGGTAATGTCTCCGACATTGCCGGCGACTTGAGTCGCCGGCAATGGTTCCGCCGCCGTGGCCGGAATTTGTGACATTGCCGGCGACTGAGGTCCATGTCGCCGGCAATGTCAGAAAAAATTTTGAAAAAAAAACGCGGTTCTGGATTGGGCCCAATTCCAGAACCTGCATTGAAAGACATAAACCGTACAATCATACAAGTTCAACAGTACACATAAATGTCCAACGTACAGTACAAATAGCAACGACGATACGAAAATTAACTACAACTACAGGTCAGGGTCGAGGAACTTGCGGGTCAGGGTCGAAGTAATCAAAGTACTCATTTGAATTCCGGTGGCTACCTTGGTCTTGCTCTGGCGTTGACTGGTGCGGTGGTGGTGGTGGATAGCTAGGGAACGGAGGGACCGGGGCCGGGGGAGGTGTGGGGAACGGTTGTCCGGTAGTCTGAGCCTCGTACATCGTCCGCATCCATGTGTACATCTGAGCCTGCACCTGTGTCTGCTGCATTTGGTACTCGGCCATCTGCCTCTTTTGCTCCTCCAACTCCCTCTGCGTCCTATGAAGCTCCGCTGCGAGGTTACGACTAGAAGTTGAACTTCTTGACCCGGTAGAGTATTGTGAAGTGGTTTTCAATACTCCTTCGCCCGCCGAGCCCATTCCCCTACAGTAGTAGGTATTCTTTCCAGTCCCGCACGCTTTTGCCATGATCTGAGCCGCTATCGGGGGATCAAGCGGATCGATCTGAGAGGCATACTGGGTGACTTCTTCCTCGGAGCAGTCAGGATGGTTAGTCCGAGCTATACTCATGGTCACTTCTGTCGTCGCCTCCTCCACTCTCGCCTAATTGAAAAGCGAAAATGAACAACGTATTAACTAACAACATCTATTAATATCGAAAAATAGTTTTATTAACACATGGAGAGGCGAAAGACTTACCGCTTCATCAGGGCATTGCGGATAGAACTTCTGATGAATATACACCAAGGGGTTCACTTCTTGTTGTTGCTGCGCCTTAGTCGACCAACCCATGTAG
The DNA here is from genome assembly GCA_946800695.1 of Geum urbanum. Taxonomy (NCBI): domain Eukaryota; kingdom Viridiplantae; phylum Streptophyta; class Magnoliopsida; order Rosales; family Rosaceae; genus Geum; species Geum urbanum. The sequence goes on from OX327009.1 coordinate 29,801,063, forward strand.
TTGAGTGAACCTGCATGATGGGCCCTGGTGTTTTTCAATCTATTCGCCCGGTTCGTCTTCGAAATCGCCTTGTTTGATAAACATATGGAAAAAAATTAGTAACTAACTATTTCAATCTGATACGATACATTAGGCTTGTAAGATATATTAAGGATGCATACCTGAGCTTTGGGGTGCTCGAAGTGGGCTATCAGCCACAGCCACTCGTACTCCCTAAACCGGAATTCGCTAGGAGTAGAACCTCGGCCTAGCTCCTTGTATACAGTGTAATGGGAAGAAAGCTCGTTCTTCCACTCTTTATACCTATATTAAAACAAGGAAAAAAAGTTAGAGATATTAAAACAGTTGATAAACAAAAATCTAACTCGATATATATTCAAATAAGTGGAAGCACATCACCGATTATGTAGTTGACGCTCTACCCACGTGTGAATAAGAACTTCATCCACGTCAAACCACACCTGCAATATGAATATATAAAAGGTAAAATTATATATTTAAGTGGACTTAATTAATAAATGTAAAATTTACGTAATGAAAATACGATTTTACTCACACTGAGTGCATTATGCACTTGCATCTTCACGTAGATAGGCACAGATTCCCAATCTGGCCAAAGCATTGGGACCTTGTCCCGCACGATCGCACCGGCCATGCTGACATATTTGCGCGTGGTGTCGAATGCCTCGATCACCTCGCCATCCTCATTGGCCCTAATGGGCATTTTCCTTCCACCGGTGGCCTGCTCAAGTCTCTTCCCGGTGCAGGTGCCTCTAGCCCCTTTCCGTTTTCCAGTCCCATTAACGAAATTGCCTAATAAAACAATGTCAACAAATTGATATCATTAATTGAACCAATCGCAAGTCTTAAGTAATAATTAAGTAATCAATCTGATGTTAAATAAAATTTACCTGCATCGTCCGTTTGTTGGTTGGTGCACCTCACACTCCAAAGATACACGGGGTCGAACGGGAGGAAGTTATACGCTTCCTCCACGGTCAGGAAATCCGGCCGTCCTTCAATATAAACAGGCATCCCCCTATCATCGAATTCAGGGATGACAGGAATCTCGTCGGGTAGGAAGAGACCGGACGGCGGAGATAGACGAGGCCTGGACGATGAGGCGCCAGCACCACCATGTGCCTCAGATGATTCCCGTGAAACGGGAGTAGGCACCATCCGAATATGGGGCATTCGGATTGAGGGAGTTTCTGATGCCCCCGTTGACTGTCGCTCGTCTGAGGCTCTGCCACCGGAGGGACGTCTGCTGATTGAGCGTCTAGAGACTGAGGCTCGAGCCTCGAATTCCGGTTCCACGGCTCTTGATCGTGCAGCTTCCTCCTCAGCTCGCGCCTCTAGCAAGGCTCTCGTGCGAGCAGTCATCATTGGCCCACTGGGCGTGTTGCTAACTGCGGCCGAGGAGGAAGCTTGACTACTGTTCCCTCCACTATTTCGGGAACCTCTCCGAAGCCAATTAGCCGCAAAACCTCCTGGACATCGTAATAGTCATGGATTCGGTTCAATAACAAATCGGAACCGTTTGAACGGTGTGGAACCGGAACCGTTTGAAACCGAAACTGTTTGTAACCGGAACCGTTTGTAACATAACGGTTCCGGTTACAAACAGTTCCGGTTCCAAACCGTTCCGGTTCTATAACAAATCGGAACCGGAACGGTGTGGAACCGGAACCGTTTGAAACCGGAACTGTTTGTAACCGGAACCGTTTGTAACATAACGGTTCCGGTTACAAACAGTTCCGGTTCCACACCGTTCCGGTTCTATAACAAATCGGAACCGGAACGGTGTGGAACCGGAACCGTTTGAAACCGGAACTGTTTGTAACCGGAACCGTTTGTAACATAACGGTTCCGGTTACAAACAGTTCCGGTTCCACACCGTTCCGGTTCTATAACAAATCGGAACCGGAACGGTGTGGAACCGGAACCGTTTGAAACCGGAACTGTTTGTAACCGGAACCGTTTGTAACATAACGGTTCCGGTTACAAACAGTTCCGGTTCCACACCGTTCCGGTTCTATAACAAATCGGAACCGGAACGGTGTGGAACCGGAACCGTTTGAAACCGGAACTGTTTGTAACCGGAACCGTTTGTAACATAACGGTTCCGGTTACAAACAGTTCCGGTTCCACACCGTTCCGGTTCTATAACAAATCGGAACCGGAACGGTGTGGAACCGGAACCGTTTGAAACCGGAACTGTTTGTAACCGGAACCGTTTGTAACATAACGGTTCCGGTTACAAACAGTTCCGGTTCCACACCGTTCCGGTTCTATAACAAATCGGAACCGGAACGGTGTGGAACCGGAACCGTTTGAAACCGGAACTGTTTGTAACCGGAACCGTTTGTAACATAACGGTTCCAGTTACAATAAGTTCCGGTTCCAAACCGTTCCGGTTCCAAACCGTTCCGGTTCCAAACCGTCCCGATCCCGATTTCCACCTTCATTTATACGATTAATTAACAACTATATCACCTAAATTAACGACTATACATATTCGATGTGTATATATATATACATCATGCATCTTAATTAAATTTATCCATCACATATTCATCCAAATCTCAAACCCTAATTAATTTTCCACATTTTTCACACATATATATATCATGCATCTTAATTAGGTTTAATTTCCGTATATATACATCACATATTCATCAAAACCACATTTATACATAATTTTCACATATATATATACATCACTTCATATTCACATACCTAAATATATATATACATCACATATATACATACATGCTAATTTAGAACTTATCACCCTAATTTCCAACTTAGCACCCTAATTAATTTACACATACACATACACATACACATACACATACACATACACATACACATACACATACACATACACATACACATACACATGCAAAAAAATAATTAAAAATTGAGAGAGAGAGAGAGAGGGAGAGAGAGAGGATCGGACCTGCCATTTTCTTCCACCTACAATGGTGAGGGGAGGGGAGGAGGGGAGGAGGGGAGGAGGAGATTTTCGGAGGAGGAGAGGAGAGGGGATCGGTGGAGAGGAGGAGAGGGAGAGGAGGAGTAGAGGATAAGGAGGAGGAGTGGGAGAGGAGGAGGAGGACACTCACCGGACCGATTTGGGAGGAGGAGAGGGAGAGGAGAGGGAGAGGAGGAGGAGAGGGAGAGGAGGAGAAATGAAAGGCTCGGGCTGGATAAAATCACAAACCAGAAGACATTACCGGCGAGTTGCTTATAACTCGTTGGTAATGTCATTACCAACGACTTCAACTCGTTGGTAATGACATTACCAACGAGTTAACTCGTTGGTAATGACATTACCAACGAGTTATAAGCAACTCGTTGGTAATGACATTACCAACGACGAGTTAACTCGTGGGTAATGTCATTACCAACGAGTTGCTTATAACTCGTTGGTAATGTCATTACCAACGACTTCAACTCGTTGGTAATGTCATTATTTCCCGAAGAATATCCGACAACATTTTCCGTCTACGATTTCCGGCTACATTTTCCGACTACATTTTCGATTATCAATTTCCGTATCCGTACGATTAATGACTACATTTTCCGTCTACATTTTCGATTAATGATTTCCGTATACGTACGATTAACGACTACATTTTCCGTATACGTCCGATTAACGACTACATTTTCCGTATACGTCCGATTAACGACTACATTTTCCGTATACGTACGATTAACGACTACGATTAACGACTACGATTTACGTATACGTACGATTAACGACTACGATTTCCGTATACGTACGATTAACGACTACATTTTCCGTCTACGATATCCGGCTACATTTTCCGACTACAATTTCGATTATCAATTTCCGTATACGTACGATTAACGACTACATTTTCCGACTACATTTTCGATTATCAATTTTCGTATACGTACGATTAACGACTACATTTTCCGTATACGTACGTACCATTTCCAGCTATGCACATTTTCCGACTACAATTTCCAACGTACTAAGGATGATAATCGTAATCATCTTCATCACTTGAGTCTGACTCGGTTTCATAGGTAACCTCTGGCAATATGTGCCGCTCCTCGTCATCTGAATCAGCGTCAACTTCATATGGATTAACATCGAGAAGTTCTGCTCCAGTAATTCGAACCACACTCCCAGATCTCACATTATTAAGGCGAATCGTAGATGATTCCGGAATGTCAAAAGCGTTTGGCTCTTGGTATGCAGTAACTTCCTCATCATCTGCGGTATCACCAAGTGTGGCAGCACTGTATATGTTTCTATGAGCAACATGGTTAACCACCTTCCACGGGACTTTGTTAAGAAGATCGTGCAGGTAAAACACTTGTTTTACTGATGAGACAAGAACGAAAGTGTCATCTTCATACCAGGTAGTAGCAGTATTCACCGAAAATGTTCCGTACTGATCGGTCCTTGTGTTCTCCGGGCTAGTATCAAACCATCTACACTTGAACAAGTGCACTTTCATGCGGTTCCCATAAATTAGTTCAACAACTGAATGAAGGACACCGTAATAGTCAACGCCATCCTGCCCACCATGGACCATCACCCCACAATTCTGTGTTTTCAGTCGGTCGTCTCGATTTTCACATATAAATTTCACGCCATTGACCTGACACATCGAGTACACTTTTGAAGCAATCGGTTTCATCGCCAGGACCCTCAATTCGTTTGACCACTCTGGGCAACCATCATCTGCTACATGGTTCATCTGAAAACGTCCATATATTAATACGTACAGAAGAAATTATGTCATCTTGAAACCACAAAAGCACGTACATACATACATGCTATGTAAGGATATATATATAAAAATAGACATATACACATATACTTACCCATTGACCAAAGTAGTTTGCAAACGTCTTGTTGTGGTAATCAACATTTCCGGCAATAGCAGGGCAGTGAAGATGATAGTTTTTCCAATATTGTACTTCTTGACAGTTAATCAGTACCGACCAGTGGGCAATGGCTACCTCATTTCCATCCAACTTGTACGACTTTGGCAAGCTTCCCTGTACTACCACGTCACTGGAGATGATAGAAAGGTTGAACTGGGGTTCATCTATCGGCATATGTTGTTGGGGGTCCTCTACATTTTCGAGGTACACTTTGGTGTACGTTACACACTCGTGCGTAAGATATGCTTCAGCGATACACCCTTCAGGTGCATATTTATTCTTCACATAGTCCTTGTAGGCTCCCAATTGTCTACAAGTTAACAAGTACATGTTAACTTACTTAACCAGAAGTCATTACATATAAAAACCATAGGCAAACCAAATTTATGAATCATTTGTACCTTTCCATGGGATACATCCAAGTGTAGTGTACGGGACCGGTAAGCAACAATTGTTCGGGAAGATGGATCATCAGGTGCGGCATTATGTCGAAAAAATTTGGGGGAAATATCCTCTCAAGCTTGCACATGATAAAAATGATGTCATCTTGCATCTCCCTCAGGTCTGCTTTTTTAACTTCCCTGGTGCATAACTTCTGAAAGAATCTTGACAAGGCCACCAACGGCTCCACCACCTCTTTGGGCATGTACCCTCGAATGAAAATAGGGAAAAGGCGTTGAAGCAGTACATGGCAGTCATGACTCTTTAATCCGTACATCTTATTGTCCCGGAAGTTAACACACCTGCTTATATTTCCTGCATAGCCATAAGGATACCTGCATATATATATAGATGAAGCCATATATATGGACCAATTATATTTCTCGCATATAACCATATATACTCCGCTAAAAATTTAAGGACAAATTCATACATAGCCATAAGATCGAATATATACCTGACATTACTCAGCCACCGAAAAATTTCATGCTTATGCTTCGGCTTTACGGTGTACGGAGCTTGCGGCATTTTTCTCTTACCATCTCTTAACCACAAATGTTTCCGCACACCCATTGCTTTAAGATCAATGCGTGCCTTAGGGATGTCTTTTGTTTTCCCCTCCAAGTTAAGAACTGTGCCCACCACACTTTCACACACATTCTTCTCTATGTGCATGACATCTAGGTAATGTCTGATAGGCAACCTGGGCCAGTAGGAGAGTTCCCAGAATATGCTCTTGTGTGTCCAAAACTTATACCTTTCGGGCTTTTCTGGAATTGACGCCACTATGTCAGGATGATTGCTCAGCTGGCCAAAATCGTATTCATTCAACACTTCCAAAATTTCGTCCCCTGTCCATCGCCTGGGTGCCACACCAGTTTCAACAGTCCCATCAAACGCGTCTGGATCCTGCCTAAATGGGTGATCATATGGAAGCCAACAACGGTGACGCATCGAGACAATTTTACTGCAATGAGGACTGCAACAATCAACCGTCATGCACTCTGAACAAGCCCTGTAACCCCTGGTAACGTTGCCCGACAACATACCGCGGGCAGGAAAATCACTGATGGTGCCAACAAGCATGGCATGCATCTGGAACATCTCCTTTTTGAACCTATCGTAAGTGGGGTGGCCACACTCACTCAGGTACTTAAGCTCCTCAATCAAAGGCCTCAAATACACATGGAGACACTTTCCTGGATAACCCGGGCCCGGAATTAACAGAGTGAGCATATTGTATTCCTTCTTCATGCACATCCATGGTGGAAGGTTGTACGGTACCAAAATAACTGGCCATATACTGTATTGAAGACTCATGTTGCCAAAAGGGTTGAATCCGTCAGATGAGAGCCCTAGCCAAACATTTCGGACCTCTGCTGCAAAATGATCAAACTCCCTGACCATGTGCTTCCAAGCCTCTCCGTCGGAAGGGTGTATAAGGGTGTCATCGTCAGGCAAGTTCCTCTCAGCCCACCATCTCATTGCCTCGGCCGTGAAAGCACACATGAACAACCGCTCCAGCCTATCAATAAGCGGGAAATATCGAAGTATCTTCACAGCTTTCTTGTTGCCTGCAGGAGTCAACTTATACCTTTCTGTAAAACATACCGGGCAGGCTTCAAGGTCTTCGAGATCTTTTCCCCAGAAGAGAATACAATCATATCTGCATGCATGGATTTTGATGTAGGAAAGCCCAAGATCTTTCAGGATATGTCGCACCTTATGATGAGTGGTAGGAAGACGATGGCCGGGTGGCAGTAGCGAAGCAGTCCACTTCAACCAAGAATCAACAGCTTTGACAGACATTTTGTTCTCCATTTTTAGCTGCATCACTCCCATCACACTTTCAAGAACAGTCTTACTACAACCGTCGTACAACGGAGTCTGTTGCAATGCAATCAGGTTGTTGTACTTGTCCATACCGCTTGTGTTGGCATGACCTCCAGGTAATGGTTCGACTGGCTCGATATGGGGGAAACCCTCAACGACGGGAGGGACATTTGGTGCTTCATCAGCAAATACACCGCTCTCATGAGGAAACATATCATTGATTAACATCGATGTTGGATCATAGGATGAACTGCCCCTCTCAGCAAAATGTCCATAATCATAGCGTGGACTGGCCCTCTCACCAAATTGTCCATGATCATGCGGACCCGCTACCGATGTTTCACCGTGATAAATCCAACAAGTGTACTTATCCCAAAACCCGTATTTACTCAGGTGCCTCTGCACTTTATCAATGGGAAATCGAAATCGATCGCTGAAACACTTACATTCTTTACACGGGCAATAATGAAGTGTAGTGTCTCCACAATTAGCCTTCACAAAATCCACAAAACTCCTAATTCCCTCGTGATATCTGACATCCCATCTTTCGAGGCTCATCCAACTCTTGTCCATCCTGAAAATTCTAAAAATTTTACGTATTAATTATATATATATACACACATTCACTACTAATAATCGACGTGATCTCTCAATTCAACTCTAATTAAATCAACACATGCATGCATATGTATATATATCGATCTAATCTCTGAATTCGATTCAGTACTCGATGATAGTACGTATTCAGTACTCGATGATAGTACTCAATGATATATCGATCTAATCTCTGTTAAGCCTGGCTCCGATAACAATACGATAATACCAGTCATTGATTCAGACACAAGATTAACTACAAGCTGTTTTCTCGTTTCGGTGACCGTACATCAACAACATTTCATATATATATATATATATATATATATATATATCTCACGAATTGGATTTGATCAACACACACACACACACATATATATATACCACATATACGTATATATACACCTACGTACCTATATAAATAGCTTCCCGACTGATCGAGTTTTCGACGCCCGCCTTAATTTTGACAATATACCGAATAATGATCGATTTCAGAGCGTACGTTTTCCTTCTTTCGATTTCTCTGGATTTTTTTCGCTCAAAATGATTGAATGATCGAGCTGCCCGATCCGGCATCTAATATAAGACACATTGCCGGCGACGGAGTAAGTCGCCAGAAATGAAGACATTACCGGCGACTTTACGCCGGAATCTCGCCGGTAATGTTGCAAAACATTACCGGCGACTCCAACTGTCGCCGGCAATGTCTAGGAGACATTTCCGGCGAAATTCCCGCCGGAAAATCGCCGGTAATGTCTCCCTAGACATTGCCGGCGACGGTTGGAGTCGCCGGTAATGTTTTGCAACATTACCGGCGAGATTCCGGCGACATTGCCGGCGACGGGCTAAGTCGCCGGTAATGTTGAACATTACCGGCGACTTTTCCGGTCGCCGGCCTTGTCTCCGGTGATCTCGCCGGTAATGGGCAAAAATGTTGTAGTGCAAAAGGATATTAAATAGGGGCATATTAGAGAAAAAAAATACAAAAAAAATCTACTAAGCATAAAAGGAAATAAATTTAATGCATCGGGTAAGCATTTAAAAAAAGGATAAATTATACATAAGGTCATTTACATAAGATTATTTATTTATAAAGTCATATGGTATTTTTAACTCAAATAAGCTCACCTGATTTAACAAAAAACCCTTACATTCAATTTATTTACGTTTAATACCATCTATATGAACCTGCTCTCTCTCTCTCTCTCTCTCTCTCTCTCTCTCTCTCTCTCTCTCTCTCTCTCTCTCTCTCTCTGATTTCAGACCAAAATCAAACCCAACGTCCTCCGACTTCAAGCTCCGGCCGTGGATTACTTCCGATCCCGCCGCGAGGAGCCATTTCGAGGTAGCGGCGACGAGCGCGGAGAGCTCCGGCGAGACTGTTGAGCCGAAGAGCAGCTTGTTCAAGACTCTCGAGCTCGGGTCCTTGTTCGAACTCTGGTACTTGTTCAACATCTACTTCAATATCTACAACAAACAGGTAGCGTTTCGTTGATTTTGATTGCGATTCGGTTTTCGTTTTCGAAATGTGCGATTGCTGTGGATTTGTTTCTATGTGGTTCGTGAACGTTGAAGTAGATTCGATTCAATTTGCTACATAATCACTACAACTCTGATTTAGAGTGTTTAGCTAGCGATTTATGTGGGGTCTCTCTGCTCGTAGTATGTTGTTGTGAATTGAACAGTAATGTGGTATATGTGGATCTCTCTCTCTCTCTCTCTCTCTCTCTCTCTCTCTCTCTCTCTCTCTCTCTCTCCCTCTCCCTCTCCCTCTCCCTCTCTCTGAGTGTTGAAGATCTATTTGTATGCAGAAGTGTTCTTTGGTTGTTAAGCAGATTATTGTGTTTTGGTTGTTACGTACGTAGTAGTGTCTATAATAATCTGTGGTAGTACATATGTTACTTTGTAGTAGTATGTACAGACTGTAGTGTGCTTTGGTTGTTAGGCAGATTGTTGTGTTTTGGTTGTTACGTACGTAGTAGTGTCTATAATAATCTGTGGTAGTACATATGTTACTCTGTAGTAGTATGTACAGACTGTAGTGTGCTCTGTAGTAGTTTGCAGTATTGTATGTAAGTAGTATGTAGTCCGCTCTGTAGTAGTACTGTCCTGAGTAGTTTGTTGTTTGCTCTGAACTAGTTTGTACTTCTGTCTGTGAGTAGTGTGTAGACTTGTTGTGTGTAGTGTGTAGTGCTGTCCTGAGTAGTTTGTTGTTTGCTCTGAACTAGTTTGTACTGTTGTCCTGAGTAGTGTGTACTGCTGTCTGTGAGTAGTGTGTAGACCTGTTGTGTGTAGTGTGTAGTGATGTCCTGAGTAATTTGTTGTTTGCTCTGAACTAGTTTGTACTGTTGTCCTGAGTAGTGTGCACTGCTGTCTGTGAGTAGTGTGTAGACCTTTTGTGTGTAGTGTGTAGTGCTGTCATGAGTAGTTTGTTGTTTGCTCTGAACTAGTTTGTACTGCTGTCCTGAGTAGTGTGCACTGCTGTCTGTGAGTAGTGTGTAGACATTTTGTGTGTAGTGTGTAGTGTTGTTTGTGAGTAGTGTGTACTGCTGTCTGTGAGTAGTATATAGAATTTATGTAAGTGGTATGTAGTGTTTTGATGGTCTATCTTATTGTTTTGCAGAAATTGCACAAATGGAGGACCCTAAAAAATCCAAGGTCCAAATAAGATCGTCATTGAGAGGATTCTGCAATATCATGAGTGAACTTCATAAAAAATTGCCTCCAAAACAGTGAAGACGTTGCAAAAAACACTATTTGGCAGTTTCATGAAAAGCACTACAACAATTTGTTGAAAGTACTACTGTAGTTTTTAGAAAATACTACTCTAGTTGTTGGATAGTACTACTCTAATGGGACTTATGCATTTTAACTAAAACTTTGTTGAAAATACTACTGTAGTTTTCAGAAAGTACTACTCTAGTTATTGGATAATACTACTCTACTGGGACTTTATGCATTCTAACTAAAATTTTGTTGAAAATACTACTGTAGTTTTCAGAAAGTACTACTCTAGTTATTGGATAGTACTACTTTACTGAACTTTATGCATAAAAAATATGGATAAAAAAAGTGGCCTTAATTGGGATAAAAAAATATAAAATGACCTGAAAAGTTAATATAAAGAGGCAAAATTTGAAAGACAGAAAATATGGATAAAAGATGACCTTAATTAAGATAAAAATATAAATGATCTTCAAATTAAATATAAAAGGGCAAAATTGAAAAGACAGAAAATATGAATTAAAGAAAGTGACCTTAATTAGGATAAAAAGTTTAAATAACCTTATGTATAAAGTAGGGTCTCTAAATGACCTTATATGTAATTATCTATTAAAAAAATATATATGTCATGACTAAATCTAATACAAGGTACAATTTTAGGACTTAAATAGAATTTTGTCTTACTACAAAAAACTTTATTTTTTTAATGCAAATGAGAACCATTTTATTACCTGAATAATAGATAGAGTATACAATGACCACCCTCAACGGGCAAAAACAATATTGATTATTGCTTAAGCTAGCCTAAACTAACTTCATACTACTATCATACTACACTTGGTAATACCAAACCAGATTTGGTTAGTGACAAAGAACATACGCTACTAACCAAAAAAAACACCACCTACTCTGGCGGAGCAACGCCCATTACAATTGGGTCCTCGACCATCTTGTCATCAACACGAGCTAAAGTGCCATCCTCAATAAACTCCCCAGCCACTGCAGCTACCACTTGAGTGTCCTCTATGGAGGTTCTTCACCTTCCAATGCAGTTGCAAGTCTTTTTTGAGCTCGACGCATCAGCTTAGGCTTTGGGGCTTAAGCGCTCTCCACCGCCACTTCATTTTGTGGCATTGACTCGTTCTTGGACCCAGGCTGTCGGCCACGCTTGTGTTTCACTGGTGTTACAATGATCTGGCCATGCTTCTTAGGAAGAGCAAGAGCTTCTGGGAAGCTTAGAGACAGTTGTGAGCTTGGCTTCACCTCCGGCATTGCATCCGTTGTACGCCGTTGATAGACTTTGGTGTTCTTGCTAAGGCTCAGGTTGATGCCCTCCGACAACTTCCGTTCTCCACCCACATTAGGGGCGCACCGCATCATATCTTTGAAGCGTACTCTGGGGTCTTACAGAACTAGCGCCTTGAAGTTGAAGGTGAGGGCGTGGAGTTGCCGTGCAAGCTCTGCTGCTGAGATTCCTGGGAAGGTGAAGGAGACACCGCCACTTGAGAATTAACCTTGGGGAGCCTCGCTAAAAAGTGTTGAGGCTGACTTGGTTGACTTCCCGAGTGAGCTAGGGTTCTTGGTTGGACCAGAAAGTTGGCGTCCATGCACTCCATTGGTTGAGGACGACTGGTGCCTTGAGTTTTTCTCTATTAACGTGATAATACAATCTTCCTCTGAGAGATCAAGTGGCCCTTATCTCACATCATGTTGAAACAGGCCACAAATCCGACAGTAATCAACAAGTCGATCATACCTCAGCCGCACCAAAATTGGCAGACCTGCAAATTCATACACCAAGGCCGAGTATGTCTGCTTGATTGGATAACTGAGGGAATGCCAGATTCGCACCCTCACTTTCTTCCTAGATTTGATCCCTAATTCATCAAGTTGGATTATCTCACCTAGGGTTTTGCCAATAAGTCCAACATGGTAAGGTTTCTGCAGTTTTGATTGCAATCCTAGGATGGTGACCCAAACTGGGATCTTGGTGAGAGGATTGGAGAGCGGTGACGTCTCACCATCATAGCGAACCAACCCAAGGTTGCTCTTGCCAAAGAACCAGGGACCTCCTTCAAGAGCTTCCTTCATCTCCTCTTGTCGATCGAAAAGAAATATGTAACAATCACCTTGGTTTCTGATTGTCAATCGCCTCTTCAAATCTGAGACGCCATGAAAGCTTTTGGTTCAATTTTCTTTTTGAGGGAGGGCAGCCTCCCACTAGCTAGGTAAAATTTCTCAGGACCAGTCTCATCATACTGGACTTAAAAGGATATTATTCCTTTGTTGGAGACGGCAAGGGCAGCAAAAAAGGATCGAGCAGACCCGTCAGTCATGGCGACGTTGGGTGCTTGAGCAAGAGAGATTTTTTTTTAACCCTAACGCTCACTTTTGTTTCTTATAAAAAAGACTTCTGATTAATAATAATAATAGAAAACCTAGCCTATAATTTTTTTTGTCAATGAAATCAACTTCAATAGAAACGTACTCATATGAAAAGCCACACTCAAAGAGTCCCAATAGGAAAATATAAGAGGGCAACCTTAAAAAATAAAAGGAAAATATCCTGAAACTAAACTGTTGCTACCACTACCCCCGTTGTGTTGCACAGCCACAAAGTGACATGCAGAGACCATCAAGTAAGTCGCTAGAGGAGTCAAATCCAAGAAAATACATTATGATCCGACACCAAAACAAACCCAACACACATATAAAAAGAAGGAATATTATAATTCATTCTTGATTCTTGATTCTTGCTTGCTTCTTCTTCCTTCTTGATTCTGAACTCGTCCCTAATTTTTTTCTTGTTCTTCTTCACTAAGCCCCAAATAACCGCAGGCTAACTGTTTCGGACCACGATATGAAGAATTGGGACAAAATTTCATAAGGTGATCACCAAAATGTTCACATTTGAAACAATACAATGGTTGACGAATATAAATCTTATGGCACGTTTATTTACTTAGAATGAGAATTACCACGAATCAGAATAAACTGGAATCAGAATAAGAATGAATCGGAATGAGAATATGTCATTTTCATTGAGCGGTTTACTTAACATTTGAAATCATAATAGGAATCAGAATGATTACGATTGATAATGTTTACTTACTATAAAGAATCGGAATCAAAACTAGTTTTATTACTGAAATACCGCTACAAAACAATAGCTATATTTTCATATTCGAATAACTTTCTTTTTTTCTTTTATGAATTTGAGCAAAGTTTTAGAACAAATGAATAAAACAATACAGACACAAGAACAAATCATATGAGCTAACAAAATACTAAAAAACTAAACGTCAAATCTAGCAAGCTCTATAGCTTGACAAAACTTTAAATTCAACAAAATGATAATCATAATACCTTTAAAAAAATTTGAAATACAATCATTCATAGTAGCAATAGATTGAAATATCAAATCTAAACAAATTGGAGTCATTTAATATACATAAGGGTCTCTTTAAAAAAAATATATACATGAGGGTATTATGGGTATAAAAGTTTATTCCGGGATAAATGATTCTCAAACCCCCCACTTGAATAGAGGGGAATACGAATGATTCCTCCACTTTTGATTCTCACTCTAGGTAAGTAAACATAGTATAGTGGGACAATCTTCAACCTCACAATTTAAACAAACCAAGATAGATCCCTTGTTCTTTTGATCCAGAGTGGGTGCTCCAGGGTTCTGATGATCAGAGATAATGAAATTGCGTATGGCCAAACTCAATTGAGATTTAGGTTTGGAAATTTTCTTTCTTTCTTTTTGTTGGATCAGAATATGTGATGTATAATTGATGGAAATCTGATCTCTGAATATCGTTGTCGTTGTTGTTGTTGTTGTTGTTGTTGTTGTTGGTGGTGGTGGTGGTGGTGGTGGTGTATGTAGAGTACAATAAGTAGTCTTTATATTCTGTTAGTAATAAGATTCCCTAATAAATAAGGAATATCTATTAGTAGTAGGATTCCCTAATAAATAAGGATTCCTGTTAAGAATGGATACCGACTACTTCACAAGAAGATATGCGCGCAAGTTCGACTTTGCTTGGAGTCGCTTCCCTGTTTCCAAGTTCATACGATTTTTTATAAATTGTAGCCGAGGGTAGGCCCAGTTTTGTCAAATTGCCCGAAATGGTGTGTCGTTATACGAATGCGATGAGGAGTGTGCTTATTGAGTTGATTCAAGGGTGTAAAGAGCTTGAGGTTTAGGATGTGAGGGATTGTGTTGGTTTCAGTGAACTTGATAAGGAGATAAAGAAGCTTGGTTCTCATATTAGGAGGTTTATGAAAGAGGGTTCTAGTGTTAACTGTTAAGGATGTTGATGTTGTTGTGCTTGATCAAGACTAACTGGGTTAGCTAGTATAACACTGCAATTTTGTTGTTCTTGTTCTTCAACTTCTACTATATATATGGATGTTATTCTGTTCTACCTAGACTTGATGAAGGTTAGCTAATTTGTTCTAGAAATTTTGTTTGCTATTCCGAATTGGGAACCAATTTGAATTAAAGTGTTAGCTAGCACTTGAGATTTCTTGAGTAGTTTTTTTTTTGATTATTCAAAAATTTATTTATGGGTAAAATCAAGTACAATCTTTGTTCAGCACTTCCAACAAGAATTTAAGTGTTGTATGATAAATCATGGGAAAGTAGGTGTTATGCAAAGCCCACTTGGCTAAGTTATGGGCAACAGTATTTGCTTCCTTCTATATGTGTTGAAAGGAAGAATTCGGAGATTATTCAAGAAGGGTGACGACATCTTCACACACATCTCAAAATTCTGGAAGACGTGTGTTCCAATCCTATATTGCCTTCACCAGGATGAGAGAGTCTGAACTGTACCATACAGGGTCTAACCCATGGCCTAGACCAAGTTGACATGCCTCAAAAGTAAATGCAATTTTTATAGTTAGTGGGGAATACTGACCATCAATACGCCTTGCAAAGCCCATAACAAAGTTGCCAAACCAGTCCCGAACGACCACATGTATACCTCCTCGGTTGGAATTCCTATCAAAAGCACAATTCATACAGATACAA
Organism: Geum urbanum; assembly: GCA_946800695.1. NCBI lineage: Eukaryota > Viridiplantae > Streptophyta > Magnoliopsida > Rosales > Rosaceae > Geum > Geum urbanum. The sequence goes on from OX327009.1 coordinate 29,816,625, forward strand.
TACCGCCATGTAGGAGATTTACGCCAAACCTGTGGTTGTCGTCCAAGCTTATGAGGTCTCTGATTAACATATACATAATTTGTGTGCCATGTCAGAGTGTGGAGTTTAATTGCCTCGACCACAAACTCCAAATTGTTCAAGACCTTATCATTTCTTCCTTTCCAGAGAAACAAAATAAAAGTGATCAAGTGACCAAAATCATTAGCCGAAAGTTTCTTACCACATTCCTGAAGCCACTCGAAGAAACTGATAATATTCGCACCTATCCCAAAAGTAATAGCACAAATTATAGGGTCTGTATGTGGACAGTCACAAAACAGATGTTGTTCAATTTCAGGGGTTGTATTGCATAACAGGTATTCCAACGGGGCATCAACCATTTTGGATTGTAGCCAGGAATTCAAGGGGAGGTACCCTTTAGCCACTTTCCAGGTACATATCTTCGTAGCAGGAGTTGATTGTTATTTCCAGAAGGACTTCTAGAAGGTAGTTTGGGTTGGAGGAATTGGAATAGCCTAGGCAAGGAGGACAATGGTATCCCGAGTAGTAATGTAGGCACTGCTAACTTTGAAGATGTCTCGTGCTGTATAATGCCAAATCAACTTGTCCTTGCATATACACCAACTTAAAGCAATTTCTCTAGCCAGGGCAACATCCTTAGGGGCAAGACATCTTTCCTTCAGGGGTACATCCCAAAAGTGATTAGGTAGAATAAACTGAGAAATATAACGGATAGTTGTTGGACTCTTCAATGGTAACAACGACCAAAATTTTCCAGTGCGGGATAACCAATTGTCTTCCCAAACCGCTATAGAGGAACCATCACCTACCTGCCAATGATCCCCACTATCCACAACTGGTCTAGTGGCTAAAAGGCTACGCCATATATAGAAAGGAGCACCACTTGTAATTGCCTCTCAAATAGAGCAAGAATGGAAGTACCAAGCTTGATACATCTAACTTACCAGGGAATTCGGGTTCTGGATGATACGCTCGAATTGCTTTGCCAACATTGCTAGATTGAAAGAATATAGATTTTGAAATCCGAGTCCCCTTAATCTTTAGGCTGACACATGTTATCCCAAGTACACCAATGTATTTTCCATTTGGATGTAGTATCTCCCTATAAGAAGTCTGCACACAACTGTTGTAACTCATTACAAAATTCCTTAGGTAATAAGTAGCAATTTATAGCATAGTTGGGGAGAGATTGTGCCACTACCTTTATAAGAACCTCCCGACTAGCAGCATTAAGCAGAGAACATTTCCATCATGCTAGTCTATCCCTGACTCGATCCTTGATATAGGAAAACATTTCTTTCTTACTCCGGCCAAAGTGTGTGGGAAGCCCAAGGTACTTGTCATGAAATGGGACCAATTCCATCCCTAGGATTTCTGCAAGGTCCTCCAGCTGCCCACTCCCAATTTCCAACTAAGGCATACACTGCTTTTACCATAGTTGATTGACTGTCCCGAAGCAATTTCGTAAGTCTGCAAGATCTCCTTAATCTTATGGTAGGCTTGACCCAATGCCGTCGAGAAGGAGGCTAGTGAATAATAGATGGTGAAGAACTGGAGCCCTAGAACACATTTTTATGCCTCATAGTTCCCGAGCGTGGTAGGAACATCATATCTAAGCTGATAGACCCGAGGTACATAGTAAAAAAATGTAGGGAGATATAGGGTCCCCTTAGCGTAACCCACAGGAATGATTAAGATTACCTCGAGGAGAGCTATTGATAACCACTGAATACTTGACAGTTTTCACACAAGTTATAACAAGCTCCACCCAGTGTTGGAGAAAGCCCATATGGAGCATGACTGCCTCTAAAAAGTTCCATTCCAATCTGTCATAAGCCTTGCTCACATCAAGTTTCAGAGCCATCTGTCTAGAGTCACCTTGGGTTTTTGTCCACAGATAATGAGCTACCTCATTTTCAACCAGCTTGTTATCCATAATTAAATGGCCTAGAACAAATGCACTATGACAAGGATTAATAATTTGATCCAACATAGGCCTTAACCTGTTAGCTAACACTTTTGCCCATATTTTAAAAATAACATTACACAAAGTTATAGGCATATAATCAATCACCTTCATGGGATTAGGAACTTTAGGAATCAGGCAGATATGAGTAAAATTAAGACGTTGTAAAAGCTTACCTGTAGGAAGAAATTCCTTCACTGTAGAAGTAACATCAGGTCCAACTATCTCCCAATACTTTTGGAAGAAGAGAGGAGACATGCTATTAGGATTTGGATCTTTATGGGGACCTATTTGAAAGTGTGCCGCTTTTATTTCCTCATCAGTATAATCAACTAAGATCTGAGTCATCATATCCTTTGTAGTAATAAGTGACAAAGAGGTCAGAATATGAATCATCCGTTCTCGAGTAACATTACCGGAAGTAAACAACGTTTCATAGTAACCAAGCACCACCGATTCCAGACCAGACAGTGTGTCCTGCCACTCTCCCTGATCATCAAATAAACTATGGATCCAGTTCTTCTTCAACTTGTTAGAAGCTTGACGGTGAAGATACTTGATATTCTTGTCCCCATATTACATCCACCAATTCTTGGAACGCTGCTTCTAATAAGTGGCTTCTTGTTGCAACATGAACTCTTATCAGGCATACAACTTTTTTCTGTTAGGGATATCCGCTGGATTAAAGGACGTGTTTAGAAATTCCCCCAGTTGCTTCTGAATGGATTCCAACTCTTATTTGCGATTGCCAAAAACTTCATATGACCAGGTTCGAAGGCCCATTCTAGTATTTGCCACCCGAATGAGAAATTGATTCTGAAGATGACCCTGGGTAAGTCTCGGAGTCAGTCCTTGCCAAGCCTCATAGACCTCATCAACACATGTTTCATCATCATCCCACATTGTCTCAAATCTTAAAAAAATGTTGCCGACCTGGGAAGCGAATTTCATTTTCTTTCCTAGCAATAACTAATATAGGAACATGATCAGAACCAATAGGTAATAAATGCACTACCTGTGCCTCTTTGAATTGTTGCCTTCAAGTCGTTGTGGCAATCCCCCTATTAAGTCGGCTTACTGTATAACCCAAATTATCCAATGCATAATCATTCATATAGTTGATCATGTCGTTCATCTGCCAATTTGGATGGACAAGACCACCTGATTTTCCAAGGCTCGCATAATTTCATTTAGATCACCCACCAAACACCAATTATCCGAGCTGGCCTGTTGAGATAGTGTTCGAAGAAGATCTTAAGTTTGATGGCGTGACGACACATAAGGATCGCCATACACACCTGTAAGCCGCCAAGAAGTACCCACCGCTGCCGGTAGGCGAATGTCTGCATCCATAAACCATGGCGAATGATCTCGGAGATAGAGATCAATATCATTTGCTGATAACAACATCAAACCACCTGGCAAAGTATTCAAATAGGGAACCATTTCTCCTTTCCGAAACCCTAATTAGGATTAGGTTTGCTCAAATCTAGACTTAGACCTACCACTACAAGAAAAACTCACTGAGACTATGGAGCATTTCCGTCGTCTAGGTTAGAGTTTCCGTCGTCTAAGTACTTAGACTACGGAATCTCTATCGTCTAAAGTCAATCGTTCAAGTGTCGTAGTCTAAGCACATGGACGACGGAAGTGGTCCGTTACGTCGTCCAAGTAATGTCTTAGACGACACAAATGGTCCGTCGTCCAAGTGAGGATCAGACGACGCAAATAACATTTGCGTCGTCCAAGTACAACTTAGACTACAAAATATATACTTTCGTAATTTAAGTGAATATATATTTTCTTTTCATTTTTTTAATTAAAATTTGAATTTAAAGTAAAATATTAATAAATTAATTAAAATACTAAATTTAATTTAAATTATTAAAAATTATACGTACATCGATATCATTCGAAAAAAAATAAAATATTAAAAACTATGTACAAACTACTATAATATAGCAGGAGTAGACGCGCCGCCGAATCCCTCGCCTCTAGCCATGTCGTCGTCGTCGGGATGTGGGGTCAGAGCAGGACGACAATCTTGTTGAACATTGTTTTGCATGAGGGCGATAAGGTGGGCTATCTGCACTTGTTGCTTATCAAGCCTCTGACGCATGATAGCGTTTCCGCCCGTGCGAGTCGATCCTCCTCAAAGGTTGCTTGGACCGCCGCATCCTGAACACTTATCCTTGCCGAGCGTGCCGTAGATGAGTTAGAAGATAAATCTCGCTGCAACTTGCGTCCCAACCCCCTAACCTCATTCCCAGATCGATGACCGTATACCTCATCGACGATTGCAATTTGGCTCTCCCTCGATAGAGGAGGCAGGTCTTCCGGTGGCAAATCCGGGTGTGCAAGCTGCGTGTTGGCCAATTCTTGTTGCGCCCGTTCTACTAACTTCGCCTGAAAATAATAATAAAAATTAAATAATTATAAATTTGTACGAGAGTCAAATAAATAATAAATACATATTATACGTTAATTGAGAAGAAATATATACGACACCTACGTCGCTTTGACTCGCTTTATTGTTGAGCCCAGACGTCACATAAGCAGTGACGTTAACATCCAGATAAGAGTGTTTGGATTCCTTATCTCTGTGCTTCTTGGCGATTTGTATCATTTGCTTGGAGCTAGAGGTATGATGTTTGTCTTTCTTCTCCCGATTGGCATTGTTTACGTTCGATTGCATCTGTTTGACAACATAAATCATTAAAAAATTAATAAATGACTAAAAAATATATTTTATTTCGTCAATTTAAATAAAAAAATACGAACCCGATAAAAATTTTCTTCGAAGTGGTTGACCAACCACTCCCACTCATCTTCCTTATCGCCACGCAGCTCTATGGGGGTAGACGAGCGGCCGAATTGGAGGTAATACTTATGAAGTCTATACTTCCAATCACGGTAGATGGCGTTGGCGGTGATGTTGATGTGCCTAAACATCTCCGGTGTGCTATCCACTGCATATTGTTCATACAAGAAAAGAATAAAAAATTATAATCGTATATATTATGAAATTATGATTTTTATTGGTTATTAAAAAATGAATTTAAAATTGTATTATGTACTGAGAGTTCTTTAAACACCTTCCCCTTCTCCAAGACAACTCCTTCCAGCTAGGTGCAACCATACGAATCTTGTTGCGAATAATTGCCCTGATGCTGTGCGATGAGAGACTAGCTAGCTGCAAGGTGGGAGGGCCATCGATATATGAAATCGTCGTACAGCAACTGCATCTTTTGCCCGGTCGCCTTGAACAACTTCTTAGATTTTCTGCCATTTCTGAGTTCTCGGGTCCTTTTCGGTTGAGGGTCTGACGGGGCCCTCCTAACCTTGCGCCGCATGCTGTGGAGAATAGACTCGGAGGCCGACTCCTGGGCACTTTTTAACATCAATGATCGGCCGGAATGGGTGTTATCGTCATCAGTCTGTATAACTGGGGCATTAGGAATTTCGCTAGTCGCCGCAGCTGAAGGGTTCGAAGGAGGCGCGACGTTGTCCTCCTGGCTCTGCCAACCCCCTTGCTCTGCGAAGCGTCGGAGTTGAGCATCTTCCGCTTTTTTTAAGGGTCCGGAAGAGGCGCGACATTGTCTTCTTGGCTCTGCCAACCCTCTTGCTCTGCGAAGCATCAGAGTTGAGCATCTTCCGTTTTTTTTTTGCCTTCTTTTTACTTCATGGGGTCATTTTAACTTAGGAGTTGTAAAAATCAACTATTAAACATATTTTACCATTAACTATAACTATTTTACCATTTATTATTTTTAACAATTTTTAATAGGGTATTTATTGTTTTTCATATTTACCACAACATTTACTATTTTTAATAACTTTCATTTGTAAAATTTACCATTTTTGATAATTTATCATTGTTTAATATTAACCAATTTGTAATTTTTATCTGTTTTTTAATGTTTTTTTACAATTTACAATTTTTATTATTTACTATTTGGTTTTATCATGTTTCCATTTTACCATTTTTTCATATCTAGTATTTTTAAATTTTTAAATTTTTAATATTTATCTTCAATTTGTATATTTTTACCATTTTTATCAATTTATTATTTTTACCCTATTTACAATATTCACCAATTTACAATAATTACCAATTTATAACTTTTACTAATTTAAAAAATTTACCAATTTATAATATTTACTTAATTTATAATATATTTAGCAATTTTTTATTTTTATCCTTTTACAATATTTAGGATTTTACAATAATTACCAATATACTTAATTTACAATATTTATATTTACCAATTTTTTTTTACCATTTTATAATATTTACTAATTTACAATAATTAACAATTTACAATAAATAAACAATTTACAATATTTACTTAATTTACAAAATATTTATAAATATATTATTTTTACCATTTTACAATATTTACTAATTTATAATAATATAAAAATTTACAATATTTACCAATTTACCCTATTTACATATTTACCAATTTAAAATTATACACAATACATCTTATTATACCTAAATATGTATTATTATACCTAAATACATATTAAAAAAATTATAAATACGTACGTACTTAAAAAAAAACTAGTTTTACCGGCGGTGGGAGGGGGGCGGCGGTGTTGGTGGGAAGCGTCGGAGGTGGAGGAAGGGAGGAGGCCGGCCGACGGTGGAACTAGGGAGGGAGGACGGCGCCATACGGTGGAAGAGTCGCCAGAGTGAGGGAAATTTTTTTGTCGGAGTGGAGCCGGAGAGAGAGAGAGAGAGAGTATGAGAGGAGAGAAGTGATTGATTGAAACTGCCCATAACTGCAAATATACAGTTTGACTTAGACGACGGAGGGTGACTAATGAAATACGAGATAATATCGTCGGTTATTAGTTTCAAACTATAACCGACGATTTCATCATCGGCTATAGTTTTCTCCATGGTCAAAATGGTTGACCATGGAGGAAACTATAGCCGACGATGTTGATATATATCGTCGGTTATAGTGATTATTAATTAATTTTTTTTTGCAGGTTCTGGGTTTTATCCCAGAACCTGCATTTCCAAAAAGTCACCAATATTGTTCAAATTGAAAATCAACAACTATTGAAACTAAGGTAGTAAATAATTAAAATAAAAAACCGAAATCGTTCAAATCTACGGGTTTCCTAAGTCTATGTGGTCAAACGGATCGTCAAAACTTGGTTGGTCCTGGTCTGGCTGAGGCTGTGGCTGTGGCTGTGGCACACCGAAAATGGGCGGGGTAGCTATCTGGATTCCAGATGCATGCAACTGTGCATAACAGTGCTGCATCCATGTCCCCATCATCTGCTGCTATTCGGCTAACCGATTCTGCTCTGCGGCTCGCGCCTGCTCCATCTCCTCCATCCGACGTCGTTGAGCTTCCATCCCAATCGCTTGCCTATGAAGCTGCTCCAGTAGCTCATTAGCCTTCGAAGATGATCCCGATCCGCGAGAGAATTCAGGGGTCTTCTGCAGCAGCCCTTGACCCCACTTTCCGCTCTCTCGCCACTTGAGTCAACACCTCCGGAATCACCTCCTGAACTCTCGCCTAATTGCCAAAGAAAAATAAAATATTAATTAATGTAAACAATCTAAAAAAATAAGAAATATGTTTATTTTGTTATAAGGACACTTACAGTATATTCGGGGGACTGCGGATACGCGTGCTGCATCGTATAGACAAGCGGAGGGACTTCTAGGTGGTTGGCCACCTCCTCGATCCAACCCGAGTATGATTTGGAACCGGCATGATGATTTTTTGTATTTTTGGCCCGGTTCCTTGTGTTGACTTCAGAAATAGCCTGCTTGATTAATCCAACATCATAAAAATATTAGCCAAATAATTTGGGGGAAGTACTGTGACGACCCGGACCAGAATCACCAGTATGATCAGCTATGTACATGAGTTACCGCGTAGTCACTGATATCCGACGATTATTTGAAATTGTCAGGTTTGTTAACGACTAAATTGTTGACCGAGAATTTGAGCTGGGTCTCTTCTCGAGAGTCGTTGTACGTGTGATTACGAGTTCGTGGGCGGTTCTGGATCGTTATTTGGACGACCGAGGAATTAGTTACGAATATTTGAAGTTCAGATTTAAATGATGGGCTACTTAACGACTAAATTATCGGACAGGAGTTTGGTTTCGGCTTCTTCACGGAAGTTGTTCAGAATTTAATTTCGAGTTTGTGGGAACTTCCGGAGCATGATTTGGAGTTACGAAGATTTAGTTGTGATTATTTCCGTTTGTTGATTATTTAGTCGATTTAATGTGTGTAGCTTTGAAGGGTTGACTTTTTATTCGGTTGGCCGATATGTTTGACTTTGGGTAATATTGGAAGAATGTGTCGAGACGAGTTTGTGGCCGCGAGAATTATCGGTATCGGAATCACAACGAGAAAGTTACGCGCGTTTGAAGTTCGTCGAATTGGATAAACATGAAGTTTCCAAAAATGGAAAGTCTATAAATAGAAGTTGCTATTTTGGGCAGGTCAACCTTTCCTCTTTGTGTGTTGACCAAGTTGACTCGGTCAACTCGGTGGAGTGAGGGAGAGAACGGCGGTGGCCGACGTGCTCAATTCCGGCAAGGTGATTCCGGCCACCCCAGGCGACGGGGTTGGTCCCAATCTCTTCGCCTCACCTCCCTCGTCTCGTTCCCGGCCACCACGCACGGCCTAGCTCGCCGGAGAGTGAGGAATATTCCGGCCAAGTTTAGAAATTTTGAGGTAATTCGGGTTCTATGATTTTAGACGATTTGAACTGAAATTTTGGGTGGGCTTTGTTGCTCTCATCCCATAGATGCTTCCCTATAAGTTTGGAGATTCAATTTGATTTGTGGATTGAGAATTTTGGGATTGAAATTTATGAACCAATTCGGTTTTGCATGAAATTGACCATGTTAGAGTATGAATTGGACTTCGGTGCAGTTGACAAAGTTGCTCAGTGGGTGATTTTGAGTGGAACAAGGGTAGCTCCGCCGTGAAATTCTCCGGTCAACAGTGGCGCCGCCGTGGACGGCGGTCAACGGCGGTCAACGGTCAAACTTTGACTTTTTGGACTTTCGGCAAGTTGCATGTCATTTGACTCGAAATCGCGCTCTGATCGCAGTGGGGAGGTTCGTTTTTCGAGTTGAGCGTCCGAACGTAAAGCAAGGTATTGTGGTATACATATACGGATTTTCGACGATTCGTCGACTTTGGATTTCGTGTTTCCGAGAACGGTGGTTTCTCGTGGTTTGATTTGTATTGTCGGATTATGATTTTGAATATTGGACATTGTGAATATTCAGGGGTTCGTGATCGTTGTTTTGGCGATGGACTTTCCGCCGGATCATGGGTTAACGCGATACGCGTTACGCCAGACTGTGAGTGGACAATTTCTTTTCACGGAAATTTTGCGAGTCTTTTATGTGATTTATGAACTTGAGCATGCGTATGAGATTTCGGATTTGCATGAGCATGTGTTTACGATTATACGATATACTTATACGAATATGCGTATACGAGTATACATACATTGATATATTGTTTCATGCATTTGCACCGAACTGTTTATGATTTGGTTTTCACAGAGTACAGTCGTAGTTTATGAGGTTGTATCGATACACTGCATCCCGGCTGATCCCCGAGGATGTTACCAGCTAGGATCACGTGTGGGCTAGGGACCCCGTGGTTCTGGATCACGTGTGGGCTAGGGACCCCGTGGTTCCGACTGTGCTGCTGCAGCTAGGATCACGTGTGGGCTAGGGACCCCGTGGTTCTGACTGTGAGATTTTACTTGCATGCTCTGTTTACGAGTTGGAGTCAGCATCTCCTCGTATACTATTTGGTTTGATTTATTATATTTCGACTCGCATATGTTTTTATAACATATATTACTCGGTGAAAGACATTTATTTTCGTCCACTCACTCTATCGTGTTTATTGTCTTTCACCTGGGCTTTTCGGTTTCCGTGCCCAGTTTGCAGTTCAGGCTCTGGTGTCGCACGTCGTGGTCGGAGGCATAGTGCTCGAGCTACTTTATTTCATCCAGTAGGTTTATTGTTCTACCTACTGTGGTATGAGTATACGATTATGTATTAGATGTCGCTCTGAGCTTCCTATTGAATACGTTATACGATTTTATACTGGATTTCAGTAAAGTGTATATATATTTACTACTTTACGTTATTGTTGTTATATTGAGAAATCCGGATGGGGTTGGTGCCCACGGTTTGCTTTTTGTGGCATAGGATGGAGTGTATTTTACGCGTGCAGGTAATGGTAATTCCACGCTAGTAACGAAACTCTGCCCAAATTTCGAAAAGTTTTTGTTGGTTCGTGTTTTCGAAGGGGTTTGATTCCGATTTAGGAAGCTAAATCGGGGTTGGGTCCTTTCAGCTTGGTATCAGAGCATTAGGTTATAGGTTCTGTAGACTTCTGTAGTCGTGTTTACTAAGGGTATTTGAGAATGTACAGCATGTCTGGAATGGTGACCCGACCGGCCGGCGGATAATCATCAAATTCCGGGTGTTGTATGCTTTCAAATGTTTGAAGTTCCATGATTACGTTCCACTTGTTGTGAACGATATTGTATTCATTAGGGTGCCTCCTGACGTGCTTTCCGTGTCGTTTCGGTTGTGGATCCTATTGTGGATCAATCGACGCGTGATTTGCCTGAGAACAGTGGATTTGTATGAGTATTTAGAGTGCAGAGATTTGTGTGGCACGGTTTGCCTGGGGATGTGTTTATGAGCGTCTATATGTTGCCTCAGAGCTGAGATTTATGGCAGGGATGTGTGCCTGATTCAGTTTGTTGTAATTTGTGGGCTGATATTGTGTGAGTTCCGGTTGTGACTCCACGGCCTACATTCAGAGTGTTGTGTATACTGTAATGTTTGATCAGGCTACCCAGCAAGTGTATTGTGGAGTGCTTACCCACCTGAGGCAGAGATGTATTGTTCACATGTTAGTTCCTGTCTGCACGAGTTATGTGGCTTCAGAGGGAGCTATGCACGAGGTTCGAGATGAGTTTGAACCTGAGTATCAGAGAGAGAGTCTGATTGATGTGCCTCGAGACAACCATGAGGAGCTTAGTGTGCTGCACTCAGGGGCGAGGCTATTGCGAAGGAATGTTGTATATGGTTTTCGATGTGACGGTTTGAGGAAAGTGGATTTAGTTGAGATTTTGGTGAGGTTGAGTTCTGACACTTCGGGATCAGTGACTTCATCAGGCTGTGGCCTTTTCGATTATGTTGAGGATCCTCTGCTGGTCCATTTGACGATGGCGGAGATCACAGTGTAGCGGACTTGCTCCTGTGGCATGAGTTTGGGTGATCGTTGGTGATCCTTTCACGCAGCAGGTGTTGCGGTGACATGTGTTTGTGGAGCACTTTCAGTTGCTGTTTCGGTGGCCAGGAGGGTCACGTTGCGAGGGAACGCCCTCAGTCAACTGTGTTTGAGGTTCAACAGCTCAGAATTCGCGAAGGAATCATGATGCTGTTCTTGCAGTTTGATCAATGTATCCTTTTGATGAGTTATTCAGCAAGTTGTGGTTGATGTGTGCGGCTAGTTGGGCATGTTGGAGTTTGTGTTCGTGCCATGACCTTGTTTGAAGACAGACTTTTCTCCGAGGTTGCTGTTGTTTGATATCCATGGCTATTGTACCTGTATCTCCATTTCCGAGGTTTTGGAGAGTGTTGCATCCATCTGGAGGTTGCGAGATCCTTGTTGGAGGATATGGGTTAGCCGTGGATTTGTTGTAGCTGGACATCGTGATTTTGGTGTGTTTGTGAGTACGGACTTACTGACGATGCATTGGTGGTGTTCGAGTGCCTCGAGGAGAAGGTTGTGTTTCGACGACCAGATTTCCCCGAGATGCTGTTTCGCGGTGATGGTCGAGCGGATGATGGAGACGAGTTATGTTATTTGCTTAGCACATGTTGTGGATACTATGGTTGCTGTACCTGACATTGGCGTCATTGAGGTGGTTCCCGAGTTTCCAGGTGTGTTCCGGAGGAGTTACCAGGTGTTCCTCCAGAGACTGACTACATCATTGAGCTTGTACCAGGCGCTAGACTCATTTTACCGACGTCTTGTCGTTTGGAGCCAGCGGAGCTGATGGAGCTACAGTTTCGACTCCAGGAGTTGCTGGAGGAGGTTTCAGAAGATTTCATGTGACCCCGCGTATTTGCGTGGTGTACTCTTGCATTGTTTTGCCGATGTTGGATGGTTCGACGTAGTGGTGCATTGACTACCGGAAGCCTGATTCGTTTCAGAGGAGAGTGAGTATCCTCCGTTTCGGATTGACGATTGGGTTGTTCAGCTCGTGAGAGCTCCAGTCTTGTCGGAGATTGATTTCGGGACCGGATACCATCAGTTGTGGTTCGGTGAGTCAGATGTGGCTTTGTTGGCTTACGGATCTCAGTGCGGGCATCAGGAGTTTTTGGTCACGCTATTTGGTTGACCAATGCCCCGTAGATCGTGTGGACGTGATGGACCATGTGTTCAGACGGTTTCTGGACGAGTTGCGGTCATGTTCGTTGACAATGTCCTGATGTACTCCGAGTGTGTGGACCAGTACCTAGAGCAGTTGCGAGCGGTTTTGTGGACTTCACGAGACGATTAGCTGTTGTAAGTTCAGCCAGTGTGAGTTTTGGTCGATTAGCGTGAAGATGTTGGGCTATGTGATGCTAGCCGAGGGAGTCGGCGTGGATCCTGACCGGTTCGAAGCCGTGAGGATTCAGAGTTGCCCTACCATTGCACCAGAGATCGGGAGTCTCTTGAGTTTGGCAGGCTATTACCGACGGCTTGTGCAGGATTTTACTGGATTGCCACTCTACTTTTCAAATTGACAAGAAGGTATCACGTTCGAGTGGTTCGATGCACGCAAGGAGAGTTACTGACTCTTGCGGGATGATCGATCGTTGCATCGGTTTTGACCCTACCTGATGACTACGACGAGTTCGTGGATTATGGCGATGCATCGAGGTTTGGATTTGGTTACGTTTTGATGCTGTGTAGCAGAGTGGTGGCTCATGGTTTCAGGTTGTAGAACCTTTATAGGGCTACGTATCCAGTGTATGATATTGGGTGTAGCTGTTCTTGTGTTAGCATCGGAGAGTTCAAGACACTACAGCTATGATGTGCAACGCGGTGTCGGACGTGCACTGATCACTTGAGTTTCATCCACTTGCACTTTCGGCCAGATTTGGGCTTGAGGCAGTGTAGATGGATGGGGTCGACTAACGACTATGGCTGTATCTTTGAGTTTATTCGGGAAAGGCTTGAGGTTGTACTTTGACCATCCGACTGGGATGTTGTTACTGATGCATTTAGTCGAGAGTCGGAGATTCAGTGTTTCATGTGAGTGTGGCTCGAGTTTCCGTGTTAGCCGAGTTGTGCGCTACGGAAGCTGATTTAGTGTGTGATGATGCTGAGGCTCATGATTTTGCGCGTGTTTGGCGCTAGTGGTACGGAGAAGTGTCAGATACTTTGAGTTTACTACTCGTGACGCAACATGAAGAGCAATGTAGCAGCTTGTGTGTGCAGATGCCACATTTGTCGACTGGCGATGGCTAGGAGGCAGAGACTTGCCGAGAAATGTCAGCCAATGAAGATTTCCGATTAGACGTGGCGATTGTTGCTGTGTTTATGTATGTTGTTTGCATTTTGGTTGCTGATACCAGTTGTTGGGCCTTTGTAGGTCGTCTGTCGTACTCAGTACGTTTCCTTGTACTTTCGGAGACGATTTCAGTGGCAGGCTGTCGTGGCTGTGTTTGATGGAAGTTGTCCATCTACGTGGTGTACCCGTGTCCCGGTTCGCTGATCGAGACAATTGGCTACAACTGTGTGTTGGCAAGCTTTGCAGTGAGCATTGGAGACCAGATTACGAGTTAGTACGGGTTCTTATCCTCAGATTGGTGAGTGATCTTCGAGGACTATTCAGGCCTTGGAGGGCATGTTGTGGACCTTGGTGTTGCAGTTCCGGAGGATTCGGGACCAGCAGTTTCAGCGGTTCGAGATTGCATGCAGTACCAGTTTGTGGACCACTATAGTTTTGAGATTATTTGATGTTGATTTGAGATGTGGTGCTGTACTCCATTGTGCTGGAACGAGTTTGGTTTGAGTTTGGGTTGATGTTTGATTTTGATTTTGTGGAATGTGCTACTACAGACTGTCAGATTTGCGGTATGGGTAGATATTTGCCCGAGTCCGATGTTTGAGTTATGTTGTTTTGAGTATGTGAGTTATGTTGATGTGAGTAGGTTGAGTTGTGGTTTGCTATGATGTTTTGATTCATATGTGGCCATAGGCGAGTTGTGTTATGCCGTATGGTTCGGCATCGCCTATAGTGTTGGCTTTGTGTATTGTGTTCCGCGTGGCGGAACTATGTTTCAGGTTTGCTACGTGTTGTGTACCCTGTCTGTTCCTTATGTAGGAACACTTGGCGATTGTGTGAGCCAGTTCAGATTTGTGATTTGAGGGTACAGGGATTTCAGCATGGAACTATCTCCTATTGTGGAGTTTGTGATCAGAGTTGTTTAGTTGAGATTGCCGTTGGTGAGTTGAGCAGTATGCAGAGGCAGTGCTCCTACCTTGTAGTCGGCAGACTCGGAAATTTCGAGGTCGAAATTTTTTCTAAGGGGGGTGGATTTGTGACGACCCGGACCAGAATCACCAGTATGATCAGCTATGTACATGAGTTACCGCGTAGTCACTGATATCCGACGATTATTTGAAATTGTCAGGTTTGTTAACGACTAAATTTTTGACCGAGAATTTAAGCTGGGTCTCTTCTCGAGAGTCGTTGTACGTGTGATTACGAGTTCGTGGGCGGTTCCGGATCGTTATTTGGACGACCGAGGAATTAGTTACGAATATTTGAAATTCAGATTTAAATGATGGGTTACTTAACGACTAAATTATCGGACAGGAGTTTGGTTTCGGCTTCTTCACGGAAGTTGTTCAGAATTTAATTTCGAGTTTGTGGGAACTTCCGGAGCATGATTTGGAGTTATGAAGATTTAGTTGTGATTATTTCCGTTTGTTGATTATTTAGTCGATTTAATGTGTGTAGCTTTGAAGGGTTGACTTTTTATTCGGTTGGCCGATATGTTTGACTTTGGGTAATATTGGAAGAATGTGTCGAGACGAGTTTGTGGCCGCGAGAATTATCGGTATCGGAATCACAACGAGAAAGTTACGCGCGTTTGAAGTTCGTCGAATTGGATAAACATGAAGTTTCCAAAAATGGAAAGTCTATAAATAGAAGTTGCTATTTTGGGCAGGTCAACCTTTCCTCTTTGTGTGTTGACCGAGTTGACTCGGTCAACTCGGTGGAGTGAGGGAGAGAACGGCGGTGGCCGACGTGCTCAATTCCGGCAAGGTGATTCCGGCCACCCCAGGCGACGGGGTTGGTCCCAATCTCTTCGCCTCACCTCCCTCGTCTCGTTCCCGGCCACCACGCACGGCCTAGCTCGCCGGAGAGTGAGGAATATTCCGGCCAAGTTTAGAAATTTTGAGGTAATTCGGGTTCTATGATTTTAGACGATTTGAACTGAAATTTTGGGTGGGCTTTGTTGCTCTCATCCCATAGATGCTTCCCTATAAGTTTGGAGATTCAATTTGATTTGTGGATTGAGAATTTTGGGATTGAAATTTATGAACCAATTCGGTTTTGCATGAAATTGACCATGTTAGAGTATGAATTGGACTTCGGTGCAGTTGACAAAGTTGCTCAGTGGGTGATTTTGAGTGGAACAAGGGTAGCTCCGCCGTGAAATTCTCCGGTCAACAGTGGCGCCGCCGTGGACGGCGGTCAACGGCGGTCAACGGTCAAACTTTGACTTTTTGGACTTTCGGCAAGTTGCATGTCATTTGACTCGAAATCGCGCTCTGATCGCAGTGGGGAGGTTCGTTTTTCGAGTTGAGCGTCCGAACGTAAAGCAAGGTATTGTGGTATACATATACGGATTTTCGACGATTCGTCGACTTTGGATTTCGTGTTTCCGAGAACGGTGGTTTCTCGTGGTTTGATTTGTATTGTCGGATTATGATTTTGAATATTGGACATTGTGAATATTCAGGGGTTCGTGATCGTTGTTTTGGCGATGGACTTTCCGCCGGATCATGGGTTAACGCGATACGCGTTACGCCAGACTGTGAGTGGACAATTTCTTTTCACGGAAATTTTGCGAGTCTTTTATGTGATTTATGAACTTGAGCATGCGTATGAGATTTCGGATTTGCATGAGCATGTGTTTACGATTATACGATATACTTATACGAATATGCGTATACGAGTATACATACATTGATATATTGTTTCATGCATTTGCACCGAACTGTTTATGATTTGGTTTTCACAGAGTACAGTCGTAGTTTATGAGGTTGTATCGATACACTGCATCCCGGCTGATCCCCGAGGATGTTACCAGCTAGGATCACGTGTGGGCTAGGGACCCCGTGGTTCTGGATCACGTGTGGGCTAGGGACCCCGTGGTTCCGACTGTGCTGCTGCAGCTAGGATCACGTGTGGGCTAGGGACCCCGTGGTTCTGACTGTGAGATTTTACTTGCATGCTCTGTTTACGAGTTGGAGTCAGCATCTCCTCGTATACTATTTGGTTTGATTTATTATATTTCGACTCGCATATGTTTTTATAACATATATTACTCGGTGAAAGACATTTATTTTCGTCCACTCACTCTATCGTGTTTATTGTCTTTCACCTGGGCTTTTCGGTTTCCGTGCCCAGTTTGCAGTTCAGGCTCTGGTGTCGCACGTCGTGGTCGGAGGCATAGTGCTCGAGCTACTTTATTTCATCCAGTAGGTTTATTGTTCTACCTACTGTGGTATGAGTATACGATTATGTATTAGATGTCGCTCTGAGCTTCCTATTGAATACGTTATACGATTTTATACTGGATTTCAGTAAAGTGTATATATATTTACTACTTTACGTTATTGTTGTTATATTGAGAAATCCGGATGGGGTTGGTGCCCACGGTTTGCTTTTTGTGGCATAGGATGGAGTGTATTTTACGCGTGCAGGTAATGGTAATTCCACGCTAGTAACGAAACTCTGCCCAAATTTCGAAAAGTTTTTGTTGGTTCGTGTTTTCGAAGGGGTTTGATTCCGATTTAGGAAGCTAAATCGGGGTTGGGTCCTTTCAAGTACGATAAAACAAAAATTTAATCGATCGAAGGTTGCGTACCTTCAATTTCGGGTTGTTGAAGTGAACCACAAGCCATCCCCACTCGTACTCCCTATAACGAAACTCGCTAGGGGTACCCAAACGATCGTCGCCGTACTTTTTCCAATGCTTCTTCAGCTCGCCCTTCCACTCCTTATACCTATGTTAATAAAATCAATCGTTAGTAACTTACAACATTTTATGAACATAATCAAAAGAAACAAAAAAATCGAAACAAATGAATCTAGTAACCTGCTCCCCTGCACTTCATCCGCCCACGTGGGTCTAATGTCATTGTCCACGCGGAACCACCTCTGCAATGCATATATATATATATATAACAATAATATTAAAAATTTATATAGAAAATATACATAATGAATATACAATTCTACTCACCGACAATGCATTATTCAGCTCATATTTGACGGATTGCGGCACTGAATTCAAATCTGGCCACAACATTGGGACTCTATCCCGTATGTTGCTGCCCGCCATCCCTGCGTACCTTCGAGTGACCTTTCCCTCGATCACCTGCCCTCTATCCCCGGTCGGAATGATAACTTGGCCACCACCGCTAGCCTGAATCGCGTCGTCCAGTAACTTGCCGACGACGGGGCCTCGGGTTCTCTTTTGTTTGTCACCGGGCACGATCTTGCCTATCACATATATATGTAGACGATTTTTTAAAAATCAACACCTAATTGAATTTAAATATTACTAAGTAAAAAGATATCACTAATTAATATTTACCTAATTCGTCGGTGCGTTGTCCCAGAATCCTCACACTCCAGAGAGGTTCCGGGAAGGGTACATACGCGTATTCCTGGTCCGGGGTAATGAACCCTACCTGTCCTGGAATAAGCATCCCCATGGAATCGACGAGAGGTATCGTCGGGATTTCCAACGGTAAGAATAGGGTAGACGGCGGGCATAGTCGCATCCTGGCCGAGGACTGAGTCGATCCACCAGCCTCCTCGGAAGAATGAGGAGTCTGGTGGGTGAATGGGGAAGGGTCCTCACGATGAATCTCCGGCATTCGGACCGAGAATTGAGTCGCACTATCCGTTGAAGGCGTGCGACTGACCTCACAAAGTCTCCTCGCGCCTGAGGATCGAGCAGGCTCGACCTGCTGCTGCTGAGGTTGTCCCTCACCCAGAAGTGTACGGTGCCGAGAGGTGGGAGGAATGCTGTAAGTGTTGCCGACGCTGGTGGATCCTGATGCGGACCGACTTCCGGTGCCCTCATCCCCACACCCCGATCTCCCTCTCCCTCTCGACCTCCCCCTCGACCCCCTCGGGAAGCACCGCAATTCAACCAATTCATCGTTGCTATAAAAGTTACGTAACATACTCAATTTTATACAGTTTTTAAAATCAACAATAAAATTAAAGTTAATTCACATTCATCTACCAAATGTCAGAATATATTAATTCACATATTTCCATATTTAACTCACAATAATTCCATCAATTACTAAAAATTCAAATGAATTCATATATATATATATGTTCATAATAATAATCCACAAATTACAACAATTCAAAAAAATTGAAGTAAATTACAAAAATTCATTAAAAATCCTTCCACTCACATAAAATTTCCAAATTGTTCAACAAATTTCATTATATATTCCTTCATATAAAATTTCATTAAATTACAAAAATTCAAAATAATTCCTAATTCATCCAAAATTCGAATTCGTAATCCAAAAATTCCAAAAATTCCAATAATTAAACTCCATATATATATAATCCAAAAATTAATTAAACTCCTCTATATATATAATCCAATAATTCCATAAATCCAATATATAATCCAATAATTCCAATAATTCCATGAATCCAATATATATAAATCCAATATATAATACAATAATTCCTAATTCATCCAAAAATTTCAATAATTCCAATAATTAAACTCCAAATATATAAATATAATCCAAAAATTAATTAAACTCCTCTATATATATAATCCAATAATTCCATAAATCCAAAATATAATCCAATAATTCCAATAATTCCATAAATCCAATGTATATATATAATCCAATATATATAATCCAATAATTCCAATAATTCCATAAATACTACCAGAATAACTTCTTTAGGCAACGATCTCAAATCGTTGCCTATAGTTGAAAATTCGTTGCCTATAAGTATAGGCAACGAAAATTCGTTGCCTATACCGTCGTTGTCTTTTCATCGTTGACTATACTATAGGCAACGAAAAACCAAACTCATTCGTTGCCTATAGTTCGGGGTTTAGGGGTTAGGGTTTTCAACTATACGCAACGACTTGGGTAAATCGTTGCCTATAGTTTCACTATAGGCAACGACTTCTTCGTTGCCTAAAACCCACCGACAGGTCAACTTTGACCACCTTTGAAACTATAGGCAACGACGTCGTTGCGTATACTAAAGAATTTCGTTGCCTATAGTCAAGAACGTCGTTGCCTATAGTTTGAATTGTTGTATTTCTGGCAAACTATAGGCAACGAAATTGGTCCATTTCGTTGCCTATAGTTTGTGTAATTTAAAAAAAAAATACTTGATTCTGGATTGGGCCCAATTCCAGAATCTGCAACATTTACATGAGTTCAAACCACAACAGCGTACACATTCCAACCTAAATCAAAAACTAGCTACGTGCTACTGATCAAAGTTAACACAATTGAGAAACTCCTCGTGTGAACCCTCCTGGTGCTGTTGGTCGTCACCCCGTAAAACTGATGCTGCGGCGGCGGCTGCTCGGCACCCCCAAAAAACTGATGCTGCTGCGGCGGCTGCTGGTGACCCCCAAAATACTGCGGCTGTGTTGTAGGCGTGAACAGATTTGGCTGAGTCTGTGGGTGCGGCTACGAAGCCCCCCGAGGTTGCTGAGATTGATAGAATGCCCACATTTGGTCGTGCTGCTCCTTCTCACGGGCTCTTTCCTGCTCCATGGCTTCCCTGGCACGCCTCATCTCCTCCAACTCCTCCTGCTGCCTCCGAATCTCCTCCTGCTGCCTCCGAATCTGCTCTTGTAGGCTGGACGACCTAGAACTGCTGGACCCGCTGGAGAATTCTGGAGTCATCTTCAAGACTCCATTTCCTCTGTAACTCATCCCCTTGGCCCAAAACTTGTTCTTTCCAACGGGAATCGCATCTGACACGCACCTCGCCGCATTAATGGGCATCATGTGGTCAACCTGAGATGCATACTGGGTCACCTCCTCCTCCGTGCACCCCTGATGCAGCTCTCGAGCTACTTTAGCACGCACCTTCGGGATCGACTCAACCAATCTCTCCTTATAGACAATGCAAAATCGGTGACGCATTAATAATTGAGTAAAATACAAGAATTAATTAAACATGAGATGTATCAAATATGGACAAATATTTATTAGATACTTACAACATATTCAGGGTTGTTCGGATACCCATGTCAGATGGAATACACGAGAGGATCGGTCTGTGGTTCCAACCTTGCCCCACGTCGAGTCCATCTCTCATACGTTCGGGAACCGCAATGATGTGGGTTCACGTTCTGCGCTCGGTTTTTAGCATTTTCTTTCGAAATGTGCTTGTAGAATAAGAAAATGTGCACAATTATTAGCCAATTATATATATATAGCATAAATTAGAGAATATCCTCGCAACATTAATTTTTTTGATTAAAATCCAACCCATTTATTTTTCACATATTTAGTCCTCTGACCTAGAATTGTTTCCTTTAATTTCTAGGTTTTTTCATGTTATTCTGCAGGGAAATAATTTAATCTTTGTTATTTTTGGTTTTAATTTCTAGCCTCTCAATCACTAATAGAGTTCACTATCTTTACTTCGTATAAACAATGTAAGTTGTATAATTTAATTTACCCACACAATATATTAGAGATTTACCTACATATTAAATTAATAACATAGATAGAGATTTACCTACTACCTATTGCGTATATAAAATAATATACACATTCATGTGCATACCACAAGCTTGGGATGCTTCCAGTGGGCTATAAGCCAGTTCCACTCGTACTCCCGGTATCTGAACTCACTTGGAGTGCCATTTCGGCCTTTATCTATGTTCTGCTGCCAGAACGTCTTCAAGTGGGACTTCCACTCTCGATACCTATATTGATGCAACAAAAATATCATATAACCAGCACTTTATATTCACAAATCTAACGTATTCAGGATACTTAGCCTTATTTAAATTCAAAATCACATCACCTAGACGTGAGCTTTCGTTCACACCACCCCCCGGGCTGCTTCAGCCGATCGTCAATAATAAACCATTGCTGCAATACACGTATACATAATTAGCCTCATAAATATGTATGTTTGGTGGCTTATAATAATAAGAACGTCTATTTTTATGACAAATTAATGTAAATTTAACTCACCGACAGTGCATTATGCACTCGGGCCTTCACTTGAGCATCAACTGAACCCCACGAGTCCCACAACATCGGGACGAAATCACATATGACAAATCCTGCTTGGCTAGCATACATCCCTTTGTCAGAATACTCGATAGCCGAGCCATCGTCCTCATAATCAATATGAGCCCGATTGTCACCAACTCGATCTTCAATACCCTTCCCGGTTGTGGTACCTCTGCTCGGTTTAGCTTTAGGGTTGACGACGGTGCCTAAGACACAGTACAAAAGAAGGAAATTAAGAAATAGAACCTAATTTAATGTACTGTATCTACTAAAAGAACATAAACTTACCATTCTCGTAAGTGAGCTGGCCCTTAACCCTCACACTCAATAGAGGTTGAGAGAACGGCTCATATGTGTATGCTTCCTCAGGCGTCGTGAACGGGTCGTCATCATATATGGCCACGTTGTTAGGGTCGAGCTGAGGTATCTTCGGAATAACCGTAGGGAAGAACAAGTCCCTGGGCGGGCATAAGTGCACAGAATCCGTGCGGGATGCACTGCTGGATGGCCCAGATGATCCGGAATTAGGTTGTGGCGTCGCCGGATTGGGGGGAAGAGGTGGCATACGCGGTGGGTCCTGCTGGTTTGGCCAGAGTACCCTCGTACTATTTGGGCGTTCGCTGCTGACTGAGTGACGACCGTCGACGGTGGTGGAGTTTCGGTTGCTGTTGCGGGAGGGTCGTTCATGAGACACCGAGTGACGTGGACCTTGGGGATCCTGGGATGCTGTATATAGTTTGAGGTGACGATTGGAATGTACATAGACGGTCTCAAGACTGTCCGGTACGGTGCTTCCAGAACTCTGACCAACGGACCTAGACCCACTCTTGGGTCCTTGAGGGTTCAACCCGGAGGACATTTGAGGTGTTGCTCCTTGAGGTGACGAGGAGGAAGCTCCAATCTGTTTCCCACTTTTCCCGGGAATCAATCTTTTGAACACGGACATTTTTATTAATGTCTGCAACAAAATAACATAATGAATAGCTTACAATTGAGGCAACACTAACCTAAATTTAAATTTTGTCTAACTAAAATGAACAACCCAAACTAAAATCACAGTTATTCCCAATTCTAATTACGTAAACTAAATAACCAAACTAAAATCACACTGATTCCCAATTCTAATTACATAAACTAAATAACCAAACTAAATCCTCTAATCCACAATATAATCCCAACCTAATTAAATCAACAATCCAACATAACATAACCTTACCAAAATCCAACCTAAATAAAACCTAAATTCAACAATACAAACTAAATAACAACACAAATCCAACTAAAATCAACCTAACCTAAACCCAACACAAATCCAACACAACCTAACCTAAACCACAACACAAATCCAACACAAATCCAACTAAAATCAACCTAACAAACAACCCAACAGAAATCCAACACAACCTAACCTAAATCACAACACAAATCCAACTAAAATCAACATAAATCACGTTGTTTATATATTCAAGTAAGGAGAGAGGGAGAGAATGCGAACCGTACTATTCGGGCAAGGGCAGAAATCCGGCGAAAGTTGTGTGGGCAGTCTTTCGAATCGTTGCGGCGGCGCTGGTCGCGACTGGGGGATTTATTCCACCTAGTATAGGCAACGAATGGCAGAATCGTTGCCTATACTTTAGGCAACGAGGAGTACTTATAGGCAACGAGTCTGTCGTTGCCTTAACTTTAGGCAACGAGATGTATCCTTTAGGCAACGATTTGTGTCGTTGCCTATACTATAGGCAACGAAATCATTATTAAAGGCAACGAAATTGTCGTGGCTATACTATAGGCAACGAAATCATTATTATAGCCAACGAACTTCAATTTATAAGCAACGAAATTCACATGTTTTTCACAACATACATGAAAATAACCGTTAAACTAATCCAGAAAATTACACAAGTAAACTTCGATTCGATCAACACATATATACATTTAGGAGTTAATCAACTCAATACAAGTTCGAAGACTATACTCAATTACATCTCTAACTAAGGCTGATAATCAGAATCTGAATCATCGCTAGAGTCTGACGCGGTTTGATAGTTGAAGTCTGGTAATAGGTGTCGCTCCTCGTCCTCGTCACTCGAGTCTTCATCAAAGTCATTTGGATTAACATTTAGAAGTGCTGCTCCAGAATTTTGAACCACAATACCAGGTCGAACATTATTAAGGCGAATTGTATCGGATTCCGGAATGTCAATTCCATTTCCCTCTTGGTATGCTGCAACTTCTTCATCATCTTCATTCTCACCAAGTGTGGCAGCACTGTACACATTCCTAGCTTGCACATGGTTTACTACTTTCCACGGGGGTCTGTTCATAAGATCGTCAAGGTAAAACACTTGTTTGACCGATGTGGCAAGAACGAAAGGATCCTCCTCATACCAGCTTGTGGCAGTATTCACGGAAATGTATCCATACTGATCGATGCGAACGTTCTCCGGATGAGTATCAAACCATCTGCACTTAAACAAGTAAACTTTCATGCGCTCACCATACATGAGTTCAACCACTGAATGGAGTACACGGTAGTAGTCAGGGTCGTTATCCCCACCATGCACCATTACCCCACAATTCTGTGTCTTCACCCTGTTGTCTCTTTCTTGACACATAAATTTCACGTCATTGACCCTACACATCGCGTAAACTTTTGATGATATAGGTTTCATAGCCAAGAGCCTCAATGCGTGTGACCATTGTGGGTAACCATCATCTTCTACATAGTTCATCTGAAACAAATAACCGTCAACATTAGATACGACATTTCATATAAATAACCGTCACAATTTGCTTTTACACGTCATATATATTATGACTAAATGAATATATACTCACCCATGTGCCAAAAAAATTTGCAAAGGTCCGGTTGTGGTACGCAACATCCCCGCGAACCTGTAGACTTCCAAGGTGTGTGTCTTTCCAATATTTAACTTCTTGACAATTAATGAGTACACACCAGTGTGCAATATCTAACTCATATGGTGTCAACTCCCACTCCCCGTGCAACCTACTCTGTGGGTAAACATCATTAGAGACTACAGAAAGGTTGAACTGGGGTTCATCTACCGACATATTCGAATGTGGGTCCTCAAGCGCTCCCAAATACAGTTTGACGTACGTTACGCACTCGTGCGCAAGATATGCTTCGACGATACACCCTTCAGGTGCAGATGTATTATGTACATACCCTTTGTAGTCTCCCAGTTGTCTACAAAGATGAAAACAGCTTGTTATTATTGTTGTACGTAGAACAAGAATAAATTAATATATAAAGACTTAATTAGCAAACATCATACAAATGCAAGGTATATACCTCTCCATTGGATACATCCAAGTGTAGTGAACGGGACCGGTGAGCATCAATTGCTCGGGAAGATGCATCATCAAGTGAGGCATGATGTCGAAGAAATTTGGGGGGAAAATCCTCTCCAACTTGCACATGATAAAAATGATGTCCTTTCGAATTTCTTCGAGGTCTGACATTTTCACTTCTCTGGTGCATAACTTTTGAAAGAACCTTGACAGCGCCACTAACGGCTCTACCACCTCATCATCAAAGTACCCTCGAATCATAATAGGGAAGAGGCGTTGAAGTAGTACATGGCAGTCATGACTCTTTAATCCATAAATCTTATTGTCCCTGTAGTTAACACACCGACTTATATTTCCAGCAAACCCATAAGGATACTGGACGTTAGCCATCCACACAAAAATTTCATGCTTCTCGTCACGCGTGACCGTGTAAGGAGCTTGGGGCATCTTTCTCCCCTTCTTTTTCAACCACAGATGTTCCCGCAATTTCATTTTTTCCAAATCAACGCGAGCTTTAGGGCCATCTTTGGTTTTACCTTGCCAATTTAGAACGGTGCCCACCACACTTTCACACACATTCTTCTCTATGTGCATGACATCTAGATAGTTCCTGATAGGCAACATCCGCCAGTACGGGAGTTCCCAGAAGATGCTCTTGTGTGTCCAGAACTTATACATGTCGGGTATCTTCGGTATAGTCTCAACAACCTCAGGATGATTGCTCAATGGCCCAAAATTATACTCATTCAGGACTTCTAAGATTTCATCTCCAGTCCATCCCATGGGTTGCAGACCTTCTTCTACAGTGCCGTCAAAAGCCTGGGCGTCCTGGAGAAATGGGTGATGTCGTGGAAGCCAACATCGGTGACGCATATGGACAATCTTCGAGCAATGAGCTTGTCCAAACATGGCAGTCATGCACTCTGGACATGCCCTATACCCCTTGGTTGGGTTTCCCGACAACATCCCTCGACCTGGAAAATCACTGATTGTGCCCACAAGCATAGCACGCATTCGGAACATCTCATTTTTAAACCTGTCGTAAGTGGGATGACCAACTGTACTCAAGTGCTGAAGCTCCATAATCAATGGCCTCATGTACACATCCAGACACTTTCCTGGATAACCCGGCCCTGGAATCAACAGAGTCAGCATATTATATTCTTTCTTCATGCACATCCACGGAGGAAGGTTGTACGGTACCAATATAACGGGCCATATGCTGTACTTCTGACTCATGTTGCCGAAGGGGTTGAATCCGTCAGTCGATAGCCCCAGCCAAACATTTCGGACTTCAGCTGCAAAATCAGAAAACACATTCACCAGGTGCTTCCAAGCCTGACCATCAGCAGGGTGTCTAAGGATATCATCGTCAGGCGAAGTCCTCTCAGCCCACCATCTCATAGCTTTCGCCGTGAATGCACACATGAACAACCTTTCCAGCCTATCAATAAGTGGGAAATACCGAAGTATCTTCACTGCTTTCTTGTTTCCTGCAGGAGTGTACTTCCACCTTTCCGTACCACACACCGGACAGTAATCAAGCTTTGATAGATCATTCCCGTCATCGTCTACACCCCAAAAGAGAACGCAATCATACATGCATGCGTGAATCTTGGTGTAGGAAAGTCCAAGATCTTTGAGGACATGTCGTATCTTACGATGAGTGGGGGGAAGACGATGACCGGGGGGCAGCAGATCACCAGTCAACTGAAGCCACCTATCGACCGCTGCCACGGTGCTCTTGGTCTCCACTTTTAGCTGCATCACTGCCATCACACTTTCAAGGACTGTCTTAGGACATCCGTGGTATAACGGAGTTTGATGCATCTGAATCAGGTTGTGGTACTTGTCCATACCACGTGTGTTGACATAAACTCTAGGTAATGGCTGGACTGGCTCAATGTGAGGGAAATTCTCAACTTCTGGAGGAACATATACGGGTGCTTGAGAATCATGAAATACACCGCTCTCATGAGGAAACATATCGTCGATGAACCTCCTGGTGGGATCATAATTGGATGAACTCGCAGTATCAGCAAATTTTCCATGATCATGCGGATCGGCTGCTGATGCTTCACTGTGATAAATCCAACGGGTGTACTTATTCCAAAATCCGTTTCTATGAAGGTGTCGCTCAACTGTAGCAATGGGACAACGATTGCCGCGACACCGACATTGTTTACATGGACAATAATGCACTGGCAACTCTCCACAATTAGCCGCCACAAATTCCAGAAATCTCCTAATTCCCTGCCCATATCTTGCATCAGTTCTATCCAGCCTCATCCAACTCTTGTCCATCCTGAAATGCACTGGCGATTCCAGAACGTTTCAGATTTTTCCACCGATTTTGATTTGAATGGAGGAGCTGCTGGCTAGATCTGATATAATAATAATTATAGGCAACGAAATAGTAATTCGTTGCCTATATTGTTTTTCGTTGCCTATTAAACTATAGGCAACGATTTTTTCATTGCCTATAACAATACTTTAGGCAACGATATGAATAGGCAACGATTTTTTTCGTTGCCTATAAACCAGACATTAGGCAACGATCTGCCTTCTACAGGCAACGAATTCGTTGCCTATAGTTCACAATAGGCAACGAAAACCCTTGTCGTTGCCTATTGTGAACTATAGGCAACGAATTTTAATCTCGTTGCGCGTTGTTTTAAAATTCGTTGCCTAAAGTGGTTATGTTGGTAGTGTTTAAATCCAATATATAAATCCAATATATATATAAAATCCAATAATTCCAATAATTCCATCAATCCAATATATAATCCAATAATTAATTAACCTCCTCTCTCTATATATATAATCCAATAAATCCAAAAAATTAACAATAATTCCCACAATCAACAAAATTCAAGAATAATCCAATATATATTCACACAATTCATCCAAACATCCACATTATCGATAAACAAACTAAACAAATTAAAATCTAACCTAAATAAAAAAAATCGAATTTGGGGATTTAGGGATTTAGAACCTGTTTTCGGTTTTAGAATCTTCCTATGTTGATGATGGACGACGGCTTGATCGAGGATGATCGACTTTCCTCTTGCTTGACCGACGGCGGCGGCTGAATTCCAGAGCGGTGGAGGAGTTGAATGTTTTGGGCAGTTTCGTTTCTGCCCAAAACGGCTGTAGTTCTGGGATATAACCCGAAACTATAGCCGATGATATAAGTATTATCGTCGGTTATAGTATAACCGACGATATTTATTAGTATCAGAGCCGTAAATAAATATACTTCATACGATATTTATACTTCATACGATATTTATTATGAATATCGTCGGTTATAGTTTGTTTTATGTTTTTTCATATGCATCTCAATTAATAATACGAAATTACCATCTCAATTAATAATAAAAACGGAAATTATTTAAAAGCCTAAATTAAAATGGCATTTATTTTTTTTTAAATCTAACTTATTACACCATGGTAAAAAATGCTCAATTTATGATCTCCATTTTTCCAAAAAAAACTTAATTGACCTGATTTTATCTAAAAAAAAACTTAAAAACTTATAAAACATATTGTTGAACTACCGATTAATTCAAATCTCTCTCTCTCGATCTCTCTCTCTCATGATCACTATTTAGCAATTTAATCGACACAATTGATGATTTTAATTGATGTTGCATAAAATTGTTTCCGTTCGTAGTTGTAGTACCCGATTTGATGAAAGTATTGTTTAGCTTAATCAATTTGTTCCTCACACTATAAACAATAAGAGATCGAACTCTAGTTATATATCTATACAAAAAGGCTATGAGTATTTATTCCTAACTTAAAAAAAATGCTCCTTACACAAAATATCTACTTTAATTAATTACATCGATCCAATTAAGTTAAAGTCGATCATCTGAATATAATTCATTTTACATTGCACGTTCAAACTCAAATTAACATACATACACTAAGACGCATAGTCAGAATCATCGCTTGAGTCTGACTCGATTTCAGAGTTAATTTCAGGTAAGATGTGTAATCCCTCGTCACTTGAGTCTTCATTGTCTTCATTTTGATTAACATCAATAAGATTCGGTTGAGGAATTCGTACCACACTGCCCTGTATCACATTATTAAGGCGAATTGTTGAGGTTTCAGGAATACCAGTTGCGTTCGGCTCTTGGTATGCACTAATTTTTTCATTATCCGAGGTCACACCAAGGGTTGAGGCACTGTATATGTTTCTTGGAAGAACATGGTTAACTACTTTCCCCGCGCCATTATGCACAAGATCATCAAGATAGAACAATTGTTTCACCACCATGGCCAAAACAAACGGATCATCTTCATACCAGCTTGTAGCAGTATTCACCGAAAAAATGCCGTATTGATCGGTCCTTGTGTTCTAAGGGTCGGTATCAAACCATCTACACTTAAACAAGTGCACGGTCATGCTTTCCCCATATATTAATTCGACAACTGAATAGAGAACACTGTAATAGTCAACTCCATTTTGCCCACCATGCACCATTACCCCAGAATTCTGTGTTTTTCGTCTGACATCTCTATGTTCACAAATAAATAGCACGCCATTTACCTTACACATAGGATAAACTCTGGAAGTTACCGGTTTCTGCGCCAAGAGCCTCAATTCGTGTGACCACTGTGGGATACCATCATCTTGTATATGGTTCATCTGAATATAATCATTTATTAACTTAACTATAACTATGATACGAGACATGCAATTAAATTCATATACAAGTCAATACCGCTATATACGTACCTATTTGCCAAAATAGTTTGCGAACGTCTTCTTGTGGTAGTTAACATCACCGGAAATGGCAGGGCAGTAAAGGTGCATATTTTTCCAATATTGAACTTCTTGACAGTTAATCAATACCGACCAGTGGGCAATGACTAGCTCATATGGTTCCAAATTATACGAGTTGGGCAACTTTCCAGAAACTTCAACATCATCGGAGATGATTGAAAGGTTGAACTGTGCTCCATCTACTGGCATATGTTATGGAGGGTCCTCGAACGCTCCCAAATACAGTCTGGTGTACGTTACTCACTCGTGCGCAATATATGCTTCAGCATACACCCTTCGGGTGCAGATTTGTTCATCACATAGTCTTTGTAGTCCCCTAATTGTCTATAAAATTGGTAATTACAGAGCATGTTATGAATATTGTAAAATAAGTGAATAAATAATATTAAAGATCGACATATATAGCCAGATTCAGATATGCATTACGTACATTTCCATAGGATACATCCATGTGTAGTGTACTGGACCAGTAAGCAACAATTGTTCCGGAAGATGGAGCATCAGGTGAGGCATGATGTCGAAAAAGTTTGGAGGAAATATCCTTTCAAATTTGCACATGATAAAAATGATGTTCTATTGCATTTCCAACAAGTCTGATTTCTTCACTTCTCTCGTGCATAACTTCTGAAAGAATCTTGCCAAAGCCACTAACGGCTCCACCACCTCTTTGGGCAGGTACCCTCGAATGAAAGCAGGGAAGAGGCGTTGAAGCAGTATATGACCGTCATGACTCTTTAGTCCGTACATCTTATTGTCTTTGAAGTTAACACATCGACTTATATTTCCAGCATAGCCTGAAGGATACCTGACATTACCCATCCAACCAAAAATTTCATTCTTCTGGGCAGGCTTGATGGTATAAGGAGTTTGTGGCATTTTTTTCTTCCCATCTCTCAACCACAAATGTTTTCGCAATCCCATCCTTTTAAGATCAATGCGTGCCTTCGGGCCGTCTTTAGTTTTTCCCTCCCAATTCAACACTGTGCCGACCACACTCTCGCACACATTTTTCTCTATGTGCATAACATCTAAGTAGTGTCTGATCAGCAACTTGGACCAATACGGAAGTTCCCAAAAAATACTTTTGTGTGTCCAGAATTTATACCTATCGGGTTTGTCAGGTATTGACGCCACTATCTCAGGATGATTGCTGAGCTGCCCAAAATCGTATTCATTAAGCACTTCCAATATTTCATCCCCCGTCCATCTCCTTGGCTGCTCACCTGTTTCCACAGTCCCATCAAATGCCTTCATATCCTGCCGAAATGGGTGATCATGTGGAAGCCAACAACGATGACGCATCTGTACAATCTTCCTGCAATGAGGTCTGTAACACTCAACAGTCATGCACTCTGGACAAGCCCTGTATCCCCTGGTAACGTTACCCGACAACATCCCGCGTGCAGGAAAATCGCTAATGGTGCCAACAAGCATGACATGCATCTGGAACATCTCATTTTTGAACTTGTCATAAGTGGGATGACCATGCTCACTCAAGTACTTAAGCTCCTCAATCAAGGGTCTCAAATACACATCGAGACACTTTCCTGGATAACCCGGCCCTGGAATTATCATACTGAGCATATTGTATTCTTTCTTCATGCACATCTATGGAGGAAGGTTGTACGGTACCAAAATAACTGGCCATATACTGTATTGAAGACTCATGTTGCCAAAAGGGTTGAATCCGTCAGATGAAAGCCCCAGCCAAACATTTCGAACCTCTGATGTAAAATAAGAAAACTCCTTCACCATGTGCTTCCAAGCCTCTCTGTCAGTAGGGTGTATAAGCGTATCACCGTCGGGCAAATTCCTCTCGGCCCACCATCTCATAGCTTCAGCCGTGTGTGCACACATGAACAACAGTTCTAGCCTATCTATCAGTGGAAAATACCGAAGTATCTTCACAGCTTTCTTGTTTCCGGCAGGATTCAACTTATACATATCTGTACCACATACCGGGCATTCATCAAGGGATTCAAGCTCATTCCCATAAGCATCTTCACCCCAGAAGAGAACACAATCATATCTACAAGCATGTATTTTGATGTAGGAAAGCCCAAGATGTTTCAGGATCTGTCGCACCTTACGATGAGTGGTAGGAAGACGATGACCGGGGGGCAACAACGAACCAGACCACTTTAGCCAATCATCAACAGCCTCCACACTCATTTTGTTCTCCACTTTGAGCTTCATTACTCCCATAACACTTTCAAGAACAGTCTTATTACACCCGTTGTACAACGGGGTCTGTTGGAAGGCAATGAGGTTGTTGTACTTGTCTATACTAGCAGTGTTGAGAGCTGTAGGTAATTGCTGGACTAGCTCAATATGAGAGAAGTCTCCAACGGCGGGAGGGATATCCGGTGCTTGAGCAAATATACCGCTCTCATGAGGAAACATATTGTTGATCAACCTTGTTGTTGGATCATTGGATGTACTGCCACTCTCAAAAAAATTTCCGTGATCATGTTGACCAACTGATGAGCTCTCACCGTGATAAATCCAACATGTGTACTTATCCCAAAACCCGTTTTTCTTCAAGTGCTCCAATACTTTATCGATGTGAAAACGATATCGCTCGCTGCGACACTGACATTTCATACACGGACAATAATGAATTGTCATCCCTCTACAATTAACCTTCACACATTCCACAAAACTTCTAATTCCACGGTGATATCTTACATCCCATCTTGGAAGACACGTCCAACTCTTGTCCATCCTGAAAATTATAACTGCATGTATATATATATATACCCATGCCATGATCTTATTAATTAAAATTTCATAGCTAGATATATATATATATATACACATACACCCTAACTATATATAATCGATCACAAAAATCTAAATATATATATATAACCACACTATAATTAATCACAATTAACCGAAACATCACAATAATCACAATATATATTATACCCATAATTGATAATCACAATTAATCCTATAATAATCACAATATATAATCAATTAAATTAATTAATTAATCACCTTAGCTATATATATATATATTCACAATAATCAACACAACAATTACGTACTACTCCAACTCAACTATCAATCACGTACTCAAAATCAACCATCAATTACTCAAACTCAACAATCAATTAACTCGATCGATCAATTCAAAATCAACATCAACAATCGATCAACACACGTACACATGCATATATATATATATAATATTAAGTACGTACCTATATATAATGAATCACGAACTCATTCTTGAAAATTTTCGACATCACCCAAAGATTTCAGAGCATTTTCAGTTTTCGCGGGACATTTTTTTTGAATGACAGAGCTGTTGCCCAGAATGGATCTAAAATAAGAATTATAGCCGACGATACCAAAAAATCGTCGGTAATAGTTAAAAAAAGTCGTCGGTAATAGTGGAAAACTATACTCGACGATTTTCCGGCTACTATAACCGACGACAACAATACATCATTGGTTAAAAAAACTATAACCGACGATGTACCCTAGTCGTCGGTTATAGTTCACTATACCCGACGACAAAGGTTCTCGTCGGTCTGTTTTTCCCCATGTCATCAGGTATAGTGTTTATGCCGGTAGTGAAATTTTGAGCGGTTCCCAAAATAAATGGCAGAGAAATTTAGACCCGCCATATTAGACTCTCCGTCGTCTAGGTACAATTTCTCGTAAAAATAATATTTAAAAATAATTCGTAAAGAAGTTTTCGATCTGTCATTCGAATGACATTGTCGTAAAATATAAATTAAAGAATCATATATATAAAAAATGGGATTTAAGACGACGAATTAATTTACGTCTTTAAACTTGTTAAGTATTTTTTTAATGTGTATAACTTAAGTGTTATTAAGTACTTGCTCATTGCACATCAATATTAACGAAATTGAATTTGGACGAAACAACCATTGGATACATTCACCATAAGACAATATGTGAGTAGAATAACTTTCAGTAAATAGTAAGTTCGTTAAGGGTTTCATCGGCATAGTCAACCGCAAAATCAAAATTTTTACAAACCGGAAACGTGGATACATGAAAATCCGTAACTCTTATTTTGGAACCGTCGACACTCACACTCCAAAAATTGTTTAGTCTATGGTCTCGACGAAAAGAATATGCATTGGGACATGGTCTACATGGTCGTTGTCTTAGATGTGAAATTATAATATCATCACTTAGACGACGCAATGACACGTTTGCGTCGTATAAGTTAAAATTTTAGCGTTTATGGTTTATTGTTTACTTAGAAGACGGTATGGCCCGTTTGCGTCATCTAAGATAAAGTTTTAGGATTTAGGGTTATATAATTAATATTGTGTTTACCTTGACATGAACTACGAAAAGTCATTCTGTCATCTAGGTTTTAGGGTTTAGGGAATATATGATTCTTGGTCGTACATAATTAATAATTGTACCTACTCCTCCTCATAATATAATGAATCATGCATCATTACGTCAAAAAAGTTTAATTACAATAATTAATTACCAATTAATATTCCTTATCGTTGTATTGTACTCTTCGTCATAATCATCATCATCCTCCTCACCACTGTTATCTGATGGCTCCTCCTCATCATCATACGCAACATCGTCCGACGAATATCCTAAGTCCTCGTCCTCGTCGTCATTCTGCGCCTCTTCTTGATCAACCTCATTAATTACATCAATAATCTCATCTTCAATTAGATCTGTACAACCATCAGGCATGGGTAAACGTTACCAACTTGAACCAGGTCCATTATGTCAGAGCGGATGACAGAAATATTAGGCTCTTGATATGCAGTAATGTCTCTTTGCGGTTCAACATCTTCAGTCGTCGGTGTCCATTTAGCTGTTGTGGTATTCCATATTCCTCGATGAGAGATATGGTTCACTTTTTTTCCACCCTTCACCAGCTTTCAGTTCATCAAGATAGAACATCGGCCTAACTAAGGTGACAAGAGCGAAATGCTCATCCTTATACCAGCTTGAGTTTGTATTGACTGATAAAAGGCCCAAGTCTTCCTTTGTATGCTTGAACCAATTGCACTTGAATAGGAAAACGTTGACATCATTCCCGTAACATAGCTGAACGACATATAAAAGAGCCCCATAATATATATCATTGTCTTTCCCAATCGCTACCCCACTATTTTGTGTTCTTCTTCCTTCATCTCGGGCCAATGAATGAAACTTTACACCGTTCATAAAACATTCGGGGTAAATATAGTGTTTAATTAGCTTCCTTGCTAGCAAGTGCTTTGGCCAGGACCACCAACCTCCGTGATTATCGGATTTTTATAAATCAATCATCTGTAAAAATAGGAAACACCGCTCGCCAGCACCATCGATGTTCTGAACTTTCGCTTGATGGATGAGATCAGGTTTGATCTCACACCGCCTTCTTGCCTCGATGTTCTACCACCTTAAAACCATGACCATTTGTCACTAATGGACGTCATAGCCTGTCCAGCCGCACCCACCGCACGTTAGCGTGGCTGAATGGCCAACACCAAAGTCGGGCCGGCGGACGAATTGTACTGTTTAATTTTGGGAAAACTCTCTCGCGCATTCTATAGCGCATTCAAATTAGATGTCGTTTAGTGAGTGATTGTAAGGGATACTTGAGAGGTGATGTAGATGAGTATTGGTTTGGTGAGAACCTCATATTCTTCATAATATTCTTTACGAGGAGCATTTTTTTAGATTCATTCTAACTCGAGGTTAAAATATTATATTTCCCCTGGGTGTAAAATATGTTTGTCAATTGAATAATCATACTCAAAGTGAGATGTGCGGCCTACAATTAACACTTGGCTAGGTTAGAAATCCATCTAATATTCATAAATAAATAAAAAATAAGTTACAAAAAAACAAGAGCATGAAATTCGATCTGTCTCTCATTTTTCTCAATCAAGTCTACCACATTAAAATTTTGCATCTTTATGACTATTCAAAATTTGGTGAAAGAAAAGACAAGATTCGATTTATGTAGGTCTTTCTAGCTGGTAGCCCCTTTACCTTTTACCTAAACTGGCCAACCATTCAGGACCTCCTTTTGCCTTGCAAAGCAAAATGTCTAGCTTCCATTTCCCAAAGGGTTGGGTCTTTCTATGTCGTATATATTAGAATAGACTTAACAATATCATATAATAGAATAAGCTCTAATTGTTTATTAAGATTATTTAGTGCATGTAGTGTATCTTTAATGTCATTTGACAATCAAAGACAACTGACCTAAAATTAGGTCAACAAAATGTCAAAATACCAAGAGGAGCAGCTTTGAAGAAAATGAATCTCATGTATATCCTAACAATAAAATAGTGTCAGTTAACTTAGAAGAGTGCGCCATCTGTATGATATCTTTTGTTCAGATACTGAAAGGGTATGTACAGTACCAGTATATAAGAACAGTATTCGAGAGAGAAAGAAGAGAAGTAGAACTCTCTAAGTTCCTTGTAAACTCTTGTAAAAATTTTCTGATCAATAAAATCTTTTAAGTTCTTCAATCCTTTTTTTCTTCAATCTACTACTACTACTATCATCTCTTAAATCATCCAAACACATATATCATATCCATATCACCCACTTGTTCATAGAAACCACCTTGCATGTTTAAATTTTTGTTCATAATCCAACATCACCTTAAAAAACTACATCAAGTACCCAGAGTAGTTCATATTTGTAGATGTACATCATCCATGCATGTTTAATACCAGTTCATATGAGTAACAGTTCCTTATAACATGACTAGTCTATCATATCAGTACCCGTCCATCTTTAGTACGAGACAGTATTATTAGCATATCATCCTCAGTAGTGGTGCATGTCAACTAGCAGTTGTCTATAATCGTAGCGATTCATCCTCAAAGCAAGATCATCACAACACTTACATGTCTAGGAGTTGTTCATACCTTACTACCCAATAGCAGTTCTTGCCTTGAATGTCCAGTACCAGCTCATACCTTGCATATCCAGTACCAGTGCATTTCCAGTAACGGTTCATACTTTTGTAGTCGATCACTTTTGGAATCTTCAAGATTGCACAGCTTTCTGTGCTAGCACACAACGGTAGATTTTCTTAATCTTTAATTTTCTAATAACTTTAGACGACTTCTTGTCTAAAACAGGGGAAATTGGAATAATTATATGATTATATAGCTAAACTGACGATTATATTTTCTTTGACGACTTTCTATTACAAATGCACGCATATCAAAATAATTGTTAGAAATCAAGCCACGGGACCTCCGAGTACAAAAACTTTTGTTTCTAACTTTTGTAGTGTAACATCCCAACCCGAAATTGACCTTTTATTGTTGATTAAATGTTAACCGATAATGGTAACTAGTTTTTACCGTTGATAATTATTGATAGCTTTTTATCAAAATTTTATTGATTAATTTTTTCAAGTAATTTTATTGAGGAAAGCTGTAGAGTTTATCGAGACGAGTTCGTAGCCATCTCAAATGTTAAAATCAGAGTTACGTCGAAAAAGTTATGGTCAATGAAATTTTTGTACGATTTTACGAAATCGATTAGTAGCAATTCATATATATAAATAGGAATTTACGAAATTGAAAAGTCAAAGGTTTTTTATTTCGGTCAAACCACTTTTTCTCTCTCCTCCTCGTGTCTCTCTCTCCTCTTCGGTGAGCCACGAACTTCCGGCAACGGAGCTCGATGGCCGGCCACCCAATCGGACCACCGAAGGTATTAAATTTCTCCTTTTAACCTCCTCTATCATTTCCCCTTAATCTCAACACTCATTTCTCTTTTATTTCGTTCGAATTTGAGGAAGAAACTTTGAAATTAGCCAAGAATACTAGAATTTGGGGATGGTGCTATGTTGGTAATGCTGATCAGCGTGAAGCACTAGGCTTTGAAGCCCTTATCACCACGAGTCTAGTCATACTAAGAACTCTCTCCAATTCAAACTGAGGAGGATGAATCAATGATTTGAAGTTTTAGAAATTTTTAGTGTTCTTGATTTTCAAAGGTAAAATTGATGAGTTTTGGTCCGAATTAGTATATGTTGTAGAAGACAAAGTTGTTGTTGAGTTGATTTTGCACATTTTTAGCTTCAGGTCCCCAAAATATGTCACTGTCGCTGCTGCAGGCGGTGGTTCACAGCGGGGGAAAGGGGGACAAAAGTTTTATGTTGTTTCACTCGTAATCCCGTACCGATCACAATGATGAGGTTTTTGAATTGTTGTGGACATAGTTGATTAAAAGGTGTGATTAATCAGATATTAATCAAATGATTTAACGATTTTAAGTAACGATTGAGTCGAACATTGATTCGACATCGAGTCATATAACGTTCGAGAAATTTATTGCGACTTTAAAAAGGATTAATGGTATAGATTATAGAATTGGATTAAACATTGTCCTAAGTTTGAAAAGCACGATATTCTTGACGGTTTTGGTCGTTAGGTGAACGAGCTTAGTTATTAAATATTATTCTCAACGATTAATTGTTAAATTATAATCGTTGTTTCAGGACGATGTATTAGCAGTCAGTGACAAACATATAGAAATGCCGACAGACAGATTACTGCTTGGTGGAAATCAAGACACAGTACTGTGAGTGGACACTTTATTTTCACTGTTGTTTTTTGAGTCTAAAGTTATGCATTTTACAATTATACATTTTTTAGTTATGCATTTACGATTATGCATTTGCATGGAGGCACATATGAGTTTATTTTAAATAGCATAATCGCAGTTAATGCATCGATGCATTGGCTTCTCGGCTGATCTCCGAGACACTCCAGGAGGGCTAGGGACCTGACCCGTGATTCACTTAACACTCGGGAGGGTTAGGACAAACACCTGACCTGGGCATTCTTGTGGCTTGAAGACGATTGACTCAAGTCAGTGCCTCCACACATCACATAGTGCTAAGGAGGGTTAGAACAAACACCTGAGCTAGGCATGAACATTTTTATACTCACATCACTTTTTCGTATATTCTACAGTGAAAGGCATTTGAGTTACGTTTATTTCATTTCTTTACAAAAATAACTTTTTGTCCACTGTCTCTAACGTTTTATATTTTATGCCTTTCCCTAGGCCATTTGTTTTAAATTGTCCAGTTTGTAGAGTTCTTCTGAGGTCGGACGCGCACGTAGTTTATGACATAGCAGTATCCACCGTAGGATCCAAGGTTGATCCTGCAAGTTAGTATCTTAGTTTGCGTAGTCAGTTTAAATTGTCTACCTACTCTGGTGTCAAAAATAATTGTCTATCTTTTATATTTTTGAAGTGCATATTTTGTGGAAAATTTCTTTATTTCGTGACATTTGCGTTTAGGGTTTCCACTTTGGCTTTCAATTAGTGAGTAGTAACTAAGGTTAGTAGAGTCGTTAGGGCCTAATTCCGGCTTACACAGCTAAATCGGGGTCGGGTCCTTTCAGTTGGTATTAGAGAATTAGGTTATAGGTTTTGTAGACTATACTTAGTTTCTTTCATCTTCATGTTCGATTACGCTCAACACCTCCGGAGTGATGGCCCGACTGCAGCGGATCCTCATCAAGTACTCACGGTGTTGAACGTCATCGAATATGTGGTCAATCTGTGACGACCCGAACCAGAATCAGTAGTGTTGTCGGCACGATTCACGAGTTTGCGTATAATCGCGATTAGTCGTTAATAGTGTGGTTTGCTGGATTAGCTCGCGACT
This sequence comes from Geum urbanum, assembly GCA_946800695.1. NCBI lineage: Eukaryota > Viridiplantae > Streptophyta > Magnoliopsida > Rosales > Rosaceae > Geum > Geum urbanum. Next base: position 29,855,989 of record OX327009.1, read on the forward strand.
TAAATATCGGTTGAGAATTTGAATTGAGTTTCTTCACAGAAGTTGTAGAGTACGTGATTTTGAGCTCGTGACCGGTTCCGGATGATTTTTCCGATAACCGAGGAATATAATATGATTATTTGAATTTTCAGTTTTCGACGAGTTTATCCGTTCGTTTCGTATTTATCCGAATCGTAATGGTTATTTGTTTTGGACCGTTGATCGCCCCGAGACGCGAGTATAAATATCGGAAATAGTCGTAAAGTCGTCGTAAAACACTCTTTGAGGTTTGACTGACGTTGACTTTCCATTTTTGGAAGTTTGACCGTTGACCGAGGGAGGAAAACTTTCCCGTTTGGTTTCGCCGGCCGACTTGGGTTTTCCGGCCACCTCCGGCCACGTGAAGGATATGAATCGCTTCCCCTTGAGCTCCTCTATTGTTTTGTATTTGGAATTATGTGAATTGGTTGAGTCTTTGTGGAGAACGAACCGGGTTGAGTTCGTGGATTTCGCCGGTGACGGTTGGGGTTTTCCGGCGAGCCACGGGGCGGGGAGGTGGGGGTTTCGCTTCCCCTTGGCCTAGTGATGCTTCCCCTATGGTTTAATTTGGGTTTGGTTGAGTTTTCCAGTGAACCCGAATTAGTTTCCGGAGTTTGATTTCATTTCGGTTTCGAGCTGATTTGGAGGTGCTAGGCTTTGAATTGGACTTTGTGGTAGTTGCAAAAGTGATTGGGCTTGAGGAGATCTTCAAATCTGGAGCTTCCTCGCCGGAGAAAGTCTCCGTTGACGGAGCGCCGCTGCCGGCGGCGGCGGTCAACGGCGAGACCGTTGACTTTTCAGATTTCGATGTTTTTAATGTCATTTTTCTCGTAAGCGCGCCCCGATTATCAACTTGAGGTTTTCGAATTGATTTGGGTATCGGATTTTCAGTCGAGGGTTTCGAGTGGAGATTTCGGAAATTCAGACGATTGTTTTATACAGTTTTATATGTTTCCGGGAACGGTTGGTTTCCGTGGTTAAGTACAGAGTTGTGGGCTATGATTTTGATCAGTTATATTTTATGATTATTCAGGGGATCGGGATCGAGATCGTGCTTCGGGCGAGGGATCTTCAGTCGGGCCACGAGATTAGCGCGAGTGCGCGTTTTGCTCACCTGTGAGTGGACAATTTCTTTTCACGGATTGATTGCGAGTCTTTATACACGTTTTACGAACTTGAGTATGCATACGAGATTATTTTTTATATGAGCATGTGTTATACGATTATGCCTATACCAGTATACATTACGTATATGCATTTATATATTGTTTCATGCATTTGCATCGAATTATTTATGATTTGATTTACACAGAGTACAATCTCAGTTCACATTGTTGTATCGATACACTTGCCTCTCGGTTGATCCCCGATGGAGGCCTACCAGGAGGGGCAGTACCCCGAAACCGAGACCTTTCTGGCTAGAATCACGTGTGGGTCTGGGATCCCGTGATTCGGACTGTACTAACACGGATGTGTCCATGAGTGACCCCGTGAGATTTTCCTTGCATGCTCTGTATGCGAGTTGGAGTCAGCGTCTCCTCGTGTACCATTTGATTTTTATATATTTAGACTCGCATATGTTTTTATAACATATATCATCTGGCGAAAGACATTTATTTTCGTCCACTCACTCTAACAGTTTTCATGTCTTTCCCCTGGGCTTTTCGGTTTCCATGCCCAGTTTGCAGTCCAGGTTCTGGTGTTTCACGTCGCGGTTGGAGGCTAGTGATCCGAGCTACTTGTGTTTTCCAGTATGTTCTTGTTTCGCCTACTGATGTGTATATTGTATATATTTATACTAGAGGTCGCTCTTATACATTCTGATACATGTTTTATACGGATTTTCTCGGATATATTATATATTACAGTATGTTTACTGTTTATTGATTATGATATGATATTTGAGAAATCCGGATGGGATTGGTGCCCACGGTTTGGCTTTTATGGCATAGGATGAAGTGTTATTTTCAGAGTGCAGGTTAATGCAATTCCGCGTTAGTAGCGTTACTCTGCCAAAATTTTGAATGATTTTTGTTGGTTCGTATTTTCAGAAAGGGTTCGATTCTGATTTAGATAACTGAATCGGGGTTGGGTCCTTTCACAATCTGACTGAGTACAAACTTCAGCCTGCGAGTCAGTGTACCCTAGCTGCTATGCCTTGCGTGCACCAACCTCAATCAGATTTATATAAGTGTTCAAGCATTTCTCCACATTAAGCAGAACGTGATGAAATGATTAGAAATAATTGAGTTCCTAAGGAATGTAAGTTTAGTGAGGAGACATATGCCAACGTTAGGATTGCATGGGGACTGTGGAGTCAAGTATTGGACGTGTGTCCTCACATTGTTTGAGTAGTATGGTGAACTTCTTGTATCCAACGCCCATCTTTTGTTTGTGCTCATTTTGCGATGGTACCAGCCGAATGCTTAGATTTTGACCATCTTCTTTGTTTCTTAGTTTTATGATTGCAACATGAGCAGTACTGTACGCTTTCTATTTGGTCTATTGAGTGGCACAATGAGAATTCAGTAACAGTAGTTTGTCTAATTATCGACCTGTAACATCGACTCAAATGTTAGTCGAGATATGAGGTTGCTCTCTGGAGAGTAATACAATATTTAGTAGTCTTATAATTGTTTTCCCCCAGTTATATGGTATCAACAATCGTCTTCCCTATGCTCGTTTCGTCTTTTCCTTCATTCCAGATTTGTTTAGCCATTGTGAGTCATGAGTATTATTCCAGAAGTAAGGTTTCCGTAGGAATGAACTTAGCGACCAGATTGCCCCTCGATGAACATACTTCGGACCTCGGTGTTATTGACCATCGAGTTGGTGATTTCAGCGATTTCAGTAGTTTCAACATGAAGTGTTTTGGTTTAATGTGTTTTCTTTTCCATCGGAAAATATGCAGTGCCATACTGGTGGATGATGCGAATAAAGTAGGAAGGATATGGTGTAATCGTGAAATTGAAGATGAAATTTATTGTAGAGCTCAAGTTGATCATTTGATATTTTTGGGGAACATGTGCTTTATCGAGAGTAAGTTTTATCTAACCTTATTTTTACTCTCTAGCTCGATCCGACCTAACTACTAGACCTCCCGTCATTTTTTCCGCTCAACCTCTATCAATGTTTCAAATATCGTTATGAGACTTCCTTCTCTTGATTCGATTTCTGTTGGGTTTGGTGCCTACGAGTACTAGTATAATAGAATCAAATAGTTTTCTCTTCATGTAACTCTATCACTGGGTTCATTGATGCGCTCCGTGTCATGGTTGACGTCGGAGGTAAGGAGTAACTATATTATGCCTTAGTCAGCTCGTTACGTGGATATGTTATTGTGAATTTTGTTTCCATCTCGTAACTTCACATTTGCATCGCAATCTGCAATGATTTCTGCCAGACAATATCGCTGGAATGTGTACATATTTCATTTCAGATGTTCGAGTTCCTTGTTTATCACTTTTTCATGGAGCGAATTTATAGTGCTCGAGGTAGATAGTTGCCTCAGACTACGTGAAATTTAATTAAATCACCACTGGTCACCTCGGCATGTAGAGAGTTTCTAATCAATGTCAACAGTGGGGACTCATTCACTATTTGGTGATTCTATTAATTTAGTCTGGTTAGTCAGGATTAACCTTAATTAACTTTCTCTACACCAATCTCTTCATGAGTAGGTCATGTTCATTTTTTTGTCGTGAACACACTTTCCTCTATAAAGATATCTTTTGTGATGTGTAGCCAGGTTGAAAATATAATTTTCCTTGTTTTGAATTAAGAGGGTTAGCGAGGATGAAGATGTTGATATTGAGGTTCTGGATCAGAGTTGTGCGTTTTATACTTGTACACCTAGGAAACACTAAGTTGATATATGTTACACAATCTTTGGATTCACGCTAGATCGAGTATAGGAGTATCATGCAGGCGACCAAGCGTTCATCACTTCCAGGAGAATATATGAGAATATTACACGAAAACACAAACATCCCACTAGTTTTAGATTTGTGTTCAATGAAGATGTAGTTTATCCACTTGTTAAGATATAAAGTCTTATTGTTGATTTCTATCGGAAAGTAATAGAAAATCTTTTATGTGAGCTCTACATGCGAGCTAATGAGGTGCTCAAATTTGGGACGGCATTTGCTGCTACAGATTGAAGTACTTGAATTCTGAAATTGGTTGCTTTGAGTTTCGGAACTGAAGATATATTAAAGCATTACTTATTCATCTCAGTTAGAGTACATGTTAATAGGATCAGGGATACATAGGTCACAGCTTCAGATTAGATAGTGAATTGAGATGACAGTTTTGATTCTCTGGAATCCGCCTGTAGTTTTGGGCATATTACAGGCAAATCTCATGCAATTTCTTACGAGCCTCTCTACATTAAGCAGATCAAAAAAGGGCGGTAGAGCATAGTCCCTGGTTCCATCATGAAACAACCATTGTGGTGGACAGTTTAGATGAATTTGCTGATCCTTTCTGATTCCAGCCTCTCGGTGTTCGACTTGAGTTTTTGTCCGGCCAGTTTTGGGTCATTTTGCTTCTACAATCCTCCAGGTCAAGTGGCTCAAGTGTATAGGAAATGCGTTAGGCGGCTATCGATCCCACGATCCACGATTCACTCCTTGTTTCTTATCGCTCGAAGGTCAAGTTTCGTGTGGATCTCGATCTTCGCATGCTGCTTGTGGTGAATAGTACTTTCAATATTGGTAGTACTTATTCTATTAATGTTACTATGGAATATGAGCGTTTGAAGAGCAATTATGCTATGTGCGGCGCCTTCAAGCATGGTGCTTCAGGATGTCTGAGGCCCTCTGCGTCTTCGTCTTCCACACCGCCAGTTAACACTGCGGTGACGGCAACCCTCAAGATATTGGAAACGTCAGTTTCTACTTCGGGCTCTCAGTGGGAAGGGGGCTGGTGCATGGGACCCCCATGTATGTACCCCGTGGTGGATGTGGGGTTAGGCAGAAGTTCCACAATCATATTTCATGCTTCTGATTCGGATAGGATGGCAACTAGCCAGGAAGGACTGGGGGCGTCCAATGGTGGAATGCGACGCCTAAACAAGAAGAGGGTCAGACCCAGTCTTGGCTGTAAAACAGGTGGTATGAAGAAAGTGTCGCCAAAGAAGTCTGCAATCCTTTTACCGACCGATATGGATGTTGGGGCCTGTGTCGCAACACGGAGCAATAGAGTGGGCTCCTAGCAAATTAAGGAGTGGTGCGCCCTTAAGTTTGACAGTTACTTGCGCTACTCTGGTTTATTAGTTTAGGGTCTGTGTGTCATATAGTTAAACTAAGTGTAGTGGTACGTTAGAATTTCTCTCTTTAGCGTGCCGAATAATCTGTGAAATTATGTATTACTACTGATTTTGATCGTATAGTGAATATTTTTAGCGCTCCTAAAAAAATACTATTATTATAATAGATCAATAGGTTCACATTTCAAACCGGGCAGATAAGTAGGATAATTTTGGGGGGTATATACCAATGTTTCTTACTCTAATATATAATCAATGCAAATATCTTTTTCCAGTGTTTTCCAGATCGATTGGGTAAATATTCAATCACTCTCTTGCTCATCACTTAATGGAATTGCAAATCGACGACGGTCAGAATAATTCTAGGACCCGTTCCTCACGAAATTTCTAGTATGTTCAAAGAAATCTAGGGTTACTAACATGCTTAGAAAATTTTGGGATGAAGTTGGAAGGGAAAAAAGGATCGACGAAGAGACTCGGAGAGGGCATGCAGGGCTTGGAGAGACAAAACAGAATCAGTGACAGAAGATGAAGAGAGATAATGGAATAGAAGAAAGATAACATCTGTGTAATAAATGAACAAATGCTGAGGTGGATACGTAATAACCATTGGATTCAAATTAACGGCTAGGATTAAAAATTAAAGATATCCGAGAGTCAAAGAGAGAACTTTGACTCAAATTTGAAAAGTGTGAATAATCACATTATTCTCCAAAATATTCATCACATTTCCATTAATTTAGATTTGGAAAAATTCACCCACCATACTTCAACTTCTATGGACATGTCAGTTTGATACTCGGACCTTTTTTCATATAAAAAACATAGTTATCTATGTTACATTTCCGATAAATTTCCAGCAAGTTTGCTGACATTACACCTTTGTTTATTTAAAATATCCTTATTACCCTCCCTCAATTTCCCGCCAGTTTTCAAAATCCTCTGCGATTACGTTTTCGGCGTCTCAAAATCCATCAGAGAGTCTTGCTTTGCTCACATAGCCAGAGAGGGCGCAACTCTTCTCTTCCGCTTTCCTCAACTATTCGTTTCAAAGGGCAAGAAGATCAATCCAGAAGATACAATCTTTCGTCTTCTCGATATGTACACTTCAATCGCCGAATACTGGCCGGAGATCGAGTCTACGTTCGCTTTTGAGTCTACACTTCAATCTGTTTCTACGCTTAAGCAGATTTCTGAAGGGATGCTTAACTTCCTTAGCGGCACGACTTGCCTCGAGAATCTCTAAGAACTCCGGTTCAACGTTTTGAACACCACGAATTTTCTTAAGAACAGCTTTTCCTTGCTCCAACTTGCCTCGTTGGATCAAACTGTTTGGAGTATCCACTACAATGATAGCCCCAACAGTAAGAAAAACAGATGGAATGCCTGCCAAACCCAACGATAACCTCCATCCCCGACCTCCTGTCACCCTATCACGGCACAAGGCATTAAAATCAATCGCAAGCATGCATGCATGCATTAGTAACCTTAAGAGAAACAGAAATAGATGCAAGAAGTACGTGCTGTGTGAGTAATATTGGAGAAGGATCTCAGCTGTGTATTAGCTAGGGGCTGTCATACGTATTCTTTCAAAGAGAACTAGAAGTAGGCTTACTCGGAGCTTTCAAAATTGATTATGTTTGCACAAAGAAGTCCAACGGTGACATTGAGCTGGAAAAGTATTTTAAGAGCTCCACGAATTCTTGAGGGCGCAACCTCGGAAAGAAAAGGTGGTACGGCCTTTTGTATACAGAAAATTAGAAACCATATGCAGAAAAAAAAAATTAAAGAGTGACTTTGTTTAAATTAGATCACAGAAACAAAAATGATAATTACACTAGTAGTACGCAGTAGTAGTAGTTAAAGATGAGATTGAGCAACCTGGTTACCGAAGCCAACTCCACAACCAAGTAAAAGTCTCCCAACAATGAGCATTCCAAGGTTTACAGCTGCATCATTAAGAATTGTTCCATCACAAAAGAAACCCCCGGCGACCAACATGGTCATCTTTCGGACTAGCTTTCTTGTAGTGTAAGAAGCAAAGAAGATCGTCGTTAAAGCAGCAAGGTACAATGAAGATGTGAGCAGCTGAAGGTATTGGTTATCATATTTGTAGTAATTGCTCTCCAGTCCCGGAACCTGTTGCCTCTTATAGATCACTGGGAAAAACTTCTTCAAGAAGTCGGCCATGGATGTAACGCCCCCTGCATTACATATATACGAGTCAGGAACATCAAGACTAGGTTTCAAGGGGGGCATATATTAGAAAGAAACACATTTTTAGTACCCTCATCATGTACCTGAAATACCAATATCATAGCCAAACATGAGGCCACCATTCGCGTCCAACATGCAAGAAACGATGACGATAGGCGTGATCTTCTCTTCAAACTCCTTGCCTCCCGACGTCACACTAAATCCCGCCGGCATGGCCTTTTTAATGAATCTTTGGGGGGAACCATTGCAGATTGTTTGCGGGAAGAAAAATGGCAAATTTTTTTGAGAACAATAAGGACATTTTAGAAAAACAGATGTGTCATGTCAACAAATTAGTTGAAATTTGATAAAAAAAAAAAGTGACATGGGTACTGCAATTGTACAGATAGATAAATAAGTTGGAGACCATTTCTCTAAAAAAAAAATTATGTATCAAACTGATCAGTGTCCGTGAATTTTGTTTTCTTTTGGATTTTGATCTTAAGTAACGTGATGGTTGAGGGCATAACTGGACGATCAATAAATGGACCCCACCAACAATGAAAACGACACCGTCTAACCAATTTCTTGAAACTTTCCCAAACTAACCTCATATACTAAAACAATATCCACACGTCAAACACCACCACCTTCTGGTAGTAGCGGCGGGACCCATATTTAAAAAGTCGGTCCACTAAAATCACCAACTCCCCTCTCCCGCTCTCTCTCAGAGCATTCCCACCCATGGAAGATGTGAGGAAGCCCCATTTTGAGGAATTCCTTAGAATTTTGAGGAATTCCTCAGAATAGGAAGTCCTTAAACAGTTTTTCGTGCAGCGGTGCCTGTTTGAGGACTTCTTATTACTATTCACGAATAATTAAAATTTTGAAATTTTAAATATCGAATATTATTATCACCCAATAACTAACCGACACGTGTTATCCCAGAACATATAAGTGGTTACGGATTTACGATAACATTTTCGACAAGTTATTTTGAGACACGTGTCATGTATACGTGTCGGTGTCGGCAAAATCATTGATTAAGATAAGACGGTAATATTTCCTGTAAGATTGCGGTCCAACGAGAATGAGACACGTGTCAGTGTCGGCAAAATTATTGATGAAGATAGGACGGTAATATTTCTTGTAAGATTGCGGTCCAACGAGAATGTGACACGTGTATTGTGTACGTGTTGGTGTCGGCAAAATAATTGTGAAAGATATTCGGTAAGATTTTCAACCAACCGACGGTCGACACGTGTCGTTATCTAATCTAATCTGGTTCTTCAAAATGACTATAAAAGAATGAGCTATAGGAGTGGAAGAACTCACACCAACACTTCTTCACATTTCTTATCATCCTCTCTAAACACTTCATCACATTTCCCTTTCCTCAAGATGAATCCTATGGGTTTCACTAATTTTTTCAATAGGAGGCGACAACAACACCGACAAAATGCTGAAATTGCCAATCAATTCGTTATCGACGCGGTGGCGGTTGATGCAGCATTCGATGATGATCCAGCACCACGCCGCCGTGCAAATCAACCAAGGCTGAGGGATGAGAGGGGCCATAATCTTATGGAAGATTACTTCATCGAACGCTCGGTCTTCACCAACCACGACTTTCGTCGGCGGTTCCGAATGAGCCGACATATATTCAACCGTTTAATGACGGACCTCTGCAACAACGACCCATTTTGGCATCAAAGAGCCGACGCCACTGGAATGGTCAGACTTCTTCCCCAACAAAAGATGACCGGTGCTCTTCGGATGTTGGCATACGGCTCAGCTGCAGATCAGTGTGCCGAAATCACAAGGATGGGGGACTCAACAACTATGGAGTGCATGAAGAAGTGGTGCACCCAAGTGGTTGAGCTTTATGGTACTCGTTACCTCCGTGCTCCAGATCAGACAGACATCACTCGGCTTCTAAGAAGGGCTAAACAACACGGATTTCCTGGTATGATCGACAGCATTGATTGCATGCATTGGGAGTGGAAGAACTGCCCAACTGCTTGGTCCGGGGCGTACTCAGGGAGGAAAGGTCGTCCAACAATCATCTTAGAGGCAGTGGCCTCATATGACACGTGGATCTGGCATAGTTTCTTCGGGGTACCAGGAGCTCAAAATGATATCAACGTGTTGTATCAATCAGATGTATTCGATGCAGTGCTTGCTGGAAGAAGTCCATCTGTGACTTATAAAGTGAACGGTATGACATACCGTAACACCTATTACCTTGCTGACGGGATATATCTGAGGTACTCTTCGTTTGTCAAAACAATTTCTAATCCTCAAGAGCTTCCACAAAAGCTTTTTGCGAGAAAGCAAGAGTCGTACCGTAAGGATGTGGAGAGGTGCTTTGGCATCTTACAAGCTCGTTGGGGGATAATTCGTCATGCAGCTCGGTGTCACCGCCTTTCGACGTTAAAAGACATCATGTTGGCTTGCATCATAATGCACAACATGATCGTTGAGGACGAGTTCGTGGAGGATGAGTTTGAGGAGAACCAAGAAGAAGATCTCCAAAACCCATCTACCGCATTCATTGCTTATGATGGGCCAGTGGATGAAGGGGGGAACCGTATTCCATTCGAGCCAGTTGGAAGATATGGAAATGAACAACGGTTTAATGAGCGTATTGTAGATCTCCAATCAGCTTACATCCATGGAGAGCTTCAAAAGGACTTTGTTAAGCACAACTGGTTTCTTGAGACCGGTGAACAACTATAAAAATGTTGTCTTAATTGTTGTATTTTTATTATGTGTGTTTGCATTGTTGTGTGTTTGAATTATGTGTGTTAAATAATTTTTGTAATGTGTGGGAACTTGATGGAAATAAAGAAATTGCATTTTTATTTATTTTAATGGGAAACTACATAATTTAAATGCTTGAAGGGAAAATACTTGAAAAAAATACAAGTGGGTAATTTAATTTAAGAGCTTGGAAAAAGGGGGCGATAACAATTGGAATAGCCTTCTCCGCTTGCTTCATCTTCAACCTCATCCATTTGAGAAAGGATTTCGGCTTTCCTCTTGGTAAAATACTTCTTGGATTTAGGAGTCATAATCTCGGTATCCATTGACATGATCCGAGTCTCTTCCGCCAAAGCTCTCAAATCGATATCTCTTTTTTGAAGCGCGATTTGCTCTCGAAGAAGGGAAACCTCAATTGCATCATTATCTTTTTGATTGCGACCATAAGCTTCTTGATTTGTCGCAATCCTATTCAAAGCCTCGGCTCTTTCATTTGTTGAATTCATGCCTTTTTTTCCTTTCTTTTTCCCTTCCTTGGCCGCTTTCACTCCCATAGGACGCTCCAAAGAAGAGGGAGCTTGATTGCTCATTGGTGTGGGAAATGCATCATCCTCATCCAAGTTGACGGCGGAGGGCATTGAGCTTGCGGGATGTGTTGAGTAAGGCGGAGTAGAGGATAAGTAAGGTGGAGGTGTACTAGCTTCGACATGGATGAAGTATCGATGATTCTTCACCACATCCCAACAAGCAAAGTCCTTAAACTCTTTCTTCTTTTTGGCAACATAAAATGATTGAGCACTTCTCATCTAAAAAATTAAATAATTAAAGAACATGCCATAAAGAAAATTAAATAAAATGGACATAACTTATATTAAATATTTTTTCAAAAATAACTTGCAAAAAAATGGAGATAAAAAACAATACCTCATCGTGTAAGTTGGAGCCGGAAGATGCATTTCTTCGTGCGAAAGAAATAGCACTACCCCAAAATTTCAAATTCGCCTTCAACTTTGCGAATCGAGAGGATAATGCGTTTTGGGCCCTAGTTTCCGGCATTGATTCACCATAACCTAGCTCCCAATTCGCCTTGAAATCGCCATGAATCTTTTCCCATAATTTGTCGACCTTTTGACGATTTCCGGTAATCGAATAAACACTAAAACGACAATAAGATATGCTTAATTGCACATCTTCCGAAAGAAGCCAATTTGTTGACATTTTTTTCCCAAAAAATAAACAAAGGATTTAGAGGATAGATGGAGAGATTGAGAGGGGGAGAGAGTGAATTTGTTGTGCACAAATTGATGTAAAAAATGAATGAAATGAAGGTAGTATTTATAGAAAAAATATAGGGGGTGATTTGCAATTTTTTGGGATTTTTTTGCAATTTTTTGGGGTTTTTTTTGCAATTAATTGATTTCTGGCCGAAGTGGCCGTTGCATATGAATTTGGGCCGTCGGATCAGTTTAGATCCGTTTGAAATGGATGGCTGAGATCAACATATCCGTTGGTCTGTCAGCCTCCCAGAAGCTGACACGTGTCAGCTTCTGGTTGGTTGACAGTTTTAACTTTTACTGTTTTACTTTTTTTTTACCCTAAAAAAAATATATATTTGAGTCATGCTGACGTCACCCACGTGGCGTGGGTCCCGCCAGCGGGACGTTCCGCTTCGCGTGCTCCGCCGAGGACTCCGCTCGGGACGATCCGTGGGTCAACGGTGGGTCGCCGCTGCTCCTTCCCCCCGCTGCACGCATGCCGATCGCCGGACGTCCTCGCCGTTCGGTACCGGTGGGTATGCTCTCAGTCTCCTCTATATTTCCCCCAAAGCCACCCAAATTAGAACCCGAAAATGTCGACCGAAAACCCGGGTCCGAATTTCTGGGGCAATATGCCGGCGGAGGAGTACTACGCCTCCCAAGGTGTGCGCAACACCCAAGCCCATCAAGGATCCCGAGAAGCTCAAAATCATAGCCTCAAACCCGCGGGTGGGTACCATGAGGGAACTTGCCAGGGTTTGCCAATACATACAGGAGAATTTCTCCAGCGTGAGGGCGCCGTTTCTTACGGTGCACCGGACCGCTGATGGGGTGACGTGTCCGACTTCGTCGAAGCTGTTTTACGAGAAGGCGTCGAGCGTAGACAAGAGCTTGAAGATGTACGAGGGGATGTATCGTTCTCTGGTACGTACAAGGAGAGCCGGAGCCAGATGAGAATGCTGACATTCTGTCGAGGGATATGAGGGAGTGGATTGACGACAGGGTTGAAAAGTATGGACCTAAACACTAGATCGATCCATTCGTTTCTTGCCTTTTTCTCTGTCTAATCAACAAGAAATGACCAATGTGCTTGTTCTTTGTCTATGAGATCATGAAATGTTACTCGATCTTGAATCTTAATTTTTAAAATGTGATGGTAAGTTCGTTGACCTTGGAACATCGTTTGGTTCTTTCATTTGGAGGCCAAAATGCCAAATGCAAAGAGGTTCAAAACTGAAACTCCGATTTGAGTTCTCTGAATAATTTAGAATTGGATAGGTTATGATTCGAACAACCAGGCGAAGAACAGAAATGGACTAAAAGTTCGATATGTTTTTAGATGGAGAGAATGGAGAATAGACCAGTTCACCAGTATGTATTTGTGGACTTGTGCTAAATAGTTGCCACAAGTTTCTAATGCTACATTTGCTACAAGCCTACAACTGAATAGTTAACACACTAGAAAACAATTTTTATTGGAAATGCCCAATAAATTGAAAGGCCTAAACTGGCCCAACAATAGACAAGGCCCGATTTCGGAACCACGAGAAGCCATTCTTCCTTATCTTTTGTGCGAACACCACAAAGAAAATGTTGACGCGTCTCAACAACATAGCGCTAGGTCAGTGTTGGACTGCGTGCGTTCCCAGTTCTCGAGGAATGTACCCTTTTTCGCCACGTGGGTCAAACTCCGCCGTCGCTCATGAAAAGACGAAGCGCCGCTGAACGAGCAACTTGCTGGTTTAATTAGGCACGTGAACTTTCTCTATTATATGCAGTTGCATATTTAAATTGTGGCCACCGGCCACCTTATGTCCTCAAGTCCTTAATCCTTGGTCATAAATAGTCTCATCTTCATCTTATTGTGGTGACTCTTTGGTCTTTAGTGACCATCAATTTCATGATAATCTTATATATTACTTGTTTGGCATCAAAAAGAGTGAGCTGGTTACTATGGAAATAATCTCCAAACACATGTAGTTTTGAGTTTTGATCATGAATCATTTTCTATAATTTGGGTCGGTTATTTATATTTTGCATCTATCGATTTTTATTGGCTCTTTAAATAGATTTTTCACATTATGATTGTGTGCTAATCACTTTGAGAAAATTTAATTCAACCGCATCTTTCGAGAAACAAATTTTGTAATTAACAAGCTGATCAATTACAGAAACAAGATCCACAATCTCCACACTTGAGACCATTCATTGCTTATTATTGTTGCTTTTGATCAGTCTATAACATTAACCCAGCGAATTAGCGTTTCTTTTTGTAATTGTGTTTATCTTGGTTTTGTTTCAAAAGAAAACATTTTGATTATTTTATGAGTCGTCAGTATTTGCATTAACGAAACTCGATCACAAGTACGATAGAGTATCTTGATTTGTTTGACATGTCAACAATTGATTAGTTGGATTGGACAGATGAATTCTGTAACTTCTGATCATTGATCACCTATTCTGTTTACACTACATAGCTGGTCTTTGCAAGCAAGCAAATAAGCAATAACGTTACACGACTTGCACCGTTTTCACATCAAACATGACTCATGTAGCTAGTAAACCAAGAGGTGTCCCGATTCCTTGAGCTAGCTACTATCAAATTAGCAAGCTTCCAAAGTTGCATGTTGCGCTCTCTCATGGACGTTTCTGCATTGCATTCTTTGAAACCGTAAGGCATGCCCTAGTTATATATCATAGTGCAAAGTTGGAACATATATACATGTGCTTAAGTGCTTTCAGTACCCATTGTCCTCAAATAATAAAAGTAGCTTTCAATAATAGTATCAAACGTGCAACCACCGCACAACTCCATCGTTTTTATGTGTATCCCTCTCATAGGTATCTAAAATAAATAATTTTGTGTTGGATATTAATTTTATCTTTAATCTTTACAATTCACATCAGTTTTACTTTTTTATTAGTTTTTCATCCAATTTTATCGTTAAGTGATAAAATCTTGATGAGACAAAGTGTCGTCTTAGCGCCACTAACCAAATCGGCGGCAGGAGTCGACTTAAGCTTACAGGTGAAGTTGCCTCAGTCGCAAACCGACATTGATGCCGTCGCTTTCATGGCGTCTCTCGCCATCAATACTGATCCTTTGGATCTCAAAGTTGAGATATAGGTCGGCAGATTGTTGCGAAAGAAGACACCATAGGATCCAAAGTGGGATGGGCATGTTCACGGGCAAGGTGTAGTGGCTGGACAGGGGAGTCAGAGATTCTTGCCAGTGGTTTTGAAGACCACAACCGATCGTTCAAAAAGAGCTGCGAAGGCAGTGTCGAGGTTTCTGGGAGTTTGAGCTCCATTAGTGGCGGCAAAGATGCATGGATGACTTCGGTGTTGGACGAGTGGTGGTTGACATCTTGTGACGACGTCCTGGGCTGGTGGTGAGTCGTACGCCCTAGTCTTGAGGGTGGTGGGGTGGGAGGCGCGTTCTAATACGGCTTCTTAGGACTGTGTTAAGACTCTTGGGCTCCCTGGGCATGTTGGAACATTTAGTCTTCTCGGGTCTTCTTTTTTTAATTGTGGATATGTGGATTTAGGCTGGGTTATTATGGGACATCCAAGGTCCACAATTAAAAAGAAGGTGGAGCAGAAGCTGCCGGTAGTTGGTCCTCTGTGAATGACATACCCGATGGTGGAGGAAGATGGCTTTGCCACTGAAGGCAAAGCAAAAAAGAAATGATAGTGAGCTGTAGTTTTGGTCTAATTTCATCTAAGATACATTGATAGATTAGACCTAGTGTTTGTGAGCTCCAAATGCCTATAGATACATCACTGCCTAGTATAGTTTTGCCTCTCCTAAAAAAGAGGGTTATTCTAAGTGTTTTTCGTTGTATCTGACAAATTTAAAATGCAATATATGCATCTTTTCGTAAAAACAAAAGGTATCTAAAATAAATGGATCTCTATTGTCCAAAAGAAAAAAGAGAAAGAAAAAGATGGGTGGAGCTCCAATATATAACTCCAACCATGGAGGAGTCCTTTGGGGTAGTTGGAGTAATTTTGGCTCATCCTCATTACTACAGATGTAGTTCCAACTCTCTAATCTCCAAAATTGGATTTCATTTTGGGGGAGTTAAAATGCATTTTAACTGTGTCAAAAATTATAATATAGATTAAATTTAATTGAGCAATTCATTAATAATGTGTTAGAGCATCCTAAACCATAATAGTCAAATTTACTAGCTAAACTGTTTTAAAGCTATATATAACTTCCTTATATTTATTTTTTGTTCCAATAGTTCTTGTTTTCTTCAAGTCATTTTGAAAATATAATTTTACTAAGAGTTATTTTTTCTCTCCATTGTTGTTAAATATGTCAAAAGATTTAACTAAAAGTTAAATATAACTTTAGTATAGGGCAAATGTTGGAAAGTAAAAAATTATAAATATAGTCAAATATTTAATTTTTTTTATATAGAAAAAAATATGTAAGGAAAATGTAAATATTTATAATACAAAAAAAACCAACTACCTTAATATTTAGATAACCAAGGACTAAAGCCCAACACGTAGTATCAGTAAACCCAACCTAAAATTTAAGACGAAAAGACTTTGTTAGCCCCCTATATATGATTAGAAACCCTAGAAGAATCAATATTACTTATTCTCTCATTCACTCTGTTACGATCCGAATCAAAATTATGCGCTTATCGAATTATATTAAGTTTTATCGCGGATTAGTTACGTTGCGAAAGTTGTAAACAACTTTTTCACTGAGCGAGAATTTGATTTGACTTTCTTCACAAAAGTTGTAGATCATTTAATTTTTAGCTTGTAGGAATTTTTGGAGAATTTTTTGGATAAGCGAGCTATTTCTTATAATTATCGAAAGCACACGCAAGATATTATTAAAAATAAAATTATTTTTTTGTCGGTTAAATCTCGAACGTTTGATCGTGATAAGATTGATTTCGAGCCGTTACTATTTTGAGGAGATTAGGGATATAAATAGGTAATTTTACAAATTTAAAAATACAAAATTCAGGAAAAATCAGAAAAATCACCATGGGTTCGACCGTACCTGTTTCGCTCCCCCGCCGACACGAATTCCTTGACCCATTCTGTTTGCCATTTTCCGGCCACCTCCGACGTTGTTTTAGGTAGGAAATCGAAGCTCATTGCTTCCTTGTTGTTATGTTGTGAGATTTTTGGGGAAATTTGCAGGTTTTGTTGGACACCTGAACGGGTTTGCACCGTGGGAGTCGCTGTTGTCCGTGGCGGTGCTCCGACATGTTTTAGGCATTTGGGTTGGAGGGTTAGGGAGCTCTCCCTCCCTCGAGTCTATTGATGGTGGTCTCGAGCTTTGTCGTGGCTCGACTACAGAGATTCGACGTATCAAAATTTTCCATCTGATTTGAGTCGTAAGCTTTCGAAGATAATTCCGGCCACGAGAGAGTGAGTTGAGGCACGTCGAGTTAGGGTTAGGGTTTGGGCTCGAGGAGAGATTGCCGCCGTGGGTGGCGTGGAAAGTGGAATTCCGACTTGTTTCGGCTAATTCAGGTCAAACGTCGTCGAATTGGACCTCGGCCCAGTTATGAAAGTTGTAGGGATGACCGAGAGCTTTCCAATGAAGGATCAATCGCCCCCATCGGAGCACTTTCCAACGAAAGTTGTAACCCATGCGCCGCCGCCCACAGCGGTGCTCCAGCAGGATAGTTTTTAGAAATCATCGAAGTGACTTTTGGGGTTGTTTTTAGGGCCGATTTCTATAGTTTTACGAATATTCTTCTATCATATGATCCTATTTATAAGACATCGATATCGCGACCCTAGCATCGAAGGAAATTCTGCTGGACCTCAGCAATAGTCGCAGACTTGTAAGTAAACTTTTATTTTCACAGTTGATAACGAGTTCATACTTTTATGCTTTACGCTTTAGGATATGTTTTCAGAGCATTTATTTGGATGTTTACTTTGTGATGGTTTATTTAGTAGCATCGATGCCCTAGCTATTCTGTTGATCAATGGATAGCCAGTCGGACCGGGTTAGAACAAATACCTTGCTCGACCCAGATTGTCTCGGGTTAGGACAAACACCCTAGACGATCCCATCACCTGAATTTTTATACATATAGTCGTTCCGGGGATCAAACACCATGAACGACCACCTCCATTGTATTTTAGTTTATTATATTTGAACTTGCTTTATTTACAAAAATTAGCGAAAATGCATGTTAGTACAATTTTATCGATTTACGTAGCTTACGTTATTTTCTCCACTCACTTTAACGTCTTATGTTATTTTCAGTTTCCCGAGTAGTAGTCGAGCTGCTTTTCTTTGTATTTAGAACCAGCATTTTGTAAATACGTTTTTAAATTCTTGAGTTGAAATTTTGTTGGAATTGTTCTCTCCTTGCAGGTTTTTAGGTTGTCCAGTTTTAAAGGGGAATTATGTCAAAATTTTCGTAGAATTTCTCAGAGTTTAGTTAATCGTTAGAATTTAGTTATAGTTTACTAGCTAAACTATCTAGTTTATATACTAAACTAGAGTTTGGTCCTTTCAGGTTGGTATCAGAGCATTAGGTTACAGATTTTGTAGACTCTTTGGTCATGTCAGTACATGCATTTGATAGTGTACAATAATCCCGGGAGGATGGCTCGACCGGCCAGCAGATCCTCATAACAGCTCCAAGTGTTGTTCATTGTTAAATGTCTATAGTCTCCTAGTTAAGTCATATTTCTTGGTCTTTTTGAGTGAGCTAAATATTTTTTGTGGACTCTTAGGTCATTATGCCTCGACAACCAGCTCAATAGGATGAAGCGTAGTCTTTGGCACAACAGATGCGTGAATTAATTACATGTATGATGCCAGCGCCACGTGAGGGTCATGATGATTTAGTCACCAAAGCTAAATCAGCAGGAGCAGTTCCCTTTGCAGGATCTCATGATCCCGAGACTTGTGAGAACTAGCTTAAAGAGATTGGTCGAGTCTGCGATCGTCTGCACCCCCAGTTGACTTTAGAGCCGCAAACGGTGATAATTGTGGGTTTGTTGCAAGATCACGCTTACCGTTGGTGGGATAGCACTGGAAAAAATGAAATCACCACCCCGTGGGTAGAGTTCAGGAAGTTTTTCATGAGTCACTTCTTCAGTGAAGCTACAGAGCAGAGGAAATATGAGGAGTTTATGAATCTTCGACAAGGAGACTTGTCTGTGATGGAGTATCGGGATCGTTTCACCCGCTTATCTTGATTTGCACCAAATTATGTCAGGTTAGTGAATGAAAGATGTTGGAGGTTTGAGCAAGGTTTGCGGCCTGAGGTTGCCCCATACATATCAGGTGTTGCACGCACTGATTTTGACAAGTTTGTTAGTGCTGCTATGAGATGTGAAGATAAGCTTCGATCAGAGCGAAGTCAGACTCGATGATTCAAGGAAGGTGGGCCACAATAGGTTTCACATCATCTTCAGGTGAGGGATGTCAGATCTCTAGCGCACGTTGTCCGAGTTATTTTTCAAGATGGAGACGGAGTCGATCACAGAGGCAGAGGTCTAGGGCCAATTCTAGTGGATATAGTGGGTCACAATTTACTCCATCGGCACCCAGAAATTGTCCTCTATGCATTAGATGTAACAAGCGCCATCTCGAACAGTGTCAGTTTGAGACTTCAGCTTGCTATTGTTGTGGCCAGACGGGCCACTTTGCGAGGGAGTGTCTGTAGAGGGACACCTCAGGTGAATTTTCGATGCAGAGTTCTGGTGGTAGTCAGGGAGCCACAAGGGTTAGAACAATACCACCACTCAGACAACTAGCTTATCAGGACTGGAGCCAAAGAGGGCGATCGGTTGGACAGACTGGGCATGCACGACTTCATCCAATGACTCTACAAGAGGCAGAGCGTCTCCAGAGGTGATCATTGGTACATTGCGTGCTTTTGGTTATATCGTTTATACTTTAATAGATCCGGAGGTGACACACTCATTTATCTCTGTGAGATTAACATCAATAATTAATGTAACTGCCACTCCCTTATGAGTAAGTAATTTATCCTTTTGGCGAGGTGATTTTCGTTAGGCTAATGTATCAAGATTATAGCGTGATGGTTGGAGGTTTTGGATTATCTGCTGTTCTGATACCTCTTGACATCGCAAATTTTGATTTAATTCTAGGCATGGAATTTCTAAGCAATCATCAGGTTTTGGTTGATTGCCATCGAAAAGAGGTAGTATTTAGAAGTCCGAGGTTCCCTGAGATTTTATTTTGCATGGAAAAAAATGTTTTTCATCATGCCTTATTTCAACTGTGAAGGCTGGGAAGATGTTGCCAAAAGAGTGTATTGCCTATCTAGCACATGTAGTGAATACAAGCATTTCCACCCCTAAGCTTGACCAAATTAAGGTGGTTAGGAAATATCTTGACATATTTCCTGAAGAATTACCAGGTCTTCCTCGCATAAGGGAAATAGATTTCACAATTGAGCTACTTCTGGGTATAGGCCCCATAGCTTAAGCTCCATATAGAATGGCTCCAGCTGAGTTGAGAGAGTTGCAGATTCAACTTCAGGAACTGATTGATAAGGGTTTCATCCACCCTCGCATATCACCATGGGGAGTTCTAGTTTTATTTGTGAAAAAGAAGGATGAATCTATGAGATTATGCATTGACTATCGGAAGCTGAATCAGGTTACAGTGAAGAATAAGTATCTACTGTCACAGATTGATGATTTGTTTGATCAACTTAAGAGAGTTATGGTGTTCTCTAAGATTGATTTGCTATCAAGATATCTTCAGTTGGGGATTAGAGAGTCACATGTCTCTAAGACCGCGTTCCAATCTCGATATGGACGCTATAAGTTCTTAATTATGACGTTCGGCTTGACAAATGCACCTGTTGCCTTTATGGATTTGATGAATCAAGTATTTCGGGCATATCTTGATAAATTCATTATTATATTTATTGATGATATCCTGATTTACTCTAGCGATGTGAGGCAGCATGCAAGACATTTGCATATTGTTCTGAGGGCCTTGAGAGAATCCCCGTTATATGCTAAGTTCTGGTTAGACAGAGTTAAATCCGGCGTGTTTTAGGCAGGCATCAGGGTTAGAGGGTTAGGGAGCTCTCCCTGCCCTGAGTCAACTAAGGGTGGTCTTGAAC
The DNA here is from genome assembly GCA_946800695.1 of Geum urbanum. Lineage (NCBI taxonomy): Eukaryota > Viridiplantae > Streptophyta > Magnoliopsida > Rosales > Rosaceae > Geum > Geum urbanum. The sequence goes on from OX327009.1 coordinate 29,876,601, forward strand.
TCCGTCATGGCTCTACGATGGAGATTCGACAGATCAAAATTTTTTGGCTAGTTTGAGCCATGAGCTTTCGAAGCAAATTTCGGCCATGGGAAGGTGAGTTGAGGTGCATCGAGTTAAAGGTTGGGTTGGGCTTAAGGAGAAGAGCATTTTAAGGGGTCAATCCCTACCATTGGTGGCGGTTTCCAGAAAGTGGAATTCCGGCCTGTTTCGACTAATTTCGGCCAAACGTCGTCGAATTGGACTTCGGTCTAGTTACAAAAGTTGTAGGGCTGGCTGAGAGCTTTCCAACGAGGGATCAACCACCCCCATCAGAGAAATTTCACTGGAGGTGTGTGTAACCCCATACGTCGAGGCCTGTGGAGGCACGTGAGGACCATACGCAGCCGCCCACGGCAGTGCTCCGACGAGACAATTTTTAGAAATCATCGGCGAGACTTCCAAAGTTATTTTTAGGGCCGATTTCTATAGTTTTACGCATATTATGATATCCTATGATCCGTATTTATAGGACATCAAGATCACGACCCTAGCAGTGAATGAAATTCCGCTGGACCCCAGTAGTAGCCGCAGACTTGTGAGTGGACTTTTATTTTCACAGTCGATAACGAGTTCATACATTTACGCATGATGCTTTACGGTATGTTTTTAGAGCATTTATTTCGAGGTTTACATTATGATAGTGTATTTAGTATCATTGATGCCCTAACTATTCGGCTGATCACTGGATAGGCAGTCCGACCGGGTTAGGACAAACACCTTGTTCGACCCAGATTATCTCGGGTTAGGACAAACACCCTAGATGATCCCATCACCTAAATTTTTATACATACAGTCGTTCCAGGTCAGATCAAATACCCTTAACGACCACCTCCATTATATTTCAATTTATTATATTTGAACTCGCTTTATTTTACAGAAATTAGCGGAAAGGCATGTTAGTACAGTTTTATCGATTTACGTAGTTTATGTTATTTTTGTCCACTCACTCTAAGTCTTATATTTAAAATGTATTTCCCAGGACTTTTCGATTTTCGTCGCCCAGGTTGCAGTTTAAATTCTTAATTTGCGTGGTGTCATCGAAGGGTTTGGGTTCACCTGTTAACTCTTCATTCAGTAGGTTCCAGACCACTATCAGAATTTTTCATATGTATCATGTGTTCATAGAAGTCACTTTGAATTCCAGTTGTATTATGTTATTTTCAGTTTCTCGAGTAGTAGTCGAGCTTCTTTTCTTTGTATTCAGAACCAACATTTTGTAAATATGTTTTTAAATTCCTGAGTTGAATTCCTGGTTCTTGTTTATGTTATTTGTTGAGAATCCGAATGGAAAATCGGTGGTCTACGGTTTGTTTGTAGGAATTTGGTTTAGAAGTGTTCTCTCCTTTCAATTTTTTGCGTTGTCTAGTTTTAAAGGGGAATTATGTCAAAAATTTGTAGAATTTCTCAGAGTTTAGTTAATCGGTAGGATTTAATTCTAGTTTACTAGCTAAATAATCTAGTTTACTAGCTAAACTAGGGTTGGGTCCTTTCATACACTCTCTCTCCTCTCTCTCTCTCTCTCTCTCTCTCTCTCTCTCTCTCTCTCTCTCTCTCTCTCTCTCTCTCTCTCTCTCTCTCTCTCTCTCTCTCAAAATAGTAACACAGTAGCAGTCGACTAGCTCTACCTCCGGCCTCCGTCGTTGTCCAGCCCCGCCTTATCTCTCAAGAAGCTTCGTGCTGCCTCGCCATCTCCATTCAGCTGCCTCTCCTCCGTGCAACATCCATTTTCATCGTGCAAGCCGCCGTCGCTTGCAAGCCTCGTTGTACGTCTCTCCGTCCGACTCTCATCCATCGTTGCAGATCACCTACTCGACCTCGCACCTTTGCTGGGAGGGAGCTCAGCCTTGGAATCTAGTGCCTCACCCCTACTCTGATCTAAGCTCTCCACCTCTGCGCCTGTTCCAACTCGCCACGTTGATCTCCGACATCGGCCTCAAAGCTTGAAGCTCGAGCTCCTCAAAAAATTCCAATCTATGGCTTTTTGTAAAATTTATGCATTCTATTTATTTATTTGTGAATATTGTGGATTTTCTGGGCAAAGATCCGGCATATTTGGTTTTTATAATATAGTTTGTGAATAAAATGGTGTTACTCTAATTCTCATCTCTTCCTTTCCCTTTCATTCGATTTCATTCACTTTTTCATATAATTGATCATTGAGTAGTGCTATTGTTTGTAGCAACTCTCAATTGAACGAGGTCTTTGGATTTGAATATATCAGTATCTCTTCCTTTCCCTTTCATTCGATTTCATTCACCATTTCATATAATTGATCATTGAGTAGTGCTATTGTTTGTAGCAACTCTCAATTGAACGAGGTCTTTGGATTTGAATGTATCAGTAGCAGCTCCAAATTGAATGAGTGTTTGGATTTGAATGTCTTTTTCCGTCGTCTAAGTGAAAACTTAGACCGCGGAAACTTTCTCCGCGGTCTAAGTGAAATTTTTAAATTTTTAAAATTTCACTTAGACGATGGAAAAAGACATCTCCGTCGTCTAAGTGTTCACTTAGACCGCGGAGAAGTTTCCGCGGTCTAAGTGTTACTTAGACGACGGAACCTTTAAGGTTCCGTCGTCTAAGTGCATTTTTCTTGTAGTTTATGTCTATAAATTTTTCAGTTATTGTAATCTTTTTAACAGATAGCACTAGAATATGCACTAGTAACGTGGTTTTTCAGTAGCACTAGCATCTTGGTTTTTTCAGTAGCACTAGCAACTTGTAGTTTTTTTAAACTATTACTGGTATTGTGCTTTTCAAAAATTAATGCATTTTTTTGAAGCTTGCTACTACTATTTTTATGTTATATGCGAGTGTTGTTGCATTTTATAACTGAATTTGCCAATATGTTTTTTGAAATTATCACCGCTAATGTGTTTAGCCACATGAAAAGTTAAATCGTTAGTCTAATTTTTTGAACTTTTCAGTATCAACATAATGTTACTAAAAAATAATACACACTGCTAGTGAAAAACAATGTACATTATTTTTCGGGGACTGCTACTGCATTTTCAATTTCAAGGACAACTATTGTGTTCTTGGTTCAAGGACTGCTACTGCGTTTTTTTTGAACTGCTCCTACTTTGGCACAATTACTACATTTTCTGGAATTGCTACTGCATTTTTGATTTCGGAGACTGCTACTGTATTTTTTATTTTATTCCGGTGACTGCTACTGTGTTTTAGGCTCAAGGACTTTTCAATTCAAGGACTGCTACTGTGTTTGTTTGATTTCAGGGACTGTTACTACATTTGTTTGATTTTGGGACTATTATTGTGTTTTAGGCTTAAGAATTGTTGCTGTGTTACTGGAATTTGGACGAGATTGAATGAAGAATATTGAAAGGACCCAACCCCGATTTAGTTGCCTAAATCAGAATCGAACCCCTTCTGAAAACGTGAACCAACAAAAACTTTAGAAATTTCAGCAGAGTAACGCTACTAACGCGGAATTGCCATTACCTGCACCCAGAAAATAACACTTCATCCTATGCCACAAAAGCCAAACCGTGGGCACCAATCCCATCCGGATTTCTCAATATCATTTCAATAACAATAAACAGTAAACATAATGCAATATATAATATATCCGAGAAAATCCGTATAAAACATGTATCAGAATGTATCAGAGCGACCTCTAGTGTAAATATATACAATATATACATCAGTAGGCGAAACAAGAAACCTACTGGAAAACACAAGTAGCTCGAATCACTAGCCTCCAACCGCGACGTGAGACACCAGAATCCGAACTGCAAACTGGGCACGGAAACCGAAAAGCCCAGGGGAAAGGCAAATAAAAACGTTAGAGTGAGTGGACGAAAAATAAATATATGCCTTTCACCAGATATATACATAATCAATGTAAAATAATGCGAGTTCGGAAAGTATATATGGAGGTTGCCAGGTGAATCTCTCAAGTCCGACGGTCAGGTGAATCGCTCAAACCCGACGGTGATAGGCCAGGGGAATCTTTCAACCCCGGCGGCATACAGGGGAATCTCTCAACCTTGCCCAGAGGAATATCTCAACTCTGGTCCAGAGGAATCTCTCAACTCTGGCGGACTACCGGTGATCAGCCAAGTAGCCGAAGCATCGATGCAGTAATGCCATCACCAATAAATATAAAATAATACCTCCGAAAATAACATATAACTCAACATCGTATAAAGTAAATACAGAAATTCACGAAAAATCACGAACTCGCAAACAACTGTGAAAATATAAAAATGTCCACTCACAGATCAGCAAGCGCGCACTCGCGCTAATCTCGTGGTCCGGCGGAAGATCCCTCGCCCGAAGCACGATCAAGATCCCCTGAATAATCATAAAACACATCTGATCAAAAACATAGCCCACAACTCTGTACTTAACCACGGAAACCAACCGTTCCCGAAAACATATTAAACTGTATAAAACAATCGACTGAATTTCCGAAATCTCCACTCGAAACCCTCGACTGAAAATCCGATACCCTAATCAACTCGAAAACCTCAAGGCTACGATCAGGGCGCGATTACGAGAAAAATGAAATTAAAATCGTCGAAAACTAAAAAGTCAACTTTCTCGCCAGAGCGCCGCCGTTGACCGCCGGCTGCGGCGGCGGCACGCCGTCAACGGAGAGTTTCTCCGGCGAGGAAGCTCCAGTTCTCAAGATCTCCTCAAGCCCAACACAATTTTCAACTACCACAAGACCCAATTCTCACCGGAACCTCTCCAAAACAGTTCGAACCCAAATCGGAGTTCAACTTTGGCAACCACCTCGTGTTCACCCAAAACCTCCACTTCAACCCAATTCAACCTTATGGGGAGCATCACAGGGGCAAGGGGAGTCGAAAACCTCACTCCCCCGCCACCGTAGCTCACCGGAAGTCCACCCCCCGTCACCGGCGAACTCCGGCAAACAAACCCGATTCGAAACTAGCCAATTCATCATCAATTTTCACGATTTCAAACACAAAACAACTTAGAAACTCAAGGGAAGAAGAATTATACCCCTTACGTGGCCGGAGGTGGCCGGAAAATCCAAGTCGGCCGGCGAGAATTCAAACGGGAAAGTTCTCCCTCACGGTCAACGGTCAAACTGCCCAAAATGGAAAGTCAACGTCTGGTCAAACCTCAAATAGTGTTTTCGACAATTTTTCGACTATTTCCGATATTTATACTCGTGTCTCGGGACGATCAACGGTCCAAAACGTATAACCATTACGATTCGGATAAATACGAAACAAACGGATAAACTCGTCGATAAACTGAAACTTCAAATAATCATATTATATTCCTCGGTTATCGGAAAAATCATCTGGAACCGCCCACGAGCTCGAAATCACGTGCTCTACAACTCTCGTGAAGAAACTCAATTCAAATTCTCGGCCGATAATAAACTCGCGAACTAAACCGACAAACCACTCTATTAACGATTAATCGCGATTAAACATAATCTTGTGAATCATACTAATTCTGGTTCGGGTCGTCACAAATATTGCTCTAGAAAAAAATTAAAAAAAAATTGAACTTTGAAAGAAAATTAATGGAGAAAAAGAGGGACAGAAAAATAAATAAATTAAAATAATCAAATTAAAAAATATTGAAAAGAAAAATAATAATAAAAGAAATATAAATATTTTTGGATAAAATAAACATTAAATACACAAAAAAAGATAGTGTATAAAAGTAAATTTATACCTGTCACATGACAGCTTTTAAACAACTTATTCTTAGTAGTAAAATTTTGTTCTTTACTGTTTAAAATGAAAAACTTTGTCCTTAAATGTATTTGACATCTTCAAAGTATCCTTAAGAGTAGTTTGCTATTTTTTTTAAATAGCAACTTTATTGGGGATGCTTAGCTTATCAAATTACGAAACTAAAAAAATATTAAAATATTTCAATTAATGATAATGATAAAATTAAGTAGTATTTCTTAATTAATTGTCAACTAGTTTTTTTTTAAAACTATTAATTGTCAACTAGTAAATAGCTTAAAAATGGTGAATTGTTTAATTACTGGCTGTTGCAACCAAATTTCGACCGTAGCTTTCTAATTAAAATCAACTTCATTTAGTCCGCCTGTTTGTTCTTGCTCACACGCACAAAGTTTCATTCCTTTTTTTTCGTCTTGATTGGCGCATCTTTGTGCATTTCACCAGAGCATCTCTTCTTCTTTGTTTTCTGATTTTTACTATTTCGTGGGATCCATTAGAGCTGGAGTTGGTTTCAGAGTTGATACCAACTTCGATTTCAACCTCAATTTTGGATCCCAGTCCCTATTTCTCATCATTAGAGATCCAAAACTCAGATTTGATTCCAAATCCAACTTCAAGTGCGTCGTTGGAGTTGTCCTCATATAGAGAGGTAGGACTTAGACTTGAAGGAGGTTCATAAATCATGTCTTTTCTTTCGATTAGGAAATACAAACAAACAAATAAATCATGTCTTGAAACTCTTGATCCCTGCATTCGATTTTTGGTCATAAAAAGCGTACGATAGGAATTACTTTGAAAGTTCTGGCTGATTTAGAAGGTGGGATGCTCAACTTACGGAAGTTTGATGCTTGCAAGAGACACACGAGTTGAACTTTATGCAAAAGTTATCCATCACTTCAAGCGAAGAAGAATGACATTGACCATATTAATAAAATGGATAGTTTATGTGACTTTATGATCTGAGTTAAATATTTCGTAGATTTTTTAACTCGTGTTTAATTTGAATAATTGTATATTTTTTATGTGAACGCATCATTTTAAATATTATTTGGTTCAAAGAATCACTATGCTAAGGTGGATAATTAGTATGTCAGACTTTTCCCTATTCACCGTTTATAATTTGAAAAATTCATTTTAGCCGCTAGCATTGGCTCAGAGAATCATGAGATCAAAGCGGACTCGCCTAATTAGGCCAGTCACATTCATCCCCTCCCTAATCTAGGTTACAGGGTTAGTCCTTCTCAATCTGGAATCCTAGTTCCGACATGAATTCATATTGATGAGCTAATATGCTTTCAAAATAATCCAAAACCCATTTGGTTATAACATGTCTGAGAATATCAGCTCATAATGGAATTGATTAAGCATTTTCTGAATATAGCATGTCAAAGCATTTAGATGATCACCGCATACGTTTTAACAAATTATATTAAATAAAAATAGCATTGAATTGGATATTGATTAGGGGCATTTCAACATTTCACCTGGTCACGTTTATGATCACCATTTCGATGCCGTTAGAGTTTAGATGCTGGACATGAGGGTATTATATTTTTAATGTTTTTGTGATGTGATTTAATGTTTCCACTGAACTGATTATCATAGTTGAGTGATTACGTCTTTGTTCGAAAAAAATAAAGTAAAATTACTAAAAATAGTAACATAGTCAGACTCTCATTACTCCAAAGGTCAAAATCAGGCCCAACACATGATGCAAATGCACCATTCCCCCGACGTTTCCACCACATACATAATAACATAAATGACATCACATTCCGCAAAATATGTAACCTTGATGGCCTAATGTTACTATCAAATGTCTCCCTGCCTCAGGAACGAGTCGGGTTTGGTATGGTTTTTATTAAAAATTATAATTAAATCAAAATATTTTTTTGGTTTTATTTTTCAGTTTTTAAAAGAAAAATCGTTTTTTTTGGATTATTTTTATTATTTTTTATTTTTTTACATAATACATAAATAACTAAAAAGTTGTCTATAAAATATATTTTTTTGAGTTGCCTAACATTTTAATTAGTTTATATGAGAGAAATTGAGAAGAACTGTGCATAAAGAAATTAAGATTTTAGAGCAACTCCAGCAGATTTCCTATAAATCATTTTTAGCTAAAATATAAAGATTTTCTCTTAAAATTCCCTATATTTCATGTTTTCATCCCCTATTTCTATACCGAAAACATAAATTATAGGTAACGAAACATTCAATATTGTAATTAATACTTTCCTTCTAGATTGTAAATGTAATTAATAATTATATTAATAAATAAATATTTTATTATCAACCAATCAAAACTAAGCATATGTTTAAATCTAACTACATTTTAAGTGATATTGTTGGAGTAAATTTATACAAGTGATTAGCTAAAATAGGTTTCGGCTTCATTTTTGAACAAAATAAGCAAATTTTCTGTGATATTGTTGGAATTGCTCTTAGGAGTTTAAAGTTTTTGTTTTGCATATGTTTATATAATATATTACAAAATATCCAAAATAATGTCTTTTTATACATATTTTGATTTTTCGGTTCAATTTTTACAAATTAAAAATCATAATTGAACTAAATATTTCTATTTTTTTCGGTTCAGTTTATATCGGAGACAATTTTTTTCGATCACAACTCGTGACTCAATTTATTTTTCGGTTTTCGGTTCCAGTGTCTCACTCCTACAAACCAAAGAGACTCTGTGAATGAAAAGAAATATCTATCTATAGGGCAGTTTAGGCATTCCCCTAAAATAGGGTCATTTGGGTCTATACACAAGGCACGAGAATCATTCTTGGCGAAGTTGTGGGATGCTTTTCCGACTACTCCGACTGTGCCATACTTCATATATGCCTCCAATCACGCTCTCATTTCCATCTGTGTTTGTCTTCTTCATCAACTCATCTTCATTTTCTGTTTTTTGAGGCCAGAAACAGATCACAACTTGCTCTGCACTTCCCCATCCCACCTCCCCCGTCAAGTGTTAATGCTTCAAAGAGATTCCATACCCTTCTCCTCCAAAAGTGTCGTGTCAATCTTTTTTGATATGTGATTAAAGCTTTCAACTTTGATTTGGCTCTGTACTTGTGTTTTATTTACAACTCGTAAGATATTTCATATTTGTATCCACTCTTACCCCTTCATCGTGATTAAAGCTTTATATAAAAATCTCAGTACACTCGCATTATCTCCCCTCTCCTCTCTTCTTTCAAGTATTTCCCCTACCTCCCTTATCTGTGTCTCTCTTTCAAGTTCTCCTCTTGATAAAACCTACCTCTGGGTTTTCTTGAAGGGACCTTAAAGAGAGACATGGATGCTGTTCTTCAAACCAGAGGGCTTTTCTCTCTGCCTTCAAATCTCAAAGCCAGAGTTTTTCAGTCTTCTTCGTTGGGCTTAAAGCATCGAGCTTTGGCCACAAAACCCAAAACTCCAACTGGGTTATCTCTATCTTCCTCATCCTCAAATGGGTTCCAAAGCTACCAATGCTTTGCCCCCAAAACTCATGGCTTTGGGTCAAAAGATAAGAACTTGTTCGTCTGCAGAGCCGAGGCTGCTGCGGCTGCCGATGGTTTTGGTGAAATTGAGGAGCGCAAGTTCTTGGGGATTGGGACTTCAACTCTCAAGAAGATTATACCTCTTGGTTTGATGTTCTTTTGCATCTTATTCAATTACACAATCCTGAGGGATACAAAAGATGTACTTGTTGTGACAGCTAAAGGTAGTAGTGCGGAGATTATACCATTTCTCAAGACTTGGGTGAATTTGCCCATGGCTGTTGGGTTTATGCTCTTGTACACAAAGCTGTCTAATGTCTTGTCCAAGAAGGCTCTCTTCTACACTGTTATTCTTCCATTTATCGCCTTTTTCGGGGCTTTCGGATTCATATTGTATCCCATGAGCAGCTACATCCACCCTGAGGCGCTTGCTGATAGTCTTCTCAACATTCTTGGCCCTAGATTCCTTGGTCCTCTTGCAATCTTGAGGATATGGAGCTTTTGCTTGTTCTATGTCATGGCTGAATTGTGGGGGAGTGTGGTGGTTTCTGTGCTTTTCTGGGGTTTTGCCAATCAGGTTTATTGTTGGTCTATGATTCCTTCTCTCTAATGTTGTCACATCAAGAATATGCGATGTTTATTATTAATTCTTGACATTTATCTTGTATTTGATTACTTGTGCAAGTTAAGCTTGTTATTCAATTACTTCAAAAAAAAAATTGTTATTCAAATTATTTGGTACATCTTTTTTGTCACATAATTTATGTAGTTCTTAAGATTTCGAGTTATCTGAAATTCCTAGATATAGTCCATATCATGTGTAGGCTGGTACGCAGTGAAAATGGAATCTGTTTTGTCTCAAACTGAAATCTTGGGATTATTTGTTCTCTACTAAGAAATTAGTCCAAGTGGTAAAAAACCAACTTTTGTCGTTTGATGTTTCAAAGTGCAGGCTGCCTAAGCAATTTCTTCACCCTGTGATTTATCTGAAGATAAAATTGTTTCTAAGATGTCGCAGAAAATGATCTCTGGATTTTCCTCCCAACAATATGCCTGCTTTGCTTTCCAGTGTTGCCTGTGCATGATTAATGTTATATGTGATTTTCTGCAGATAACTACTGTTGATGAAGCGAAAAGGTTCTACCCTCTTTTCGGATTGGGGGCGAATGTTGCTCTCATTTTCTCAGGCAGAACAGTGAAGTATTTCTCTAATTTGAGGGCAAATTTGGCTCCTGGTGTTGATGGTTGGGCCCTATCCTTAAAGGGGATGATGAGCATTGTGGTGATGATGGGCTTTGCCATCTGTGGTCTGTACTGGTGGACAAATGCTTATGCTCCTCTTCCCACCCGCAGCATAAAGAAGAAGGTAAGCATCTGCGACAAGATAGTCTTGGTATTCTTATTTTATTTCTTGAGTACATAAGCTCCTTGATTCTGTTTCATTTTTCTCCCAATTGATTTTTATTTTCATTCTTCTACTCTATTATTGCAGTATCAGTTTAAGTTTTCATTGTTGATAGCTGCTGCCTTCTGATATCTTGTTTGGAAGTTAAGAAAGTAGTTTAGTTACATTTTAACCTTCACATATTCTGGTCATATTTAAACCTTATGAATCCCTTGCCGTTATTATAATGACTTCTCTCTTTGTTGGAATCTTGGTTAATATAGCTCTTAATTGATTTTCCAATGGTTTGATAGCCATTTTATATTTTAGTGCAATGGTGATGTCTTATGGATGTTGTATTTGTGGAAGTGTCTCATCATTTGATATGTTTTAAGACTATTGTCTTTAATACTGCTTCATCAACTCTTCTTTATTTTCATTTTGCTACATAATTAAGGGTATTCTCAGTTATAAGTCACTAGATGCCTACTTTTTCCAGACTTAGTTTTGGATGATGCATAACATTTTCTCCCTGACCACCTACTTTCAGAGTAAGCCCAAGATGGGGACAATGGAGAGTTTGAAATTTTTGGTGTCTTCACCGTACATCAGAGATCTCGCCACTTTGGTGGTTGCATATGGTATTAGCATCAACCTTGTTGAGGTTACATGGAAGTCAAAGCTCAAAGCTCAGGTAACTTTAGCTGGTTCACATGATCATGCCTATAATATGACGTGGTAATTAATGATTCACCTGTTAAATTGTGTAGTTTCCAAGCCCCAACGAGTACTCTTCTTTTATGGGTGACTTTTCAACTGCCACTGGAATAGCAACTTTCATAATGATGTTGCTCAGTCAATTTATATTTGAGAAATATGGTTGGGGAGTTGCTGCAAAGATCACTCCTACAGTGCTACTTCTAACTGGAGTTGGTTTCTTCTCTCTGATATTGTTTGGTGGCCCGCTTTCACCTGCTATTGCAAGCCTTGGGATGACTCCTCTTCTGGCAGCTGTATATGTGGGTGCTCTGCAAAACATTTTCAGCAAGAGTGCGAAGTACAGCTTGTTTGATCCGTGCAAAGAAATGGCATACATTCCCTTAGATGAGGACACCAAGGTTTGTACTCTTAACTTGGAACTGTCATCTCTAATTCCTATTAATCTGGAATAAGTTTTGAGTTTTCCAATTCGATTTTTCATCCCGAAACCTTGTGTTCATACTGGCTATTAATTCTATTGCTCCAGGTCAAAGGAAAGGCAGCAATTGATGTTGTCTGTAATCCACTGGGGAAGTCTGGCGGTGCTCTGATTCAGCAGTTTATGATCCTAACATTCGGGTCACTCGCTAACTCAACTCCTTACCTTGGAGGAGTACTTCTGGTGATTGTTCTCGCATGGCTCGGAGCAGCCAGGTCTCTAGACTCCCAATTTACTGCATTGCGACGGGAGGAAGAACTCGAGAAGGAGATGGAAAGAGCGAAAGTTAAGATCCCGATTGTATCTGAAGAAATTGGGAATGGTTCTCTTGCCACCGAGCCGTTGCTGAAACAATCACGCGGAGACTCAAGCGCTTGAACGTCCTGCAACAAACATTTCTTCTGTTTATTGGCCAAAACAGGAAGAATAAGTGGAGCTGATGAGAAGCAATGCTAGTGATTACTGGTAGTAGGATAGTAGTTCTTACTTTGCTTAAAACAAAAATAAGCATACAGACTGTGACTTCTCTATCGTGGCCAGCTTTTTTGTTTCCATAGATTTTTAAATTTACTGTCTGTAGTTTGTAGGATTAAAATTGAATTTACATCAATGGAATAAACTCTGGTTAGCTTATTTTCATTTAGTTTGTAGGATTAAAATTGAATTTACATCAATGGAATAAACTCTGGTTAGCTTATTTTCATAAGAATAGCTATGCATGTCTCATTCTCATTACAGAAAAGATGTCCAACATGCAGAAAAGATCTCCAAGCTGCATGTGTGGTTACAATGCTGTTGGTTACTAGGAGAAAGCCCGCGAGGCGCGGGTGATAACGATTGTAATGTAAAAATGTACATTAATTGTCCATATTACAAATCAACATAAACGTAAGGAATTGATCATATAATAAAATATACGGAACAACTAATTTTCAGATCAAAAACAGCTTCTTGATCACAACATTAGTTGATTGCTTGCATTTAGAATAAGGAACTTGGATGTACTAACATTCATTTAACTAAGCAAGCTAACTAATTGAAGAAGTTGCTGTACTCCACAGACTTCCCATCCAAAATAGTTTCATTTTGAGCATAAGTCAATTCCCCATTGTATTTACACCAACACTTGGAACGGGAAAAAAAATTGTCATTAGAAGGCCAGGTAGGTGTCATTAATTCATATAGAGTCATCAAATTCAACAGGAAAATTGCCCTAAAAAAATTCACACATAGCAACTGGTCCAAGCCAGTAGAATAATTATGCAACCAATGTTATCTATTCCATCCATGACTCAGTTTAGCAGGCATCTAAGATACTTAAACCATTGGCAAGGAACTTTCAAAGACATGTCATAAATGTGAAAATAATTCCGTGATAACCCTTCATCTATGCTTACTGTTGCGAGATTGGGGAAATTAGACACATAAGTAATCATTTTTCAAGCATGCAATGTAAATCAAATTGGTATGTTTGTTTGCACAATAATAAGTCAGTAGGCTTGAAGATCATAAAAACATACATAATACATCTCATTGCTGAAAATTCCACCTAAGAGCGAAAAAGTTTTAAGAGGCATGGATCAAGCAGAAAGTGCTGCAATGGATAATCTACAGAATCTAGTGGATTCTGTTAAGATGTTATGTCCAACTTGTGTGTCTAAGTTGTAACAATTTGTTCAGTTCAATAAGCTACCATTTCTTAAAAAAAAAATAACACATACACTATGTTTAACGATTAGTTCCACTACATTTTAATTCGGATATTAAGGATGGATATATACATATATTGATTTCTTATAAATATCATGTATTCAAGCACTAAGAAACTGATAGAGCAGCAATTCTATTGCTATATGGTTTGTATCCAAATTACTTAGTACTGATGAAGAATATAAAGGATGAAATGAATGAGAACGTACAGAAAATCAATGGAGAAGAGACTCCTCAAGTGGAACGGGGTTTTGTTGGAGAGAAGTTTGAGAGTGGGAATCTTATCCTTTGTGGCAAACCCCGACTTTACTGTCTCACTTGATTATCTTCCTTCTTTCTCGGCTCAAAATGACTATTTTCCTGACAGAATAACATATGTAAACTTGTAAAATGAAAAAGCAATGCAGGATGAATAATAATTAAACATATGCACTCTTCTATTTGAAATCTAGACGTACTTTCCAATGCAATTGAAACAACACTACCAGAATAACAGGTATAGGCAACGATTTCAAATCGTTGCCTATAGTCCAAAATTCGTTGCCTATAGTTATAGGCAACGAATTTTCGTTGCCTATACTTTCGTTGCCTATAGTTCGTTGACTATACTATAGGCAACGAAATCAATAACCAATTCGTTGCCTATAGTTCGGGGTTTAGGGGTTAGGGTTTTCAACAATAGGCAACGACCCCAGCTTAATTCGTTGCCTATAGTTTCACTATAGGCAACGACTTCTTCGTTGCCTAAACCCTAAACAGGATGTCACCTTTCAAACTATAGGCAACGACGTCGTTGCCTATACTTTTGAATTTCGTTGCCTATACTTTTGAATTTCGTTGCCTATAGTTTGAATTTTTGCATTTCTGGCAAACTATAGGCAACGAAATTGGTCCATTTCGTTGCCTATAGTGTGTGGAATTTTTAAAAAAAATACTTGATTCTGGATTGGGCCCAATTCCAGAATCTGCAACATTTACATGAGTTCAAACCACAACAGCGTACACATTTCAACCGAAATCAAAAACTAGCTACGTGCTACTGATCAAAGTTAACAGAATTGAGGAAGTCCTCGTGTGAACCCTCCTGGTGCTGCTGGTCGTCATCCCCATAAAACTGATGAAGCTGCGGCTGCTGGTCACCCCCGTAAAACTGATGCTGCGGCGGCGGAGGCGGCGGCTGCTCGGCACCCGTCCAAAACTGATGCTGCTGCGGCGGCTGCTGGTGGTCCCCATATAACGGCGGCTGCTGGTGACCCCCAAAATACTGCGGCTGTGTTGTAGGCGTGAACAGATTTGGCTGAGTCTGTGGGTGCGGGTGCGAAGCCTCCCGAGGTTGCTGAGATTGAAAGAATGCCCACATTTGGTCGTGCTGCTCCTTCTCACGGGCTCTTTCCTGCTCCATGGCTTCCCTGGCACGCCTCATCTCCTCCAACTCCTCCTGCTGCCTCCGAATCTCCTCCTGCTGCCTCTGAATCTGCTCTTGTAGGCCGGACGACCTAGAACTGCTGGACCCGCTGGAGAATTCTGGAGTCATCTTCAAGACTCCATTTCCTCTGTAACCCATCCCCTTGGCCCAAAACTTGTTCTTTCCAACAGGAATCGCATCTGACACGCACCTCGCCGCATTAATGGGCGTCATGTGGTCAACCTGAGATGCATACTGGGTCACCTCTTCCTCCGTGCACCCCTGATGCAGCTCTCGAGCTACTTTAGCACGCACCTTTGGGATCGACTCAACCAATCTCTCCTAATAGACAATGCAAAATCGGTGACGCATTAATAATTGAGTAAAATACAAGAATTAATTAAACATGAGATGTATCAAATATGGACAAATATTTATTAGATACTTACAACATATTCAGGGTTGTTCGGATACCCATGTCGGATGGAATACACGAGAGGATCAGTCTCTGGTTCCAACCTTGCCCCACGTCGAGTCCATCTCTCATACGTTCGGGAACCGCAATGATGTGGGTTCACGTTCTGCGCTCGGTTTTTAGCATTTTGTTTCGAAATGTGCTTGTAGAAAAAGAAAATGTGCACAATTATTAGCCAATTATATATATAGCATAAATTAGAGAATATCCTCGCAACATTAATTTTTTTGATTAAAATCCAACCCATTTATTTTTCACATATTTAGTCCTCGGACCTAGAATTGTTTCCTTTAATTTCTAGGTTTTTTCATGTTATTCTGCAGGGAAATAATTTAATCTTTGTTATTTTTTGTTTTAATTTCTAGCATCTCAATCACTAATACAGTTCACTATCTTTACTTCGTATAAACAATGTAAATTGTATAATTTAATTTACCTACACAATATATTAGAGATTTACCTACATATTAAATTAATAACATAGATAGAGATTTACCTACTACCTCTTGCGTATATAAAATAATATATCATAAAATGTAGGTAAATTAATAATAATAATAATATTAGTTTAGATTTAGGTACGCAACATAATTCATGTGCATACCACAAGTTTGGGATGCTTCCAGTGGGCTATAAGCCAGTTCCACTCGTACTCCCGGTATCTGAACTCACTTGGAGTGCCATTTCGGCCTTTATCTATGTTCTCCTCCCAGAACTTCTTCAAGTGAAACTTCCACTCTCGATACCTATATTGATGCAACAAAAATATCATATAACCAACACTTTATATTCACAAATCTAACGTATTCACAAATCATATAAGGATACTTAGCCTTATATAAATCCAAAATCACATCACCTAGACGTGAGCTTTCGTTCACACCACCCCCCGGGCTCCTTCAGCCGATCGTCAATAATAAACCATTGCTGCAATACACGTATACATAATTAGCCTCATAAATATGTATGTTTGGTGCCTTACAATAATATATAAGAACGTCTATTTTTATGACAAATTAATGTAAATTTAACTCACCGACAGTGCATTATGCACTCGGGCCTTCACTTCAGCATCAACTGAACCCCACGAATCCCACAACATCGGGACGAAATCACGTATGACAAATCCTGCTTGGCTAGCATACATCCCTTTGTCAGAATACTCGATAGCCTCCCCATCATCTTCATAATCAATATGAGCCCGATTGTCACCGACTCGATCTTCAATACCCTTCCCGGTTGTGGTACCTCTGCTCTGTTTAGCTTTAGGGTTGACGACGGTGCCTAAGACACGGTACAAAAGAAGGAAATTAAGAAATAGAACCTAATTTAATGTACTGTATCTAGTAAATGAACATAAACTTACCATTCTCGTAAGTGAGCTGACCCTTAACCCTCACACTCAACAGAGGTTGAGAGAACGGCTCATATGTGTATGCTTCCTCAGGCGTCGTGAACGGGTCCTCATCATAGACGGCCACGTTGTTAGGGTCGAGCTGAGGTATCTTCGGAATAACCGTAGGGAAGAACAAGTCCCTTGGCGGGCATAAGTGCACAGAATCCGTGCGGGATGCACTGCCGGATGGCCCAGCTGATCCGGAATTAGGTTGTGGCGTCGCCGCATTGGGAGGAAGAGGTGGCATACGCGGTGGGTCCTGCTGCGAACGCCCAAATAGTACCCTCGTACTATTTGGGCGTTCGCCGCTGACTGAGTGACGACCGGATTCCGTGGTGGAGTTTCGGCTGCTGTTGCGGGAGGGTCGTTCATGAGACACCGAGTGACGTGGACCTTGGGGATCCTGGGATGTGGCAAGAAGTTGGAGATGACGATTGGAATGTACATAGACGGTCTCAAGACTGTCCGGTACGGTGCTTCCAGAACTCCCACCAACGGACCTAGACCCACTCCTGGGTCCTTGAGGGTTCAACCCGGAGGACATTTGAGGTGTCGCTCCTTGAGGTGACGAGGAGGAAGCTCCTTTTTGTTTCCCACTTTTCCCGGGAATCAATCTTTTGAACACGGACATTTTTATTAATGTCTGCAACAAAATAACATAATGAATACCTTACAATTGAGGCAACAATAACCTAAATTTAAATTTTGTCTAACTAAAATGAACAACCCAAACTAACAATCACACTTATTCCCGGCCAATTCTAATTACCTAAACTAAATAACCAAACTAAAATCACACTTAATTATTCCCAATTCTAATTATTCCCAATTCTAATTACATAAACTAAATATATATAATCCTAATCCACAATATAATCCACAATATAATCCACAATATAATCCTAATCCACAATCCACAATATAATCCACAATATAATCCTAATCCACAATATAATCCACAATATAATCCACAATATATATAATCCTAATCCACAATCCACAATATAATCCTACTCCACAATATAATCCACAATATAATCCTCTAATCCACAATATAATCCTACTAAAATCAATCTAACAAACAACCCAACACAAATCCAACACAACCTAACCTAAATCACAACACAAATCCATCTAAAATCAACCCAACAAACAACCCAACACAAATCCAACTAAAATCACGTTGTTTATTCAAGTAAGGAGAGAGGGAGAATGTGAACCGTACTTTTCGGGTTGCGGAGAGGGCAGAAATCCGGCGAGGTTTGCGGAGAGAATGCTAGTTGCGGCGGAGCTGTTCGCGAGCTGGAAATATATTCCAGGACTATAGGCAACGAAATGGTGGCATCGTTGCCTATAGTATAGGCAACGAGGAGGACTTATAGGCAACGAATTTTTCGTTGCATATACATTAGGCAACGAAATCAAGACTATAGGCAACGAGGTGTATCGTTGCGTATACTTTAGGCAACGAAATGCACCCTAAAGGCAACGAAGTGTGTCGTTGCTTATACTATAGGCAACGAAATTTTCGTTGCCTATACTATAGGCAACGAAATGCATAACAAAAGCAACGAAATCCATGATAAAGGCAACGACATCAATGTTAAAGGCAACCAAATCAATGTTAAAGGCAACGAAATCAATGTTAAAGGCAACGAACTTCAATTTATAAGCAACGAAATTCACATGTTTTCCACAACATACATGAAAATAACCGTTAAACTAATCCATCAAATTACACAAGTAAACTTCGATTCGATCAACACATATATACATTTAGGAGTTAATCAACTGAATACAAGCTCGAAGACTATACTCAATTACATCTCTAACTAAGGCTGATAATCAGAATCATCGCTAGAGTCTGACGCAGTTTGATAGTTGAAGTCTGGTAATAGGTGTCGCTCCTCGTCCTCGTCACTCGAGTCTTCATCAAAGTCATTTGGATTAACATTTAGAAGTGCTGCTCCAGAATTTTGAACCACAATACCAGGTCGAACATTATAATGGCGAATTGTATCGGATTTCGGAATGTCAATTCCATTTCCCTCTTGGTATGCTGCAACTTCTTCGTCATCTTCATTTTCACCAAGTGTGGCAGCATTGTACACATTCCTAGCTTGCACATGGTTTACTACTTTCCAGGGGGGTCTGTTCATAAGATCGTCAAGGTAAAACACTTGTTTGACCGATGTGGCAAGAACGAAAGGATCCTCCTCATACCAACTTGTGGCAGTATTCACGGAAATGTATCCATATTGATCGATGCGAACGTTCTCCGGACGAGTATCAAACCATCTGCACTTAAACAAGTAAACTTTCATGCGCTCACCATACATGAGTTCAACCACTGAATGGAGTACCCCGTAGTAGTCAGGGTCGTTATCCCCACCATGCACCATTACCCCACAATTCTGTGTCTTCACCCTATTGTCTCTTTCTTGACACATAAATTTCACGTCATTGACCCTACACATCGCGTAAACTTTTGATGATATAGGTTTCATAGCCAAGAGCCTCAATGCGTGTGACCATTGTGGGTAACCATCATCTTCTACATAGTTCATCTGAAATAAATAACCGTCAACATTAGATACGACATTTCATATAAATAACCGTCACAATTTGCTTTTACACGTCATATATATTATGACTAAATGAATATATACTCACCCATGTGCCAAAAAAATTTGCAAAGGTCCGATTGTGGTACGCAACATCCCCGCGAACCTCTGGACTTCCAAGGTGTGTGTCTTTCCAATATTTAACTTCTTTACAATTAATAAGTACACACCAGTGTGCAATGTCTAACTCATATGGTGTCAACTCCCACTCCCCGTGCAACCTACTCTGTGGATAAACATCATTAGAGACTACAGAAAGGTTGAACTGGGGTTCATCTACCGACATATTCGAATGTGGGTCCTCAAGCGCTCCCAAAAACAGTTTGACGTACGTTACGCACTCGTTCGCAAGATATGCTTCGGCGATACACCCTTCAGGTGCAGATGTATTATGTACATACCCTTTGTACTCTCCCAGTTGTCTACAATGATGAAAACAGCTTGTTATTATTGTTGTACGTAGAACAAGAATAAATTAATATATAAAGACTTAATTAGCAAACATCATACAAATGCGGGGTATATACCTCTCCATTGGATACATCCAAGTGTAGTGAACGGGACCGGTGAGCATCAATTGCTCGGGAAGATGCATCATCAAGTGAGGCATGATGTCGAAGAAATTTGGGGGGAAAATCCTCTCCAACTTGCACATGATAAAAATGATGTCCTTTCGCATTTCTTCGAGGCCTGACATTTTCACTTCTCTGGTGCATAACTTTTGAAAGAACCTTGACAGCGCCACTAACGGCTCTACCACCTCATCATCAAAGTACCCTCGAATCATAATAGGGAAGAGGCGTTGAAGTAGTACATGGCAGTCATGACTCTTTAATCCATAAATCTTATTGTCCCTGTAGTTAACACACCGACTTATATTTCCAGCAAACCCATAAGGATACTGGACGTTAGCCATCCACACAAAAATTTCATGCTTCTCGTCACGCGTGACCGTGTAAGGAGCTTGGGGCATCTTTCTCCCCTTCTTTTTCAACCACAGATGTTCCCGCAGTTTCATTTTTTCCAAATCAACGCGAGCTTTAGGGCCATCTTTGGTTTTACCTTGCCAATTTAGAACGGTGCCCACCACACTTTCACACACATTCTTCTCTATGTGCATGACATCTAGATAGTTCCTGATAGGCAACATCCGCCAGTACGGGAGTTCCCAGAAGATGCTCTTGTGTGTCCAGAACTTATACCTGTCGGGTATCTTCGGTATAGTCGCAACAACCTCAGGATGATTGCTCAATGGCCCAAAATTATACTCATTCAGGACTTCTAAGATTTCATCTCCAGTCCATCCCATGGGTTGCAGACCTTCTTCTACAGTGCCGTCAAAATCCTGGGCGTCCTGGCGAAATGGGTGATGTCGTGGAAGCCAACATCGGTGACGCATATGGACAATCTTCGAGCAATGAGCTTGTCCAAACATGGCAGTCATGCACTCTGGACAGGCCCTGTACCCCTTGGTTGGGTTTCCCGACAACATCCCTCGACCTGGAAAATCACTGATTGTGCCCACAAGCATAGCACGCATTCGGAACATCTCATTTTTAAACCTGTCGTAAGTGGGATGACCAACTGTACTCAACTGCTGAAGCTCTATAATCAATGGCCTCATGTACACATCCAAACACTTTCCTGGATAACCCGGCCCTGGAATCAACAGAGTCAGCATATTATATTCTTTCTTCATGCACATCCACGGAGGAAGGTTGTACGGTACCAATATAATGGGCCATATGCTGTACTTCTGACTCATGTTGCCGAAGGGGTTGAATCCGTCAGTCGATAGCCCCAGCCAAACATTTCGGACTTCAGCTGCAAAATCAGAAAACACATTCACCAGGTGCTTCCAAGCCTGACCATCAGCAGGGTGTCTAAGGATATCATCGTCAGGCAAAGTCCTCTCAGCCCACCATCTCATAGCTTTCGCCGTGAATGCACACATGAACAACCTTTCCAGCCTATCAATAAGTGGGAAATACCGAAGTATCTTCACTGCTTTCTTGTTTCCTGCAGGAGTGTACTTCCACCTTTCCGTACCACACACCGGACAGTATTCAAGCTTCGATAGATCCTTCCCGTCATCGTCTACACCCCAAAAGAGAACGCAATCATACATGCATGCGTGAATCTTGGTGTACGAAAGTCCAAGATCTTTGAGGACATGTCGTATCTTACGATGAGTGGGGGGAAGACGATGACCGGGGGGCAGCAGATCACCAGTCAACTGAAGCCACCTATCGACCGCTGCCACGGTGCTCTTGGTCTCCACTTTTAGCTGCATCACTGCCATCACACTTTCAAGGACTGTCTTAGGACATCCGTGGTACAACGGAGTTTGATGCATCTGAATCAGGTTGTGGTACTTGTCCATACCACGTGTGTTGACATAAACTCTAGGTAATGGCTGGACTGGCTCAATGTGAGGAAAATTCTCAACTTCTGGAGGAACATATACGGGCGCTTCAGAATCATGAAATACACCGCTCTCATGAGGAAACATATCGTCGATGAACCTCCTGGTGGGATCATAATTGGATGACCTCGCAGTATCAGCAAATTGTCCATGATCATGCGGATCGGCTGCTGCTGATGCTTCACCGTGATAAATCCAACGGGTGTACTTATTCCAAAATCCGTTTCTATGAAGGTGTCGCTCAACTGTAGCAATGGGACAACGATTGCCGCGACACCGACATTGTTTACATGGACAATAATGCACTGGCAACTCTCCACAATTAGCCGCAACAAATTCCAGAAATCTCCTAATTCCCTGCCCATATCTTGCATCAGTTCTATCCAGCCTCATCCAACTCTTGTCCATCCTGAAATGTACTGCCGATTCCAAAACGTTTCAGATTTTTCCACCGATTTTGATTTGAATAGCTGCTGGCTAGATCTGATATAATACTAATTATAGGCAACGAAATAGTAATTCGTTGCCTATACTTATTTTTCGTTGCCTATTAACTATAGGCAACGATTTTTTCGTTGCCTATAACCAAACTTTAGGCAACGAAAACTATAGGCAACGATTTTTTTCGTTGGCTATAAAATGGAAAACTATAGGCAACGATTTTTTTCGTTGCCTATAAAATGGACTTTAGGCAACGATTTTATTACTATAGGCAAAGATGTCGTTGCCTATAGTTTACAATAGGCAACGAAAATCCATTTCGTTGCCTATTGTAAACTATAGGCAACGAAATTCCCCCCTCGTTGCGCGTTGTTTTCCATTTCGTTGCCTAAAGTGCTTATGTTGGTAGTGCAACCACAGTCAGAATCGGTGAAAGTTCCTCACATTAGTAATAGTAGCCACTTTTCCTAAACTAAAAGACCTATCCAGTATATTATTGAAATGGTTTCTTTCAGCTTCAAAGGTTGAAAGCCAAATTGAGCTTCAAAGGGCCTTAAGCCAAATTGGGCAGCCAACAAAATGATGGGAAGCACACAAACACACATATGGCTATTCAACATTATCAACCATCTCTAAATCCATAAACTTAAAATAGACTTCTCTTATCAATTATCGAACTTCTGATCATAAGTCTAGCATGGCCACACAAATCACTAGCTACCTCCACTCCAAAATTAAACAACACTCCCAATCTTGGTAACTCTGATTTCACTATCATCTCCTAAACACGAAATCTACCTAACCATGAGAACTGTACATTGTACTAATTCCACATTAAACAAATAGACGATTATCATATACAACTACAAACAACATATTTTACAGAAAATTTCTAACTTTTGAACTGGGCTCTTCCCTTTCTCAAATTTATACACCATGGGTAACCAAAAAGACCTCTACAAGAACTTAATACATTTCTCTTATTTTAGTTATGGTTAGTCCAGATAAATGAGGAGAGCTAATGAATTCAAACTTGCGAGGGAGAAAGGCTTGGTCTTCTAGATTTTCTGACAATCCAGGTGCTTCTAAAACCCAAATGAAAGCACTGCAAAATATAAGAGAGGATGGATTAGAATGTTTACACAAAGCAAAGCAGGGGAATCAAATACACATATTCAACCACCACCAAGTGAAATGGAAAATTAGTCCACCACCACCAACAAACCACCCAGAGACATAAGTGAATGGAACACAAACATACAGGTCCAACTAAAGGTGATTGAATCCAATATACCTCTAAAGAGAAAATATATACAGCGGCTCACAATAAAAAAATAAACTAAAACAAAAAATAAACTAAATCCAGCTTGTACATAATCAGCAAAATACCCCAAACCTCAAATATACAAAAATCTCCGACCTTTGAGTGATTTGCTCGGCACCCAATTCACAAACCACAATCTCATATCACAAACGGAATCCAATTTCACAAACCCCAAATACTCATTATCTGCCGATGGATGATAGATGTGTTATTCAACGGTACATTTCTAAAACTTGTAAGGATATATGTGTTAAATTGATACCAGGTTCACACCAGAAGTTTTTGAGAGGGAAATGGCTAATGAGTAATGCAGTAATCCCATTATAATCATTATATATTATTTATGATATATTATAAAGACCATAAGGAAAGGGAAAGGGCCAATGAGCAGACTAATCCTACAAAATAATATCATTGATCCCTCTTTGATATTATTCCCCCCCCCCCCAATAATATATAACTGTCTCTCTTTTAAGCTCTGAAGTTTTTGAGAGGGAAAGGACTAATGAGTAATGCAGTAATTTCCATTATAATCATTATATATTATTTATGATATATCAAAAAAGAAGAACAAAACATGTAACAGCCCAGCAAAGTAAGTTGCCAAACTTGTGACTACTTAGAAAAATAAACAACACAAAAACCTTTCTCCTCCCTCATCTCTTATTTTAAAGAACTACAAACATTGCAAATGTACTCGATCATTACAGTTCTTAAATTCTGTAGTCTAGAAAGTGACATATATAACTCATTGATTCGTATTGCAATATGCAGCCTGGTTTCTGGAATGGATGATGCTGTAATAGTTGATCGATTTTTTGACAAATCCAACTGAAATATTATCCTTGAAAAAACTGCATGATAAACCAAAGAGTCTATCCTTGCAGCTTTAAGCGCTAGTGTGCAGGGTGAACCAGCTAGGCAAGGCATTGAACAGACTGATTTATTCAATTTGTTTCCAATGTTTTATGAAAGACTGCTTTGTGATAGAAAACTGTAATTTATATTATAATCACTATGCCATCCGGGCAAAACCTGGAAATGGAAGATAATTACATGACATGATATTGACATTGATGAAGATAATCTTTCAGTCAAACAATAAGAGAGACCAATTCCAAACCAAAATTAACCATCCCAAACCAAAAGCTTCAGGTAATAGAATCACATAATCAATCAAAAGGTAAAAAAGCAAGAGTGATCAGAAAGAAAAAAAAGAGAGCTCAAATCATTGATTTGCAATACCAAAACACACTAATTCAGATGCCAATAGCTTAACATATACAGCAATGGTTCCCAATTCGATTAATAAACACAACTTCCCAAACCAAATTAGACTAATTCAGCATTCAGAACCGAGAGGCTGACTTACCAGGCGAATGAGCTATCTCGCTCGTCGATGTCAAATTCGCAGAAGACGCACCAGAAGCGGTTGCGAGCGATGTCTTCATCTCAAAAGGAGGTAGGATTTTTGAGGAAGACGATAACGTCAGAGAGCTTGGACTGGAAGAGAGAAGAAAGCGGCGAGGGTCTTGGCGTGGCTCGGGACCCTTGGTTGTGATTCAGCTTGCAAACTATGCAGTACTGTGCTTCTTCTTCTTCGTCTTCGTTGCTTGCTGAATTATTGCTGCGTCAGAATTAAGGTTAGGATTCGATGAGTGAGTCTCACCCGAACTTCAAAATCTCTGACTCAAACGAATACCAGCACATGAATCAATAGGGAGTAGGAAAGAGTTCCATTACGTACCTCTCTGTAATACCTTGAAGAGCTTTTGGAGCCACATACTTTCAATGGAGATGGAAACCACGGATTCTCTAGAGGACGCACGAATCGAAGATGAGGCCATTAAAAGAAATGCTTCTCTAGACTTGTCCCGTTCCTTCTTTGAAGATAAATAGTTATCACAATTGCCTGCAAACACGATATATATAATCAGCCATTGAATATTTATTCACCAGAGACCACAGACAAAAAAGTACTTGTAAATATTGGGTTGCTATGATGTTATTAGATTGTATGCAGAGGAAAAAAAATGCATATGGTATGTAAGGACCACCGTTTGAGAACAAATAAAAAGGAACCACTCAAAACCAAATTGTTCTTTATCTAGCAGTTCAACATGAGATTATACCACCACATTCACATCACCAGTTCACTACCAGCACGTTTTAGTATTTCAGGATTCCCAACCAAACAAAAAGCCTGGCAATTGTCTCTAAAAAATCCCTAGTATTAAAATCTAGCAGCAAGTGAACTCGGTAGCTAATGCTATAGCCCATGGATGAAAATTGGAAATAACACAAATGGGACTCGAAGACGGGTAATAATTAATGAAAACACAATGGGACTCGAAGACAGGTGATAATTAATAAATAAGAGACAAACCACATTTATCAGGAAACATTTCCCCAAAGTGACCAAGCAAAACCTTCCTTCTGCAAGTTGTTGATAAGCAATACTGTTGTGCTGCCGTCATTGACTCTACAACAACCTATCAGGGATGAATCAGACCCATCTCAGCAATCATATAAGTAGTTGCAAGACCTCAGTATCAAGTCCCTCAGCATCGGACTTACTAAACAACCCGAGTATCACAATTTGAACACCATACTATACATTTTTCCATACTTGATATCATCGAGCCTACCAGAACATAGGAAGAAGTATATAACTACTTGTCAAGATTCAAACTTTGTTCATGTGAGGAACATATCTTATCACTGCCCTATTTAAATTCTTCAAATCTTCAGGACAATTGAGCTCAAATTCTCAGACTTAAACTCTAATGCATACATACATACATGCCAATCCAATTTCCCCAGCATCACAATCCCAATTAAAACAGCCAAAGCAATCTAATTTGCAAAGAACAAATAAAAACCCATTAAACTGAGATGGAAAAAAGACTCACAGAATGAAACATATGTAGGCGAGGTCACCTCTTGTGTAATAAAGCCAACAACCATCTTTTCAAATAGAACTCGCCACAAAGGTTGACGTCGCTTGATTTTCTTCCGCCGAGGTTGAATGACGCGACCGAGACACCGATGTCGAGATCGGCGCGGATGATGTCGCCGGCACAGGCCAAACCCGAGCTGAGCCGATGAGGACATGGATGTAGGTAGTTCGAGTGCGAGATTGAGATCGGAGAGAGTGTCGGAGTAGGGAGCGCGACGATGAGACGACAACGGAGGCGGAGGATGAGAGCAGCCAGGATTCTTAGGCTGTCACGACGAGGGAGGCGCGACTGTGCCAAGTGAAATCCAGAGGCTACTATTGAATGCATAGAGAGAGAGAACGAACGATGGAGAGAAGATAAAGAGAGAGATTTAGGGGAAGGAGAGACAGGTGACAACCGGCTGTGCCAAGTGACCAAGCAAAACCTTCCTTCTTTGCACTTGACAACCGGCTGTGTTGTTGCCCTGTGAAGAAGAGATGAAGGAGAGAAAGACTTGGCAACCTGCACTGTTTTTACTATTCTATCTACAGTGCACGTAATGCTTCAACTTTGTTATATAGGTAATGTTCGTGACCTTTCCTGGTTCGAAGCATTGGAATCTCTCAGGTCTGGCTGCGTCCTACAATGCTGTTGGTTTTGTGAGCTGAGTGGAGTGAAGTGCATGAAAGAAAGAAAGGAAGATAATGTCTTTGGGATACTAGATTAGAGGTTTGATTTTATAAATATAAATATGTGTAAATTGGTGTTCCCCATTCCGGTTGCTCGAGTCTTGGGGCCAACAAGCTTCGAATCTCAAAGTTTTGCTTCACTGATTGGGCAGTTGCGTGGTTACAGTGGACCACCAATGCTCCCGGACCCAAAACCAAAATATTCTACCTCCATTGTTAAGACCTGTTGTTACTCTGTAACCACTCTAATAACTTTTTCATATTTGAATTTTTCTCCATTTTAAAATTTTTTTGATTATTTTTCTTTAACAAATTTCTTAAAATAGAGAATTTGATGAGAAAGAAAATAGCATTCTCTATATTTACAGTAATCTCTATATTTTTAGGAAAAAAATGAGGAAGAATAATAAAATTTGCACAATAGGAAATCTGTTGGAGCTGGAGCAGAAAATCTATTGTACATCTTGCATTTTGCTTTGGGGTTTTTCCTCAAAACCCTAATTTTTTCTTTTATATTTCCCACTAACCAACTTAATTAGGTAAAAAGATCAGTATATCCTTAGTTTAATTAATGAATTACCCAATATCATTACTCTCTCATAACCTCTCCACTGACTATTGACTTGACTTCGGTGGTGTTGACTGTTGACCGTCACCGCATTCCGACAACTTTGGCCAGATTCTGGTGATCAGTGACTTTGACCATTGGCAAGTGATGCTAGACTACAAGTTTATCAAGTGATGCTAGACTACAGGTTCATCAACTGATGCTTAGTTGAGGGTCCGCTGATACTCAGTTTAACAACTTCAACAGAGTAACGTCATGAATGGTTTAACTGGAACTCAATTAAGGGTTAACTAATTTTTTTTTTTAAAAACAAGGTCAACTAATACTTAGTTGAGGGTAAACTGAACTGAGTATCAGTTTATGATCAACTGATCGATACACAGTTTAGGGTAAATTGATATTCATTTTAACGTCTGCAACTGCATATTCCAACTTCTTATAGTTGATGAGTTCCAAATACTCAAGTGATGTGCATCTCAAAAGAAGGTCCCCAATGACTACCTCATCTAAATTGACACCGTTCAACTTGAGCTTCTTTAAGCAACGAAATCGGCTCGTATCCTCGTCTCCAATCAATACAAACTTCATTTTCTTCTTTGAGACTGAGTGTGCCAGTGGGCAACATGAGACATGGGAAAACAAAGCTGAGCAGGTGGCGGCGTGGGATGACCTCTCATTGTTCTTGATCTCCAGCGACGAGTTAGGGTTCGATTAAGCTCCCAGAAGGCTCGTTCTTCACCTTCAACGACACCGCTGCGATCTTCTCTGGCGACACCAAAGAAGGGGAACTTGGTGGCGCATTTAACTAGGGTGGCGTTGCTAGGAAATGTGAGGCCGTAGCTGAAAAACTTCGGCACGAGGTAAAGCATCTCTATAGCTTCAGTCGAAAAAAGCTTCGTGTGCGACGGGAGGCGCGGATGGGTGGATCTCAATAGACCTCCGTGTGCGGTGGTGGGATGCTGCAATGGCCGATTCAAATACTAAATCATCTCTCTTGGAGAGAATTTCTGGGTTCAAGGCCGAGGCGTAGCTTGAGGATTCACGACATCGAGGGCATAATCGATCCGAGGATGAATCCGGAGAGAGAGAGAGAGAGAGAGAGAGAGAGAGAGAGAGAGAGAGAGAGAGAGAGAGGTGGGTAATACTGAAAAAATATATATAAGAAATTAGGTGAAAAATATATATAAGAAATTAGGTGAAGTTGGTTAATTAGTGTGAAAGTTTCCCTTACGGTGTGTTTGGATGAGAGTCAAATCCTTGGAATTTAATTGAATTTCAGCAATTTAGAATTCTATTACTTAAATTTATGTGTTTGGAGAAGCTTCCTGGGGATTTTATAATTTTCATCATTTTAAAAACAAGGGAATTTGAGACCTAAATTCCTTATTTTAATTTCCTCAAAATAGGTGTTATTCTACAATTCTTTCAACTTACTCATAAAAGTTTGAAATTTTTGTCATAATTAAATTTTCTTCATGAAGAATCTCAAACACTAGAATTCACAAATCACGGAATTTAAGCTGATGAAATCCAATTTTCATCAATTATGAATTTCAATAGGAATCAAAAATACTTCATCCAAACACATTGTTAGAGTTAGTTGGCTAGTGGGAAACTTTTTCCCAAAATAAAGGCCGATGGGAATTTTCCTTTTTGCTTTCTTATAATAGATAAATTATAGAAAAACTGTTAGAGACACTCTAAGTCTATCGAACTTCTACTCTAGCCTAAAGATAGAGAAGGTGCTTAATCTTCCTAATATCGGTAGGAGGGAGCTAAGCAAGAATGGGAAAGATTATGATGAATTAAAACATATTATACATTAATTTGTAAATTTATTCAAAAATTGTAAAGTGATTCTTTTTCATGTAAAACTACAAGTTGAATATAAACGAGCCACATTGTGAAGTACTAGATGAAATATGTGTCCAAATTGTGGTGAACACATTAAAGATCGAAATGAGATGACAAAATTATCACCATGTTAACCTCCACTTTAATAGGATCAACGGAAACAAATTGATCGAGAAAAGAGACAGAGTGATCACGATTTGATTAACCAAACTAGTGATGAACATTAAATTAACTAATGATTACTAATCACAATTGACAAATCAAATGACCACAAAAACTGAAAAACGTGGTTGTATATACTTGTACTTTTGAAAATTTTATAGTGCTCCGGAGTACAATTTTTTTTTTTTCAATTTTGGAGCATTTGATCACTTCTACGGTTCCTATTATTTGAGAAATGAAGTGATCAAACGCTCCAAAATTGAAAAAAAATGTGTACTCCAGAGTACTATAGAACACGTTTGTACTGTTATGATACTTTCCTTAAAGTCCAGCGCATAAATATATATGAGATGCCTCTTGCATCATCTCAAGTCTGAGTGTCTGATCCGACTGACCGTGGCGGCGTGGCTCCATCGTCGTCGTTGGACTTGCATCCCTAAATCGGTGAGTTTGGTAGTACAAGTATGTACCACCAAAGCAAACGATGGAGTTAAAGTGGGGAGACTGGGGATATATGGGCATTGCGAGGTGGTGTTGTTGATTAGTAGCTACCAACCATTGCATACAGAAGGGAAGGTTCACGTGTTAGTTTTCTATGCTAAATACAAGAGTGGGCGCTTTCATGCAGCAATATTTCCCAGCACCTTGTTTTTGTATATACACGAACGGACATCATCCATAGATCATCTTCATCTTTGAGCACAGAATGCATGGCATTTCATATACATGCTTCAATGACGAATTGAGGTAGCTCAAAGTGGTAAGAGTCCATTACTTGGGAAATATAGGAAATAGAGGTTCATATTCAACCAAAAGGTATTTGGCACACAGCAGTGTAAATGCACTGTCCTACGTGTCATCTCTTTATTTGCTGAAACTTTCGAAGAAAAGTTTAGATTTTGTCCTAATTTCTTTCGATCTCGTCGCCGCACCTGTTACCTCCCTCGTGCCTCACGCCCCCTGAGACGTTGGTCACGTCCGACCAGTGACGCTGAGTTGCTCCGACAACAATGGCAACCCACGAACGAAATAGTATCAAGGGCGATCTCGATCATTTTGGGCCGAACAATGTCGCTGCCACAGTAGCCTTACGGCCTGTCGATACCCCATCGCATCTCACCATGTGACACCAGAAGTGTACCACCGACCGCCGAATCAAGTGGCGTTACCACTGACGATAACAAATCGATTTGCAACCACTGAGTTCGATTCGTGCTCCACCGACCCCAACCTTGTAGACCTAGCCTTGCGCCATCCCTCCTCACGCACCTCACACCTTCCGATTTGCTAGGCCTCTGCGAGGAATAGTGTTACAGATGGCCAGACGTCACGCTCGAAGTCGAGCTGCTCCATGCCGGCTTTGGACTTGTTCACCTTCCTGAAGCTGATGATGGCGCTCAGAGTCGTCGTCGTCGCCATGGAAACTCGAAACTTCCTTATGCTTTAATCAAAGGACGTCGTAGCAGCTTCCAACGACACAAACTTGGAACAACAAATATGGGTTGCGACGGAGAGTGGAGGAGAGGGAAAGGGCAAAACAATAATATTGACTCATCACCATTATTTTTTTAGTCAAGTTTTTAGCCACTTTGTGCTTGACACGTATGTAGTGCAAGTGCACTGCTGTGCATGGAATAATTTTCCCCGATTTGAGTACTAACTATGCATGCTTCATTGTACCAACTATGGCATCGTACATCATTACAGCCGAATACCTTTAACGATCAAGATGATAGAGCACCGTTAGAACACAAAAAATGCATTCATGTTCTGGTGGCCCATCAGTTACCATTAAATAGATATATGTGGTCACTAGTCAGTTACTATAAATCAGTATATGTGTTCAATGGAAGAGATTAAACTGTAATACGTACAATTGATTTGTAATTATACTAATTGATTCAGAAATTATATACTGTAACTATCAAAACAGAGGCATGTATATATTCTACGTGCATTTGATACAATCGTCCACCATATATAATATATGGTGAAGATATTCTACCGTTTTTTCTGCTCACATACATTCCTCACCGACATTACAGATAAAGCGAGACGATCGATCGAGAGGAGCTAGCTGTTAGAG
Organism: Geum urbanum; assembly: GCA_946800695.1. Classification (NCBI taxonomy): domain Eukaryota; kingdom Viridiplantae; phylum Streptophyta; class Magnoliopsida; order Rosales; family Rosaceae; genus Geum; species Geum urbanum. The sequence goes on from OX327009.1 coordinate 29,908,516, forward strand.
CATTCCCACCGGAGGGGAACGGCGAGGACGTTCCGGTGGTGGCCCAGCAGCTCGAGGACGTCCGGGGGTGGAAGAGGCGTGCAGCGGGGGGGAAACGGCGCAAGGACCGACCGTTGACGGACGGATCGTCCTCGCCGGCGTCCTCGCTTCAGCACGTCTGGCGAAACGTCCGCTGGCGGGACCCACCACACGTGGGTGACGTCAGCGTGACAGGTTTTTTTTTTTTTTTTTTTTTTGGTAAAAAAAAAAGGTAAAACAGTAAAAAGTAACTCTTTCAGCCAATCAGAAGCTGACACGTGTCAGCTTCTGGTTGGCTGAAAGAGTAACGGATAGATTGATCTCAGCCATCCATTTCAAACGGATCTAAACTGATCCGACGGCCCAAATTCAAATGCAACGGCCACTTCGGCCAGAAATCAATTAATTGCAAAAAAAACCCAAAAAAATTGCAAAAAAATCCCAAAAAATTGCAAATCACCCCCTATATTTTTTCTATAAATACTACATTCATTTCATTCATTTTTTACATCAATTTGTGCACAACAAATTCACTCTCTCCCCCTCTCTATCTCTCCATCTATCCTCTAAATCATTTGTTTATTTTTTGGGAAAAAAATGTCAACAAATTGGCTTCTTTCGGAAGATGTGCAATTAAGCATATCTTATTGTCGTTTTAGTGTTGATTCGATTACCGGAAATCGTCAAAAGGTCGACAAATTATGGGAAAAGATTCATGGTGATTTCAAGGCGAATTGGGAGCTAGGTTATGGTGAATCAATGCCGGAAACTAGGAGCCAAAACGCATTATCCTCTCGATTCGCAAAGTTGAAGGCGAATTTGAAACTTTGGGGTAGTGCTATTTCTTTCGCACGAAGAAATGCATCTTCCGGCTCCAACTTACACGATGAGGTATTGTTTTTATCTCCATTTTTTTGCAAGTTATTTTTGAAAAAATATTTAATATAAGTTATGTCCATTTTATTTAATTTTCTTTATGGCATGTTCTTTAATTATTTAATTTTTTAGATGAGAAGTGCTCAATCATTTTATGTTGCCAAAAAGAAGAAAGAGTTTAAGGACTTTGCTTGTTGGGATGTGGTGAAGAATCATCCATACTTCATCCATGTCGAAGCTAGTACACCTCCACCTTACTTATCCTCTACTCCGCCTTACTCATCAACACATCCGGCAAGCTCAATGCCTCCCGCCGTCAACTTGGATGAGGATGATTCATTTCCCACACCAATGAGCAATCAAGCTCCCTCTTCTCCGGAGCGTCCTATGGGAGTGAAAGCGGCCAAGGAAGGGAAAAAGAAAGGAAAAAAAGGCATGAATTCAACAAATGAAAGAGCCGAGGCTTTGAATAGGATTGCGACAAATCAAGAAGCTTATGGTCGCAATCAAAAAGATAATGATGCAATTGAGGTTTCCCTTCTTCGAGAGCAAATCGCGCTTCAAAAAAGAGATATCGATTTGAGAGCTTTGGCGGAAGAGACTCGGATCATGTCAATGGATACCGAGATTATGACTCCTAAATCCAAGAGGTATTTTACCAAGAGGAAAGCCGAAATCCTTTCTCAAATGGATGAGGTTGAAGGTGAAGCAAGCGGAGAAGGCTATTCCAATTGTTATCGCCCCCTTTTTCCAAGCTCTTAAATTAAATTACCCCAACGTATTTTTTTCATGTATTTTCCCTTCAAGCATTTAAATTATGTAGTTTCCCATTAAATTAAATAAAAATGCAATTTCTTTATTTCCATCAAGTTCCCACACATTACAACAATTATTTAACACACATAATTCAAACACACAACAATGCAAACACACATAATAAAAATACAACAATTAAAGCTCAACATTTTTATAGTTGTTCACCGGTCTCAAGAAACCAGTTGTGCTTAACTAAGTCCTGTTGAAGCTCTCCATGGATGTAAGCTGATTGGAGATCTACAATACGCTCATTAAACCGTTGTTCATTTCCATATCTTCCAACCGGCTCGAATGGAATACGGTTCCCCCCTTCATCCACTGGCCCATCATAAGCAGTGAATGCGGTCGATGGGTTTTGGAGATCTTCTTCTTCGTTCTCCTCAAACTCATCCTCCACGAACTCGTCCTCAACGATCATGTTGTGCATTATGATGCAAGCCAACATGATGTCTTTTAACGTCGAAAGGCGGTGACACCGAGCTGCATGACGAATTATCCCCCAACGAGCTTGTAAGATGCCAAAGCACCTCTCCACATCCTTACGGTACGACTCTTGCTTTCTCGCAAAAAGCTTTTGTGGAAGCTCTTGAGGATTAGAAATTGTTTTGACAAACGAAGAGTACCTCGGATATATCCCGTCAGCAAGGTAATAGGTGTTACGGTATGTCATACCGTTCACTTTATAAGTCACAGATGGACTTCTTCCAGCAAGCAAGGCATCGAATACATCTGATTGATACAACACGTTGATATCATTTTGAGCTCCTGGTACCCCGAAGAAAGTATGCCAGATCCACGTGTCATATGAGGCCACTGCCTCTAAGATGATTGTTGGACGACCTTTCCTCCCTGAGTACGCCCCGGACCAAGCAGTTGGGCAGTTCTTCCACTCCCAATGCATGCAATCAATGCTGCCGATCATACCAGGAAATCCGCGTTGTTTAGCCCTTCTTAGAAGCCGAGTGATGTCTGTCTGATCTGGAGCACGGAGGTAACGAGTACCATAAAGCTGAACCACTTGGGTGCACCACTTCTTCATGCATTCCATAGTTGTTGAGTCCCCCATCCTTGTGATTTCGGCACACTGATCTGCAGCTGAGCCGTATGCCAACATCCGAAGAGCACCGGTCATCTTTTGTTGGGGAAGAAGTCCGACCATTCCAGTGGCGTCGGCTCTTTGATGCCAAAATGGGTCGTTGTTGCAGAGGTCCGTCATTAAACGGTTGAATATATGTCGGCTCATTCGGAACCGCCGACGAAAGTCATGGTTGGTGAAGACCGAGCGTTCGATGAAGTAATCTTCCATAAGATTATGGCCCCTCTCTTCCCTCAGCCTTGGTTGATTCGTCTGGCGGCGTGGTGCTGGATCATCATCGAATGCTGCATCAACCGCCACCGCGTCGATAACGAATTGATTGGCAATTTCAGCATTTTGTCGGCGTTGTTGTCGCCTCCTATTGAAAAAATTAGTGAAACCCGTAGGATTCATCTTGAGGGAAGGGAAATGTGATGAAGTGTTTAGAGAGGATGATAAGAAATGCAATGAAGTGTTGGTGTGAGTTCTTCTACTCCCATAGCTCATTCTTTTTATAGTCATTTTGAAGAACCAGATTAGATTAGATAACGACACGTGTCGACCGTCGGTTGGTTGAAAATCTTACCGAATATCTTTCGCAATTATTTTGCCGACACCAACACGTACACAATACACGTGTCACATTCTCGTTGGACCGCAATGTTACAAGAAATATTACCGTCCTATTCTATCTTCATCAATAATTTTGCCGACACAATACACGTGTCACATTCTCGTTGGACCGCAATGTTACAAGAAATATAACCGTCCTATCGTAAATCCGTAACCAATTATATGTTCTGGGATAACACGTGTCGGTTAGTTATTGGGTGAAAATAATATTCGATAATTTAAATTTCAAAATTTTAATTATTCGTGAATAGTAATAGGAAGTCCTCAAACAGGCACCGCTGCACGAAAAACTGTTTGAGGACTTCCTATTCTGAGGAATTCCTCAAAATTCTGAGGAATTCCTCAAAATGGGGCATCCTCGCATCCTCTACCGCTGGGAATGCTCTTAGGAGTCTCTTTCAATTCTGGTTTTTCTGGGTGGTGTTCATAATTATCTTTTGTTCATCAGAGAATGAGCCATTAATGTGTCATAGGAAGGAATATTTTGCATTTATAACCCATCTTGTCCTCACCTTTCGATCTCTACCAAGCTCTCCTCTCTCTCTCTGTTTATCCTTCTGCAACTTCCTCGTCGACTCTCAGCCATTCATCCTCTCTAGCTTGTTCCCAGTAGTCCTCTGTACTCTGCACACATTTCTGGGATGATTTTACTTGAACCCCCAAGCTACCCGTGCCCTTTTCTTCAGATCGTTCCAATTACTGAAGGGCCTTCTTGCCAATTCACGTACTTTTACTTTTCACCTACATGAAGTAATTCTTGTAAGTAAAAAATAGTAAATTGAAGGGGATATATCTATATATATAGACGGTCCATCCACTGCTGTGTTTCCTTTCCCATTGCACGCACCAAAATAAATAATGAAGAACAACACAGACTACTACTTGCAAGAATCCGTCACTACTTTGCAAGATAAACCATCTCCGTTCGCAGCCGAATGCTGGTTCGACGACGCTTGCATTCTCGACATGGACTACTTCGTCAAAACCCTAGTCGGAATCAAGGCCAAGGGCGTACGTCCCGATCTCGTCGGCTCGATTATCACCCACTACGCCTCCAAATGGCTCCCCGATCTCTCCGGCGACGTCTTCTCCGACCAACAAAAGGGCAGCCTATCCAACTTCGAGTCCTCCCCCGAAAGCGTGACTGCCTTGTGGATGAAGCAAAGGTTCTTTGTCGAAACCCTAGTCGGGGTTCTACCTCCGGAGAAGGACTGCATCCCCTGCAACTTCCTCCTCCGGCTACTCAGAACCGCCAACATGGTAGGGGTCGAGCCTTCTTATAGAGCAGAGCTCGAGAAGAGGATATCGTGGCAGCTGGACCAAGCCTCGTTAAAAGAGCTAATGATACCCTCTTTTAGCCATACGTGCGGGACATTGTTGGATGTGGAGCTTATTATTAAGTTAGTGAAGAGGTTTGTGAACCGGGATGATGCCGCGGCTAAGAGTGGCGCCGCCATGGTGAAGGTGGCGAAACTGGTGGATAATTATCTTGCCGAGGCAGCTGTGGATGCCAATTTGAGCTTACGGGAGTTCGTGGCGCTCGCTGGAGCTCTTCCTAGCCATGGTCGAGCAACAGACGATGGCTTGTACCGCGCCATTGATACTTATCTCAAAGTAAGTTAATTCATATTCCTCTCATTTTGACTAGCAAATGACTCAATTGATTAGTTACAATTTGGGGAAATTTGTAACGATCTAGTATAATTAACAATGAATACTGTATGTTTACCGGAGACAAGATAAGAGAGGGAAAAGGTGAGCTTAGGACGTAGACAACACACAAGCCAGTGAAAAGAATAAAACTTATCCCTTATCTGGTCCTGAAAATCGAATTTAGATCGATACATATATGGTTGTGTTGTCACCAGCAAGACGTACATCTGTAAACAGTTGGGTGGATTGGCTTCTCATAGGACTACATACACCAAGGAAAACAACATACCTAAATGCTCTTTGTTTTGTATAGCCAAGTTGTCTTTAACCTAGTTCAGCTGATATTTCTACATTTGGTTTTTCTGTTGTTCGATAGTACGCGAAGTATCATCAGATCGATGCTTATATAGATAGATCTATATGTCTATAGATGATGGATTGTGTTTGCTCCTTAATGTCACAAGTCTTGGCTTGAATCCGAATTCGCACCTTAATACTGATTTTTCTCTGCTAATGGTATAACTTATTACATGCATAGTTTTTCGATTACTTATTACATACATAGGTACATTACTAGATATATGAATTAAGAACCCTAATTTCTGTACGTTACATATATGCATGCAGGCACATCCTGGTGTATCCAAGCAAGACCGGAAGAGTCTTTGTAGACTAATTGACAGCCGAAAGCTCTCCCCTGAGGCATCTATGCATGCTTCTCAAAACGAGCGGTTGCCGGTCCGAGCTGTAATACAAGTCCTCTTCTCGGAGCAAAACAAACTTCACAAGCACATTGATTGGAGTGGCTCTTTCAGCGGCAGTGCACGCAGCCCGAACCCCTTGGCAGATGTGGGCTCAGTCCGGTGCCACTCGAAGCGTGACATGTCGAATCTGCACAAGCAGATAAGGAACTTGAAAGATGAGGTTCTAAGACTTCAAAGCCAGTTCAACTCGATGCAAATGCAGATCGAGAGAAAATCAACAAGGGACAAAAAGAAAGGGATTTTCAAGTGGAATGTTTTCGGAATACCTTCTTCGTCTAAGAGCGGGAATGGTCTGCTTCAGATTAATGAGAATGGAGAAACACCAGCTACGGATATGAAGACCAGGTTGGTTAGAGGTAGAGCTACTCCAAAAAAGTGGAGAAATTCCATGTCTTAATGTGCCAGAAGCTTTTGGCAATTCATCGGCTATTTTCGTGCTTTTAATTACTATAAGGTCTAGTTAATTATATGCTTGTTGTATGTAGTATTTGTTTCTAAGAAAAGCAAAATTGTATTGTTTAACTGTTATCACCCGGAACAATATTACGCTATAATTGAAATTTATGCGGTTAGTCGCTAATTAATTCGTTATTTGTCGACGGTAATTAGTTTCTACCATCGATAACTTTTGCTAGCGTTTCGTTGAGATTTTATCGGATATATTTTTTTCGAGAAATTTCTTTGGATAAGTTGTAGAGTTTGTCGATACGAGTTCGTGGTCACGTCAAGTGTTGAAATCGGAGTTACGATGAAGAAGTTATGGTCAGCGAAAATTTTACGAAAATATCGGAAAACGTTTTATCGTAAAATTGCGGGTATAAATATGGGTTTCCATTTTTGAAAAGTCAGAAATTTCCATATTTGGAAACCGGGATGACTCGGCGTTGACCGAGTTCCCCGACCCAGAATCGCCGCTGAAGGCGACGACGATAGCACGGCTATTTCCGACCACCTTCGGCCGTTATTTTTGGGGGAAAATGTTGGGTTTCCTTTCCTCTTTCGTTTGGTGGGTGAATCTCCTATGTTGGTGGCCGGAGGAGGGAGAATCGAGGCGATGAAATCAGCCGTTTTCAGGATAAACTTCTCGGCAACGGTGGCGGCACTCACAACGGTGTTGGACGTCGAATCCATGGGGATTTTGAAGCGCTGGGCGAGACGATTCGAACGTTACACATCTCGGCCCTTGCCGTGGACGGATTCCAGTGATCGGAAGTTATGAATTTTCTGTTAGGTTTTTGGTTTTCCAGTGATTTCATTAATTTCCGGCCTGATTTTAATATCGTGTCTTTCATAAATGTTGTTGGGATTGTTGAGCTGAACATTATGGTATGCAGGTTGCCTAATTTGGTGCTTCTGGGAATTCTGGCAGTCGCCGACAGTGGTGCGTGGCCCACGAGCCACCGTGCGCGGCGGAGCTCCGGCAATGTGGAATTTTTGACAAAATTTTATGTCGTTTCGCTCGGAATTTCGTGACGAACGCAATGGTGAGGTTCTTGAATGGATTTAGACGTATATTTAATTGGATAATAATTAATTAATTTCACGATATTATTAATGGACGATCTGACTATTGATTTAAATTCGAGTCGCTCCATATTTGAGATTTAGGTTGCGACTCCAAAGTTTAGTTATAGTGATGGAATGCAAGGAATTGAATTCAGAATTCGATTAGGTGGGTTTTTTACTCGAAAAATATGCATTTCGAGAATGCGAGATTCTTGACATTATTGCTCGTAGGATTACGAGCTTAGCTATTCAATATCGACAAGTAAATATTAACTATAATCGTGGTTTTAGGATTATGAGTTAGCGGACCGTGTCAGATAATTATTGCGCCAATTAGCAGGTTACGACTTTATAAATATCCTGGCATAGTACGGTGAGTGTACCATTATTTTCACAGTTGTAGTGAGTTCTTATTTTATATAGCATGCTCTACAGTTTTATTTTTAGAGCTTTTAAATTTGGAGGTTTATTGTGATAGTTTATTTTATTGCATCGATGCTTTAGGTATTCAGCTGATCACCAGATAGTTTAGTCAGGAGAGGTTAGGTAGTCTCGTCTGACCTAGATCGACTCAGGTTAGGTGGCTTGGGAATGATCCCGTTACATTTATTTTATTTATTTTCTGATAGCTATCCGACTCAAGTTAGGTGGTCTGGGCGAGCGCCTCCATTGTTTTTAGTTTACAGTCTTCTTTGAACTCACTGTATTTCTCAGAAATCAACGGAAATGCACAGATAGACTATTTTATTGTTTTACACTGATTATGAATTTTTTTTCCACTCACGCTAACATTTTTTTGTTTTTATCTGCCTTTCGGTTTTCCGGCCCAGATTAGAGTGCTTCTCCTGAGCTGAATTTTGGATCTCTAGGGGTTTTGAGTCCACCAGATTATCATACCTTCTAATAGAATTTGGCCACTCGCAGTGTATTTTTATATGTTTTATTTTGCTCCTAGAAGTCGCTCTGAACACTAGTGTTGTAAATATTTCTCCGTGTTGGTAATAATTGTTAATACTGCTGGATTATGAATTTTCAGTTTCTGTATTATTATTCCTGCATTTTAATTAATTTATTTTCCGCACATTATTGAGAAATCCGGATGGACAACGGTGGTCCATGGTATTGTTTGTGGGAAATCCGAAGTGTGAATTTTCTTGCAGGGTTTCTGGTAGTCTACTTTGTAGAGGAAATTATGTCAATTTTTTTTTTTTACAGATATCCATAGTTTAGGTCTTGTCATTAGAGTGTTATCCTTAATAACTAGTTAATCTAGGGTTGGGTCCTTTCATTAACAATGCACATAGGTTGTCTGATTTAACTCAAATTTTTAGTGTGCGATCAAATGGTCAAAACATCTTCGATTGAGCTGAAATTTTACATGCACGATCCTTCCATATGTATTTAAAAAGTGATTGATTCCAATGATCAAATTATTTTGTCGATTTTATGTAAAATTTAATTTCATATCGAAGTTTCAGTATGAAGTTTCATACTTAATATTATATATATATATATATATATAAAATAATAGCTTCTTCAAAATTCCAATAGTTAAGAAGCTTACATATTCTCCTGAGTCTCCATATATTTGTTATCCTGATGATGAATTTAGGAATTGCGAGTTGTACTGGGTTATAGTTTGTATGCCACTAACTGAACTAGTGTGGTATTCCTAAAATAATTAGGGGCTGGGTGAGATTCAGGCTGAACGATTTGGTTTTGGTTTCTCACCGAAATATTTTTTTCGATTCGGTTTAATATTTTATTATTTTTTAAATAAAAAATCGTGACAATTCGATTCGGTTCATGTTTTCTTTTTCGGATTTTTTTCGTTTTCTAATGCTTAAAAATCAAATTTATAAAAAGTTAAGTAATTTTTTTTAAATACTATTTTTTGAGTCGCCTAACATTTTGATCCGTCTCTACGAGAGAATTTGACAATGATTGTGCATAAAGAATTTAAGATTTTTGGAGTTTGAGGTTTTTATTTTGCATATATTTATATAATATATTACAAAATACCCAAAATAATTTTGTCCTTTACATACATACTTCAGCTTTTTGGTTTGGTTCTTATTTTAGAAATCAAAACCCGAAATCAATCTAATTGTCTCATTTTTTTTTGTTCGCCGGGTTCAATTTTTCTCGGTCACGACACGGTTTCGTCACGATTATTTTTTTTCGATTTTCAGTTTCAATCACCAACCACCATATCATAGAAGATCGAGTTAAGTTCATGGATTGACAAAAGAATATATAATATAGGATCCTTGCATGTTTTTAGTTTTTAGTTTTTTTTCTAGGGAAAGAACACACAAGAAAAGAACCTCTTTGACATCCGATACCAGAAAGATCAAACGTATGCATCCTTGCAACGTCTGGAGGTAAGGAATCCTCCCATCTTCTTCGATCTTCATAGTCTTGATCCGCATTTGCAACTCTATCTGCAACCTAATTAGCCTCATGAAAAAATATAGGAGAAACTAATGATGTTGAGATCTTTTACAATCTTCTTTATATCATGGATAATCAATTTAAGCCTTCACACTTGCTTGTTTTTAATTATATCTATACAAACATTGGAAAGCTTTGACTTTGTTTTCCTTTGGTTTTAGTGCTCTAGCTAGCAACCATCATGTCATGCCATGCAAGAGTGCGCATATATATATATATAGAGAGAGAGAGAGAGAGAAAAATGTGATAGGCATTAGAACAACTCATTCAAATTTGTAAGTATTTGAGAGTTTGTATAGAAAGCCGGTGAGCTCCACCATTTGTGAGAAAAGAGCTAAAAAGTTATCACATTTAGTGAGATAAAAATAGAGAGCTCACTTAGAGCCCGAGAGAAGTCTTAAATTAAGTGAAAAAAAAATTATTTGAGAGAGAGAGGTGTGTTGTCACTTTGTAAAAAACAGTTTAAAAGATAAGATTGTAATCCTATTATTTTTACATAGTGGACAAAATATATATTCTGGCTCTATGCATTTGAAGAACCTCGTTAAATATTTTGTTTTTTGTTTGTCCGCTACTATAGCTAGTAACGTGGCCATTATTATAAATAACTTATACTACCACATAACTTCTCAGAGCCGACGACTTAGAGAAACAAAGGCCGACGATTTTTGAAGTCGTCGGCTATAGTGTACTATAGCCGACGACAACATAAAAAATCGTCGGTTATAGTACTATTGCCGACGATTTTTGCAACAAAATCGTCGGCTATACTCTATAGCCAACGCTTTATACCCTACAGGGGTTTTATTCTATAGCCGACGACTTCGTAAAAATCGTCGGCTATAGTCATGTAGGGTATAAAGCGTTGGCAATGAGTATAGCCGACGATTTTTGGTGTTGTCGTCGGCTATAGTACATTATAGCCGACGACTTCAAAAATCGTCGGCCTTTGTTTCTCTAAGTCGTCGGCTATGAGAAGTTATGTGGTAGTAATTAGAATTTTGAGATTTTGAAATATACAAGTTTATTTATTACTAGAGAATAGAGTTGGTGGTTATTGTGGTAATCTGAGTTATTATTTGTGTAATTTTGGTTGTACTTATAGTAATTACTTTACGTAAAAACTTAATTTCAACTTTGAAACTTTTGGAGTTATTATTCTACAATTTCTTTTTTTGTTTGAACTTTAATTTGGGTTTCAATTGGATTAAAATAGAAGGTAATGATGAGGAAAATTAAACTCAAATCATTGATTAAACTTTTGGAGGACTTTTTCATTGTTTGTTCGATTATCTGAAATTGGATTTGGGCGGCTTAGGTAATATGACCAAAATAGAGACCCATCAAAAACTTGGATTTGCTTGAAACAAAATATGAAAACTGGAAGCTTTGATCAAATTTGTGGATTTGCTGACAATTGCTAGAAATCCCATAATAGAGATGTTACAGTTGGGGAAGAAAGAGAGAGATGGAGAAAGAGTGGTGATGTATACGGTGGGGATTCAAGTCATTCAACAGCTGTTAATATCACTTGTTTATCATAATTATCACTATTATTAAATTATTTAAGGACATTTATTCTCCGTAACTTTCGGTGTATGTCTTGTCTTAATTAGATACGGATTAGTATATATAGATATACAGAGAATCTCTGTTATATCGGGACATTTATTGTAACAGATTGTATTAGCTTATATATAAGACATTCTATCAATGAAAGAGTTACAGTTTATAGTCTATCATATTTTATCCTTCAACACGTTATCAGCACGCTCTGAGTTCATATTCCAGCTCAAACAAACCAAAACACTTTTTCCCATCCCCAAATTAGAGATTGACCGCTTCAATCTCATAGTCTATGCACATCTACCATCTTCGACAGAAGATTTCGAGCAGCTCAGGACAAACTAGGAGGAGATCTTTATAAGCACGGAAAGCCCCAGATGTCTAGTCTCCAGAAAATCCTTCATATCTCAATTCGGATTTGTCAAGAGTATGTTTTGGAGGATTTAGTGTACAAAGGACAGTCTTCTCGAAAAGCAGAAAATGAGAAGAAAGAAAAATACCCTACCCTTCACTTGCGGGCCTCCCTACCATGATGAAATTCTTCCATTGCGGGAGCACGTCTCTGGATTTTTGTGATTCTTCAAACTTTTTTCAAACTTTTCATACCGAGTATAACACCCTCGAGGTAAATTTTCTAAACCGTCAATTTCTAGATCTAGGAATAAAACTTACTTCCTGCAAAACCCTATATCTTAGGATTGTGATATTGTGATTTATGATTGTTGCATATCTATGCCCTAGTTCCTATAGACGTATATCCATAGAATATAAGTTATAATCCTGGGGGAGTCACGGTTTAGAAAAAAAAAAGGAAAATTGATATTATGTGATGGTTTATTACGGTTTATGTGTGTAGTTTTGAGCCACAGTTGATTGTCAATCGATTATTGTGACCAAACATCATTGATCACCATTCTTATTCCTTAAACTTGATATTAGTGATCATGATTTTTTGATCGGTAAACTAATTACATATGTTGTCTCCCTTGTAGATGACATCAATTGAGCCGAAAAGGGTTGAATTTGATATCTTTAATCCTCAAGGAGCACAATACTATTGTTAGGTGTCAGATATTGAGAACACGCTTCTCGGTATAAATTTGACGGATACAATCCAATCACCACCTAGTACTGAGCCACCAACTCCAGCCCTCATGTTTTTGAGGCGACATATACATCCAGTTCTACAAAAATAATATTTGTTAAAGAATGACCCCGCAGTTTTGTGGGTGACTTTACAAGATAGATTCAATAATATGCATAATGCACAACTTCAAGAACTACTAGAAAGATGAGATTCAATCTGGTTATTTGATTATCCAAATATTGATGCTTTCAATCAAGCTATGTTGGAGCTACAATTAGAGTTAAATGTTTGTGGCATTGTAAAGACTGATCTGGCTATGATCGAAAAGTTTTTAAGCATATTCTCTACTTCCATAGACACACTTGCTAGTCAATATCCCATAAATTATGAGTAAGGAAGACTAAGATCATACAATGATTTCATGAATGTGTTGGCCAAGAAAGAGTGGTTTAGTGAGATTATCCTCATCAATAATGCTCGACAAGCCGGTACTAAAAATATCCATGAGTTATACAATACTGATGGGAAGACACGTATGGATATGAGGAACGGTTGTTCTAAGCTAATATTGGTGGAAAAAGTGGAAGATGCAAAGTTCATGGTAGAGGATATAGTCAGAACTTGACTTGACAATAGCCTTAACTCCCACAAGAATCATTCCGGGAGAAATTTTTCAAATTCTTCTTCTAATTCGCGCTTGTCATCTTGTTATAGATGTGGTTTTACCAAGCACATGCACAAACAAAGTTGTGCACCCAAGGATATTCAAATTGCCTACAAAATGTACTCACCATACTTGGTACATGAGACTAACTTCATTTTAAGAGTATGAGATGGAAGATTGTAGTAAAGCCAATCTTATAATAGCAGATAAGACAAAAGCAAGTCTGGAGAATGTGATTTTTTTTTAAGTAGTCTATCTATTAGGCTCAAGTTTTTTGCTATGTAATCAAGTTTAGCTCTATTTTTGACTTGATTTTAGTCATGATTTGTTTTTGACTTGGTTTAGTCATGGTTTGAGACTTTGTTTTAAGTCATAATTTTTGGAATAAGACAACTATGATGTAATTTTTAAAGTTGGAGAGTAATGAAATTTTCTCTATTTTTTTGGTATATGAAAGTATTGAGAATGTTATTTTTATACCAATTCATTATATGGTTCAATGTTTACATTAACATATGACATAATGACACAATGATACGGTAAAATGAGACACGAAAAAGAAGATGTCTTGATCTCAGAAAATTCTTCAACCCATTGAGATTCTTCTTGATCCGTCTAATGCTCCATTCTGAATCAGTTTTTGCACTTTTCGACTCGTCGAGGATTTCCTCGACCCGTCGATTGCTTTCTTCTATCTCGGTTTATGTCCCATTTCGACCCGTCAAGAAATTATTCAACTAGTCGAGGATAGATATGGAAAAATCGAAATCGATTTTGGATTTCTCTTCGACCCGTCGACACATTAGTTCGACCCGTCGAATGTATGCCTCTGGACAAACTTTTGACCCGCTGAAAAACTACATTGACCCATTGAAAGGACCTGACCCCGATTTAGTTTTCTAAACCAAAATCAGACCCCTTCTGAAAACATGAACTTTCAAAAATCATAAAAATTTTGGCAGAGTTACTCTATATCTCGTAGTTACCATTAACCTGCAGCAGAAAATACACTTCATCTTATGCCAAAAAATTCAAACCGTGGGCACCAATCCCATCCGGATTTCTCAAAAACATATCATAACGTAAAACAATACACAAAACGGTAGCTTTACAGAAATCCGGAAAAATCATGTGAAAATATAAACACAATAGTATTCAGAGAGACCTCTAGTATATACATATATACACAACAGTAGGCGAAACTAGAAACCTACTGAGAAAAAGGAAAAGTGGCTCGAACACTAAACCTCCAACCTCGACGTGCGACACCTGAATCCAAACTGCAAACTGGGCATTGAAAACAAAGAGCCCATGGAAAGACATATAAACCGTTAGAGTGAGTTGACGAAAATAAATGTCTTTCACCGAATAAATATATATGTTTATAAAACATATGCGAGTCTAGATGCATAAAAATCATATGGTACACGAGGGAGACTTTAACTCCTCACGCATACAGAGCATGTATTGGAAATCCCGCGGAGTCACTCATGGACACATCCGTGCTAATACAGCCTGATTCACGGGATCCCTGATCCTCACGTGATTCCAGCCAGAAAGGACCTCGGGTCAGGGTATCTACTCCCCCCCCCCCCCCCCCCCGCGATAAACATCATCAGGGATCAGCCGAGATGCTAAGTGTATCGATACAACTACTACTGAGACTGTACTCTGTGTAAACCAAATCATAAAGGTTTCCATGCAAATGCACAAAGCATAATGTAAAATCATACTCGTAATGCATAATTATAAAAACATATTCGTAATTGCATAATCATAAACATATGCTCATATAATTCATAGTCATAACTGCATGCTCATGCTTGTAAAACGTATATAAAAGACTTGCAATCAATAGCGAAAAGAAATGTCCACTCACAGACAAGCACAACGCAAAAACGCGTTAATCCCGTGATCCGGCGGAAGATCCTTCACGAAGCGTACGATCCCGATCTCCTGAATAATCACAAATACCATTGATCAAAATCACAATTCAAAACTCTGAACCACACCTCGGCCACCAACCATTTCCGGAAACATATAACTCGAATAACAACGAAATCGTCGAAAATCCCATAAATACTCTACTTATCCCTCGACACAAAATCCACCACCCAAATCAACTCAATAACCTCAAGACTACACTCGGGACGCGGTTACGAGCAAAACGGTATAAAACTTCCAAAAAATCCCAAAAAGTCAACCTCGCCGGAGCTCCGCTGGCGACGGCGTCAACGGTGGCCAAATCTGGTGAAAATTTTCAGATCACATCTACTCCTGAAGCCCGACAACTTTTCTTTCTACACCAACCTCCAATTCGAAACACACCGGCCGGAATCAAGCTCGAAAATTCAAACGTCCATTAATTCTGGTGACCTATTCCAGTGAGCTTCAAACGGACTCCAATTCCAAAATTCTTTCACCCAAAAGCATATATGGGTTGAGGGGAGCAAAACCCCCAACCCCATCGACCCCAAAAGTGGCCGGAGTAACCCACCCGATTCCGGCAAAAATCCTAAACTTTCCCGAATTGGTTCTCCCTCAAAACTCAACCAAATCAACTCAATCCAAGTTCAAAACAATAGGAAATCACGAGAGGAAGCTAACCATACCAAGCTTGTGGTCTGAAGTGGCCGGAATCAAAAAGTCGATCAGTGGTCAACGGCGGTGCCAAAATCCTTCGGTCAAACTTGGTCAACGGTCCAAATTTGGTCAACTCGGCCCAAATGTGACTTTTCGACAACTTTACGACTATTTCGATATTTATACTCGCGACTAAAACGATCAACGGTCGAAAACGGATCGAATCCAAACGGATAAACACGATTAAATCCAACGGTCGGAAATATTCATAACATATTCATCGAACATGGCAAGATTGAGTGTTATACGCGCCTAAAAGGCTATTCGAACCTTACTCAGATTTGAAAATATTTGTGCCAATCGTTTTTACTTGGAGTAATATTGTAAGAATGGTACCGAGTTTTGTGTCCAATCTCCGTAGAATGCTGCCAACGGAGCAATTTTGAGAGGTTTATGACAATTTATAGTGTTTCTAACTTACTACAGTTGAGATAATTGAATTCCATGTTGTCACTTATATTACGATGTGTGACTTGGCCTCATATGAGCTTTTGCATCATGATGATCAAGATAATGAGAAATTCTCATAGTCATCGGTTCTTCAGAACGAAGAAGCATGTGGGAATACTTAAATTCATTAGTTTAGATGGGGAGGAAAAGACTACTCCTCTCATTCCTGGCTCGGTCTCTAAGACGAGTGCAGCACAATCCCGGCAAACTACCGTTGTGGCATCGTGCGTTATCCCACCGGATGTCCTTATGACAAAATCCAACGCACATTGCTCATTTTGCAAAGCTTGTTTATGTCTATAATGTTGTTTACATGCATGACAGATTTGTTGTAGACACAACTTCTATTCCTTCCCCGATTTTATGAATATATTTCTGGATCAATCAAATTGATATGCGAACTATTTATATATGGGTTTGATTGTTGCATCGACGCATACATCACATGTCTTTGTCCACATGGTACGCTGCATTTGCAAAACTCCTAATACATATTATTAAGCTTCGGGATCACCGCCCGAACAACCCAATTAGGCCAATTAGATTGGATAATACAGGAGAATTTACATTAAAATAATTTGTTGATTATTGCATATCAATTAGAAATGAAGTTGAACAAACCATCATTCATGTTCATTCATAGAACAGTTTAGAAGAGGCACAAATCAAGTAGTTTCAGCTTGTGGTCAGAGCAATGGTTATGCATACTAATTTTTCGGTATTTGCTAGGGGATATGCAATATTACATGCAACTATGCTTATTCACTTGATACTCATAAACTGCCAACCATTTAATGCATACCAGTTGGTAACTGGATATGAGCCTGATATCTCACACCTACGCATCTCTGGTTGTATGATACATGTGCCTACTACTCTGCTACTGCATACAAAAATGGGTCATCAATGACAATTATGCACTACTGTTGGTTATGATTCTCTACCGATTGTCCGCTATTAAGAATCTTTGACAGGAGATCTCTTTACTAGTAGTTTTTGCAGAATGTCACTTTGATGAGATATACTTCCCGTCATTATGGGAGATAGGAATGGTTCCATTCTGGTTAAATGTCAAAAATTGACGTGGTATGTCCCTACTATGTCTCATAATGATCCCTACATATCTCAATGTGAGATTAAAGTGCAATATCTTTAGAAAGTATCAGATTTGATGCCTAACTTCTTTACTGATATCATGTGAGTGACGAGATCGGTTATATATGCTGCAAATCATGAAAGGTTGAAAGTCCCTATCATTAGGAAACTTAACGCAACACCCAAGTAAGTTAGTATTTCTCCTACCCATAGTGGAGGTGTAGTGCCTGTCAAAATCCACTGATGGGTTGCCGGTGAAAAGGCAAGTCAATAAGGCACAACCGTTTATCATCAACACATGAAATTGTTTTTGAGTATAAATGTGTCTAAAAGTTGACATTGACAAACACTAGGGGATGCCTCAGAGTCAATGACGATGTCAGTAAACAAAGAAATCTCACCAAGTTAAACAAATGCTAGCGGTAATATGGATGGTACATCCAGGTTCATTGATGATGCATTTACTTATTCCGTTGGTCATTTACTTATTGCTCTATTATGAATTGTCAACGGTTAATGTAGAGAAAATTAACCGATATGGAAAGTTACAATCTAGGCTGAACTAGACTCTCTTACAAATGACAAGTTTTCGGTTTGGTAGTGCTATGAGCACCGGATGGTAAGTCGGTTAGACACAAATGAGTCTTTGTTAGAAAACGTATTGAGAAGAATGAAGTCATGCGGTATAAAGCTAGACTTGTGGTGCAAAGATGTTCTCAATGTCTTAGTATTGATTATGAGGAGTTGTATTCTCTGGTCATAGACATCATCACTTTCCGCTAATTTATCAGTTTGGTAGTGTCCAAAAAAATTGAATATGTAGCTTATAGATATGGTTAGAGTATTGTAACGACCCGAATCAGAATTGTTATATTAATCGGCTTGGTTTGCACATTTCACGAATAGTCGCAGTTAGTCGTAATTAATCAGTTAAGCGGCCTTGTTCACGACTTAATTATCGGACACAAATTTGGTTTGAGTTATTTCGCGAAAATTGTAGAGGATGTGATTTCGAGTTCGTAGGAGGTTTCCGAGGATTTTTCGGAGAATCGGGGAATATAAAATGAATATTTGAAATTATCGTCAAGTTAGTCGTACTTATCCATTTGAGTTTGAGTTATCCGAATCGTATAAATAACGGAATAGAGTCGGTTCGCGACGTATAAATAACGGAAGAGTTGTAAAGTTATCGAAAAGTTGAAATTGGGCAATTTGACCAGAGTTTACTGAGCCAGGAACCGAGTTGACCGGCCGTGGACTTTCGAGGAGTTTTAAATCGGCCGTGGGAAAGTTGAAAGGTTTGGAGTATCCAGAGAAGTTTTCCGGCGATTTCGGGCCGTGGAATTTCGAGGAGTTTTTGGGTTTGTTGCCGGCCGATTTGGGTAATGGTGTAGAAGGAAAAGACGTTGGGCTTGAGGAGAGGAAAGTTTTGGGGTCTTGGTCGCCGGAAAATTTTACCGTTGACGCCGCTCCATCGCTGGCGGTAGCAGTCAACGGCGGAGCTTCGGCGAGGAGTTGACTTTTTGGATTTTGGGGAGTTTTATACCGTTTTGCTCGTAATTGCGCCCCGGTCGAAGTCTTGAGGTTTTTGAGTTGTTTTGAGTACTCGATTTTGGGACGAGGGTTTATTGAGTATATTTTGAGAATTTTGTTATCCTTGTCGATATTCTGAACAATACGTCTTTCGAGAACGCGGGGTTCTCGGCGTATTAGCTCCGTATGTTATGTTTCAATATATATTAATTGTATTCCTGTTATTCAGGTGATCGAGATCGAGTGTTTGGAGAAGGATCTTCCGCCGGACCTCAGAGTTAGCCGCGTAGAGTGAGTGGACATTTCATTTTCACAGTTGGATTTGCGAGTCTAGATTTATACATTTTATGAGTATACATTTACGATTATGCATATACATTATTGATTATGCGTTTACGTTATGTATTTATGATTATGCACTTTACGATTATGCATGTGCATGGAAAGGATTTATGATTTGGTTTACACAGAGTACAGTCTCGGATATAGAGGTATGCATCAATGCTTTAGCTTCTCGGCTGATCCCCGAGATGCTCCGGGGGGGGAAGATATCTTGACCCAAGGTCTTTCAAACTTATGTTAATCACGTGTGGGTCTAGGATCCCGTGATTAGACTATACTATGTAGATGAGTCCATAAGTGACCCCGTAGGATTTTACGTGCATATTTATTGATCAGGGAAAATGTATCTGGTCGGGATTTTCATATGCATTGACTCGCATTATGCTTTTATGAGCATTTATTTGGAAAAGACATATTATTATTTTCGTCCACTCACTCTAACGATTTCATCTGTGTGACAACTCGAACCGGAAATTGTATGTTAATCGGCTTGATTTGCGAGTTTCGCGATTAGTCGCAGTTTTGTCGTAATTGGTCGATTTGGCGGTCTTATTTGCGACTAAATTATCGGGCGAGACTTTGATATGGGTTCCTTCGCAAAAGTTGTACAGGATTTAATTTCGAGCTCATACGAATTTTTGGGGAATGTTTCAGATAAGCGAGCAGTGTTAATCGAGTTTTGAAATTGGTTAGTGAAATAGTCGAAAATGTTAATTTAATCGTGATCGTCCGATCTTGATCAGATTGAACCGTAGTCGTTGATTTTGAGCTGTATATGTACGGTATAATTGTGCGGTATAAATACGTGATATTTCGGGAAGTTTCCATTTTGGGAAACCTGGGTCGTTAACCGAGTTGACCACGGGTTGTTTTGACCCGTTTTGGGCCGAGACATTGTTGCCGCCGATGTGCCATTTTCTGGCCACGGTTGGCCGTGGTGTGACGACCCGAACCAGAATCAGATATGTGTTTGGCACGATTCTCGAGATTTGGTTATAGTCGCAGTTTTACGACATTGTGTGGTTTGTCAATTCGATTCGCGACTATGTTTTTAGTCGAGAATTTGAGTTGGGTGTCTTCACGGAAATTGTAGAGTACGTGATTTCGAGCTCGTGGGCGGTTCTGAAAGATTTTTCCGATAACCGAGGAATATTTTATGATTATTTGAAGTTTCGGGTTCCGACGAGTTTATCCGATTGTTTCGAGCTTATCCGAATCACATCGTATATTCATTCCGGACCGTTGATCGACCCGAGGGACGAGTATAAATATCGAAAGGTCGAAAAATAGTCGAGAAATAGTCGCAAAAACATGAATTTGCATTGACTTGTGTTGACTTTCCCGTTTTGGAAAGTTTGACTGGTTGACCGTGGGAGGAGAGTTTCCGTTTCGGTCTTGTACTTCCGGCGACCGGATTTCGGCCACCATCGGCCACGGGACAGGTACAGATCGATTCCCCTTGTGATTTTGAGCTTGATGGTAATTGGTTTAAGTTGAATTGATGTCGTTTGGGTGGAACCCGAAGTCGGTAATTTCGCCGGATTTCGCCGGAGTTGGGAGGTGGTGCTCCGGCGAGATTTGAGAGGGGATTTTTTGGGGGTTTTGTTCCCCACACCTTGGGGAAGCTCACGGGGTGACTAGTTTTGGAAGAGAGGAGGTTTTGGGGCGAACCCGAGTAGGGCTCCGATTTTGGAATTTCGATCGGGTTTCGTGAATTTGAGGTAGTTCTGCTTTGAATTGGTCTTAGTGTTAGAAGAGAATGAGGTTCGCATGGTTGAGGGGATGAAAACTGGAGTTTCCCGCCGTGTGATTCCACCATTGACGGCGCGCCGGCGGCGGCGGCGGCGGTTAACGGCGGAGAAAAAGTCAACTTTTCAGATTTCGATAATTTTAATGTCGTTTTTCTCGTAATCACGCCCCGGTTATCGTACGGAGGTTTTTTGGTCGATTTAGTTAGCCGATTGTCAGTCGAGATTTCGAGTGGGGATTTCGGGATTACCGTTATACATTTTGTACTGCATTTCGTATTTCCGGGAACGGTTGGTTTCCGTGCATCAGTACAGTGTTGTGGATTACGATATTGATCAGTTATGTTTATATAAATTCAGGAGATCGAGATCGAGATCTGGATCGTGATCGTGCTTCAGGCGAGGGAACTTCCGCCGGACCACGAATTTAGCGCGAGTTTTCGCTAGCTGATCTGTGAGTGGACAAGTTTATGTTTTCACTGTTGATTTGCGAGTTCGTGGATTTTATGATTTCCGTATTTAATTATTACGTTGTTGTGATATATGTTGTTTCCGGAGGTATTGTTATAAGTGTTTATTTGTGATGGCATTTAATACATCGATGTACCAGAGTTGAGAGATTCCTCTGGGCGGGGTTGAGTGGTCCCCTGCGTGCCGCCAGGGTTGAGTGGTCCCCTGGCCTATCACCGTCAGGTTTGAGCGATTCACCTGACGTCGGGTTTGAGAGGTCGCCCGACAACCTCCGTGTATATATATTTATATGTGTTATGTTTCTTCCGAACTCGCACTGTTTTATATGAGAATGTGTATAACTGGTGAAAGGCATATGATTATTTTCGTCCACTCACTCTAACGTTTTTATTTGCCTTTCCCCTGGGCTTTTCGGTTTCCGTGCCCAGTTTGCAGTTCAGATTCCACTGTTTCACGTCGCGGTTTGGAGGCTAGGGATCAGAGCTATCTGTGTTTTCCAGTAGGTTCTTGTTTCGCCTACTGATGTATATATTGTATATGTTTTACTTTAGAGGTCGCTCTGATACGTTCTGATACTTGTTATGCGGATTTTCACGAATATATTATATATGATACAGTACTATTTACTGTTTATGATTCATATATTGATGTTGAGAAATCCGGATGGGATTGGTGCCCACAGTTTGCTTTTTGTGGCATAGGACGAAGTGTAAATTTCTGGGTGCAGTTTATGGTAATTCTACGCTAGTAACGAAACTCTGCCCAAATTTCGAAAAGTTTTTGTTGGTTCTTATTTTCGAAGGGTTTGATTCCGGTTTAGGTAACTGAATCGGGATTGGGTCCTTTCACGTGGTGTCTTCATGAAACTTGTTGGGCTCGTGCTCCTCTTTGATTTGATCGTTGGATCATTCATTTTGGTTGCCAGATGAAGAAGATACGACAATTTGAAATTGGAGTTTTTTCGGCCGAAATCGCCAGCGACGGAGGTGGCCGAGTTGGTGGTCGAGCCTATTGGGGTTTTGTTGCCCTTGGGGAGAGGAAGCTTTTAGAAGTGGTCTTGCACCTTGCCGTGGCCGGTGGTGGCAGATCAGAGGTGGAGAATTTTGGCGAAGGTTTTTGACTTCAAGGTGAGTTTTGGGTGTTTTCCGGTCAAAATTGGGCTTAGCATTGAACTACAAAGTTGTTGGAAATTACGAAATCTTCAAATCCATGTATTGGTTGCAGTTTTTTGGGCCGATGAGTTTTCCGGCGGCCGGCTGCAGCGGCGGCGGTCCCACCATCCGTTGTGCGCGGCGGAGTTCCGACCGAGGTGGTTTTCCACAAGTTTTATGTTATTTTGCTCAAAATCGCGCACTGATCGCAGTTGTGAGGTTTATAGTTTGAATTGAGCATCAGAATTTGTGGCAAGATTTTATAATGTGTTTATTGTGATTTCGGTTTTTCCTATCGAGATATTAGTTTGTGTTTTCCAGGAATGCTTGGTTCTCGCCACATGTTTCAGTTATTCAGGAGAATTTTGGCCGTGTTATCGATATAACTCTCTCTCTCTCTCTCTCTCTCTCTCTCTCTCTCTCTCTCTCTCTCTCTCTCTCTCTCTCTCTCTCTCTCTCTCTAATTTAGTAGGAGTGGAAGATGTGTCCCACCTCCGCTTGTGATCTCACCACTGACACCTCTCGTTCTCGTGCTGCCTTCGCGCTAGTCCTCGCTGTCGCTGGCCTTCAGCAGCAACATGTTGTCCTCACGCCATCAGCCTATCCTATTCCTAGTCATCACGGCTTCTGCCGCTTTTCTCTCGCCACCTCTAACTGTCACTATCCTTAAGCAGCAGCAGCGTCACACCATCCTCTGACCGTTGCAACAGCATCGCACCATCCTATGACCGTTGCAACATTGCCGCACTTCGAGATCAGCGTTAGTTCGGCTAGCCGCATGGGCTCGACCATAAGTCGCCTCAAGCACCGCACCTTTGACTCTCGCCGGTGCACTCTTGCTCGGCCTCGCCATAGCTTATCGCAGCCTGTTACCACTTGAAACATCAGCGACTTTGCTAGTGTCGAGCTCCACCACCAAATCCGTGAAACATCGCCGCCCATCATCCTCGACAAATTGTCATCAGTCAAGCTTTGAATATCGCCGCATCAACACATTAGCAAAAGTCGGAATATGTTTTGTTTGAATTTTACTATTTTGGATTTTTGTCTCGATAGCATAGCAAGTAGCAACAACACATGTTTGGTTTATTTTTCTAATACTTTTGGTTTTTTTTTATTTGTGTGGGTTTTCAATTGGAAGCATATACGGCCATTATTGATTAAAAATGCAATAGCTGTTTTGTTTTTGAGTCGATGTGAAGTAATTGCTACTGCATCAATAATTTTTAGACCCCTTTGTTTTTGTGACTGCTATTGTATTTCATTTTAAAAAGTTGTTTACGATTTTTTTCAAAGGTGTATTTTAATGTTATTGAATTTTTCAAAAGTGACTAATTGATATGTTTCACATGTACTTGTTACTGATTTTTTTTCTAGACTATTACTTGAACTTACTTTTTGAGACTGCTATTGCATGTTTTGGGACTACTACTGCTTTTTTTTAGACTATTATTACTCTTTTTTGTGACTGTTACTAGATTTTTACACTGTTACTTCATTTTTTAGACTACTGCTGCATTTTTTGAAACTGCTTCTACATTTTTCTAGTATTAATGCGTTTTGA
Source organism: Geum urbanum (assembly GCA_946800695.1). Lineage (NCBI taxonomy): Eukaryota > Viridiplantae > Streptophyta > Magnoliopsida > Rosales > Rosaceae > Geum > Geum urbanum. The sequence continues at coordinate 29,932,625 of OX327009.1, forward strand.
CGAATATGCTATTGTTACTGTGTTTTCACTAGTGCTACATTGAAATGGTGACTTTCGATCTTATTGTTAATGTTAATGGTTTTTGACGAATATGTTTTTCGAAGCTTTATTCAAATGGTGATTTTCGATCTTAATATTGTGTTTCTTGAGCTCGCTGCCACTAAAACTTGTTTTTCAAAACCGTTACTACATTTTGAAGTTGCTATTATTGTGTTTTTTTAGTGTTTTAAAAGCTACTATTGTTGTGTTTTTTCAAAACTTGTTTTTGAAATTGCTAGTATTTTTTTTTCAAGATTGATATTGTTATTGTATTTTTTTTTAGTGTTAATGATGTTTTTAGAATATTTGATTCGAACATGTTGTAATTATTTTGAAACTGCTACTAAAATATTTTTGAAGTTGCTATTGAATTACTTTTGAAGTCACTACTGAATTTGTATTAAATTATTATTATATTTGTATAGAAAGTCCTATCAAATTTATATTGAAACATTTATCATTGAAGTTGTATCCGACCTTCTAGTTTATCGGAACTTTTACTAAGTTTTGTATCAAAAGTTCTACTAAATTCAAACTAGTAAAGTGAGTTCTTCAAATAAAAAATATGAAAAAAAAATTTAGAAGCAAAAAAAAAGGTGAACAGGCTGCTACCGAAAAAATTAATTATTTTGAAAAAAAAATTGAACCAAAATGAATAACAAAAAGGATTATTTGTTTTTAAACAACCTAGGGGCATATCAATAAAATATGCATTGACACGTTTCAACGTCACATTAAGATGTCCTTAATTATTAGATATTGTCATTTCACTACCAGAAAAACGCACTTGGGCGACGATGCAATTTCGTCGCCTAGGAAGCCTTTTCGTCGCCTAAGTACTTATACGACAAAAATTTCGTCGACTAAGTGTTGTAGTGTAAAAATTTAGACGACGAAACAAAAAATTTCATTGCCTAAGTCACATTTTAGTCGACGAAATGTATTTCGTCGTCTAAGTTTCTACAAGACGAAATATTATTGCAAAAGACGACGAAATTTTTCGTCGTGTACAATAACTTGGACGACAAAATATTTCTCGTCGTCTAAATTAGAACATTTAGATGACGAAAGAGTTTCGTCGTCCTTGTGAATTACCCTAGACGATGAATACTCATATTTCGTCATCTAACAGGTTCCATTCGTGACGACGAACGTTTTCCCATCGTCTGAAAGTTCTTGCTAGACGATGAAATATTACCATTTTTTCATCTAACATGTCCGCTTAGACGATAAAATATTAGCATTTCGTCATCTAACAGTCCACTTAGACGACAAAATATTGAATATTTCGTCATCTAATTTGTAATTTTTTTTAAAATTTAATAATTATTTCAGAAATATAATTTGAATTAAAAATTAAGTAATAAATTAAGAAAATACTCATTGAATATATTAAACAATTTGTACATAAAAGTTGTATTATTCAGATCAAAATATAAACGTAACTACATACGAAACTAAACAGAAATATCGACATATGCAGGAGTTTGGACCCTGTTAATTCCCCCAGTGCTCAGATCGTCATCATTGTGTTCAGAATCCCGAGGCATCAAAATCGGATGACAAACGGAATCAGGATCCATGCCTAGCCTAATATTGAGGAATTCGAGTATATGATTCATTTGAGTCTGTAACGTATCAGTCCGAGTCGGGCCACTTGAGCCTCCTCCCGCGCCGCTCGAGTCTCTTCTTCTGTCGCTCAGACCTGTTCCTCGGAAGCCACCGCACTCAAATGCCTACTCGACGAAACTGAAGGCGGGCTCAAATCTCGTTTGACTGCCTGTCCAAGGCCACGATCCTCCTTCCCAGGTTGGCGGCCAAAAACTGTATCTGCAATATGGATCTAAGTCTCCTTCAATAGAGGAGGCAGCTCTTCGGAAATCATCTCTGGGTTCTGCAAATGTGCGCGCGTCAATTCTTCCTCGGCCAAATTGTATCAACCTCTCTTGAAATAAATAATGTGAATATAAATGTTGATTTCTAAAGAAAATTTGACATAGTTTCCCCTAAAAATGGAGGAAACCAAAAACCTGCTTGAAAGAAAACACTTTGAATAACCAATTCCAAAATAACAAACCGTGGGCACCATTTCTCATCCGAATTCTCAAGTTTAAAATAATGTTTAATTTAGACAATTAAACCAAATTCCAATAACATAACCTAATAAATGTCCTAATCATTAATCAATTTTCCTCAAACCAACCGTAAGATTAAACTCAATCAATTTCAGAAAATGGGGGATTACTTACGCCACCTTCACTTGCGATATCGGTTTGCCCGGGCCTGACGCAAGAAAACAATGCTTCGAACCTGCATCTATGTGAGCCTTTGCAATGTTGATCATCCTTTTGGACCCCGACTTATGGTGCATCGTCTTCTTCTCACGATTAGCAGTGTTGGCCACTGACCTTCTATGTTTCACAACAAAGGAAATTAAATAATAAATAAATGTTAAAAGTAAGAAATGATTCATTTTCATTACATTAAACAAAAGGAAGACAAACCTTAAACTTATCGAACTCAAAATGCCCGACCAACCAGTCCCACTCGTCTTCCCTTTCCGTCTGCAACTCTGTGGGACACTCGAGCCGTCGTGTTCCTTGTAGTACTTGTGCAAGTCACGCTTCCAATCCTTGTAAATGTTGGTAACTGTCTTCTCTACGTATTCCCAAATCTCCGGTTTGGCTTCATAATCATAATGTACCTAGGAAAAAAAATCATATACCCTATGACCCTATCCTTTGTAATTAATTATGAAATAAAATAAAATAAAACAAACCCTATTACCGAGAGTTCGCGGTACACCCTAAACTTGTCATTTTAGGACAGCTCGTTCTAAGAATGGGTCTTCATACGTATGTTGTTTTGTATGATAGATCTGATGTTATGCAAGCATAAACTGCTCAGCTCCAACGTCGGAGGGACTCTGGTGAACTCGTCGAACGACACCTCGATTTTCATTTCCATTGACTTTACTATCTTCTCAACTTTGGCTCTCTTCACAAGTCTCCGAATATGTTTGGGGGCAGGGTCTAAGGGGTCCCTCCTAATCACTTTGTGTCGGGCGCTATAGCAAACAGAATCGTCGACGGATTCTTCGGGACCTTGTGACGCCTCTGAAGCGAAAATATTTGGCTCGACTGTATAGACTGTAGCCACTTCATTGGGAGCATTCGGTATTGTTATGTGACCTATCAGGAGCCGCATGGGCTGCATAAGCCTTCTCTTATGTAGTACACATCTTCCTCCCGACAAGCATCTTAAGCTCTACGACATCAGAAATTAACAACATTTACTCAGCAAAACCTTATTCATCACAACACATCCATACCAAAAAATAAAAAAATTCATCTAATCTAGTACATATACAACTTAAGCCTCATCACATGCTCCTTATTAATTCATGCCTTATCCATTTTCATTCAACAAAGTACATAATTAAAGTATCCATCAACAACAATTCTACATAAACTTTATAATCAGAACATAATCACCATAATCTCTATAATGTCCATAATCGGAACACAATTCTACATAATCTCCATAATCAGCAACAATTTTACATAATCTCTCCATCAACAACAAGTCCACATAATCTCCATCAACAACAATACATACTCCTAAATTCATCAATCCACAATCCATAATCTCCATCAACAATCCAACAACTTCATTCAATCCAACAAATTCATTCAAAAAATTAATACAACTAATTTTACAGTATATATATATATACAGTAGAGACAGAGAGAGAGAGAATCAATAGAGAGAGAAATTAAGAACGGCGAATAGAAGAAATTTTCGACGTCGAGAAGTGGTTGTGGCGGTGGAGTAGGGCTGAGGTTGGTAGAGGTAGATTCCGACGAATTGTGGGTTGTCTTGTGGTGATGATGGTATCGGGGTGATGGAGAGAGAGGTGGGGTGGCACGTGAAGGTGGCGGTGGTTGAAGGAGAGCCGGCATCGGTATTGGGTTATGGCGGCCGGGGGTGGCGGTATAGCGAGAGAGAGAGAGAGAGAGAGAGAGAGAGAGAGAGAGAGAGAGAAATTGAATTGGGGACGAATTGAGGGATTGATTTCTGAATCGATAAAATCGATCTTAATGAACTCGTCCTCTAAGTGAGCCTATTTCGTCACTTAAGTGGTTTTAAAATATCCCTAAAAAATTTGGTCTTAGACGACAAAAAAAAATTATTTCGTCGTCTAAGAATGAATTTTTTAGACTTAGGCGACGAAAATATAGGATTTCATCGCCTAAGAGAATTTTTTTTAAAAAAAATTGGATTATAACTTAAAAATTAATTTTTACCTGCTTAAGAATGTTCATAAATTAACCATCAGATGTAACCCTTACATTCATATAATGTTGTAGAAAACCCATTTCGGATTTGTTTAGGATCCGATCTATTTAGTGTGTGATTATCAATAAATAGTTAAAAGACGGAAACAATCGAAAAATATAATTCTTAAACCATTCCTAAGTGCTGACGTGGAAACTGTTTTGATCAACTAGATAGAAATTAATTAAAACTCTGAACAAAATTGGATAGGAGAGTAAAAATTTGTTGTACGTCTAATAAGGTTGTATAACTTAAGTGTTCACATGTCTGTATCACTCCACATCCATATTCACGAATATTGAATTTGAACAAAATAACCGTTAGATATATTTATAACGACATAGTATGTAATTTTTATTCAATACGAAGTTCAATAACGGTTTGATCAGCTTAGTTAAACATAAAACCAAAATTTCAACGAAAAGAAAACGTTGATATATGAATCTTCAAAACTTCGATTTTTGAACCGTCAACACCCACAGTCCAAGAATCATTTACTCTATATTCTCGACAAATATAATCTGTAATCTAATATGATACATATGATTGTATTCTTAGAGGTTAGATTGTGAAACTCTACTTAGACGACGAAAGTGGTTGAAGTACTACTCTTGCCATCTAAGACTTTTAGGGATTAGGGGAAAGAGTTTAGGGTTTGTATATGTACTTAGATGACAAAACGAATATATGTTCATTGTCTAAGTAGGTCTTAGACGATGAAACAATGTTCGTCGTCTAAGTAGTTCTTAGACAACGAAAATTAGTTCATTTCGTCGTCTAAGTTCACCTTAGACAACGAAATTCTATGATTTCGTCGTCTAAGATTCCTCTTTACCAAAAAAGTATATTGCATTTGTTTATTCTACAGTCATTCATGCTTAAGACATAATAAGTATTACAAACACTCTAAATAAACCTCTATTAATTAGTGCCTTATAATTCAAATTTGTGCGCGTACGTACAAATAAAGTTCGAATTTGATCGAATTATCTCCATCTATCAATTATTTATAATTAAGTACTACATATAATTATATATCAATCACTTCTATCATCATAATCCTCATCGTTTGAATCATCTTCTTCACTCTCAGTTGAATGATCCTCATCGTATAATCCTCATTGTCTTAATCGTATACGACGTTGTCATCGTCATCCTCCAGAAAGGCATTCTTTTCTAGGTCATCGATCTCATTTTGAGAAAGATCCATGGCATGATCAGGCATGGGTAAGTGTTCATTAGACCGAATCAGTTCCCTTATGTTGGGGTTCATAGAATTATTAGGCTCTTGATATGCATTATCATTATGCGCTTTATTGTCAATCGCCAGCGTCCCTTCAAGTATTGTGACACTCCATATTCCTCGGTGAGACATATGGTTAACTATTTTCTAACCTTCACCTGCTTTCGGATCATTCATATAAAATACTTTCCTAACTAAGGTGGCAAGAGCGAATAGTTCATCCTCATACCAGCTTGAGTTTGTATCAACTAATAAAAGGCCCAGATCTTCCTTCATATGTTTGAACAATTTACACTTGAATAGAAAAATGTTGATATCATTCCCATAAAGTAGCTAAATGAAATTAACATTAACCCTGTCATATACATCAGCGTCTTCCCCAAGCGATCCCACTGCTTTGTGTTCTTCTTCCTTCATCTCTGTCCAATGAATGAAACTTTACACTATTGACAAAACATTTGAAATAAATATAGTGTTGGACCGGCTTATGGGCCAATAAGTGTTTTTCCCATGACCATCAGCCCTCGTGGTTACCAGATTTTTCTAGATCGATCATCTGCAAAATTGTGAAGAAGATATATGAATGTGTATTTAATTTCTACCGAAAATTTGACATAGTTTCCCCTCACTACAAGAAAACTGCACCTAGACCACGGACCATTTCCGTCGTCTAGGTGACGTTTTCCGTCGTCTAAGTACTTGGACGACGGAATCTCCGTCGTCCAAGGTCCGTGCTCCAAGTGCTGTCGTCCAAGCACCTGGACGACGGAGAATTAGTTCTCCGTCGTCCAAGTTAACTTGGACCGCGGACATTATCCGTGGCCCATGTATGCACCTGGACGACGGAAACGCTAATTCTCCGTCGTCCAGGTGACAACATGGGCCACGGACATTGCTCGTTTCTCCGTGGCCCACGTGTTCACCTGGACGACGGAGAATTAGCGTTTCCGTCGTCCAGGTGCATACATGGGCCATGGATAATGCTAGCTTCTCCGTGGCCCAGGTGTTCACCTGGACGACGGAGAACTGATCTTCCGTCGTCCAGGTGAACACGTGGGCCACGGAGAATGGCAGGGTTTAGGGTTTAGGGGTTAGGGGTTAGGGGTTAGGGGTTTAGGGTTAGGTTTAGGGTTTTTCACCTGGACGACGGAAGACATAATCTTCGTCGTCCAAGTGACTATTTAATTTTTTTTTTAAAATAAATTGAAATTAAATATTATTAATTTAATTTATTATTAATTTAATTTAAATAATGAAAAATAGTCGAAAATAATTAATTAAACTAAATTTTTAATATTAATTAATGTATTAATTAAATAATGAATTAATTTGTACATACACATCCAAATTAAAAACCCACAAAAATTATAAAATATTATTCGGAACTCGGAAATAAAGAAACGCGATAATTAACTAGCTAGCTAATACACTGGAGGAGCAGATGCGCCGCCAGGTCCTCCGCCTCCAGCCGGGTCGTTGTCGTCGGGGTATGGGTTCGGAGGAGGTTGACATACTTCTCGATTTTGGTTCATGAGCGCGATGAGTTGGGCTATTTGTGCTTGTTGTTCGTCAAGTCTTTGCCGCATTGACTCATTCTCCTCTCGTGCCAGTCGAGCCTCTTGAATGGCTGCTTCGACGGCCGCTGCCTGACTCCTTCTACGCTGCCCCGAACCTCCCGTAGATGATGAGCCGGAGGTCGTCGACAAATCTCGTACCACCCTAGGCCCAAAGTGCCTAACCTCCTCGCCAGCTCTACGGCCGTAGACCTCATCCGCGATTGTAATTTGGCTCTCTAAGGATAGAGGAGGCAGGTCTTCCGGCGGCACATCTGGGAACGCAAGCTGAGTGTTAGCCAACTCTTCATGCGCACGCTCTATCACCCTTGCCTACAAAAGAATAATTAATTTATTATAATGAAATCATATTTAAATAATAATTACTATAATTAAAAGCACATAATTAATATATCACTTACGCCGCATTGACTCGCTTCATTATCGAGCCCTGGCGTCACGTACGCGCTTACGCTTGCATCAAGATAAGGGTGTTTGGAGCCCTTATCCTTGTGCTCCTTGGATATTTGAATGAACTGCTTGACGCCGGTAGTATGGTATTTCTCCTTCTTCCCCCGGTTGGCTTTGTTGACACCGGAGAATTTCTGTTACACAACATAATTAAATCATTAAAAAATGAATAACTACAATTTAAATAATTCAATTATCTTAATTGAAATAAAAAAAATAAATTAATACCTTAAATTGTTCATCGGCAAAGTGGTTACACAACCACTCCCACTCATCTTCTCTCTCCCCTTGCAGCTCTACTGGGGGAGGCACGGGACTGACATCTTGGAAGTACTTATGGAGCTTGTACTTCCAATCTTTGTAGATGGAGTTGGCGGTTTGGTTGATATGCCTCAACATAGCCGGTGTCGGATCCACGTCAAATTGTTCCTATCAAAAATAAATAGAAAATTATAATCGTATATATTATGAAATTTTAACTAATATTAACAATATTATATAATAACTAAATTGTACGTATTACGTACCGAAAGATCTTTGAAGACTTTCGCCTTCTCATGATCCGGCGCCTCCTTCCAAGTAGGGGCAGTGATACGAACCCGGTTACGGATGATTGACCATATCCCATGCGCCGAGAGACTTGCTAGCTGAGCTGTGGGAGGGCCACCGGTGAATTCGTCGTACGGCAAGTCGATCTTTTTACCGGTCGCCTTGCAAATACGCTCCGCTTTGCCCCCTTTAACGAGACCCCGAGTCCTTTTCGGTTCCGGGTCAGTGGGGGCCCTCCTTTGCCTACGGTTGGCGCTGTACATGATTGATTCGGCGGTCGAGGACGCCTGAGTACTTCCCGTTGAACCGGTACTGGGCGTCGGAGATTGGAAGGGGTCGACGTCATCACCGCTCGAGATGAATGGGGGAGCGGGAATTTCCCCAGAGGGCACTACGGACGGACCAGATGATCCGTCCAGATTGAGAGCGTCGTTGCCCTCCTGTTGAACCCAACCGACTTGGGCCGCCAACATTCGGAGCATGGCATCTTCTGCCTCCTGTTGGGATTTCTTCTTGCCGGATGTCGTCTTTGGCGGAGCCATTTAAACCTAAGAATACGGTGTTAAAATACCTACTTACCATAATAATTAGAACTTAAAAATTTACGCTAATTAATTAAGTACGTTTAAGATTTAAATAGAGTACACTAGCTTGGCATTTTCGGTCGTTCAATGGACGTGCGACCCGCGCGATAAAGTGTAAATTTTCAATTAATCAGCCTTGGTTAAATCGAAAAACATGGCCAGTTAGGGATAGAGATAACGCGAGAGGCAGGACTAATTTCGACAAAAATCTTTCTTAGTCCAAATCCTGTCACCAGTCATAACCCGTTTCTAGACACCATGTTCGACATTCGACCAATTTTTCGAAAATTTACACTCCCTCAAGTCCTTTGCAAACTCCGCCCTCAACCTCGTGTCCATAACTTCACTTAGGTTATGGTGTGCGGTGATGAAATCCACACATCACGAGGGGTTAAGGAGATAAGCAAGGAAAAGAGGCGCCATCTATTCCAAAGAGTGCGACTTAATAAACCAAGCCTATGTACTAAATTTAAATCGAACACATACTACTAATTAATTTACTAGAAAATAAACGTAAATATTAATTAATAATTTTTAATTAGATGCAATAATTTATATTTATATTTATTTATCATGCATTTAATAAAAAATTGAATCATTTAATAAATTATGAATAATAATTTATTCATTTAATAAATTTAATAATAAATTCATTTAATCATGCAACTAATAATAAATAATTACAATAATTACAATAATTATGATTTAATAAATTAATAACAATAATTAATCATTTATTAAATATTTAAACTAATTAATCAATTAAATTCTACTTCTAAATTATATTTAGAATTTAATTAATTCATTAAATGAAAATTATTTTAATAAGGGAAAAATATAAATTTACCGAATCGGAGTTTTCGGGAATATCGCCGGAGTTGAGTCGTCGGAGAGGAGGAACCACGGCGGAAAAAATGTCGTCGGAGCGTCGCCGGAGGAGGATCGCCGAAGGAGAGGAGAGTAGAGGAGAGGAGAGGAGGAGATGAAATGATGACAAAATGAGGGGGTTTGCAACTCTATTTATAGAGTTGCACTTAGACGACGGAGCACTATTCTCCGTCGTCTAAGTTCACTTGGACGACGGAAATAGTGTTTTCCGTCGTCTAGGTGGCGGTTTCAAAAAATTTCAAGCGGCGCCAATTAATCGGCGGGACATTTTGAACCGCCATGATTTTGGACTTAGACGACGGATAATGATATCTCCGTCGTCTAAGTGAAAATTCAAGCGGTCCCAAAAACGGAAGCGGTAAATTGAACCGCCATAAAAATTGGACTTGGACGACGGAGATGGTCAGTCTCCGTCGTCCAAGTGAAAATTACATGAAAAAAATAAACAAAAATAAATTTGAACCGCCATGGTTTTTGAACCTGGACGACGGAGATGGTTATTCTCCGTCGTTCAGGTGAACACCTGGACGACGGAAAATGGCCATCTCCGTCGTCCAGGTTCAAATTACGTAAAAAAAATTTTAAAAATAATTCGCTAGGAATTTAGCGATCTGTCATTCGAGTGAAATAGTCGTACAATATCGATGAACGCATCGTATATATGAACAGTTAAATTTGAACCGATGATTAATTTTACGTATTGAAACATGTTAAGTATCGACTAATCTTTACGACTTAAGTGTTCATGAGTAGACGCTCATTTGCAGCAGAGTATTAACGAAATTGAATTTGGACAAAACAACCGTTGGATATGTTCGTCGTAACATAATATATAATTGTCTTCAAAGGACCATAAAATAATAAGTTCGGGAAGGGTTTGATCGGCACAGTCAACCGCAAAACCGATAATTTCACAAACCGGAAACGTGGATACAAGGCATTTCGCAACTTCGATTTTTGAACCGTCGAAGCTCACACACCAAGAATTGTTTACTCTAATGTCTTGATGAAAAGACTTTGCATTGGAATAAGGTCTAGATGGTCGTTGTCTTAGAAAAAATTACGATATCTGCACCTGGACAACGGAAATGAGCGTTTCCGTCGTTCAGGTAATCACCTGGACGACGGATATGAAGTTATCCGTCGTCCAGGTTCTAACCTAGACGACGGAGAATGACGTTCTCTGTCGTCCAGGTGTATAGACCCTGAATTCAGGGGTTAGGGCCTTACTGTTTAGGGTTTAGGGTTTGTGAACTTGGACGACGGAAAATGACCATCTCCGTCGTCCTAGTGTGTACCTGGACGACGGAGAATGACCATTTCCGTCGTCCAAGTTCTAAACCCCGATTTCAGGGGTTAGGGCCTTAGGGTTTACGGTTTAGGTCGTCCCCGGTCATTTGTGTGTCCGTTCAATTATTCTGATTCAAAAATATAATTAAAAAATTGATCGATCGATCCGAACTACTAGATTTAGGATCAAGGATTTAGCTAGGGTTTTATATGAGATTGAGATTTGGCGACAACCTGCAATTAATTTCTCCGTTGTCCAGGATATATAATTCCGATTAATTTCTTACCGTAAACCGGCATCGATCATATATATATTACAATAATTACAGTAATTAATTACCAATTAATCTCCCTCGTCGTATGACCGTACTCTTCGTCATAATCATCATCGTCCTCATCCCCGTTAGACGACGGCTCATCCTCGTCATCGTACTCAACATCGTCCGACGAATAACCTGAGTCCTCGTCCGCATCCTCTTCCTGCTCGTCTTCTTCATCTACCTCATCGATAATGTCATCTTCAGTTAGATCTGTACAACCATCAGGCATGGGTAACCGTTCACCATCTTGAACCAGGTCCATTATATCGGAGCGGACCATAGAAATATTAGGCTCTTGATAGGCAGGAATGTCTCTTTCTGGTTCAGCAGCATCTTCAGTCGTCGCCGGTGTCCCTTCAATTGTCTCTGTATTCCATATTCCTCGGTGAGAGATATGGTTCACTATTTTCCACCCTTCACCGGCTTTCGGATCGTTGAGATAGAACACCTGCCGAACTAAGGTGGCGAGAGCGAAAGGCTCATCCTCATACCAGTGCGAGTTTGTATCGACTGATAATAGTCCCAGGTCTTCCTTTGTACGCTTGAACCATCTGCACTTGAATAGGAAAACGTTGACATCATTCCCGTAACATAGCTGAACCACATATACAATAGCCCCGTAATATAGATCATTGTCTTTCCCAACCACTACCCCACTGTTTTGTGTTCTTCTTCCTTCGTCTCGGGCCAATGAATGGAACTTTACACCGTTCACAAAACATCCGAGATAAATATAGTGTTTAACCGGCTTCCCTGCTAGCAAGTGCTTTGGCCATGACCACCACCCTCCGTGGTTATCAGATTTTTGCAGATCAATCATCTGCGAAAAAGGGCAAATTAATATAAGGGTTTACTTTCTACAAACATGAGTGATATGTATTTATAATTAATACCGAGACGTACGTACGTACCCATTGGAAGAAATAATCGGGAAACTTCTTCTTAACCATTTTCTCAATCCACGCCGAACTCTTGTTTTGATTTAACGCCTGAAGCCTCTCCCTGTATGACAACATGTACGGCTCAACTTCGTCACAGTCTCGCAACACTACCCAATGTGCCTCAATAAGTTCTTCCCGTATTAACGATTCCTTTAATACTCCTCTAAACGGTCGGACGACATTTCTGACGACGGAAAGATTGATGCGGGCACTGCGATCGGAGGCAATGGGAGGGGGTGGATCTTTGAGGTACCTGTTGCAGTAAGTAACACACTCATGCATTAGGTATGTCTCTGCTATGGAGCCATCCGGGGCCGACCTGTTTTTGACGAATGACTTATACTGTCCAAGCTGTCTACAAAATCAAACGTACACATTACATAAGTACATATAGCTAGCTAGTATATATATAATCTCCAGTGGAACAAATTAATTAATTTGTTGTACGTACCTTTCTTGAGGATACATCCAAGTGTACTGGACCGGGACCAGAAATGAGCACCTGCTCGGGCAGGTGGATCATTAGGTGAATCATGATGTCAAAGAAAGCAGGGGGGGAAATCCTCTCTAGTTTGCAAATGATGTGCACAATTTGTTGTTGCAATTCCACCACATCTGACTTCTTTAATTCTCTGGCGCATAACCTCTGCCACCACCTGCACAATGCTACTATTGGTTCTACGACGTCCCGAGGCAAGTATGGTCGAATTACCACTGGACGTTGCAGCATAACGTGATAGTCATGTGTCTTTAGACCAACAAACTTGTGTTGCACCTCGTCCACTGCTCCAGTTATAGTAGCTGCATACGTAGCCGGATAACGAACGCCCTTAAACCAGTGAAATACAGAACGTCTAAGCGTCGGCTTCACTGTGTAAGGTGCATCTGGCATCTTGTTGTACACTCTTTTCCTATCCCTCCTCAACCACAAGGGACGACGTAGATTCATTGATTCCAAACCTTTGCGCGCTTTGGGAGTATCTTTAGTCTTGAACTTAATACCGAGAATTGTTCCCACCACGCTGTCGCACACATTCTTTTCTATGTGCATCGCGTCCAAGTTGTTCCTCAGCTTCAACTTCGACCAGTAAGGGAGTTCAAAGAATATACTCTTGTGATCCCAATAGCTCAGATCATGTGGAGGAATTGGATTGCATTTCTTTACATCCGCGTCATTGCTCAACACACCAAAGTCGAAATAGCTCAACCTCTCTAAAATCTCTTCGCCCGACCAACTACGGGGTTTAGGATTGTTCTCTACCGTACCGTCGAAATGAGCTTCATCCTGTCGCCACGGGTGGTCGTGAGGAAGCCATCTACGGTGACCCAAGTAACACACCTTCCCCGCGTGCCAACTAGAGTTCACGTCGTCCAAACATATAGGACATCCATTATATCCTTTTGTCCTGCAGGCTGCCAACATCCCATAAGCTGGAAAATCGCTGATCGTCCACATTACGGCAGCCCTCATCGTGAACGTCGTGTCAGTGAATTTGTCATAAGTTGGGACTCCATTTTCCCACAACAGTTTCAGCTCGTCGATCAAAGGTCTGAGGTAGACATCTAAGCACTTCGATGGAGATTTAGGACCTGGAATTAGTACGGTAAGGAAATTAAATTCCTTGTTCATGCACATCCACGGAGGCAAGTTGTACGGCATCAGAATAACTGGCCAAGTGCTGACGGCGGAGCTATTACTTCCTCAAGGATTGAATCCGTCTGTAGATAGGCCGAGTCTAACATTTCTAACCTCTGAAGCAAAGTCTCCAAATTCTCTGTTGAAATGTTTGAAACCCTCCCCATCCGCGACGTGTCGCAGGACATCGTCATCTATTCGCTTTTCTGCGTACCATCGCATCGCCTCTGCTGTGTGTAGAGACATGTACAGGCGCTGCAATCTGGGATTCAAAGGAAAATATCGAACAACTTTCACAGGAATTCTCTTTTTCGAACTCTTCCTATTCAACTGGAATCTGCATTGGCCACATACGGGACAATAGTCCAACTCTTTATACTCTTTGTAAAATAGCACACAATCATTCGGACATGTGTCAATTATCCTGTACTTTAGGCCGAGGCTGCTCAGGATATTTCTAACCTTATAATGAGATTTAGGAAGATTGTGATCATCAGGAAGCAACTTACATATTTGCTCCTGAATTTCGTCAAAAGCACTCACTGACATTTTGTGCTTCACTTTTATCTTCATTTGCTCCATCACATATTGCAACACATTCTCTCGACATTCAGGGAACACCGGGGTCTGCGCTTCAAGTAGCATCCGGTTGTACTTTTCCATCTCACTGGTGTCAGTGGCCAAGCTAGCTGCGGGGAATGTGTCATCATGCTCATTAGTGGTACTGTAACCTCCGTCTTGGTGTTGGTGTCCACTATGACTACATCCCGGAAACGCATCATGGACCAAATCTGCAGTTGGGTTGCAAGCTGGGGGTCCCGCACCACTGTCGCTGGATGAGGCACCATGGTAACTGTACCCTGAGCTGAAGTCTGCTGCGCTGAACTCTACTGCTTCACCATGCTCGCTCCATGTAGTGTAACTCCACATCATACCATTTTCGTACAGGTGTTGCACCATAACATTAACCTCCGCATACTGACAATTAAGACATTTCTGACACGGACATCTGAAACGTTTCTTTCCCTGACCATGTTCTATCGCAAAATTCACAAATTCGCTAATTCCATCCATATACCGGACATCACATCTATTCTTCAACTTCATCCAACTCTTGTCCATACTGCTACAAAATATTATAATTATTTAATTATTACATATATATATATATTTGTCCATTAATTTACGCTTAATTATACGTACTCGATCTACATCGATCCATCAATTACGTACGTACGTAATTTAATCAATCTGTACATATATATAGCTAACATCCTTGCATGTATGTACGTACGTTTTCACTAAATATATATTAATTAAGCAAATTTTAACTGCGTACGTACGTACCTGTTGGCCTTCTCGATATCTGTATGTTAATTAAGCTAGCTAGCTAGTCAGCGGAGATCCCTTATCGATCATGATTCTTCTCGGCCTTCTAGCTAGCTAGCTCCCTTCTCCTTCTCCCTTCTCCTTCAATTCTTCTTCAAATGGAATGAAGAGATCGAGGAATGAATTCAGTTTGGCATCGGGCTTATATAATGCTTCACTTAGACGACGGAGGTGTCGGTACGTCGTCTAAGTGGAAGTACTTTACGTACTCGGACGACGGCGTGTCGGTCCGTTGTCCAGGTAATCACATGGACGACGGAGAATACCGTATCCGTCGTCCAGGTGATCACCTGGACCTCGGAACAGACTACGTGGTCCAGGTGACCACCTGGACAACGGAGATGGTATTCTCCGTCGTCCAGGTGGTACTTGGACCACGGAGTCTTTTCCGTGGTCCAGGTGTCACTTGGACCACGGAACAATTACGTTTCCGTGGTCTAAGTGCTGTTTTCTTGTAGTGCCTAGAACAAAAAGGAAACCAAAAATATGCATGCACAAACTAAGGAAAAACACTTCGAATAAGCAAACACTAAATTAAGTTTGAATTTACCATGGGCACCTATTCCCATCTATATTTCTCAATTTTAAAATCACAAACCTATATGGTTTAAACATATCCATTGGAGGAAATATTAATCAAAGAAATAGCTTCTTCTTAAGCACTTTTTCAACTCGGTTATGACTCTTGTCTGGTTTGACTATCTAAATGTTCTCCCTGTAAGCTTGCATGTACGGGTTGACCTTGTCACAGTTTCACAACACTACCCAATGCGCTTTAATAAGTTCTTCTTGAGTTAATCTTTTGTTTAATACTCCTCTAAACAGTCGTACATCTGTGATGACTGACAGATTGTTGCTGACATATGGATTGGAGGCGGTGGTCTGGACTAAATCCTTGAGATACATGTTGCAGTAGATAAAACACTTATGCATTATGTATGTTTTTGCTATGGAACCATCTGGGGCAGATTTATTTTTCACGAATCCTTTATATTGTCCAAGTTGTCTGTAAAATGACAAAATTAATTATTTGACAAAAAGTAGAAACACAAAAATATATACAAATGATAAAAAACCATCTTATAATTACTTGCACCTTTCATGAGGATACATCCAAGTGTAGTGGACCGGACCAGAAAGCAGCAGTTGTTCGGGAAGGTGGATCATGAGGTAAATCATGATGTCAAAGAAATCAAGAGAGAAAATTCTCTCTAATTTACAAAGGATGTGGACAATTTCGTATTGTAGTTCGACCACATCTGAATTCTTCAACTCTCTAGCGCATAACATCTGCCACCATCTACAAAATGCTACTATTGGTTCGACGATGTCATGAGGCAAATATGGTCGAATTACCACTAGAATCAGACGTTGCAACATAACGTGACAGTCATGAGTCTTTAGACCAATGAACTTGTGTTTCTCAACGTTGACACATCCAAATATACTCGCTTCATAATTAGATGGATAACACACTTTTAAACTAGTGGAATATAGTATCCCTCAGTGTCAGCTTCACTGTGTAAGGTGAATCTGGCATCATGTTGTACACTCCTCTTCTATCCATCTTTAACCACAAGGAACGGCGTAAATTCATAGATTCCAGATCTTTTCGCACTTTAGGAGTATCCTTAGTCTTCAACTTAATATCGAGAATTGTTCCCACCACGTTGTTATACACATTATTTTCAATGTACATGACATCTAGGTTGTTTCTGAGTTTCAACTTCGACTGGTAAGGTAGCTCAAAGAAAATACTTATGTGCATCTAATATGTAAGGTGATGGGGAGGGTGTGGGTTCAGCTTTTTCACACCATCATCATTACTCAACATACTGAAATAGAATTTGTTTAACCTCTTATAAATCTCTTCACCAGACTATTGTCGGGGTTTGAGACTATTCTCTATTGTCCCGTCGAAATTCTCCTTATCATGTTGTCACTGGTGATCATGAGGAACCCATCTACGCTGACCCATGTAACATACCTTCCATGCGTGCCGACTGGAGTTGACGTCATCCAAGCAGACAGAACAAGCATTGTACCATTTGGTTGTACAAGATGCCAACATCCCATATACAAGAAAATCGTTGATGGTCCACATTACGGCTGCTCTTATTATAAACATTATTTTAGTGAACTTGTCAAGGGACTCCATTTTCCCACAAGTGTTTTAGCTCATCAATCAATGGTCTGAGACATACATTTAAACACTTTTCAGGAGACTTAGGACCTGGAATTAGCAAAGTAAGAAAATTAAATTTCTTGTTCATACACATCCATGGAGGTAGGTTGTACGGCATGACAATAACTGGCGATGTGCTAATGAAAGCCCTATCATTATCCCAAGGGTTGAATCCATCTGTAGAAAGTCCGAGTTTAACATTTTGAACCTCTACTGCAAAATCTGGAAATTCTCTGTCAAAATCTTTAAAAGCCACCTCATCTTCCACGTGTCTGAGCACATCGTTATCTATTCTATGTTAAGCGTATTAACTCATACATCTGCTGTGTATAGAGACATGTACAAACGCTACAGTCTAGGAATCAACGGAAAATAGTGAAGCAAATACACAAGATTTTGCATCTTCGAACTCCTCGATCATATTCCCCCGCTGCAAATATTTGGATTGGTTGCATACAGGACAGTACTCCAAATGTGCATATTCTTTTTAAAACAGCACATAATCATTTATGCAGGCGTGAATTTTCTTGTACTTTAGACCGAGGCTACTCAAGATCTTTCTAACCTTATAATGAGTTTTGTGAAGTTTGTGATGATCAAGAAGCAAATACATATATGCTCCTGTATTTCGTCAAAAGCACGGTTTGGCATTTTGTTCTTTACTTTTATCTGAATTTCCTCTATTACATATCGCAACACATTGTCTGGACATCTAGGGTACACCGGGGTCTGGACTTTAAGTAGCATTCTTTGTACTTATCTATCTCAGTAGTGTTAGTGGCCAAGGCTGCAGAGACTGTGTCATAATGAGAAGTATCATAACCTCCCTCTTCGTGTTTGTATCTACCATGACTAAATTTCGGAAGTATAGACCAAATCCACAGTAGGGTTCCAAGAAGAGGAGCCATTACCACTGGAGGGGATAAGGCACCATGGTAACTATATCCTGAGCTGAAGCCTGATCCTGATCTGAAGTCTACTACTTCACCATGCTCACTCAGGCCTGGCCCTGGGCATTTATAGGTCTGGGGAGAAGTACAAAATTGGGCCCTTGATATGAAAAAATATCATTAATTAAAAAAAATACACGACACATGGACATAAATCAATACTCTGACATATAAAAATTACATTGTTTAAAACTAATCAAATCTCATCTAAAATGACTTCTCCTTGCATTTTTAGATGCAAAGTCATCAATTATACCCTTAACATCGACATTCTTCAACATTTTCTTCTCTATACTCAAGATTTCTAAATTATTCAATCTATCTTGAGTCATCGTTGACCGCAAATAAAATTTATCTAAAGCACCTCTTTGTGATCTTCCTCTTCTTTTTTTCTTCTTTTTCACTATCAAATGCTTGTTTCGTCATTATTCTAATAAACAATAAAAGAACGAGTATGATTCAAACAATAGAACATGATATTCTCCTTTTTCCCAATCTGAATTGTGTGTATGCTAAATTTGAGTTTCAAAAAATGTAAACTTGAAAGCAAATAAATCAAGCAGCAGGTTATTAGCTAAAAATCAATTCAAACAGTACCGGAAAAAAAAAACACTGAGCATATATAATCAAACCAATAAGTATAATTCTGTCAAAACATCAAGAGAGGATTAAGCATTTAACATACAATGATGCGGCCTTCAATGACGACAATGAGCTCAATCTTGATGTCTTTATGCTCAAATACCCAAATCTGATTTCAAAAAGACAATATATTACATCAAATCCTAAGCAAATAAGAAAATTTGGAGAACAATTGATCAAAAAGGAACACAATAATGAATACAAATGAAAAAAAATATATCAAGAATTAGAATTTGTTGCATACCGATTTTGAAGGTCACAAGGAAGTGAAGGAACTATGGGTCTCTACAAAGTTGGGTCTTTTGAAATAGCATCAACAAGAAGTGGACAAGCTAAACAAGTAAACAACGAACGAAATTAAGAGATGGAGATTGAGAGAGTCACAAAAGATGACGCAATTAGAAAAATTGCAAGTTCTATTTATAGAGATATCATTGAGAATGTTTAACCAAATTACTTTCTCCTTAAATACATAATAGGAAGATTCACAAGATTGAATTTGCTCAATGATTCTAGGCTATTTCTTGGGAATTGATAGGTAGATTGAAGAATAAGAGGAAGAGGGAAAGTTAGAGAGAAGAATCTTGGCGAAGTTGTTTGCTCAGTTGTTTTTTTTTTAATAAAAGTATAAAAAAAATGGGCTCCTAAAATTTTGGGCCATGGGCCAGGGCCGGACCTGTGCTCACTCCATGTAGTGTAACTCCACATCATACCATAGTCATACAAGTGTTGAGACATAACATTAATCTCCACAAACTGATGGTTAAGACATTTTCTGCATGAACACTTGTAACGCTTCTTTTGTTGACCATACTGCATCACAAACAACATAAACTCTCTGATTCCGTCCATATACCTCACATCACTTCTATTCACCAACTATATCCAACTCTTACCCATATTCTACGAAAGTTAATTATCATATTATATAATTTTTTAACTAATTAATTTAATAAACTATATTATTAAATTACATAACACAATTAAGTTAATGTGCTATAATCTAATATGTAAATGCTATAACATATTAATATGCTATAATCTAATATATAAATGCTATAATCTATTATTAAGTTAATATGCATTTACATATTATATAAGTTTTTAACTAATTATCTAACATATTTAATTATATATATAATTAATCCACATGCATGCATGCAATTAGCTTTAACAATTAAACAATTAATAATGCAATATGCAAACAAAGTCGTCGGAAACTACATTCGCCTGAATATTTCACCAGAGAACTCCATCACCATACGTTATTACGTACGTAATTAAATTAAAAAAAACGAGAGAAATGAGTTAATTCCTTCACTGATAAGGAGATAAGTGGGTGAACTAGAATTCTGAGGGTTGAAAACCCGATTAAATTGAAATTGTGGCCGAAGGTGGGTGTTGAGCGCTTTTAAGAGAAGTGGAGAGATGAGATAAAGATGAAATGTTCGATATAGAAATTGAATTTGATTTAAATAATTGAGTTTTCTTAGACGACGAAATAATTCGTCGTCTAAGTGTAAAGCTTCGTCATCGAAGTACATACCTAGATGACGAAACTATCTTCGTCTAGAGGTAACTTAGACGACAAAATATATAATTCGTCATATAAGTTTAGTTTTTAGACGACGAATAATATTTTCGTTGTCTAAGATGTTAAACTTAGATCACGAAACCATTATTCGTCGTCCAGAATCTAAACTTAGACGACGAATATCATGTTTCGTCGCCTTAGAATCAACTTAGACAAAGAATTACATAATTCGTCGTCTAAGTCCAACCTATACGATGAATAATTTTCTTGGGCGATGAACTAATTTTTCGTCGTCTAAGTCGTACTAAGACAACAAAACATCTAAGGTTTTGTCGTCTAAGTGCATATTTTTGGTAATGTTTGATGTCTAAATAAAATACCATTGTCCTTAAGTGTATATGATAGCTCAATATTTTTCTTTAATGTAGTTTGTTATTTTTTTAATTAGTTGTACATAAACATGACAAATAATCATTAAAAATGTAATTATTTTGATAACTTTATCATAAATGTAGTAAATTTTCGATCATGCATGCATGTGGTTGTAATTTTCGTTACCAAATGATAAAACGATGAAATTTTGGAAGGATTTTGAAATAAATTAGTTTTTGATAAAATGGTTTGGTGAAAGTAGTTCCAAAATGAACATTAGGAAGGATTTTGGAAACTAATTGTTGTGGCGGTTAATCATATTGTCCATTAAAAAGTTAAGGAAAAATATCATCCACGGTGCCTATAGCTTCTAGAAAACATTAAAGTGATGCTTAAACTTAAAAAATGAACAAAACGATGCCTATTATTTCAAAACACTATTAAAACGATGCCCGGAACAGATTTCCTTTCAGTCTCCGGTAAAATTGCTGCCGTGACACCAGTATTTAGTTGAAATGACATGTTTACCCTCGATAATAAAAGACTCGTCAGAACACCCCTTTCTTACCATTGTTTTTGCGCCAAAACTGAGAAATGTCAACAATGCCTCTCTCTTTTACTTCGTTTTCTTTCCTCCCCACCCCGCTAATCTCGCTTCTCCCTCATTCTTCATGAATATTGAGCACTTTCACCAACCGTGTCCTGACCCAGACACCAAAATGTCCATCCCTGTCTTCTTCACCCTCTTGATCTTCATCTCTCTATTCGTCTCCTCCTCTTCTGCTCAATCCTACGGTAAGCTCGATCGATCACGTCTCTTCATCTCGCTAACTGACACTATAACCATCACTCTCTGTTCACTCTAATTTTGCAGGGGTTTCATACAACATAGACTGCGGCAGCCCCACCGACTTTGTCGACCCTTTCAACGCCACGTGGCTCTCTGACCGTTTCTTCACCGGCGGCGCCACCTCCGTCGTCTCGGAGCCACTCGATGCTCCGGTTCTTCCCTCCCTCCGCGGGGAAGAAGAACTGCTATGTAATTCCCAATCTGCCCTCGGGGCGATACTATGACGGCAAGTCTCAGTCGCCATCGTTCGACGCCTCCGTGGAAGGCACTCTCGTCTTCAGCTGGCGCTCGCCATAGCCGGAGGACTTGGCCAGGATCGGAGCCTACTCCGATCTCTTCGTCTTCGTCGACGACGGCGAGGCCGGCATTTGCTTCTACAGTATCGCCATCGACTCGTCGGTCGTCGGCTCGGTCCATATAGTTCAGGTCGATCCGGAAGAGCATCCTCGTCATTTATGGACGGCTGAGCTGCGGTTCCAGCCAGTGGGGCCCCGGGTGACCGTTTCAGCCGCTTGTGGCAATCCTCCGACTCGCAATTCTGGGTCATGGACTCTTCCGGATCCAACCCGGCCCGATCCACTTCCACCACGAACTCAATCTCTCACACCGGAGAGAGCCCCAATTATATTTCGATGAAACTCTATCAGTCTGCGGTTGACGTACAATTTAAGCTGGATTACTTGTTGTGGTTCCATTTCGCCGAGATTGATGCAAAGGTGAACAAGGCTGGAGATTAAGTGTTGGAGATTAGCACCATTCGAATTGACGTTTACAAGGAGGTTGGGAGCTTCATGGCTTATTCATGGCAAGAATCTGAGCGGGATCGAGAACTATGCTCTGCTTCCTGTCGATGTTGCCAGAGAGTGGTGACGATCTCGACGGTGAAAAGTTAATATAATTAAGACAAAACTGTCGAATATAATCCTTTAATTAGAAAATAGTAATCGGAGATCGAAAGGAAATATACTCTGGACATTATTTAATAATGTTGTGAAACCTCCATCATTTTTAAAATTTAGCCATTGATGATGTTACGCACCCATATTTTTCCAAAATAAAAAAACACGCATTTTATCCTTTAACCGTTAAACCTCCACCAAACCCCTGCAAATGCTCTCATCGCCCACACATGGCGGTCTCAGCTCAATCCTCTCAAATCCCTCACAACAAAACCCAAAACCCAAACCCTCCTCACTTCCCTAAAACCCACAACCTCCAAACCCTTCGTTTCTCCAATAAGAATCTCCAAACCCACCAAATCTTCTCCAGAAGAAAACCCCAAGAAATCACCGTCTGCAGCACCTCCGCCGTCGCCGCCCAGAACCCCAATTCCGATCTCAACGAGCTCTGCCGCCTCGGAAACCTCGAGAAAGCTCTGAAGCTCTTGGAGTCTATGCACGAGCTTCAAGTCAAGGTGGAGGAGGATGCTTATGTCGCTCTGGTTAGGCTCTGTGAGTGGAAGAGAACGCATGAGTATGGAGCTCGTGTGTACTCGTATGTATCGAATTCGATGACCCTTTTGAGCGTAAAGCTTGGAAATGCGCTGTTGAGTATGTTTGTGAGGTTTGGGAATTTGGTCGATGCTTGGTATGTGTTTGGGAGAATGGGGGAGAGAGATGTGTTCTCTTGGAATGTTTTGGTCGGTGGGTACGCGAAAGCGGGGTTTTTTGATGAGGCGTTGAATTTGTATCATAGAATGTTGTGGGTTGGGATTGTGCCTGATGTGTATACTTTTCCTTGTGTGCTTAGGACTTGCGGGGGCTTGCCGGACTTGGCGAGGGGGAGGGAGATTCATGTGCATGTGATTCGGTTCGGGTTTGAGTCGGATGTTGATATTGTGAATGCTTTGATTACAATGTATGTGAAATGTGGGGAGGTGAATAGTGCACGAGTGTTGTTCGATCGAATGCCTAGGAGAGATAGGATTTCGTGGAACGCGATGATTTCGGGGTATTTTGAGAATGGACAATGTTTGGAAGGATTGAGGTTGTTTCTCATGATGAGGGATTGTTTTGTTGATCCAGATTTGATCACCATGACTAGCTTGTTATCGGCGTGTGAGCTTCTTGGTGACGACAAGTTAGGGAGGCAAATTCATGGCTATGTTGTGAAGACAGGGTTGGTGGAGGATGTTTCGGTGTGTAGCTCCTTGATTCAGATGTATTCAGTTGTTGGGCATTTGGAGGAAGCGGAGAAAGTATTTATCAGAATGGAAGATAAAGATGTGGTTTCATGGACATCAATGATTTCTGGTTATGGTAATAAAGCACAGCCTGAGAAGGCTGTGGAAACATACAAAGCAATGGAGCGGGAGGGTATTTTGCCAGATGAAATAGCCATAGCCAGTGTTATATCTGCTTGTGCTTGTTTAGGGGATTTAGAAATGGGTATCAAGCTTCATGAGCTTGCTGATAGAACTGGGCTCATATCATACGTGATGGTTGCTAATACTCTCATTGATTTGTATTCGAAGTGTAAACGCATTGACAAAGCATTGGAAGTGTTCCACCTCATCCCAGGCAAGAATGTCATATCTTGGACTTCAATCATACTTGGCCTTCGGACAAACAATCGATGCTTTGAGGCTTTGATTTTCTTTCGGCAAATGAAACTCAGGTTAAAACCAAATTCGATTACCTTGGTTTCAGTCCTATCGGCTTGTGCTAGAATAGGAGCTTTGATGTGTGGAAAGGAGATTCATGCTCATGCATTGAGGACTGGCGTAGCATTTGATGGGTTTCTACCTAATGCAATTCTAGACATGTATGTAAGGTGTGGAAGGATGGCATCTGCATGGAACCAGTTCACCCATAACACAACCGATGTCGCAGCATGGAATATATTGTTAACTGGGTATGCTCAGAGAGGGCAAGGAAGGCATGCCATTGAGTTATTTCAAACAATGGTTCAGTCAAGGGTAGACCCTGATGAGATCACATTTATGGTTCTACTTTGTGCTTGTAGTAGGTCTGGTATGGTTAGTGAAGGTTTGGAGCATTTCATTAGCATGAAACTAAATTATGGCATCACACCTAATCTAAAACACTATGCATGCATTGTCGATCTGCTTGGTCGTGCTGGGAAATTGGATGATGCTCATGAGTTTATACAGAGCATGCCTATGAGTCCTGATACAGCTATATGGGGAGCAATGTTAAATGCTTGCGTGATACACAGGGAGGTTGAACTTGGTGAACTTGCAGCTCAGAAAATATTTGAAGTGGATGCAGAAAGTGTGGGGTATTACATACTTATCTGTAACTTATATGCTGACAGTTTAATGTGGGAAGAAGTTGCGATGGTAAGAAACATGATGAGAGAGCGGGGCCTAACTGTTGATCCAGGGTGCAGCTGGGTTGAAGTTAAGGGAAAAGTTCATGCTTTCCTAAGTGGTGATAATTTCCACCCTCAAATAGAGGAACTCAGTGCAGTTTTGGAGGGATTTTATGAGAAAATGAGAGCAGTGGCTGTCACAGAGCCGGAAGATAGTCCTACAGATGAAGTTGAAGTTTCGAAGGCTGAGATCTTCTGTGGACACAGTGAGAGACTAGCAGTTGCATTTGGGCTCATTAATACTGCCCCTGGGATGCCTATATGGGTGACTAAGAATCTTTATATGTGCCAGAGCTGTCACAGTACTGTCAAATTTATCTCAAAGGTTGTCCGTCGAGAAATTTCTGTTAGAGATACCGAAAAGTTCCACCATTTTAAAGATGGCTTCTGTACTTGCGGGGATGAGGGTTACCGGAAAGCCCCAGAAAAATGAGACGCCAATGGAAGATTTGATCTTAGAAATCTGTTGAGTAGAATTCACTCAATTCAGAAATGAGCACCTGGGGGTCATACTCAACAACTGGCAATGGTGAGAATGGAATGTTGAGAAGCTCACTGATTTCAAAATGCTAAAGTGGTAAGCAAAGATAAAATTGAATATGGATTTGGGATGAAAAGATGGTGTTCAACTGATATCTCAGGTTGGAGGAACACTAGTTTGTGCTCCATTACTATAGTCCAGTGAAAGTTGAAACTACCATTGGACTGGGGTGGTACTTCAAAGGAAATTTTGTCAAAACCTTTGTCAGGGCATTGTTAGTATAGTGTAGATTCTGTAGTCTTCTTGTGATATACATAATTTACCCAGAGACTTGAAAAGGGTCAGTGACTAATGAACAGATATAGACATGTTCAATATACCACCGTTGCACCTTTTTAAGTACCCATCATATGCTTACCAATTGCTTTAATACTGCTGGCCTTGTCTGATGGTTTTGAGTTTTAGAATGAAGATGCACTGATGCAACGAATTTTGCATGAACTAGTTAGCTATGAGGCAACACTTCTCCGTTCCAGCTCCTAGCAATCTCTATTGCCTCCGACTCTGGTATTCTTTTTTATGTTTCTGTAGTCATTCTTTATTTTCTTCTTGCAACGACTGCTACCAAGATCTTGCAAGATTTTGCTGAGAATTGCAGAAGAAAGTTGTATTATCTGAAAAGCCAACAAACTGTTATAAACGCCTCACAGTCTTACAACCAATCTTATACACAAATCCAGCACTACAGAATACCGAAGATTGACATTATTATTCTCAGCTAAAGGCATCGTTCGTTGCCTTGCCTTTGCTTGCACTCTTCAACGAATAAATTGTATCTATAAAAGAATGATAATAGTAACACTTTGGACAAGAAAGGGATGAATACACAGAGTTCAAGTGATGGACAAGTGAAATTGAACACGGTTCTGTTCACATTTTCACCGCCTTCTTGATTGTCTTCATGGATGACTTCATGAAGCTGTTGTTTCCAATAGCGTAGTTCTCTTCATCATCACTGGTTACAATGGGCTTCTTTCTCATGCAATCTACACTCTTCTTCATTCCTAAAATTAGTGATGGAGAAGATGGGATTCGTCGAAAGATTCTTGCACTCTCTGACCTTGCAAGTTTACTTTCCTTCCCATTACTTCTGTTCCTTCTTTCCCTCCCTCCAAAGCTCTTCCTGCTACTAACAACTCCCTCAGTAGTAGTAGAACCCAATTCTTCAACATTAACATCTCTTTCTTGGAGGATTAACTGCTTTTTCTCTTTCTTATTAACCAGTGCCACTCCATTTTTGGCATCAGCTTCTGGACCCTTGAGGTTCTCCTTCTGTTGATAGTTCAAATTCATTTTTTCAATGATATAGCCAGTCTTGCTTTCTTCAGTTTCAGTCTTAGAATCCAACTCCTCTTCTTGAGAGCTGTCCAACAGAATTTGAAGCCACTTCTCTACATTCCCCTTCCCACGCTGTTTCCTGCTTTCTTCATCTTCCTCGATTTCTGGTTCTCGAACAACAGGAAATTGAAACTTGTTCTTCTTTTCTTCTATTTCCAATGCTCTCATTTTGTGCTCTATAAAGTTCTCTTCTTCTAATTCAACAGTAAGCCTGCCCTGCTCCCCAACGTTATCCATGGACAACCGCTTTGTAGGTCTTCTCATCTCTTCATCTAGTTCTCTTAGCCTTTCTTCTTCATTCTGTGATGAACATGCATTGGATGCCTTCTGTTCTTCCTCTAGAAACACTCGAAGTTCCTTGTGTAAAACAGTCCTCCTCGGCTTAGTTCCTGGTAGACAAAGAACTGGCCTACTTTCACTCTCGCCATCCATTCTTGATCTCTTCCTTGCTTGCTCCCATTCAGGTCTTATCTGTTTCTCAATCTCATCTCTCTCTTTGTATTTCTTGTGAAGTTGGTTCTCTGAGACATCACACATGGCCTTTTGTGCCTCGAGTCTTGCCACGAGCGCATTACTTGCAGCTTGGTTCAGTCTCAGCTGCTCCTTGTAAAGTACAGACCTACAAGAAAAAAAAGAGAGCTAGTCAAAGATTGCCAAAACTTTATTTGAAGTAGGAAAAGTTAAGTTTCTACACAGATATTGTGATTTGCATCTAGAATCAATCTTACTGGTGCATAGCATCTCGAATCATCTTTTCAAGTGTAGTCTTATATGAGAACTGCGCCTCTGCCAGCCGCCTGCACTTCTCTGCCCTTCTACGACGCCTTATCAATGTCTGTTCCAAGTTTTGAATGGTAATCTTTTCATCTTCATTTTTTTGCCTCAGTTCGTTTACTTCATCGTCCAAACTTTGCATCTCAGCCTGCATCTTTGCAGCTTCTTCTATCTGCTTTAGGGAATCTCTAGCCATGACAATAGCTTGATAGGGATTGGCAACAAAGTTCGGATCCTCATTATCTTTTGAACCAGTCTTTACTTTTCTTGCAGCTACAAATTCAAATTGGGAAAGGAATACCAGGTTACGTTATTTGCTTTAACTAGAAAGTACAATCCAAAATCACTGAGATATTGAATCTATGCACTAACCAGATTCCGGATAGTATGGCTTAATCTGCTTGTTGTAGCCATGGGACTCCCTTCGAGATACAACAATAGCAGCCGGAGCTAGGCCTACATTCTCTTTCAATTCCACAAAATGTTGCGGGAAACAATGTGAATCTACATTCAGCGACGAATTGAGTTCCTCATTTTCACCTTCAGCAAAGAGAAATGAGAATCCCCTACGCCTGCATTATTGTATAATCACCACATGTTAACTCACTATCTACAACACATAGAAGTTTCTACATTCAAAGACAGTCCAAGTAGAAATGTGAAGTACTTAACCATACCTGAAATCGGAGTTGGAAGAAGCAAATATTGACAAGAACTGATTGACAGAGATTCCCAATTGAAAATCCCACCATGGAATAAGAAACTCTAACTTGTTATGCTTCTTCTTGCAGGCTTGCCATTGTAGTATCCTCAGATTGCTTGGCACAGTCAATCCTCCCCCTAAGAAAGTTCACATATGAGTCTCACAGAAAAAAGAGCAAGTAATTATCGAGTGATGATAAATGAGTAGTAATATATATACTTGAGCAAGGAAACCAATGATCTATATCCCAAGCAAGAGGAGAAGCAGAATCAGCATGGTAATACAGAACATTGCCATACGGATCTACTCGAATCACCGCAGGATCAAAACCGGCATTCCTGAATTTCAAAGTAGAAAACCAAGTTAAGTTTCTCATCAATTTATAGACCAAGTTTCAAATTCAAGGTTTATGCACACAAGTACACGAAGAAGGGTGTGTTTACCCAAGATGGTTGAGCTGCTTCCACAACAGACTAACAAAAATCATTGGCCTAGTGGTAGGTTTTGCCTTCGGATCAATAACAGGAAACAACTCCTCCAACTCTCTTGCTCTCAAATCCTATGAACCAATTTATATAACACAAATCAGCATATGAACCCAAATCAGAAAAAGAGCAAGAGAAACAGATCAATATGAATCCAAATCAGCATATAAATCAAAACCCAATTTTGAGCTATGTAAGCACATTCATGTTTCCCTGAGCTAATGTTTTATGAAGGATCATATATATTACGGATTACCTCATGTTGGTGTAAAGAGTAAGGCATGAAAGTGAAAGGAGGGCCATGACTGTAAAGCCCAGCACGGCGGTGGTCGCGGCAGATCTGAGCGTAGGCATTTGGGTATCCGACGCCGTCGTCGACTTTGAGTTGCTGTTGTGTGAATGCGTAATCGAAAGCCATGATCGATCGATCGATGATGAACACAGAGGCTCTCTGGTAGGAGCGTTGTTGTTTCAGCTGATGAGAGTAAATTGGGACACACTGTTATGTTAACGGTCGAATTCAAAAAAATAGAGCGAGAGTTTAGAGGCCACGTGGGTCAGGTAACGGTAGAGGTGCAACGGCTAGATGTGGGTTTATATGATTATTTTTCCTAAAGAAAATTTAGAATGTTGGTGACAAAAGTCATGGCCGCTCCTCCGCTCGTCTTCTTTTATTTTTGGATCTATTTGTTTGTTAAATTTATGGCATTTCCCAGGTTTAAACTTTTCCTCATGTCTCCAATGCAACGCTTTGATTTCGTGCATTTTACAAAGAAATTGTGGTTTCATAGGTCATTTTGAACTTTGAACGAATGTCAATACAACGCATTTTCTAAAACTACTTTTTGCACAAAGTGCACAGTTGATTTGATGTAAAGCTAGGTCATTGTCATGACCAAATTGGACAGCATACTTATTTTCTTTTGATGTGGTGCGACCAAAATAATATATTTATTAGCTCCACATATTTTTTCCTTGATTTTGCATGAAAATTTAAATTCATGTAATTTGTCGCATTTTTTTTATGTTAGCTGTCGCACACACTAATACAATAATGCAATGTGAAAAAAAAATTGAAAAATAGTCGCAATGATTACTGAATTTTGTTACAATCGATAATTTGAACACTAAACTTTAGAAAATATCAAAAAAGTCACTGAACTTTAATTTTATTTATCAATTTGGTCATGTTTCGGATGTCAATTTTTCTTGTTTCTCATCGGTCTTTACATTTCTCCTTCTTATGCTATACACATCTCCCTCATAATCTTATCTATATAAGGAAAACATTTGACAAATTTTAATGTTTAAAATAGATAAAGTGATCAAATTGATAGACAAAGTTAAAGTTCAGTGATATTTTCTAAAGTTCAGTGATCAAATTGTCGATTGTGACAAAGTTCAGTGATCATTCTAGCTATTTTCCTAAAAAAGATATCAATAAATATGATGAAAATTTGATTTAAGTTATGAAATACGTTATACGATCTTAGCCTAATAATGATACTAAATGACATAACTCATTAGTCTAGTCTGGACCCTTTATTTTCATTTTGTGGCCAAGATTAACACTAATTATGTTCTTCATGACAAAATGATGAATTCAAGGGTAAAGAGATTAATCGATAACTCATTTGGCTTAAATATTTTATTATTTGAACGAAACATACCTTCCACGGGTAATTCTCTTCCCTTGGGCTCTTAGAGATCCACCCAATCCCATTTTCCTCTAATTTGGTATTGTTTCACTCTAAAAACTCAACTGCAATGAACAACTTGATCAAAAGTAAAAGACGGGTACATTCTCTCAAACTCGACACAAAATAACATATAATGTATAACTAATCAAATTCATACTCATAAGAAAAATAAAACTAACGAAATTCATAAATGACAAAGTGGAAGAGAAAACGTCAAGGAAAGTTAACATTGAGGATTTAGTTTAAAGGACAAGACAATATTCAAAAGCTCTTCGTTAGAGCAAGTTCTCTCTTGAGTGATTACGTGTCAGTGTCGGTGTCGGTGTCAAAGTCTTAAAAGCATTGGGGCATTAGCTAAGTGACCGTTCATCAATTTCTAAAAAAAAAAAAGTGATCATTCATCCACTTTTGTGATAGTATGATTTCACCTGATGAGTTTAAGGTCAAATGTCAGAAACTAAGTATTTCATGAAAAATACTATATTATTTTCTTCTTACTTTGTTGCGAAGAGGATTCCCTCCACCTCTCATCCAACTTCACTTGTACAAGTGTGGTGCATAACTCAATCATCACATTTGATTGAGTTGATTCAATCTTGCCATTTCCTTTTGAAAAATTAAGGTCTTCAAATTTGACCATGGGCATAAAGTTTAACGGCGGGTACGGTGTAGCCTTTTGTTTGAAATACCTCTGTCGTCGGGATTATGTCCGCCACCCACCGCAAAAACTTCATTCCTCCTCATTTTCTCACAGTCGCTATCCTTTGCTTTGGACACCCAAAGTCAACGAGCGAGAGGGTGAACACAAAGTAGGGGGAGTAAGACAGAGAAGAAAGAAGGTTATGCACATGATACATGTGTGTAACTCCACTATGCCCACGATCGATGGTCCAAGTCCACCATGAACCAACCCCAACCCCGATTAGCGCTATAACTGTCACGACAACTCGAGCTCGCAACCCCTATAAACCCATGACTAAATAACCGCACCATGTCCACTGGTCTTCGCAAGAGGCTCACGATTGTTGCCAGATCCCAGGCCTCACCACACTCCAATGCTTCATCTTCGGCCTCATAGCAACTTCCCCAAGACCTCTCTGATCCTCTAAGTTTTTCTCATCCTCGACATTTTTGCTATCTTGAGCATGTTTTGGAACATGTGAAGCGCAACTAGCTATGACATTGTTTTAACTTCAATTTATTTGATTGATGCCATCAATGAGTTCCCTCATGATCCTAATGCCTTCACACAAGTAATCTTCATCGATCCATCTTATGATTTGCATCTAAAATCTTGAAAATTTTGGTTTTATTTTTGTGGGTGTTTTGAATTTGGTTCTAGGTGTTGCTAGGGTTACCAATGAGGGATATATGTTTTTCATTGATTAATTGAAAGTAATTTTATAAGCCAGAGGTATAGGGCATACGAGATATTAAAGCGCAAGTGATGGTTTACAACCGATTGAGGGAAGCTTGCCAACATTACTAATGTGAATCAACATTTTTTAAGTTACCACATGACAATCAAATTAACCAAAAAAAATTTAAGTGATGAACCGATTAAACCGGCGTTCAATTCCATCCAAGTTGGGATCAAGGTGGTGAGTGATGCTCCAGCCAACCCAAATAAACTACCAATGAACAGTCATTCAAAGGTAGAAGAAAATGAAGATAAGTGAGGCTAGGTAGAATCGAAGCTCGAGGGTGATGATGTGAGCCATCTCTTGCAAACTCGAGAGTGGCAACCACTTAAGTAAGTGTATAAAAACGGCTCGAAGGGGAGGAAGTAGTGGATGGAGAGTCGTCATTGCCCACCTGTACAACTGCCCCCTCAACACTCCCACCACGGCGATAAGAATCAACGTGAATGGATATATTAATTCGATTGTTTGTTTATATTGATTGTGCAACAATCTGATCCGAATTTAGCTTCTTATGTATAAAAACATTGAAAATGAGCTCTTTGATCCACTTAAGAACACTCCACCGTCTATTGCAGCCGGTAAAATTCAAGAAAATACTCTCTACCTGAGTCCATTACCACATCACATCAATGATAATCATGACCTTAAACAAACTTTTCTGGATGGCTTGAAACTTGTAGATGACAATGTCACAAGCTACAAAATCAAGTACTTGCATAGAGGGACTCTAAAACACATGGGTTTTGGTTTTGTGATTATGAATGGTTTGCAATACTATCAACACATTCTTGCAGTAGGAAGGTTTAATCTCTTGGTCGGTGGCGACATTCAAATTGTCTTCATCTAGCCTGCAGTCAAGTCTAGACACCACCTTCCCCTCCCTTTGAGGTTTAGTGAGCTAGGTTTATGTATAATTATGTTCTCTCTCTCTCTCTCTCTCTCTCCCCTCTTAGTGAAGTATGTACTACTCAAGCAACCCTTAACTATGGTAGGTTTATGTATAATTATGTTTTCATGATTCCCTAAACTCACTCACACATCTCTCTCTCCTTTGAGTGAAGTATGCGTATACTCAAGTAGCCCTTAGGTTTCGTTTGATTTATGTATAAATATGTGTTATTTTTAAACTCACCTCTCTCCCTCCGAGTGATCAAGGTGAAGCTAGCAATAAAAATTTGATTGTTTGCTTTTATGTTATTATTATGCTTAGTTTGGACGGTTTTGAAGAAAATAGTTATAGTCGATTTTGGTAGGTTTTTTGTCTTTGGTTATGCTTCCCCCATAGCCATATCATTCACGGTCGACCGATTTCTTGTCTATTTCAATGTTGGTTAGTTTGATATTTGTAATGGTTTGTTTACGGTATGGAGGGAATACGTTTGATTTCACGTATGAACTTTCATGAAATAGCAGCTTACGTTTTTAATAGACCTTTCTAGACATAATGCTATCACTATCGGCATCATGAAACTAACTGAGTGTCAAAAGGCATGGTGCAGAATTAGAACTCTTCGATCAAACAACAATTCTAAATACATATTTCTAAGATCTCTTCAACAACCATTCAAATTCATTACGAAGAGGTAAAAAAAAACTATTTCTTTTTGATACATTAAGCCATTAAAAGTCAAAGACCCAAAAGAAAGGCACAAAATTAAAACTTAGACATGTTATTACAGTTCAAGTTCCAATTTTTTTAAGAAGCCTTTTATCTCGCTTTCTTTCTGCTCTAGCCAAAACCCCTATCCCATTTCTCCCCATTTAACCCATTCCTAAAAGTGGTGCCTCCTCCTCATTTGAGCTTCGGCCAGGAAGTCGAGGTTGAGTCCAACAAAAGTGGCACAGAGGGCGCCTGGTACCAGGCTAAGATAGGGTCGAGTACAATGATTTTGTCGTGTGTAAAGGTTCAAAGCAGAAGATAAGGGAAATTGTCAACTCTCAGCGTGTCCGGCCTCAGACCTTACAAGAACATGCCTTGAAGAGTTTCTACACCAACGACCACATTGACACATTTTGGAAAGACGAATGGTAGCCATGAATGGTGATGAACGTAGAGAATGGAAAAAGTATTCGTTCGATGTTTCTATCGAAATCCGTAAGGGATTCCGCTTAGAGAGCAATAAATATTGTAGGTGGATTGCTCCTGAGCGTTTGGGTTGATGACATCTCGCGCTCTGCTTAACTGCAAAATAATAGATAAACGTCAAGAAGTTGAGACGGAATTGGTCTGCCTTCAATGCTCTAATGCTTAAGTTAAATGATGTAATGACAGTAAGCACTGGTGAACAGGGAATGATTATAATAGTTACCTTTGCTTTGTTAGGCAGGTCGCACCTCACCTCAGTTGGCTGACGCGCGCATTTATGCTATGACACCGGGCGCACGTGGTGCAACCTCAGGTGTGATTTCTCCTTTGTACTCTTTTAGCTTCCTTTGGTAACTGGTTTTGGTGTTTAAGTAAGGCATATTTTATGGATTAGTGCATGGCGTACTAACAAGTCCCCGTGTCAAGGAGATTGAGCTTGATTGGGGGGGGGGAGATTTAGTTCATACAAATGTTTTAAAACGTAAACGCGGACGCGACGCGGTTTTCTAAGAGCTTCACATACGTGATAGCCTCGACGCGAAATGAGTAAAAATGCGTAAATTTAAAAAAAAAATACACATAAATTCAATAAAAATAAACATCACAAATCTCAAATTCTCAAATTTAGACATTTATAATTCCCAAATCTCAAACATAAACCTTCAAAAATCATTATTCAATTACCAAATATCATTATACAATTACCAAGTTTTGCATCATTTGATTATCAACTCATTATTCAATTATCCAAACTCATTCGGTGGAATCAATGCTTATCTCCAAAAACTTCAACTAAACTGACATTATCTTTTTGAAACTGAAACTAAATATACAGACTAACATAGTTATAGCATCAATCAAATCAATTAAACTAGTGTACAATAAAACCTCTATAAATGAATAATTTCAGGATCGGAGAAAAATATTACTTTAGCAAAA
The DNA here is from genome assembly GCA_946800695.1 of Geum urbanum. Lineage (NCBI taxonomy): Eukaryota > Viridiplantae > Streptophyta > Magnoliopsida > Rosales > Rosaceae > Geum > Geum urbanum. The sequence continues at coordinate 29,967,722 of OX327009.1, forward strand.
TTATTATTTTACCGATAAATGAATAATTTATTAATTTATCAAGAGTTTAGCGAAGTAATAATGATAACAATATGTAATAGAATCACCTACTGATGAAGAGATCATGTAAGGGACAATGAATCTGTATGAGGAAGATGATCATAATTCAAATGACAGTTTTGTTATATCAATAGTTTCTCTTAAAGAGACATTTAAGGCACTAAATTTCTGAATAACTTTCTGTTACAAAATGAAAAATATGTATCAAATGTGATGCATGTATTATAAAAGATCAAAGACGAAGTTAAAATTGGTCTAGATGTGAAAAAGAAATATGCTACAATAGTCTTTTTGTCAAGAAATAGCTTTAGTGATTGAGAACAGAGAAATTTTCAACTAAAAATTTAATTTTTATGTATTTTTATAAATTGTAATACATATTTTTATGTTTTTATTTAAATGATTTCTTTATATATTCATAGGAACCTAAAGGAATTGGAGAAAAAATATTATCTTATGCATTTAGCAAGGTTGCTAGTAATATGAACTGGTCTCGAGTTAGGACAGGGAAAAATTATTATTTTAGCGAGATTATTAATTTATCGAATATTCATTTATCGAGGTTTTACTGTATCATTTATTATAAGTATTAAACAATAAAGTACCTTTAGGCTTTAGCGATGATTATGCCGGAATCGGAGAGAAAGAATAAGATGGATGAAAAGTGAAAACCTCAAAATCATACGTCGAGAATCCTGGGATATTCGCCAGAGAGAGAGAGAGAGAGAGAGAGAGAGAGAGTCGGAAAACCCTCGAAACATACATAAATCCTAAAAGACGCCATTTCCAAATCTGGGAAAACTATGATCTGTAGGAAAACAAAAACAAAAAAAATCTCGACGCGGGCCGAAGTGTGCGCTTTTTGCGCGTTTTCCTCCTGACACACGTTTCTCGCTTTTACTGTTTTTTCTATAGTTTTCAACAATTCTCTATCACGTCGCTTTGACGTGCTTTAAAACATTGGTCCATACGTAGCACCGCTAGGTTAGGGTAGCGTAGTGTACCTCTGAGTCCCTTTGACTCCGTGATCAAGGGCGATCGTTCACACATAATATACATTAATGGGATGGTGCCTGACGTTTGGTGGGTAGCTCTTGGCGAAGTGCATTTAGAGCAACAATTGTGCTAGCTTAAATGTTGTGCTCGATATTAACATTGAGTCTTGAGACTTCGTGCGTGAGTGCAACAAGCGCCAAGTAAGGAGCAATGTGAGCTAGGGAAGTGTGCACTTAGGTCATTTGAGGCCGCCTGATAGGTGACGACGTATCTAGGGCTTTTTCGGGCCCAAGGAAAATTTTAGTCCTCAGGTAGCCAATGCTGCTACGTCGAGGATGTGGGGGTGTGAGGTGGTGTGCATCTAGGCAGCGAACACCTGTAGGTGTTGGTATCGTGGGCGGTAACAGCAAGTGCCAAGCACCGAGGGGTATGTGTTAAATATCTTCCACCATGGCCGATTTGGAGGCCACCTATTGGGCACAATGGTGTTAGGGTTTTTTTGGGCCTTAAAGGAGTTTAAGTCTTCGGGAAGCCAATACTGCTAAGTCGAGAGTCGCGTTAGGAGATGCACCTAGGAGGATCAATCGCTAGGAGGTCTTTATTTGAGCGACGTGTGTGATGCAGCGTGTGCTTGGGCCATTTGAGGTCGCCTGATGGTTGACAATGACGCTAGAGCTTTTTTGGGTCTAAGGGGAGTTTAAGTCCCCAGGTAACCAATGCCGCTAGATCGAGGACCACGTCAGGGGACATCTCATCCAAGGTGATCAGCCGCTGGGGGAATCAGTATGTGGGAGCGATGGGCTCTGGGCGCCAGTCGTCTATGGGTTGTGCTAAAAGAGGAAAGCATGTGAAATTGGCGGAGCAGAATTCTGAGGTTTGTTATAGCCCTTAACATGTTTAGGGGTTTTTAAGCGAGTATAGGTGCTCGTCTGACAAGACGCACGGCAGGGTAACATGGAGCTTGACTAAGGTAGGAGGCGTGTCAAAAAGTCACACTCATCATCCTTATAGGTCAAGCAGTGGTACCTGTGTGACACTGCTTTTAGAGTAAGGTGCGCTTGGCGAGCGAGGTGAGTGAGAGTAGGTTGCTGATCCGCACGACTTTGGTGAGTATTATGATGTTCAAAGTAGGTATCAAGAACATTGGTTGCTGTTACACCTGTAGGTCTGCGCTGTTTTCGGGGGGTCAAAAAGGGCAGTCGAGCATGTGTGTTGATGATGCCATTACTGCAGTATGCAAAAAGACGTTTGCGATTTCTAATTTCAAACGTCGTGGGATGCGTGGCAGAGATCAACGGTGTCTGACAGATATGTGTGGACTGCCAGGAAACACTAAGGGTTTTTGTGTTGTGGTATATAAAGGTGTTTTGCCTCGGCCGTTCTTTTATTTCACACCCAAAGATAAGGTTTGAGAATCCTGCATAGTATTCATGGTGTTCAAGCGAGTAATTATTGCTTTTGATTGTAGTGGGCTTCTTCGATTTCATTGTGTTTCGCAAAGGTAAAACCCAGATCCGCATTGTTCTTAGCACCTGTAAATCCATTGCCTGTAAAAAATACAGCGAGCTCGTTATCAGAATCACATTGTACAAGGGCGGAGCTAACAGTTATGAGCGAGATAGCAAGGTATAAATATAATATTTTCCATTTGATAGGTCTAGATATAGTAGAAATAAAAGCGAGATAAAGTTTTATCTGCTAGAAAGTGTCCTCACAAGCGAGTGTCCTGTGTCCAGTCGACAATGTGCTTGTTGGTGAGGCGGAGCACTTTAAAGAAAGGCTCACATTTTTCTGAGTAGTGGGAGAAAACCTATTCAGAGAAGCAAGTTTACCTGTGAGGCTTTTGAGTTCTTTCTTAGTGGTGGCGACTTTATGGTCATGATAGCCTTGATCTTTTTCAGGATTTGCTTCGATTCACCGTTGGCTAACAATGTAACCTAAAAATGTGCTGGCAGTAACACCGAATATGCACTTGGCTGGATTCAAGCAGACGCCATGCTCCATTAATATTCAGAAAATGATGCGGAGATTGGTCGTGTGACCCTTAGAGGTTGTGCTCTTAACCAAGATGTCATCAAAATAGACCTCCACTATTGTATCGTTCACATCTCTGAAAAATGTAAGTCATTTTGCGCTGGTATGTAAACTCATCGGTCTTGAGGCCGAACGACATGACTTTGTAACAATAGAGGCCTTTGTCAATTATTGCCTCTTGGTCTTCTGGTTGCATAAGGATTTAGTCGTATCCTGAATAAGCGTCCATTATAGAGATGAGCTCATGTCCAGCCGTGACATCCACCAATTGATCGATACATGGGAGCCGCAAGTTGTCCTTAGGGTAGGGTTTGTTGAGGTTTGTGTAGTCAACACACATCTGCTAGCTACTAGTGAAAACCTATGATATGTGTATGCATGTTTTATCTGAGATCATCTTGGTTCTTTATCTTGTTCTTCAGCTCTATTTTTTACTTGTAAGGATATGTATCCTAGATAGGTTGTGTTTTGTTTAATAAGAGCATGGCCAAAATATGTTATACCAACACTCTAAAGTACCAAAGAGTTCACTTGCTGGAGAATGTGTAAATAATCCTGGTAGGACTGCAAATGAACAAGATAATCTGCCTTTCGCCAAGACAAATCCATATTGGAATATGTTCGATTCAATGAATGAATTTAAGAAGTTTCCACAACAACCACATTCCAAGCCTTTATTGGGGAGACCGATATTAAACTGCGAAGGAGCAGCCCTTGGATACATATTCTCCAATTTGGTTGTGTGCACTTTAAAGCTTGGGGTTAATGATCTACAAAATGACATCCTGGCAACTCTAGTCAAAGTGGAACAAGAAGGATTTGATATCGAGGCAAGTACTGAAGAAGCATCTCAATGATTTGCGAGAGAAGAATCTCATGCTCAAGATGTAGCAATAAAAGATGGCAATCCATTGAAGAACTCTAGGAGATGGATAAGGAGATCAAGGCCTTGTGTGAGAAACGTGAAAATATCGCTTCGGAGGTGGAAATAAAAAAGATCAAATTGAAAACTGCAATCATAAGAAAATGTTACCAGAGAAGCCATTAAGAACATCCAATAGGAGTTCAAAAACTATAAATGATTTTCTATTGTCTGTATTTTCTATATTATTGTTCTTAAATGTTGTTCATCCTGATTGGTAGTGATATAAAAAAAATAGACAACAGAAAGAAAAGTCAATATCATGTACTAATTTTTTTATGAAAGGATTGTTCATCCTGATTAGTAGTGTTTTCGAATATTCAATTATTTCCTTTTTGCTATACTTGGATGCACAAATAATAGCCTTTGCATTTCATAATGTAAGAAAATTAAAGTAGTAATATTAAACTAATAAATACCAAAAATTGGCGTTAACTCGCCATCAATTGGCAGTTACAAGATATTTAATTTGCCATCAATAATGTTTACAAACGGTTACAAAACAATTTATTTAGTAGGCTTCAATTTTATATCATAATTAAGGTTTATGAGTGGTTACAAAACCGTTACAAATCATTTAGTTCGATATTCAATTGCTTGCCATTACTAAGGTTTATTAGCCGTCATAAACAATTTAATTGGCAATTCGAAAGCCTTTAACTTGTTTTGGGTGATAATTTCTCATTCACCCATTTAACCATTTGAACAAGTAAATATCTTAATTTAATTGCCTCAAAATGGTTAGTTAAAATAGTGTTAAAACACATATTTTTCCAACACCTAAAACATTTAGTTTGGTCTAGTACGAGTCTATCACCTATATCATTCAATGTTTTTTGTTTATTTTTTAAAAGTCATTCAATATTTATTATCATTCTCCATTGCAATAATCATGTTGGTGTGAATTGGCAAATTTTGGCTGCAAATTGGATAAGACCCTCTATGTCAGGTTCATCTTTCTTCATGCTTTGGTTAGTGCTCTCACATATGTTTTCAACAATTTCTTCAGCTAAAATATTCCTATTTTCAATTGTGCCTTCAATATAATAAGTTAATTATTTTTGAGCTAGGTTATGTCATGAAATTGTCAAAACATACCCATATGTCCTTCATGATTGTTGATGCCAGAAAAAACATTGATATGAAATTTAATTTGTTTGTAACTTGATATTGGACTCAAATGTGACTTATGATAAAAATAAAAATAAACTCTTTCTTCTTATAATCATTATAGTTTAAACAATTGTCAACACAACGCATCCTATAAAGTCATTTTTTGCACAAAGTGCACAATTGATGTTGAATCGTAAGTAGGTCGTTGGCATGATCAAGTTGACATAATACATTTTTTTAATGTGATGCGACAAAAATAAATATGTTTGTTAGTTGCACATATTTTTTTTCTTAGTCTTGCATGTAAATTTAAATTCACGCAATTTTTCACCTTTTTGAAAGAAAAACAAAATTCGCATGGTAATAGTTGTTATACGACGAACTGGGTTAACTCAAGTGGTAAGAGCACCACGTACTACCTAGGAATTAATCTATTAAAACTTGTACGTGTTCAAGTGACAAAAGAGAATATAAGTGAACCCTTTATTCTTCTTAAAAACAATGTCACCCACACCAATATCGCAATGTAATACACAAAAGATTACTATATATATAAGTCGCATAACACATTAGTGACCAAGATTCACATTAGTTATGTTTTTTGTGACAGCATGGTGGATTTTAGGGTAAAGAGGATGATCAATAATTCATTCACATTTAGTGGCGGAACTAGAAATAAATTACTACCTGGGATAATGGTAGCTAAAAAATTTATATAAGAAATTCAACAATATGGAGAGAATTTTCGAACTGAAATGGAGAAATAGAAGACTTAATAAACATGTGTTAGCGTAAAAGTTCCTAAAGAGATAATTAAACATGAAATACAATAAGACACAAGAAGTAAACAATATTTTCTCCTTGTAGGTTTAAGGTTAGGGGTCAAAACTGTATTCCATCAAAAATAAAATATTTTCTCCTTGCATTGTTGTGAAGAGAATTCTCTCCACCTCCCACCTAACATCACCTGTGTGAAGCACAGCTAAATCCTCACCCTTGTGTGTAGCTAAATTTTAGTGTAAAAAATCAAATTTTAAAAATTACCCCCCCCCAATTAGGGGAAATTCTCTATTAAGAACCCTTATAATGAGGACTTGATGAATACCTTCTCATTAGATCCACTTTTTCTTTATATTTGGCAAATCCATAGTTAGTTACATATATAATGATGAGTAGATAATGGTCATCAATGGAGAAGTCCCCCCCCCCAATTAGTGACCAAGATTTACATTAGTTGTGTTCTTTGTGACAACATGGTGGATTTGAGGGTAAAGAGGATGATCAATAATTCATTCACATTCAGTGGTGGAACCAAGAATAAATTACTACCCGAGATAATTGTAGCTAAAAAAAATTATATAAGAAATTCAACAATATGAAGAGAATCAACAATATGGAGAGAATTTTCGAATTAAAATGGAGAAACAGAAGACTTAATAAACATGTGTTAGCGTAAAAGTTCCTAAATAGATAATTAAACATGAAATACAATAAGACACAAGAAGCAAAGAATAAAAACTACCGAATGCTTCAAAAAATTCTTTTAAACATTGACATGTGTACTAGGAGTTCACAATTGTGACATTATTAACGACCAAACACCCAATATCTCCTAATTTTCAAACTCAAAAACTCTAACTTCATAATTCTCATATAACGTAAACATAAAGAGATTTAGCGATTCAATCTCCACAAGTCCATATCTTTAACTATCGATAATTATATTTCATACTTTTACGCTAATAGAACAAAAAATGACAACACATTTTCATTTCAATTCTTTGTATACTATGCTTACAATTTTGTTTAGTGTCATTTTCTGTTTTGGTTCAAAAAGATGTCAAAATGTACCAATAATCATAACTAGTGCCTAGTGAATTAGTCATTTAACAATATACCTGAAACTTAATTATTAATTAAGATGAAGAAATGATCAGATGAGCAGTATGTCCAAAGAGAGAAAGAGATTGGTGTGAAGGGGATAACAAGACAAGCCCTGCGGTTATTGGAAGATGGATTGAACCGGCCTTGCAAACAAAACTCGTATAGTTTCAAACACCCAGTTTTAAACGCAAGTCAAAATCTATCCAGTTTTCTCTTTAACACAAACTACATGTATTAATTTTTTACTGCCTCAAGTTCTTACTAGGGCTCCAGCCCAGGCAAGCTAGCGGCTAGCTCCGCTACTATTCACATTAGTTATATTTTTTCGGGTAATTCTCATCCATTGAGCTTTTCACATTCGACCCAATCCCTTTTTGATATGATTTGTTCTCGCTTCACTCTAGCGACTAAGCTACAACGAAGAAATTGAAAGGAAAAAAAAAGAGGATTAAAAGTGAATGATGAATACTAATCCAATTTTCCTTTACAAAATGGCATACATAACTAATCAAACTCATACTTATCCGACAAAAAAAACCAAATTGACCAATTCCATTAAAAAGGACAAATGGGAAGAGAGGATGATAAAGAAAATGAACATTGGAGGTTTAGATTAAAGACAAGATAGTACTTGAAAGTTCATCGTTAGAACAAGTTCTCCAATTGGGTGACCACGTCAAGGTCTCTAAGGCACCGTGCCATTAGGAATTGACTGTTATCCACTTTTTTATATTTGTTTTCACCTTATAGGTTTAAGATTAGGGGTCAAAACTGTATTCCATGAAAAGTACAATATTTTCTCCTTGCATTGTTGTGCAGAGAATTCTCTCTACCTCCCACCTAACATCACCTGTGTGAAGCACAACTCAATCCTCACCCTTGTGTGTAGCTAAATTTTAGTGTAAAAAATCAAATTTTAAAAATTACCTCCCCCCCTCCCCCCAAATTTGGTGAAATTCTCTATTGAGAACCCTTATAATAAGGACTTGATGAATACCTTCTCATTAGATCAACTTTTTCTTTATATTTGGCAAATTCATAGTTAGTTACATGCATAATGATGAGTAGATAATGGTCATCAATGGAGAAGCCCCCCCCCCCCGCGAATTTGTATACCTATTTAGTAAGATTACTCGACATTTTTTTTGCCCCCTTTATTTTAAAATCCTAGTTCTATCCTTGATGCCATCTTTTGTAATATTAAGTTCTTCCGAATTTGGTCATCAACGAAAAGTTTGTCCATTAACGTCAGAACTAGCCATTTGTTTAAAATACCTCTATCATCGCTGACCACTACGAAAACCATCATCCCTCGTCCTCGTCCATAGTCGCTCTCACTTGCTCAGGATACCCATAATTTACTCCGGGCAACAAAATTCAAGTCTCTGCAAGAGACTCAATAACGTCGTTGGACCTCAGGCCTCAACACACTCCAATGTTTTCTCTTCAGCCACACATCCCCAAGACCTCTCTGATCCTATTCGTCTTTATGATTCTCATTGTTTTTCCTCTTTTGGGCATTTTGTCGACCATGTAGAGCACAATCGAATACAATGTCATTTTAGCTTCAATTTATTCGGTTGAAGTCATCAATGAGTTCTCTCATGATCCTAGTGCCTTCACTAAATGATCTTCATTAATCCATCTTCAAATTTGCATCTAAAATCTTGAAAATTTTGGTGGTGTTTTGAATTTGGTTCTAGGTATTGTTAGGGTTACAGAGAGAGATATGTTTTGCACTGATTAATTGATATTAATTTTCTAAACTAGAGACATGTAAGGTATTAAAGCGCTTGTGATGATTTACAACCGGTGGAGGGAAGATTTGCCAACATTGCTGATGGAGATAAGCATTTTTAGAGTTATCACATGAAGAATCAACCAAAAGAACTACAATATAACTATTTCAAATTCTTTAATAAGAAAAACTGTTCCAAATTTCGACGAAGGCCACAAACCAGACTAGGCACTTCCAAGTTATTTTATAACTTTTTTTTTTGGGAAATTTCATCAAACATGATTTCAACTTTAGCTCATTCTAAATTTTCATACCTCAACTTTACAAAATATCAAAATCATACCAACTTTTGGCCTTAACCTTAATATTTTTCTCATAGGCTGAGTGATAAGGAGTTCAATTGTCCATTAAATTGATTTCCAGGTGGATTAGGCTGCGTTCGGCAATGTTTTTCAAAACGTATTTTTTGTATTTAAAATCCTAAAACAGTGCAAAAACTCATTCAATTATTAGTTTCCCAAAAATCACGGGAACTGAATTTGGAATGCAGAATTAGTTTTGCTCTATCAATTGCAAAACAGCTTAAGAGCGTATTATCTGCTTTTACATAATAGAATCCCACATAAATGCATTTCGACTCGTAAAAACAAGGAGAATGGGATTTTCTTTTGGTGAAAAAAATTAGCACGAAGTCAGAGTGCCATGAACAGAACAAATTTCGTTCGTAGCGCTCTATATACACTCTCCTCCATTCTGTATTGCACATACAGTAACTTTGGGTCATCATCTTCACCGATCAAGGGGGACTTTGGATGGCTGCATCAAAAGTGAGGTATGGATTCATCTATCGATCATCTTCTCTCTTCGAAAGAATGAGTATGCATTGTCTTAATCTTGATTTCCATTAATGAATTTGGTACTGAGTTATGATAATTATTTTATATATTGTGGTATCGTAGTCATTTTCTAGTTGATGGGTTTCATGTTTAATTGAGTCATTCATGTGTATAAATTTTCTTATGCCTCGTGTCAATGAAACTCTTGTTGGTGTTTGCAAAGATCCCACCGCTTGACTTGGATAAAGTGATAAACTACTCTATCTAGTATTAAACTTTATATAATATATAGAAGTGCATGATTAATTTATAGTAGGCCGTTTCAGTAGTGTATAAATGGTTTTCTATTATCATGTGTAATCTATCATTTTCCAAACGTGTTTGTATTTATTTCATATAAGGAATGACGTTTCCTGAAGTGGAGGTTGATGATAAAGCTGAATGTTCTAGCAAAAATGAAGGATTTTTCATTCGTATGTTGCACGAGCATGTGAAAAAAGAAGATATGCAGACTTCAACATTTAAGAAGAAAGTTTGGGTAGAAATAAGTGATGAGTTGTTAGTTGAAACTATGAAAAGATATATTGTTCCACAACTCAAGTCTAAGTTCAATAGGTTGCGCAAAAAGCATCGTGAGTGTTCAGATTTGATTGAGCATTCAAGATTTGGTTGGGATCCTATAGCTGTTACTGCATCTAAAGAGGTTTTGATCTTGATCTTGATTGATTTTGCACTGTTATTGCATCTGTTAGCTGTTATTGCATCTGAAGAGGTTTGTGCTACATATATCAAGGTACACCTTATATTATAAATAGCTTTTGATCTTGATTGATTCTTTCAATAATATGTTATATGTGATACTTATATGTTTCTTTATTATAGAGAGTATCGATGGTGAAGCCTTATCGAAAGAAAGGGTTAGAGCATTATGAAACTTTGGGGGAGATATTTAACACTACTACTGCTACAGGTCAGTTGCACTATGCCTCTAGCCAACTTCCTCCTAACTCGGACGATGAGCGAGAGCTGGAGCAAAGATTTCTTAATAATGGAGTCCATATCAATCTTGGTGAGGATATTAATGACAACATTTTTCAATTCGATGTGAAAGGGAAAAGAAAAGCAATCGAGGCTTCACCTTCAGAGCAACGTCTAAAGAAGGGGAATAAAATGGAGGCTTACTTGGAAGTTTGCAGTGAGATGATGAAGGAGAAGTTACAACAAAAGAGGGAGAAAAATGTTGAAGACAACAAGGAGAAGTAGGCAATAGAAGAGCGCATACAAATTGTGGAGTCACTGGGAGATATTGAAGATGTCACTTTTATTAAAATGATGGATAAGCTTATAACTATTGAATGGAGGAGGTTTTTCCTTACAATGTTTGATGCAAGGAGGAGAGCATGGCTAGCTAATCTTTAGAATCATTATTTAAATTTTCTTGTTGTCTACTTTAATTTGTTTCCGTGAATTATTGGTCATCTTCTTTGTTTTTTGAAGTGTGTGATTTTCATATTGAATAAAATGATGGTGTTGAGTATGTGTTTAATAACTTATATGTTTTATTTGGCTATAGAATCCATTACAAATTTGTTTTTTTAATTTCTCATAGGTACAAGAGATGATCATAAACATGGAAGGAAGTGATTTTGATAGTGATTCAGAACTTGATGTAATGACACAACACATGATAATTTGTACAACTATTTATGAGTATTGGTCTACGTACATAGACAAAATCCCCTGCCACACGTCGATATTATCTAGAGCTGAGTATGTGCAAGAGTTGTTGAATGGATATCCGGATAGAATCTATAATTCATTTGCATGGAGAAACATGTCTTCTTAAGGTTGTGTTGCACACTAAAGCATTTACATTTGCTTGATGATGATAGGCATGTGGACATTCAAGATGTCATGGCTATTTTCTTATATAGTCTTTCATAATGAGCGCATGAGACTTGCTGCTGAGCGCTTTCAGAGATCAAAATATACTATTCACAGGCAGTTCAAGTGTGTCTTGACTGCTTTATGTGCGTTATCACCACAAATCATTCACCCGCAGAATCAAGGACAAACACCTTCTGAAATCTTGAACAACCCAAAATTTTATCCATACTTTGAGGTAAGGAATGATTATTTTTATTGCTATTATGTGTGTCTTACCATTTCGTAGTGATAAATATATTCTTTTTGACAAGCATGTCATATCAGAAAAATGGAACACATGTTGCTGCATGGGCTCTAGCTCAAAAACAAACTTCATATCGTGGTAGAAAAGTTATTGTTACTCAAAATGTCATGTGCGCATGCTCTTTCAACATGATGTTTACTTTCGTTTACACTGGATGAGAGGGGACTACAAATAATTCTAGGGTATTTGCAGATGCAGTGACCAAGCCTGAGAATAAATTTCCGTTTTTGGATGAAGGTACAACGTTACTCATTTTTTTTCTATGCAACTTTATTCTATGTGCAAAATACTCATTTATAAAAACAAACATGTTACTATTATGTTGTGGATGCACAAACATGCCAGGTTTTTTGGCACCTTATGCAAGTGAGAGATATTTGTGTGATTATAGAGGACCTCGACGTACACCAAAAGGTCCTAGAGAATTGTTCAATTACAGACATTCTTCACTGTGAAATGTAATTGAGCGATGCTTTGGTGTGTTAAAAGCTTGTTTTCCAATCTTAAAATATATGCCTAATTATCCTCCACGTAGGCAACAACGTATCACTATTGCGTGTTGTGTTCTGCACAACTTTATTCGGAAGGAGGCTCATCGTGATAGATTGTTTGAAGCTTTTGAAGTAGAAGATATGATCTTTGATGAAGAAAACCCAATGTCAGGCTTAGATATGTCAGCAGAGAACCTTGCACAGATGAACAATGTAAGAGACACCATTGCAATAGACTTGTGGAATGATTTTGTTCCTAATCCTCCGAATGTAGGGTAACATTGAGTGAATCTTTTTATTGAATGTATTTCTTTCATTGCATACATTTGCGATGGTGAACTTAATTTAAATTTAAAGTTATTGAATAATAAATTTACTTCGGATCAAACTTTACATTTGCGTATTATAGCGATTGAATAAACCTATTTACTAGTATAAAACTAATATGTAAAATTTATTTACCAAACATGATTTTACTGTTTTCTTTATTTTGAATTCTTCTACCGAATGCGTTTTTATAGTTTTCAATTTTTGAAAATGAGTTTAAAATTCAACTACCGAACTTGTTTTTTGAATTAAAAAACACAAAATTCAATTTCCTATTTTCATTTTGCAAAAAATTTCTGTAAAATGTTACCGAACTAGACCTTAGAGTTTTTACTAAAAAAATATTGTGACCAAACATCACACTGACCCGACCCGATTCGACCCCGACCCGAAACCCAAAATCCTCATTCCCGGGTCGTTAAACCCCTAATCGAAAAGTCGGTTTTTCCATCTCCAGCAGCAGCGGCTTAAACACAACAAAGAGGAAGAGGACGGCCCCAAACCCCACCCCCCCTCTCTCTCTCTGCTCAACAATGGCAACATCCTCACAAGCTCACGCCGTCAAGTCCCTCAACAAATCCACCGGCCGCCGCCGCTTCGTCGTAAGCTCTCTCTCTCTCTCTCTCTCTCAGTTTCATTCAATTCTGAAACCTCTCTGTGTGTGTGTTTACAGTTCAAAAGCGTCTCTCAGAGACTAGAAGAAATCGAAATCGATGTCTTCCGAAGCCTTGAAGTCAAAAGAGAGCCTTCAGAGGGCTCCACTTTCTTCCGGGACTGTCTTGTAGAATGGAGGGTCTGTCCTCAATTTCACTTTTTCTTTGATTATTTGATCTCCTTTGGTTATCTGAATTTTGAGGCCTGCAGGAATTGAATACTGCCGAGGATTTCATCTCATTCTATGAGCAAATGACGCCGATGGTACAGACATTGCCTTTGATTCTCTTGCATAAGGAAACCATTTTCGCCCAGCTTATTTCGAGGTTGCAAGTGAGTGCAAGGTTGTCGCTCGAGCCTATTCTCAGGTATGTTAGCTTATATGCAGGCCAACCTTTGTGGAATTTTTGTGCATTTTTTTTTCGGGGGTGCATTTATTTTATGCATACTTTGAGCAGGCTGATCGCAGCTTTGTCCGGAGATCTCCTAGAGGACTTTATTCCGTGAGTTTCCTCATCCTTTGTATTTACTTGTTGGTTAAAGAAGTTTATGTTTACTTTTACTTCTTTTTTTTTGCTGTTGTGGATGTAATTATGGCTACTGTTGTATGTGTGCTCATGCTAGCTTTTTGCCGAGGATTGTTGACTCCCTTGTGTCTCTTCTACATAATGGTGCCGATAGGGATCCAGAGATTGTTGAGCAGGTGTTTTTATCGCGTTATGTGATGATCTCAGATTCTGTGTTTCTAGTGTATAATTGTGGATGAACTCACAGCTTGTGGTGCTTTGATGCAGATTTTTACGTCCTGGTCATATATTATGGTGTATTTGCAGAAATATCTAGTACACAGGGTTGTAGATATGCTAGAGTAAGTACTGGTATCACTTTGGTATTTTGATTTGTGGTGGGAAAGCACATACAGGTTTAATTGAAAGAATTCCTGATTTTATATAAGTAGTCTTTCTTTTTCCGAGAACCTTTGCTAATGAGGTCCATAGGGGACCACTTGTTTAAACATGTAATGTTTATACTGCAATTTCTAAAAGAAGCTACTCTGTTGTTAGATGCCTTACTATTGTACTATCATGTGTATATTGCAGGTTTACTGCAAAGTTGAGGTATTATCCGAAAGATTATGTCCAAGATTTTACGGCACAGGCAATGGGGTTCTTGCTGCGAACAAGAACTGCACCATTTGAGCAGATTGAAAAAGGTATAATGACCTTGACATATTGAACTAATGGTAATAGAGACTTGCCTGCTGCTAAAGCAGTCAATTATACTTACTTTTATTATATGTTTCTGGATTTTGCTCATCTATTGCACCATTTTGTACCAAAAAATTCTTATGGCTTAATTCATAGGTTAACCTTAATTTCATTCTAGAAAAATTCCATAGTTTGGAAAACAAGATGCAGTAACAGAAATATATTATCTCAAAAACCCACAATGCATGCATAGACCTAAACACCTATCAAAAGAGTAATCAAATAGAAGAAAGACCCTCTGTGTGTGTGTGTGTGAGAGAGAGAGAGAGAGAGAGAGAGAGAGAGAGAGAGACTAACAATTTTTGACAAGGTAATTATCGTGTCTAGGGCTGTACGATCGCTTTGACTTCCTAAGTTTGCTTCCACATTATATCTGGACATTGTTAGTTAGATTTTTCATATTGAAAAGCTAGACTTATATCGCATATTAAAATAGCATTGGACCAAGAATGATAAATTTTTGTGAAACCACAATGTTGGTGTCAACATTAATCGAATCATATGGCTATAATTGAGTGCATTCAAACCTAATCCAGATTCCAGGATAAATGATATGTTTTATCCCCTTTTGTTTTTGCTCGTGTTAGAATTTTTTTTCCTGACCAACTGCTCATCCCCTGGCTGTTGTGGATGGTAGTATTGACCTCCACGTGCCATTCTACTGGTAGTATGTTGATATGAGTTTCTTTAATAGTAGTTGATAATTTTCTCATCATTATATCACAACAGGTTTCAGATATATTATGCTCGATGTTGTGGAGGAATCACAACCTATCACAAAATATGGAGTCAGTGCTTTACTGTATTATGCAATGACAGGAACTTCAACAAGGTTCCATTCTAGAGCCAAGCGAGTGTTGCTTTTATTGATGGACGATAAGATACTTGGTATGTTTGTGGGTTTTGTTTATACATGTATACTTGATTCTAGGAGTATTTTTGTTGTACTATTGCATTTAGATTCTCTAGTATTGAACTATTTACAGCTACTAATATTATCATTATCCCTTTTACTTCAATGTTGATGGAGATTGCATCAATATGATACATTCGAATTTAAAGCACATCTTATGTCTCTTTTGCCCCTGTCTCTGTTTCTGTCCAGGTTCAGCCACTATTGTTGAAGTCTTAACTTCTGCCTTAGAGAGGTTATGCGAGGATTTGGACTCTAAGGAGTTAAACTTAATGTTCGAATGCTTATATCAGGAAATAAAAGCATGCATGACTAATGGGAATGTTGTGCGTCTGAGCCACCTGTTGTCTCTTCTTATTTCTACTGTTGAGGTGAAGGATGGGAAATCAGTTTTTGGTGAGCAATGGGGAATGTTTTGATTTGCAGATTACTTTAGTTTTCTCTATATCATTGAGTTACTTGAATAATGCTTATTTGTATGCTCCTTGTGCTTCCAACTTTGACAGATTACAAAGAAATGCTTAAAATTGTGGAGCTGCTTCTGCAGACATATATCATGCCTTCTGACATTTCGTCAGCAGAGGCAAATGTATCTGAAGTTGTTGATAAGATTTTGCAGTTAATGCTCTGTATTCTTAGTGGACTCCACAGTTGTAATGATATGTCAACCATTTCTGCCTGTTCGTTGCAATGGTCTCCTGTATTTAATTTGCAGAAGTCAAAGTACGTTTTCAGTAATTTTTTTTGGCTCTTAGAATTGCCCCGCTCTTTTTGTTTCCTGAAATATTTCTGGCTTATTGTTACAGCCTGTTGGTTTTCATTAAACAACTACTTCAAAAGGAATATTTTGTGCTGGATACATTCAGAGTTAATATCTTAAGGTAAGGGTGCATATTTTGGATATCTTCTGGAATGTGTTGTGGTTATTGGTTACTTTGTTGTTTTGACTCTTCTAATTGGATTTTCAGAGCCATGGATGCTTTAGTAGAAACTTCACAAGAAGATGTTATTTATCAGTTACTCTCCTTGTGTGAAAGAATGCAAAGGGGAGTGCAAAGCTTTAACTTACTAGATGGAATACCCGAAAGACTATCAAGGATTCAAGGTTTTCTGCATGACAAGGTCAATAAGTGGGTTGGGGTTTTAAAGGTTGTTGCAAATGGGGAAATACCATCTGCTTCAATTCATGAAGATGATTTGGCCCTGCTGTGGGGAACCATTAATTGCTTTCCACAATTTTTAGATTCTGCTGAAGGATTATCCTTGCTATCCGATCTAATAGATGCAGTTGATCAACTCCTGATGATTGAAGAGGGTAAGCTACCAGCTCTCTCATGTTTTATCATTAGTGCCTTTGATCTGATAGTTCTCTCATCAAGACAAATTGCAACTTTATATTTCTATTCAAAATATGGTAACTAAGATTTGTAATTTTACAATGTGTACAAGAAGGTTGTTTATTCGAGTGTGTTAAAATCTCTCATGATTTTCCCAATAGTTCCATACATTGTTGACACTGTTTGACCAGCTGAATCAAATGATTTTATATAACAAGTTTTGGGATGCCATGGGACATTGTTAGGCCTTCACATGTATTTCACTTGCTATTTTCGCAGGAAATGTTGCAGGGGTTCCGAAATGTGTTTGGCAAAGCCTAATTGGTACGTCTTTAAATTCTTATTGCAAATTGACTTGCAGTAAAAAGTCGGAGCGTCAGCAAATAACCAGATTTATAGCTCTTGGAAAAAGACACAAATCATGTTCACAAGTGTTGGTTGCTGTTGCTGACTTTTTGGATTCTTTATATGGGTAAGATTGTATATAGTTGATGTATTTTACCCCATTATAGCTATTTTTGAAAATGTTATTGTAAAGTTCGTACAATAATCTCGTGCTGTTACACAAATATTAGGTCTGCAACGGAAGGAGACACCCAGTCTAGAATGTATCATACAGAGCTTCGAGCAGATATGGCTATGGAAGCTTTAGGAATATTTTCTGAAAACTTGTGCCACCCAGACAGAGTTATTCGTGTTTCAACTTTAAGAATAATATGCCACTTTGATATGCCGAGTTGCAAAATTTCTTCAGAGGATGAGCCAGTTCTGAAAAAGATGATGACTGAACTTCCTCCAACTTCACATGTGGATAGCAAAGGGTTTAATGTACTCTTCTCTTTATTCAATCTCTTCTTGTCAGAAATCATTCTTCTATGTGGCAGTTTTGTACTGATTTTGCTTCAAATATCAGGTTTTGCAGCTTCTGCTCTCAATCGAGTCAACTCCGCTTTCAATCTCTACCAGCAGGACAGTTACGTTATTGATCTCTAGAATACAGATGAGTCTCTCTGCTCGAAGAATATCTGAAGCTTATCATCCCCTTATTCTGAATTCAATGATTGGTATTTTCCACAACCGGTTTAGTTATCTTTGGAATCCAGTATCAGAGTGCCTTGCAGTTCTGATATGCCAAAGTAATGGCCATGTATGGGAAAAGTTTGTTAACTATGTCGAGCAATGGCAATCTATCTTTCAAGCTCCTGTTAAACAAGTTGGCCAAGTTGATACTGTGTTGTCCAACAAGTCAAGTGGTATGTAAGAACTTAATTTACGCTATTGTATTGTACCAATTCAGAATGCATATTGACACGTGAATAATACTAAACTGATTTCTAAGATTTTTCCTTGGTATAATTGCTAGTCATCAAGTTGAGGATTTTTCTTTTTTAATTTTCCCTGTATTAAATAATAATAGTCATGATGGTTGTACTGCTGTACATCAGTGATACTTTCTTATCTTACTAATAAGTAGGTAGTTATTATTAGTAATAAATGTATTCCATCTATGAGTTTAATATACACTGCAAATCTAATTGCATTTGATGCTCATGTTTCACCATATCTTTGCTTTGCAGATCTGATTGAACGATTTAATCATTTTGTTACCACCACAATTGATAGTACACCATCTGCAGCTGTACTATCTTCGCTACTTCAGTCTTTACAAAGAATTCCAATCACTGAGTCAAAGTCTTATCAGATTATACCACTTTTTCTGAAGTTTTTAGGGTATAATTGTGAAAACTTGATAAGGTAATAACTGAATAGATTCCTTTGATACTTTGAATTTTCTACAAGCTATGGTCTACTATTGTATGAACTTATTTTATTCTCCCTTTGTGATTGCAGTGTGGAATCTTTCAATTCAAATGTATGTAAAGGGAAAGAGTGGAAACATGTCCTGAAAGAATGGTTAAACTTGCTTAAACTGATGCAAAACATTAGGCACTCTTATAAGAATCAGTTTCTAAAAGAGGTGTTGCAAAATAGGTAAGTTTAAGTGTCTCATTTATGCAGTGCTTCAATTTATACATTTACATACTATTGACATTTGGGCTGGTTGTTATATTTTATAGTCCATGTATATTTTCTAGACTTTTGATACATCTGCCGCAAAGTATGGGATTCATTGCTCATTTGGTTGGGCTCATATAGTCAAGTATCTGTTTTCCCTTAAATGTTGTTTTTCTTGTGGTTGTTTTTAACAGGCTATTGGATGAAAATGATGCTGAAACACAGATGAGGGTTCTTGATTGCCTCTTCCTGTGGAAAGATGATTTCCTGCTTCCCTATAGTCAGCAATTGAAGAACTTGGTCAGCTTCAATAATTTAAGAGAAGAACTAACAAGATGGAGTTTATCCAGAGAGTCTAATCTAATTCAAGAACAACACAGAGCTTGTCTTGTGCCCATTGTTATCCGTCTTCTGATTCCCAACATTCGGAAATTGAAGAAACATGCTTCACAGAAGGTATGTGTCTGAATTTTTTGATTTATTGATTCTTGGACGTTTGGTTGTGGCAATGTACTTGTACTCTTTCTTGTCAATAAAAGGTGGTGTATCTAGCTTTTGCATCACACCCAACCTTTTCTTTTACTTAAAAGGTGGAGCAGGAGTACAGTTTATGAAGTGTTAACATGTGGAGTGCCAGATCACGTATAATAAATAATTTTATGGATTGTATATCTGATCGATCGATTAGTTTTTTACTTACATTTGTGCCCCAACTCTCATTGCTTACATAGCTTAATAGACTTTTCCTTGTTTTGATGTTTTCTAAAAAATATGTTACTATTGATATGCATTTGTGTTTTATTACTTTTATATGCCATATTACGAATGGCATGCTTTTCATTGTTTTAATTGTTTGATTGTTTTATGTTAGCATTCGAGAGTAAATCATCGAAAGGCCGTGCTTGGTTTCATAGCTCAACTTGATGTTGAAGAGTTGCCTCTTTTCTTTGCACTGTTAATCAAGCCCTTGCAAATCATTTCAACAGAAATTGAAGGTGCTGCAAACTGGTTTTGGACTTCATCAAATGGCTCTGTAGAAGAATTTCGAGCAATGAATTTCTTGAAATATTTCACATTTAACAATATTACATCCTTGTCTTGGAAGAAAAGAAGTGCTTTTCTGCATGTGATTGAAGATGTTCTTGGAGTATTTGATGCATCGCGTGTTGGTCCCTTTCTCGATTTCTTAATGGGGTGTGTTGTTCGGATAATAGGAAGCAGTACTTTAAGTCTTGATGTGGCAAAAGGCAGAGGATCCTCATCACTTGAAAATTATTCTAATGCTAATCTTGCTTCTCTTGGATATGATGGTGCAGTGGGTAACAGTGCTACGGTAATACTTCTTATATGTGGTGACAACTTATTCATCTTTTAGGAAAAAATATTGTGTATTGTTATGTTACTTTTGAAACATGTATTCTGTTATGCCTAACAAACCCCAGTATACTAAACGACTTCTGGTCTACCTGCAGGAATCCACGGCTGTGGGGCAGTTAAAAGATATGAGGTCTTTATCCTTGAAAATTGTGTCCTTTGTACTCAGTAAGTATGAAGATCACGAATTTAGTTGCGAATTCTGGGATATATTCTTTGGGTCTGTGAAGCCTTTAATTGATGGCTTCAAGCAGGAGGGATTCAGTGGCCAGAAACCTAGCTCGCTCTTCTCTTGCTTTCTTGCTATGTCTAGAAGCCAAAAGTTAGTACCACTACTGTGTAGAGAGCAAAACCTTGTCCCTGATATACTCTCAATTCTAACCGTCGCATCAGCAACTGAAGCTATTGTAGCTTGTGTTCTTAAGTTTGTTGAGAACCTTTTAGTTCTTGATGACGACTTGGGTTCTGAAGACGGTTCTGGAAAAAGAGTTATACTCCTACACCTGGAAGCACTCATTGACAACTTGCATGGTTTGTTCGAGAGTAATAGTGCAGCCAAGAGGTAATAAGGGGGTTATCTTGTTTATTTACAGCATAGACACAAAACTTCACTTTCATTGTGTGCTTATGCTGGCAGATTTTGTTAATTTAAAAACGTCTATTGAACTGCATGCTATGTTTTTTGTGTCCTTATACTATATTGAAGCACTTATTGACAACTTGCATCATTTCTTTGAAAGTAATAGTGCAGCCAAGAGGTAATAATGGGGTTATCTTGTTTGTTTACAGCAGACACAAAACTTCACTTCCATTATGTGCTTGTGCTGGCAGATTTTGTTCATTTAAAAACGTCTATTGAACTTCAAACTTTTTTTTTTCTGCCTCAATTACTATATTGATTTTTTGTCTATCTTCAATTTACATAATGTACTGGCGTTCAGTTGGAATTATAAGTCAAGTGGGATTACTGCTATTTACATCTGTTTTGTTTCTTACGGCATGGCATTTTATTTTGGTGGCAGGAAATTGCTTAAGCACCCAGGGGAGACAGAAGTAAGGATATTTAAACTATTACCGAAGTATATAAATGATGCAGTGCCGGCCCAGAAATTTGTGGATATACTGCTCCCTGTTTTAGCAAATGGAGCTGAAGATTCAGGTTAAAGCACCCTATCAACCTCAGAGTTTCCTTAATTTTTGATTTTCCCTTCCATGTGATACTTAAATTCCTCTGTTCATCTTGTAGAATTCCGGTTTGAGGCTGTGCAAGTCATTTGTGACATTGTTCCTGTACTGGGGAGTGACATTACAAATAACATTTTGAGTGCTGTTTCTCCATTACTTACTTCTACCGATCGTGATAAGCGTATATTTATCTGTGATCTTCTTGAGGCTCTTGCTAGAACAGACCATTCCATCCAATTTGTGGTACATTGTAAACCTTATTTATCTGGTGATCTAGATGACCTTGTGTTTCTTTTTATTTGTTTTCTCATTATGTGGACGATTGCAGGCAAAACTTGTTCAGGACTTGAATGCAACCTCTATCACGGAAATAGATAGCCTTGATTATGACAAAGTACTCGATGCTTATGGAAAGATCACGGTTGATATGTTTTATGCAATTCGGGAGGATCATGCATTAGTCATTTTGTCTCACTGTGTCTATGACATGTCATCTGATGAATCAACCCTGCGTCATAGAGCTTATGATTCATTGCTTACGTTTGTTGAGTTTTCTGCTCTAGTATTTGGCAATAATTCTGAAATGCCTGACACAATAATGGCATCTGAGGATCATTGTTGGACAAGAGTGTGCATTCAGAGAATAATAAGCAAATTTTTATTAAAGCACATGGCTACTTCTATGAAGAGAGGGGCATCTGTTCGAGAGGTATTGACTTTGTTTTTGTCTTCTGGTAGGGCTGACATGGAATTAAATTTATGTTATGGACATGTGTTCGCAATTGCACATGCTCAAGAAACTCAATTTGCAATGAATCATGAACTGTTGCACCATGTCTTCTATTTAGTTAAGCCTTCAACCTACATTTGCTGAATATGTTTCTCTTTCTTTTTATGATGGACTGCTGTGGCTTCAGGAGTGGGTTGAGTTACTAAGAGAAATGGTGATTAAACTTCCAGAAGTGGCAAACCTCGGCTCATTAAAACCTCTTCGGCATGAAAATCTTGAAATAGACTTTTTCAAGAATATCCTTCACATACAGGTGTTTTTTTTGTTTGCATCATATCTCCTAGGCCTCTATATCTTTGTCGTTGGTTACTGGTGAGATTTACTTGTGATAGATAACTAATTGGTAGTCATTGAAGTTTCCTTTTAGAACTGAACGTTTACTCAATTCAGACAGTTTTTTCTCATTTGATCTCACATGACTTTTGTTTCTACAGAAACATAGGAGAGCAAGGGCATTGAAACGCTTCAAAAATGTTGTCACTGACAGCTATATGCCAGAGGTTTTTTCTCTCTCTTTCTTCTTAAAGTAGTTTGCTATATATTTCACTTCTTGTTTTATCGAGTCATTGAAACGTTTTTTGCTGATACTAGTTCCAGGGCATCACAAAGAAATTGTTTATTTCCTTCTTTTTCTCGATGTTGATGGAGGAAGAAAAAGGAGAGCATGTGAAAAATATGTGTATAGAGGTGCTTGCTTCGATTTCGAGCAGGGAGTGGAGTTCATCGTACTTGTTGCTCATGAGATGCTTCAATGAGATCAGCAAAAATCCACTGAAACAAAAGCTTCTTTTGCGGCTAATTTGCTCCATCTTGGAGCAGTTTCACTTTTCAGAAACCACTGATACTGGCTCTGTGACTGAAATACAGTCATGCCTCACAAAAACTGTGCTCCCTAAGATACAAAAGTTGCTCAGTGATTCTGAAAAGGTTAGTGTTAACATCAGTCTTGCTGCACTGAGAGTATTGAAGTTGCTGCCTGGAGATGTAATGGACTCACAGCTGCCTACCATTATTCATCGCATTTCAAACTTTTTGAAGAACAGATTAGAAAGTATCCGTGATGAGGCTAGGGGTGCTTTGGGTGACTGTTTGAAGGAGCTTGGGTTGGAATACTTGCATTTTATAGTCAAGGTTTTGCGAAGTACTTTAAAACGCGGGTTCGAGTTGCATGTCTTAGGATATACTCTAAACTTTATCTTATCAAAGTTTCTTGTTACTCCTATCAGTGGGAAGCTGGACTATTGTTTGGAAGATCTCCTTTCTGTTGCACAGAATGATATTCTTGGAGACGTTGCCGAGGAAAAAGAGGTTGAGAAGATTGCTTCCAAAATGAAAGAAACGAAGAAGCAGAAGTCATTTGAAACTCTGAAATTGATTGCTCAAAGCATAACGTTTAAAAGCCATGCTTTGAAGCTTCTGTCACCCGTTTTATCTCAGTTTGAGAAACATCTGACACCAAAAACAAAGACAAAATTGGAAACTATGTTGAATAACATAGCAGCTGGCATTGAGTGCAATCCAACCGTTGATCAGAATGATCTTTTTATATTTGTGCATGGCCTGATTGAGGATGGAATAAAAGAAGAAAGTGGTATGGCTGAGAATTCAGTTATTGAAGGGGAAAATAAACGTCGTCGGAATGATGTGGTTGGAAAAGTTAATTCCTCGGGCCGTATTAGTGGTGCCAAGTCAGTGTGTTCACATCTTATTTCTGTGTTTGCTCTTGGGATACTGCAGAAACGCATAAAGAACTTGAAAGTGAGAAAAGATGATCAAGTAATACTGTCAATGCTGGATCCCTTTGTCACACTTTTAGCTAAGTGTTTGCATTCTAAGTATGAAGATGTATTATCTGCAACTATTAGGTGCCTCACATCTTTGGTTAGGTTGGCTTTACCTGCCATTGAAGATCAAGGAGATAATATAAAGGCAGTGTTGTTTGGTATTGCTCATAGTTGGGTAAAGACTGGCAGTTCTCTAATGGAGTCATGCCTGAGGTTGCTAACTGTACTTTTGAGGGGCAACAAAGTCACTCTATCCACGGATCAGCTACATCTATTGATTCAGCTTCCAGTGTTTGTTGATATTGAAAGGAACCCTTCCTTTGTTGCTCTTTCACTATTGAAGGCAATTGTTAAACGCAAGCTAGTTGTTCCAGAGATATATGATCTTGTTACTAGAGTTGCAGAATTGATGGTAACAAGTCAAGTAGAACCAATTCGTCACAAATGTAGCCAAATTTTGTCTCACTTCTTGAACAATTATCCCCTTTCAGAAAAGCGATTGCAACAGCATTTAGACTTTTTGCTGTCTAATCTAAAGTGAGTGCCTGTCTAGCTTTTAGAAAATGTTTTATGTTCCCCCTTTTTCTTTTCTCTAATCGGGCTTAATTCTTCACAGGTATGAGCACTCTAGTGGGAGAAAATCTGTGCTTGAAATGCTTCATGCAGTCATTGTTAAAAATCCACGAAGTGTTGTAGATGAGCAATCACAGACATTTTTTGTTCATTTGGTGGTGTGCTTGGCTAATGATCGGGATAATGAAGTTCGGTTGATGGCTGGCGAGGCTATAAAACGTCTGACTTCCTGTGTAAGCCCACGATCACTTCTCTCCATTCTCGAGTACAGTCTTTCTTGGTATCTGGGCGAGAAACAACAACTGTGGGGCGCAGCAGCACAGGTAAATGTTTCTTTTCGGTTTCTTGGTTCAAATTTAGTCAGCCGCTTGATTTCCTTTGTCTCATTACAGTTCACTATCAAATGTAGAGGACAATTATCTATTAATATATAGGATGTCCATAATTAAAGGCTAGTTAGATATAATATAATAGAAACACAAGCTATCCAGCAAACAGAAAACAGCCAAGCAACAATGCCAAATAGCCATGGAAAATGCAGTCATGGAAGGTATTTAGTTCTTGCGGGTGATATGCAAGTCAACAAATGACCACGTTGGGATGATCCTAGTACAGTTATATAAGGTCAATGTGGAAAGTTCTCCCCAGAATTTCTTTGATTTAGTGGACCAGTGAAATTGAGATTTTCGGAAAAATGGAATCATGGTGACTACATGTTGTTGAAGGGTCACAATGTGGAAAGTTCTCCCCAGAATTTTTTTGATTTTGTGGACCAATGAAATTGAAATTTTCGGAAAAATGGAATCATGGTGACTACACGTGGCTCGAACACTGATATAACGTTTACGAAACAGCGGAGGAATCTAATTTTTTTAATTGTGTAATAGAGAGGTTGCATTAGGGAAGGAAGAGCTACTCTTTACGGTCAAGATTGAGTAGTACCTATTTTCTTATGACTTGTAATGAAAATGTGTTGCAATCATGGACGGTATTATAACAATTGAATATTTTGTATTTATTGTTATCATCTCTTGCTTGATACCATACATGCATTTGTACAGGTTTTGGGTTTACTGGTTGAAGTTGAAGTCATGAAGAAACAATTCCACAAGCATATTAGCAGTGTATTACAAGTGACTGAGCGCATTGTACAGTCTGCTATCGATGTTGTCACTCAGGAGATTCCTAATGAAACTACCATTCCTTTCTGGAAGGAAGCATTTTATTCGTTGGTTATGCTGGAAAAAATTCTGAATCAGTTCAATGGATTATGTTTTGATATAGATCTCCAGGTATGCGACTTCACTTTCTTATGTAAAATGTTTCCTATTGCTTATTCAAGTTATATTTTTTTGGGTATGATTCCATTAGTGGTTTGTTCAAATTATTTAGACAATAAAATTTAAAATATAGATTTTTTTTATCATCGTATGTAATAATCAAGGAAGAGTGCAAAATATTTTGTCTTTCTTGCTTATCATTCTCTTTATTGTTTATATTCTTGCTATATCTGGTTATATTAGGATAGTTAGGGAATTTACTTTGGTCTATATGACATCACAAGAGCAGGTAATTTCCAATTTATCTACTCGTAATGATGATTAATAACTTGAATATTTGAAATTGATTTCACTTGAAGTGTAATTTTTTGCTCGTCACTTACTGCCTCTTTACTTTTCATGAGCTCAGGATATATGGGAAGCCATCTGTGAGTTACTCCTGCATCCACACATGTGGCTACGCTGCATTTCAAGCCGGCTTGTAGCCTTCTACTTTGCTGCTGTAAAAGAATCTCGCTCAGGAGATGATGAAAATTCCCTTGGCACTTACTACCTTATAAAACCTAATAAACTTTTCACAATAGCTGTGTATCTCTGCTGCCAACTGAAAACACAGCTTAATGATGCTGCCGCCAACAAACTGATTACACAAAATCTTGTATTCACTGTGTGTGGTGTGCATTCTTTGATGGGGCAAACAGGGTGTACTGATCCTCAGCAGTTTTGGTCTTCCCTTGAACAGCACGAGCAAGACCGGTTTCTTAAAGCTTTTGAGTTGCTCGAAGCTAGAAAAGGAAGGAGCATGCTTTTGTCTCTTACCTCTGGCACATGCGAAACAAATGATGACATCCCCTCCAAGAATATGCGATGCTTGCTCGTCTCTAATTTGCTCAAGAAAATGGGAAAGGTTGCCCTTCAAATGGAGGCTATACAGGTTCGTATCAAGGAATATACATTCTCTCAATTTATTTATCTTCCTAATAGTAATATTATGAATATAATATTGTTTCCATACATTTTTTTAAGGTTATTTGGGAAAAAGTTCTTTGAATACGCATTTTCTTAATTTATTTACTTTCCTAATAGTCACACTGTGTATCGTAATTGCTTGATGCAGATGAAGATTGTCTTTGATTGTTTTGGAAAGATAATATCTGAATTGAGTCGGGGAGATTGTCAGCTTTATGCTTATGAAATCTTGCAGCCCTTGTACAAAGTTTCTGAAGGATTTTCTGGGACTGTTATCCCTGGTGAGTTTTATCCTGTACTATGTACTTCCTTTCCATATCGATTACTTATCATTCTTATTGGTTGGGTACATAGCTTCTTGCACACTGTAGTGGCTAGCTGAAATGTTCAGATACCTAGTACAGCTAGAAACTACAAACTATTGTTGCCTGTGCTATAATTATTGGCCTTTAAGCAAAATTGTCTGAAATGTTCAGACTATCATATTCTCGTTCAAAATGGTCACCTAGTTGGTTCTCAAAATATGAAAAAGAGTTAAAAAGAAGGAACAATATGTTTTGGTGTGAGGTAACATATAAGTCAAACTTTAGTTTTTGAGTCTATGTTGTGTTCTTTCTTTGTTTATGATGTGTATTATTACTGGAGGTGTTTATGGCACATCCATGATCTCTATCTACATTGAGCAAATGAACCCATGTTTCTGTCATTTATATATACTTTCAAGTGCAATTCTTAATTGGATTACATTTCTTCATCAGAAAATATGAAGCAATTAGCACTAGAAGTTTCTGGATGTCTACGAAGTAAACTAGGCATCCAAAGTTATGTACAAGTTTACAACGACATCAGGAAACAACTCAAGGCAAAGAGGGATAAGCGGAAACAGGATGAAAAGCGTTTGGCTGTTGTTAATCCGATGCAGAATGCCAAGAGAAAATTGAGGATTGCGGAGAAGCATCGGGTGAACAAAAAAAGGAAAATGATGACAATGAAAATGGGGAGGTGGGCAAATCATTCCAAGTCAAAATAGTTGCTACAGATAGACATTGTTGAAGCCAACCACATAAGAAGTCTGCTTTATTGAAGGGATGATTTCAGTTTCATCGGGATAACTAGTACTCTTGTCTTATGTATAGTAGTTTCTCTTTATGAAATCATAGCATTCAAAAGCTAATTCTGAATTAGCTTGCTCAGTGATCTCTTAAATCTTGACTGTAATTTTGGAGTTCGACTACATATGTACGAGCCATTGGCCCTGAGAAATTTTCATTTTATAGAGAATTGTTTTCCTCCAAATATCAAGATGGTCTTCCAAAGTCATCAAAGCAAGCATTCTCGAAAAGAAAAAAAGAGTCGTCAAGCAATTCGTGCTTGTGAATTTGAGGCGTACTTCGGCTTGAAATTGGAATATGTAAAGAGTGAGACAGCTTCTCTGTTCAAGACTTCTATAATTAGGTAATTTGAAAATTATTCTAATCAATGTTCTTGGCAAATAAATTCTTAAAATTTGTTAAGAAAGGCATACACTCATTGATCATTACTTGCGAATACGAATAGTTTATTAAGTATGGTCTAATTTTGTTCATAGGTTTAGGAGAAGTTGACTGTTATTTATCATTTTCCTAGAGAAAAGAAAAATGTTGACAAATTGCTTTGATTAGATTAGAAAGATTAGTGGGCACTCTAGTGTTTAGACAGACAACTACTGTTCAACTTAAGATTCACACACTGTCTCCCTTCCTTGTTACCCAAACTCCACTCGAGTCTGTCTCTGAACTCTCAACTCGGAGGCCCAAGATCTCTCTAAGTCTCCACGGATATCAATGCAAGAGGGGAAAGATTCAGGTTAGTGTTCCCTGCTTCACATGTTTGATAGATTTAAACACTCAAGCTCCAACATGTGTCTTTCAAGATCATTAATTTGATTCGTGGATTTGGTTGGATCAAATGTGTACTAGTCACCGTGTAGAAATCTGAGATTGAACAATTGGGTAGTAAAATTTTGTGCACATTCGTTTGTGGGGAGCTGAGAAATCTTGAACAAAGTGATAAAGCTTGAGACTTTAACATCATGAAGATTGCATTTTTGGTTCTTGTCTGGATTTTGTATGGGTTGTTGGGTTTAGATTTCACATATTCATACCCTACTTCAGCATTTGATGATGTCAGAAGTGAAAGCACTGTCACATATAGCTATGATAGGATAGATGAAGTGAATAAAGAATGTAAGTCTGTTCTTTCCTCTGCTTCTGAACTGAAAGCTGAAGATAATAGAGTTTATAGTATAAAGGAGCTCTTTTTTGTAAATGGAGACTGGAGCCAGGAGGTGGGCAAGTACCCACTTATGCCATTTGATGATAGCCAAGTTCAAAGCGAGTTTATGGGTAACCGAACTCCTTCGAACTTGGCTTCATTTTGGGTTATGGATATTGATCGATCCCATCGGTCCAAGAAGTCCTTAAGTGTTAGTGGAATGATGGTTATGGGTATTACTATAGATGGCAGCTTTATGGATTATGGGTATGGAGGAAGTCCTGAGTTCCAGATGTGGCCTAGCCATTCTCAAATTACAATTTCCTTCCAAGGCATTTACACTGAATCTAAAAAGAATGGTGGGGAAAGAGTGATGTGCTTGTTGGGGAGTACAATGTTGCCTTCTCGGGAGATCGAGTCTGATAATCCATGGGAGTGGTTGAAGGCTTCTGATTCAAGCAACCAATCTCCACTTTCTCAAGACGATCAGATTCTACTTGTTCTTCACTTTCCTGTGACTTTCAATCTGACAAATAGGGCTATCCGAGGAGAGTTGAGGAGTTTAAATCCAAAGTCAAACTCAAAGTACTTTGACGAGGTTCACATTTTGTCACAGTTGGGGAAGTCGGCGGTGTATAATTTTGACTCCGAAAAGATTGTTTCTAGAGCATGTGATCCATACCCTTCAAATGATAGCTTGATGTATGGTGGTATCAGTAACTACAAAGGTCACGCAATTTGTGAAATTCTCGAAGAAGTTACCAGAAATCAAGCTTTCACCGTTGTGTCAAATTGGAGATGCAATGGCACTGATGAGTTTTGCAGTAAGTTGGGTCCATTTGTGACAGATAAAGAGATTAAGGCATCAGATGGTAGCTTTAAAGGTGTTAAACTTTATATGCAGGAAGTCAAATGTGAACAAAAAGCCATTGGGCTAAATGCCAGTTCGGCGAGGGTTTCAGCTGTGTTTAGAGCTGTTTCTCCAATGGAGAATCTGTACACTGCTGCACAGAGATCTGGGCTTAACAACATGACTGTTGCTGCTGAAGGAATTTGGAAATCTACCAGTGGACAGCTCTGCATGATTGGTTGCCTCGGATTTGTTGACGTTGAAGGCAGTCAATGCAATATTCGGATATGTTTGTATGTACCTACTTCTTTTTCCATAACGCAACGAAGCATTCTCTATGGAAGTTTCTCTAGTATCAAGAAGAGTGGCGCATCATATTTTCCTCTCTCATTTGAAAAGCTAGTACAGCCCTCGGAGCTATGGAATTATTTTAGAGTCTCCAGCCCAAACTACAAGTACACAAAAATCTCTTCAGCTGCTGTTGTCTTCGAAGAAAATGAGGCCTTCAGTGTTGGAACTGTGATAAAAAAATCTTTGCTGACTTTTCCCAAACTGGAAGACACAGAAGCTTATGAACTCAGTCTTTCTGCTCTCTCAGAAGATCTAACCCTTCATGTAGACGGTTTTCCTGATCCAATTCCAAAGTCTCAGCCTCCAAGAGTAGACATTCAGATGGAGATACTTTCATTGGGTCCTTTGTTTGGACATTATTGGGCTCCACAAAATGGTTCCACTGCACAAGAGGAAACTCCTTACCACACCAAGTCCCAGTACACTGAAAAGCAGCTCCTTCTGAATGTATCAGCTCAACTCACTATTACTGGAACAGTGTTCAGCAATCTTTCTGTGCTATATTTGGAGGGCCTTTATGATCCACATGTTGGAAAGATGTATCTAGTTGGGTGTAGGGATGTTCGAGCATCATGGAAGATTTTGTATGAGAGCATGGATCTTGAAGCCGGGCTAGATTGTCTAGTGGAGGTGGTTGTGTCTTATCCTCCCACCACGGCTCGATGGCTAATCAATCCAGCAGCCCGTCTTTCTGTAGCCAGCAAAAGGACTGAAGATGACCCCCTTTACTTTAATCCAGTAAAACTCCAAACTCTTCCAATAATGTACAGGAAGCAGCGAGAAGACATTCTCTCTCGTAGGGGTATTGAGGGAATCCTCCGGGTTTTGACTCTATCACTGGCAATTTCTGGAATCTTAGGCCAACTTTTTTACATCAGGTACAATGTGGATTCTGTTCCTTACATGTCTCTAGTCATGCTAGGTATCCAAGCCATTGGGTATAGCATTCCCCTGCTCACAGACGCCGAAGCGCTCTTCAAGAAAGCAGCTACTGAATCCTTTGAAACATCAACATATGACCTGGATAACAGTCAGTGGTTCCATATACTTGATTACACAATTAAGCTTCTTTTAATGGCCTCATTGTTACTGACGTTAAGGCTTTGTCAGAAGGTTTGGAAATCTCGCATCAGGTTACTAACACAAACTCCTCTTGAACCACATCGTGTCCCCAGTGATAAGAGGGTATTTATAATCACCTCAGCAATACATTTCATTGGCTTCATAGTTGTTTTAGTCATTCATGGCATGAGGACCAACCAAAGATCTATCCGGACAAAGAGCTACAGAATTGCTAGGGCTGATTCTCATGGACGTCTATGGGAATGGGAAATGGAACTAGAGGAGTACGTCGGACTTGTTCAAGACTTTTTCCTACTCCCACAAATAATTGGCAATCTTGTGTGGCAGATCGACAGCAAACCGCTAAGAAAGTTTTATTTCGTTGGGATCACACTGGTCAGACTCTTTCCACACATTTATGATTATGTTAGAGCTCCATCTCTCAATCCTTACTTTGCTGAGGACTACGAGTTTGTCAATCCAAGGTCGGACTTCTACTCCAAGTTTGGGGATATTGCCATACCTGTTACTGCAATTCTCTTTGCAGTTGTAGTCTATGTTCAGCAGAGATGGAATTACGAGACACTAAGCAAGACGCTTATTTTCAGGCAATGTAGGCTTCTTCCCATGGGATCCAGAATATATGAGAGGCTGCCTTCAAGTTCCAAGGCATTTGAAGCTGAACTTGTTTCTGGCGTCAATGGTAATCCCAGACAAGAGAAAGATAATGAAAATGAAGATGTAGAATGATGTCTCTAAACTTTACACAGTTTTATAAAGAAAAGATTTGTTGTGGTGACTTGTGAACACATACGGTGATACTTTGATATATGCATTTTCTCCTGCATCTGTTATCATTGCAGTTATTCAGTGAGCTTTTCGGGTTTGTCAGATGAGGCTTGCACTTGGAGCATATCTGGCAAATGCTGGATTGATGTCAATCAATTGCTTTCAGTTTTGGATTTGATATATAATATTTATATGAACAATGGTGAATTTGTAAAATAGAGAATAGAAGAGATGCATGGGAGTCAAGTCTCTTTGTATATATTATAAAGATTTTGTAATTCCATTCTATATAATAAACATAATATACAAATAATTTAAATGAGAGTTTTTGAAGATGGTTTTTAGTTAAGTGTAGACAAAAAATCATAAATGGTCACTCAAGTTTGGTTATTTCTAAACTTTAGTTATTGAAGTCTTAGAAATATAATTTTGGTCACCAACATTCAAATTGGTCACTAAACTATGATCGATAGTATTTCAAATTGGTCACTGTTATATTTTTCAACGTTAAATCCAAGTTAATTTCATTAATTATCAAAGATACTTTTGGGCAAACAAGGTATTTTGATGTCTTTTTCTCCATGATAGCTTTGTGATCGAGTTTTTGAATGAGTTTAAGAAATTTATCGGAGGTCGAATAAACAACTAGTTCAGTGATTCGAGTTAATTTGGATTTAACGTCTAGAAATATAATAGTGAATGATTGTCATAGTTCAATGACCAATTTAAATATTGTTGTCATAATTTAATGACCAAAATTTAAAAATAACCAAACTTGACTGACCATTTGTTTGTAATATTTTGTCCCGTTAAGTTTATATATGTATAAGTCTATATATAAGAGCTACTGAGCTAACAAAAGTAGACGTCAACTTTAGCGCTTACAACTGCCATTTTAATTGATTATCGAGGAAATTAAAACTACTTTTTAATTAAACTTCACCCACTACGTATCTTGAAGAAATATGGATCCACAGCTAAGTAGGTATAAATATCACATTCTAATTAGCCTTGCCAAACACTAATTAGCCTTGCCACCTTTGCTACATAAATTTAACATAAGTAAGTTCGCCAACGAGATTTTGATTAATATATATATGCGGCGTCAAATTAAATAATAACACATGCAAATGTTTTAATTGCTCTAATGGGATTACGGTTTAGGCTTAAATGTCAACTTATTACTCTCTAGGTTGCATAGAAGCTTTAAAGTGAAGGCGCTTCCTACTTTGGAAGCGGAAGTTTGCCGGAAGTTTGTAGGAATTCGAAACTCTTGAAAGCAAGATTTCAAAAATATTCCTTTTGAAAGCATTTTGGAAGCATGATTTCAAAAATATATTTCTTTTAGAAACTTGATGTTCCATATTGGAGCTCTAAATTATATTTCAAAAAAAATCATGAGAGAAATTTAATTAGTATTATTTATATATAAATCATACTATTATTCATATACTTGTTTGAAATTAAATTAAACAATTAAATGCGAATAAATTCTAATTGTGTTTTAAGTTATTATCAAATTTTATTTTTTATGTATATATAACTAAATTTTTATTATATATTATATGTTTTCTTCGCGTACCAGTTTCTACTAATTTTTGAAAGAAAA
The DNA here is from genome assembly GCA_946800695.1 of Geum urbanum. Taxonomy (NCBI): domain Eukaryota; kingdom Viridiplantae; phylum Streptophyta; class Magnoliopsida; order Rosales; family Rosaceae; genus Geum; species Geum urbanum. The sequence goes on from OX327009.1 coordinate 30,001,350, forward strand.
AAAAAACACTTTAACGTTTCTTCGCGCTTCGCTTCCACGCACCCGCGCCCGTTTAAATTCTATGCAATCTAGATTACTCCATCTTGTCAATTAATTGATTTTCATCCATTTCACATTGAAACACGAGCATGTGAATTTTGAGTGAACATGAAAAACGAAACGAAAGGGATATATGCAAAAAAAAAATAATCACAAAAATATTACACGTACATAGCTAATTCGATTATTTAATGAAATAATTGTAAAGATAGCAAATTAATTTTTGTTTTGTTTGATATGGTCGTAATACACACATGCAGACTCCATAAATACCATACCTCCCCACCACTGACCACTCTGCAAGTAACTCATATATTTTAACAATTTTATTTATATACTGTACGCCTCCCCCAAATGATATGATGCTGAATATTTACGAGAAATTTTAATTTTTCCTATTACGTCATAAGTGTTTTAGTCCATCAGCTGCTGATGCCAATATAATTTAAACCGGTGACTTCCACGTTGTTAACTAAACAAGCTGCCAATAAATCACAGCAGCATGACAGATAAAAATAATAACAATTTCCAATCCAGTTGTTCGGAAGCCTGCGAGGAAAGTTGGAAACATACTCTTTAGGATGATAACAACAATAATATTGGACCATCCGTAGACCTGGGCTCAAATTTCTGGGTTTAATGCTTTAGGCCGGGGCTTAGCTTGCAGGCGTAGGAGATCATAGAATGAAAATTGCATCTCTCCTAGGTCAGCTTGAATTGGGTAACATAAATCATCAGTGATCATCATGTAGTCTCACTAGTCGTTAACCATGCATATTAATTAATCGACGTCATAGGCATGTGATTCATACAAAAAGAAATAAAAAGAAAATTAAATATCCACACTGGTTAATTGAAGTCGAAGCGGCAATAGCAGTCTAGAAATTAAATAAATATCCAGCCATAAATAAATTTTTCTTCTTCATCATCTTTCTCCCTTTTTCTCCATGTACATACACACATATATGCATGTATGTATGTATCAGTCTTGTAGTACATGCCGGAGCTTATAACAGTTAGACTTTTCAAGTTTCATAACTATGCGAGATCGATCTATGGCCTTGTTAATTGGTGAAAGTAATTTGTGAAAGAAAATCTCAGCTTTTCTGTTTAGTTTTGGTAAGTTTTAGTTGAAAATGGAGAGCGGTCATGTCCCATCATGGAGGAATAACAATAGCGGAGTGAATGCGAGACCTGTTCGCGAAGACGATGAAGAAGCTCTCAATGGGGCTGCACTAGAGAAGCTTCCTACTTATGATCGTCTGAGGAAAGGCATACTCAACCTCAGCCAGTGGAAAAGCCAGTGAAATTGACATACCTAATCTTGGTCTTGAAGAGAAAAAGGAACTGGTTGAGAGGTTGCTCAAAGACACCGAAGATGGTAACGAACAGTTTATGTTGAAGCTCGATCAAGCAGCATGTTGATAGGTGACATCCTTTTTTTCTATATCCTATCTTCATTTTAATCGTGCTAAGAGGATTTAGCCATGCATGCATCTTAATTAATTCGTTGAATATGTTTCATGTCTTCCAGAGTTGGAAGTGATCTGCCCACAATTGAAGTTCGATTCGAGCATCTAAACATAGAAGCAACTGCTTATGCAGCTGGAAGCAGAGCCTTGCATGCCTATTCTTTTCAACTGGATTACGAACAATGTCGAGGTACCCACGTACATGCATATATACATATATATTACTCATGATGACAACATATGTAATTATAGTGAAAATAAAAAGACTTACAAGTGGAGAACACAATCATGATAAGATTTATAATTTAATTTATTAATTAGATAGTAATATGTAATCGTAATATGTATTTACTACAAATTTAACGAAAACTTATCACTTATTATCTTCATTTTTGTAATTATGTAGTAAAAAATATATATAAAGAAGTAATTATTAATTGATCATAAAAATTTACACAAGTAAGCATTATAATTTTTCATTAGAGGATATCATAACACCATTATGAGCGTATATACTTTTAGTTAATATATAAAAATTTACTAATATGAGTACCTATTCGAGTATTGGTTGTAATTTAGTTCACACAAAGTTTTAATAACAAATGTTTTGAATGCAACTAGATATATAAATATTAATGATCATTTAGCAATATTAATGTGTTGATTTGATTTCTTTGATTCTTATTCTTCTTCGATTTTTCTTCAACCAATCGTCATCTTTTCCTTAATTTGTTAATTCGTCAAACAAATTAATTTGAATATCATGGATTAAATTTTTTTTAGATTTTATTATACAAATGAATTAATTTTCTCTTATTCAACGATTTGAATTTAATTTTACTTTCCATCTTTTGACAAATCTGAAAAAAAAAATAGAAATAAATTCAAATATTGATTGCACAATTGATTCAATTATATTAAATGACATAATAAAAGTAAAAAATTGAAAAAGAAAACGGCATAAATCTTAAAATTATAAGAAAAAAATATGTTATCAAGAGATCAAATATTCTAAATCGTTAGATTTATATATTACATATAAATTATTAAATTAACGACTAAAGATATTCAGAAAACTATTGTATTCCATAGCATGCATGGACATGCAAGAATTTTTCTATATATATGTGTGTGAAACCAAAATAACTGCGTCCATGTGTAGAAGCCGATGATTTTTTTATTTATTATTTACTCACCGCATTCATATTAAAGGGATTCTTGACTAGTACGTCTTGGGATACTATCAAGTAGAAAGATAAAGTTCTCTATCCTCCACGATGTTAGTGGAATCATTAGGCCTCGCAGGTGAGCTTAGTTTGGCTTTGTTTTACTTCCTGAATTTCAATAATATACCCTATATAATTTCTTTTCGGTTATTAACTTGTGGTACGTACTCAGTTATCATTTGTTTAATTCATACATGGTATCAGATCGAATGACATTGCTATTGGGTCCTCCAAGTTCCGGCAAGACCACTCTCTTATTAGCTTTGGCCGGAAAGCTTGATCAGGATCTAAAGGTACAGTAAACATGCATCTAGTTGTAAACAGTTGTTTGGTTAATTATATACTAGTCTTCCTGTACGCGCATATACAGGTACAGTAAACATGCATCAAAATTTGGATTAGACTGGAGCTATAGTGCAACTATATCAGGACCCTTGTAGATGTACTTATATAAATACTTGACACTTTTGATGCTCGCAAAAATTTCAACATTGATATGACAATCATATCGTAGTAACAACCATGGGTTGTAGGGAACTACTCAACTGTTATCAATTGTTACATCACTTCGTCTTCTTAGAGGTACAGGTAAACGATCTGATCGTCTTCGATATATAGGATAGGCTTCAGTTCCCTGAACAGTGTAATTTGAAAATGATTTAGGGTATCCTTTATTACATTTACCGCCTTTCATACATGAGAGGGTTCTGTTTACAGCTCCACACGGACCGTGAATCATATGTGTACACACTGCTTTATAAAGTAGAGGTTCTTCTTGCTCGGCAGGTATCTCGGCTCTAACAATACGGTCATATTCATCTGGATTATTAAGCTTATCACCATCTTCTAGCATGATCAACATATGAACGTGCGGCAGACCCCTCTTCTGAAATTCAATGACATAAGCATGAGCAACCACATTTCCCAACAATTTCTTTTTTATGATGTCCTCTTTTAAATGTTCGAGTTTCGCATGGAACACTCGTGTGACTAAATCTGAGCGTTTTTGGGGTGTTTGACCAGGGAGTAGTCTACCTCTCACTTCTTTCCAATTAGGATTGCAAGTCATGGTGATAAAAAGATCTGGTCTTCCATATTTTTGAACCAAAGCCATAACATCCTGATACCATTGATACATGTCACGCGAGCTCCCAATAAATGAAGATGGTAAAAAGATTCTCTTATCGACATTACCTGAATTTTTTTATATTACAATGGTGAGTTGGCTATTTAATAAATTTTGATTACTACATAGTGTTATATAATTTTAAGTTTAATGATATGCATTCACACCTGCATTGTTTTCTCCTGCATGTAGAGAGTCTTGAAGTCCTTGACGGACCTCTCTCCGAAACTTATCTTGGTTCAGCCAAAAATATCTAAGTTTTTGTGACTCAATCTGTACATAATTATCTACTGCATATTGTTGAAAGAGACGTCCACCTCGATGTAAAAGATTGTCATGATCTTGGCGTATCTACAAAATTTAGATTGTTAACTATGTTTTAAGGCATGTTGGCTATGTTATGAAGGAAAAGAAGATATAATAGACACTAACCTATAACACATACGAGTAATAGTCACAACAACTCATAGACTTTCCATTATTGTCTGTAGTGTTAATATCCCATCCATATGACCCATACAGTAATAGTAACGGATACTGCATAGGATCATAATATCCCATAGAGTCTTGTATATTTCGAAGTTGTCCAGAAGTGGTTTGAATCACGAAGTCTCTTCCATTTGGATTTATATTGTCCCCTTCTACTATAACAACAACAACCTGAGATGCTGATGGTAAGTTGTACTGACGACGATCAGAAGGTTGTTCTCTTAAGATCAATCTGTAATTAGGCAAGTCTCGACGTTGTCCAAGACTTCGTAGTGTATGAACATATGGGTTATATTGGTTCAAGATATGTTGTATCCTCTCAACTGTTTCCCTCTCTAAAACATTACTTTCTGACAATCTATTCTCAAGTTCATGGTCAGTATCGTATATATAAGTTTGTAGATATCGTGGTCTTCTCCCATCAATCGGCTGAAGGCCACCAATCTTATGGTATTTTGAACCCTGAGCACGAAATGTGTAATGTGATCAAACGTTAATTCTCCCATCAACATGAACACCCATTGAAGTGAATGAAAAAACATTATTGTATGCACGAATGTTTTGTCTGAATCTCTTTCCCATTGTTGTTTGGTCACTGAATAAGTCAAGCATTTCTTGGGGACATTGAATTAGAGGCAGACAAATTCCCCCGTTCAAACAACACAAACTTGATGTTTTTTATAAAACAATTGCGCATTACACTAGGGGCATGTTTTTGATTGTGGCAATTGACATATTGGTACTCCAATTTCCTCATGAAAATTTCTTGCATCATTGGACCTTATCCTTGCTCTCCTTGTTCGTGGCACAGGCTGAACTTGACATTGCATTTCACCAATAAATATGTTCCCATTATTGTTAACTTCTTCATCAATAACCAAATTTTGCTCCGTTGCAATAATCATTGTAGTATCGGGATCTTCTGATTTATAATAAAGAAATATGATACTTTAATAGACATAATTTTTGTTATTATTCAACTGTAATGTTTGGTCAATATTTTTCAAAACAGAGATTATTTAATGCTTAATTACATCTCATATATAAAGTAAAATGATGCAGTACCTGAAACCTCTTCGTTTGTATCATTCGTAACGGGTTGTACTCGATTACCATCATTTATCCGTATCCCTTCCGAACGTGCTCTTTGCCTAATGTGAGTTAAGCACACTCTTTCTATAAATAAATAAAATAAAAAATGTCAATATGTAAGAAAATTTATGAACACTACAAATTCAAAAACTTTCATAATCGACATTACCTCTGGTTGGTTTGTTTATATTTTCTGGCTGAAAATTTAGGTGATCATCAACAGATTCAACCATATGTCGTTTTCCTCGAGCATGGTCTCGTCGTCGAGCCAAATAAATTTGATATTGTTCGGGAGTCAATGTCTCTCGCCATTGTCGACTCGTTCGAGTCCGCGAACTATTTGCTTGATCCATAAGATGTTCGATATATGACCTAAAAATAGAAGTAATTTTTTGTTTTGGTGATTTTGTTGATGATATAGTTAATTATCGAGTGTTACTATTTTTTTGATAATATAGTTTCTAGTTCTTTAGTGATCTTGTTGGATGGTGTGTGAGACTAAAGAGGCACGTATTACTAATTTGTGTGTTCAAATTATATGACGCATAAGGGAAAAATTAGGAACATCAAATGTTATGACTATGAAAGATGTCGTAGTGGATCAAATTTCTTTAATTAATGGAGATTTTATGTCATTCATACAATGAAATTCAAGTATGTAACCCAAAAGATACATCTAATGGTCGAATTTTGTTCTACCTTTAGCAGTCAGGCTCTTCTTTTATGACGAAGTGGAGCTTCACCAAGGGAAGGAAAGTTGAGTATCGCAATTAGATGAGCTTAACAATGAAGCCCCGGCAAGCTGCATTGCAATTAAGTTTGTTAGTTATCATAAAAGAACACACCAATTGCAGTATTCATGTGGAGATCTCTATTAATTATCTGTATTAATGAATGAATGACTTGCTAATTCCTTATAAACAAAACACAGTATCTTGAAACTTATATGAACATCGTACGGGACAGTAAGAAAGACGATACTTGAACACATTGGATTGAATGCATATCTTCAATTGAAAAATTGAAACAGGGATAGAAATTCATACAAAATTAGAAAAAGAGAATCCAATTATGAAAAAAATCAAGTTATTTAAATTGTCTACCACGACTTCCTTAAAGAACTCAAAAGACTTATCCTCCAAGTAGACTTTGCTCGCTGTAAACTTGTCAAGTTCCCTTGTATTTCCAACCCACTCACCCCTTTAACCACAAACAAATCACATCCCAATTACATTCAAAAACACAAAGCCATTTAGGGAAATTTTGAAGTACTTGCGGTGGCGTGAAAGAGAGTGTTGCAGGAGGCAGGAGACTGACAAAGGGAGGAAATGACGACCCTTTGAATATGGACGTTGCAAACCAACGTTACTGAGCCAATTTTTTTTCTCTAAATTCTCAAAAGAAAATTCATATCGTTATACTATGAATATGGGAAAAGAGATAATTAAACCAAATTTACCTCATTCAATATTTGTCAGCATCCCAACTATAGTTTAACAATAGGCGAAGATATTGATCGTAGTATAGTGGAATCAAGTTTACCATGTACATTAACCAGCAAGTGTAGAAATATCTACTATAATTAAAAGCAGAAATGAGACCATATATTTATTTTTTCCTAATAAAAAATGCTTATAGAGACCGCATCACTTGAGGGATGCAAGCAAAAAATCAGGCCAAATTGATTATGATGAAACAAACCGAAAAGTTAAAACTACAGTCTTCTTTGCCATGAAGAGACAAAGAATAACAATTTAGAACCACACAGTCTTCTTTCCCATGAAGAAGACGAAGATGAACAATTTAGAATACAAACCACAGTTTCATGACACCGATATTAGAAATCAAAATTATAACAACAAACAAATCAGCCTTACCCATTAGGTCAATCATAGAAGAAGATAAAGGAGCCTGGGGTTAATTCATTATCAAGAATACAAAAGTAATTTGTGATAAGTCACCGTTAGCACGCCATATAAGATAATGACATTTGAGAATTTACGAAACAAAATCACACCTCAAGGATTACTTGCATTATAAGCACTAATACATAAAAATGGGAGCAGTTACTTATTACAAATTATCAAACAAAGAAGTGTAACATTGTGAATGCTATTCTTAAGCCTCATTCGGTGATAAAAAGCCTGGGGACCATTTCCAAAGGATATCTCTTTGCCTTAAACCAAGCCAGTTTCAACAAAACACTTTGCTACCTGTTTTTAATTTTAACAATAACAGATCTGGTGGACTGGGACTGAGTCTAAGACAAAGATAGGAAGACATTCATCTGGATAATTGGAAAAATGAACAAAATTACAAAATCAGTAACAAATAGAATAGAAGGCCTTAACAAAGAGAGTAAGGTAAGTAGGGAGAGCAAGAAGAGATTCATAATCAGTAAGTCGTAGGCTAGCTTCAGGCAAAATCATTGGCATAAAACAGTATTAAAGTGAATTCTTCCAAGGTTAAAAGACCTTCAATTAAATCTACCTAAGTACCTTGGATGGAGATAAATATAGGTTGTTGCTGCTTAGCAGTGGAATGAAAACTTTTAACAGCAGTAGGCAAATTCATCACCCAAGCAACAATATCAACAGTACTTTTGTTGTTAATTCTACCTAACTAAAGTGCATTTTTTTTTGTATTTTTTTTAAGAATAGAAGCATAATAATTCAAAAGCATTCAAAAGCCTGTTAGTGTAAACAAAAGTGCATTCTTATGACCAAGTTAGCAAGAACATAATTTCAATTTTCAATTTTGAAACTTGAAGAATTAAACAACACAGATGGTTAAAAACAAACTGAAGAGAGAACGGTGAAAGAAATTTCGTAAGACAATAGATTGAAGTAACAATACTCTAGACTATGATTGTCTATGCCTTTCCCTGCTGTTAAGGAATTAATTGACCTTGTGCCTTTCCATCAGCAACTATATATAAACAGTAATGAATAATGGCTCTTATAAAGTGAATTCCTAGTGAAAACCCACCTAGGTAAATCTGTAAGTATGTTTAAAGAGTTTGTGTATTAATTTTTTGAGGCAAAACCGTACACTCACAAATTATAAGTCATCAGCTAAGAAACCTCATGTATTACAGTGTAAGGAACCTTTGATATAATGGTATTGTTAATCTCAAAACATGGTATGCTTAATCTAAATTTTTTTCATATGCATTGATACAGTGCATGACTTGAGCCGATATTGCATTCAAATATTACCTCCAAGAGCCAGTAACCATCATCAGTCATATGTTTAGGATAAGTGGGACAAAACAGTAAGGTAAACACACACTATATAAAGGTAAGTTTTGAGCTTTAACCTAGTGATGACATCTTAGTATTATGTTTCTGCAGCAGAGGTCCAGGGGTTCAAAACAGAAACGACATTTAGAAATTTTTATATTGAGATTAAGAACTATAATTCTGCAACTGAAATTTCACCTTCCTGAAATTTCATCAACATGACAATCAACACACAATACAGCAACTGCTAGATCCAAAATCCAAAACTTAAACTCCAAAATTCATACACATTCAAATCAAAGTCTTACATCCACCTACCTCTAACCCTTGAGAGAGAGTCCAACTTTTCGTTTGTCCTCTTCAAAATTCAATTAACTGCCGAGGTTTTCCATGGAAACTGCTTTGACATCCCTTGCAAGCGAGTAACATGAGTCCTTTGATACATAATCTAACAGTATAAACTAATACAGGATACCAGCAGCAAACCAAATCAGTTTGCAATAAGTTCATGAAACATGACATATTGTATCCTATAACTGTAAGCAAAGCATAGATCTATAACTCACTATTGAAACATTGAAACAGGACAGAAGCAAAGCATGAGAAATAGTGTATCTCGAAGATGAGAAAGCTGATTTAGGATACTATATATGTAGAACTATACAGACTCCGTAACTATTTAGAAGTGCAGCTGGTTAGTGAAGTTTGAAAACAAACAGGACTTTTTTTGTAAACTGGAATGGAATACAACACATCTGCTTTAAGTATGACTCTCATGAAACAACCAAACTTAAATAGAAAAGCTCAGCAAACTACAGACTCCGTAACCATTTAGTAGTGCAGTTGGTTAGTGAAGTTTGAAAACAAACATGACTGTTTTTGTAAACTGAAATGGAATACAACACATCTGCAGACTATTTATTTCATAGACAAATCAAGCAGACAAATGAAACCAAATTGCCATTCTTACCTTTCTCTATTTACAGAATCATTTCCCAAACCAAATTGAAATAGAATACAACACGGCTATTTGTCGGGTTGACAAATCAAGCAGACAAATGAAACCAAATTGTCATTCTTACCTTTCTCTGTTTACACCAAATTGCGGAAACCACGAATCACATCCAAAAATCATAACAAGCTCAATTCACATCCAGCAAGCTCCTATAGTGAAAACAAAAATTTAGGAGATCCAGATAGGAAATGCAGCAGGAGAGGATTAGGATTACCAGCCTCACATCTCCAAACTCCCACACTACAAACGGGAGAGTTAGGATTACCTTCCCCTAAAGTATGACTCTCACAGGACAGGATTAGGATTACCTTGACTAAGCGTGTTGTTCGATGCAACCAAGGAAAAAAGCTTAGCAGCAAGTGACTCGTGCTCACTGGATGAAGTTAACCAAAATCACAGTTAATAGAAATGAGAAACAAATCGATTGAACAATACTTTGGACAAATGCTCTGGTGTCGGTGTCGAAAGGCGTAGAATGAATGGAGAGATCAACCAAGGGTGGTTTTGTTAGAGTAAGAAACTGATAGAACTCACCAAATCACCATTCGTTCGAATTATATGGACCGCACTATCGACTATTGAGGAAAGAGCGAAATCCACAGTCGAGAAAGGCGATCGGGCACCATAATTTTTACCTTTACCTGCAAACCAATTTATTCCGTCAGTCAGTACCACTCAAACCAAAAACTCAAGAAATTAAAGTAAAAAAAATTGGTTTTCCCCAGAACTCCAGAAGCTCTTCCTCGGTTTTTTGTTCCTGAGTAATTGCAACTCGATCAGTCTGAGCCTAGAAAAATCAAGTTGCACTTCTACTACCTTACTCTGCTTCAGTAAGAACTCATCAAAGGAACTCGTTGCCTGACAAAAATGAAAACTGATGCGCCTTCTTTAAAAACTAATGCAGTTGTTGGAGAAGATAAAAAGTGAAAATCAGTTTTCTTTCTCAACGTGACAGATGAGATTTGAGCCTCCGTGTACAAATCTTATCGTTAAATGGCATTTTACCACATTATCTTTCTTTAATTTTATTTTGTGTATGCAGAATTATATAAAGATAAGAGTATTTTCAGCCATTTCAAAATATTCTACCATGGCAACTGCCGTAAGGCATGTTGCCTTAATTAATAGAGATCCTCATGTCAAAATTTAAATGGAAGTGCATGATTCAGTTGTCGGGGAGTGTGACTTACAATGGCCATGGAATGGATGAATTTGTACCCCAAAAAACTGCTGCATGCGTTAGTCAACATGCTGAACATATTGCATTGGGGAAATGTCTCGAGACATTGGCCTTTTCTGCAAGATGCCAAAGGGTCGGAACTCGTTATGGTATAAGTTCACTTGTGGATTTGCTTTTGTTATCCTGTTACAGTTTTACAGTTATTTTACATACAATTGATACGAGAAGAATACATGCATGTCTCATTTTCATTTTTGTCATGTGCAGATATGCTAGCAGAGTTATGCAGAAGAGAGAAAGCAGCTAATATAAAGCCTGATCCTGACATTGATGTTTTCATGAAGATGAGAACTAATAATACCATCTATTATATAAAATTTATAGTAGACACTTGCACATACAAGGATATTGGTTATTTCCTTTTTCTTCATTTTTTCTTTTCTTGGATTTATCTTCTCATAATGCATGTGACCATATTTTGGCAATTGCTTCTTCTTTTGTTAATAAACAAATGAGAAATGATTTTAGGAAAACGCTTAAGACACCAAAAGATTATACAAAAAATGAAAAAACTCATGCCAAATGATGTGTCCATCTGCCACATCATCAATTCATGCCAGATAATATATTAACATTAACCCCAAATTTAATTACAAAGTTATTAACATATATGATTTTTTCTTTCGAATTCTCATCAAGTTCGGTTCTTCTCTTCTCTTCTTCAGTGCTTATCAAATTATGTTTATCAAGATTTTCTTTATTCTATCAAAATTTCAATCTAAATTTCAAATTATACATTTTCAGTCTTTTGAGTCATCCTGAACTCCTATCATCCATATGAGTCACCTGAACTTCTAAGATCGAATTTACCAAAGCCTCACCACAACTACTGCCTCCCTCCTCTCGCTGAGAAAATGATCTCCAACAATGCCACCCAAATCCAACCTGCCTTGAGTTTCTAATTTGAAACTTGAAACCAAGTATCATTACGAGAAGAAAAACTAATATTAGATCCAATCATCCAAATCAATTAATCTTCCTCTTCTGCTTTTCTTTTTCTTTTTGGTTTGTCGCAATTTGGAGTATGAGCAATATTTGCTAGAGGAAGATTGAGATTCTGGAAAAGTTGTGTCTTATAAAACTTTACTGCTTGTTTTTGTGTGGTTCACTTTGTTGGCCTTTATGTTGGTTTGTGATTGTTTCCTTAATCTAATTTTCATATTTATATCTCTTTTGTTAGACAATAATATAACAATCTCCAAATAAAATTTTGGGTTTCATTGTTGATAAGTGTAAGACATGATTGATAAGACGGTTTCTCATAAGATTTGATTGTCGATCTTGCTTGGTTTGATTACGACAAAAGTACCACCTTTGAAAGATAGAAAAAGGAGTTTCAGCCAATTGATTATGAGTACTTGTTCTCGAAGAAAGTTGATAGTATGAACATTGAATTGAGAAAGAGTTGTTCGATTTGCTCAATAGCACTTCAGAAAAATATTTATATTCCTAAAGAAAAAATGAAAAAAATCCACGTTTGGCTAAAATATTAATACAGATGATGTGACAAGTTCCATGTCATTTGATATTGATTTTTTGTATAAGTTGTTTGTATCTGTAGCATTACTCATAATTTTAGGCCTCAAGGTCATGAGAAATTGTGTATACATCATTAGTGTCGTGCCATGTATGTATATATCATATATTCAAATTTCAATTATATCTTCCAACATCTGATGTCTATTTAATTTATAATCTCAAACCTTAAATTGACTACAATAGCAATGCAAATGATCTTATTACTTCACCGATCAGTATTCCCAACGAATGCTAGTTTTAACTTGGAACCAAAGATAAGCTTTTACCTCCACTCATATCCCAAAAAGATCTTAATTTTTACGAGAAATTTGTCGAATTCATGTTGAGTTTGTTCAAGCAATTCATCAATGGATGAAGCATTATAGGTTCAGTTCTTATATAACTTCTTTTAGGAAACACAATCAATAATTGATCGATCAAAGGAATATAATTAAGATAATAAAAAGAAATTACCACAAGCTAAAAGAAAAATATGGAAGGGCAATTTTGGTGTTGTAATATTCCAAATATTGTCATAAATTTAAAATAATTGTCACATAATATTTGAGGCCTCCACATCAAGGCTCCAATGAAATCCTCTAGCATTGCCTTAAACAAATATATGCAGATTGGCATTACTAATCTTTAGCCATCTTTTATTTTTTTTATTTTTTATAAATAAGAATCATCAAGTTAAAATTGCATTTTACAGATTTGTGACAAAAAATAAATTATGTCATTCTCTATATCGACCACTCATCAAAAAGAAAAAGAAAAAAAAACCATGCTTGAACCCTAAACCAATTTGGACAAAAGAAAAAAAAAATCTAAACCAAATACAGTTTCTTAGATTTCTCTGCAAAAATTAATCTGTCTATCAAAATGACGGCTTATTATGAACACCATGTCATTAGCGTTTCCATCATAAAAATAAAACTCAAGAGAATCTCCCCCCATGGTATGAGTTTTCTGTCCACAATGATCAATTCCTCCTCCGCATATGTGACCGTGGTCTGACGAACCAAGATGCACCACGAGTCGATAAATGATAGAATGGAAGAACATATACTGGTGCTTTGTTCTTTAGTGATATTATGATTATCTTCAATGGGTTGTCTGAGCTATCGATGACCATTATAAGGCTTCCAGTCGTTAAGAAAAATTATTAAAATGATTCCTTATTTTTGTTACGCTTTACACTTTAATTATTGTACTTTTCAATACATCACTTTGATATGTACGTATATCACTTTAATCGGTATGTTTGAAATGAACTTTTAACACTTTATATGTATTAGAAGGATATTCACGTCTTTTAATAATATTTTTTTCTTGTTCTTTCTTTTTTAAAAATTACATTGAGCACCCCAAAATTTGTTTGGGCAACTCAAAATCATTTGGATGGAGTGCTTCGAAGGTAGCTGGTGAGTTATGTGACTGAGCACGCGGGATTGGAGGCGTGGATGGAAAGATGAGCATGGCGTCGAGGTGCGACGCTTCAAAGGGGCAAGGCCGAGGGAGGCGCTATGGTGACGTGGCCGAGGCGGCGCAAGGCTGAGGCTTGGGAGCTGCAAGCGGTGGCGGCGACGACGTCAAAAGGGTGTGGGTTTGGAAATTTTGGCTGCTACTGTTATTATGTGGAGATAGAGATAGAGAGAGATGCCAATTGAATCGTCCATCAGCTTAGTAAAAATCAATGAAGAAGAACACCAAAATCACCCAATCAAAACCAAGTTTGCTCTTGTCCAATCAAAATTGTGATAACCCAAAATCGTGCCATGGAAAGTTTGTAGACTTTGTTCCTGTTCTTTTCTCGACAATTTTCTCTGAGATTAAAAACCAGTGCTCACAAGGAAGAAGACGAACAGGAAGAAAAATTGAACGAGGTTTCCTAAAACTCAATGACATATTCATGATTTTAGAGAATTTTATAATAGAACGACCTCACATGTCAAATAGTTAACGTATGAAATAAATAGAGTGACTAAAATGATAGACGAAAATAAAGTTGAGTGATTAAAGTGATGTTTTAGAAAATAAAATAACAAAAGTGTCGAATGTGACAAAGACGAGTGATCATTTCAATAATGTTCCCAATTGTTAATAAATTCTTTGGAAAACTTGGAGACATGAATGTTATTTATTAGTATCATTTATCTAGTACGTTTTTATTTTGTACTTCGAAATAATCTGATATATAATCTTACTTTGTATCAAGGTACTTCCAAACTCAACAATATCAATTTAGGAGTTGTAGTTTTAGTCTCGTGGGTTCTTTACGCATGCATATTGGTATTAGATTGGAGTTGCGGCAATGATTGGATTCGCGCTACTATTCAACATTTCTTTTCTTCTTGCTTTGTCTTATTTTAACCGTTAGCATCTCGTACCAAGTTCAAAATTAAATCTTTTCATGCTAAGATCGTCTATTAATACCAATTTTTTAGGAAATGGTAAATTATAGCGCATATATATAGATGGTAGCAAAATTTATGTATCGTATTGCAATGTTTCACATCACTTTTATTGGAGGATGTGATGAATTTGTGATGATTAGAAGAATGATGACAGATAACCGTTATATCAGTTACAAACCGTTACATAACAATACATAATGTACAATAATAATGGGAGTTACATTGATACTACTAATTGTACCATAACTAGGTACATTTGAATTTCCTTCAACACTACCTCTTGCGTTGGTTATGGGTACGTAATCGATGATTTCTTGTTGCTTTCGTGAGGTCTCTTTAAAAACCTTGTTGAGCTAAAAACCTTTACAGGAGAAAAAATGATCTCGAACAAGTAAAAAGAGTGCAAGTTGTTGTAGACGATGATATGACACTTATCTATGTTGCCTCATTAAAACTTTGTCAAGTAATAAAAATTCTTTGGCATAAAAACAACCTTGGTTAAGGAAAAATGGTGCAACGTGTCCTTTACATTTAAAAACGTTTATGTGCATGCAAGACTTCCCTGAAGTCTGCATCTCCCCTTGATATCAATAGTCAGGATAACTTAAATAAGCTGAGCAACCCTATGCTCTCCACATGCTTCTCAAATGTGGATGTGGCCAAATACTTGGTGAATAAGTTTTCCATTATCCTCATATTGAACTTAGTTCATCATAATCTCGAGGAAACTATTGATATTTCTAATCGTTGTAGAACTTAGGCGATATATATTTGGTGTTGTCACATTTGATGTAACCTAGCTTCATCTATTTGATGCAATCAGTATTATTCTCAAAAATGCATGTAGGTTCATCTATGGCTTATTCTAAACCACTTAATCCTCGAATATGTGCAATTATATATGGATTTCAACTATATGCACTTCTTAACAGTTTCATGTAGATCAATAATCTCAACATGATTTGAAGATGTAGCGATAAAAGTCTATAATTAGTATACATTCAAGGTCATGGTAAAGTCATAACCATTATGAGAACTATCTTTATGTGGGTAAGACAGATACACAATATCTGCAAAAACTAACAACACATCACATAGATTGTTAGTGTAGGGGGTGAAGGAACAAGCAGCACCATTCCTACTTGCGGTGTTTTTACTTCCTAAATTACAGCGACAGATGCGTATCATCCTGTCTCTTTGTTTGGATAGAACAAACCCATCATACTCTAAAGATTGTCTTTATGCCAGCTTAATGGCGTTACTGGATGCAAAGCTAAATCTAGTTTACAAGTTAATCTCATATATATAGCCGAGTCTTGTGTATTATGCTAAGTACATAATTTCACTTAGATTAGGCACTTCAGCCTTTAACACGTTTTCGTTAGGCACCTTAGATTGGACGAAACAGATCCTTCTAAGGGTCAAGACTTCAGCTGATCATGGGATTACTCTTAAGCTTCACTTTCTCATCAAAGTGGTATAATATGTTAGAGTATAAGCCGATTGATAGATAACTCCATCATTACGGTGCTCGAGCCTTGTTCGAGATAAAACCGCGTCTTCACAAATGTTTCATCTCAAATTCGAATTTCAAATACTTTGCAAACCTGAAACTTGTCATTTGAATCAACACACATGGGTAATGTTCATCATATCCCTTCCAAATCAAGTATTTACTTAGTGAATATTTCAATCTCATTGCAAAATGCTCAGTGGTCTAGAGCCACTTGATTTGGGTAAATGAAGTCCATTTGGGATCTTCATGAATATTTCTTAGTCTAGATCCCCAAAGAGATATTTTATGACCACGTTCATATGATGCATATAAAGTTATTTGGAAACTACCAAACTGACAAGGTAGTGGAGTGCTATGGCATTCATTACGAGATAATATGTCTCCTTGTAGTCGATAGAAGAGTGTTGTGAGAAGCCTTACGCCATAAGACGAGTCTATACCTCTTTATTCTCATCTCAATTTCTAATAGAGCCCCATTTTGATAGGCTTTACACTTGGGTGTGTCGGCATCACCAATCCAACTACCTTTCACTTTGTTAGTGAATATAATTCAATCCGGATCGCTTCTTTCCATGTAGGCCAATTTAACTACGTTTAGGAGTTTCAACGTAGTGTTGTTCGATATCATTAGTGTCAATATTCCATGATCACATATACACTAGTATAATTTTTAGTTTGTAGAGATCTCTATATTCTTAGGAATTGGTTTTAATATCAAGGAGTCCCTTAGTGATAACCGTAATCCACAAATATTCTCATGAGACGGATATTGAGTATCGATGATCAACAGATCAGATTGTGCCAAACTCGTTTCTTTCCTTGGATGAGTATTTATCGAACTTATGGGTCTCCTTCGCTCTTTTAGAGGAACCCATGGCCTGTGACGCCACTATGCCACTTTTGTGATATCACTGTGTCACCTTCCATGGTGGCAGCGCCAAATCCAACTTCTTTTAGTGGCGCCATGTCCTCTTGAAAGAACATGAATCTTCATAAGCATACTTGCAGCAAGTGATCTCGTCACTTTAATAATATGTCTATATCATAAACGCATCAGGCATCAAACTTGCTACGTTTTATCATTTTGGGGATCAAGATGAGACAGAGTGGGAACAAACCACGACAATTTTTATCATTTTGTTGAACATACTTGATCATATCTGCCCATAATGACGGGAAGACTGTCTAATTAAAGTGATAATCAGTAATACTAGCTGTAAAGCAATCATCTGTCAAGGTATCTACATAGTGGACAATAGTTGAAGATTCATTTCCAACATAAATACTTATTCGTCTCAACGAACCCACATGATGTGTTGTGGCAACACAATTTTGGCACCTAAATTCCTAAGTGCAATATATCATAATTCTCACACAGTCACTAGCTATAACGTAAAGTTGAGTTGGGTGTGGGTCGTAGATAAATTAGTATAGCTACATGTGATATTGCATAACCTTTAGCAATAATCATCGAACTTTTTCGATGTAAATTCTCTAGCATTATCAAGTCAAATTGACTGTATGGGATGATCCGAGTAGTGAGCCCACAATTACAAAACATGAGCTAGGAATTCATAAGCAGCATTACTAGTAGACGAATGCACTACATATGACCAATGTGTTTGCATGTCAACCAACATCATAATTCATCAAAGTGGTCCGCTAGTTGGTTCAATTAGTCCATAGAATCCCATTGGATTCTTTGCAAAAATGAAATATTTTTTTTGGTGTCTTTAGCATAAGATGGTTTCAATCTTACCCTGGCTAAAGATCAAGCTTTAAAAAGATGAGTGATGTGTTTATCATAACTAATGAGGATGTTAGTTTAGACTTAGAGTCATCAATAACTTGAAAGCATATAGAACTGTGACACTACTTTATGCGTTCAGTTGTTGTTGTTGTTGTTGGGGGGAACGACACTAGGCACCTCTTGGCTACGATGGTCAATGTCGCCACCACTTGAGGTGCCCATCACCATTCTATTTTGGAACTAACTTTTAAGGTTCTTGCATCCTTTCACTCGAAATAATGGATATTTATTTAAATATTTCAAAATACGGATCATTATGTCACGACCTGGTTGTCCTAGTTTGTCGTGTCAAAGCTTATATGTGTCAGAATCTCAGAGGTCATCGCAAATGACATAGTTAGATTCAACAACTCGACGATTGTTATACATAGCCCATTTGGCTGACACATATGTTTCTCTAATATTTGGTTTCTTCCACAATCATTAGAGGTGATGCAGAATAATTCAATTCCATTTTCACAATTTTAAATGATATTCGTTGACTTCAACGTCTCTAAAACTCAAGAGGGTCCTTTCAACCCTAGGAGTGTAAAAGGCGTATGTGATGGTGAGTACTATAGTCACATATGATCGACAAGGCACAAAATTGGTAAATAATTGTATATAACACAACATAGACAGAGTAGTTTCACTTCAATGAGACTCTCAAGCTCTCCTAGAAACATACTTACAAAGCTTGTATTAGAAAATTTCTTTATGACCTTTGTATAATAATCAAGCACAACTTCGTCTATAAAATAGATATTGAAAAATCAACTAAACCTTTGGAAACTAGACATCTGTGGATTTTCAACCATATAAAGATCATAACTTGGTTCATTCTGAGCTGCTCATAAAGCTTTGTCAAAATTGGCTGATCTGCATAGGCAGATTTCAGTTTTGCACTTCGTGCGATTTCTGTTTTGTGGTGCTTTTCAGGATTCAAACACTTTTGCAATCCCAAATAGTACATGAATGACTTTGATAGTAATTATGTCATCTATAATCGTTCGGGTAGCTCTTTTCACTCATAACCAGGTGAAGAGAAATCGATGTAGGTGAGGCGAGACCCGCTTAAGTACCTTTATCGAAATACTCTTTTTCTAGACATTATGAGCTATTAACGTGAGACCTATTGGAAAATAGAATCATAAATACAGAAATATAACCAAGCTTGTATCAATATAATCATTGCCTTTATTAATTGTTTGTCAACGAATTACATCGAGGGTTTTGCTAATCCAAATATTAATATTGATCAACCATCAATCGTTAAATTAAGCATGACAGCTTTTACATAATATTCTTAGAAAATATATGCTGTAATCAAAATATACAAAATTCAATGAATCTTTGCTAGTTTTGAAGTTTGCAATAATGAGATTAGCGTCATTGCTATCTCCATCTTCTTCTTTAGTTGCATGATGAGCCTCTTTCTCTTTCGCATCTCTATATGCTTTGAATTTATTGCCAATTTGTCTTGAAATGTCTAAAATAATGCTCATTAGATATATATCTATAGCATACCTCAACTTATTATGTGAGTTTTACTCCACAGATTCTCATAACAGTGAGGAAATTATCGACGTCAGTTATCCATCAGTGATACTCTAAGCTATTAGAGTCAAGTATAAAAAATTACAACCTTTGCAAATGATGTGTTGATAAACAAGAAGATGTATTAGTTTCGCAGTCCTAAAGACTTCTTCGACAACTAATATTTTTTCAAGAAATTTGGATTAGACCCAAACAAAGATGTTAATGGTCATATGAACTCTCTTTGTTTGTTATTAATGCTTTTACGAACTTATTTGTTTGAATTGATAACAAATTCTCTTGATTCACATAGTCTCTCATTGTCTACTTAGGAACTTTATTCCATATTTCTCAAAGATGAAGAAGAGGGAAGGAATCTCCAAATTCTTCGGGTAAAAAGGAGTACGTTGCGAAGAGAGTATTTATTCAAATATAAATCGAAAGTATAAACTCTTATAAAAACTTGCTTAGAAACAACCATTTCTTCTCCTCTTTTCTTCTTCTTCTTGAATTGTGCACGTCGTATTCGTTTATTAGTCTTTCACAAATTTTGATGTATTCCTCAAATACCAACAAAACATTCATAAAATTGCAACAAAATTAGATGTAGCAATTTCAAATAGTAAATTTAATAACGCATAAATTTAAAGAAAAAAAAGTCATGCATAGGGTCTGAACTTTCGCTATGGTATCAAAATGATGCCCGTACTTTAATAACTATCAAAGTGATGTCCAAACTTCTGAAACTATATCTACGTGATGCTTATAGCCATTTTCCATCACGGCTATGTTAACACTGATGACATGTCATTTTTTAATTTGAAAACAAGGGGAAATGACTTTAATACCCTTGTATTTTTCAATTTTTTGGAAAAAGTCACTAACAGGGTCTAAACTTTCGTCGTTGTATCAAAAAGATGTCCGAATTGCAAAAACAATCAAAGTGATGCCTAAACTTCCGAAACTATGTTTATATGATCCCTAAAGCCATATCTACGTGCAAAAAAATTGCTATGGGCACCCTAAAAAATGATATGGACACCCAATTTGTTTCTCTCTCTCTCTCTCTCTCTCTCTCTCTCTCTCTATCTCTCTCATCCTAAACACAATAGCAGTGAGCCCCCCCATCGTTCAAGCTCGATCCGCATCTGGTTTCACTTTCTCTTTCCCCCCTCTGTCTCTCAAACTCCTCCAACCCTAGAGTCCTAATCCCAATCGAAAAAATCTTAGCGAGCCTTTCCGAGCTCCGAAGACACTGCAGTCTCGACCTCAGTTTCACATTTGAAATTCAACAAGAGTAGCTAATAACCCAAGAAAATCAAAGAGTAGCTAACAAGAATCTCCTGCAATTCATATTTGAAATTCTCAAGGTCATGGTCATCAGTTTCACATTCAACTATTGTTCTTCAATTGGTCTTTGTTGACTCATATCATCGAGTTTCTCTATAACTACTCTTTTCCTTTGAAAACTTATTCGATGAGCCATTATCTGTAATATTAGCCATGCTCTTCATCTACTACAATCTCTCAAATCCTAATTACCCAGGATGACCCCCAAACAACAAGACCCATAATCTTTTACGTTGAATTTAAAGAACTAGATTGCAAAAGAGACATTATTTGGATCTGAATTCACCAACTTGAATAGAAAAAGACCCATCTCTTTCATCGAAGATGTCGACCTAGAACAACATTGAGAATAATTCTGATGATGATGCAGAGGCAGTGCCTCCTTGTCTTGAACTGGTGTCTTTCTGTGAGAAAATGGATGCGATTGAGCTATGAAAAAAGGCTTAAAGTGGGAGGCTGAGGCACTTGGAGCCGCGAGGCCATAGCGGTGAGGGTCGCAAGGGGCTGCGAGGTGGCCATTCAATGGTCATCAAAATGGCTAGTCACGAGGCCGAGCTCCGAGAAGAGGCGCTGCGAGCTTTGATGCTCGATGGTGAGGAACCAGGTGCAGATCAAACTTGAGCCATAGGGGGCTCACTAATTCCGTGTTTATGTTGAGAGAGATAGAGAGAGAGAAAAAAATTGGGTGCCCAAATCAATTTTGAGGGTGCCCATAGTAATTTTGTGCACGTAGATTGATAGGCAGAAAATCACCTATCAAAGATAGTCCCTACTAACTATCCAAATATGCTTAGAAGATTTCAATGTAGTTCAATGAAAGTAGGGGTCATTACCCACAGAGGACTGGGGAAACTAAAGTCTTAAACAATAATTATACGCGAAAGCTAGAAATCTGGCAGACTCGACCATAGAACAAAGATGTAACTACGAACCTAATTTAAACTACTCTAAATACCACGCAATTTATCCATAATGAACAAGACTTAGTGGTGGACTACCATGTAAAATTTTAGAGGGTTTCGAATTGATTTGGTTACTTAAATAAATCGGTAAATCTACAGCTAATGAAGAAAAATAAATGCTAAAAAGGAATGATGTGAAACAAATATGAAGAAAAATTTAAGGGGGAGTGCTATCCACCACCTTCATTCAATTTACATGAAATATACTTAACTAATATGCAATCTAATGAATAAAAGTTCCCACAACTGAGCCAGTCAAGCCAGACATACAATTCGTATACACACATCTCTTACTAGGAATACTTGCGTCTATGATGAGTCCTAATCTATTCAACCAAAGTCGTTATGTTCTAACAGTGTTTGAGAATCTACTAGGGATCACAAGCTTCCCCCGGGCATAACTTGTTAGACCTGGGTTTCTTACATCCAACGGTTTCTCACCTTCATTGGTTTCTATCATGGAGAGATCAAGCAGGGTATGATGTGCCTCTATCTTAACTCTCATAGAGTAAACTACTAAACATGTATACTAAGATTGTTCACTCGTTAGCAACATGTAAATAAATTATCAATGATAAAGCAATATAAGAAAACTTCATTCAATCAATATGCAAAATCAGATTACCAAGTATGTATCATACAAATTCATGTACGGGGCTTCAAAACAGCCCCTTAACTAAGTGTTTAGCTACTCATATACAAGTAAGCTACACTAAAACAATCCATGGAAACAAAGATAAAAGAGAAGAAGAAGAAGCTGGTCTGCAGCTCCTTGTTATATCCTGAATTATGTGCTCTCCAATATCTCTTCCTCCTTTACAAAACCCTCAAATAGAGTATTCGTAAGGTACTGAAAGATTATTTTCATTTTCTCTTTAGATTTGGATTCTCGGTGTGACTTGGGCCTCAAAACACAACTCTCTTGTCAAAGACAGATTTCTGAGCACACTGACCTTCAAGTACTAAAATGGTCATAACTTCCTCTAGGAAAGTGATATTCACGATCTGGAAGAAGTTCAGAAAACTAGACATCCAAGGCTTTCTACTCATATAAAGATAATTATCTGTTTTATTCTGAGCTGCTCTTAATGTTTTGCCGAAGTTGACTAATCTACATAGAAATTTTCTGGTTTCAGCTTTTAATCATTATTTACTTATGTTTTGGGCTCTCCTCTTTGACAAGTCAAACCTTTAAACTCTATATTGCACTAGAAATTATTTATTTCTCTTCTTTTCTTCATTTATCTCCATTTACCTATAAAATAATAAAATATAAATATATTTGCTGAATAAATAACATAAGAATAAATATATGGGCATCAATATATAGCATCTAGGTGCATATTTATGCACCGATCAAGAAACCCACACTTATCTTTTGCTAGTCCTCGAGAAAAATACTAAATTAAGACTCTGAGAAGACTAAACAAAAGTAACTAGGACTCTCTAATGCCCATAACACATCATCCATCTCTTCCTCCATAACCTCAAAATTAGCAACCAATCAAGAATCAAAGCCTCACAAGTTTCAAAGATTAATATCAATAATGCATAATGAAAAATGTAAGACATAGACATAATCATGGTTCAAAGTGGAGCTCAGCATGCAGTAAACCGATTAAGACTCAACCTCACAAGGATAATGCTCTCATAAGTGTTTCACTAAAATGTGTTTAAGACCAAATACTCAATTCAATTACTTGCCAAATGGACCAAACCATATGCTAAACTCATCCATTAATCTCCACATATCAAAGACTGCTCAATCTCAAGACTCAAAAGGACTTATAATAGTTGTACTGGGGATAAGTAAAAGGTATTGAAAACATTTAGGATAAGTGGTGATAAAACAGTTCCAAGACTTAGTCAAATCACATCATAACTCCATCACCTTCATGATCACCATGGTATTTTTTTGTTCATATCCTTGAGTTTTGCAAATAGGACAAAGACAATTTTTTCATTGTTAGACCTTCAATTCAAATTAAACTTCAAATTTACAAATATATGGGACATTAATCTCGACATTTATCAAAAACAAACCTATTGCCTTTGAAATTACACAATTTTTTTCTTTTCTTTCCATCTCTCGAATTTCATTTTTTTTTCTTCGGCAATTACACACTATGCATTCTGGAAAAGACTATCCCTATACAAATACATCGAACACTTTCTTTCAACTCCTCAAAATAAAGAAGCACATCTCCACATATCTACTTCACACTAAGTCCCGGCCGAAAACACAGGGTAAAGAAGTCCTACAGTAGGCTAAGTGTTTAGGTATTCATTGGTTATGAAAGAAAGGTTAAACATATGCTCAAAGTGGATATCTAAGGGATCCCAACTCGTGCGCAAAAATAGGGACACATGACAATATGGCTCTGGTGATAATCCAAGATGCCTTTGTCATATTCACAATCATAAGCATATATTAAATAAAAGTTTTGATAAGTACATTAGCAAATTCTAGTAATCTTTAAGTCCATCAACTTAATTTTGTGTAAACAATTGACACTCAAAAAAGAAAGCATGTGTATGCATATAGGCTCAATCACTGAAAGGACCCAACCCCGATTTAGTTGCCTAAACTGGAATCGAACCCCTTCGAAAACACGAACCAAAAAAAACCAACAAAATTTCGGCAGTGTTTCGTTACTAACGTGGAATTACCATTACCTGCACGCGGAAAATACACTTCATCCTATGCCACAAAAATCAAACCATGGGCACCAATCCCATCCGGATTTCTCAATATATCAACAATAATGTAAAGTAGTAAATATATCTGTACTTTACTGAAATCCGGGGAAGAATCGTATAATATATACAACAGAATACTCAGAGCGACCTCTAATGTATAATCATATACGTATACCACAGTAGGTAGAACAATAAACCTACTGGAAGAAACAGGGTAGCTCGAGCACTATGCCTCCGACCACGATGTGCGACACCAGAGTCCGAACTACAAACTGGGCACGGAAACCGAAAAGCCCAGGGGAAAGACATGAAAACTGTTAGAGTGAGTGGACGTAAATAAATGTCTTTCATCGAGTAATATATATATGTTATAAAAACATATGCGAGTCTAAATGCATAAATAAAGAAATGGTACACGAGGGAGACTCTAACTCCTCACGCGTACATACACGAGGGAGACTCTAACTCCTCACACGTACAGAGCATGCATAAAATCCCACGGGGTCACTCGTGGACACATCCGTGCTAGTACAGTCCGAATCACGGGATCCCAGACCCACACGTGATTCGAGCCAGAAAGGCCTCGGGTCAGAGGTCTGCCTCCCCTCGGTAAAGGCCTCGGGTCAGGAGTCATAGCCTCCCTCGGTACACATCCTCGGGGATCAGCCGGGATGCGAGTGTATCGATACAACAACATATATAAACTGTACTCTGTGTAAACCAAATCGTAAATAGTTCAATGCAAATGCATGAAGCAGTATATAAGTGTATATACGTAATATATACTGGTATAAGCATAATTGTATAACACATGCTCATGTAAATCGAAATCTCGTATGCATGCTCAAGTTCGTAAAACGTGTATAAGACTCGCAAACAATCCGTGAAAAGAAATTGTCCACTCACAGACTAGCGTAACGCAGTTCGCGTTAACTCGTGATCCGGCGGAAAGTCCCTCGCCAAAAGAACGATCACGAACCCCTGAATAATCACAAAGTTCATATCTCAAAGTCATAACTCGACAATTAAAAAAAAATCATGAGAAACCACCGTTCTCGGAAACACGTAATCCGATTACGACAAACTGTCGAAAATCCGAAAATCACACCTCAATACCTCGCTGTAATTTCGGACGCTTAATTCGAAAAACGAATCTCCCCACAACGATCGGGGCGTGATTTCGAGTGAAATGACATGCAACTTGTCGAAAACCCCAAAAGTCAAAGTTTGACCACCGTTGACCGCCATCAAACTGAACATTCCTCGGCGGAGCAACCCCAATCCCACTCAAAATCATCCACTGAGCAACTTTCATAACTACAACAAAGGCCAATTCACACTCTAACTAGTCCAATTTCATGAAAACTCGAATTGTCTCACAAATTTCAAGTCCAAAATTCTCCACACACAAATCAAATTGGAACACCAAACTTACATGGTAGCTTTATGGTGATGAGGGCTACAAAACCCAGTCTTTTTCGTAGCTCAATTCGGCCGGAATCGTAGAACCCGAATTCACTCAAAAACTTCCATTTTCTTGCCGGAAAATTCTTCCTCCTCCGTGAGCTTGGCCGTGAAGGGAGGCCGGAGACAAGTCGGGGTGACCGAGGCGCATCATTTGAGGTATAAACCAAGGCCGGAGGTGGCCAGTCGGAGAACCACCGCCGGCGAGCAACCGCCGTCGCACGCCACCCTCCAAGCCCGCGTTGACCAAATCTGAAATTAATGACCAAACTTTGACTTTCCCTAAATGGCAACCCTCATAAATACTTTCCCAAAATGGAAATTCCCATAATTAACCTTTTCGACGAACTTTGAATACCCGTAACTTTCACGCCGTAAATCCGATTCCGATAATTCTCGCGGCAACAAACTCAACTCAACATATTCTTTAATTACCACCTGAAGTCAAACACTTCGACCAAGCCGATAAAAAGTCAACGGTTCAGCCCAAACACATACTTAAACCGACTAAATAATCAACAATCGGAAATATTCACAACATAATCCTCGTAACTCGGAATAATGCTCCGGAAGTTTCCACAAACTCGAAATTAAATTCTCAACAACTTCCGTGAAGAAGCCGAAACCAAATTCTCGTCCGGTAATTTAGTCGCTAAGAGCACCACTATTTAAATCCGATTATGTCGAAACTTCAAATATTCATAATTTATTCCTCGGTCGTGCAAATAACGATCCGGAACCGCCCACGAACTCGAAATCACACGTACAAGGACTCTCGAGAAGAGACCCAGCTCCAATTCTAGGCCAATGATTTAGTCGTTATCAAGTCTGGCGATTCAAACAACTGTCGGAAATCTGCGATAACACAATGGAATACAACATCATTCCTCAAAACGACATCATGCAACATCATTCCTCAAAACCAAACTCGCTCCAGCACAATGGAGTACAACATCATTCCTCAAAACGACATCATGCAACATCAAAACTATAGCGGTCCACAAACTGGTACTGCACGCAATCTCGAATAGTCGAAACTGCTGGTCCCAAATCCCTCGGAACTGCAATACACAAGGCCACAACACGCCCTCCAAGGTCTGATTAGTCCTCAAAGATCGCCCACCAATCTGAGGATAAGAACCGGTACTAACTTGTAATCTGGTTCCCAATGCTCGCTGTAAAGCTTGCCAACACACAGTCGTAGCTGATTTCTTGGTCAGCGAACTGGAACATAGGTACACCACGTGAATAGACAAACTCTGTTAAACACAGCTATGCTAGCCTGCCACTGAAATCTTTTCCGGAAAGTACAAAGAAATGTACTAAGTTCGTCAAATGATCCACAAAGATCCAACAACTAATATCACCAATCGAAGTGCGATCTGGCATACAAAATCCACAGTGATAAGCTCCAACCTCGAACCGGAAATCTTCAATGGCTGACACTTCCCGGCAAGTCTCTGCCTCCTAGCCATCACCAGTTGACAAATGTGGCATCTGCATACACATGCTGCTACATTCATCTACAGGTTGCGTCACGAGTAGGAAACTCGAAGTATCAGACACATCTCTGCACCACTAGCGCCAAATGCACGCAAAACAGTGAGCTTCAACATCATCATACTTGAACTCAGCTCCCATAGCGCATAACTTGGCTAACACGAAAACTCGAGCCACACACACATGAAACACTGAAGCTTCCGACTTCCGACTGAATGCATCAGCAACAACATCCCAGACGGATGGTCAAAGTACAATCTCTAGCCTTTCTCGGATAAATTCAAATGTGCAGCCATAGTCGTTAGTCGACTCCATCCATCTACACTGCCTCAAGCCCAAATCTGGCCTAAAATGCAAGTGGATGAAACTCAAGTGATCAGTGTACGTCCTACACTGTGCTGCACGCCGTAACAGTAATGTCTCAAACTCTCTGATGCTAACACAAAGACAGCTACACCCAAATCATACACAGGATTTGCAACTGCATAAGGTTTCCGCTGCCGGAAACCATGAGCCACCGCTCTGCTACACAACATCAAAATATAACCAAATCCAAATCTCGATGTATCGCCATAACCCACGAACTCGTTGCGGTCGTCAGGTAAGATCAAAACCGAAACAACGGTCAACCATCCTGCAGGAGTCAGTAACTCTCCTCGTGTGCATCGAACCACTCGAACTTGACACCTTCTTCGTTAATCCGGAAAGTGAAATGGCAATCCGGGAAAATCCTGCACAAGCCGTCGGTAATAGCCTGCCAAACCCAAGAGACTCCCGATCTCTGATACAATGGTAGGTCAACCCCAAATCAACACGGCTTCTATCTGATCAGGATCCATGCCAACTCCCTCGGATAACATCACACAGTCCAAAATCTTCACGCTAATCAGCCAAAACTCACACTGGCTGAACTTCACAAACAACTGATCACCTCGCGAAGTCCGCAAAACCACTCGCTATTGCTTCAAGTACTGGCTCACACTCCTGGAATACATCAGGATGTTGTTGACGAACATGACCGCAACTCGTCCAGAATCGTCTGAACACATGGTCCATCAAGTCCACACGATCTACAGGGGCATTGGTCAACCAAACAGCGTGACCAAAAACTCTTGATGTCCGCACCGAGATCCGAAAGCTGTCCAAACCACATCTGACTCATCAACCTCAACTGATGGTATCCGGACCCAAAATCAATCTTCGAAAAGACTGAAGCTCTCGCAAGCTGATCAAACCACTCGTCAATCCGAAGCGGAGGATACTTGCTCTCCTCTGAAGCGAATCAGGCTTCCGGTAGTCAATGCACCACCTCGTCGAACCATCCAACATCCGCACAAACAATGCAAGAGCACACCACGCAAATACGCGGGGTCGTATGAAACCTCCTGAAACCTCCTCCAGCAACTCCAGGAGTCGAAACTGTAGCTCCATCAGCTCCGCTGGCTCCGAACGACAAAATGCCGGTAAAATGAGTCCAGCGCTCAGTAAAAACTCAATGGTGTAGTCAGTCTCCCGAACAGGAGGAACACCGGTAACTCCTTCGGAACACACTTGGAAATTCGGGAACCACCTCAACATCACCAATGTCGGGTACAACAACCATAGTATCTACAACATGAACTAAGCAACATCACCACCCGTTTTCCACCATCCGCTCGACCATCACCGTGAAACAGTATCTCGGGGAAATCTGGTCGTCGAAACACAACCTCCTTCTCGAGGCACTCGAACACAGCCAAATGCGTCGTCAGTAAGTCCATACTCATAATCACACTAAAGTCAACGTTATCTAGCAATACAGCTCAACGGCTAAGCCATATCCTCCAACAAGGATCTTGCAACCTCCGGATGGACACAACACTCTCCAAAACCTCGGAAGTGGAGATGCAAGTACAATAGCCATGGATGTCAAGTAAAAGTAACCTTGGAGAAACTCCATCCTCACACAAGGTCATGGCACGAACTCCAACATGCCCAACTAGCCGCCCACGTCAATTGCGACTTGCTGATTAACTCGTCAAAATGGTACATTGGTCAAACTTCAAGAACAACATGAGGATCTCCTCGTGAACTCTGAGCTACCAAACCGCTAGAACATCTGGCTAAGGGCGCTTCCTCGCAATGTGACCCTCCTGGCCACCACAATAGCAACTGAGAGTGCTCCTCGAACACAAGTCACCGCAACACCTGCTGCGTCATAGGATCACCAACGATCGCCCAAACTCATGCCACAGGAGCAAATCTGCTACTCTGTGATCTCCGCCATCATCAAACGGATCCTCTGCTTGATCTGATGACCCTCAACATAATCGAAAAGGCCACAGCCTGATGAAGTCACTGATCTCGAGGTGCCTGAACTCAACCTCATCAAAACCTCGACTAAGTCCACTTTCCTCAAACCATCACATCGAAAACCGCGTACACCTTTCCTTCTCGACAGCCTCGCCACTGAGTGCAGCACACTAAGCTCCTCACGGTTGTCTCGAGGCATAACAATCAGACTCTCTCTGATGCTCAGGTTCAAACTCATCTCGAACCTCGTGCACCGCTTCCTCTGAAGCCACATAACAGGTGCAAACAGGGACAAACATATGAACAGTGCATCTCTGCCTCAGGTGGTAAACACTCCTCATTCGAATGCTGGGTAGCTTGATAAAACCATTACCGTATAAACAACACCCTGAATGTAGGCCATGGAGTCGCAACAGGAACTCACACAATATCAGCCCACCAAATACAATGATCTGACTCCTTCAAACATCAACTGCCACAATTCTCAGCTCTGAGGCAACATGTAGATGCTCATACACACACAACCAGGCAAGCCGTGCCACACAATTCCCTGAACTCATAATGCTCATCCAAACCCATAATTCACTGGCAAATCACGCGTCGATTGATCCTAAATAGGATCTACAACCGTACCGACACGGAAAGCACGTCAAGGAGGCACCCTAATGAATAAAACATCGTTCACAACAAGTAGAACGTAATCATGGAACTTCATATATTTCAAAGTATACAA
Source organism: Geum urbanum (assembly GCA_946800695.1). NCBI lineage: Eukaryota > Viridiplantae > Streptophyta > Magnoliopsida > Rosales > Rosaceae > Geum > Geum urbanum. The sequence goes on from OX327009.1 coordinate 30,032,068, forward strand.
CACCCGGAATATTGATGAGTATCCGCCGGCCGGTCGGGTCACCATTCCAGACATGCTGTACATTCTCAAATATCCTTAGTAAACACGACTACAGAAGTCTGCAGAACCTATAACCTAATGCTCTGATACCAAGCTGAAAGGACCCAACCCCGATTTAGTTGCCTACACCGGAATCGAACCCATTCGAAAACATGAACCAACAAAAACCAACAAAATTTCGGCAGAGTTTCGTTACTAACATGGAATTACCATTACCTGCACGCGGAAAATACACTTCATCCTATGCCACAAAAATCAAACCGTGGGCACCAATCCCATCCGGATTTCTCAATATATCAACAATAATGTAAAGTAGTAAATATATCTGTACTTTATTGAAATCCGGGGAAGAATCGTATAATATATACAACAGAATACTCAGAGTGACCTCTAATGTATAATCATATACGTATATCACAGTAGGTAGAACAATAAACCTACTAGAAGAAACAGGGTAGCTCGAGCACTATGCCTCCGACCACGACGTGCGACACCAGAGTCCGAACTGCAAATTGGGCACGGAAATCGAAAAGCCCAGGGGAAAGACATGAAAACTGTTAGAGTGAGTGGACGTAAATAAATGTCTTTCACCGAGTAATATATATATGTTATAGAAACATATACGAGTCTAAATGCATAAATAAAGAAATGGTACACGAGGGAGACTCTAACTCCTCACGCGTACGTACACGAGGGAGACTCTAACTCCTCACGCGTACAGAGCATGCATAAAATCCCACGGGGTCACTCGTGGACACATCCGTGCTAGTACAGTCCGAATCACGGGATCCCAGACCCACACGTGATTCGAGCCAGAAAGGCCTCGGGTCAGAGGTCTGCCTCCCCTCGGTAAAGGCCTCGGGTCAGGAGTCACAGCCTCCCCCGGTACACATCCTCGGGGATCAGCCGGGATGCGAGTGTATCGATACAACAACATATATAAACTGTACTCTGTGTAAACCAAATCGTAAATAGTTCAATGCAAATGCATGAAGCAGTATATAAGTGTATATACGTAATATATACTGGTATATGCATAATCGTATAACACATGCTCATGTAAATCGAAATCTCGTATGCATGCTCAAGTTCGTAAAACGTGTATAAGACTCGCAAACAATCCGTGAAAAGAAATTGTCCACTCACAGACTAGCGTAACGCAGTTCGCGTTAACCCGTGATCCGGCGGAAAGTCCCTCGCCAAAAGAACGATCACGAACCCCTGAATAATCACAAAGTTCATATCTCAAAGTCATAACTCGACAATTCAAAACAAATCACGAGAAACCACTGTTCTCGGAAACACGTAATCCGATTACGACAAACTGTCGAAAATCCGAAAATTACACCTCAATACCTCGCTGTAATTTCGGACGCTCAATTCAAAAAATGAACCTCCCCAGAGTGATCGGGGCGCGATTTCGAGTGAAATGACATGCAACTTGTCGAAAACCCCAAAAGTCAAAGTTTGACCGCCGTTGACCGCCACCAAACTGAACATTCCTCGGCGGAGCAACCCCAATTCCACTCAAAATCACCCACTGAGCAACTTTCATAACTGCAACAAAGGCCAATTCACACTCTAACTAGTCCAATTTCATGAAAACTCGAATTGTCTCACATAATTCAAATCCAAAATTCTCCACACACAAATCAAATTGGAACACCAAACTTACATGGTAGCTTCATGGTGATGAGGGCTACAAAACCCAGTCCTTTTCGTAGCTCAATTCAGCCGGAATCGTAGAACCCGAATTCACTCAAAAACTTCCATTTTCTTGCCGAAAAATTCTTCCTCGCTCCTCCGTGAGCTTGGCCGTGAAGGGAGGCCGGAGACAAGTCGGGGTGACCGAGGCGCATCATTTGAGGTATAAACCAAGGCCGAAGGTGGCCAGTCGGAGAACCACCGCCGGCTAGCAACCACCGTCGCACGCCACCCTCCAAGCCCGCGTTGACCAAATCTGAAATTAATGACCAAACTTTGACTTTCCCTATATGGCAACCCTTATAAATACTTTCCCAAAATGGAAATTCCCATAATTAACCTTTTCGACGAACTTTGAATACCCGTAAATTTCACACCGTAAATCCGATTCCGATAATTCTCGCGGCAACAAACTCGACTCAACATATTCTTCAATTACCACCCAAAGTCAAACACTTCGACCAAGCCGATAAAAAGTCAACGGTTCAGCCCAAATACATACTTAAACCGACTAAATAATCAACAATCGGAAATATTCACAACATAATCCTCGTAACTCGGAATAATGCTCCGGAAGTTCCCACGAGCTTGAAATTAAATTCTCAACAACTTCCGTGAAGAAGCTGAAACCAAATTCTCGTCCTGTAATTTAGTCGCTAAGAGCACCACTATTTAAATCCGATTATGTCGAAACTTCAAATATTCATAATTTATTCCTCGGTCGTCCAAATAACGATCCGGAACCGCCTACGAACTCGAAATCACACGTACAAGGACTCTCGAGAAGAGACCCAGCTCCAATTCTAGGCCAATGATTTAGTCGTTATCAAGTCTGGCGATTCAAACAACTGTCGAAAATCTGCGATAACACGCGAGCTCGTAGATTAAGCTGATCACACTGCTGATTCAGTTCTGGGTCGTCACAATCACTCACAGGTTAAAAATGAGTCTCAATAAGTTCAAAGCATGCTCAATATCTGTACCATGTATAACTTGTTTAGCATAGCACAAATCAATATTAATCAAAGAAATAATCAGTCACATCATCTCAATCAATTGATCATCTCTTAGCTATGAATTCGAAAATACAATCACATGATTGACTAGTTAAGGGCAACCTAATACTCAAAAGAAAAGAAAAGATGTATATCCCCATTCCACACTTGAAATTTGCATTGTCCTCAATGTAAACAAGACTAAAGCATGCAACCACTACCAGAAATGGAGACATTACCGGCGACCTGCCGTCGCCGGCCTTGTCTTTTTTTTTCGCCGGAATTGACATTACCGGCGACTTGTCGCCGGCAATGACGTCGCCGGAGATTCCCTGCCGGTGTTGACATTGCCGGCGACGGGAAACGCCGTCGCCGGTATTGTCCGAGACATTACCGGTGACTGAAGTCGCCGGTGATGTCTCGGACATTACCGGCGACGGCGTGGCCGGCAATGGCAGCGCCGCCGTGGCCGGAATGTGAGACATTGCCGGCGACTCGAGTCCATGTCGCCGGCAATGTGGGGAAAAATTTTGAAAAAAAAAACACGGTTCTGGATTGGGCCCAATTCCATAACCTGCATTGAAATACATAAACCGTACAATCATACAAGTTCAACAGTACACATAGCAAAGACAGTCATACAAGTTCAACATAAATGTCCAACGTACAGTACAAATAGCAACGACGATACAAAAATTAACTACAACTACAGGTTAGGTCCAGGAACTTGCGGGTCATCAGGGTTGAAGTAATCCATGTACTCATTTGAATTCCGGTGGCTACCTTGGTCTTGCTCTGGCGTTGACTGGTGCGGTGGTGGTGGATAGCTAGGGATATGAGGGACCGGGGGAGGTGTGGGGAACGGTTGTCCGGTAGTCTGAGCCTCGTACATCATCCGCATCCATGTGTACATCTGAGCCTGCACCTGTGTCTGCTGCATTTGGTACTCGGCCATCTGCCTCTTTTGCTCCTCCAACTCCATCTGCGTCCTATGAAGCTCCGCTGCGAGGTTACGACTAGAAGTTGAACTTCTTGACCCGGTAGAGTATTCTGAAGTGTTCTTCAATAGTCCTTCGCCCGCCGTGCCCATTCCCCTACAGTAGTAGGTATTCTTTCCAGTCCCGCACGCTTTTTCCATGATCTGAGCCGCTATCGGGGGATCAAGCGGATCGATCTGAGAGGCATACTGGGTGACTTCTTCCTCGGAGCAGTCATGATGGTTAGTCCGAGCTATACTCATGGTCACTTCTGCGGTCGCCTCCTCCACTCTCGTCTAATTGAAAAGCGAAAATGAACAACGTATTAGCTAACAAAATCTATTAATATCGAAAAATAGTTTTATTAACACATGGAGAGGCAAAAGACTTACCACTTCTTCAGGGCACTGCGGGTAGAACTTCTGATGAATATACACCAACGGGTTCACCTCTTGTTGTTGCTGCGCCTTAGTCGACCAACCCATGTAGTTGAGTGAACCTGCATGATGGGCCCTGGTGTTTTTCAATCTATTCGCTCGGTTCGTCTTCGAAATCGCCTTGTTTGATAAACATATGAAAAAAATTAGTAACTAACTATTTCAATCTGATACGATACATTAGGCTTGTAAGATATATTTAGGATGCATACCCGAGCTTTGGGGTGCTCGAAGTGGGCTATCAGCCACAGCCACTCGTACTCCCTAAACCGGAATTCGCTAGGGGTAGAACCTCGGCCTAGCTCCTTGTATACAGTGTAATGGGAAGAAAGCTCGTTCTTCCACTCTTTATACCTATATTAAAACAAGGAAAAAAAGTTAGAGATATTAAAACACTTGATAAACAAAAATCTAACTCGATATATATTCAAATAAGTCGAAGCACATCACCTCATATGTAGTTGACGCTCTACCCACGTGTGAATAAGAACTTCATCCATGTCAAACCACACCTGGAATATGAATATATAAAAGGTAAAATTATATATTTATTCGGACTTAATTAATAAATGTAAAATTTATGTAATGAAAATACGATTTTACTCACACTGAGTGCATTATGCACTTGCATCTTCACGTAGATAGGCACAGATTCCCAATCTGGCCAAAGCATTGGGACCTTGTCCCGCATGATCGCACCGGCCATGCTGACATATTTGCACGTGGTGTCGAATGCCTCGATCACCTCGCCATCCTCATTGGCCCTTATGGGCGTTTTCCTTCCGCCGGTGGCCTGCTCAAGTCTCTTCCCGGTGCAGGTGCCTCTAACCCCTTTCCGTTTTCCAGTCCCATTAACGAAATTGCCTAATAAAACAATGTCAACAAATTGATATCATTAATTGAACGTATCGCAAGTCTTAAGTAATAATTAAGTAATCAATCTGATGTTAAATAAAATTTACCTGCATCGTCCGTTTGTTGGTTGGTGCACCTCACACTCCAAAGATACACGGGGTCGAACGGGAGGAAGTTATACGCTTCCTCCACGGTCAGGAACTCCGGCCGTCCTTCAATATAAACAGGCATCCCCCTATCATCGAATTCAGGGATGACAGGAATCTCGTCGGGTAGGAAGAGACCGGACGGCGGAGATAGACGAGGCCTGGACGATGAGGCGCCAGCACCACCATGTGTCTCAGATGATTCCCGTGAAACGGGAGTAGGCACCGGGCGAATATGGGGCATTCAGATTGAGGGAGTTTCTGATGCCCCCGTTGACTGTCGCTCGTCTGAGGCTCTGCCACCGGAGGGACGTCTGCTGATTGAGCTTCTGGAGACTGAGGCTCGAGCCTCGACTTCCAGTTGCACGGCTCTTGATCGTGCAGCTTCCTCCTCAGCTCGCGCCTCTAGCAAGGCTCTCGTGCGAGCACTCATCATTGGCCCACTGGGCGTGTTGCTAACTGCGGGCGAGGAGGAAGCTTGACTACTGTTCCCTCCACTATTTCGGGAACCTCTCCGAAGCCAATTAGCCGCAAAACCTCCTGGCATGGACACCGTAATAGTCATGGATTCGGTTCTATAACAAATCGGAACCGGAACCGTTTGGAACCGGAACCGTTTGGAACCTGGAACAATTATATTACAAACGGTTCCGGTTACAAACAGTTCCGGTTCAGAACCGACTGGGGTTCTATAACAGTTTGGAACCGGAACGGTGTGGAATCGGAACCGTTTGAAACCGGAACTGTTTGTAACCATAACCGTTTGTAACATAACGGTTCCAGTTACAAACAGTTCCGGTTCCAAACCGTTCCGGTTCCGATTTGTTATAGAACCCCAGTTTGGAACCAGAACGGTTTGGATTCGGAACTGTTTGTAACTGGAACCGTTATTTTACAAACGGTTCCGGTTACAAACAGTTCCGGTTTCAAACCGTTCCGGTTCCAAACCATTGTGGTTCCAAACTGTTCCGATTCCGATTTTTCACCTTAATTTATACGTTAAATTAACAACTATATCACCTAAATTTATACGTTAAATTCCGAACAATTTTTTCACCTATTATACGTTAAATTAACAACTATATCACCTAACTTAACATATATACATACATCATTTCCGGCTTTAAAATTTTCACATATATATACATCAAATATACAGTTTGTATACATCGATCATTCATCTTAATTTCACCTTAATTCACACATATATGTATACATCACATATTAATCCAATTCACCCTAGCTAATTAATTTTCCAAATTTTTCAAACATACGTATATATATACATTCCATATATATTAATTAATTTTTCACATATATACATCACATATATTGCTCCTTCACCCCACAATTATCCACATTTTTTTCCCACAATTTTCAAACATACCTTAATTACATTTTACAAATATTTTCCACATGCATACATATATACATCCCACAATTATCAAAAATTAATTAATCAAAATACACAAAAAAAATTGTGGAATGAGAGAGAGAGAGAGGGAGAGAGAGTGAGCTCAAACCTGGCATGGTGGAGCTCGACCCAACTGTGCCGGCGACGGAGGTGAGGGGAGGAGGAAGAGGAGGAGGGGAGGAGGAGAGAGGGGAGGAGAGGAAGAGAAGGGAGAGGGAAGAGAGAAGAGAGGATTGAGGAGAGGGAGGAGAGGTGAGAATTTCGTCCTAAGAGAGGGAAGAGGGAAGAGAGATTCGAATTCGGCCGAAGAGAAATGGGGAGGAGGAGAGCTCGAGCTGCCTATACCGCCACCATTTCCGGCGAGTTAGGTCAACGTCGTGGGTAATGTCATTACCAACGACTTGACTCGTTGGTAATGTCATTATTTGTCGACTATTATCCGATCGACCAATTTCCGACTACATAATTTCCGACAACATTTAGTCGACCATATATAACTACAATTTCCGACTACGTACAATTTCCGACTACGTACAATTTCTGAGTACATTTTCCGACTACAATTTTCGACTAGAATTTCCGACTACAATTTCCGACTACGATTTCCAACACGATTTCCGACTACATACAATTTCCGAGTACATTTTCCGACTACAATTTCCGACTACATTTTACTACGTACATTTTCCGAGTACATTTTCCGAGTACATTTTCCGACTACAATTTCCGACTACAATTTTCCGACTACAATTTCCGACTAGGATTTCCGACTACAATTTCCGACTACGATTTCCAACACGATTTCCGACTACATACAATTTTCGAGTACATTTTCCGACTACAATTTCCGACTACATTTTACTACGTACATTTTCCGAGTACATTTTCTGACTACAATTTCCAACGTACTAAGGATGATAATCGTAATCATCTTCATCACTTGAGTCTGACTTGGTTTCATAGGTAACCTCTGGCAATATGTGCCGCTCCTCGTCATCTGAATCAGCGTCAACTTCATATGGATTAACATCGAGAAGTTCTGCTCCAGTAATTCGAACCACACTCCCAGATCTCACATTATTAAGGCGAATCGTAGATGATTCCGGAATGTCAAAAGCGTTCGGCTCTTGGTATGCAGTAACTTCCTCATCATCTGCGGTATCACCAAGTGTGGCAGCACTGTATATGTTTCTATGAGCAACATGGTTAACCACCTTCCACGGGACTTTGTTAAGAAGATCGTCCAGGTAAAACACTTGTTTTACTGATGAGGCAAGAACGAAAGTGTCATCTTCATACCAGGTAGTAGCAGTATTCACCGAAAATGTTCCGTACTGATCGGTCCTTGTGTTCTCCGGGCTAGTATCAAACCATCTACACTTGAACAAGTGCACTTTCATGCGGTTCCCATAAATTAGTTCAACAACTGAATGAAGGACACCGTAATAGTCAACGTCATCCTGCCCACCATGGACCATCACCCCACAATTCTGTGTTTTCAGTCGGTCGTCTCGATTTTCACATATAAATTTCACGCCATTGACCTGACACATCGAGTAAACTTTTGAAGCAATCGGTTTCATCGCCAGGACCCTCAATTCGTTTGACCACTCTGGGCAACCATCATCTGCTACCTGGTTCATCTGAAAACGTCCATATATTAATACGTACAGAAGAAATTATGTCATCTTGAAACCACAAAACCACGTACATACATACATGCTATATAAGGATATATATAAAAATAGACATATACACATATACTTACCCATTGACCAAAGTAGTTTGCAAACGTCTTGTTGTGGTAATCAACATTTCCGGCAATAGCTTGGCAGTGAAGATGATAGTTTTTCCAATATTGTACTTCTTGACAGTTAATCAGTACCGACCAGTGGGCAATGGCTACCTCATTTCCATCCAACTTGTACGACTTTGGTAAGCTTCCCTGTACTACCACGTCACTGGAGATGATAGAAAGGTTGAACTGGGGTTCATCTATCGGCATCTGTTGTTGGGGGTCCTCTACATTTTCGAGGTACACTTTGGTGTACGTTACACACTCGTGCGCAAGATATGCTTCAGCGATACACCCTTCAGGTGCATATTTATTCTTCACATAGTCCTTGTAGGCTCCCAATTGTCTACAAGTTAACAAGTGCATGTTAACTTACTTAAAAAATAAGAATTTACATATAAAAACATAGGCAAACCAAATTTATGAATCATTTGTACCTTTCCATGGGATACATCCAAGTGTAGTGTACGGGACCGGTAAGCAACAATTGTTCGGGAAGATGGATCATCAGGTGAGGCATTATGTCGAAAAAATTTGGGGGAAATATCCTCTCAAGCTTGCACATGATAAAAATGATGTCATCTTGCATCTCCCTGAGGTCTGCTTTTTTAACTTCCCTGGTGCATAACTTCTGAAAGAATCTTGACAAGGCCACCAACGGCTCCACCACCTCTTTGGGCATGTACCCTCGAATGAAAATAGGGAAAAGGCGTTGAAGCAGTACATGGCAGTCATGACTCTTTAATCCGTACATCTTATTGTCCCGGAAGTTAACACACCTGCTTATATTTCCTGCATAGCCATAAGGATACCTGCATATATATAGATAAAGCCATATATATGCAACAATTATATTTCTCGCATATAACCATATATACTCCGCTAAAAATTTAAGGCCAAATTCCTACATAGCCATAAGAATATATACCTGACATTACTCAACCACCGAAAAATTTCATGCTTATGCTTCGGCTTTACGGTGTACGGAGCTTGCGGCATTTTTCTCTTACCATCTCTTAACCACAAATGTTTCCGCAGACCCATTGCTTTCAGATCAATGCGTGCCTTAGGGATGTCTTTTGTTTTCCCCTCCAAGTTAAGAACTGTGCCCACCACACTTTCACACACATTCTTCTCTATGTGCATGACATCTAGGTAATGTCTGATAGGCAACCTGGGCCAGTAGGGGAGTTCCCAGAATATGCTCTTGTGTGTCCAAAACTTATACCTTTTGGGCTTGTCTGGAATTGACGCCACTATGTCAGGATGATTGCTCAGCTGGCCAAAATCATATTCATTCAACACTTCCAAAATTTCTTCCCCTGTCCATCGCCTGGGTGCCACACCTGTTTCCACAGTCCCATCAAACGCGTCTGGATCCTGCCTAAATGGGTGATCATATGGAAGCCAACAACGGTGACGCATCTGAACAATTTTACTGCAATGAGGACTGCAACAATCAACCGTCATGCACTCTGAACAAGCCCTGTAACCCCTGGTAACGTTGCCCGACAACATACCGCGGACAGGAAAATCACTGATGGTGCCAACAAGCATGGCATGCATCTGGAACATCTCCTTTTTGAACCTATCGTAAGTGGGGTTGCCACACTCACTCAGGTACTTAAGCTCCTCAATCAAAGGTCTCAAATACACATCGAGACACTTTCCTGGATAACCCGGGCCTGGAATTAACAGAGTGAGCATATTGTATTCCTTCTTCATGCACATCCATGGTGGAAGGTTGTACGGTACCAAAATAACTGGCCATATACTGTATTGAAGACTCATGTTGCCAAAAGGGTTGAATCCGTCAGATGAGAGCCCTAGCCAAACATTTAGGACCTCTGCTGCAAAATGATCAAACTCCCTGACCATGTGCTTCCAAGCCTCTCCGTCGGAAGGGTGTATAAGGGTGTCATCGTCAGGCAAGTTCCTCTCAGCCCACCATCTCATTGCCTCGGCCGTGAAAGCACACATGAACAACCGCTCCAGCCTATCAATAAGCGGGAAATATCGAAGTCTCTTCACAGCTTTCTTGTTGCCTGCAGGAGTCAACTTATACCTTTCTGTAAAACATACCGGGCAGGCTTCAAGGTCTTCGAGATCTTTTCCCCAGAAGAGAATACAATCATATCTGCATGCATGGATTTTGATGTAGGAAAGCCCAAGATCTTTCAGGATATGTCGCACCTTATGATGAGTGGTAGGAAGACGATGACCGGGTGGCAGTAGCGAACCAGTCCACTTCAGCCAAGAATCAACAGCTTTGACAGACATTTTGTTCTCCATTTTGAGCTGCATCACTCCCATCACACTTTCAAGAACAGTCTTACTACAACCGTCGTACAACGGAGTCTGTTGCAATGCAATCGGGTTGTTGTACTTGTCCATACCGCTTGTGTTGACATGAGCTCCAGGTAATGGCTCGACTGGCTCGATATGGGGGAAACCCTCAACGACGGGAGGGACATTTGGTGCTTCATCAGCAAATACACCGCTCTCATGAGGAAACATATCATTGATTAACATCGATGTTGGATCATAAGATAAACTGCCCCTCTCAGCAAAATCTCCATGATCATAGCGTGGACTGGCCCTCTCACCAAATTGTCCATGATCATGCGGACCCGCTAACGATGTTTCACCGTGATAAATCCAACAAGTGTACTTATCCCAAAACCCGTATTTACTCAGGTGCCTCTGGACTTTATCAATGGGAAAACGAAATCGATCGCTGAAACACTTACATTCTTTACACGGGCAATAATGAAGTGTAGTGTCTCCACAATTAGCCTTCACAAAATCCACAAAACTCCTAATTCCCTGGTGATATCTGACATTCCATCTTTCGAGGCTCATCCAACTCTTGTCCATCCTGAAAATTCTAACAATTTTACGTATTAATTATATATATATACACACATTCACTACTAATAATCGACGCGATATCTCAATTCAATTCACACATTCTCTGAATTCAATTCAGTACGTACTCGATGATGGTATTCTTCTTTTTTCAATTCAAAACGTATTTGACTAGGTAGGAGGCTCTGTTAAGCCTGGCAACGATAACACTACGATAATATATACCAGTCATTGATTCAGACACAAGATAAGATTAACTACAAGCAGTTTTCTCGTTTCGGTGATCACATCAACAAAATTTCATATATATATATATATCTGCTCACGAATTGGATTTGATCAACACACACACACATATATATATATATACATACATGTACATATACGTATATATACATGTACCTATATATATAGCTTCCCGAGTGATCGAGTTTTCGATGCGCGCCTTAATTTTTACAATATACCGAATGATCGATTTCAGAGCGTACGTTTTCCTTCTTTCGATTTCTCTGGATTTTTTTCGATCAAAATGAAAGAATGATCGGACTGATGCAATCTTCGTCTAATATAAGAGACATTGCCGGCGACGGAGTAAGTTGCCGGAAATGAAGACATTACCGGCGACTTTTCGCCGGAAAATCGCCGGTAATGTTCCAAAACATTACCGGCGACTCCAACCGTCGCCGGCAATGTCTAGTTTCACATTACCGGCGAAATTCCGGCCGGAAAATCGCCGGAAATGTGAAACTAGACATTGTCGGCGACTGTTGGAGTCGCCGGTAATGTTTTGGAACATTACCGGGGATTTTCCGGCGACATTACCGGCGACGGTGTATGTCGCCGGTAATGTTGAACATTACCAGCGACTTTTCTGGTCGCCGGCCTTGTCTCCGGTGATCTCGCCGGTAATGTTAACAAATGTGGTAGTGAACACATAATTCAAGTATAAAACGAAACATATACATCACACAAAACAAAAAAGTTAAAAGATGAGAGAAAAGTAGAAAGTGCTCTCTCTTGTAGACCTCCCAGTGCACACGACCTTCAGTGAAGTAGCCATAGACCCGAGCCTCAAGGATGTTAAACCTTGAATTCCAAACGTAAGATTCAAGCTAAGGCAATACACAAAATCTTAATGTGCCAATAAGGTGTTGCATTAATACTCAAGAAAACAAAAAAAAAACGTCACTTCATCAACAAAAATTTTCAGCAAAAACGTTGCAAGTGCCCAATTTTCGATGCTCATAACTTCTTCAAATGATGTCGGAATTCAGATTCTCAAGTTTGAAGTGAAACTTTACATTCAGAGCTTTCTGTGCATATATAAATCACTTTATAACTCCAAGGGATGTGAAATCTAGAGACCTGCAAAGTTAGCCAAAAATACAGAAAACTAAAACTTTCTGGCAGATTGACTATGGTCTGTTCAAACCTAAATATTTCAAACAACAGAGATTATTTGAGGAATTCCTTTCACAGACACATAGAGGAACCGTAGAGTTTCAAAATTATATAAAGAACGTCTTAATCAGACTCCAAGAAGTACCTCCTGTTTTGACATTTATTCACACATTCGTTTGTCTAGTTTCTGCATTTTCTTTTCAGACCTTCATGTACTTGACACGAAATATCAGATTTTGTGGAACTCAAAATCATAATCTGTCAATGCCATTGGAAAGTAGACTTCAAGGGATGTTGATCCATATATTGAACGTCCAGTAACTCCAAGTGAGTTGTAAACCGTGGTTCTCCAAAGTTGGCTGACCTGGGGCATCAGAAAACTGCACTGTTTAAAAAAGTGATGTTTCTACTTCTCTCTGAACAAATAACCTACACACCAACTAAAACATAAAAAAGAACAACACAAATATATAGAAACAAGAAAAAAAAACCAAAATTTTATTCTTTTGGTTACCTTCCAAGTAGCGCTAAGTTTCAAGTCTTCAGCCAGACGTTGCAAACATCATTTAATGCACGTCGAAGATCTGTCCGTTCGTTGGACCATAAAGCTCATCCTTCTTGACATATTTCCTCCCTAGTATGGAACCTGTAGGATGTGGAGTTGGATCATCCAAGTGTGCCTCATTAGTTGCAAAAACATGGAAGTTTGAGAATGACTTCCTTGGCGGACGACTCTCATCACAAAACCTTGAGTCCTCTTATTTAGACATGTTCTCAACACTAGCACACTTCTCATTAGAAATAATCAAATCATCACAAGGATAAAAGTGATTACATTTCGACTCAAGGGTGGCCACAACAGCCACAAGTTTTACTTCTTTTTCAGGATCAGGAAGACCTTTATTTGGTGGTGCCTAAGTCTTGCGGAATTTGACTTCCTCCATCAAGTGCACATTCTATTTCTCAAAGTATTGTCTTATCTCTCATGGCCCTTTAAGTGGGTGGAAGATGCAAAATTCTATGGTCTCACTAAATACTATCATGCTTAATCTTCCATTATATACAACAATCTTTGTGTGAGTTGTAACCATGAAAGGACGACCCAAAATCAAGGGTAATGTATCAGTAGAGGTCTCTTCACTCATATCAAGCACAAAGAAATCTTCTGGAAGAAAGAGTCCTTCAACATGCACATGCACATCCTTAAGCACCCCTCGAGGATAGAAATAAGATCGATCTACAAGCTCAATCCTCACTGAGGTTCTCATCAATGCACCTAAACCAAGAAACTTATACACAAAATATGACATTAGATTAATAGAAGCTCCTAAGTCTAGTAAAGCACGTTTAAACCTGGTTTCACTAATCCAACATGGAACGGTGAATCTCCCTTGATCTTTGCACTTAACAGCTAATCTTCTCCGCAACACTGCCGAAATCTCCTCACTCACCGTCACAGTCTCATATGCCTTGAACTTTGCCTTGTTGGTACAAAGTGTCTTCAAGAACTTCGCATATTTTCTCACTTGTCTGATAACATCAAGGAGCGGAATATTCACTTGAATTTTGTGAAAGATGTCCAATATCTCTTGCTCTTGATGGTCCTTTTTCTATTTCTGAAGTCTGCGAGGAAAGTACATATGTAAAGTAAGTAAAACAGAGGGATTAGATGATACTTGGGTTGCATTTGAACATGAGGGAGCTTTGTTAGACTTTTCTTGCTCTTCCCCATCGATCTTCTGAAGTATTAGCTCCTCTAATTCCATAGTCATGGTTTGTGAACTTGGAACATCTTCTACATGTTTCCCACTTCTTAATGAGATGATACATACCTCATGAGTTGGTTCGTTATCATGTTCAGAGAGTTGTTGTTGCAGTATTCATTTGTTTTTCTAATTACTCGATGGACTTATTGGTGTGCAGAGAGTGCTCATTAAATTGTTGCCCCAAAGTGGACAAGGCATTCATGATGGTCGGATCCATTGGTGGAGGTGATTGGAGTAGCACTTGTGGTGTTGGAGTAGAGTGTGGCTCATACCTCTGCCTTTGTTGCAAGAAATTGACCTGCTCTTCCTCTGGAATATGATATGTTGGACAATTTTCAGTAGCATGGTCAGTAAAAGAACACATAACACATACTTGAGCCTTTGTTGATGATGATAGAGATTTTCCTTTTTCAAGACTTTCGGCAATGAGAGCTAAGTTCTTCTCAATGGCACTCATCCTTTACTTAAACACTGGATCTATAGATTCCTCTAAGACTGCTGGCCTCCAGCTCCTTATTATCTAGTCACGGGTGGAGAACTGCTTAGAGTTCTCAGCTATGTTCTCTTCCATGACCCTAGCCTCTGCACCTGTCTTTTCCCACTATGTGAATCCACATGCTGAATCCAATTGTGTTCGGTTAGGTTCATCTAAACCCTCATAAAAGAACGTCATATGGTCAGCCAAATCATATCCATGATGATGACACTTTCTCAACAATTCCTCAAACTGTGCCTAAGCTTCATGGATTGCATCTCCATCTCTATGCACAAAACTATTTATTTACTTCCTTAGTTGCTTTGTCCGTTGTGCAGAGTAAAAGTCATACATGAAAGATATGCCTATTTTTGTCCATGTGTCGATTGATTGAGAAGACAATGAATTAAACCACGCCTTCGCTCCATCCTTGAGAGAAAAGTGAAAAAGGATAAGCTTAAGTACATCGGCTTCCACATTTTCTAAATTTTGGGTTATGCACAACTCCTCAAAATCGTTCAAGTATTTTTATGGATTTTTGTTGGACCCTTTCCGAAAGTGAGGTAGACTCATGATGAGAGCTGGAGGTCTGGAATATGTCTGAAGAGCAGGGAGCACTATGGGTGATGAAATACTAGATGTGCCAGGTAAGAATGGATCCCTGACCTTTCTTTCTTCACTCATTGATGTAGTGCAAGTGCATATACACTATGTACCTGCACACAACACACAGTATTAGACACAATATACAAAAAAAAAAAATATAGAAAAAGAAAAGACTCAATTAAGACTTAGAATTAAATAGTTCCCGACAACGACACAAAAATTTGATAGGCAGAAAACCACATATCAAAGATAGTCCCTACTAACTATCCAAATATGATTTGAAGATATCAATGTAATTCAATGAAAGTAGAGGTGATTACCTGCAGAGGACTGGTGAAACTAATGTTTTAAACAATAATTATAGGCAAAAGCTAGAAATTTGGCAGACTCGACCACAGAACAAAGATACAACAACGAACCTAACTTAAACTACTATAAATACTACGAAATTTATACACAATGAACTAGACTCAGTGGTGGACTACCATTTACAATTTCAGAGGGTTTAGAAAAATAAATGCTGAAAAGTAATGATGTAAACCAAATATGAAGAACAAGTTAAGGGAGAGTGCTATCCACCACCATCATTCAATCAACATACTTAACCTACTATATAATCTAATGAATGAGAATTTCCACAATTGAGCCAGTCAAGTCGGACATACCAATCGTATCTACACATCTCTGACCGGGCATCCTAAGTAGAATGATCATCCGTTTTAGTATGATATCTAGTTGGTAAATTTGGTACTATGGTAAGTCCTCATCTATTCAACCAAATTAATTATTTTCTAAGAGTTTTTGAGAATCTACAAGGGCTCACAAGCTAGCCACGGGCATAACTTGTTAGACCTAGGGTTTCTTACATCCGATGGTTTCTCACCTCCATTGGTTCCTATCATGGAAAGATCAAGGAGGGTATGATGTGTTTATATCTTAACTCTCCTAGAATAAACTCCTAAATATGCATACTAAGATTATTCACTCGTTAGCAACATGTAAAGAAATTATCAATGATAAACCAATATAAGAAAATCTCATTAAATCAATATGCAAAATTAGATTAACGAGTATATATCATGCAAATTCATGTACGGGACTTCAAAAAAGTCCTTTAACCAAGTGTTTATCTACTTATAGACAAGTAAGCTACACTACAAAAATCCATGGAAACAAAGGTAAAAGAGAAGAGAAGAGAAGAGAAGAAGAAGAATTTGGTATGAATCTCCTTGTTGTATCCTGAGTTCTGTGCTCTTCAATATCTCCTCCTCCTTTACAAAACCATCAAATAGAGTATTTGAAAGGTATTGAAGGAGTATTTTCGTTTTCCTCTTTAGATTTAGGCTTCTCGGTGTGACTTGGGCCTCAAAACACAACTTTCTCGTCAAAGACAGATTCCTGAGCAGACTGACCTTCAGGTAATAAAATGGCTATAACGTCCTCTAGAAAAGTGATATTCATGATCTGGAAGAAGTTCTGAAAACTAGACATCCAAGGATTTCTACACATATAAAGATCATTAGCTGTTTCATTCTGAGTTGCTCTCAATGTTCTGTTGAAGTTGACGAATCTACACAGAAATTTTCTGGTTTCAGATTTAATCATTCTGTACTTAAGTTTTGGGCTCTTCTCTTTGACAAGTCAAACTTCTTAACTTCGCACTAGAAATTATTTATTTCTTTTTTTTCATTTATCTCTATTTATCTTCATATAATAAAATATAAATATATTTGCTGAATAAATAACAAAAGAATAAATATATGGGAATCAATATATATCATCTAGGTGCATATTTTTGCACCGATCATAGATGTGGCTCTAGGCATCACATAAACATAATTTTGGGAGTTTAGGTATCATTTTGATTATTTTTGAAGTTCAGACATCTTTTTGATACGATGACAAAAGTTCAGACCCTGTGGGAGAATTTTCCAAAAAAAAAAACTACAAGGGTATTAAACTAATTTCTCCTTGTTTTTCAAACAAATAAATGACACGTCATCAGTGTTAACAGAGCCCTAATGGCAAATGGTGATAGGTATCACGTAGATATTGTTTCAGAAGTTTGGGCATCACTTTTATAGTTTTTAAAGTTCGAACATCATTTTGATAACACGGCAAAATTTCAAACCCTGTGGGTGACTTTTTCCAAATTTAAATAGAGCATGTATGAGAAACAACTTGCTTATTTTTAAAATAATAAGTTGTGCATAAAGTTCCACCACCAATAGATTATACGGAATAAACATGTACGTGTATCTTCATTGTCCGTGAACAAGAACTGAATTCGGCTCGACTTGTCAGGAGCTAAGCTAGGATCATGACTTGAGTCGTGCTTAGTGTTTGAGATTTTTACACGATCTCTGAGTTAAAGGTTCGTACTGATAACGTGTTTTAAGAAATGGTAAACTATAGCGCAAATATAGATGGAAGCAAAATCTCTGTATCATATTGCAAGGTTTCACATCCCTTTTATAAGAGGATGTAATGAACTTGTGATGATTATACGAATGATGACAGATAATCGTTACATCGGTTACAAGCCGTTACAACGGTTACATAGCAATACATAATGTACAATGATAATGGGAGTTATATCGGTACTACTAATTGTACCATAACTAGGCACATTTGAATTTTCTTCAACAAAAAAAATGATTAATGATTGTATAGCATTAGGGAAACTTCAGTATGTTGAATCAAAAGACATTGGGAGGAGTGTTCATGAAAGTTTTTCAACACAAGCAACCTTGCCAAGTTCTAAATCTCATTGTTAGGTGTAATTCAATTAGTTATTTGTGTGTATCAGTGTATGCTTCTATTCTATTACATTATTATATTGAAGAATGATAAAGTTGTAATACCTTGCATGTAAAGAATAATAATATTAAAGTCAGGGGCGGATTCAGCCTAGTGGCAGGATGGGCTACAGCCCACCCAAAATTTTGGGGTAGTAGAAAAAAACATAATTTACAGCCTAGCCCATAAGCTAATGCCCTTAACTCTCTTACTCTCTCATTATCTCGCCTGTAGCCAGACCCAGTAGTCGTATCGATCAACATTCCGCATTGTTTCTCCAAATCTCTTTCCCTGACTCCCCTGTACGGCCGTACCTGAGTTCCTTCTCCTCCGTAGTCGCCGACCGCCACTCTTATGCTAGGCTAGGTATGAAATTTATAAAACTCTACTTTAGTTTCTTTACTTTCTTACAGAAGTGTGAAGAATTAGTTGATTTAGGTAAAGATATGAGCTTGGTAGAGAAACGGTGAGATTGTGGAATCAGATATGAGTTTGGATGTTTGGTTTTCATGGTAAAGATGTCGAGTCTTATGGGATTGTGGGAATAAGATATGAGCTTGAGCCTATAAGATGTGTGACGAGTTTGGTTTTCATCTATGAAGATCTTGAAAAATGGTCTTCGAAATAAGATGTGTGATGAGTTTCTTGATGATAACATGGTTCTTTATATTGAAAGATAGTATGTCGATAGTATTGATAATGATTCAGTTGTTGATGAGTTTGAAGTTAGCAGACCTCGAAGGGTGTGATTTAGTTAGTAATAATGTAGATCTTTTAATTCACGGGGTTTGATTTTATGTCCCCTCCGATGTATATTTTTTTATATATAATAATAAAGGCGAGAGGATGAGTCTTCCAATGAATTACAAACCTAAAAAAAAAAATTGCGTGCTGCACAGTTCATCCAATTTTCAAATTTTGGATCCGCCCTGGCTGAATGTTATGTTAATAGTGTACATTAGTACAAGGAAAAGAGGAACGGTTCTTTCATTTGAACCACATTCCATTACCTTTGATGAAATCATGTACTCAGTTGACATGCCACGAGTAAACCCGTCTCAAATAATGAGTGTGGTCTTAAAAAGTTCAATCAGTGGAATCAACCAAGTTTCTAAAATATATTTGCCAAGTCACTTCATGATAAATTGTTTCCGATAATTCTAAACAAACGGGCAATGAAGACTCAAGGTATAACAGAGGAAAAGTTGGTTCTTCTCAGTGGTGCGTTCAGGCCAGGTGTTTTAACAGGTGTAAGTGGTGCTGGTTAAAACAATTCTCATGGATGTATTGTCGGGTAGGAAAACTGGTCGATATATTGAAGGAGACATTAAAATTTCTGGATACCCAAAGAAGCAAGAAACAATCGCTCGGATTACTGGATATTGTGAGCAAAATGATATTCACTCTCCTAATCTTACTGTCTACGTACGAGTCCTTGGTCTACTCATCATGGCTTCGTCTGCCATCTGAAGTTGATTCTAAAACTAAAAAGGTTGGTATGACATTCATTATCCAATATCATAATCTATTTTAGTATTTATCTATGGTGAACAATCCAAAATAAAAACATGTAAAACTTTGAATCATAAAACCAAAAGCTCATTAAGCCTATTCAATAATACTGTGATGGAAAGTCCACATTGAAATATAAAAATATTAAATATAATTTAAATGTGGTTGGATTATTCTTAATTGTACTGAGATCTTTTGTAGATAAAACTCAACACTTTAAATGTGTGGTTAAGTTGAGACAATATCGGTACAATATGAACTCCATGTGTCACGCTTGTCACTCCTCAACGTGAATTTTGGACTTGGTTTCACGTTAAATGTGGTTGAACTATTCCTAATTCTAACGAGACATTTTGTGGATAAAACTCAACACCTTAAAGGTGGTTAAGTTGGGATAATACGGGCTCCAGTGCTAACCTCATACTTAGGTTGCACGTGAGGGAGCATGTTAGATTGGAGATCTCACATCGAAATATGACAATATTAAATATAACTTAAATGTGGTTGGATTATTCCTAATTGTACCGAGACCTTTTGTGGATAAAACCCAACACCTTAAAGGTGGTTAAGTTGGGACAATACGGACTTCATGTGTCATGCTTGTCGCTGTTCAACTAACACTTTTGTGGATAAAACTGAAAGAACCCAACCCCAATTTAGTTGTCTAAACCAAAATTAGGCCTTAATGACACCACAACTTACAAATTTTTTGCCAGAGTTTACTTTATAAAACGTATATAAACTAAGAACCTGCAAGAAGATTACACTTCACAGATAAATTTCCAGACATACCGTGGACCTCCAATGTCCAACCGGATTTCTCAAAATCCATATATATAACTAAACTAAAGGTTTACAAGAAATCCAGAAAATATTCAGAAGTATAACTCAAACTGAATAACATAACACAAGTATTCAGAGCGACTTCTAATTATAAAATATACAAGACTAGCAGGTTACATTAAGAACCTACTAGAAGGAAAGTGTGATTGAACTCTAGGCCTCCTGCGATGACATGCAACCACGGGAAAGAAACTGCAATCTGGACGACAAAAACCAAAAAGCCCAGAGAAAATCATATAAATAATAAAACCGTTAGAGTGAGTGGACATAAATCATAATATGCTGCATAAATAAATCCAACATACTTTTCACAATAAATGCACATAAAATCATGCGACTCAAAACAAACAAGCCCATGTCAAGTGCTCATAAAAACGTAACTCTCCTGGGTACTGTGTGTGTGGAGGCAGTAACTTGAGTACATTTTCCTCAAAGTTACAACACGCCCGGGTCAAGTGCTCATAAAGACGTAACTCTCCAAGGTACTGTGAATCACGGGTCAGGTGCTCATATAGACGTAACCCTCCTGGAGCATCTCAGAGATCAACCGAGAGGCCATAGCATCGATGCATCCATATATCTATACTCAGTGTAAAAATAAATCACATGTGCCTCCAAACCAATGTATGCTCATAATATGCATAATCATAAATGCATAATCGTAAAGCATACTCATAAACTCGCAAATCCACTATGAAAATCAAAGTATCCATTCACAGATAACAGCTAGCCCTGAGGCCCGGCGGTAGATCCCTCGCCAAAATCTCTCTCACGATCACCTGAATAACAGGGATACGATCAATACATAATAAATTTTGACATACCGAGCAAATATGTCAAGAACCTCACGTTCTTGAAAATTATATCGCTCGAAATATCGACGAGGATAACAAAATTCTCAAAATATACCCAAACATCCCTCGTCCCAAATTAAAACACTTAATTCAACTCGAAAACCTCACGACTATGATCAGGGCGCTATTACGAGTAAAACGACATAAAAATCTCCGAAAACAGACCCTCGCTGGAGCTCTACCGTGGACCACCGCCGGCGGCGGCGGCGCGGCGCCAACGGTGACATTCCTCAGCAAGCCATACACCAAACTCTTCCTCTCCTCAAGCCCAACCAAACCCTCAAAACCAAAATCTCAAACCATAACCACCGTGGCCGGATTTAAGCCCGAAAGCCACGGCCCAAAACTCCCTCTCCGGCGACCACCACGAGCTCCACAAAACCTCCTCCTTGTCCCAAATTGATCACCCAAAAAGCATCAAGAGGATGAGGGGAACCAAACCCCCATCACCGTCGATGCTACAACTCACCGGAAACCGCCACCCGATTCTGGCGAAAACCAAGAACAAAACTGAATTGGAACTCCCTCAAAACCCAACCAAATCTCACAAACTCAAGCATGAATCAAAAGATGAACTCAAGAGCTTTCTAACCATACCAAGGTTGTGGCTGGAGGTGGCCGGAAAATCTGGGTCGAATGGCGAAGTCAAACGGGGTCGGTGGAGGAAAATGGGTCAACTCGGTCAAACTCGGTCCAAATGTGTGATTTTCTGATTTTTACGACTATTCGATATTTATACGTCGTGAACTGACCAAACCAACGGCTCAGATAACTCCAACACAATCCGATAAGTACGACTAACTCGACGATAATTTTAAATATTCATTTTATATTCTCCGATTATCCAAAAAATCCTCCGAAACCTCCTACGAGCTCAAAATCAAATCCTTTACAATATCCGTGAAAGAACTCAAACCAAACTCTTGTCCAAGAGATTAGTCGTTAACAAACCCAAATGTACAACCAACTCGCGATAAACATGATTCGTGCCGATAATCACATGACTCAAAGTTCGGGTCGTTGCAAAAACTCAACATCTTAAAGGTGCACAAAACCCAACACCTTAAAGGTGGTTAAGTTGGGACAATACGGACTCCATGTGCCATGCTTGTCGCTGTTCAATTAACAGGTAATCTACTTTATAATGAAGCTAATGTACTTTTGTATTAACTAGTATCAACTTTATTCTTGAATCGATAATCAAGACGGAGAACTAGACAGTTCCCATCTTCTAGCATCCAATATTTAAACATAAGGGTCCTTGACCCAACAATCACCTAGAACTCAAAAATATACCCAAAAGTCACTCTAACTTTATTTGTGACCCAAAAGTCACTTTAACTGCCAACACGCGCAAAATGTCCTTGAAGTTTAACAAAATTACAACGTGCCACTGCACCAAATTTGAAAAAAATTATGATCTATGTCACTGGTTCTTCACGAACCAGAGACGTCGTCATCGTCCGTCCCGACACTGATCCACACTCCACCAAGCCTCACTGCGTCGGGCTCTCTCACGTATTTCCGTGGTGCCTGGCATCGCCGTTGTACGCCGTTGCTCACCACAACTCACCGACGTGACTCTAAACACCGATTGACTCACCATAAATCACCGAAGCGACCCCACCTCGCAGTCCGTCACTGACCGATCCACCATAACTCATTGATGCTAGCTACGCGGCCTCGTTGTCACACCCTGATTGACCAACCTAAAGCCGACGACCTCCCATGGCTGAGAAGTCTGGGTGCCCAGAGCAATTTTAATTTCTTTTATAACAATATAGTATATTAAGTTAGTATATTTATAGTGAGTGGATGACATCTTTATGATTCTCGGTTAATACATTTATATTAAGGTTTTCCTTAACTAGGGTGAGTATCTTTATGTTGTATTGTTGGTACGAACTTAAGTTGGTATCCTTATGACTATGTAATAATATCCTTAAAATACTATGAATGTATCTTTATTACACTATCATAATATCTTTATGACAGTGTGACAATATCTTTATAACACTGTCATGGTATCCTTATATTGTATCACTTTCATGAAATCTTTATGACACTGCGATGATATCTTTAAGACACTGTGATAGTATATTTATAACAAGGAGATAGTATCTTTAAAATGTTTTCATGGTATCCTTATGACCCTTTCATGGTATCTTTATGAATGAGAGATGATATCTTTATGAACAAATTGATGGTATCTTTCTTAACTTGTTTTGGTATCCTTGTCGCTTGAGTTTGTGTTATTGTCTTATTGACTTAGTCTTGATATCTTTCCAAACTTGAGTCCGTATCTTTCTTGTGTTAGTTTGTATCCTAAACCCTACACTCTAAACTATATACCATAAACCCTAAACCCTATACCCTATTCCCTAAACTTTATACTCTATAACCTAAACCCTACACCCTATACCCGACACCATACCATATACTCTGTCTCTCTCTCTCTCTCTCTCTCTCTCTCTCTCTCTCTCTCATATCATGGTATCTAATAAATGTGACACAATTTCGTTGTTGATTGAGTTTGTATTGAGTCGTGAGGAAAAATAAAAATAAGTCATGATATCTTTACGAACTTGTGTTGGCATCTTTATGAACTAAAATTGGTATCTTTATGTACTCGAGTTGATATCCTTATTTTTTGAGTTTTTGCTAAGTCACGAAGAACAAAATGAAAAATAATCTTTTTTTTGTGAATTGTTTTTTTTACGAAAAAAAATTGGACAAAAACGGAAGGGTAAAATGGTTCACACGGCAAAAAAGCTTTTATTTCAAATTGTAATCTTTAAAGTGACTTTTTGATTACTAAAATTAAAATTTGATGACTTGTGAACCTAAGTGATTTTTCGGATAAATAGATGGTTTAAAGTGACTTAATGGTAATTATCCTGAAACATAATATTAGTAATAGGGGTATGATTTTTGCAGGTATTCATTGAGGAAGTGATGCAACTTGTGGAACTTAATCCATTGGCAAAATCAATTAATTGTTAGGTTATCTGGTGTACGTGGATGGTCTTTCAACTGAGCAGCGGGAGAGGCTCACTATTGCTGTTGAGTTAGTGGCAAACCCTTGTATAATATTCATGGTTGAACCAACTTCAGAATTGGATGCTAGAGCTGCTGCAATTGTCATGAGAACAGTTTTAAACACAGACGATACTGGAAGAATAGTCGTGTACACCATCCGTCAGCCTAGCATGGACATTTCTGAAGATTCTGATGAGGTATGAAATGCTAATGGATTGAATGACCAATTTTTTTTTCTAGATTACCTCATATTTATACTCTAATGAACGAGCGAGAATTCCCTTGATGCAGCTTCTCTTATTGAAGCGGGGAGGACTAGTAACATGCAGGTCCATTAGGTCGTCATTCTTGCAGCCTAATTAAATATTTTGAGGTAGCTTTAGATAGTCCTCCACAATATCTCTACTACTGATATAGAAAATTGGTTTAATAATTTATCATTCATGCCATGCCTATGTTTGATAAATTTCTATTTTTAAATCAAGGAAATTAAAGGAGTTAGTAAAATAAAAGATGGTTACAACCCAGCAACTTGGATGTTAGAAGTTTCAGCTACAGCACAAGAGGTAGCTTTGGGAGTTGATTTCGCTCACATATACAGAAATTCAGAATTGTACAGGTTTGTCGATTCGATTGACGATTATGTGTTAGTTACTTAATTACCAGTTTAAGACAAAATACCGAATATCTTTTAAATGAATATAATTTAGGAGAAACAAGCAACTTATTGAAAAATATAACATGCCTGCTCCTTCTTCGAAAGAACTCAACTTTCTTGCTGAGTACTCTCAATCATTTCTCATCCAATCCATGGCTTGCTCGTGGAAACAACATAGGTCATATAACTCATATTGGCGCAACCCGTTGTACAATGCAGTCAGACTTCTCTTCAAAAGGATAGCATTGTTGTTTGGGACAATGTTCTAGAACCTTGGCTCCAAAACGTAAGTTGGTAACATTTGAAACAAATAGACATCACTTTTATTTTTTGAAAATATAAACAACACTTGGTGAAACTCATTATAGAGACATACTTGGTACCCAAGTGGTATGCCGTACTTATATGGCATAATTGTCGGTTTGCAATCTTAAGAATCAACTTTGTGCCAATTTGTTATTCAAAATAATTTATTTTTTTCCAATTTGCTACCCTAAGTTTTGAAAACTAGCAAATTTACTACATATCCATCAAATTAGGCAGAATTTTTTTTACCCAACTTGCTACCCTAAGTTTAAATTTTTTTGATAATTTTTCATGTTTGTTGTTGTTGAAATCAATATAACATTAGATTCACTACAAAAAAAAACAACTTAGGCGACAAACCATAAAAGATTTTTTCGTTTAAGTAGAGGTTATATGACAAAAAAATTAATCGTCGATCTAAGAAAATAAATTTGTCGTCCAGACACGACTTAAACGACGAAACTGATATTCATCGACATTTCATCGTTTAAGTATAAGCTTAAATGATGAAACAAACTTTCGTCAAAAATTTCGTCGCCTAAAAAAAATTTAGATGACGAACATTCTGTTTCGTTGTCTAAGATATACAATTTAGACAACGAAGTCGTAGTTCATCATCTAAGAAGATAACCTAGGCGATGAAATTAACAATGTTCATGATGAAAACAGCAGTGATGTGGACCACCAATGATTTTCCTGCTTGTGGGATATTGGCATCTACCACAAATAAAGGGTACAAGGCTTGTCCTGTATGCTTAAAGGACGTCGATCAACTCTAGTTGGCACGGGGGGAAGATGTGTTTCATGGGTCAGAGTAGATGCTTCTTGAGGATACGAATGACAAAGGGATAAGGATAAATTCGATGGAATAGTAGAGAATGATCTGAAACCCTGACAATGGTTTGGTGATGAGATTCTTGAGAGGTTGTCTGGCTTCTATTTTGGTGTGTTGAGCAATGATGAATCTGTGACAGCCTACAATCCATACCGTCCCGATTATCTTACATAATGGACTCACCAAAGTATTTTCTTAGAACTCCCTTACTTGTCAAAATTGAAAATCAGGAACAATTTAGATGTCATGCACATAGAAAAGAATGTGTGCGACAACGTTGTTGGGACAATTCTTGGTATTAAGTTTAAGACAAAAGATACAACTAAAGTACGTAAAGATTTGGAAATTATGTGTTTACACCATCACTTGTGGTTAAGAAATGAGGACAAAATGTCAGATGCACCTTACACAGTGAAAAAGACATTGAGAGGAGAAGTATTCAACTGGTTTAAAGCTGTTTGGTATCCGTTTAATTATGCAGAGAATATAGTTTCATATGTAAAAGTTAGCAAACACAAGTTCAATAATCTAAAGACTCATGATTATCATGTTATGCTACAACGTCTGATTCTAATGGTTATTCGAGCATATTTGCCTCTTGATATCATCGACCCAATAGTAGCATTGTGCAGATGGTGGCAGAAGTTATGCGCTAGAGAGTTGAAAAAGTCAGATGTGGTTGAATTATAAGAAAAGATTGTCCACATTCTTTGCAAATTAGAGAGCATTTTTCCTCTGCTTTCTTTGACGTCATGATTCACCTCATGATCCACCTTCCTGAACAAGTGTTGCTTACTCGTCTAGTATACTACATACGGATGTATCATCAGGAAAGGTACAATATTTCATGTAAAGTAAATTTTTTAACCATGCTTTTCATTAGTTATATCTATTCTTGTCTTACATATTATTTTAACAATTTTGTAGACAACTTGGACAGTATAAATGATTTGTCAAAAATTGTTCTGCCTCGTATAGCTCTATAACAGAAACATACCTTGCACATAAGTGTGTAACCTACTATAACATGTACCTCAAACCTCCAGTCCCTTTCACCCCCTCCAATACACTTGATTGCTATAATTTTTCAGTTGTACGACCGTCTGGAGAAGAATTAAAGGAAAGCTTAAGTGAAGAGAAACTCATTGAGGCTCATTGGATAGCATTGCGGGACTGTGATCAAGGTGAAGAGTTCTTTAAGTTTTATAAGGACAAAATTTAGAGAGCCAATCTGAACAATAGTCGTAACTGGGTTGATAATCATTAATCAACACATGAAGAAGTTCCTTGATTATTTCAAGAAATTGGTATGTTAATTAATTATTAGTTTAATAATTCATTGTTTTGAAAATGAGAAATCTAGATGGGAAAAGATGCGCACTGTTTATTATTTTAGAATTTGGTTATTCAAAGTGTTTTCCGGCCTTAGTGCAAGTTTTGATTTCCTTTAGTTTCAAGGGAAACTATGTCAAATTTTCCATAGAAACTAACACTCATATTGTATTTGTTCACAATTTTGCAGATACTAGAACTAGAAAACTAACCTGATAGCGGGTGGTGGTCACATGGGTTGCACTTATGGACCCATAAGCTGGTGGTACACAATATTTACAATGGTTGTATTGTCAATGGGGTTACGTTTCTCACATTGCATTCAGATGAAGGCAAAATAACCCAAAATAGTGGAATTATGGTAGGCTAAAAGCTTGATGTATACTACGGGGTTCTTGATAAATTTGTTGAGCTATTCTATGGGAATAAAATGCGTGTTGTGTTTTTCAAGTGTAAATGGTTCAAGCGTACAAAGGAAGATCTTGGCTTTTTATCAATCGATACAAATACCAGCTGGTATGAAGATGAGTCATTCACTCTTGCCACTTTGGTCAAGCAGGCGTTTTATCTGGATGATCCGAAGGAGGGTGAAGGTTGGAAAGTAGTAAATTATATCTCTCACCTAAATTTATGGAATGGCACAACACTTGAAGGGACGCCAAGTACTATCGAGAGTGACATTGGAGTGAATAAATGTGGATGCATATCAAGACCCTAATATTGATATCATCCCCGATATAGATCAACTTATTCGCTTGAATAAGGACTTACCTAGTCCTCAAGGTCACACAAATATTTCTCCAATTGAGATCGTACAAGTATCGAATATCAATCCCTTTAATGAGGAGCCAGAGGATGACGATGAATACGATGATTATCATCAAGATGAGCCCGATGTTGAGGAGTATGATTTAGACGATGCAGATTATGATGACTGTCATTGATGATTAATATTGTTTGTAATAAATAGTACGTTTGCAATTAAATGGTAATAGTTATGATTAAGTGTTAACCTTGAACTGGTAATAGTGTTCTAATGTTTTATAGGAATTAAATGGGGTTCTGGATGTTTTTTGTACAGGAATAATTTAAGATAAACGTAGATGGTTCTATTTCCTATAGAACAACTTAGACGACGAAATCATGACATATTCGTTGTTTAAGTACAAATTAGACGTCGAATGCATTATTATTTCGTCGTCTAAGGGAAAACTGTAAACCCTAAACCCTAAACCTTCACATTTATCCGACAAAGAGTGGAATTGTCATCGTCTAAGGACTTCCTAGACGATGAAATTCAATCAATTTCGTCGTCTAAGATGAGTTTTACAATCTGACATCTATGATGACGAGCACGTGTGACATGTTAGAATGCAAATTTTATTCGTCGAGGGCAGAGAGTAAACAATACCTAGACTGTGAGTCGATGGTTCGAAAAACGGAGTTACGAAGATTCATTTATGAACTTTTCTGTTTCGTTGAAATTCAGTTTTATTGTTGACTACGCTGATCAAACGCTTAACAAACTTCATATGAATCAAAATTTTGTCTACTTACATATTATGTTGCGATGGATATATCTAATGATTATTTTGTCCAAATTCAATTTCGTTAATATTGATGTGTCATGGATGTAAACACACGAACACTTAACGTAATCGAATTTAACAAGTTTTTAGTATTTCATCAACATTTCATGTCAAATTTCAATTAATTTCTATCTAGTTGATATATTTAATTTCTATGTAAGTGGAAACGCTCATGACTTCGGAAACGGATTTACGAATTATATTTTATGATCGTTTCCGTCATTTGACTATTTGTCGATAATCACTAAATTAACTCGATCTAATCTTTAACTAATCTGATTTGTGGTGATATTTTTTTTACAACATCGTATAAATTAATGTAATTGTTACAATTGATGGTTGATTTATGATGATTCTTAAGCACGTTCCTAAAATAAATTTTCAACTTTCTCTAAAAAATACAACAATTAATATTATTCTTAGGTGAGGAAACTAAGAGTTTCATCGTCTATGTATCTTACTTAAACAACGAACCTTTGACTTTTCGTCGTTTAAGTCAAAAAAGTTGGGGGAAATATTTCCGCCCAAAATTTTGGGAAAAATTCAAAATGTTAGATAACGAAATATAGTGACTTAGATGATGAATTATTTTGTCATCTAAGTTGTTTTATTAAGATCGATCTGGGTCAATCTTCCCCAATTCGATCCTTTTATAAAAACCTAATTTTTTCTTCTTCTACTTTCTCCGACCTCCGCCCTCCGCACACTGCCTTCCGACTTACCTCCTCCTCTTGGTCCTCTTTTTGTCCACCACAGCGCTGCAGTCTCTCTCTCTTTCCACCAATCCCTCACCATAGCAAGGCCATGCCTCTCTCCCCCTCCGATCTCTTGCGTCGCAGCCTCACCGACGCCACACCCTCTTCTCTTCTTCTCCTCTCTGCGATATTCAACTCCACAACCTCACCGATGCTGCAGCCTCTCCTCTCTCCGATCACCGATGCCACAATAATTTGGTTTAGTGTTTTAGGTATGTTTTATAGCTCTATACATGCAGTTATTTGGTTTAGTTAGTGTTTTTGATATGTTTCATAGTATAGTATGTATGATTTGATAGTTTTTTTTTTGATATGTTGCATAGCTCTCTGATTACCATTTTTACTGCTTTTCAAACTATTTTTTTTTGAGTAAGTTGCATAGTTTATTGATGTTGTAGTATGATTGGATAGAAAGTAGGATTGAAGTATGAATTTTGATCGATGAATCTTGGATAGTAAGTAGGATTTTATACAAATTCAATGATATAAAAAAAGAGTACATTTTGGACAGGAAGTATGGATTTTGGATAGTGATGAGTGATTAATTTTGATTATTGATGTTGTACGATTGATGATTTTGATTTCGTATAGAAATAGTGATTTTTATGATCGATATTTTTTAAAATTTTTGGTTCTAGTGATAAAGATGCTTAGCGAGAAGAAGTGGCAGACCACAAAACAAGTGGATGAGGAATATGCCATAGTGATGCGGTGTTTGCATGGAGTTTCCATGTCATAGAACATCGTTATGTCTGCTCAAAGGGCAAGGATTCCTCCTCATGCTCATTCTGAAGCAACAACAACCTTGACAGAAGCACTGGTGACATCCTCGATTGTTATGCCAGTGAATTACTCGTCATGACATGGATCATCACATCCTTTGCCATCTACCGAAAAATCATTGTACATTAGCACACGACGTAAAGTTAGGAAGGACACCTCAGGACCAGCCCCGAAACGTTGGGGCTTGGTGAAGAATGCTAAATTCGATGTGATGGTAAAGTCATCGGGGGGGGGGGGGGCGGGAAGGTGAGCTCAATGTGCATTATGACAAATGGCTTAGAGGCCCATCAACATCTGATATGAACATTTTTTTTTAAGAAAATCAACGGGTCTATCATATGGAACAAAATACCTTTGAAGGCAGCGACTTGGAGAAATCTGGAGCACAATGATAGGTTCCCATTATACCACGAACTCTCTGTAAGAGTTTCGGTCTATTTAATTTAAATTCTAATTTTTTTAATAAATAAAAGCTTTGTAAGAATTAATAAATTCTTTTTTAATTATTTTTTCTTCTTCGTAGAATGCATATGAGACTGGTGAAAATAGGGAGCTTCATAACTTTATAGAGGATGAAGCACATAAGATTTATAAGAAGTGGAAGCACGATCTACATAAGTTTTACATCGAGTACAGCTCCGGAACAGTCCCTACTGAGTTAAAGGAAATGTCTGAACAATGGGATTGGTTGGTGATGCACTTCGAATCCGATAAGTTTAAGGTAATAGTTATTTTGAAGGTAATCAATTACTAGTTTTAAGATAATATATTATTATTTAATTTCTTTTGTTGTGAAATAGAAAAAGTCGGAGGCAAACAAGCGTAACTATGATAAGAAGGC
Organism: Geum urbanum; assembly: GCA_946800695.1. Taxonomy (NCBI): domain Eukaryota; kingdom Viridiplantae; phylum Streptophyta; class Magnoliopsida; order Rosales; family Rosaceae; genus Geum; species Geum urbanum. The sequence continues at coordinate 30,063,692 of OX327009.1, forward strand.
GTTGCATCATTGGATGGGTCCAAAATCGTTCTCCTATATGGAAAAGGCTCATATGGAGAAGGGTTCAAAGAACTGTTATGTTGATGGCTACGAGACTGCGTATGTGAGGTCTGGGGTAGATGATATTGCAAGTCAAAATGTTGTAAGTAACCATTTTTTACAAGTTTAAGAAAACTGATTCAATTTAAGTTTAAGAAACTTCATAAGCTTTCGGTTCAAACCAACTAGCTAATTAATCCAACTACAAGACCCAACGTAATACTAAAATAAAGTAGCATTAAGAAAGATAAATTTCGTAACATAATAGTACTGTTTCATTCTTCTGAACTTTAGAAATCTAGATAGGAATCGGTGCCCACAGCTTGTTGTATTGGAATTTGGTTATTCGAAGTATTTTCTCTTATGTAGGTTTTTGGTTTCCTCTATGTTTAGGGGAAACTATGCCTAATTTTTGGTAAAAATTAATATTAATTTATTATTTTAATGCAGGAAAAGATGAAACAATTATCCCAAGAGGAAATTAGTCACAAACATGCCGAGAATTCAGAGATTACGCTTGATGAGCTGCCTCCTCTACCCATCGATACTCAAATCCAGATTCACGATCAAACACTCGGCCGCCGACAAGGCAAGGATATTTGTAGCTTTGGACGGGCAGGCATGCGAGATTTGAGCCAGTCTCCCACGTTATTGAGTTGGCGGTTGAGTGCGATGGATGAGCGGGTCCAAGCGACCAAAGAGAAGGCTCGAGCGGCCTAGGAGGAGACTATAGCAATGAGGGTGATGATTAATGGAATGCACGAGTTCCTCAAGTGTTTGGGCCGGATTCCTCCTCAAACTTGTTATCCAATTGGCACATCTCAGGGTCCGAGACATGATGACCTCGATCCGGTTTGCAGAGAAAAATTGGCACGATCGCAACTCCCGAAGCATCTTCTATTTAGTTCCGTAGTTTATATTTTGAAACTTATGTAGAAATTAAATATTTTTAATTCATTTTTGTAATATTTTTAATTATGAATTTTTTTTTCAATTAATACAAAAGGATGACAAATGTCAATAGTTCGTTGTCTAAGTGGAATATTTTCAAACGACGGACACTGTCTTTTTCGTCGTCTAAGAGACAAGGCATAAAATAAGAAAGATAATGTTCATCATCTCCAAGGAAAAGTTAGATGACAAACGTAATACAGTTCATCATCTTAGCTTAACCACTTTAGCGATAAACTAAATTCTTTTGTCCTTTAAGTGTTTAGACCTAGACGACGAAATCTTTACATTCGTCATTTTAAATGTTAAACATTTAAATGACAAATGATGGTTTTCGTCGTCTTAGATCATTAATGAGATGAAGATTTTCGTCGTTTTTGGGTAAAACTCTTCGTCGGCTTGATTGTTAGGAGACGAATCATGTTTCGTTGCCTTGGGTCTGACTTAAACGACGAAACATTAGTATTTTTTTTGTCTGAATACTTAGCCCACGAAATTTATATGACGAAACTTAGACGACGATGATTTCGTCATCTAAGATGTTAGAGACGAAATACCTCACTTAAACGACGATTTTGGTTTTTCGTTTAAATTGAAGTTTTTTTGTAGTGATTTAGATTACTAAAGTACTTTCAAATATTTATAATTTGATAAATAAATTGAGAAAATTCAACTAATTAGGCAACGAGGTAGCAACTTGGCTGTTGAATAAAACTTAGTGTAGCAAATTGGCATTAAGAATTTTTAGGGTAGTAAATTGATTCCTAGCTAGGGTACCAAATTGACAATTAACCTTACTTATATATACAACTAATTTAACAAAACTACAATTTATTTGAGTAAAAATATATAAAATTTAAGCATAATTACTTTTAATTTTTTTATATCATGTTTAACTATAATTGAATCAAATTGCAACTTTAAGAGCATCTTGCTTAAAAGTTATAACTAGCATTCTAAATAAGGTAATTACTTGATGCATTTGCACAAATAAGAACTCCAATTACCACAAAAATCACACAATTTATTCTTTAATGGATAATAAAGATTGTAATACTCCTTGGGTACCTAAGAATTTTTGACTCATTATGATATTTTTAATGATGCGCTTATTGAACTTAATGCAATGGGTTGTATGTACACTGTTGTTATCTTTCTTGGGATCCAAAATGCAACATCTGTGCTACCGGTAGTCGAAATTGAAAGAACAACTTTTTACAGAGAAAAAGGTGCAGGGATGTATTCAGCGTTGGCTTATGCATTTGCGTAGGTTCAAGTTTTTTACAACATTTTCTAAACTTCCTGGATCACCAAGTTAGCTAGTTTACTGTGTGATGATTTTAATTTCATTCTTCATTTTGATAGGTTACTATTGAGCTCCCATATGTGTTGACACAAGCTTTGATTTATGGAGTCATAACTTTTCTAATGATTGGATTTGAGAATAATTCTATCAAATTATTTTGGTATATATTCTTCATGTTCTTCACATTGTTGTATTTCACATATTTTGGAATGATGACAATGGCAGTCTCTCCGAACCATCACATTGCTGCTACCATGTCTTCTAGGTTTTATGGCATGTGGAACCTCTTTTCTGGGTTTATTGTTCCACGACCGGTAAGCTAGTACTAATTAGTAGTTAAAGATTAAAATAAAGCTTGTAGTATACTCACTAATAATGTTTCCATGTCTTTTCTTTATACATGGCATAGATTCCCATATGGTGGAGATGGTACTATTGGGCAAATCCAGTAGCCTGGACATTGTATGGATTGATTGAATCACAGTTTGCAGATGTGAATGATAAGCTTGACGGTGGTGAAACAATTTCTTAGAGGTTATCTTGGTTTCAAACGTGATTTTCCAGTAGTTGTTGCAGTGGTGCATGTTGGGATTCTAGTATTGTTTGCATTCTACTTTCAAAAAAGCTAGATATATGGAGAAGAAATTCAAACAATGATATTCAATGAACACATAATGTAGGTGTAATTACTATTAAATATATCAACAATTTTTGTATCATGTATGCATGTCTCACTACTATAATAAACTAGATGAGTATGTCTCAGGATTCAAGCGAATGATTTATTTTTAACTACACCACTTGCAAAATTGATTAAGACGATGAGAGTGCCTAGACTAGCTAGGGTTTTGAGAGCCGCTGCTCTTGTAGGTGGGCTATCTTTTCCAACAGGTTGATCTCGAATGCAATTTTTCTCTGATTCAAGGGTGTTAGGCAAAGAGAGGTTAGGTCACACCAATCATACAGTGTTTTGAAGAAATGTGTAGGAAGGCTTAGAGTCTCGCGCCTCTATTTTTGGTGGACGATGGAGTTGTTTGGAGGTCAGGGAGGGGCTGAGTTGGGAATTGCCACTGATGGGGTGCGAAGAGGGCGAGCAAGGTTGGGATGTCAACTTGCTTTGTAGTCTTCCTTCTTTAGCACTGTGGAGTGTTCCAAGGATGTCAACTTGGCTCATTTGGTTGGACTTAGCGGTGAAGGGGAGACGGCTGATCTCGGGAGGAGGTCATGTATCTTTCTCGTCAATGGCGTCTGGGATGGTGCGGTGAGGGTGAGCTTGCGAGTGTGGGCTGAACGCTAGGTGTTTGGACTTGTCTAGTTGTGTATGGTCTTTGGGCGCCAAAATCTTGTTAGCTACAAAGATAGCTACTTGCAAGTATACGAGGTCAAGTCTTCGATAGAGGTTAAGTAAGGATGTCAAACCACAAGGATTGGTCAATCATTTTCTAAACTAGGTGGACCTAAGGTAAAATTAGAGGACACAAATATATATAATCACAAGAACTCAATGAGATTATGAACATGCATGGTGACTATATACAATATGAAATGCAGTGATTCGATTGTTGCAAACTTGGTTGATTACATTAAAATCAAGAACTCGGTTGATTACACAAACTAAAATAAGCATACAAAACTCCACTTCCACTTCACACTTGTTCCATTGACATTTACTTTGCATTACAAGCACAACTTCACAAGAGCAATTTATATAAGAATCCATCACTGTTTGCTAGATCACCAAGTTAAGGGTAAGGAGACGTGTTTAAGCTTGGTAGGAATTTATGAGATGCTTGAGAAATAAAAGGCTAAACATTTGAAGACTCAAATTAGCTTACTAAGGGTTTACGGTACATGCATTATAAGGCTCATAAAAATTTTGGTCACGGTGGTAAATCCTAATGCCTCAATCATATTGAAAAATAACTCATGATGTTGAATAAGGTTTGTAAGGTATCAAACAACTTCTAGATTGCAAAACAATCATTCGATATTATACATGAAGAGAAAAGTGCATTATACAAGCTAAACATGCACATTAAGGCTCAAATTCTCACAAATGGGCATATATAGCTCTCAAAAGTCTCATTGTGCTTCTCTCTTCTATTGCATTGAAATGACAATTATATTCTAATGACATCAAATTTGAAAAAAGAATGTCGGACCTAACATGAATTCTAGCCGTTTTAAATTTATGTTCAATCTCATCATTAGAGTTGGAAAGGACCTAGACACAACTAACCACAAAAGTAAAAAAAAAATGAACATAACAAAGTTATCCTTCCTCCCACACTTAAACCTAACATTTTCCTCAATGTTAGAATATGCTCATGAAAGTCTTAACCATGAAAATTTCAAGCATGAGAGGAGAGCAGTAGTAGCTAGTAGTACATTATTGTTGGGTTTGTCTTTCTTTAATATAGTAACATGAAACTGCATCGACATATAGCTATTTGGAATAGAGTCTTTACATGCATACTAATTATAATGTTTAATTTTGATCATCAATAGAAGGGTAAGAAAGTGAATTTTATTGAGAATTGGACTACTATGCATAAACACAAGGATGGACAATGGGTCAATAAAGAAGCTGAGGAAATCGGGGTTAGTTTTTGCTGAATTCTATATCAATTGATAATTTGAAGTCATTAGATTTCTTTGTTACTAATATCATCTTGTTCAACAAATTTATAGAAGAAAATGTAAGCACAAATGGTTGACTCAAAGGAAAAAGTGGTTCAGCTGGTTGGTGGTGATCTCTACTCAATTGATGAGGTAGATATTTCTAAATCTGAGCACCTAGAGATCTTGGCAAATGGAGTTGGAATTGCAAAGGGCAGAAGCATTCGTGTTTTGGGCTATAGTCCAATGAGGGAGGTCATTCATTCTGATGCCAATAAGTCAAATGAGACCTTGAAAGATAAAAAGTTGGTCAAGCTGACTACTACAGTGAAAAAACTCTTGAGGCATATCAAGCATATTGAGAATCAACTTACTCTTGTTGAAGGCTATGAAGTTCATCATTTAAGTGATGATGGTGATGGTGATGATTTTGATGCTGATGATGATGGTCTTAATGGTGATTATAATGATGATGGTGAAGGTTCTGATGGGGAATACGTATATTAGTATATAGGATTAGTAGTAGTATGTTTATGTTTAATTACCACTACCCTAGTATAAACTATTATGTTTAGCATGACTTAGTTTATATGTTTTTATCCAACTACAATTATTTGAAAGGCATCCTAGTAAGGCTCCTGAGCCTGATGGTATGTCTTCTCTTTTCTTTAAATATTAGTTTATTGTTGGTCATGATGTGGTTCAGGCGGTAAAGGAGATTTTTATGTTAGGGCATATGCAAAAGGATGTAAATTACATGCAAGTCAACTTGTTACCTAAAGTGAAGACGCCCAAGCGGATTACTGAATACACTACCAAAAATACGCACTTAGGTGACGAAGTTGGCATTTTTCGTCGCTTAAGTACTTCGGTGATGAAACTTTCGTCGCCTAGGTTTCGTCTAAAAATTGTAGTCTAAGTACATAGACGACAAAACTGTTCTGTTTCATAGTCTAAGGTGCTACTTAGGTGACGAAATATGTTTCGTCGCCTTTGTACTTAGACATCAAAAAATTTATGATCTAAATGACGAAATTGTTCGTCATCTTAGGTGCATCTTAGATGACGAATATCAATATTCGTCGTGTAACTATTAACACTTACACGAAGAAAGTTTAAGTGAATCACTTAGACGACGAAGATAAATGTTCGTCGTCTAAGGTATAACACCTAGACAACGAATCATTCATCGTCTTAGTGATTGAACCTAGACAACAAATTATTCTTGTTTCGTTGTCTAAGTTCAATTTTTTTTTGTTTCAGAATTATAAATTAAATTTAAAATAATTAAATTAAATATTAATAAAATATTCATTAAATATAAAAAGTGTACGTACATACATCGATCGAAATATACATAAACTAAACTATGAAATGAAACACCGGAAGTAAACATCCCACCGATTCCTCCGCCGCTGCTCCCATCGTCGTCGTCATCGTGCCTACAAGAATGGGGGGGGGGGGGGAATGACACTACGGCGGTGGTTGCCACCCCGTCGACTCGAGCCGATCCCGCCGATTCCCCCGCCGCCGCTTCCATCATCATTGTCATGTTGGTCGTGACAAGCTGATCCCGGGTCGACCTCACCTTCTCCAGGGCCAATCTAGCCTCCTCCTGGGCCGATCGAGCCTTGTCTTGGGCGGCTCAGACCTCCTCAGCATCCGCCGCACTACGCCTACTCTTTGATGCAGATGATTGGGTCAAATCTCTCTGGACCGTCGTTCTAACCCACGAACCTCCTGGCCAGCTCAGCGGCCGAAAACAACATCGACAATACTGATATGAGCCTTCTTCGATAGATGAGCGAGTGGTTCAAGCGTCATCTCCAAATTTTCCAACTGTGTGTTCACGAGTTCTTCCTAGGTCATTTGTATCAACCTCTCTTAAAATTAATTATATGAACAATAAATAAATATTTAGTTCTAAAATACTTCGAATAATCAATTTCAACATAACAAATTCACCATGGGAACCGATTCCCATCCGGATTTCTTAAGTTCAGAATTCGAACCATAATTTAACCAACTAAAGCAAATTCAAAGAGCACAACCTAATTAAATGTCCTAATCATAATTCAATTTCTTCAAACCAATTACTGTAAGATTAAATTCAATAAATTTTGGAAGTACGATTAAATTCAATTAATTATGGAAAAATATTTACTTATGCAACATTTGCTCGCGACATTGGCTTGCCCGGGGTTGACATAAGCATCCACACCGGTATCCAGGAAACAATGTTTCGAACCCGCATCTCTGTGCTCCTTTGCCATGTAAATGAACCCTCGCGAGCCCGAACATGGTGGTTGGTGTTCTTCTCATGATTTGCCTTGTTGGCCTACGACCTTATCTGTTTTACAATAAAGAATATTAAATAATAAATAAATATTTAAAAGTAAGAAATTATTCATTTTCATTACATTAAAGAAAATGAAAACAAACCTTAAGCTTGTCGGACTTGAAGTGCCCGACCAACCATTGTCACTCGTCTTCCCTTTCCATCCACATCCCTTGTGGGGTAGGTGAGGCGTCGTGTTGCTGGTACTACTTGTAGAGGTCTTACTTCCAATCCTTGAAAATGCAGGTAGCCGTGTCCTCTACGTATTCCCACATCTTAGGTCAGCCTTCATAGTCAAAATGTACTTGGGGAAAAATAAATAAAAAAATAAATTCCTAGACCTTGTGCCTTTATGTTTTGTAATTAATTATAAAATTAAATAAAATTAAATAGACCCCATTACCGATAGTTCGCGGTACAACCTAAACTTTTCAGATTGGGGCATCTCGTTCCAAGAAGGGGTAATCATACATATGTTGTTTCGTATGATTGAGCTGATGCTGTGTGAGCAAAGAATGCTGAGCTCTTTAGTCGAAGGGCCTTGGGTGAACTCGTTGAACGACATCTCGATCTTCTTTACCATTGACTTTACTATGCACTCATCTTTAGCGCCCTTCCCAAGTCCCTGAATGCATTTGGGGACCGGTCCTAAGGGATCCTTTTTGGTCTTGTTTCGAGCGCTATAGTGTATAGAATCGTCGACGGATTCTTGGGGACCTTGTGACCCCTCCGCCAAAGTAAAAATATTTGGCTCGTATGTATAGGCTGTAGCCACCTCATTTGGAGCATTCAGTATCAGTTATACAATCACTGGAGCCGAAGGATGCAGAGGAGCCCTAAAGGTCTCATTTGAGGTTTAAACCTAACCCATTTGTCGTCTAATGAATTGAAATTCAGCAGCCTTCTCTGCTTCTATTTGCCTCTTCCTACCATCAGGCATCTTGATTAAGCTGTAAAAAATCGAACATTCATAATATAATATATATATATATATATATCAATTATATATTCATCGGCATCATAGTCTAAAAATTCTTCCAAAATTCATCCAATATATTTATTCATTTCACATATTCAACAAAATCACAAACTACGTCATTTCGCAAATTCATATTCATATATTCATCGACATATTCAACAAAATCACAAGTTAAAAAAATATTAATTCATTCAACAAATTATATATACTCCTATATATATACACTCCTACATACTTATATATATATAAATTTGTGACGACCCGAACCAGAATCTGTTGCATATTCGACACGATTCTCGAGATTGAGTTTAGTCGCAGTTTTACGTCGTATTTGTGGTTTGCCGATTCAATTCGCGACTATGTTTTTGGTCAAGAATTTGAGTTGGGTGTCTTCAGGGAAATTATAGAGTACGTGATTTCGAGCTCGTGGACGGTTCCGGAAGATTTTGCCGATTACCGAGGAATATTTTATGATTATTTGAAGTTTCGGTTTCCGACGAGTTTATCCGATTGTTTCGTGTTTATCCGAATCATTTCGTATATTCATTTTGGACCGTCGATCGACCCGAGGCGCGAGTATAAATATCGGAATAGTCGAGAAATAGTCGAGAATTTCATTTCGGGCATTGACTGAGTTGACTTTCCATTTTGGGAAACTTTGACCGTTGACCCGTGAGGAAAAACTTTCCGTTTTCGGTTTCAACGTCTGACGACCAGATTTCGGCCACCTCTGGCCAAGTGAAAGGTAGGGATCGCTTCCTTGTTTGATTTCGAGTCGGTCTGTACTTTGAATTGTGGAAATTGATGGAGATTTGTGAGGTTTCGAATCGGGCCGAGTTCCTCAATTTCCCCGGTGACGGTTGGCCGTTTTCCGGCGAGATTTGGAGGTGGTGGATAGGGGGATTTGACTCCCCTCGTCCCTCTGAGTCTCATGGTATGCATAATTGTGGCTATTGATGAGTTGTTGGGGTGCTCCGATTAGGTCACCGGAATGTTGATTTTCCGATCTGTTTCGGTATAATTGGTCGTGTTCCGTTGTGAATTGGCCTTCGGGGTAGAAGAGTAAATGGTTCGAAATGTTGTGACCTTGCGATCTGGAAGTTCTTCGCCGGAGAATCTCGTCGTTGACGGCGCGCCGCCGCCGGTGGCGGCGGTCAACGGTGGTCAACGGCGGAGGAGTCGACTTTTTCAGATTTTGATGTAATTAGTGTCGTTTTTCTCGAAATTGCGCCCTGATTATCAGCCAGAGGTTTTCGGGTTGATTTGGTTACCCGATTTTTAGTCGAGGGTTCGAGTGGGGATTTCGGAATTTCCGTTATACATTTTGTATCGTATTGCATTTTTTCCGGGAACGGTTGGTTTCCGTGATTCAGTACAGGGTTGAGAACTATGATTTTGATCAGTTATGTTTTTGTGAATATTCAGGAGATCGAGATCGGGATCGTGACCGTGCTTCTGGCGAGGGATCTTCCGCCGGTCCTCGAGATTAGCGCGAGTGCGCGTTTTGCTCATCTGTGAGTGGACAATTTCTTTTCACGGAAATGATTGCGAGTCTTTTATATGATTTACGAACTTGAGCATGCGTATGAGATTTCGGATTACATGAGCATGTGTTTTTACGATTATACGATTATACTTATACGGATATACGTATACGAGTATACATACACTTATATGTTGTTTCATGCATTTGCATCAAACTGTTTATGATTTGGTTTACACAGAGTACAGTCTTGGTTACGTTGTTGTATCGATACACTAGCCTCTCGGCTGATCCCCGATGGTAGGCATCCCAGGCGGGGCGTTACCCTGACCTGACCGGCGAGGGGCGTATCCCCGGAACCGAGGCCTTTCTGGCTTAGAATCACGTGTGGGTCCGGGATCCCGTGATACGGACTGTACTAGCACGGTGTGTGTCCATGAGTGACCCCGTGGGATTTTTACTTGCATGCTCAGTACACTGGAGGAGTGTTAGTTTTGCCTCGTGTACTTTATTATCTTTGTTTACCTGGACTCGCATATGTTATTTTAAACATATATATTAACTGGTGAAATACATTTATTTTCGTCCACTCACTCTAACGTGTTTATTGTCTTTCCCCTGGGCTTTTCGGTTTCCGTGCCCAGTTTGCAGTTCAGGTTTGGTGTTTTCACGTCGCGGTTTGGAGGCTAGTGATCAGAGTTACCTGTGCTTTCTGGTAGGTTCTTGTTTCGCCTACTGATGTGTATATTGTATATATTTTACTTTAGAGGTCGCTCTGATACATTCTGATACTTGTTTATACGGATTTTTCTCGGATATATATAAATACTATAGTACTATTTACTGTTTATGATTCATATATTGATGTTGAGAAATCCGGATGGGATTGGTGCCCACGGTTTGGCTTTTGTGACATAGGATGAAGTGTTGTTTTCAGGGTGCAGGTTTATGCAATTCCACGTTAGTAACGAAACTCTGCCGACATTTTGAAAATTTTTTGTTGGTTCGTATTTTCGAAAGGGTTTGGTTCCGGTTTAGGTATCTAAATCGGGATTGGGTCCTTTCAAAATTCACATCATATCCAAATTAAATTAATCCAATTTCATATATATATATATATATATTTGAGAGAGAAACCGAGAGGGTTTGGAGGAGGAGTTAAAATTCAGCAGCCTTCTCTGCTTCTATTCGCCTCTTCCTACCATCAGGCATCTTGATATAATATATATATATCAATTATATATTCATCGGCATCATAGTCTAAAAATTCTTCCAAAATTCATCCAATATATTTATTCATTTCACATATTCAACAAAATCACAAACTACGTCATTTCGCAAATTCATATTCATATATTCATCGACATATTCAACAAAATCACAAGTTAAAAAAATATTAATTCATTCAACAAATTATATATACTCCTATATATATACACTCCTACAAACTTTTATATATATATATAAATTCACATCATATCCAAATTAAATTCATCCAATTTCATATATATATATATATATATATATATTTGAGAGAGAAACCGAGAGGGTTTGGAGGAGGAGTTAAATGGGGCGGCAATGCGATGGAGAGGAGAGGCCCAGACGGTGGCGGTGGGCCAATTTGGGCGAGCGAGAGAGGAGGAGAGAGGAGCGAGAGCGTTGAGGCGTGGTGGCCAGCGAGGAGAGGAGGTGTTCGGCGAGGTACGGTGGGCCAATTTGGGGGGGGGGAGAGAGAGAGAGAGAGAGAGAGAGAGAGAGAGAGAGAGAGAGAGAGAGAGAGAGAGAGAGAGAGAGTGAAAGGACCCAATCCCGATTCAGTTACCTAAACCGGAATCAAACCCTTTCGAAAATATGAACCAACAAAAAATTTTCAAAATTCCGGCAGAGTTTCGTTACTAGCGTAGAATTACCATAACCTGCACCCAGAAATTAACACTTCGTCCTATGCCACAAAAAGCAAACCGTGGGCACCAATCCCATCCGGATTTCTCAACATCAATATATGAATCATAAACAGTAAATAGTACTGTACCATATATAATATATCCGTGAAAATCCGCATAACAAGTATCAAAATGTATCAGAGCGACCTCTAAAGTAAAACATATACAATATATACATCAGTAGGTGAAACAAGAACCTACTGGAAAACACAGATAGCTCTGATCACTAGCCTCCATACCGCGACGTGAAACAGCAGAATCCGAACTGCAAACTGGGCACGGAAACCGAAAAGCCCAGGAAAAAGGCAAATAAAACGTTAGAGTTAGTGGACGAAAATAAATATATGCCTTTCACCAGTTTATACACATTCTCATATAAAACAGTGCGAGTTCGGAAAAACACAACACATATATATATATACGGAGGTTGTCGGGCGACCTCTCAAACCCGACGTCAGGTGAATCGCTCAAACCTGACAGTGATAGGCCAGGGGACCACTCAACCCTGGCGGCACGCAGGGGACCACTCAACCCCGCCCAGAGGAATCTCTCAACTCTGGTCCAGAGGAATCTCTCAACTCTGGTACATCGATGTATTAAATGCCATCACAAATAAACACATATAACAATACCTCCGGAAACAACATATATCACAACGTCGTATAATTAAATACGGAAATCAATAAATCCACGAACTCGCAAAATCAACAGTGAAAATAGAAACTTGTCCACTCACAGATCAGCTAGCGCGAACTCGCGCTAATCTCGTGGTCCGGCGGAAGTTCCCTCGCCTGAAGCATGATCACGATCCCAATCTCGATCTCGATCTCCTGAACATATTCATAAAACATCTCCGATCAATAACGTAATCCATAACACTGTATTGATGCACGGAAACCAACCGTTCCCGGAAATACGAAATGCAATACAAAATGAATTACGGAAATCTCGAAATCCCCACTCAAAATCTCGACTGAAAATCGGCTAACCAAATCGACCCAAAAACCTCTGGACGATGATCAGGGCGCGATTACGAGAAAAACGACATTAAAATTATCGAAATCTGAAAAGTCAACTTTCCGACCGTTGACCGCCGCCGCCGGCGGCGGCGCGCCGTCAACGGTGGAATCACATGGCCAAAATCTCCAGATTTCAAGCTCTCCTCATTTCGAATCACTTTCCCTTCTACCTCTTAAGCCAATTCTCTCCCTAACACCTTCAATTTCATCGAAATCCAACCGGAAAAACCCACCGGAAAACCCATTCGGGTTCGAGCTAAAACCTAACCAATTCCAAAACTAATTACATGTGAAGCATCCCAAGACCAAGGGGAGTCGAACCCCTAACCATACCGCCACCGAGGCTCGCCGGAACACGGCCAACCAACGACCTGGCGATTCCAACCCGTTCGGCCTTAATCGTACCTCCACAAATCTCCATCAATTTCCACATTTCAAAGTGCAAACCTACTCGAAATCAAACAAGGAAGCTGATTATACCTTTCTCGAAGCCAAAGGTTGCCGGAAAACAGGTCGTTGGACAGTCACCAAATCGGGAAACTTCTCCCCCTCAAGTCAACGCAGTCAACTTACCAAATATAGAAAGTCAAGGTCTGGTCAACGGAAAACAATGTTTTACGACTAATTCTCAACTATTTCGCTATTTATACTCGAGCCTCGGGTCGATCGACGGTCCAAAACGAATATACGAAATAATTCGGATAAGCTCGAAACAATCGGATAAACTCGTCGAAATCCGAAACTTCAAATAATCATAAAATATTCCTCGGTTATCGGAAAAATCTTCCGGAGCCGTCCACGAGCTCGAAATCACGTACTCAACAATTTCCCTGAAGACACCCAACTCAAATTCTTGACTGAAAACATAGTCGCGAATCGAATCGACAAACCACACAATATCGTAAAACTGCGACTATAACCAAATCTCGAGAATCGTGCCAAACACACATCTGATTCTGGTTCATATCGTACCTGTCATGTGAACAGATGAGGATACTGCTCCCGCATACGCTGCTCGGTCTCCCAGGTGGCCTCCTCAACCGAATGTTTCTGCCACAAGACCTTCACCAGCGGAATTACACGGTGCCTCAACTCCTGCTCACGACGATCGAGAATCTGCACTGGCTCCTCAACATACGATAAATCCTCTCTGATCGGCAACTGCTGTGGGGCTATCACATGTGAAGGATCTGAGATGTACTTCCGCAACATCGAAACATGGAAGACATCATGTACACGAGCCATCTCAGCCGGTAACTCGAGTCTGTAAGCAACAGCTCCAACCCTCTCCGTAATCTCATACGGACCAATGTACCGTGGTCGAAGCTTGCCACGCTTCCCGAAACGCACAACTCCCCTCCACGGAGATAGTTTCAGGAAGACCCAATCACCAACCTCAAACTCTAAACTCTTTCTCCTCACATCCGCGTAACTCTTCTGCCGATCCTGGGCGATCTTCAATCGATCCCAAATAACCTGTATGTCTTCCATCGTGGTTTTCACCAAATCTGGACCAATAAGCTAACGCTCGCCCACCTCACTCCAACACAATGGAGTGCGACTCTGCTTCCCGTACAGAGCCTCGTACGGTGCCATCTCAATACTGGCCTGATAGCTGTTGTTGTAGGCGAACTCAATCAAGTGTAACTGCTGATCCCAGTTTCCACGAAACTGTAACACACATGATCTCAACATATCCTCAAGAGTCTAAATGGTCCGCTCGGACTGCCCGTCAGTCTGAGGATGAAAAGCTGTACTAAATCGCAATCTCGTGCCCAATGCTCACTGTAAAGCCTGCCAAAACTCAGAGGTGAACTGACTATCACGGTAAGAAACAATCGACACAGGCACACCATGCAAGCGAGCAATCTCGGATAAGTACAACTTGGCCAATCTGCCCACTGAAATCTTCCCCGGAAGTGCAAGAAAATGTGTGGATTTCGTCAGTCGGTCAACAATAACCCAAATGCCATTGTTGCCCGCAGAAGTACGCGGCAACTGATAGACGAAATCCATCGTAATATGCTCCCACTTCCAAACCGGAATCTCAAGTGGCTGTAACTTCCCTGCAGGTTTCTGCCTCTCCGCCTTCACCTGCTGACAAATCAAACACCGACTCACGTACGTGGCAATCTCCCGCTTCATATTGCGCCACCAATAGTACGCTCGAAGTGCACGAAACATCTTCGTACCTCCGGGATGCATCGCATACGCTGAACTGTGGGCCTCGTCCAGAATCTCCTTCTTCAAGTCCTCGTCCCTGGGTACACATAACCTGCCCCTGAACAACAACGTATCGTCGTCGCTCAAACGGAATTCTGTAGGCACACCATTCCGAATCATGGTCTTCTTGCCCAGCAAGTAAGGATCTGAATCCTATGCCTCCCGTACCTGACCAACCAACACTGGTCGAACCTGGAAACTGACTAATAAAGCTCCATCATCATCATACCCAAATACAGCACATGTAGCTCGTAGCTCAGCTAACATCGATACTCTGGCCACACACATATGAAACAACGAAGCTCCAGATTTCTGGCTAAGTGCATCTGCCACAACATTGGCCTTCCCCGGATGGTACTCGAACGTACAATCATAATCATTGATCAACTCCATCCATCGACGCTGCCTCATGTTCAGATCCGGCTGTGTCTGCAAGTAGGTGAGACTCTTGTGGTCAGTGAAAATCTTACACTGAGCACCATACAGGTAATGTCTCCAACTCTTCAATGCTAATGCAATAGCGGCTAACTCCAAATCATGCGTCGGATAGTTGACCTCGTGCGGTTTCAGCTTTCTGGAACCATATGCCACGACTCTACCATGTTGCATCAACACACAGCCAAGGCCCAATTTCGACGCATCGCTGTATACCACAAACTCACCACTGTCGTCTGGCAACGTCAGAACCGGTGCGGTAGTCAATCTCTCCTTCAGGAGCAAATAACTCTCATCGCACGCATCAGACCACTCAAACTTGACGCCCTTCTTTGTCAATCTGGTCAGTGGTGTAGCAATCCGGGAGAAATCCTGTACAAACCGTCGATAATAGCCTGCTAACCCCAAGAAACTCCGAATCTCTGGCACAGTAGTGGGTCTACTCCAATTCAGCACGGCCTCGATCTTGTCAGGATCAACACTAACTCCCTCGGCCGAAATCACGTGGCCCAGAAACTTCACACTATCCAACCAGAACTCACACTTGCTAAACTTCGCGAACAGCTGATGGTCCCGCAAAGTCCGCAACACCGCTCGCAAGTGCTTCTTGTGCTGGCCCACACTCCTCGAATAAATCAAGATATCGTCTATGAATACAATCACGAACTTGTCCAGGAATCGTCGAAACACCCGATTCATCAAGTCCATGAAAGCTGCGGGGGCGTTGGTCAACCCAAATGGCATAACCAGAAACTCATAGTGCCCATACCGCGTCCTGAAAGCTGTCCTGGCAACATCGGAGTCTCGGATCCTCAACTGGTGATATCCGGATCGAAGGTCAATCTTCGAAAAGACTGCTGCTCCCTTCAGCTGATCGAACAAGTCGTCAATCCGTGGCAACGGATACTTGTTCCTCACTGTAATCTGATTTAGCTTCCGATAGTCGATGCACAAACGCATGGACCCGTCCTTCTTCCGCACAAATAACACTGGAGCACCCCACGGAGAAACACTCGGTCGAATGAATCCCTTCTCTAACAACTCCTGGAGCTGAATCTGCAACTCCTTCAACTCCGCAGGCGCCATTCGGTACGGTGTCTGGGAAATCGGTCCAGTACCCGGCAATAACTCAATGGTAAAATCAATCTCCCGCACAGGGGGTATGCCAGGTAACTCTGCTGGAAACACATCCGGAAACTCAGACACAACCTCAATACTACCAAGTTCTGGCACTGCAGCTGTAGTGTCCACAACATGGGCTAAGTACGCAACACAACCCTTCTTCATCAACCGATCCGCCCTCATCACGGAAATCAAGCACGGTAGTGAAGTGTTCTTCTCGCCACGAAAAAGTATCTCAGGTAACCCTGGTCGTCGAAACGCGACCTCCTTCCTGTGGCAATCAAACATAGCCCAGTGCGACTCCAAAAAGTCCATACCCAATATCAGATCAAAATCCACAATATCAAGCAATAACAGATCAGCGGCTAAACCATGGCCATCAATGAACACCTCACAATCTCTGTAAACCCAACCGATGCTCACAACCTCACCTGACGGATACAACACTCTCCACAACCCCGGAAGAGGAGATGCAGGAACCGTGGCTAATGATGACAGTCTACATGATATGAATGAATGTGTGGCACCCGGATCTAACAATGCAAGTACAGGAATACCAAAAACATGTAACGTACCAATAACGACCTCCAGTGATGCTCTGCCCTCATGCATAGTCATAACATGAACTCTCGCCTGTCTGGCTGGTCGTCCTCGCTGGGGCTGTCCCTGCTGCCTACCCTGACCTGCAAACTGTACTGGTCGCGCTCCCGAAGTGGCACCTCGCTCTCCTCCGGAACTTTGAGCCGCCTGACCATCAGTACCAAACAACTGGGGACACTCCCTCAAGTAGTGACCCACCTGGCCACAATGATAACAAGTAACAGGACCTCGCCGACATGGACCCACATGATGTCGGCTGCAGAGACTACACAATGGGTACTCCCTCGGTACAGCAAAAGTGCCACCAGTAAGCCGAGGATAACTAGAACCACTGGAACTCCCACTAGTCTGTGGTCGCTGTGGACGCTCTCTCCTCCATCTAGATCTCTACTTCGGTACACCAGCTGGTGGTCGATAAGATCCACCTCCTGAGGATGAAGCTGAACCGGAAGTATCAGAACTCAACCTCTTTGAAGGCCCCTGACTCGGTTCACCTTCCTCAAACCGTCTCGGCCGATACCTCTGCTGTCTCTCCTGCTCAATATCCTCGCCTCGGAGAGCTGCACTAACAAACTCATCAAAGTTGTTCCGCGGCATTGTAGTCAGCGTCGCCTTGATGTTCAAATTCAATCCCAGCTCAAATCTGCGACACTTAGCTTCCTCTGTAGCCACCATATCCCGCGCAAAACGAGACAAACGGGTAAACCGATCCCGATACTCAAGTACAGACAAACTGCCCTGCCTCAAGTTTGTAAACTCCTCGTACTTGCGCTGCTGGGTAGCCTGATTAAAATACCTCTACATAAACAAATCACGAAACAATGTCCACGGAGTATCAGCCGGAACTCTGTCGGTGCTAACCCACCAAAAGTATGCATCACCCTCAAGTAAACCAACTGCGGCTACTGACATCTGCTCAGGAGTAAACTGCAGACGCTCACCAACACGTTCAATCTGAACCAACCATGCCTCGCATATCTCTGGATCCACTGAACCCGAAAACACAGTAGCACCCGCAGTGCGAGCCTTGACCACAGGGTCAAAACGCTCTTCCAAACGCAGCACTCGCATCAGCAAGTCGCGCGTTCGGCGATTCTCATCTGGATCATCATCCCGATCAACACGGGGACCACATCGAGGAGGCATCCTACTGATACAAGACAAGCATTAAGTACAAGCAGAAAGAACGTAATCATGAAACCGCAGATATTTGAGGACATACAACACCCGAAGTATTGATGAGTACCGCTGGCCAGTCGGGTCATCACTCCAGTCATGCTGTATCAACTCAAATACCCTAAGCGTCACAACTACAAGAGTCTACAGAATCTGACAACCTAATGCTCTGATGCCAAGCTGAAAGGACCCAATCCCGATTCAGTTACCTAAACCATAATCAAACCCTTTCGAAAATACGAACCAACAAAAAATTTTCAAAATTTCGGCAGAGTTTCGTTACTAGCGTAGAATTACCATAACTTGCACCCAGAAATTAACACTTCGTCCTATGCCACAAAAAGCAAACCGTGGGCACCTATCCCATCCGGATTTCTCAACATCAATATATGAATCATAAACAGTAAATAGTACTGTACCATATATAATATATCCGTGAAAATCCGCATAACAAGTATCAGAATGTATCAGAGCGACCTCTAAAGTAAAACATATACAATATATACATCAGTAGGTGAAACAAGAACCTACTGGAAAACACAAATAGCTCTGATCACTAGCCTCCAAACCGCGACGTGAAACAGCAGAATCCGAACTGCAAACTGGGCACGGAAACCGAAAAGCCCAGGGGAAAGGCAAATAAAACGTTAGAGTGAGTGGACGAAAATAAACATATGCCTTTCACCAGTTTATACACATTCTCATATAAAACAGTGCGAGTTCGGAAAAACACAACACACACATATATATATATATATATATATATATACGGAGGTTGTCGGGCGACCTCTCAAACCCGACGTCAGGTGAATCGCTCAAACCTGACAGTGATAGGCCAGGGGACCACTCAACCCTAGCGGCACGCAGGGGACCACTCAACCCCGCCCAGAGGAATCTCTCAACTCTGGTCCAGAGGAATCTCTCAACTCTGGTACATCGATGTATTAAATGCCATCACAAATAAACACATATAACAATACCTCCGGAAACAACATATATCACAACGTCGTATAATTAAATACGGAAATCAATAAATCCACGAACTCGCAAAATCAACAGTGAAAATAGAAACTTGTCCACTCACAGATCAGCTAGCGCGAACTCGCGCTAATCTCGTGGTCCGGCGGAAGTTCCCTCGCCTGAAGCACGATCACGATCCCAATCTCGATCTCGATCTCCTGAACATTTTCATAAAACATCTCCGATCAATAACGTAATCCACAACACTGTATTGATGCACGGAAACCAACCGTTCCCGGAAATACGAAATGCAATACAAAATGAATTACGGAAATCCCGAAATCCCCACTCGAAATCTCGACTGAAAATCAGCTAACCAAATCGACCCAAAAACCTCTGGAAGATGATCAGGGCGCGATTACGAGAAAAACGACATTAAAATTATCGAAATCTGAAAAGTCAACTTTTCGGCCGTTGACCGCCGGCGGCGGCGGCGGCGCGCCGTCAACGGTGGAATCACATGGCCAAAATCTCCTGATTTCAAGCTCTCCTCATTATGAATCACTTTCCCTTCTACTTCTTAAGCCAATTCTCTCCCTAACACCTTCAATTTCATCGAAATCCAACCGGAAAAACCCACCGGAAAACCCATTCGGGTTCGAGCTAAAACCTAACCAATTCCAAAACTAATTATATGGGAAGCATCCCAAGACCAAGGGGAGTCGAACCCCTAACCATACCGCCACCGAGGCTCACCGGAACACGGCCAACCAACTCCGGCGATTCCAACCCGTTCGGCCTTAATCGTACCTCCACAAATCTCCATCAATTTCCACATTTCAAAGTGCAAACCTACTCGAAATCAAACAAGGAAGCTGATTATACCTTTCTCGAAGCCAAAGGTTGCCGGAAAACAGGTCGTCGGACAGTCACCAAATCAGGAAACTTCTCCCCCTCAAGTCAACGCAGTCAACTTACCAAATATAGAAAGTCAACGTCTGGTCAACGGAAAACAATGTTTTACGACTAATTCTCAACTATTTCGCTATTTATACTCGAGCCTCGGGTCGATCGACGGTCCAAAACGAATATACGAAATAATTCGGATAAGCTCGACACAATCGGATAAACTCGTCGAAATCCGAAACTTCAAATAATCATAAAATATTCCTCGGTTATCGGAAAAATCTTCCGGAGCCGTCCACGAGCTCGAAATCACGTACTCAACAATTTCCTTGAAGACACCCAACTCAAATTCTCGACTGAAAACATAGTCGCAAATCGAATCGACAAACCACACAATATCGTAAAACTGCGACTATAACCAAATCTCGAGAATCGTGCCAAACACACATCTGATTCTCGTTCGGGTCGTCACAGAGAGAGAGAGAGAGAGAGAGGAAATTAGGGTCGATCTATTTCCAATTTTGGGATATGTTGATCGACTTAGGTGATGAAATATATGGTTTTATTGCCTAAGTCGACTTAGAAGGTGAATTATACAAGCTTCGTCATCTAAGCCATTTTTAAAAATGTTCCAAAACTTTGGCGCAAAAAAAATCGCCAAATTTTTGGGGTAAGACGATTAAACTACATGATTTCGTCATCTAAAAAATCACCTAGACGACGAAACCTAGATTTTTTGTTGTCTAAGTGATATTTTATTAAATTTTATTTTACATAATTGTAAATATATATATATTTTGGCTACCTGCCTAAATATACGATGAAATTAGCCGTCATATATATGTAATCATTACGTTCATATAATACTTTAGGAAAAGAATTGACGCCAATTCGGTAGCTAGAGTTCGTACGTTTGGTAAGTATTCAATTGTTACAGTAGTTTTGTGAATATCAAAAAAAAATTAAATAAAAGTAAACGATCGTAAATATTATTAATTATTAAAACCATTTTCGATGTTACGATTGAGCATTTCCACTAACTAGCTTACGTCGAAAAATGTCAATTATATATAAATTAAAATAAAATTCACATAAAACTAGATTAATGAGTTAATACTTGTCATACATCTACTAATATTGTATAATTTAAGTGTTCGTATGTCTGTATACAGATTAATGAAATTAAATTTGGAGAAAACAACCATTAGAGATATATTCATCACCACTTAATGTGTAAGTAGAAAAATTTTCATTCAATACGAAGTTCATTAATGGTTTGATCGGTGTAGTCAACTATAAAACCAAAATTTCAACGAAACGAAAATGCTGATGTACTAATCTTTATAACTTCGATTTTCTAACCTTCGACACCCACATTCGAATAATTATTTACTCTATACCCTCGACCAATATAATCCGCAATCTAACGTTGATACACATTATTATATTCATAGAGGTCAGATTGTGAAAAACTACTTAGACAATGAAAGTGGTAAAAAAAATTCGTTTAAGTGCGATTTAGACGATGAAACTCTACCACTTTCATCGTCTGAGTATGAATTAAACGAAGAAAGATACTACTTTCTTCGTCTAAGTATTTTAGGGTTTAGGAAAAAGGGATTAGGATTAGGGTCTAGGGTTTAGGGTTTGCACATATACTTAGATGACGAAATCACTATATTTTCGTCGTTTAAGTAGTTCTTCCATGACGAATTAATATATGTTCGTCGTCTAAATATACTCCTAAGATGACGAAATTATATAATTTTGTTTTCTAAGTGAACCTTAGACGATAAAATTATAGATTTCGTCGTCTAAGATGTCATCTTTATACAAAAAAAAATGATCCTACATTTGTCAATTCTAGATCATTCATGTAAGACATAACTAATGCAAACGTACGTACGTACACTCTTTAATTAATTAATATATAATTAATTAACTAATTAATTATTAATGAGTATTTCTTATATTTAATTTACTAATTCATATCACTCCTCATCATCATAATCATCATCGTTTGAATCATCCTCCTCACTATCAATTGAATGCTCCTCCTCATCATAATCTTCATCGTCTGAATCGTATCCGACGTCGTCGTGGTCATCCTCCAACTCCTCTTTAGGGGCATTCTTCTCTAACTTTTTAATCTCCTCTTGAGTAAGATCTGTGGCACCATCAGGCATGGGTAAGTGTTCGTTAGACCGAATCAGTTCCCTTATGTCGGAGATGATAGAAGTATTAGGCTCTTGATATGCATTGTCATTATGTGCATCAATGTCAAGTCGCTGACATCCTTCAAGTGTTGTGGCACTCTATATTCCTTAGTGAGACATATTGTTTACTATTTTTCAACCTTCACCAGCTTTCGAATCATCCAGATAGAACACCTGCTTAACTAAGATGCCAAGAGCAAATTGCTCATTCTCATACCAGCTTGAGTTTGTATCGATTGATAAAAGACCCAGATCTTCTTTCGTACGTTTGAACCATTTACACTTGAAGAAAAAAAATGTTAATATCATTCTTGTAAAGTAGCTTAACGACATTAACAAGAACCTCATAATATACATCAACGCCTTCCCCAACCGCGATCCCATTGTTATGTGTTCTTCTTCCTTCATCTCGACCCAATGAATGAAACTTTACACTGTTGAAAAAATATCTAGAGTAAATTTAGTGTTGAACTGGCTTATGGGCCAACAAGTTTTTTTCCATGACCACCACCCCACGTGGTTACTGGATTTTTCTAGATCAATCATCTACAAAAATGTGAGAATATATATGAATGTGTATTTAATTTCTACCAAAAATTTGACATAGTTTTTCCTAAAATAAAGGAAACCAAACACCTAAATGCACAAACTAAGGCAAAACACTTCACATAAGAAAACACCAAATATCATGCCAATTTACCATGGGCACCCCCATCCGCATTTCTCAGTTTAAAAAAAAAACTAGTCACAAACTTATATGCATGCATGGTTTAAATTAATTAAACATACGTACCATTTGGAGGAAATAATCATGAAACTTCTTCTTAAGGATTTTTTCAACCCAGTTATGACTCTTGTTTAGTTTGACTCTCTGAATTTTCTCCCTGTAAGCTTGCATGTATGGGCCAACCTTATCACAGTCTCGCAACACTACCCAACGCCCTTCAACAAGTTCTTCTTTAGTTAATCTTTCATTTAATACTCTTCTAAACGGTCGTACAACATCTATGACAATTGAAACATTGTTGCGGGCATTTGAATTGGAGGCAGTGGTCTGGATTGGATCCTTTAGGTACCTAATGCAGTAGGTAATACACTCATGCATTAGGTATATCTCTACTATGGAGCCATTCGGGGCAGATTTATTTTTGATGAATCATTTATACTGTCCGAGTTGTCTGCAAAATTATACAATTAATTATTTGACGAATAGTAAAAACACAAAAAGATATGTAAATCATGAAAAACCATTATAAATAATTTTACATTTCTTGAGGATACATCCAAGTGTAGTGGACCGGACCAGAAAGTAACACTTGTTTGGGAAGGTGGATCATATGGTGAATCCTGATGTCAAAAAAAGCAGGGAAAAAATTATCTCTAATTTGCAAAGGATGTGTAAAATTTCGTATTGTAGTTCGACCACATCTGACTTCTTCAAATATCTAGTGCATAACCTCTGCCACCATCAAGACAATGCTACTATTGGTTTGACGACGTCACGAGATAAATATGGTTGAAATGCCACTGGAATCAGACGTTGCAGTATAATGTGATAGTCATGAGTCTTTAGACCAATAAACTTGTGTTGCTCAATGTTGACTGATTCAAATATATTCGCTGCATAATTATATGGAGAACGAACACTTTTAAACCAATTGAATACAAAACCCCTTAGTGTCGGCTTCAGTGTGTAAGGTGCATCTGGCATCTTATTGTACACGTATCTTCTATCGCTCCTTAACCACAAGGGACGGTGTACATTCATAGATTCAAGATCTTCTAATACTTTGGGAGTATCTTTATTCTTGAACTTAATACTAAGAATTGTTCCTACCACGTTGTCGCACACATTCCTTTCTATATGCACGACATCTAGGTTGTTTCTGAGTTTCAACTTCGACCAGTAAGGAAGTTCAAAGAAAATACTTATGTGATGCCAATAACTAAGATCGTGTATAGGGTGTGGATTGAGTTTCTTCACATCGGCATCATTGATCAACACATCGAAATAGAAGCTATTTAACCTCTCAAAAATGTCTCTGTCAGACCACTGTCGGGGTTTAGGATTATTCTCAACTGTCTCGTCAAAATGATCTTTATCCTGTTGTCACAAGCGATTATGAGGAAGCCATCTATATATGGTGACCCGTATAACACACCTTCCCCGTGTGCCAACTAGAGTTGACATCATCTAAAAAGACAGGACAACCAATGTATCCTTTGGTTGTGCAAGATGTCAACATCCCACATGCAGAAAAATCGTTGATTTTCCACATTACGGCTGCTCTCATCAAGAATAATGTGTCAGTGAACTTGTTATAAGTTGGAACTCTATTTTTCCACAACAGTTAAGCTCGTCAATCAATGATCTAAGGTACACATCTAAACACTTTCCAAGAGATTTAGGACCTAAAATTAGCAAAGTAAAGAAATTAAATTTCTTGTTCATACACATCCATGGAGGCAGGTTATACAGCATGAGAATAAATGGCCAAGTGCTGACAACAGCGCTATTATTACCCCAAGAATTGAATATATATGTAGAAAGTCTGAATCTAACATTCGAACCTCTACTGCAAAGTCTTGAAATTCTCTGTCGAAATGTTTAAAAGCCTTCCCATCTACCAAGTGTCTGAGCACTTCGTCATCTACTCTCTGTTCCGTGTACCATCTCATCACCTCTACTGTGTATTGAGATATGTATAGACGCTTCCATATGGAAATCAATGGATAATAGCGAAGCACCTTCACAGAAATTTACTTCTTCCAACTCCTCTTATTCTCCCGGTTCAAATATCTGCACTATTTGCATATAGGACAGTAGTACAAATGTACATACTTGTTGTAAAACGACACACAATCATTTATGCAAACGAGAATTTTCTTGTACTTTAGGCCGAGGCTACTCAAGATCCTTCAAAACTTATAATGAGTTTTGTGAAGTTTATGATGATCAGGAAGCAACTTACATATATGCTCCTACATTTCGTCAAAAGAACGATCTAAAATTTTGTTCTTCTCTTTTATCTGAATTTCCTCCATTACCAATCGCAACATATTCTCTAGACATCCAGGGTACACCAGGGTCTAGGCTTCAAGTAACACCATGTTGTACTTATCCATCTCAGTAGTGCCAGTGGCCAAGGCAGCAGGAATTATGTCATAATAAGGAGTATCATAACCTCCATCTTTGTGTTGGTGTCTACCATGACTAAATCTCGGAAAAGTATCATGGACCAAATCCATAGTGGGGTTCTAAGAAGGAGTGTCACTACTGCTAGATGAGGCACCCTGGTAACTGTACCCTGAGCTGAAGTCTGGTCCTAGCTGAAGTCTACTACTTCACCGTACTCACTCTATGTAGTGTAACTCCACATCATACTGTGGTCATACAAGTGTTGAGACATAACATTAATCTCCACAAACAGATGGTTTAGACATTTTCTGCACCGCCACCTGTAACACTTCTTTCCTTGACCATGTTCCATCGCAAACAACATAAACTCTTTGATTTCGTCCATATACCTCTCATCATTTCTATTTGACAATTGTATCCAAGTCTTGTCCATATTTCTACAAAAATTAATTATCACATTATATAATTTTTCAACCAATTAATTAATCAAACATGCTATAATCTAATATACGTACTATAATTAATCTAGCTAATATATTATATATATTATTAAGTTCAAATGCATAAACATATTATATATATAATTTTTTCAACTAATTATACATATATTAGCTAGCTTAACAATTAATTAAACTTACAATTAGCTTAATTAAATAATTAACTTAAACTATTAACTTAACAATTAAACGTACATACAATTAGGTTAATCTAACATTTTTCAACTAATCAGTTAAACATATGAGTAGCTTAACCGGCCAATACAATTAGATTAACAATAAAACAATTAATTAATGTAATATATATGCAAACAAGGTCACTGGAAACTATATATTCGCCGGAATATTTCACCAAAAAACTCCATCACCGTACGTAATTACGTCAAAAATTAAATTCAAAAAAATTAATCAAGAGAAATGAGTTAATACCTTCACAGATAAGGAGATAAACTTGAGGTCCGGAGATGGGAAAACCGTATATTTAAGCGAGCTTTGAACGAAGGTGGTGTTGAGAGATTTTTTTGACGAAGAGGGTAGTGAGAGATATAAGAGAGAGAGGACGAGCGATCTGGATAGGAAATCCGATGTAAATAAGCGTGTACCTAGACGAAAAAATTATTTTCGTCGTCTAAGTGACCACTTAGATGACGAATTATATTATCCATCATCTAAGTATGTACCTAGACGAATGGTAGTGTTTTTCGTCGTCTAGGTTGTTAAATTTACAATAACGAATTATGAAATTCGTCGTCTAAGTTTAATTTTAGACGATGAAAATAGTTTCTTGATCTAGGTATGTCAAACTTAGACAACGAATTATGCAATTCATTGTCTTAGTGTAAATCTTAGACGTCGAATTATGTTATTCGTCGTCTAAAGTATTTTTTAGACGACGAATATCATGTTTCGTCAACTTAGACGAAGAAAAATATTTTTGGGAGACGAAAAAATATTCCATCGTCTAAGTTGCACTTAGGCGACGAAACTAAGTTTTTGTCGCCTAAGTCAGTTTATCCGGTAGTGATATAGGATTACTTTATGCAATGTTCTGTATCGTGTTGCAGCTAAGGTGTTGGCTAATCATTTGAAACTAATGTTGCAATCTCTCACTGCTCTCTGTCATAGTGCATTTATACTAGAGAGGCTGATCACAGATAACAAGTTGGTTGTCAATGAAGTTTTGCATCACTTGTGGAATAAGAGGTCAGGTGCAGCCCATGAGATGACACTAAAGCTAGATGTTACTAAGGCGTATGATCGAATGGAGTGGAGATATCTGAAGGTCGTGTTACATCAACTTGGCTTCCTAGAGAGGTGGATTCAAATTGTGATGTTATGTGTGACTACAGTCTGGGTAAAGCTCATGAGATGGCCCTGAAGCTAGATGTTAATAAGGCATATGATCGAATGAAATGGGGATATTTGGAGGCCGTGTTGCATCGGCTTGGCTTCCCAGAGAGGTGGACTCAAACAGTGATATTGTGTGTGACTGCAGTCAGGGTGAAGCTCATGAGATGGCCCTAAATCTAGATGTTAGTAAGTCATATGATCGAATAGAGTGAGTATATTTCGAGATCGTGTTGCATCGGCTTGGCTTCCCAGAGAGGTGGAGTCGAACGGTGATGCTGTGTGTGACTACAGTCCAGTATGCCTTCAAGATTAATGGAGTTCCAAGGGGCTATGTCACTCTTAGCTGAGGTCCAAGACAAGGAGACCCTCACTCACCATACTTATTCATTTTTTGTACTCTCAGCCTTGATGGGCCAAATGCACAATCAAGGCCGATTGCAGGGCATTGCAGTAAGTAAGGGAGCTCTTAGACTACACCATTGAAAGGACCCAACCCCGATTTAGTTTCCTAAACCGGAATCGAACCCCTTCTGAAAACATGAACCAACAAAAACTATTAAAATTTTGGCAGAGTAACGCTACTAACGCGGAATTGCCTTTACTTGCACCCGGAAAATAACACTTCATCCTATGCCACAAAAGCCAAACCGTGGGCACCAATCCCATCCGAATTTCTCAATATCATATCAATAATAGTAAACAGTAAACAAAACTGTAATATATAGTAAATCCGGGAAAATGCGTATAAAACATGTATCAGTAACGTATCAGAGCGACCTCTAGTGTATATATATATAACATATATAGGTAGCTCGAACAACTAGCCTCCGACCACGACGTGAGACACCAGAATCTGAACTGCAAATTGGGCACGGAAACCGAAAACCCCAGGGAAAAGACATATAAACCGTTAGAGTGAGTGGATGAAAATAAATGTCTTTCGCCGAATGATATATGTTATAATAACATGTGCGAGTCAAAATGAATAAATATGATATAGTACACGAGGTGAACTCAAACTCCTCCAGCGTACTGAGCATGCGAGTAAAAATCCCACGGGGTCGCTCATGGACACATCCGTGCTAGTACAGTCCGAATCACGGGATCCCAGACCCATACGTGATTCTAGCCAGAAAGGCCTCAGGTCAGAGGTCTGCGCCCCCCCCCCCCCCCCCCCGGTAAATGCCTCAGGTCAGGGGTCACAGCCTCCCCCGGTAAACATCCTCGGGGATTAGCCGGGATGCAAGTGTATCGATACAACAACATATACTGAGACTGTACTCTGTGTAAACCAAATCACAAATAGTTCGATGCAAATGTATAAAGCAATATGTAAATGCATATACGTAATGTATAATTATATAGGCATAATCATATAACACATGCTCATATAAACCATAATCTCGTATGCATGCTCATGCTAGTAAAATGTGTATAAAGACTCACGATTATCAGTGAAAAGAAATTGTCCACTCACAGGTGAGCAAAACGCGCACTCGCGCTAATCACGTGACCCGGTGGAAGATCCCTCTCCCGAAGCACGATCTCGATCCCCTGAATAATCACAAAATATATTTGATCAAAATCACAGCTCACAACACTGTACCACACCGAGAAACAAACCGTTCCCAGAAATATATAATACTGTACAAAATAATCGACGAAATTCCTGAAATCTCCACTCAAAATCATCGACTAAAAATCCGATATCCAAATCAACTTGAAAACCTCAAGGCGACGATCGGGGCGCGAATACGAGTAAAACGACATTAAAATCACTAAATTCCAAAAAGTCAACGGGTCGCTGGAGCTCTGGCGTTGACCACCACCGCCGCCGCCGGCGCGCCGTCAACCGGAGAGTTTTCCCGGCGACCGAGCTACCAAACTGTTCTCCTCTTCAAGATGAGCAACTTTTCTAAAGGGACCACCACCATCCAACCGCCACCGTGGCCGGAAATTAGCTCGAAAGAGCCACGGCCAAGAATCACCGGAAAACTTTCCCGGCCAATTCCGGCGCCGTCACATCTCTTCGTCCCTCCAAACCAAAGGGGAAATGATCACCATCTAAAACCCAACAAAACCCACCAAAAGTCCACCCCGGAAAGTCACCGGAGTGCCACCCACGTCCAAGGCCGATTCCGGCGAAAATCCCCAAAGTTTAACCTCTCCGAATTACCTCATTCCGGCATCAATTTCAACAATTCCAAGTTCTAAACTGTAGGAAATTGAAAGAGGAATCAATTCATACCAATATCTCGTCCGGAGGTGGCCGGAATCGTGAAATCTGACGGCAAACTGATCGTTGCCCGCTGTGTTTCTCCGGTCAGCCCAAAGTCATCTGTCAACACCAAAAGTCAACGCCGGTCAAACTTCCAACAGTGTTTTCGACAATTTTTCGACTATTTCCGATATTTATACTTGCGTCTCGGGACGATCGACGGTCCAAAACGGATAACCATTACGACTCGGATAAACTCGATACGAACGGATAAACTCGTCGATATACCGAAACTTCAAATAATCATATTATATTCCTCGGTCATCGGAAAAATCATCCGGAACTGCCCACGAACTCGAAATCACGTGTACTACAACTCTCGAGAAGAGATTCATATTCTCGACCGATAATTAAGTCGCAAACAAAACCGGCAAACCATACAATTAACGAAAAACTGTGATTACGTGATAACTCGTGGATTACGCTAATTACTCTACTGATTCTGGTTCGGGTCATCACAACCATCTATTATTTGCTGATGACAGTTTATTATTTTCAAAGGCTACTTGATTTGCAAACTGTTTTATGGTTCTTTCAGAGAATTTGATTCACCTCTATGCATTTGTGCAATTGCAGCAGAGAGAGGAATTAAGGGGTAAAAAGTGCAGAGAGGATTCAAATTGATTAATAATGGTCATGAATCAGTCTAACATGATTTGAAGTTTGGGAAAGCTAGAGCATATATAGAAAATTTATTATTCTGTGAATTGGGAGAGTTAGAGAGACATAGATCAAGGAGGAAGATGGGTTATGTTTGATAGTTTTGTGAGTTGCAGAGAGATATAGAGACGATGAAGTTGTAAAACTAGAGTGCTATATTTATATGAAGAGAGTTGTTACTAAAAAAGAAGAGCTAGAGCTAATTATACTAGATAAGCTGATCACTAACTAAGTGAGATAGAGATCAAGGAAGGAGATGGGTTATGTTTGATAGCTTTGTGAGTTACTGAGAGAAATAGAGACGATGAAGTTGTAAACTTGTAGTGCTATATTGATATAAAGAGAGTTGTTGTAGGAAAAGAAGAGCTAGAGCTAATTATACTAAATAAGCTTATCATTAACTAAGTGACACGTATATTATATCCTAACAACAACTTAACCAATTAATGATACAAGCTAAATAAGCTTACTTAACCCTATATGGTTAACAACCCCCCTCAGCTTGATGGTGGTGAAACAAGCATCAAGATGCTGCAAAGAAACAAAATGATGTAGAATCCTAAAGTAAAGAGATCATCCAATTTCTTTAGCAAAGAAAGTCGTCAATTTCTCCTTCGAAGACATAACTAGAACATATGCAAATTCATACGCAAATGCAACCTTCAATTTTCATAGCATAAACTTCAATTCATTTGTTGTGACCAAACTAGGAAATGAGATAGCACATCACCTTCTTTTAATGACCGCCAGAGAAGAAGCCACTTGTATATGACACAAGCAGCAATCAGTCTTCCCTTAAACAAACCCAAAGCTTATGATACACAATTGATTGGCAAGTCTTGTTTCTCCTGCTGCTTTCATTGAGAGATTTTTTTGATTTTTCCGCACATACTTGGACTCTTGTGCATTTGATATGGCAAGCGTCATACCAGATGTGACCTTGGACTCTTCAGTTAGAACATTCTCATTCTTTGATGTTTTCTGAATGATCACCATCTTTGGTTTTAGTGACAGAAAATTTGGAAATATGGTCAATACTTGTTGACGAAGTACTTAATTTTTTGACTTTGTGTTGGAAATGACTTTATTTTCTAACATTGTGCTAGAAAGTTTCTCCTCTAACCTTGCTGCAGATTCTTAAAGTTGATCAATTTTTCTGCCAACATCTTCAACTTGTTTAAAACATTCCATTTTTGACCAACTTGATGTCGCTTGCCATCTTCCACAAGTGT
The DNA here is from genome assembly GCA_946800695.1 of Geum urbanum. Taxonomy (NCBI): domain Eukaryota; kingdom Viridiplantae; phylum Streptophyta; class Magnoliopsida; order Rosales; family Rosaceae; genus Geum; species Geum urbanum. The sequence goes on from OX327009.1 coordinate 30,095,163, forward strand.
GCTACATGGAATTGTATTGCCATCGAGAATTGGTTTGATATCATTCATTGTAACCAAACGGGCAGCCAATACAGAAACAAAATATTCAATGTTCTTCTTCTCACATACTGACATGTCTAAACTCTTAACAAGGTTATTATGGCTTGTACGAAGAGCACAATTTTTCAGTTTCTAATCGCCTAATTTCATCATCTTTTAACTTTAACTCAAAGTGCACCTTACCCAATTCAGTGTTCGGAATCTCTATAGTCAACCTACCAGTATGGTGATGTCACTTCTAATGGATGGTGATGTCTAGAGATGGTGATGTCTACTTTGGTGTCTATGTTTGTCCAATACCAATTGGTTTACAGATTTGGAAAGGAAAAGAAGCTTCATCGAACAGAACATGCCTAGAGATAATATATTTCCTAGATGTCAGCCCAAAATAGATACATCCCTTGTAGAAACTCACAAAGCTAATGAATACACATCTAATGGTTTGAGATTGCTGATTGGGAAACATATATAATGTCAGAAGAGGATAACATGCACACCCAAAAACACGCAAAATATCCATATCTAGAATCTTACCACACAACTTCTCTAAAGGAGATTTCATATTCAACAAAGGAATATGCATCATGTTAATAAGATAGAGTGCCATGGCACAAACAAAATACAATAACGAGTCTGGAAGAGAAGCTATTTGAAGCAATAAGGCTAGTGTTTCTCTAAGATGTTGATTCTTCATCTGTGAAGTACTATTATATTCCAGAAAAGAGGAACCAGACAATTGATGAGCAATGCCCTTATCTCGTAAAAATTGCTTGGATAGATTTCTAGTATACTCCTCTTCCCCGGTGCATAAGACTTTAATAGAAGTTGAGAACTGCTTTTGAGCGAAGGCACATAGTGACTAAAAATAGGCAATGACTTTCGATTTTTTCTTCATTGGAAACATCCAACTATATTGTGTGCAATTGTCTATGAAGAGAACAAAGTACATGTAACCATCAATATCCAAGTATGGAAAGGGTCACCATATAGTTGAGTGAATCAGAGCGAAAGGAGTTGTACTCTTAGACTGCGAGGAATTGAATGGACGTTTCTGAAAATTTCCTAGCAAACATTCTTCACATTCTAAAGAAGATTCTGCTGAAAATTAGCTCAATATATCTTGCACTTACTCAACATACTATGCATTATCGCATCAGGGGGATGACCAAGGCGTTTATGCAATAAGGTTCGGTGCACACACTTCTCCAAAAGCATAGTACTCAGAAGAGGAGAAAGAGCTTAAATGGCCTGAGCAGTATTTCCTTGAGTGTTCCGAAGAATAATCTGAGCAGAGGGAATGAATGGGTTGATAGTCATGACAAAGCTATAATCTAGAGAATCTTTGAAATTAGGACAATTTGCCTAAACAAGCTGGAGATCATGTACCAAACAAACCGCCCACCAGATGATAATAAAGAACAATGGTCTCAATTTTACAATGTCAAAAAGCAACACAATTTCCCTTGAATAACCACAAGACTTCAATAATTCTAAATTTTCATGAACTATATATGTATACTAAATACCAAACATATACCAATGATGAATTATGGTTCCAGATTTGCAGAATAATGAATTTCAACGAAGCACTGCAATAATTCTCCCAAATTCTAGGGTTTCACCACAAAAAAGTTTCCCTAAAATTCATAGTAATCTTACTATATCAAAATTTTGGCAATATAAGGTTGATCATCATACAAAATCGAGGTTTCGATTTGAATCAGAACACTTGAATGGTTCTTGAACAAAATCAATTGAAAACTGAGTTGAACTGAGATATTGATCTCAGTTGAAGAGATGACTTATCTGAGCTAGAAAAGCTAGAGAGATCTTGCTGATGATGATCAAAGATGAGCAGCCCTAAAAATTTTGAGGTTGCAGAAGCTCCAGGACCGATCTAACCGAGGCTTTGATACCATGATAGCTTTGTGAATTGCAGAGAGAAATAGAGATGATTGAGTTGTAAAATTGTAGGGCTATATTGATATGAAGAGAGTTGTTACAGGAAAAGAAGAGCTAGCTAGAGCTAATTATAGTACTAGATAAGCTACTCACTAACTAAGTGACACGTATATTATATTCTATCAGCACCTTACTTAACCAACTAGTGATACAACCTAACCAAACTGACTTAACCCTATATGGTTAACAATGCTGACGAAGAACAATGGAAAAGAAGCAAACTTAACGTTGCTTGTGTATTTAATAGAGATCTGTAGAAGTGCAGAAGCGTAGCTACCTATAAATGAGTGTCAAATGACACTGCTCATCTCCAAGTTATAACATGCAATTCATTAAAAAAGTATGAATTCTCAAATAACATATGGTAATTACTAACAAAATGACACGCCTCAATTCCTGAAAACTCAAGAAATTCATTAGCATTAATCTTGATTGCCTTGATTCCGGTCATAATTGAAATAAATATCCTGAAAATTGATTTTGACTTCCTATATATGATCAAAATCAATACTTTTATTGATTAATCATTTGTCCCTTATATGGTAACGTACTATCATATCAATTTTTAAACAATAAAGTAATTAATGAGAAATTTTATATATTTAACATAAGATTAAATATTAAATTTTGATACGATTAAGTCAAATTTTTATCTGCGGATCATTTATGACATTTAAATTTTAAATAAAATGCTGAAATTAAAAGTCAAGGATAACAAGGTTATAAAATGACTAGGAGAGGATGTGGACTACATAAACACAGAATTTGGATTCAAGAAACAAACAAGAACTCAAATGGATGGCCAAATTGAAGGAGACATGCACGTGGTTGCAGAGAGGTAATGGCCGGCATACGCCCATACTTACCTACAGCAACTACAAGCTAGCCCTAGCTGCTTCTTCAGCTCCACAGTCACAGGATACACAGTCCAATCTAAAGCATACAAATTATGTTAAATAGTTTACCTTGGCTGACAACTATTATTTCTTCACAACTAATCACGCCTGAAAGATTCAAATCGAATTGAACCACGTACAGAAAGGAATCACATATAATGCCAGCGACAACTGTGGCCTGCTAATTCCTGGAGATATCAACATGACAATCATTGCAAATTTATAGCCTCATGTTCTTCTTTTAACGTATTCATGATTGGTGACAAGTGGGTACGTTTTATATCCAGTCTCAATATCTTGTTCGGTTTTAATTTTATTATCTCAGCATTTTCGAAGCTCCATCCCCATTTGTAATGGCTCTGCCCTAGCTAGCTAGCTTATTTTTAACTTGAACCATGTCGTCATATTCATTGGAGGGGGATTCCCATTCCAGGGCAACGACAAGTCGGTTCTCATGTCTTTTACTGGAAATCTTCAAGTTGGGGATTTTCCTTCCATCCTATTCAGAACAAGAAGATCAACCAAATTAAGGACACCAGCAGCTAGCCAGCAGCAGAGACGTCTTTGTTTGCGTTTGCATGCATCCCTTGTATATATATGGCTAGCTAGCTTTAACATAATTTATTACTTTTAAATATTTGATGTACTTGCAGATCCAGAAATGAGTATTGTCTCTGGCCAATCAATCTTATATATATGGACATCGATCAAACAAAGTGACTGATTAAAGGATTTATTTTTGCGGTTATATATATGTGACCATTCACTTTGACTAAACCCGTTAATCATTTTGAGAATCTTGCAACTTAATTGATGGAAGTGCTTCATTGTAAAGCTTTCCTTTGATTGCAAGGTACTCCTTCCAAGTGACTGGCCGGTAAAGGGCAGGTTGACTAGGGCTGACCAGTTTTGACTGTGGCGAGATTTCGACATTGGTCGGCGGCCCATATAGGTAAGCAACCGATAGACGTTGTTGGGTTCGGTTCACTATTGCCCGGTGAAGGACATTGCGGTACACCCCGTTGGACAATATATGAGTGAGGTCGCCAATGTTGACCACTAGAGCGCCGGGGATAGGCGGAACCGTGAGCCACCCGCCGCTCTCGCGGAGGACTTGCAAGCCACTAATATTTGTTTGGTGAATGATCGAGAGGAGGGTCGAGTCTGTATGTTCGGCTAGACCCATGGCACGATCGGGATCCGGACAAGCAGGGTAAGAATTCAGTTGTAGGGCATCGGTTGCGTCTTGAAAATCTCCTTTAGGACCTGCCCATGTTACGTCCTCTAGAGATATGCCTAATGATGCAAATATTAGCCACATCAATCTCCGTGCTAGCCTTTTCATCTCCTTCTCATATTCTTCAACTAGACCACTGGAAAAGGGAAAAATGACAAATTAACACTGGTTCGACATGGACAAATTAAGCACTGTACGTTGGACACGGACAAATTAAGCTCTGTTTGACTAATTTAAGTAGTCGCTATAATGATGGATTTTTTTACAAAATAAACAGTACTAATACGCAGATTTGATCAATCCTTTTGCCATTATCAGACAAAATCTTGTACGTGGGTCCACAGCTCACATTATACTTTTTGCTAATCAGTGCATCATGGTTATATGGCTACAGTAGTTTTACCACCCAAAACAATGAAAAATAAAAACAAGACTAAAAAACAAAAACAAATGAGCAAGCTAGCTAGATTGATAGCTGTACTTGTCAATGTGATCTTACCAGAATTTTTCGTAGTCTTGGGGCCAAAGCTGTTGGAAATGTTCAAGTGGCGAGCCAGCAATGGTGAAGCCCTCAGACCACATGAGCTTCTGGAAAAACGACGATAGACGATGGAGGCCATAGCCGGAAATGCCGTCCGGCGGTCGAGCGGCCTTGAGCTTCTGCGAAACTGGCAGAGAGAAGAGGCTTCGACAAGTCGATTCAATGTCGTGAAGAAGCTTGTGCGGGATGCCATGGTTGGTGACTTGGAACACGCCCCATGTTTTACATGCATTTCCCACGAGCGTAAGGGCATTAGGGTCATGTAGATCGATGATCGGCACGCACAGCTCTGACCCGAATGACGAGTCCAGACAAGGGTACTCGTCGAGCTGATGAGTCCATGCATACGAGTCAGGTAACTCGTGAAGTGAGTTGAAGTCTGCTGGGCAGTGCTTATGGGGATGGGAATGAAAGGCCTCGGGGACTCTTACAGGCATAGTGAATTAGAGTAGTAGTGAATGTTGTGATCGATCGATGTTGAGAAAGCTAGTATATTGGAAGAACAAGCTGGGATAGATCGAGTAGTTCTTGAGAATTTGGTTTAGCTAATAAATAGAGAAAACCTATGGGACGACAGAGAAAGATAAGGTTTGATGTCATGAAGCTAAGTGCACTATAGAGCGTGTGTATATATAGCCAGATATGGCGGACAAGATTGTGACAAGTTGCTCTAAACCCCCACCCCCCCTCCTCCACCTCAATCCAATTATCTCTAGCTTGGTTGTGAACTCTAGCTTTCTCAAACTTTTAGTGTTGATCCTCTGTTTCATGTATATATCCTTGAGATAGAGAAAGAGACAGAAGACAAGTAATTGGAGGTGTGAGAGATTTTGGATCAGTGGTTGTACAATGTCGGCTTTACTACTAATTCTAGATTAGTTACTGTATTAATCATGACAAGTAGTTTGATGCATATATTGAGTCCTGCTATAAAAATGTTAAATTATAAACATGGCCAGACCAAAAAAGATTCTGAAGTGTCTTGGCCGTCCAAAATCATCAGTTTTTCTCTCCATATATATAAATTAGCATATACGAAATAAAGATAGAATTGGTTGCATAGGGTATATCGATAAGTTTGAAAAGAACCTCCTTGTCCTCTACAATTAGTACAATCTACCTGCAATATTTTAAGTCACGAACGGAAGTTGAAGGCATCTTAACCCTCTCATACTATTTAACTTATTCATCTTCAAGGAGCATGTGCCATTGTCTGGTCTTCAAGTAGTAGAACATCTAAATTAAGGCTCTCCACTTTCACCAATCACATGATATATAATTCTGATCTTGATCAGAAAGAAGGGCGTGAAGGAAAATATACTTGATGAAGGAACGAATCCTTTCTTGATGTAGTAACACATTCTTTCTCATAATCTGGTTACTCACTTACTCGATCATCTACTGTTTTCCATCCATATAACGTAGCAAACTATAAACATGCATGCTCCCATATCATGAGCTCGAGTTAGGCATACAAAGACACGAACTTTGGCAGATATTTGAGAAGAGGTGCATCTGTCTGCCAACTCAAATGAGAGGTTGGAGTGAGTTTCATTCTATGATTTTCACCTCAATTGTTCATTAGGACATTTTCAAGCAAAGTACGTAGTAAAGTCTATTTTGGTTTTTGCGGTTAGATTTGGAGTTGTTCGTCCAATAGGACCCCAATGGGCTCCCGAAAAGCCACCTTCGATCGATCTCTCCAGACACCGCTGATAAGTGATATAACTAGCATTTTCGGGTGAGTTCCAAAACGTTTGCCCTATGGTTCTTTTCTGTTCTTCCACTTTTCCTTCATGCATGGACAAGAAGGCCATTTTACTTGCCTTTTGTTTCTTCCCTCTTTTATAGTGGTTGCCAACTTGCCATGGAAGACACCCCAATGTCCGAAACTAGGATTAGGAACTCAAAACACAATATACAGAATTATATTTATAGTATACATGCATGCTCGACAAAACCAGTTAACCACTAGATGATGATCACAAAGATGTGTACCGTTTTGATCCGTAGACCTAGCCATATCTCACTGGATGAAATCTTGAGTGTGATCTTTTCATCTCGATCTCCTGTAAGCAAGCTCTTTGATGGGTCAAATGACTTAATTTAGTAACCGTACCATGGCCATGGCATGAGTCTATAAACCAATAACTCATTTATATATTTATATGTAGGAGTATATCTAGTGCCTTACTCATCAATTAAGGTAACAATATTATTCCAATGTAATCTAGAAAGAGTCATCATATCTATCTGTCAAAATATAGATTCCCATATATGTAAATATGATATAGAAAATCCACATAGAACAAGCTTGGAATAGATAAATCTCTTAGATTCTTACTACGCACATAGCTGAATGTTCAATTTATTGCTTGTTAGATTGTTCATTTCAACAAGATTAGGTCGGGATAGACCGATTAGGACCGTAAATCACGTTAATCTTCAAATTTTAAAGCGAGATGAAATTCGACATTTAAAAATAAAATCCAAGAATGTCTGAACCCAAATAAAACTGGATCGGGATGATTTAATTTCATGATTCCCATATGTCTTTCTTTCACATAGAAATTTGATTAGTACAAGTGTATATTTGAAATCAACTAAAAGTCAAAATGGTATGAATTTATGATGAATGTGGAGAATTTATAAATATGATTATATGAGTAAGCAATGTTAATTATGTTGACAATACATGGGCTAAAACTGACGAACCTAAGAGCATCTCATAGCTTCCCCATATTTTTTCTATTATAGACATAAAAAAATACAGTTTACGATACATTTTAAAATGTTTCAACTCTAACAGATTTTTCATTTTGCAGATTTTATCATTATTCCTCATTTTCTTCCCTACAAATATAATGAATGCTGTAAATATAGGGAATGTTGTTTTCTCTCTCATCATATTCTCTAAAATAGAGAATGTGTTTAGGAAATTTGTTGGAACAAAATAACTAAAATATTCCTTAAAATGGAGAAAACTCAAATGTGGGGAACTATTTGGAGTTACGTACTCTAATAATAAAAAGAAATAAAGAGCAGAACAATATATTAAAGATTGGTCAACTAAATGAGAATTATAGAATTATCTAATCCGAGCACAATTGAAGAGCAAAGAACATCCTCGATCGATGTCGTCAAGCGAGAGAGTGCAACGCGACGAAACAATAAGTGTCAATCTACGATTAATTAATGGATAATTAAATTTTAAGATTTATATTCACCCGAAACAGGATATACTTCTTATTTTTAAAACATATTATCTTTAACCTTCCATTTACGTACAGGTCAGACCGAAAATTTTGGGACTATGTGCCCAAGCCCTACCTGAAACCCTTGTAATATTGCATGCTCCATATATGAACCTTCAACCTTGTACTCCCGGCTATATACCGTCCACAGCCATATCTTTAATATGAAACATGACCATCAATGCATTAATGCATATATGGGACGTATGCATGTGCTCGTAAAGAGTACCCACATCACATGCATATAGGCGTGACATATCTTGTATATGTACATGTAATTACTAAAAAAACATACTTAGGTGACGAAATTTTTTCGTTGTTTAAATGGTGATTTTCGTCGCCTAAGTATCTGAAAGATGACAGTTTTATCGTCTAAGATTTGTAGCGTAACAATCATAGCCCAAGTACTTAGGGGACGAAATTTTTTTTGTTTCGTCACCTACGTACGTAGCTTCTTAGGCGATGACAAATGGTTCGTCATCTAAAATCTTAGACGTCAAAACAATCTTCCTCTAAACGATGACAGTGGTCGTCGTCTAAGAATAATCTTAGGCGACGAACAGCTAGAGTCGACGTCTAAGTATTGCCACTTAGACGACAACTAGGTTTCGTCTTCTAAGTGCTCTCACTTAAACGACAGTATTTGGTCGTCATCTAAGTGATGCACCTAAATGATGATCTGTTTGTCTTCGTGTAGGTGTCACCACTTAGGCAATGAAATCTTTCGTCTAAGTATACACTTATGCGACGAACAGTTCGCCGTCTTAGGTGTTCACTTGGACGACGAAACGAAGAGTGTTTGTCGCCCAAGTTGATTTTTTTTTATTTTTTATTTTTTATCTGAATTTTAAAAATATAAAAATCTATTAATAAAATATTTATTAAATATAAAAAGTGTACGTATATCAATAAAAAAATAATAAAATAACAGAAAAAACTACGAAACTAAACCGGAGGTAGACATGTTGCCAATTCCCCCGCCGTAGCTCAGATCGTCGTCACTGGGGCCGGGGGAAGGGATCACACTCGTCATCAAAATCAGGAATAGGCAACCCCATTTGCTTGCATGCGTCGTAGAAGGTGGCTATCTTACAGTTGTGAGCGATAAACCGCGCCTCCACCGACCTTGAATACTCCCAGGCACGATCGGCCGACTCTTGTGCCAATTAAAGGTTGGCTCAGAGTGACTCGGTATCCTCTGTAACGCGTCGAGTTGATTAAGCGCATGAAGCGTACATATCTCTCTTTACCGTGCGTCCAAGCTCACGAACCTCCTTACCAGGTTGGCGGCCGTAAACAACATCGGCAATAGCGATCTGACACTGTATCAGCAGGGGAGGCACCTGTTTAGTTGTCATCTCCGGGTTGGCCAGCCAGGTCGCGACCAATTCCTCCCCGGCCATTTGTATCAACCTCTCTTGAAATCAAGTGAAGAATACATTAATATAATATTAATTTCTAACAAAAATTTGGCATAATTTCTCCTAAAATTTGTCGAAAACCAAAAAATATGCAGGCAAGATTACACTTCAAATAACAAATTACAACAATACAATTACACCATGGGCACAGATTCCCATCCGAATTTCTTAAGTTGAAAATCATAATTTAACCAACGTACTAAACTAAGCATAACCAAATTTAAGTTCAAAATAATATTGCAATAGTACAACCTAACTAAATCATGCACTAATCATAATTCAATTTCTTAAAAATGCAGTTAGCGTTATACTAAATCTCGATATGCTTTGAAAGAAAGTTCGAGTAAATTCAATTGATTTTAGAAATGTGAGTTACTTACTCCTTGTTAACTCGCTTCATTGACGACCCCAGGCTTCACATAAGTTTGGACGCTGACATCTAAAAAGCAATGCTTCGAACCCTCATTTTTGTACTCCTTCGCGATATAAATGAACTTTCTCGAGCCCGATCCATGGTGTTTGTCCTTCTTTCCTGATTTACCTTGTTCGTGGAGGACCTTGTCTATTACACAACAAAGATAATTAAATAATTAAATAATAGTTAAAAATAATAAATTATACAATTTTCATTACATTAAAGAAAATAAAGACGAACCTTATACTTTTCGGTCTGAAAGTGTTCGACCAACCATTGTCACTCCTCTTCTTTGTCATTCTGGAGCTCCACAAGCAGAGGCGAGGCACCGTATCGCTGGTAGTACTTGTAGAGGTCGTATTTTCAGTCCTTGTAAATGCGGTCAGTCGTTTCCTCTATATCATCCATCATCTCCGTTGAGCCGGAGATTTCAAAATGATTTTAGAAATATAAATAACAAATTAAAATTAATTGGAGAAATAATGCATTTATGTTTTGTAATTATTTAAGAAAATAAATAATAATAAATAGTATTACTAATAGTTCGCAGTATACCCTCAACTTTTCAGATTGGGGCAACTCGTTTCACGAAGGGGGAACCATACGAAATATTTTTCGTATGATTGAGTCCATAGAGTGCAAGGTCAGACTCCTGAGCTGCGCGGTCGGAGAGCCTCGGGTAAAATCATCGTACGAGAGGTCGATCTTCTTCCCCGTCGACTTCACTATGCGCTCGCCTTTAGCGCCCTTTCCCAGTCCCCGATTCCTTTTCGCAGGCTTGTTTGATGGCTGCTTCCTCACCTTGCACCGAGCGATGTAGACAATGGAGTTGTCAACCGACGAAATTGGACCTTCTGACTCCGAAGTCCCTCGGCCCCCATCCGGCTCGTCTATAAAGGCTGAGGCCTCCTTATATGGAGCACAAGGGATTTGGCCCGTCGCTATAGCCAAATTTTGTTGCGGCGGATTCGAAATGGTTTCCTCCGAATCCTGCCTCCAACCCATTGCTCGCGCAATGGCTTTGTGTTCGGCCTCCTTCTCGGCAGCCGTGCGCCTCTTCCATGGTGCCATAATTCAAATAAAAAATGAAATACTAACAATATAATATTCATTAGATATTCATTGAATATTAACAAAATTAATCAAATTAACATTAATATACCCAAATTAGTCCATATATCAAATAATCCATTTTTTCATACTTATATATTATCAAATATTATACAGTTACGTCCTTATGTTATCCAAATTATTTATATATTCATAAATATAAATATATATATATATTACCAAATATAATACCAAATATATATAACATAGATATAATACCAAATATTTCCAAATAGTCATAAATATCCAAATTATTTATATATTCATAATTCATAAATATAAATCCATATATTATCCTAATTATCCATAAATATATATAAATAAATACCTAATAGAAAAAATTAAAAATATATATATATATGGATCAGATCGGAGAGAGAGAGAGAGAGGAGAGAGAGTTATACCATGGAGGGGGGGATTCCGGCGAGGAGAGAGAATTTGGGAGAGGGGCAGGAGAGATGGCGGCAACCTAAGGCGACGGGGGTGAAGCGGGCCGAGCGGGAGGGAATCCGGGGAGGAGATGGCAACGACAGCCCGAGGCGACAAGGGGAAGGCGGCGACGACGTGGTGATCCAGGAGAGAGAGAGATCAAGGGAGGGGACTGGAGAGAGAGAGAAATTGAGGGAGGGGACCGGCGAGAGAGAGAGGATTTTTGGGGAAAGAGATCGAAATACGAGCGAAGTCGATCCGGTCTGGGATATAATGATCGACTTAGGCGACGAAATCAATGGTTTCGTCGCCTAAGTCGATCATTAAGGCCACTTAGGCGACGAAACGAAGAACTTTCGTCGCCTAAGTTGTATTTAAATTGCCCCAAAAAAATTGGCACAAAATTATTGAACTTCCAAAATATTTGGCCTTAGGCGACGAAACTACATGATTTTGTCGCCTAAGTTATCACTTAGACGATGAAGACATGTTTAGCGTCATCTAAGTACATTTTTTTTAAGATGAAAATTAATGTTGGGTAGTTGCTTAAAAATTAGAAAAAAATAAACCGTCAGATATAATCATTACATTTATACAATATTGTAAAAAAAAAAATTCAACTTACTTCGGATAAGTTTAGGATTTGATCAAATCAATTTAGTGATTATTGAAAAATAGTTAAAAGACAAAAATTATTGTAAAAAATATTTCATAAACCCTTTTTTTAAGTTACGGGTATTTGTCCTGTTGTAAAAACTTAATTTATCAATTAAGTATAAATTAATTGAAATATGACAAAAAATATTTATTTATGACTAAAAACTTATTGTATATCTACTAATATTGTCTAACTTAAGTGTTCGTATGTCTATATTCACTTCACATCAACATTAACGAAATTGAATTTGGACAAAACAACCGTTGGATATATTCATCATAATATAATATGTAAGTGGATAAATTTTCATTCAAAACGAAGTAAGTTAAGGGTTTGATCGACATAATCTGACATAAAATCGAAATTTCAACAAAACGGAATATCTTCCTAGCTCTGATTTTTGAACTGTCGACACTCATAGTCCAAGAATTATTGATTCTATGCTCTCGATGAAAAAAATATGAATTTTAAGATAGAATACATGGTCGTACGTACTCTTAGATGTCAGTTTTTGAATCTCTACTTAGACGACGAAATTGGATGTTTCGTTGTCCAAGTAGCACTTAGACGACGAAACTTAGGATTTTTGTCGTCTAACACTTTCAGGGTTCAAGAAAAAGGGTTTAGGGCTTTGAATTTAGGTTTAGGGTAAGCTCTTAGACGACGAAATAAAAGTGTTCGACGTTTAAGTTCACTTTAAACGACGAAATTATCCATTTTCGACTGCCAAGTGTAATTTTTATTTGATTTTCATTATTTTTTTTAAATTTCTAGCATAATTTAAATTCAAGCATAATTAACCATCTAGTGCAGCCTTAATAATTCATGTTAGTCGAGTCTTTCCGATAATTCGATCATAATCAATTAATTAATCATATCGATCTTAACTAATTAATTAATTATTTAATTAATTATATATATAGAGAATTAATTCGAAATCTAATTAAATTTCCGATTTTGATTTCTAGGTCCTATATATGATCTCGGCCTTTCTATAGATGTTTTGGGGTTCTGGGATAGGAGAAAACCGCAGCGACGTTTTTGGGTTTTGGGACGATCGAGAGAGATCAAGAGAGAAATTAGAGAAAAATGGCTTAAAAATGTATATGAACCTCTTTACATATATATAATACAGTATGTGCGTGACTTCAATTAATTAATTTATACTATAAATATATAGTCATTTGGCCTCATATCAATCCTCATACTCATAATCATTATCATCTGAATCATCCTCCTCACTATCATCTGATTGCTCCTTATCATCATACTCTACATTGTGTGAATTGTATCCAACATCGTCGTCATCCTCAGGCTCCTCGACTTTTGGGGCATTCTGCACTAACTCTCTAATCTCCTCTGGAGTAAGATCTGTGGTGCCATCAATCGGGAGTAAGTGTTCATTATGCCGAACCAGTTCCGATCCATTACATTGGGGATGACTGAAGTATTAGGTTCTTGATAGGCATTGTCTCTATGAGATTTAATATCATTCGCCGACGTCTTATCAAGTGTCGTTGCACTCCATATTCCTCGGTGTGACATATAATTTGCTATTTTTCAGCCTTCACCAGCTTTCGGATTATCCAGATAGAATACCTGCCAAACTAAGATGGCAAGAGCGAATGGTTCATCCTCATACCAGCTTGAGTTTCTATCGACTGATATTAGCCCCATATCTTCCTTGGTACACTTGAACAGAAAAATGTTGATATCATTCCCATATAGTAGCTCAAGGACATGTTCAAGAACTTCGTAATAGACAACATCACTTTCCCCAACTGCGATCCCACTATTTTGTGTGCTTTTTCTTTCATCTCAAATCAATGAATGAAACTTTATACCGTTCACAAAACAGCTGGAGTAAATATAGTGTTTAACCAGCTTAGGGGCCAACAGATGCTTTTCGCACGACCACCACCCTTCGTGGTTATCGAATTTTTGTAGATCATCCATCTCCAAAAGTTTGAAGAATATATAAGAATGTGTAATTTAATTTCTACCAAAAATTTGACATAGTTTCTCCTAAAAATAAAGGAAACCAAAAATCTACGTCCACAAACTAAAGCAAAATACTTTGCATAAACAAACACCAAATTCCATACGTACTATATATGAGAAAATAGTTCTAAAATAATTAAAAATACGTACCCGTAGTCGAAAATAATTGGGGAACTTCTTCTTAAGCATCTTTTCAACCCAAGCTGGAGTCTTGTCCTATTTAATCGTCTGAATGTACTCCCTGTAGTACTTCATGTAATGGTCGACTTCATCACAGTCTCGTAATACTACCTAATGCGCTTCTTCAAGTTCTTCTTTAGTTGATCTTTCCTTTAATACTCTTTTAAACGATCATACAACATTTGTGTCGACTGAAAGAATGTGGCGACATTTGGATTGGCCTGGACTGGATTCTTGAGGTACTTATTGTAGTAGGTAACACACATGCATTAGGTATGTATCTGCTGTGGAGCCATTTTGGGCAGATTTATTTTTCACAAATTATTTATACTTTCCGAGTTGTTTGCAAAATCATACAATTAATAATTTGAATAATAGTAGAAACACAATATATATATATATGATGAACAACCGTTATAAATAATTATACATACCTTTCTTGGGGATATATCCAAGTGTAGTGGATCAGACCAGAAAGGAGCACCTGTTGGGTAAGGTGGATCATTAGGTGAATCATGATGTCAAAGAAAGCAGGGGGAATTTTTTTCTCTAATTTGCAAAGGATGTGCACTATGATGTCCTTGTATTGGATCATGAGGACATCTGACTTCTGTAACTCTCTGGCGTATAACCTCTACCATCATCTACACAATGTTACTATTGGTTTGACGACGTAACGAGGCAAATTTGGTCGAATTACCACTGGGATCAGACGTTGCAGCATAACGTGATAGTCATGAGTCTTTAGACCAATGAACTTGTGTTGTACCTCATCAACTGCTCCTATAATATTTGCTGCATAAGTAGACGGATAATGAACAGTCTTGAACCAGTTGAATACAGAACCCCTCTGTGTCGGCTTCACTGTGTAAGATGCATCTGGTATCTTGTTGTACACTCCTCTTTTATCCCTCTTCAACCACAAGTGACGGCACAAATTCATAGATTCCAAATATTTGAGGGCTTTGGGAGTATCTTTGGTCTGCAACTTAATACCTAAAATTGTTTCCACCACGCTGTCACACACATTCTTTTCTATGTGCATGACATCAAGGTTGTTCCAGAGTTTCAACTTAGACCAGTATGACAGTTCAAAGAAAATACTCTTGTGATGCCAATAGCTGAGATGGTGTGGTATGTGTGGATTGAGTCTCTTTATATCTTTGTCGCTGGTCAACACATTGAAATAGAAGTTGTTCAACCTCTCTAAAATCTCTTCGCCAGACTACTGTCGGGGTTTAAGCTCATTCTCTACCGTCCTGTCGAAATGAGCTTCATCTTGTCACCACGGGTGATCTTGAGGAAGCCATCTACGGTGATCCAGGTAACACACATTTTTCGCGAGCCAACTAGAGTTGAAGTCGTCCAAACAGACAGAACAACCATTGTATCCTTTGGTCTTGAAAGATGACAACATCCCATATGCAGGAATGATTGTCCATGTTACGGCTACTCTCATCATGAACATCGTGTTAGTGAACTTGTCATAAGTTGACACTCTATGTTCCACAACTGTTTTAGCTCGTCGATCAATGGTTTGAGGTAGACATCTAAACACTTTCTGGGAGATTTAGGACTTGAAATTAGCAGAGTAAGGAAATTAAATTCCTTGTTCATGCATATCCACAGGGGCAGGTTGTATGACATCAGAATAACTGGCCAAGTGTTGATGGCAGCGCTGTTACTACCCAAAGGATTGAATCCATATGTAGATAGGTCGAGTCTAACATTTCAAACCTCTGTCGCAAAGTCTTCAAATTCCTTGTCGAAATGTTTAAAAGCCTCCCCAACTGCTGTGTGTCGGAGCACATCGTCATCTACTCGCTGTTTTGCATATCATCTCATCGCCTCTGCTGTGTATAGAGACTTGTACAGACGCTGCAATCTGGGAATCAAAGGAAAATAGTGAAGTACCTTCACAGGTTTTTTCTTCTTCGAACTACTCATATTCCAGTTTTTATATCTGCACTAGTTACATACAGGATAGTAGTCTAAATATTAAAACTCTTTGTAAAACAACACACATTCATTTACGCATGCATTAATTTTCATGTACTTCAGGCTGAGCCTGCTAAAGATCTTTCTAACCCTATAATGACTTTCGGGAAGTTTGTGATGATCAGGTAGTACATATATGGTTTTGTATTTTGTCAAAATTACTGTCTGACATTTTATTCTTTATTTTTATCTGAGCTTCATCCATTATATATTGCAACACATTCTCTATACATCCAGGATACACCGAGGTCTGGGTTTCAAGTAGCATCATGTTGTACCTCTCCATCTCTGTAGTGTCATTGGCCAATATCGTAGCGGGGAATGTTTCATCACGAGTGGTATAATAACCTCCCTCTTAGTGTTGGTGTCCATCATGACTAAATTCTGAAAAAGCATCATGAACCAAATCCACCATTGGGTTCCAAGCAGGGACGCCGCTACCGCTGGATGAGGCACCAGGGTAACTGTACTCTGAGCTAAAGTCTGATCCTGAGATGAAGTCTACTACTTCACCGTGTTCGCTCCACGTAGTCTAACTCCACATCATACCGTGCTCAAAGAGGTGTTACGCCATAGCGTTAGACGGAACAAACTAATAGTTGAGACATTTTTTGCACGGACACCTAAAACGCTTCTTTTCCTGAGCATGTTGCAGCGCAAAAGCCACAAACTCGCTCACAAACTCGCTAATGCCATCCATATACCGCACATCACTTCTATTTGCCAACTATATCCAACTTTTATCCATATTTTTGCGTAAGGATAATAAATCGATCTATTAATTCTATAATTTTTCAACCAATAACTCATTAATCTAATATACTTTATATATATATATATTATCAAATGCATCGCATGCACATAAGATGCACGTACTTGTAATAAATTAATTAATCTAGCTAATATATATATTAATTATATATATTATATTACTAACTTTATATATAAAAATACATGCATTAATTATATATGTATATTTCAACTAATTATTCTAACATATATATATATTACCTAGCACATATGCATCTTTTAATTAACTAATTAATCAAATTAAAACATATATACCACTTAATTAATTAACCAATTAGGATATAGCTTACAATTAGCTTAACAATGAAATATGTACAACAATGGAAGTAATGCTATATAAAGTCGCCAGAAAGTACTATATATTCATCGAAAAAATCAATCACCGTACGTAATTACATACGTACGATATTAAATTAAAAACATCTTAATCGAGAGAAGAAACGAGTTAATACCTTCATCGATAGAGAGATAATATAAGTGGGTAAAACTAGAACTCCGGGAGTTGATAAATTGAGTTTTGATGAATTTTTGCCGGATTATTCGGAGTTGCCGGCGGTGGGTTTTTCGAAGTGAGGAGAGAGAGCTGAGAGGGAGAGAGAGAGATAGAGAAGTGATGAGGAGATAAGGAAATCTGATCGAGAGATCTAATAATTGATTTTTCTTAGGCGACAAAGTTGTTTCGTCGCCTAGGTGTTAACTTAAGCGACAAAAACATCTTCGTCACCTAGGTGTTCACTTAGGCGACGAAAGACTCAAGTCGTTGTCTAAAAGTTCACGCAAGTGACGACAACCAATGGTCGTCGCCTAAATGTACACTTAGGCGACGACTTGTGTGAACCGTCGTCTAAGAAAATACTTAGGCGACAAAGACATTTTTTGTCGCCTAAGTGTTACTTAGACGACGAAAAATATTTTTTGGACGACGAAATATTTTTTGTCGCCTAAGTGTAAAATTTTGGTAGTGTGTGTTGTTTACATGCCACAAACATGGCAAGATCAAGGCAAGTTGATCGAGTTGGGTCGGGGATTTGGGTTTGTATAAGGTCACAATCGCATTATTAATCAGAATGGCAATGACATGAATGAGAATTGAAAGTTTCATAATTCTAAAAGAGTAATACTGTTATGGGACCTTAAGGAAGACCTAAAATTTGAGGCCTTAAATCTGATGTGGCACTATATCAGCAAATTAAACTAATCTTCATTAATTTTTCTGAATCCGATGTTACCATTTTCTATTTTTTTTAATTTTTTTTTTTTACATTCTTTTCAATGTCTCAATAGCCCAAATGTAGAAATTGCTCATCCCCAAATTGGTGAACCCTAATTAAGAAATCCCAGACATATACATAAGAGATCAATCACAGCAGCAACTTACTGGCTTTTCTAATTATAATTCTTCGCTTATAATAATTTGCTCTATTTTGATTTCAGAGATGTATGTATCGATTATATATATATATATATATATATGAATATAATCGGTTCATCCCTCTCTGCCATTATAATCCTTCGGTACATTTATTCTGCTTATAATCATAATATATGGGTTTATTCCTTTCTGCCATCAATTACACGTATTGAAATGGTTTCTTCCCTTTAATTTCTGCCATTGTAATTGAATATCAATGGAGATAAAGATGTTGGAGATTATATAAACTAGTTAGCCGATCTCTACGGAATAAATACATTTTAGAAATTTATCTGAAATCTGTATGAGAGACAAAATTTAGATTTGAATGCGTAAGATCATAAACTATCAAAATGACATGGTAAGAAATTGTTGACGTAGAACGCCACATCAGATTAAGGCCGCAAAATTAAACTTTCCGTAAGGCTCAAAATGATTTTCCATTCTAAAATTAAAATTCAAACATTACAGACATAGACATATATGTACATGTCAAAGTACATTGATCGTCGAATTAAAAAAACAATGAAAATGATTTTGCTCGAAGTTCGCATGATACATGCCTAACCATTGTAGAGTTTGTCCTTTCTTTCAATTTCCTTTTCAGAACAGTTATTGGAGTTTTAGTGTAAATCGTTAACTTATATTATGAACTGTAATGCCATCATGTATCGATCTTTCTACTAATATGCGATGTTTCCTTTAATGTGCATATCATTAACATCACACGGAACAACATACTATTTTGTTCTCATGCTTATTTTAATTATCAAATCAGAACACTCAAAAAACTACGTGTAGTCCCGCGCACCGTCTAACATTCTATTTGAGGTATACAATGATTTTTCATTTTTGAACTTTAGTTCTATAATGATCAAGTAGTGCATAAGAAACATCTCTGTTTGGAGTGTACGTATATGCCATCTGTGTATCAACAGAAAAAATTCAATTTCATTAAATTATTGTTCATATTGTTTATTTCTAATTTTTAGTGAATGATTGGATGCATACGCTGCATAAGGAGTGCCCCGTACAGCTCCCATTTACAAAGCTTTTGTTTTAGGGGGTTTCAGCTCTTGTTAATTATTCTAATTTGTATCTACCAGCAAACGTACAGTGATACACTTTTCATGTTTTTGTATCCGAGCTAAATTTAGAGAGAAAAAAGATCACGATTGTTTTCACCCTATGTAGAGAGAGAGAGAGGCCAGTCTCAAATAAAACACATGCCGTCTTGGCTTTTCAAATTTCTTTTAATGAGCCAATTAAAGATTATCATCCTTCTGGTGATTTGTCTCTTCGTAAGGTGAAAACGTCCTCGAAGCTAGGGTTTCCAATGAAGACCGACAATAAGATGTGATTGACACAAATAAATCAGGGTTTCGGTGAAGTGGCTAGCTAGATTGATCAATTTGATTAATTATTGAGTATTTGAATATTATATATTAAGAAAAATTTAGTATGCATTAATTTACTCATGACGACATACATCAACGTTTTGCATGTAACTTAAGCGTTTAAATAAACAAAGAGGACGTTGTTAATCAAAGGTTTGTCAAAAACCTTGACACTCCACCGTCTTCGCTCGAGAGCTTGGGGTTATCTATCGGTCGGTGTTGTAGGTAGTGTTCGTGTGACGTTTTTTACCTGTTACTCTTATGTTTCGGGTATCTACGCTGGTTGGAAAGGTTTGGAGTGGAGTTTCGAGTACGGTGTTGTCGATGGAGGAAGTTGTTGGCTCTTTTGCAAGAGGGTTGTCTTTGGCTGATGAGATGGCGGTTGAAGTTGTGTTACCACATGAGGTGGTGGTGTAGAAGCAGGAAAAGTTCTTTTTAGTTGGGGAACTGCTTTCACGGAGGTCAGTTCGGCAAGATGTCCTATTCACTACGTTGCAAACTCTTTGGTTACCAAAGGCGGAGCCTCCAGATCAATCCAGACTGTTCATAATTCCACTTCAGGGAGGTAAACGCTTCCTTTGTTCTTTCAAGTTCAAGTCCGATCTCAAATGGGTTGTGGGTGGTGCGCGGTGGACTTTTAAGAGGTCCTTGGTGGGCTATTGCTATGACGGATGGCATGGTGGATCCGATGACAGTGTCGCTCCAGTACTAGATTTTTTGGATTTCTATTAGAGGACTACCACCGCGATTCATGGATGAAGATATTGAGGAATGTATTGGTAGTGTGATTGGTCAGTATATGAAGACTTGGAAGCGAAAGGGTGGACAAAGCTTGGGAAAGTATCTCCATATCAGGGTTAGCATCAATGTGAAGGTACCAATTCTTTCGAAGGTTTCTTTCTGCCCAGCGTGTTCAAAGGAAGCAGTTCTTTATGATTTAGAGTATGAGCACTTGCCATTTTTCTGCTTCCATTGTGGTCTGTTAGATCACACTAGAAAGACTTGCCCAGAGAAGCAGTCAGGACGTTTTCCTAAGCCTCGACTTTCTGTGTTGCTTAACACCGAAAAGAAGGAGGAATGGATCCGTCAGCAGAGCGTGAAGAGCTAGAGAAGAGGAGGTTGGCTGAGGAACGACGGTCTGGGCTCGAACCTGAGAAAACAAGTGAGTGGATTATGACGGTGCCAGAATTGCCAATGTCCAGTTTTGTGCTCACTCACTACCAGAAGAATCACTATACCTGACGATTTGGTATCGTCGGTCTGTCAAATTTTGTCGTCGGGTATACCCTATAACCAACGACTCATCGTCGGTTATAGTCTCGTCGGTAATGCACCGTCGGTGATACTATAACCGACGATGAATTAGGTTTTTCGTTGGAAAAAAAAGAGACTAAAGGCAACGATACATTATCGTCGGGCATAGTTTCAAACTTTAAACGACGACGTCATCGTCGGTTATAGTTTTCTCCATGGTCAAAATGGTTGACCGTGTAGAAAACTATAGCCGACGATATTGACACATATCGTCGGTTATAGTTAATAATAATTAAATTTTTTTTGCAGGTTCTGGGTTTTATCCCAAAACCTGCATTCCCAAAAAATCACCAATATTGTTCAAATTGAAAATCAATAACCATTGAAACTATAGTAGTAAATAAATAAAATAAAAAACCGAAATCGTTCAAATCTGTATACATATGCGTACGTAGTAAATAATTAAAATAAAAAACCAAAATTGTTCAAATCTACGGGGGTCCTAAGTCTATGTGGTCAAACGGATCGTCATAAGTTGGTTGGTCCTGGTCTGGCTGAGGCTGCGGCTGAGGCTGAGGCTAAGGCTGAGGCTGTGGCTGTGGCGCACCGAAAATGGGCGGGGGAGCTATCTGGATTCCAGATGCCTGCAACTGTGCATAACAGTGCTGCATCCATGTCCCCATCTGCTGCTGCTGTTCGGCCAACCGATTCTGCTCTGCGGCTCGCGGCTGCTCCATCTCCTCCATCCGACGGCGTTGAGCTTCCATCTCAATCGCTTGCCTATGAAGCTGCTCCTGTAGCTCATTAGCCTTCGAAGATGATGATTATCTTGATCCGCGAGAGAATTCAGGTGTCTTCTTCAGCAACCCTTGACCCCACTTTCCGGAACCCCTGCAGTAGAAAGTGTTCTTCCCTGGAGGGATCGCACTTGACATAATCCTGGCCCTGACGATCGGATCAGATCGATCAATCTGATCAATCGAGAGTTCCGCATCGGGGGTGTTGGGATAGAGCTCTCTCGCCACTTGAGTCAACACCTCCGGAATCGCCTCCTGAACTCTCGCCTAATTGACAAAGAAAAATAAAATATTAATTAATGTAAACAATCTAAAAACATAAGAAATATGTTTATTTTGTTATAAGGACACTTATAACATATTCGGGGGACTGCGGATACGCGTGCTGCTTCGTATAGACAAGGGGATCCTCTTCTGGGTGGTTGGCCGCCTCCTCGATCCAACCCGAGTATGATCTGGAACCGGCATGATGATTTTTGGTGTTTTTTGCCCGGTTCCTTGTGTTGACTTCAGAAATAGCCTGCTCGATTAATCCAACATAAAAAAATATTAGCCAAATAATTTGAGGGAAGTACGATAAAAAAAAAATTTAATTGATCTTCGAGTTGCGTACCTTCAATTTCGGGTTGTTGAACAGAACCACAAGCCATCGCCACTCGTACTCCCTATAACGAAACTCGCTAGGGGTACCCGAACGATCGTCGCCGTACTTTTTCCAATGCTTCTTCAGCTCGCCCTTCCACTCCTTATACCTATATTAATAAAATCAATCGTTAGTAACTTATAACATTGTATGAACATAATCAAAAGAAACAAAAAAATTGAAACAAATGAATCTAGTAACCTGCTCCCATACACTTCATCCGCCCACGTGGGTCTAATGTCATTGTCCACGCGGAAGCACCTCTGCAATGCATATATATATATCAATAATATTAAAAATTTATTTAGAAAATATACATAATGAATATACAATTCAACTCACCGACAACGCATTATGCATATTTGACGGATTGCGGCACTGAATTCCAATCTGGCCACAACATTGGGACTCTATCCCGTATGAGGCTGCCCGCCATCCCTGCGTACCTTCGAGTGACCTTTCCCTCGATCACCTGCCCTCTATCCCCGGTCGGAATCATAACTTGGCCACCACCGCTAGCCTGAATGGCGTCGTCTAGTAACTTGCCGACGACGGGGCCTCTGGTTCTCTTTTGTTTGTCACCGGGCACGATCTCGCCTATCATATATATATGTAGACGATTTTTTAAATCATCAACACCTAATTGAATTTAAATATTACTAAGTAAAAAGATATCACTAATTAATATTTACCTGATTCGTCGGTGCGTTGTCCCGGAATCCTCACACTCCAGAGAGCTTCCGGGAAGGGTACATACGCGTATGCCTGGTCCGGGGTAATGAACCCTAACTGTCCTGGAACAGGCATCCCCGTGGAATCGACGAGAGGTATCGTCGGGATTTCCAACGGTAAGAATAAGGTAGACGGCAGGCATAGTCGCATCCTGGCCGAGGACTGAGTCGATCCACCAGCCTCCTCGGAAGAATGAGGACACTACAACATTCTTACCCATTGCCGGCGATTTAAAATCGCCGGCAATGTTTTTTAACATTACCGGCGATTTTTGCCGGAAAAATTGCCGGCAATGTAATTTTTTTTTTTTTAACATTACCGGCGACTTACATTTAAGTCGCCGGTAATGTCTCGATGGTAATGACATTACCGGCGACTTAAATGTAAGTCGCCGGTAGTGTTAAAAAAAAAATTACATTGCCGGCAATTTTTCCGGCAAAAATCGCCGGTAATGTTAAAAAACATTGCCGGCGATTTAAAAATCGCCGGCAATGGGTAAGAATGTTGTAGTGGGAGTCTGGTGGGTGAATGGGGAAGGGTCCTCGCAATGAATCTCCTGCAATCGGACCGAGGATTGAGTCGCACTATCCGTTTCCGGCGTGCGACTGACCTCATAAGGTCTCCTCGCGCCTGAGGATCGAGTAGGCTCGACCTGCTGCTGCTGAGGTTGTCCCTCACCCATAAGTGTACGGTGCCGAGAGGTCTGCGGAAGACTATAAGTGTTGCCGACGTTGGTGGATCCTGATGCGGACCGACTTCCGGTGCCCTCATCCCCACGTCCTGATCTCCCTCTCCCCCTCGACCTCCCCCTCGAGCTCGACCCCCCTCGGGAAACACCGCAATTTAACCAATTCATCGTTGCTAAAATTAAAATTAAAATTAAAATTAAAATCCTTCCACTCACATAAAATTTCCATTATATCACCTAATTTCATTATATATTAATTCCTTCATATATAATTCCACTAAATTACAAAAATTCAAAATAATTCCAATTAATCCAAAAATTCCACGCCCAAAAATGAGCACACAAAAATTCAATAATATATATCCAATAATATCCAATAATTAATTAAGCTCATCTATATATATAATCCAATAATTCTAATTAAAAATCCAAAAAATCAACAATAATTCCCAATATAATCCAATAATTCCAACAATCCAAAAAATCAACACAAAAAATTATATTCAATAATATCCAATATAATTAAATAAGCTCCTCTATATATATATGTATATAAACCAATAATTCTAATCCAACAATCCAAAAAATCAACAATAATTCCCAATATAATCCAATAATTCCACCAATCCAAAAAATCAACACAAAAATTCCAATAATTCCATCAATCCAATATATAATCCAATAATTCCACCAACCTCCTATCTATATATATATAATCCAATAAATCCCAAAAATTAACAATAATTCCCACAATCAACAAAATTGAAGAAAAATCCAATATATATTCACACAATTCATCCAAACATCCACATTATCGATAAACAAACTAAACAAATTAAAATCTAACCTAAAAAAATTGAAATTGGGGATTTAGGGATTTAGGGATTTAGAACCTGTTTTTGGTTTTAGAATCTGAAAATGTTGATGATGGACGACGGCTTGATCGAGATTGACGTCCTTCCTCTTGCTTGACGGACCGCGGTGACAGAAATGGGATCGGAGGTTGAGGTTTTGTGTTTGCAGAAATGAAACTGCCCAGAACGGCTGCAGTTCTGCAATATATCGCGAAACTATAGCCGACGATATAAGTATTATCGTCGGCCATAGTATACCCGAAACTATAACCGACGATATTTGATATGAATATCGTCGGTTATAGTTTTTTTATTTTTTTTTCATTTGCCGGTTATATATATATAGTGTACTTAATATTTATTAATATTTAATAATACAAAATTATTAGAAAAAAAAACAGAAATTATTTGAAAGCCTAATTAATTAAATTAAAATGGCATTTAATTTTTTTGGGCTATATTTATTAATATTTAATAATACGATATTAATTCGAATATCGTCGGTTGTAGTTTTTTTTCGATCTCTCGATCTCTCTCTCTCATGATCGCTATTTAGCAATTTAATTGACACAATTTAAAGTCGATCATCTGAATATAATTCATTTTACATTGCATGTTCAAACTAAAAATAACATACATACATTAAGGTGCATAATCAGAATCATCGCTTGAGTCTGACTCTGTTTCTGAGTTAATTTCAGGTAAGATGTGTATGCCCTCATCACTTGAGTCTTCATTATCTTCATTTTGATTAACATCAATAAGATTCGGTTGAGGAATTCATACCACACTGCCCTGTCTCACATTATTAAGGCGAATTGTTGAGGTTTCAGGAATACCAGTTGCGTTCGGCTCTTGGTATGCACTAACTTCTTCATTATCCGAGGTCACACCAAGGGTTGAGGCACTGTATATGTTTCGTGGAAGAACATGGTTAACCACTTTCCACGCGCCTTTATGCACAAGATCATCAAGATAGAACAATTGTTTCACCGCCGTGGCCAAAACAAACAGATCATCTTCATACCAGCTTGTAGCAGTATTCACCAAAAAAATGCCGTATTGATCGGTCCTTGTGTTCTGAGGGTTGGTATCAAACCATCTACACTTAAACAAGTGCACGGTCATGCCTTCCCCATATATTAATTCGACAACTGAATGGAGAACACCGTAATAGTCAACTCCATTCTGCCCAGCATGCACCATTACCCCAGAATTCTGTGTTTTTCGTCTGACATCTCTATGTTCACAAATAAATAGCACGCAATTTACCTTACACATAGGATAAACTCTGGAAGTTATCGGTTTCTTCACCAAGAGCCTCAATTCGTGTGACCACTGAGGTATACCATCATCTTGTACATGGTTCATCTGAAAATAATCATTTATTAACTTAACTATAAATAGGATACGAGACATGCACTTAAATTCATATACCAGTCAATATATCTATATACGTACCCATTTGCCAAAATAGTTTGCGAACGTCTTGTTGTGGTACTCAACATCACCGGAAATAGCAGGGCAGTAAAGGTGCAAATTTTTCCAATATTGAACTTTTGGACAGTTAATCAATACCGACCAATGGGCAATGACTAGCTTATAAGGTTCCAAATTGTACGAGTTGGGCAACTTTCCAGAAACTTCAACATCATCGGAGATGATCGAAAGGTTGAACTGCCCTCCATCTACTGGCATATGTTGTGGAGGGATCTCCAACGCTCTCAAATACAACTTGGTGTACGTTACGCACTTATGCGCAATATATGCTTCAGCGATACACCCTTCGGGTGCAGATTTGTTCATCACATAGTCTTTGTAGTCCCCTAATTGTCTGTAAAGTGGTAATTAAATAAGCATGTTATGCTTATTGCAAAATAAGTGAATAAATAATATTAAAGATCGACATATATAGCCAGATTCAGAGATGCATTACGTACCTTTCTATAGGATACATCCATGTGTAGTGTACTGGACTAGTAAGCAACAATTGTTCCGGAAGATGGAGCATCAGGTGAGGCATGACATCGAAAAAGTTTAGAGGAAATATCCTTTCAAATTTGCACATGATAAAAATGATGTCCTGTTGCATTTCCAACAAGTCCGATTTCTTCACTTCTCTCGTGCATAACTTCTGTAAGAATCTTGACAAAGCCACTAACGGCTCCACCACCTCTTTAGGCAGGTACCCCCGAATGAAAACAGGGAAGAGGCGTTGAAGCAGTATATGACAGTCATGACTCTTTAGTCCGTACATCTTATTGTCTTTGAAGTTAACACATCGACTTATATTTCCAGCATAGCCTGAAGGATACCTGACATTACCCATCCAGCCCAAAATTTCATTCTTCTGGGCAGGCTTGACGATATAAGGAGCTTGTGGCATTTTTTTCTTCCCATCTTTCAACCACAAATGTTTTCGCAGTCCCATCCTTTTAAGATCAATGCGTGCCTTCGGCCCGTCTTTAGTTTTTCCCTCCTAATTCAACACTGTGCCGACCACACTCTCGTACACATTTTTCTCTATCTGCATGACATCTAAGTAGTGTCTGATTAGCAACTTGGACCAATACGGAAGTTCCCAAAAAATACTTTTGTGTGTCCAGAATTTATACATGCCGGGTTTGTCAGGTATTTACGCCATTATCTCAGGATGATTGCTTAGCTGCCTAAAATCGTATTCATTTAGCACTTCCAATATTTCATCCCCCGTCCATCTCCTCGGCTGCTCACCTGTTTCCACAGTTCCATCAAATGCCTCCATATCCACCCGAAATGGGTGATCATGTGGAAGCCAACAACGATGACGCATCTGTACAATCTTCCTGCAATGAGGTCTGCAACACTCAACCGTCATGCACTCTGGACAAGCCCGGTATCCCCTGGTAACGTTGCCCGACAACATCTCGCGTGCAGGAAAATCACTAATGGTGCCAACAAGCATGGCATGCATCTGGAACATCTCATTTTTGAACTTGTCATAAGTGGGATGACCATGCTCACTTAAGTACTTAAGCTCCTCAATCAAGGGTCTCAAATACACATCGAGACACTTTCCTGGATAACCCGGCCCTGGAATTATCATAGTGAGCATATTGTATTCTTTCTTCATGCACATCCATGGAGGAAGGTTGTACGGTACCAAAATAACTGGCCATATACTGTATTGAAGACTCATGTTGCCAAAAGGGTTGAATCCGTCAGATGAAAGCCCCAGCCAAACATTTCGAACCTCTGATGCAAAATAAGAAAACTGAAAGGACCCAACCCCGATTTAGCTCCCTAAACCGGAATCGAACCCCTTCAAAAACACGAACCAACAAAAACCGTAGAAATTTTGGCAGAGTTTCGTTACTAACGTAGAATTACCATTACCTGCACGCGGAAAATACACTTCATCCTATGCCACAAAAATCAAACCGTGGGCACCAATCCCATCCGGATTTCTCAATATATCAACAGTAAAGTAAGACAATAAATATAATAGTACTTTACTGAAATCCGGAGTAAAATCGTATAGCATAAACAACAGATTCTCAGAGCGACCTCTAATGTATAAACATATCAGTATACCACAGTAGGTAGAACAATAACCTACTGGAAGAAACAAGGTTGCTCGAGCACTATGCCTCCGACCACGACGTGCGACACCAGAGCCTGAACTACAAACTGGGCACGAAAACCGAAAAGCCCAGGGGAAAGACATGAAACACGTTAGAGTGAGTGGACGAAAATAAATGTCTTTCACCAGGTAATATATGTTTAAAATAACATATGCGAGTCCAGGTAAATAAAATAACAAAGTACACGAGGTAAAACCATAATCCACCAGCGTACTGAGCATGCAAGTAAAAATACCACGGGGTCACTCATGGACACGTCCGTGCTAGTACAATCCGAATCACGGGATCCCAGACCCACACGTGATTCTAAGCCAGAAATGGCCTCGATTCCGGGGAAACGCCCCTCACCGGTCTGGTTGGGGAAACGCCCCTCCAGGCGGCCTACCATCGGGGATCAACCGAGAGGCAAAGTGTATCGATACAACAACGTAACTGAGACTGTACTCTGTGTAAACCAAATCATAAACATTTCGATGCAAATGCATGAAACAACATATAAGTGTATATATATTCGTATACGTATATCCGTATAAGTATAATCGTATAATCGTAAAACACATGCTCATGTAATCCGTAATCTCAATACGCATGCTCAAGTTCGTAAATCATATAAAAGACTCGCAAGAATTCCATGAAAAGAAATTGTCCACTCACAGACTAGCGTAACGCGATATGCGTTAACCCGTGATCCGGCGGAAAGTCCATCGCCAAACAAACGATCACGAACACCTGAATAATCACAAACTCCATTTCTCAAAATCATAATTCGACAATTCAAATCAAATCACGAGAAACCACCGTTCTCAGAAACACATGATCCGAATACGACGAATCGTCGAAAATCCGATATGTACACCACAATACCTCGCTATACTTTCGGACGCTCAACTCGAAAAACGAACCTCCCCACTATGATTGGGGCGCGATTTCGAGTCAAATGACATGCAACTTGTCGAAAATCCCAAAAAGTCAAAGTCGACCGCCGCCCACGGCGGCGCCGCCACCTGACCGGAAAATTTCACGGCGGAGCAACCCTAATTCCACTCAAAATCATCCACTGAGCAACTTTGTCAACTGCATCGAAGGCCAATTCTCACTCTAACCTGTCCAATTTCACGAAAAACCGAAAGTCTACACAATTTTCAAATCAAGAATTCTCCATACACAAATCGAATTGAAACTCAAAACCTACATGGTTAGATTCGTGGAGGGGAGAGCTTCAAAGCCCAATCCATTTTATAGCTCAATTCAACCGAAATTAATGAACCCGAATAACTTCAATTTCCTCCAATTTCATGCCGAAAAAATCCCTCTCCACAGCCACCCTCGTCGTGAGGGGTGGCCGGAAACACGCTCGGGACACCGAGACGAGTCGGTTGGGTCCGGTCTCGGCCTCGGAGGTGGCCGGAAACCCCTCGCCGCCATGGAAGCCGTGAGCCACCGTCGAACACCTTCATCTCCACCGTGTTGACCAGTCAACACAGTCAACACATTAATGCCTCTTTTGACTTTCCACAAATGGCAACTTACTATTTATAGACTTACCAAATAAGGAAACTTTCTCAATTAATTTGCGACAACTTCGAATACCCATAACTTCCTCGTCGTAATTCCGATTCCGATAATTCTCGCGGCAACAAACTCATCTCGACATATTCTTCAATAATCACCCGAAGTCAAACACATTGGCCAATTGGATAAAAAGTCAACCATTCAACCCAAACACATAAATAATCCGACTAAACAATCAACAATTGGAAATAATCATAACTTAATCTCCGTAACTCGAAATAATGCTCTGGAAGTTCCCACGAGCTTGAAATTAAATTCTGAACAACTTCTGTGAAGAAGCCAAAACCAAAATCTCAACCGGTAATTTAGTCGTTAAGAAGGTCGCCATTATAAACTCGATTATATAAAAACTTCAAATATTCATAATTAATTCCTCGGTCGTCCAAATAACGATCCGGAACCGCCCACGAACTCGAAATCACACGGAGAACGACTCTCGAGAAGAGACCCAGCTCCAATTCTGGCCAATAATTAAGTCGTTATCAAACCTGGCGAGTAAATCCCTTAACGGAAATCTGCCATTACTCGATACTCTCGTAGATTAAGCTGATTATACTTCTGATTCTGGTCCGGGTCGTCACAAAAACTCCTTCACCATGTGCTTCCAAGCCTCTCCGTCAGCAGGGTGTATAAGCGTATCACCGTCAGGCAAATTCCTCTCGGCCTACTATCTCATAGCTTCAGCCGTGTGTGCAGACATGAACAACCGTTCTAGCCTATCTATCAGCGGAAAATACCGAAGTATCTTCACAGCTTTCTTGTTTCCGGCAGGAGTCAACTTATACCTATCTGTACCACATACCGGGCATTCATCAAGGGATTCAAGATCATTCCCATAAGCATCTTCACCTCAGAAGAGAACACAATCATATCTACAAACATGGATTTTGATGTAGGAAAGGCCAAGATGTTTCAGGATCTGTCGCACCTTACGATGAGTGGTAGGAAGACGATGACCGGGGGGCAACAACGAACCAGACCACTTTAGCCAATCATCAACAGCCTTCACACTCATTTTGTTCTCCACTTTGAGCTTCATTACTCCCATAACACTTTCAAGAACAGTCTTATTACACCAGTTGTACAACGGGGTCTGTTGGAAGACAATGAGGTTGTTGTACTTGTCCATACCAACAGTGTTGACAACTATAGGTAATTGCTAGACTGGCTTAATATGAGGGAAATCTCCAACGGCGGGAGGGATATCCGGTGCTTGAGCAAATATACCGCTCTCATGAGGAAACATATCGTTGATCAACCTTGTTGTTGGATCATTGGATGTACTGCCACTCTCAAAAAATTGTCCGTGATCATGTTGACCAACTGATGAGCTCTCACCGTGATAAATCCAGCATGTGTACTTATCCCAAAACCCGTTTTTCTTCAAGTGCTCCAATACTTTATCGATTTGAAAACGATATCGCTCGCTGTGACACTGACATTTCATACACGGACAATAATGAATTGTCATCCCTCCACAATTAACCTTCACATATTCCACAAAACTTCTAATTCCACGGTGATATCTTACATCCCATCTTGGAAGACACATCAAACTCTTGTCCATCCTGAAAATTATAACTGCATGTATATATATATACCCATGCCATGATCTTATTAATTAAAATTTCATAGCTAGATATATATATATCGATCTATATATATATATCGATATTCAAACTATAAATTACACGTACGTACCCCCTAACTATATATATATATATAATCGAGATCACATAAATCTAAATATATATATATATATAACCACACTATATATAATTAATCACAATTAACCGATCGAAACATCACAATAATCGCGTACAATATATATTATACCCATAATAAATAATCACAATTAATACTATAATAATCACAATATATAATGCAATTAAAATTTTAAATTAATTAATCACCCTAGCTAGCAAGCTATATATATATATAATCTAATAATCAACACAACAAATACGTACTACCGTACTCCAACTTAACTATCAATCACGTACTCAAAATCAACCATCAATTACTTAAATTCAACAATCAATTAACTCGATCGATCAATATATATATATATATATATTCAAAATCAACAATCGATCAACACACACATGCATATATATAATATATATTAAGTACGTACCTATATATAATGAATCATCACGAACTCATTCTCGACAGTTTTCCACAACACCCAAAGATTTCAGAGCATTTTCAGTTTTCACAGGAGATTTTTTTTTGAATGACAGATCGAACTGCTGCCCAGAATGGATCTGAAATAAGAAACTATAGCCGACGATACCAATAAATCGTCGGTTATAGTCTGAAAAAATCGTCGGTATTTGTTGAAAACTATACCCAACGATTTTCCGGCGACTATATCCGACGACAATATTATCTAGTCAATAAAAAAACTATAACCGACGAGGTAATCCTGTCGTCGGTTATAGTTTACTATAACCGACGAGAACCCCTGTCGTCGGTCGTTTTTTGGGAATCTCGTCGGGTATAGGCATTCTTCTGGTAGTGACTAGAGCTAAGTTTGAGGATGATGAGGGGATGGACGAGGAAAGGGATGTTAGTTTTGCAGAGAGAGTGGTGGATACGGTGGTGAAAAGGCGCAGAGTGGCTGAGACAGAGGGCGGTGATGTTTATCGTACGTTACAGAATATGGGTAGCATGCATACATTAACTGCAGACCAGAAGTTACAGAGAGGGAATTTGGATGATTGCGGGAGTGATGGGGATATGATTTATTTTTTTTAAATGAGGACTTGAACAGGACAAACCCAAATTTAAACAGGCCACAATTTCTGGGTTCCAGTAAGGGTGGTATTAATGTGAGAACTGATTTACAGGAGCAGTTTGGAAACCGTGTAAATGTGGAGGAGAAAATTAGGGTGACATTCTCTGAGATGGAAGATTCTAATATTAATGTGGTTAATCATGAGCCCGAGAATGTGGAGGATGGTGCCAGTCTTCAAGTTGTCATCTACGAAGGGAAGACAATTGAGGCAGGGAACAGGCTCACGAGTCAAATGGGCTCAAAGTCTAACCTTGTAGGTGGTGGTGTTATTATTGATGAGAGAAATGGGTTGGGCATGCATGAATTTTTGAACTTGCATTTGGGTACGTCTAGGCCCATGCATGGTGGTCCTTTAAGTACGTCGGGGTTGTTTGACCTGAACTATATGCCAGATGATGATGAATGTTTATGTGACGACCCGAACCTAAATCTGTTGTGTATTCGGCATGATTCTCGAGATTTGGTCTTAGTCGCAGTTTTACGATATTGTGTGGTTTGCCGATTCGATTCGCGACTATATTTTCGGTCGAGAATTTGAGTTGAGTGTCTTCACGGAAATTGTAGAGTACGTGATTTCGAGCTCGTGGGCGGTTCCGAAAGATTTTTCCGATAACCGAGGAATATTTTATGATTATTCGAAGTTTCGGTTTCCGACGAGTTTATCCGTTTGTTTCGAGTTTATCCGAATTGTGATGGTTATCCATTTCGAATCGTCGATCGACCCGAGGCACGAGTATAAATAGCGGAATAGTCAAGAATTAGTCATAAAACACTGTTGGACCGTTGACCAAACTTTGACTTTCCAAAAATAGCAAGTTGACCTGTTTGACCGAAGAGGAAGTTTCCCGTTTGGGAGTTGACGTCCGACGACCCATTTTCCGGCCACCTCCAACTTCGGCGAGGGTATGGTTCGATTCCTTGCATGATTTTGAGTTGAGTGATGTTTGGTTTGATGAGAATTGGTTTGATTTTGGGTGAACCCGATTCGGGTTTGGTTGCCGGAATTCGTCCTAAACGGGGGGAGGTTTTCCAGTGACCGTTGGTGGCGGAGGGGTGAGGGCTTCGACTCGCCTTACCCCAAGGATGCTCCCCATGTGTTTTATTGCGAGATTGGTTGTGGTTTGGCTCAAACCCGATTAGGTTTTTCGGTGGGTTTTTCCGTTTGGTTTTTGCCGGAATTGGAGGAGTTGTGGTTCGAATCGGCTTGAGAGGTAGAAGAGGAAGTGATTCGCCTTGATGAGACCTTGGAATCTGGAGAATCTCATCGTGGGATTTCACCGTTGACGGCGCGCCGCTGCCGGCGACGGCGGTCAACGGTGGTCAACTGCGGCGCTCTGGCGAGGAAAAGTCAACTTTTCAGATTTCGACGTAATTATTGTCATTTTTCTCGTAATCGCGCCTTGATTATCGTCCAAAGGTTTTCGGGTTGATTTGGTTAGCCGATTTTCAGT
The DNA here is from genome assembly GCA_946800695.1 of Geum urbanum. Classification (NCBI taxonomy): domain Eukaryota; kingdom Viridiplantae; phylum Streptophyta; class Magnoliopsida; order Rosales; family Rosaceae; genus Geum; species Geum urbanum. The sequence goes on from OX327009.1 coordinate 30,129,336, forward strand.
CGAGGTTTCGAGTGGGGATTTCGGGATTTCCGTAATTCATTTTGTACTGCATTTTGTATTCCCGGGAACGGTTGGTTTCCGTGCATCAGTATAGTGTTGTGGATTACGATATTGATCAGTTATGTTTTATGAATATTCAAGAGATCGAGATCGAGATCGTGACCGTGCTTCTGGCGAGGGATCTTCCGCCGGTCCTCGAGATTAGCGCGAGTGCGCGTTTTGCTCACCAGTGAGTGGACAATTTATTTTCACGGAAATCTTGCGAGTCTTTTATATGATTTATGAACTTGAGCATGCGTATGAGGTTTCGAATTACATGAACATATATTTTACGATTATACGATTATACTTATACGGATATACGTATACGAATATGCATACACTTATATATTGTTTCATGCATTTGCATCGAAGTGTTTGAGATTTGGTTTTCACAGAGTACAGTCTTGGTTACGTTGTTGAATCGATACACTTTGCCTCTCGGTTGATCCCCGATGGTAGGTCATCCAGGAGGGGCGTCGTCATCCCTACCTGACCGGTGAGGGGCGTTTCCCCGGAACCGAGGCCATTTCTGGCTTAGAATCACGGGGACCAAGGACCTCGTGATTCGGACTGTACTAGCACGGTGTGTGTCCATGAGTGACCCCGTGGGATTTATACTTGCATGCTCAGTACGCTGGAGGATTATGGTTTTACCTCGTGTACTTTATTATTTCTATTTACCTGGACTCGCATATGTTATTTTAAACATATATATCAACTGGTGAAAGACATTTATTTTCGTCCACTCACTCTAACGTGTTTCATGTCTTTCCCCTGGGCTTTTCGGTTTCCGTGCCCAGTTGCAGTTCAGGTTTTGATGTTTTCACGTCGCGGTTTGGAGGCTAGCGATCAGAGTTACCTGTGCTTTCCAGTAGGTTCTTGTTTCGCCTACTGATGTGTATATTGTATATGCTTTACTTTAGAGGTCGCTCTGATACATTCTTATACTTGTTTATACGAATTTTCTCGGATATACATATATACATAGTACAGTTTATTTACTGTTATTGATTATATTGATGTTGAGAAATCCGGATGGGATTGGTGCCCACGGTTTGGCTTTTGTGACATAGGATGAAGTGTTATTTTCAGGGTGTAGGTTTATGCAATTCCACGTTAGTAACGAAACTCTGCCGAAATTTTGAAAATTTTTTGTTGGTTCGTATTTTCAGAAGGGGTTCGATTCCGGTTTAGGTAACTGGATCTGGATTAGGTCTTTTCAGTTTGGTATCAGAGCATTAGGTTGTCAGATTCTGTAGACTCTTGTAGTTGTGACGCTTAGGGTATTTGAGTTGATACAGCATGACTGGAGTGATGACCCGACTGGCCAGCGGTACTCATCAATACTTCGGGTGTTGTGTGTCCTCAAATATCTGCGGTTTCATGATTACGTTCTTTTTGCTTGTACCTAATGCTTGTCTTGTATCAGTAGGATGCCTCCTCGACGTGGTCCCCGTGTTGATCGGGATGATGATCCTGATGAGGATCGCCGAACGCGCGACTTGCTGATGCGAGTGCTGCGTTTGGAAGAGTGTTTTGACCCTGTGGTCAAGGCTCGCACAGCTGGTGCTACTGTGTTTTCGGGTTCAGTTGATCCAGAGATATGCGAGGCATGGTTGGTTCAGATTGAACGTGTTTGTGAGCGTCTGTAGTTTACTCCTGAGTAGATGACAGTAGCCGCAGTTGGTTTACTTGAGGGTGATGCATACTTTTGGTGGGTTAGCACCGACAGAGTTCCGGCTGATACTCCGTGGACATTGTTTCGTGATCTGTTTATGCGGAGGTATTTTAATCAGGCTACCCAGCAATGCAAGTACGAGGAGTTCACAAACTTGAGGCAGGGCAGTTTGTCTGTACTTGAGTATCGGGATCGGTTTACCCGTTTGTCTCGTTTTGCGCGGGATATGGTGGCTACAGATGAAGCCAAGTGCCGTAGGTTTGAGCTAGGATTGAATCTGAACATCAAGGCGACCTTGACTACAATGCCGCGGAACAACTTTGATGAGTTTGTTAGTGCTGCACTCCGAGGCGAGGACATTGAGCAGGAGAGACAGCAGAGGTACCACCCGAGACGATTTGAGGAGGGTGGACCGAGTCAGGGGCCTTCGAAGAGGTTGAGTTCTGATACTTCCGGTTCAGCTTTATCCTCAGGTGGTGGATCATATCGACCACCAGCTGGTGTACCTAGACGGAGATCGTTATGGAGGAGAGATCGACCGCAGCGACCACAGGCTAGTGGGAGTTCCAGCGGTTCTAGTTATCCCCGGCGTACCGATGGTACATTTCCTGTTCCGAGAGATCATCCGTTGTGTAGCTTCTGCAACAAGTATCACTCTGGTGTATGTCAGCGGAGTACAATTATTTGTTATAGCTGTGGCCAGGTGGGTCACTCTTCGAGAGAGTGTCCTCAGTCATATGGTGCTGGTGGACAGGCGGCCCAGAGTTCCGGAGCTGAGCGAGGTGCTACTACGGGAGCTCGACCAGCACAGTTTGCAGGTCAGAGCAGACAGCAGGGACAGCCTCAGCGAGGACGACCAACCGGACAGGCGAGGGTTCATGTTATGACTCTACGTGAGGGCAGAGCATCACCGGAGGTCGTCATCGGTACGTTATATGTTTTTGGTATTCCAGTAGTTGCATTGTTAGATCCAGGCGCCACACATTCATTCATATCATTTAGACTGTCATCATTGGCTACGGTACCTGCATCTCCACTTCCAGGGTTGTGGAGAGTGTTGTATCCGTCAGGTGAGGTTGTGAGCATCGGTTGGGTTTATCGAGATTGTGAGGTGTTTATTGATGGCCATGGTTTAGCCGCAGATCTGTTACTGCTTGATATCGTGGATTTTGATTTGATATTGGGTATGGACTTTTTGGAGTCGCACTGGGCTATGTTTGATTGCCACAGGAAGGAGGTCGCGTTTCGACGACCAGGGTTACCTGAGATACTATTCCGTGGCGAGAAGAACACTTCACTACCGTGTTTGATTTCCGCGATGAGGGCTGATCGGTTGATGAAGAAGGGTTGTGTTGCTTACCTTGCCCATGTTGTGGACACTACAGCTACAGTGCTGGATCTTGGTAGTATTGAGGTTGTGTCGGACTATCCGGATGTGTTTCCAGCGGAGTTACCTGGTATACCCCCTGTACGGGAGATTGACTTTACTATTGAGTTATTGAAAGGACCCAACCCCGATTTAGCTCCCTAAATCGGAATCAAACCCCTTCGAAAACACGAACCAACAAAAACTTTTCAAAATTTGGGCAGAGTTTCGTTACTAACGTGGAATTACCTTAACCTGCACGCGGAAAATACACTTCATCCTATGCCACAAAAAGCAAACCGTGGGCACCAATCCCATCCGGATTTCTCAATATCTCAACAGTAAAGTAAAGTAGTAAATATATATGTACTTTACTGAAATCCAGTGTAAAATCGTATAACGTATTCAAAAAGAAGCTCAGAGCAACTTCTAATACATAATCATATACGTATACCACAGTAGGTAGAACAATAAACCTACTGGATGAAACAAAGTAGCTCGAGCACTATGCCTCCGACCACGACGTGCGACACCAGAGCCTGAACTGCAAACTGGGCACGGAAACCGAAAAGCCCAGGTGAAAGACAATAAACACGTTAGAGTGAGTGGACGAAAATAAATGTCTTTCACCAAATAAAATATACATATAAAATCATATGCGAGTCAAATACATGAAAATTAAATAGTACGTGAGGAGACATCAGCTACCACTCACGTACAGAGCATGCAACGTAAATGTATCGCGGAATCTCTCATGGACTACCACGCGATAGCACAGTCTGAACCACGGGATCCCAGACCCACACGTGATTCCTAGCCAGAAAGGCCTCGGGTCAGGATATCTGTCCCCCCCGGAGCATACTCGGGGATCAGCCGAGAAGCCAGTGCGTATCGATACCACAACATATACTGAGACTGTACTCTGTGTAAACCAAATCATAAATCTTTTCTATGCACATGCTTAAAACATAATATGTACGTATATGTATATATTCGTATACGTATATTCGTATAAACATAATCATAAAACACATGCTCGTAAAATCATAATCAATCTGCATGCTCAAGTTCGTAAATCATTTATAAAAGACTCGCAATCGATCCGTGAAAATAAAGTGTCCACTCACAGACTGGCGTAACGCGTATCGCGTTAACCCGTGATCCGGCGGAAAGTCCCTCGCCAAACGAACGATCACGAAACCCCTGAATATTCACAAAGTTCATTATTCAAAGTCATAATCCGACATTACAAATCAAACCACGAGAAACCACCGTTCTCGGAAACAGATAATTCAATGTCGACGAATCGTCGAAAATCCGTATATACCACTTCAATACCTCGCTTTACGTTCGGACGCTCAACTCGAAAAACGAACCTCCCCACTGCGATCGGAGCGCGATTTCGAGTCAAATGACATGCGACTTGTCGAAAGTCAAAAAGTCAACCCGTTGACCGTTGACTGCCGTTGACCGCCGCCCACGGCGGCGCCGCCACTGACCGGAAGATTTCTCGGCGGAGCAACCCCTATTCCATGCAAAACCACCCACTGAGCAACTTTGTCAACTGCACCGAAGTCCAATTCTCACTCTAACATGGTCAATTTCATGAAAAACCGAATGAACACACAAATTTCAATCCCAAAATTCTCCATGTACAAGATGAATTGGAACTCCAAACTTACATGATAGCTTGCTAGTGATGAGAACTTCAAAGCCCACTCCAAAATTCAGCTCGAATCGGCTCAAAACATCAAACCCGAAATCACTTAAAATCCCTTAACTTTGGCCGGAAAAATCATCTACTTCCGGCGAGCCTCGCCGTGTGGGGTGACTAGGAACAGACTCGGGAGGCCGAGGCGCACCCTATGGGACAAGTCCCGAGCCAAGAGGTGGCCGGAAACGATCACCACCGTGGAACCACCGTGAGTCCCGTCGGCCTCCACCTCTCACCCACCGAGTTGACTCGGTCAACTCGGTCAACACCCAAAATGGTAAGCTTTGACTTGCCCAGTATGGAAATTTCTATTTATAGCCTTTCCCAAAAAGGAAACTTCATGTTTATCCAATTCGACGAACTTAAAACGCGCGTAACTTTCTCATCGTAATTCCGATTCCGATAATTCTCGCGGCCACAAATTCGTCTCGACATACTCTTCACTAACCGCCCAAAGTCAACCCTTCGAACCAACACACATTAAATCGACTAATCAATCAACAAACGTCAAAATTCGCAACTAATTCCTCGTAACTCCAAATCATGCTCCAGAAGTTCCCACAAACTCGAAATTAAATTCTGAACAACTTCCGTGAAGAAGCCGAAACCAAATTCTCGTCCGGTAATTTAGTCGTTAAGTAGCCCACCATTTAAATCTGAACTTCAAATATTCATAACTAATTCCTCGGTCGTCCAAATTACGATCCGGAACCGCCCACGAACTCGAAATCACACGTACAACGACTCTCGAGAAGAGACCCAGCTCCAATTCTCGGCCAATAATTAAGTCGTTAATAAACTCGGCGATTCCAATAACCGTCGGACAACTGCGACTTCACACAAACTCATCAATCAAGCTGATCATACTGCTGATTCTGGTCCGGGTCGTCACAAATCCACCCCCCTTAGAAAAATTTCGACCTCGAAATTTCCAAGTCTGCCAACTCAAAGGTAGGAGCACTGCCTCTGTATACAGCTCAACTGCCCAGTGGCTACATCAACTGAATAACTCTAGCAACTGACTCCACAATAGGAGATAGCTCTGTGCTGAAATCTCTGTACCCACAAATCACAAATCTGAACTGGCTCCACACAAGCGCCAAGTGTTCCTACATAAGGAACAAACAGGGTACACAACACATAGCAAACCTGAAACATAGTTCTGCCACGCGGAACACAACACACAAAGCCAACACTATAGGCGATGCCGAACCATACGGCATAACACAAACTCGCCTATGGCCACATATGGATCAAAACATCAAGGCAAATCATAACACGACCTGCTCATACCAACGAAACTCAAGCATCGAACTCAAACAATTATCGACCCATTTCCGCTAATCTGACAGTCTGTGGTAACACACTCCACAAAATCAAAATCAAACATCAACTCAAACTCAATCAAATCAAACTCGCTCCAACACTACGGAGCACAACGTCGTCCACAAACGACATCAAGCAACGCCGATATCACAGTGGTCAACAAACTGGTACTGCAAGCAATCTCGAACAGCTAAAACTGCTGGTCCCGAATCCTTCGGAACTACAATACCGGGGTCCACAACATGCCCTCCAAGGTCTAAATAGTCCTCGAAGATCGCTCACCAATCTGAGATAAGAACTGGTACTAACTCGTAATCTGGTCCCCAATGTTCGCTGCAAAGCTTACCAACACACAGTTATAGCCGATTGTCTCGATCAGCGAACTGAGACACAAGTACATCACGAAATGGACAATCTCCACCAAACTCAGCTATGCCAGCCTGCCACTAAAATCATCTCTGAATGCACAAGGAAATGTACTAAATTCATCAAATGGTCCACAATGGTCAAACCACTGGCATCACAAACCAAAGTGCATACAAGCATACACAAACACAGCAGTAATCGCCACATTTAACCGGAAATCTTCAATGGCTGACACTCCTCGGCAAGTCTCTGCCTCGTAGCCATCATCAGTCGACAAAAGTGGCAAATGTACACACAAACCGCTGCATTCTACTTCATGCTACATCACGAGTAATAAACTCGGAAAATCTGGTACATCTCCACATCAACAGTGCATAACGCACGCAAAACCACGAGCCTCAATATCATCATACTCCAACTCAGCTCTCGTAGCCCATAACTCGGCTAACTCGGAAACTCGAGCCACACATACACATATGCAATATTGAAACTCCTGACTCTCAACTGAATGCATCAGCATCAACATCATCCCAAACAGATGGTCAAAGTACAGTCTCTAGCCTTTTTCGAGCAACTCAAAGGTGCAGCCATAGTCGTCAGTCGACTCCATCCATCGACACTGCCTCAAGCTCAAATCTGGCCGAAAATGCAAGTGGATGACACTCAATGATCAGTGCACATCATACACTGCTCTGCACGCCTTAGCAGTAATATCTCCAACTCTCTGGTGCTAACACAAGGACAACTACACCCAAATCATACACCAGATACGTAGCTATACAAAGTTTCCCCTGCCTGGAATCATGAGCCACCGCTCTGCTACACAGCATCAATACACAACCAAATCCAAATCTCGATGCATCGCCATATTCCACGAACTCGTCGTAATCGTCAGGTAAGGTCAAAACCGAAACAACGGTCAATCATCCTGCAGGAGGAAGTAACTCTCCTCGCGTGCATCGAACCACATGAACTTGACGCCTTCATCGTCAATCCGGAAAGTAGAGTAGCAATCCGGGAAAATCCTGCACAAAGCCGTCGGTAAAAGCTTGCCAAACCCAAGAGACCCCTGATCTCTGGTACAATAGTAGGGCAACTCCAAATCCACACGGCTTCGAACCGGTCAGGATCCATGCCGACTCCTTCGGCTAGCATCACACAGCCCAACATCTTCACGCTAATCGGCCAAAACTCACACTGGCTGAATCTCGCAAACAGCTGATCATGTCGCGAAATCCGCAACACCGCTTGCAACTATTTCAGGTACTGGTCCTCACTCCTTGAGTACATCAGGATGTCACCAACGAACATAACCGCAACTCGTCCAGAAATCGTCTGAACACCTGGTCCACCAAGTCCACACGATTTACGGGGCATTGGTCAACCCAACAACGTGACCAAGAACTCATGATATCCGCACCGAGATCCGAAAGCCAACAAAGCCACATCTGACTCATCGATCCATAACTGATGGTATTCGGATCCGAAATCAATCCTCAACAAGACTGAAGCTCTCGCAAGCTGATCCACCAATAGTCAATCCGAAGCGGAGGATACTCACACTCCTCTGAAGCGAATCAGGTTTCGGTATTCAATGCACCACCTCGTCGAACCATCCATCACCCGTACACACAAATGCAAGAGCACACAAGTAAATATGCGGGTCGTTTGAAATCTCCTGAAACCTCATCCAGCAACTCCTGGAGTCGAACCAATAGCTCCATCAGCTCCGCTGGCTCCGAAAGACAAAATGCCGGTAAAATAAGTTCAGCGCCCGGTACAAGCTCAAAGGTGTAGTCGGTCTCCCGAACTGGAGGAACACCTAGTAACTCCTCCGGAACACACCTGGAAACTCGGGAACCACCACAATGTCATCAATATCGGGCACAGCAACCGTAGTATCCCCAGCATGAGCTACACAATCCGTCTCCATCATCTGCTCGACCATCACCGCGAAACAGCGTCTCAGGAAAATCTGGTCATCGAACATAACCTCCTCCTCGAGGCACTCAAACATCGCCAAATGCGTCGTCAGTAAGTCCATGCTCACAAGCACTCCAAAACCACAATGTTTAACTATAACAGATCCGCGGCTAAGCCATATCCTTCAACAAGGATTTCGCAACCTCCGGATGGATGCAACACTCTCCAAGACCTCAGAAGTGGAGATGCAGGTACAATCGCCATGGACATCAAATAACAGTAACCTCGGAGAAAAGTCTGTCCTCAAAAAGGTCATAGCACGAACTTCAACATGCCCAACTAGTCGCCCACATCATATGCGACTTGCTAAATAACTCGTCAAAAGGTATATTGATCAGACCTCAGAAACAACATGAGGATCTCCTCGTAAACTCTGAGCTACCAGACCGCTACAATAGCTAGCTGAAGGCGCTCCCTCATAACATGACCCTCCTGGCCACCACAATAGTAACTGAGAGTGCTTACGAACACAAGTCACTGCGACACCTGCTGCGTGACAGGATCATCAACGATCACACAACTCATGCCATAGGAGCAAATCCGCTACTCTGCGATCTCCGTCATCGTCAAATGGATCAGCAGAGGATCCCCAACATAATCGAAAAGGCCACAGCCTGATGAAGTCACTGATCCCGAAGTGTCGGAACTCAACCTTATCAAAATCTCACTGCTGAATCCACTTTCCTCAAACTATCACATCGAAAACCGCATACAACTTTCCTTGTCAATAGCCTCGCTACTGAGTGCAGCACACTAAGCTCCTCACGGCAATCTCGAGGCACAACAATCAGACTCTCTCTAATGCTCAGGTTCAAACTCATCTCGAACCTCGTGCCCTGCTTCCTCTGAAGCCACATAACTCGTATAAACAGGTATAAACATATGAACAATGCATCTCTGCCTCAGATGGATAAACACTCCACATTCGAATGCTGGGTAGCCTGATAAAACCATTACCGTATACAACACCCTGAATGTAGGCCATGGAGTCGCAACCGGAACTCACACATTATCAGCCCACCAAACACAATGATCAGAATCAGGCAAACATCACTGCCAAAATTCTCAACTCTAAGGCAACATATAGACGCCCATATACACATCCCCAGGCAAACCGTGCCACACATATCTCTGGACTCTGAATACTAATCCGAATCCACTGTTCTCTGGCAATTCACGCGTCGATTGATCCACAACAAGATCCCCAACCGAAACGACACGGAAAGCACGTCAGGAGGCATCCTAATGAATACAATACCGTTCACAACAAGTGGAACGTAATCATGGAACTTCAAATATTTGAAAGCATACAACACCCGGAATTTGATGATTATCCGCCGGCCGGTCGGGTCACCATTCCAGACATGCTGTACATTCTCAAATATCCTTAGTAAACACGACTACAGAAGTCTACAGAACCTATAACCTAAGGCTCTGATACCAAGCTGAAAGGACCCAACCCCGATTTAGCTCCCTAAATCGGAATCAAACCCCTTCGAAAACACGAACCAACAAAAACTTTTCAAAATTTGGGCAGAGTTTCGTTACTAACGTGGAATTACCTTAACCTGCACGCGGAAAATACACTTCATCCTATGCCACAAAAAGCAAACCGTGGGCACCAATCCCATCCGAATTTCTCAATATCTCAACAGTAAAGTAAAGTAGTAAATATATATGTACTTTACTGAAATCCAGTGTAAAATCGTATAACGTATTCAATAGGAAGCTCAGAGCGACTTCTAATACATAATCATATACGTATACCACAGTAGGTAGAACAATAAACCTACTGGATGAAACAAAGTAGCTCGAGCACTATGCCTCCGACCACGACGTGCGACACCAGAGCCTGAACTGCAAACTGGGCACGGAAACCGAAAAGCCCAGGTGAAAGACAATAAACACGTTAGAGTGAGTGGACGAAAATAAATGTCTTTCACCAAATAAAATATACATATAAAATCATATGCGAGTCAAATACATGAAAATTAAATAGTACGTGAGGAGACATCAGCTACCACTCACGTACAGAGCATGCAACGTAAATGTATCGCGGAATCTCTCATGGACTACCACGCGATAGCACAGTCTGAACCACGGGATCCCAGACCCACACGTGATTCCTAGCCAGAAAGGCCTCGGGTCAGGATATCTGTCCCCCCCGGAGCATACTCGGGGATCAGCCGAGAAGCCAGTGCGTATCGATACCACAACATATACTGAGACTGTACTCTGTGTAAACCAAATCATAAATCTTTTCTATGCACATGCTTAAAACATAATATGTACGTATATGTATATATTCGTATACGTATATTCGTATAAACATAATCATAAAACACATGCTCGTAAAATCATAATCAATCTGCATGCTCAAGTTCGTAAATCATTTATAAAAGACTCGCAATCGATCCGTGAAAATAAAGTGTCCACTCACAGACTGGCGTAACGCGTATCGCGTTAACCCGTGATCCGGCGGAAAGTCCCTCGCCAAACGAACGATCACGAAACCCCTGAATATTCACAAAGTTCATTATTCAAAGTCATAATCCGACATTACAAATCAAACCACGAGAAACCACCGTTCTCGGAAACAGATAATTCAATGTCGACGAATCGTCGAAAATCCGTATATACCACTTCAATACCTCGCTTTACGTTCGGACGCTCAACTCGAAAAACGAACCTCCCCACTGCGATCGGAGCGCGATTTCGAGTCAAATGACATGCGACTTGTCGAAAGTCAAAAAGTCAACCCGTTGACCGTTGACTGCCGTTGACCGCCGCCCACGGCGGCGCCGCCACTGACCGGAAGATTTCTCGGCGGAGCAACCCCTATTCCATGCAAAACCACCCACTGAGCAACTTTGTCAACTACACCGAAGTCCAATTCTCACTCTAACATGGTCAATTTCATGAAAAACCGAATGAACACACAAATTTCAATCCCAAAATTCTCCATGTACAAGATGAATTGGAACTCCAAACTTACATGATAGCTTGCTAGTGATGAGAGCTTCAAAGCCCACTCCAAAATTCAGCTCGAATCGGCTCGAAACATCAAACCCGAAATCACTTAAAATCCCTTAACTTTGGCCGGAAAAATCATCTACTTCCGGCGAGCCTCGCCGTGTGGGGTGACTAGGAACAGACTCGGGAGGCCGAGGCGCACCCTATGGGACAAGTCCCGAGCCAAGAGGTGGCCGGAAACGATCACCACCGTGGAACCACCGTGAGTCCCGTCGGCCTCCACCTCTCACCCACCGAGTTGACTCGGTCAACTCGATCAACACCCAAAATGGTAAGCTTTGACTTGCCCAGTATGGAAATTTCTATTTATAGCCTTTCCCAAAAAGGAAACTTCATGTTTATCCAATTTGACGAACTTAAAACGCGCGTAACTTTCTCATCGTAATTCCGATTCCGATAATTCTCGCGGCCACAAATTCGTCTCGACATACTCTTCACTAACCGCCCAAAGTCAACCCTTCGAACCAACACACATTAAATCGACTAATCAATCAACAAACGTCAAAATTCGCAACTAATTCCTCGTAACTCCAAATCATGCTCCGGAAGTTCCCACAAACTCGAAATTAAATTCTAAACAACTTCCGTGAAGAAGCCGAAACCAAATTCTCGTCCGGTAATTTAGTCGTTAAGTAGCCCACCATTTAAATCTGAACTTCAAATATTCATAACTAATTCCTCGGTCGTCCAAATTACGATCCGGAACCGCCCACGAACTCGAAATCACACGTACAACGACTCTCGAGAAGAGACCCAGCTCCAATTCTCGGCCAATAATTAAGTCGTTAATAAACTCGGCGATTCCAATAACCGTCGGACAACTGCGACTTCACACAAACTCATCAATCAAGCTGATCATACTGCTGATTCTGGTCCGGGTCGTCACAGTTATTACCGGGTACTGGACCGATTTCCCAGACACCTTATCGGATGGCGCCTGCGGAGTTGAGGGAGTTGCAGATTCAGCTCCAGGAGTTGTTAGAAAAGGGATTCATTCGACCGAGTGTTTCTCCGTGGGGTGCTCCGGTGTTATTTGTGCGGAAGAAGGACGGGTCCATGCGTTTGTGCATCGACTATCGGAAGCTGAATCAGGTTACAGTAAGGAACAAGTATTCGTTGCCACGGATTGATGACTTGTTCGATCAGCTGAAGGGAGCAGCAGTCTTTTCGAAGATTGACCTTCGATCCGGATATCACCAGTTGAGGATCTGAGATTCTGACGTAGCCAGGACAGCATTCAAGACGCGGTATGGGCATTATGAGTTTTTGGTTATGCCGTTTGGGTTGACCAATGCCCCCGCAGCTTTCATGGACTTGATGAATCGGGTGTTTCGGCGATTCTTGGACAAGTTCGTGATTGTATTCATTGACGATATCCTGATCTATTCCAGGAGTGTGGGCCAGCACAGGAAGCATTTGCGAACAGTGCTACAGACTTTGCGGGACCATCAGTTGTTCGCGAAGTTTAGCAAGTGTGAGTTCTGGTTGGATAGTGTGAAGTTTCTGGGCCACGTGATTTCGGCCGAGGGAGTTAGTGTTGATCCTGACAAGATCGAGGCCGTGCTGAATTGGAGTAGACCCACTACTGTGCCAGAGATTCGGAGTTTCTTGGGTTTAGCAGGCTATTATCGACGGTTTGTACAGGATTTTTCCCGGATTGCTACACCACTGACCAGATTGACGAAGAAGGGCGTCAAGTTTGAGTGGTCTGATGCGTGCGAGGAGAGTTATTTGCTCCTGAAGGAGAGATTGACTACCGCAACGGTTTTGACATTGCCAGACGACAGTGGTGAGTTTGTTGTGTACAGTGACGCGTCGAAGTTGGGCCTTGGCTGTGTGTTGATGCAGCATGGTAGAGTCGTGGCATATGGTTCCAGACAGCTGAAACCGCACGAGGTCAACTATCCGACGCATGATTTGGAGTTAGCCGCTATCGTGTTAGCGTTAAAGAGTTGGAGACATTACCTGTTCGGTGCTCAGTGTAAGATTTTCACTAACCATAAGAGTCTCACCTACTTGCGGACGCAACCGGATCTGAACATGAGGCAGCGCCGATGGATGGAGTTGATCAACGACTACGATTGCACGTTCGAGTACCATCCGGGGAAGGCCAATGTTGTGGCAGATGCACTTAGCCGGAAATCCGGAGCCTCGTTGTTTCACATGTGTGTGGCCAGAGTGTCGATGTTAGCCGAGCTTCGAGCTACGGGTGCTGTGTTTGGGTATGATGATGATGGAGCTTTGTTGGCCAGTTTTCAGGTTTGACCTGTATTAGTTGATCAGGTACGAGAGGCCCAGGATTCAGATCCCTACTTGTTGGGCAAGAAGACTATGATAAGGAATGGTGTGCCTACAGAGTTCCGATTGAGCGACGACGGTACGTTGTTGTTCAGAGGCAGGCTATGTGTACCTAGAGATGAGGACTTGAAGAAGGAGATTCTGGACGAGGCCCACAGTTCAGCGTATGCGATGCATCCCGGAGGTACGAAGATGTTTCATACTCTTCGAGCGTACTATTGGTGACACAACATGAAGCGGGAGATTGCCGCGTACGTGAGTCGATGTTTGATCTGTCAGCAGGTGAAGGCGGAGAGGCAGAAACCTGCAGGGAACTACAACCACTTGAGATTCCGGTTTGGAAGTGGGAGCACATTACGATGGATTTCGTCTATCAGTTGCCGCGTACTTCGGCGGGCAACACAGGCATTTGGGTTATTGTTGACCGACTGACGAAATCCACACACTTTCTTGCACTTCCAGGGAAGATTTCAGTGGGCAGATTGGCCAAGTTGTACTTATCCGAGATTGTTCGCTTGCATGGTGTACCTGTGTCCATTGTTTCTGACCGAGATAGTCAGTTCACTTCTGAGTTTTGGCAGGCGTTGCAGCGAGCGTTGGGCACGAGGTTGCGATTTAGTACAGCTTTTCATCCTCAGACTGACGGGCAGTCCGAGCGGACCATTCAGACTCTTGAAGATATGCTGAGATCATGTGTGTTGCAGTTTCGTGGAAACTGGGATCAGCAGTTACACCTGATTGAGTTCGCCTACAACAATAGCTACCAGGCCAGTATTGAGATGGCACCGTACGAGGCTCTGTACGGGAAGCAGTGTCGCACTCCATTGTGTTGGAGTGAGGTGGGCGAGCGTTGGCTCATTTGTCCTGATTTGGTGAAAACCACGATGGAGGACATACAGGTTATCCAGGATCGGTTGAGGATCACCCAGGATCGGCAGAAGAGTTACGCAGATGTGAGGAGGAAGAGTTTAGAGTTCGAGGTTGGTGATTGGGTCTTCCTAAAACAATCTCCGTGGAGAGGAGTTGTGTGTTTCGGGAAGCGTGGCAAGCTTCGACTGCGATACATTGGTCCGTATGAGATTACGGAAAGGGTTGGAGCTGTTGCTAACAGACTTGAGTTACCGACTGAGATGGCTCGCGTGCATGATGTCTTCCATGTTTCGATGTTGCGGAAGTACATCTTAGATCCTTCACATGTGTTAGCCCCACAGCAGTTGCCGATCAGAGAGGATTTATCGTATGTTGAAGAGCCAGTGCAGATCCGTGATCGTCGTGAGCAGGAGTTGAGGCACCGTGTGATTCCGCTAGTGAAGGTCTTGTGGCAGAACCATTCAGTGGAGGAGGCCACCCGGGAGACCGAGCAGCGTATGCGGGAGCAGTATCCTCATCTATTCACTTGACAGGTACGTAAATTTCGAGGTCAAAATTTCTTTAAGGGGGGTAAATTTGTGACGACTCGAACCTGAATCTGTTGTGTATTCGGCACGATTCTCGAGATTTTGTCTTAGTCGCAGTTTTACGATATTATGTGGTTTGCCTATTCGATTCGCGACTATGTTTTCGGTCGAGAATTTGAGTTGAGTGTCTTCAGAGAAATTGTAGAGTATGTGATTTCGAGCTCGTGGGCGGTTCCGGAAGATTTTTCCGATAACCGAGGAATATTTTATGATTATTCGAAGTTTCGGTTTCCGACGAGTTTATCCGTTTGTTTCGAGTTTATCCGAATTGTGATGGTTATTCATTTCGAATCGTCGATCGACCCGAGGCACAAGGATGCTCCCCATGTGTTTTATTGCGAGATTGGTTGTGGTTTGGCTCAAACCCGATTAGGTTTTTCGGTGGGTTTTTCCGTTTGGTTTTTGCCGGAATTGGAGGAGTTGTGGTTCGAATCGGCTTGAGAGGTAGAAGAGGAAGTGATTCGCCTTGATGAGACCTTGGAATCTGGAGAATCTCATCGTGGGATTTCACCGTTGACGGCGCGCCGCCGCCGGCGACGGCGGTCAACGGTGGTCAACGGCGGCGCTCCGGCGAGGAAAAGTCAACTTTTCAGATTTCGACGTAATTATTGTCATTTTTCTCGTAATCGCGCCTTGATTATCGTCCAGAGGTTTTCGGGTTGATTTGGTTAGCCGATTTTCAGTCGAGGTTTCGAGTGGGGATTTCGGGATTTCCGTAATTCATTTTGTACTGCATTTTGTATTCCCGGGAACGGTTGGTTTCCGTGCATCAGTACAGTGTTGTGGATTACGATATTGATCAGTTATGTTTTGTGAATATTCAGGAGATCGAGATCGAGATCGTGACCGTGCTTCTGGCGAGGGATCTTCCGCCGATCCTCGAGATTAGCGCGAGTGCGTGTTTTGCTCACCAGTGAGTGGACAATTTCTTTTCACGGAAATTTTGCGAGTCTTTTATATGATTTATGAACTTGAGCATGCGTATGAGGTTTCGAATTACATGAACATATATTTTACGATTATACGATTATACTTATACGGATATACGTATACGAATATGCATACACTTATATATTGTTTCATGCATTTGCATTGAAGTGTTTGTGATTTGGTTTTCATAGAGTATAGTCTTGGTTACGTTGTTGTATCGATACACTTTGCCTCTCGGTTGATCCCCGATGGTAGGCCATCCAGGAGGGGCGTCGTCATCCCTACCTGACCGGTGAGGGGCGTTTCCCCGGAACCGAGGCCATTTCTGGCTTAGAATCACGGGGACCAAGGACCTCGTGATTCGGACTGTACTAGCACGGTGTGTGTCCATGAGTGACCACGTGGGATTTATACTTGCATACTCAGTACGCTGGAGGATTATGGTTTTACCTCGTGTACTTTATTATTTCTATTTACATGGACTCGCATATGTTATTTTAAACATATATATCAACTGGTGAAAGACATTTATTTTCGTCCACTCACTCTAACGTGTTTCATGTCTTTCCCCTGGGCTTTTCGGTTTCCGTGCCCAGTTGCAGTTCAGGTTTTGGTGTTTTCACGTCGCGGTTTGGAGGCTAGCGATCAGAGTTACCTGTGCTTTCCAGTAGGTTCTTGTTTCGTCTACTGATGTGTATATTGTATATGCTTTACTTTAGAGGTCGCTCTGATACATTCTGATACTTGTTTATACGGATTTTCTCGGATATACATATATACATAGTACAGTTTATTTACTGTTATTGATTATATTGATGTTGAGAAATCCGGATGGGATTGGTGTCCACGATTTGGCTTTTGTGACATAGGATGAAGTGTTATTTTCAGGGTGCAGGTTTATGCAAATCCACGTTAGTAACGAAACTCTGCCGAAATTTTGAAAATTTTTTGTTGGTTCGTATTTTCAGAAGGGGTTTGATTCCGGTTTAGGTAACTAGATCGGGATTGGGTCCTTTCAGTTTATAAACTCTACTTACAAGCCAAGGGCGAGCTGTTGATCGTCCCTCCGTGATGGATCAGGGTCAAACCCATCACGAGCCATGAATGTACTATGTTGGAACTGTCAAGGGATTAGGAACCCTTGGACAGTTAAAGGGCTTACAGGGATGGTATCCCTAAACATTCCCAAACTTATTTTTCTCTCCGAAACTAGGTGTACGGGGGCGGAGATGGAGACGGTGAAGACAAAGCTTGGTTAGAAGAATTGTTTTACTGTGAGTTGTCGGTTTGTTAATCGAAGAGGTGGAAAGGGAGTGAGTCGTATAGGTGGGATTTGTCTACTTTGGGACGAGGTGAATGCCAGTTTTTAAAGTCCTATTCCAAGTCTCATATTGATGTTTATATGAAATCAAACGATGGTTGTGGGAGATGGAGATTCATTAGGATTTATGATTAACCCAAGGTGGCGGATCAGGTACACGCGGGAGCTTATTAAAAAGGTAGGGCAGGATAGTGATGAAATTTGGGTTATGGGAGAAGATTTCAATGAAATTTCTTTCATGCTAGATAAAGAAGGTGGTCGGGTTAGGGACAATTCACAGATGGATGGTTTGGTAGAAGCTTTGAATGCATATGGTTTGAAGGATGTATTTTCTCAAGGCCAAAATTTAATTGGAGGGGGTTGGGATGAGGAGGTTAGAGAGAGGTTGGATAAATTTGTTTTGACAAGTAGCTAGACACATCAATATTTTTCAGCCTCAAGTGTTCGTCTCTCAATCCAAGTAAGTCGGATCAATTGCCTATTCTCTTAGAGGTCCGGCACTTCGATTTAAGGAAAAACAAAGCGATGAAGTTATTCCTTTTTGAGGAATTCTAGCTTAAAGAAGAAGATTGCTGAGAGGTTGTGAAGGTGGGTTGGAGTAGTGCAACAGGTGGGGATCCATTCTCAAGAGTTTTCAACAAGATACAAAACACCAGAGATGCATTAGTGTCATGGAGAAAAAAGAAGTTTGGAAGTATTAAATTGGAGCTTAATAAATTACGTGCTCAATTGGCACTTTTTTATGACTCGGGTGGAGATTCAGGGAGTAAGGAATGGCGAGTTGCCTTGGAAAAATAAATTCAAGAATTGGAAGTTCAAGAGCAGTGTTTCTAGCAGTAGTGTGCAAAGGTCTTTGGGCTCTAAGCAGGGAATTTAAATACTGAGTATTTTCACCAGAGAGCGAGTAGTAAGAGGAGAAAAAAAATACTATTCAAGGATTGTATAATGAGGATGAGGTTTGGTGTAATGAGGAAGGTGATATGGAGAAACTAGTTTTAAATTACTATCATTATTTATTCCAATCGATTCCACCATAGGACTTTGATGATGTGTTGGAATGTGTCCATAGTATGATTAGTGATTATATGAATCAGATCCTTGTACGAGAAGTAACAAGTGAATAGGTGTGGAGTGCACTGAGACAAGTGCACCCTTCCTAAGGCGCCAGGACTAGACAGACTATCTCCGATTTTCTATCAAAAATTTGGAGCATCGTTGGCAATGTAGTAGTAGAAGCAATTAAGAGTTTTTTGGTTGATGAGAATGCATTGAGGAGGGCGAACGAAACTTGGGTTTCTTTAATTCCTAAAGTACCTAACCTAAAGCATGTGATGGAGTGGCGTTCTATAAGTTTGTGTAATGTTATATACAAGATTGGGTTAAAGGTTCTTGCTAACAGATTGAAGCCTCTGCTGGATAATGTAATTTCCCCTTTTCAAAGTGAGTTCGTTCTGGGACGACTTATAACGTACAACAATCTTATGGCATATGAAATATCTCATGTGTTGAAAAGACGGAGGCAAGGTAATTTGCGACATAGAGTTTTGAAATTAGACATAAGTAAGGCGTATGATCATGTGGAGTGGAGCTTTCTGGAGGCAATGATGAGGAAGTTGGGGTTTTGTTCGGTGTGGATTCAATGGATTATTGGTTGTGTACGAATTGTTTCTTTCCCATTTATGATTAATAGATCTCCTCAGGATAGGCTGGTGCCAAGTAGAGGATTGCGTCAAGGAGATTCTATCTTACCCTATTTGTTTCTCTTGTGTGCGGCGGTATTGTTAAGAATTATTGGTCAGGCAAAAAAATCGCAGTTGATTCATGGGGTGTCGATATGCAAAGGTACTCCCCCCATAAGACATCTCTTTTTTGTGGATGATTCATTTGTATTTTTTCAGGCTGAGATATCATAGTGTATGATTATGAAGAATATTTTTCGGGTCTATGAATCCATCTTGGGCCATCAAATAAATTTTGATAAAAGCTATGTTTCTTTTAGTCAGAATGTACTGCGAGGTGAGCAGGAAGGTTTAGTTGACATTCTTGGGGTGAAAAGAGTTGATAAGCAGAAAAATATCTTGGCTTGCCAACTGAACTTAGTCACAACAAAAAGAAGGAGTTTCTTTATCTTAAGGAGAGAGTTGGCAAGAAGACACAAGGTTGGAGAGAAAACTGTCTTATCAATGCTAGAAAGGAGGTGCTTATTAAAGCCATAGCACAATCTATCCCAACCTATGTGATGAGTTGTTTCGAGTTGCTGAAGAATTTGTGTGAAGAGATGCAACAAGTGATGGCGCATTTTTGGTGGGGAGATAAGGGGATGAACAAGAAGATACATTGGCTTCAATGGGATAAACTGTGTATCAAAGAGTGAGGGCGGCTTGGGATTCAGGAATTTGTCTCAGTTCAATTCTGCTCTACTTGCAAAGCAGACATGGAGGTTAATACATCATCCTCAATCTCTTATAGCTAAATGTCTAAAGGCCAAATATCATCCCAAGTGTTATATCCTTCACGCAAAAGTGCCTAATAGAGCGTCCTATACATGGCGAAGTGTAATGAAGGGATGAGATCTGTTAAAGAAGGGAGTTAGTTACCAAGTAGGTAATGGGTAAGATATTTCTGTGTGGAATTATCCCTGGATTCCAAAACCTTACACTTTCAAACCCTATTATGTGCCTATGGAGGGGACAGAGAGCATGAGGGTAGCAGAGCTTATTGATCATGAGTCGTATGAGTGGCTTGAGGTGTTAGTTACAGAGTTGTTTACAATGGATGAAGCTAACTCAATTCTCCAAATTCCATTTGGTATGAACCTGGGGCGCAATAAGATTGTGTAGCATAATGATCAGAGAGGAAAGTATAACGTTAAAGCTGGGTACCATTTGGCGAGGAAGGTTGATGTTAAGTTACACAGAGCTTTTACTTCATCAGGTAGTTCAGGTTGAGTGCCTAATGAAGTGTGAAAGAGAGTATGGAAAGCTCTGATTCTGCCTAAGGTGTGTAACTTTGCTTGGCATCTGTTACGCGGTGTAGTTCCTACAAAATGTGAGTTGAAGAAGAAAGAATGCTTAGATGATGTGGAGTGCGTTTTATGTAGGGATGCAGAAGAAGATGCATTGCAATTGTTCATTAATTGCATGGCAGTCAATAAGTATTGGAGACTTTGTGCTTGTGCATGGGAACCTAGATAGATTGCTTGGGACTAGGTCATGTGAAGATTGGTTTTTGGAGAAGATAATGTCTTTGCATGGAAGCCAACTTGATTTATTCTTAATATCTTTGAGGGGTATATGGATGGAAAGATATAATGTTTTGTGGAAGGAAGCTAATTACTGCTCTACACGTTTGATTTCCTGGGTCACAAACTTGTACGAGGACTATAGAAGGCTACATGCATCAGAGAAGTTGAAGACGAAACATCCTAAAATGAAGTGGGCTTCTCCTCTAAGGGGAAGACTCAAACTGAATATTGACAGAGCGTATCGTGCCGATTCCGAGAAAAGAGGTATAGGTGTGATTATTAGGAATGAGTTAGGAGTTTGTCGAGTGGCTCTTGCGAGATATTTTGATAGAGCACTCTCTACGTATCACATGGAGATGGAGGCGTTATGAGCTGGCTACTTGTGGCAGTGCACAATGGGTGGAGTGAGCTTGAATTTGAATCTAATTATGCAATGTTGGTCAGTACAGTGAGCCGGGTAGAAGATAACTTGTCGGAAGTTGAGCGAATCGTGGATGATTGTAAGACATATATGTCAGGTATGAATTTTACTTACATTCGTCATATTTATAGAGAAGCAAATGGTGTAGCTAATCATTTGGCACGCCTTGCTAGTTTGGATATTTTAGATGATTATTGGATAGATCGAGGAGGCACTTGCTATTATTCAGGATGTCCTTTGTGAGGATAGTTGTCACTTAAATATTGTAGCTCGGGATTTCGGAAACATGTATAATATTTATTTTATCAAAAAAAAAAACTTGCGCGTTTTAAATTTATAATTTAATCTTAAAATATGTAATAATATTTATTTTATTAACTAAAAACTGCTAATAACTGAAACTAAATGAAACTCATCTTACAATTTTAATTAGCTAGGTCCGTAAATAAATTTGCTTGTATATATATTAATGCTCAGTGTACTGCATGGGAGCTTTATGCACATTTCCTTGGACAATAAGTAATAGTCTCCTTCTCTAATAGCTAATGTTGCAAGTAATCAACTAAGCGAGCGAGCCAAAAGCGTCTTTAGACTGATGCTTCGTTTAATCGATGAGCACAATCCCTAAAACTCTCATAAACACACACGGTACTGTGCGTGTTTGGAAACTTTGCGTGGACATCGTTTTCACGTACGTACGTCGGTACGTGCCCTGATTGAGTTGAACCATCTATAAATTTGACTTTGATGAACTGTGTAGTTATCTACATTTAAACCTACACATTGATAAGTACGTACCCTTTTGCGATTGGATACATCGATCATATTAGTAATAGCTAGCTATCCAGTACAATATCCTCCCTACACAAACATGTATCTATATAACCATCTCCATCGGGATGAAAATAAATGTTTTCCTGAACTTTTGGCATGATTGAAAGAGGCTAAATCGAAAGGTGAAGTTTGGTCGGCTTTGGTTTGTACAAGCTATAGCTATATATAGGGTTAATTTGGAAGAAGGTTTGCTATATTTTCGGCTCTGGGGGGAAAAGGTATGCTCGGCCGTTTTAGGCATCAGTATCAGTGAATATGTATAATATGCAATTCATAACAACTGTTTGCTTGGACTTGAATTGCGCGGTTGCGCCTTATCCTTGGATTAGCTTCACGTACGTTGACGGCTCAGACGACCCTTCACAATACTTTATTTTTTGTTTTGGAATTACGTACAACGTAGAAAGAAAGAACTTAAATTGAGCAATCCACACCACTCGTCCCATACATGTGAAACACAAGCTATAGCTATATATAGGGTTGGAATTCCAGCAAGTTTATAATACAAAATGATATATATGAAAATATCTTGGGATGATAATAATTTTTAACAGAATAAGTATAACATAGAAAACATTAAGAAAAAGTAACCAAAAAACTGATTTTTTTTTCTCTCTCTCAAGCAAGCCACGAAGTCGACATGAATTGAAGCTTAGCTAGCTAGCAAAGGGATATGATGCAGATAGATCGATGGAAAGATATGATCAATCTAGCTATATAAGAAATAATGACAGACAAGAATGGCCACTTGTATTTGCAGTGTCCTAATATGCACATTCTATAATTGCAAGTTTCTTTTATCTCATTTTTAGCTCACAAATAATGGACCCAAATAATACATCTGAAAATTAATCGTGCATATATATATATATATCATCACATATGATCAACTTGTTGCAAATCTCTTACCGAACGAGAGCGAGTTTCTTGGATTTTCTCGATGGTAATAATTAAAGAGTGTTTTTCATTTACTGGCTTAATTATTTGAAGATAATTTACGTACTATTCCACACAGAAAAGATTAAGAAACCTAGAAAACACTCCAATCCGTATAGTATTTCTGGGTAAATTGAATCTAGGTTTTTTATTACTGAACCACAGATGGCTGCTGGAATTATAAGTACAAAGAAATAACAGGGTAGATATATATAGAAGCTATTTGAAATGTTCAGTTTCCAGATCTTGCTTGGGCACATGTACGCATGCATGCATTGCCAGTGTCCTCTTTGTTAAGGACATGATGATATATCTGGGTCATTGGTCACGACTGTATCTCTTGTGCATGTTGTACTCCTACTACTGCCCTCCAATGATCAAGTATTCAAGTTGTTTGATATATATCGTTTTATTTCATTAATAAGTAAGAGACTAGAGGCTAGTGAATATGTTATACTTTTGCAGGGGAACTGTATATTGTACTTTCTTAATTGTGACCGACGTCGACGTTCGGTACATCTCTTGTTTTTCAGGAATAATGTACTGCTCGGAATAGTTTCTATCAATTATACAGGAGAATACTGTATCTTTCATTTCAACTTTTTCATTCTCTGTGCATCCTTCGTACATCCGCAGTCTACGAATTGAGATCGTTTATTTTCTATATATTCACACGCTGAACGAATATTGCTTTCAGTACGGCAAGGTAAACCCGGTGTATAATGAACCTGTTTCACTCTTACCATCTAGATCACATGGATACTTGATGATTCTTGTCAAGAACCGAGCTACGATTTTAGAATGAGGCGGACTAGTTTTTATTTTTATTTTCAAGAAATTTGGACGATTATTGGACGATTACTGAATGATCGTTACGCTAGACTATTCCTCATGATCGAGAATCTAATTCTGCTGATCAAGAGAAAAATAGGCTGGCATTCACCGGATGAACAACAGTTATGCAGCGGGCCACAGTAAATACTAGGGTTCTTGGAGTTCAATATCAATTAATGGATCTGTGGCTGAGATATAAAGACACAGGCATGGAAAATAAATTTCTTAAGACTAATGATTGAAGATGAACATTTTGCTCCAAGCAATAAGAAGAACTGTAGTTGAATCCAATATATGTATGTAATCAAAGAAACAAAACAAAAGAGGACAGAATGATCAAATCATGGCCGGCCGGTCTTCATGTAAGCATTGCAGATTTGCAGGATAACATTAATTTTCATGGGATGGAAGACTAATTATGTGCTTGCTGCTAGGTCTTTCAAATCCATGTCAGGAAGATCGACGTCAACAGGATCATGGTGACTGCATTATTCACATGCATGAAACAGTTCGAACTCGATCAATATATACGACAGAAATGCAACATCAGATCAAACTGATGATCATCAATCGTACCTAGCTACTTCAAAATAATTGCTCCATAACTGTTCCAAGTTATAAGCAAATGAAAGAATAAAGCAGGCAAGTGACAAAATGACAACCCTACGGGGTCTATGATAAATTGATAATACACACTATCACACTCATATCACCCAATTAATACAATGCTCAAATATGTGTGCATGTCCAACATGCACGTTCATTAATTAGACCACAACCTTGTCTCCTTCCCTTCTTCGATCACCTACCTAGCTAGCTAGCTAAGCTTCTATGATATCTTGTATTGGGTTGATAAAAATATGGACTTCAGCCATGATGGATTAAGATTACCCGACCCGAAATCTATGTCAAGAAATATAACACATAATGTCTGAGGGTAGTATCTCACAATTTCCTTAATCTGTAAAGTGTAAAGAACAGGTTTTGGCACATTAATCAAGGATAAATGACTGTCTATGTGCAATGAGGCAGGTACTTTACTAGAGCTGAGATAATTAACATGATCGATAATTGGTAAACCTACGCCTACACATGAGGTAACTTACCATATTGTTTCGTGCTCGGAGGAACATTTGGTGAGCCACCTGGGAGTCCGAGCTTCTTGCAATCTCCTCCAAAAGAGCCTGCAAAATGGGAAAATGCATAAGAGATCAAACAGTAAAGATGTTGATGATAACGAATACAGAGAGGTTACGTACATTTTTTAAAGCATGCAAGTTGTGGGTTATCGAACAAGTTCAATGAGCCTTGATTGCAGTTGCATGTGTATGAGCTAGTTCCATTCGCTACGCAGGTTCCTTCGTTACACCATACAAGTGCACATGATGCTGCATAAATGTGTCGCACAGTATTTCATTTTCTGATTAGGTTCGTCTAGCTTATATATGTATCTCAAAGTTATACTCATATATATATATATATATATATAGGGGAAGAAAGTAAGTAACGTCGTCTGAGCAAGTGTACTTCAATGGAGCTGAAAGAGAGAATATATATGTTTTATTTTTATTTCGAGAGAAAACAAATTGCAGCAACACATGCAATTGAAATATGTACATCAGATATATTTAATTAAATATTATAGCAAACTATTGTGACTTAATCATAAACCAAAGAAATGTAAGAAACAAAAGCGTCTTTTGAACTAAAATGCGCTACCTAAATTGTTCTTTTCTAAGAGAATAAGGAATTTGGCGATATCAACTCCTCGGAGGCAGACAATTTATAGAACAAATTCCACCCTCAAACTCGAAAGTGAAGGATCCACCACTTTCTAGGTACCCACTGCCCATCCCCTTGTTCGTTTTATTAATGAAAGTACATTTCGCTACCTAATTACATTTCTTAAGGTGTTATAATTACATAAGTGTGATAAGAAGAAACGATCCAAACAGGTTTTGTTTCCTCAAAGCTCTGTATACCGTACCCCGACTGTACGTTCTTGTAAGGTAGGGTAAATGACTATTAAGAGTTGTCTGAATTGTTAATACATACCTGGTAGTTGCGCTGGGGTAGAGAAAGGAGGTAGTGAGGTAAATGAATTACAACTCAAGTCCATGGAGCCTGCACATAATCATCAATACCGTACAAATTTCGTCACATTTTTTAATTAATTTGTATATTAGGGTTTAGGTTAGTAATTACCGCCGCATCAAAATTTTGTCGTACAAATCAAAGAACTAGGTTAGTAAATAACGTCTCATAAGTTTGCGCCTGGAAAAAACTCGATCAAAATGATGGATAACGTTCCATGGTAATTAGGAAAGTATACGTACAATTTGTAAGAGTTCAATTAGTAAATTCAAGGTACATTTTTTGTTACTTCATCTGCAAGTTATTTTTCTTTGAGGCATTTCTAAATGCTTCTCCAAATTAAAGATGATCGAGAAAACTGTGGTGCTTCTTACAAAACCACTTCCTGCATAAGTAAGGCAAGGCAAATATACGTACGTAATTAAGAGAAAGACGACTCACAATCTGGAAGAAGGCAAGTAGGATATTTAAAGGAGCCAATCGGAATCTCGATCTTCTTATATCCTGCGTAGCAGTCGCAATCGAAACCCACAGGTCCGTATTCAGGCACGACTATTATGGAGTGGCTTGAGTCATTAGAAAACCTGCAAGTTCCTTCCCCACAATTTACCAGTGCACAAACAACCTCTGCCATACCACACAAATTAACCAGCCACATTCATTTTCATAATTACAAACAAGAATTAATTTACCATGCACAGCTACAATATATCAACACCTTGATCAAAAGTTCAAAACCCTAATAACCAATGAAAGTTAATTCTAGTCAAATCAGGAACAGCCTTGGAAAAAGACCATACCAGAAACAAACTTAGGAACTCACAGAGTTTGAAGGACAGTTAGTAGCTAGCTAGATTGCTGGAACGTACGTAAGTTACGTACGTACCTTGTATGATATCGTTTTCTACTGGATTTGACGTGGACTCTGTACAACTAGTTGTGGCAATGAAGGTGAAGAGGGTAAAGAGAAGAAGATGAAAAGGAATGAGAGTGTTTTCCATGATCTTTGGTTGAGACAAGGTAAGTTGATGAAGAAACATCATATAAAAGGGAAGTTATATTTATAAGGGTGGGTTGTTATTAGTTAACATAGTGAAACATAAAAGATAAAAAATTCACATATATTGCCGCCCCTTTTTCATTTCGATTCTCTTTTCTTATCAAGGAAAGCCAAAATATTGGTTACAATGGTAACAATGCTCACTGAAGACATAGTATCCTTAACCCTATTCTTTTGTTTTACTTGGGTTGCCGCTCACAAACACCATCCAGCCAAGAAAGAAAAATCCTTCTTGTTTTACTTTGGTTTTGTATTCTATTGAGGGAATATATGAAAAACCATAGGCTTGCAGACAATTTTGGATTAAAAACACCATATTCTAGACTTGCCGTGTGTCCCAGAATGTGGGCTGAGGTACCAACAGGAGAACTGTTCTGGACTTCTGACCGGGAAATGGGATATATCTATTATGGAGTTATAGATTAGTGTAGTTTCAAACTTTCAATCGAATTTATGCAGCAAAACGAAGGCAATGGATATTAGATTGGTCATGTCAATTCCAACAACCATGCGCAAACAAATGATAGATTTTTCAGTTCCGTCCACGGAGAAATGCTTCATCTCTAGTTTAAAGCATCAAGCATAACTTAGGCTAATTTCATACCTCCTTGCACTTGGAAATTATGTTCTGATTAGTTGTTACATGTGGATCGGAGAAATAGTCGAAATTAAAGAGGAGATGGGAATTGAAAGCGTTTTGATAGTGGCACATACATTCAATCATACGGTTGTTACATCCTTCGTTTAACTTGCAGTTCTGATTCTGAATCACTGGGCTCCTGCTGGCCCCTACCTAGCTCCGCCCTTGGATACAGATACAAAATGGCACAGCACTAATTCCTTTTTCCATGTGGCACACAATTCCTTTTTCCAACCCTCATAATGCTACAGTTACCCTCTCCGTAGACAACACAAACCGAAAGATCAAGGATAAAAAGAAGACACAATCACTCGAACAGTCTGACGACGCATAGCAACAATATCTCAATGACGATAGGACTTAATATTCTCTATGCCGATCCAAACTCTGATAACCATTTCTCATGCTTCTCAATATCCGATTGAGAAACACTCCGTTGAACCTTCACCAACGCTTCTTCAAAGTCGCACATGGCAACAGGATCATTTGATATCTCATCCTTGGACATGTTCTTAATCTCATCACGTGTCTTTCCAGCTATTTTCCTTCTCATCCCATTCAAGGAAGCATCACGGCAAACATTTGTAAGATCATCACCACTATATCCATCTGTTCGGCGAGCCACATCATCAATATCCACGTCAGCAGCAACCTGATGACAATAAAAAGGATTACAAGGGATTCCAAACAGATCTAGCAAACACAAAATTCTCTTTCTAGGTTTAGAAAGAATAATACCTCAACTTATACAATTTTCTTTTTGATACAGATTAAGGGAATCAGATTCTAAGTTGATTGTAAGGCCACTGTAATACTAGACCATAAACCTAAAATGACAGCAAAAAAACAACTGTAATAGCACTAACAGAACCCTTTGAATAGTGATTGTACCTCGACAGTTTTCAGATTTATCCGAATAAGCTCTTTACGACTCTCAAAATTTGGAAGAGGAATATATATACGCTTCTCCAGCCTCCTCCTGAATGAGTAACCAGATACCCGTTTTACATAAAAAGTGAGCCACCATAATGCAAGATCCAGCAGACAAACATCCCACCACATACATCTCCAACTCATTACTTGAATGAGTGGAAGATGGAAACAAATGTACAAGAAAATTAGACTGACCTGAGTGCCTCATCGATGTCCCACGGGAAGTTGGTAGCTGCAAGAACCATCACAATTTTCCGGGTACCATCTTCATTTACACCAGTAGCGTTTACACCATCAACTTGAACTAGAAGTTCAGACTTCACTCTTCTGGATGACTCATGCTCCCCTGATGCCCTACATAAATGGGGATTTTCAATATGAGACGAGGTAAGAACATCTCACCTTTTAAAATGTTAAGGGATAGGTAACTACCCACACATTCAAGAACAAAAATTATACAGAAAGACAAAGTGAATGCATCAACTAAATGGTTGACAATGTCTTCATGTAAACTAGGCAAGACTTACCCTCGAGAGTTGCAGAGAGAATCAATTTCATCTATAAAAATTGTACTTGGAGCATAAGCTCTTGCAAGATCAAATAAGCACCGAACCATTCTTTCACTTTCTCCACGCCACTTTGAAGCTAAAGTAGCAGAGGAGACGTTGAAAAAAGTTGTGCCACACTCAGTAGCTACAGCTTTAGCAAGTAATGTCTTCCCAGTTCCAGGAGGACCAAACATAAGAACACCCTTCCATGGTCTCCTGATTCCCTGCAATCAAAGAGATTGTATATTTAAATCGGACAAATGGGCCCTCTTGATAGACATGTCAACCTGTAGGGTGAAATTCGAACAAAACTTGAAGAATAGGTGGGAGCACAATTTAGTTAACATTTATGTATGCTATCCAGTTGTTAACTGACTTTCCACTAGCCCTGATCGAATTCTTGGTCAAATTCACTCATGATTATCTACCAATATAGCTCATAGACTAATTCATCCCATTTTAATATTTGTTCAATTCTATACCAAGTTACCAACAACATTAGACATACAGATGATGCACAAGAACTTTAATCTCTTTTCACTGAAAAGACTGCAACCAATGGCAAGTGCCTATTTCTTAACATACTTAATGTAATGGCAATGCTCACAAGGTACATCTTTCTGTGGGCCTCTCTAACTATAAAAGAAGGCACTGTTCCATAAAGCCATTCACGTACAAAAACTAGAACATAACACAAGACATCATAATAAATAGGTTCGATTATTCAACAATACCTGGAAGTATTCCGGCATCCACAACGGAAGAACAACAGCTTCCTCCAGAAGTCTTTTTGCTTCAGTTAGGCCTGCAACATCATCCCACCTTACTCCAGGACTAGTTTCCAGCACATCTCTTTCAAGCATTTCAGCCAAATCAGGATCAGGTCCCTCATATTGCCTCTTTGGCTTACCATCTTCAGCATCACCATTCTAGAAGTTTCAGAAACAAGTCAGCTAGCAGGTTTGTGGAAAAGATAAAACCACAGATTCAAATTAAATGCTAACGAATTACAGATCATATAATCAGTACTATGACACTAACGCCATAGTCCTCCACCACTTTACATACAAAACGGAGTTATAATTAAATCATATATAAGCAAGAACTCTTTGGCACAACATGAATTGATCAGCAATATGTAAACAAACAGTGAAGACTGCACTTTAACCTTTCACTGGAATCCTCTATGAAACACGTCAATAAACTACTTCAGTAGACAGAACTATAGGTTAGGTAAACTTTACCGCTGAATCTGCCTTGCTTTTTCCAGATCCGGTGCCTTTCTTGGCCGGAGTAGATGACCGGACTGTTGAGTTAGCCCTACTTGACCCACCAGCCTTTGCGCCACGGCCAGGTGTGCCTGCTTTTGTTGCAGAACTCCGAGCCCAGTTTCCATCTTGTGGAGACTTCCTCATACCCTGACCAGCCTTTGCATTTCTTCTAATTGAGGTGTCCCGACTAGGTGGCCTCCACACATCAGGATCATCCATGGGGGAGCCTGAAGAAGTTGGGTATTCATCTAAGGGTTGAAAAACAAAGTTTGACTTAGCATGAATTGGAGGTGAAGATGGGCGCCGGCCCATGGGGATTTCCTTAAATGCCCTTCTCTCTGCATCCAGTTGTTTCACAATCTCTGCTTCCTCGGAAAGAGCCTTCTTTACACTCATCCATTTTGCGCGAATCAATGGGTCATCAAGTGTGTTTAAGTGCCTGGAAAGAAGGAAGAAGTTCAGTTCTTTATCACATAAACCTAGACCGGAACAATAATAACGTAAGTGATGTTATAAGCTCATACAGAATGCATGGCAAGCACCTTAATAAGATGCATTTTAGCTGAATTTAGTTTAAGGCTAATTTTTTTTAATAATAATTTTCCGAAGAATAAAAGTGAGTAAACTCTTCCACATTCAAATGGAACAAGGAAAAATTGCCTCTAAAAATAAGCAAGCATTTATGTCTTCTGTAAATATGAATGCCTACACATGTAGTATCTGCCCTACTATAGAGGCAAACTGTGATCGCGCAATCGTGAATTTATTACAGAAAACAAATGCATGAAGGAGGTTTCTTGTAATAGGCTCACACAAGAGCATCTCAAGTTTGCATTCTTTCATAAGTTTGATTCCAATTAAAAGCTGCGGACTGTTAGGCCATGATACAATGCACAAGTTGCAAAATCTAACTCCATGTGCTTGGACTTTAACAACCAACCAACTACACTTATTCGCTAAACTGCCAAAACACAATAACATGAGAAGTTGCGGGCTGCAGCATTTCTCCAATTACAGCAATCTATAGTGTTATAGATGGGATTATCTTCATTTCCTTTCTTTCTTTCCTATACATCCTCTCACACACTATAACTCAGTTCTATGACGACAATTTTCTTTTCATTCAAAGCAAACAACAGAAATAAAAAATGAAATCATCCACGACCAAAAAAGACTATGCATGTTCTCTACTATTCCATAGATTTATATCCACCTGTCGAATTGGTTTTTCTGTTAAGAAGTCTATGTAGTGAGCCGAAAAGCAGAATCAGTTGATGTTTTCAACTGACTATGAGGTGTATATAAACACTTTCAGAAGAAGAAGAAACCAGGGAGTTAAAAACAATGTACAAGACCATGTTCTTCATAAACCTCGACATACTATTTTCTACGTTGACCCAATGGATTAATATCCCCTTCAGAGACTCCACTTAAAATCATCATAATTCATAACTGAGGAGAAACTACTGATAATCACTTTCTTATCGAATTCAACGTTTCCGACATCTGAAAGTAGATACTCAGTTTCTCCAAATAGCTCTAGTCATCCCTAGACTAATTTTTATTTTTTCTTAACTTCATTTCTTAAGTTTAAAGAGAAAAAAGAAAAAAAAAATCATAACATTTCTGATGTGCTTCTAGCAAAATGCCCAAGATTCTAACTTTCAACCTCCAATGGCTTTCAACTATCTCCATATTTATAACCCACCAAAAATAGCAAGCATTTCTCCAGTAAAATTGGTCTCCCCAAATCGGTGGACTTTCATCATTTAAATGCGGGAAATGTAATATCAGATATTCAACATAGACCAAACGAACAAAAGCTTTCAATTTTTTCAAATTACAAAACCCAGAAAGCTAGGGCATTCCAGAGCAAGGAGAGTTGAGAAATATAAGTACTTGTTGATCTGGGCAATGCCGCCGTCGAAGAAGATGATGGAGGTGTCGTAGAGCCCTTCCATGGCGTACTCTCTCGCCAGCTTCAGGTGGTCTTGCAGACCCACCAACGTTGGGCCCACCATTCTCTCCGTCTCTCTCTCTCACGGATTTTCTTCTTTCTGGGTTTTCCGCTGAGTTAGGGTTCTTGAAATTTGAAGCACGACGACGCCGTTTAATAAGCAAGCGTTGCGTTTCTCAGGGCTTGGCGGTAGCTACAGTAGTTTACTTGCTGCTTATTAGCTGTTGGGGGTGGGGAATGTGGGGTCGACCCGTAACCGTAAAGAAATATATGGACCAAGCATGGCGACCCGTTTCAAATGATATCTTGGATTCAAGTTTTGCTTTCCTTCCCTTTTTTTGGGTGCAATTTCCCTTTAATTTGAATGGGTTTGGATCCATAATTGGCCATGCTTAATTAGGTCATTTTCAACCTTAACATTGTGTTTTGGATAAAAATATTTTCAATAATTCATTGACTTTAAATATCATTGTTTACGAATTTTAATATTTAGATTTACTCATAAAGAGATTTAAAATGACAAAGGAATTCAAACTTTTATTTGTAATTCGAGATAATAGTAAAATGACACCTAATTTTGAAGGAATTGAACAACGGAAATAAGAGCTTCAATATTTCCAAATTTTAAAAAACAGAGTTTGTAAAATTCTCATGGAACTTATCCAAACAGAAGAATTCAAGAGAAATAATTGTAAATTGCTGAAATTTGTTTAAATTCCCTCAATATTTCCTCCATCCAAACACACTGTAACCGACAGTTTAAATTTTAAACCAAAAGAGTTTTGTATACGAATTACTATCATTTGGGATAATGGTGAGTTTGATAATTGGTAATTTGAAAGAACAGTTCAAGTAATATGTTACGGTTCAACTTTTAATCTTGGAAATAGAAATTTTGACCAAGTTTTGTCTTTCATGTTTGTGTTAGGAGAATGGTTGTTGTTGTATCCTATGTACTACATGTCGTTCGTTAGTGCATACTAGCTGTTATTTCTGTTTGTTAGCATTGCTTTGTAATCGAACCAATGGGTGACACTTGTCCCTCATCCAAAAATGACCAATGTGATTTTAATACTCATTGTAAGCCTTGGCTACTCATCAATGTAGAAAATCTTTCTTTTTCTATTCTTAGTATATTTTTCTCTCAAACATTCTTACTCGGATCTGCTACCCTAATAAGTGGTATCTAGAGCCTTCATGAGACCCTTGAAGCGGGGTGGCACGTCCACCGCCTCTGCTCTATCCACCTCAAAAAACGATTACGTTGCTCAGCAATAAGCTGAAGTTGACACTCAATTTCAACTACTACGTGATTCTCTCGACACTGTGAGGGCAGCTCAAGAGAGTCAGCGAGCTGAGCAAGAACGACATCGCTTACAATCAGACAAGCTATTTTCCCAACTCATGGAGGAAATGAGAGCTCTCCGAGCAGATTAAACCAAATCTGACCTTTAAGCTCTAGATCCAATCATATATGCTCCCCTCACTGCAGATCTAGTGTTGATAAGTCTTATAAGCTTTGGATCTCACTTTCTACAATGTGTCACAATTGAACTGAGCACTAGAGGTCTCAACAGACTCCTTTAGGAGTATAACCTGCAAAACTAGTTGAGCCTACTTGGTCATGGTACATCTCATATCTCTACCACTTTTTCTTCTATGAATGTTGATAATATTGTGGATCTAGCTGCTAGTGGTAGTAAAGACAAAGGAAAAGCTAAGTCTAATGCTCCTGATAAGGCTAAAGTGACCTCAAATCAACATGTTGGCTCGAAACTTATGAGTGAACATGAATTTACTTTCCACCCAATATGGTACTATGAATGATCTTTATTTGTAGCATCACCATATCAGCCAACTACCCCACAACCTTAGCTACCCTTTGCAGTCCCTAAACTTATCCATGACCGACATGCATCTACCTCAACATAACCTTAGTTTTCAGGCCCTTATCTCACTTTTCTTTCACACCAATACCCAACTCAAACAGTACCATCACCAACTATTATTCCACCTTACACTCACCCTACACAACTTTTTAGCCACCGAAACCAGTTTCCTAACATCAGTGCAACAATTCCTGAACCCCCACATTCACAAATGGTCTACCTAGATCCTAACCTTCCAACCATGAGACAAATGAAGCTGGACTTTGCTTCATTTGAAGGAAGGGACCCTGTGGAATGGCTCATTAAATCTGAGCAATATTTTGATTTTTTATCAAGTTTCGGTGGACAAGATGGTAGCTTTGGGTGCTATACATCTCACAGAACAAGTTGCTGATGTATAGTACATGTTCAAACATGATTTTCCATACATGTGGGAGGGTTTACTGTTACTCATGAGAGAATTTGGCGCTCCTAGCATTTTTGGTCTTCAAGCTACTTTGGCTAGAGTGGAGGAATACATGAAGCAGTTCACTAATTTGTTCAGAAGGAGATGAGATTTCCACAACACATGGTGATATCTTGTTTTATTGTTGGCCTCAAGCCAGAGTTGAAGATTGATGTGCAAAACCAGGTACCTACTACATTGTGCAAAACCAGGTACCAAACTTTTAAATAGGCTAGAAGGTTGGAGGCCAAAAATATTGCTTAGAGAAATGCTAATAAATTCATAGATATGAGCAGAAACATAGCTAATTCTCTCCTAATCCAAGTGCCACACCTGGAAATACCAGCAGGCATGGGGCTAACAATAGACCAGTTGTTACTAATTCTTGAAATAGAATCTTATCACAGGCTGACTACCAAGCAAGGAGAGCAAGAAAGCAATGTTTCTTCTGTGATGAAACTTACAAACCAAGTCATACAAGTAAGAAACCAACGCAAGCATTGATAATTAAAGCTGTGGAAAGTGAGGATAGAGAACCTTCACCAGAGGAGAAGGAGAATCCATCAAAGGGAGAAAATGTGATAGCAGACCTAGATGAGCCTTTGATACAGCTAAATTTCATTGGCATGGGAGAAAGGAAGGAAACTATGCACCTCAAAGGATTTATTCAACAACAGCAAGTTCATGTGTTGCTTGACTATGGTGCAACTCACAACTTTATTCATCCAGAGGTGGTGAAAAAAGGCTATGGGAAGATGAGTTCAAAAGAAGCATTATCTGTCAAGGTGGCTAGTGGAGCAATTTTGAAGACTCAAGACATTGTTAGGCTCACATTACACATGCAAGGATATTCTTACTCTGGTGACTTTCATTTGTTAGCACTGCATGGCTGTGAGGTCTTATTAGGGCCTTTATGGCTCAAGTTCTTAGGTGTCATCTATTAGAATTTTGAAAAAAAATGCTAATGAAGTTCCAAATTTTGGTAAGCCTCGATTCAGTTTAGATCTGGTCGAAAGTTTTAAGATCCGGATCCATAACCATTTGCTTGCATTCGGTTCTGTTCTATAATAATCATGAGTGAAACCGTTTGGAATTAGAACTGTTCGGTTCCTATTTTGGTTCTGGTTCTGGTTCTAGCGGTTCTCGGTTCTTGTACAGGATCCATTTGAAAAAAAAAAGAACTGGAAAAGAAAATCAAATTTTGTAAATTTGATTTCAAAATCCTCTTAATTTATGCTTGACATGGTTGTATATATAATTTTTATATATAAAAACATATAATTTTTATATATAAAAACATATAATGTGCATATTAAATCACATGCGGTCATCAATAGATCAACTAGTCATTCATCAAGATCATATTTGCATCATATCAGTCATTAAAATAAGTTTCATAGGTCTAAACAAATTGTGACAAATTGAAATTAGCTAAATAAGAAAAAAGAAAAGAGTAGGTGTTTGGGTTGGGACGGCTTATTTGGGTTTGGATATTCAAGGATTTCTATAGTTGGGCTTATATATTTGGGTTATGTTATTGATAAAACGGTTCCTTCAGACTTAACTATTTTTTTTATATCAGGATCTGGAACCGATCCGAAACCGTGATCGATCCGGAACCAAATTATAAACAACATAATTTTTTTTAAAGATTCGAAACTGAATTGTACGAATCCGGTTCTTTCGAATCGGTTCTTCGGATCTCGTGGCCAAACCAAAATTTTGGGATAGTGTTTGTTTTGCAAGGAGAGTTGTCCACTAAAGTAGCCATGATCAGTTACCACATGATGAGTAAGTTGCTTAAAAAACATAGTGAGGCAGTAGTGATCCACGTGCAACCTATTCAAGCAGTGAAATCCTCCAAACTAGTAGATCCAAGGATTAAGGTGCTCCTGAACATATTCTATTATTTATATGTGGAACCCACTAAGCTACTTCCTCCCAAATTGCATGATCACATAATTGAGTCGTTGCCAAATGCACTACTTGTTAATACTATACCTTATACCTATCCACACTTCCAGAAAGAGAAGATAGAGAAGATTGTGAAGGAACCGTTGGATGCTAGTTAAATCAGAGTAAGTGTTAGTGCATACCAATTGTATTGGTTAAGAAGAAAGATGGCTCTTGGAGGATGTGTGTTAAACTGTTGATTATAGGGATTTAAACAACATTACAGTGAAGGACAAATATCTCATACCAGTTGTGGATGAGTTACTTGATCAGACACAAGGGTTTAGCTGTTACGCTAAGCTAGATTTGAGATATGGCTACCATCAAGTGAGAATGCACACTGAAGATATTCACAGGACTACCTTTAAAACTCACAATGGACATTATGAATTCCTTATAATGTCATTTAGGTTAGCTAATACTCCTTTAACCTTCCAGACTCTAATGAATGAGAATTTAAGAGATTTCTTGAGGGACTTTGTGCAAGTATTCTTTTATGATATACTAGTATACAATCCTAACATGGAGACTCATTTAAAGCATTTAGAGATGGTGTTTGAAAGAATGCGACAACATAGCTTGAAGGTCTAGATCAGTAATGTAGCTTTAGTACTGATTATGTAGAGTATTTAGGCCATGTTATCTAGGGGTCGGACTAGACACTATTCATGAAAAGTTCGGCCCGTGGCTAAGCCGGGCCTTATCGGGCTTTTCCGGGCTATGCCTAATTAGTGCATAAATTTGCATTTTTATGTTATTTATTTATATATTTATTCTTTTGTTATTTATTCAGCAAATATATTTATGTTTTATTATTTTGTACGTAAATGGAGATAATTTAAGAAAAGAAGAGAAATAAAGGATCCCTAGTGCAATATGAAGTTCAAAGTCTTGACTTGTCAAAAAGGAGAACCCAAAACTAAAGCAAAGAAGGATTAAAAAGAGAAACCAGAAAAATCATGTGTAGATTCGTCAAATTTGATAGAGCATTAAGAGAAGCTAGAATGAACCAGACAATGATCTATATATGAATGAAAATCTCCAGATGTCTAGTTTTCATAGCTTCTTCCGGATCGTAAATATCACTTTTCTAGAGGAAGTTATGATCATTTTATTACACAAAGGTTAGTCTGCTCGGGAATCTATTTTTAACGAGAAAATTGTGTTTAGAGACCCAAGGCGCACGTAAAGCCCAAATCCAAAGAGATAAATAAAAATACATATTCAGTACCTTATAAATACTATTTTGTAATTTTATAAGGGAGATTATATTTTGGAGAGTACACAACTCAGGATACAACAAGAAATGACTATCCAGATTTCTTCTTCTTCTCTTCTCTTCTATTTTGTTTCCATGGATTGTTGTAGTATAGCTTACTTGTCTATGAGTAGTTAACCTCTTAGTTTAGGGGCTATTTTGAAGCCCCATACATGAATTTTACATGATACATACTCGCTAATTTAATTTTTCATACTGATTGAATGAGGTTTTCTTATATTGCTTTATCATTGATGATTTCTTTACATATTGCTAACGAGTGAACAATCTTAATATGCATGTTTAGGAGTTTACTCTAGGAGAGTTGAGATAGAGGAACATCATACCCTCCTTGATCTCTCGATGATAGGAACCAATGGAGTTGAGAAACTGTTGGATGTAAGAAATCCTAGGTCTAGCAAGTTATGGCCATGGCTAGCTTGTGAACCCTTGTAGATTCTCAAACACTCTTAGAACATAATGACTTTGGTTGAATAGATGAGGACTTACCATAGTACCAAGTTTACCAACTAGAGATCACACTAAGGCAGATGACCATTTCACTTAGTATGCTTGATAAGAGATGTGTAGATGCGATTAGTACGTATGTCCGGCTTGACTGGCTCAATTATGGAAACTTTCGTTCATTAGATTGCATATTAGGTTAAGTATGTTTCATGTAGGTTGAATGGAAATGGTGGATAGCATTCCCCCTTAACTTGTTCTGCATATTTGGTTCAACATCTTTACGTTTTAGCATTTACTTTTCTGCAATTTGCTATAGTCGGCGATTTATTTCGCCAACCAAATCAACTCAAAACCCTCTAAAATTTTACATGATAGTCCATCACTAAGTCTAGTTTATTTTTATAAATTTTGTGGAATTTAGAGTAGTCTAGGTTAGGTTCATAATTGCATCTTTGTTCTGAGTTGAGACTGCCAGATTTCTCGCTTTCATGTATAATTAGTGTTTAAGACTTTAGTTTCACCAGTCATCTGCGGGTAATAATCCCTACTTCCATTATACGACATTGACATCTTTAGGTACAAAGTAAGGTATCTTTGGTAGGTGGTTTTCCGTCTATCAGGGCCGGGCTAAGCCCATAAGGCCTGCATAGGACGGGATTTTTTATGTACTAAATAAAAAAAAATCTTGAAAATTAATAATGTTTATCTATTTATCAATTATATCAATAATTAAATACATTAGATAATATATATAAGCTTAAAAAATTGATAATTGGTATGCAAATGAATTATATTAAGATAATTTAGAAATTTTAGAGGTTTATATCAATATAATTATCTATCATATTTACATTTAATGGGCTTGACCAGCTAAGCCTCATGGGCCTTGCTGGGTAGAGCTGTGGGCCACCCATTGGCTTTGACATCTCCGCTCAGGCCCGACATTTTGCCCATCTGGCCAGGCATATTCGGGCTTAAACTCGAGCCTAAACGGGCTTAAGCCCATCGGGCCTCCGAGTCTCTCTCGGGCTTTTTGGGCACATAGGCTTATAGTTACCCCTAATGTATCAAGAACTGGCCATTACAAAAAATATTAAAGGATTTGAGAGGTTTTTTTGGCATTGGTTGGTTACTACAGAAAATTTTGTGAAGCATTTTGGATGGATTGCCAAACCACTAAATAGCATGCTTAAAAAAGAAGGGTTCCATTGGGCTGAAGATGCCAGGAGAGCTTTTGAAGAACATAAGAGAGTCTAACTAGTACACCAGTCCTTGCTCTTCTAGATTTTTCTAAGGAGTTTACCTTAGAGTGTGATGCATCAAATCAAGGAATCGGGACACTTTTGACTCAAGAACATCATAATATTGCTTTCTTAAGCAAAGCCCTAGATCAAAGGCTTATGGCATTGTCAATATATGACAAAGACATATTAGTAGTGGTTACAACTTTTCAACACTGGAGGGCATATTTACTAGGCCTCCATTTCAAGATTGTCACAAATCACATAACTATTGAACACTTCTTGAAGCAAAGAATTACAACTCTTGCTCAACAGAAGTGGCTAGTGAAGGTAATTGGGTATGACTACACCATGTAGTACAAAGTTGGCTTAAATAATGTGGTACTAGATACTCTCTTAAGGCAATATGAGCTATCTTTCATTACTGATATTTCTAACCCCACTACTTTTATTATGGATGAAATACGATAAGCTTGTGACACTGATGTTGAAGTAGTGGAGCTGGAGCAAAAAATTTTGAGTGGCAAGTGTGGGAATAAGAAATTTTCTCTAACTAATTCTTATATTTACTACAAAAGAAGAATTTTTGTGCCAAAATCAGGAGGACTAAGGGAGAAGTTACTAGCTGAGTTCTATGGAGGGGTACAAGGAGGGCACTCAGAAACACTCGAAGCAGTGAGGTCTTTTGTAGCAGCTTGTGATGTATGTCAGAAGAATCACTATGAAGCTATAGTGCCTCCAGGACTCCTACATCCTAACACAATTCCTAAGAATGCATGGATTGACATATCCACAGACTTTGTAGAAGAGTTGCCTACAACTTAGGAAAAATCATACTAGTGGTTATTGACAGGCTCACTAAATTTGCTCATTTTATAGCATTAACTCACCCTTACACAGTTAAAATTATGGAAGAAGCTTTTGTGAATGAGGTGTTCAAATTGAATGGGATGCCAAAGACCATAATCATTGATAGGGACCCTATCTTCTTAAGCAATTTTTGGGATTCCTTCTTCTCTCTACTGGGCACCAAACTATGCAAGAGCACAACATATCACCCTCAAACTGAATGTCATCGACAACTTTAAGGAACAAACACATAGACTTTAGTCACTTCAATTTTTCAAAGTAGAAATGCGGAAATACTACCATCAATCAATATCCAAAACCATCGGCTTTAGAAGATGGTTTGTGGTACGTTGATAACAAGGTCAAACAATTCAAACACTCACACATATATTCATGTTACATACTTGAAGAGCACCTATATAAGATTCACACCACATCACATCATGTTTTCAAAATCAAGCTGTTTTTGATGGAAAACACAACATATGCATCTTCACTTAACCTCCCTTCCCTTGAATCCACCACATCTACTCATAGCTTCTTATAACTTCTAAGGGATGAAATTTGCTCACCAACTTTGGTGAGGAAAATCAATCACCACTTCTCCATTCAATGACACATGTTCCACTCAACTATAATCAACTCTTTTATGGGTTATGGGTTATGTTCTCTCAATTTTTATACTCCCTCTTTCTCTCTCACACATAACCCTTGCTAGAATTTGATTCCTCCTTTTCTACATCTTCATTTTGGTTATGTTCTCCCTCTTAATTTTCAGTTAGCTTCCTCTTCTCTTACACGGGTTCGCCACCCAGATCTTGTCAAACATGTTTTAACATGGAGAGAGAGAGAGAGAGAGAGAGAGAGAGAGAGAGAGAGAGAGAGAGAGAGAGAGAGAGAGAGAGAGAGAGAGAGAGAGAGAGAGAGAGAGAGAGAGAGAGAGAGAGAGAGAGAGAGAGAGAGAAAATTGAGTTGTACGGTTGTAGCTATGAATAATATTATCATGCATACGTGTCTTATAATGAGATGGTTGGTGAGTCTTTCACCAATTTTACTTGGTGAGCAAATTTTATCCCTTCTTATAATCTTGCTAGCTTGGGTCATGTCCAGCAACCGAGTGTTTTTTTCTCTCTCTTATCAATAAATCACAACGTCTTAGGACTAATTCTGTTATAGGCTCATTTTTATTAATAAAAAGATAAAATCTACTGTTAAAATTAAAAATATTCACATTCTTAAGTTTGGAATTCACATATATAACACTACCGGTAGAATTAAAAATATTCACCCTCTTAGTCTAGGGGTTTGAATCCTGTAGATATAAATGAGATCCCTATCCACCAAACTACAACTCATACTTATTTACATATTGACAATCAACATACTTATTCATATTACATTAGATAAATGAAGGGAACTTGAATACAAATAGCTAAATCAATAAGATTCACCGCATCATCATACTATTAACAAGACATTGTTTTTGCCAATACTCTTTCTTTTCTTATTAATATGGTTCCTGATTCTGCAATAAACATCAAATCAACTATTGATTCAAGCATTCCTCTATTGATTTTTTCGATTACATCCTCAATAATAATATCCATTTCAGAGATAACTGGAAGCACAAAATGAGTAGCTGATGGATACCCACTACCTTGGAATGCAACACCTCTCATTTTCTGAGGTTTATTACGGACAAAGAATTCACTGCTTATGCCTATAAGCTCATAGATAGTTGATTTCTCCATATTAAAATAAGGATATAAGATTCAACAAAGACGTATACAAATAAGTAAATAAATTGAACATCGTTAATAAGTAGTTAGTGTTGTGATAAGTGAAGAAAGAATCTAACCACCTTACCTTATTGGGTCTGTTGGTCCATCATGATGTCCTGACCTACATATAATTTTATTTCTCTGATATGAAACGTCCTTAAAAATTTAGAATAAACTTCAAATGGCGCTACTCTCAAACGGTTCCAAAATTGATTGCCATCCTCGTTTGATCGAAGCGACAATATACACATTTGAATGTCCATTTGCTTGATCTCTTGAGATGTATTTCTCCTACCAACCCCGCCATCGTGAGAGGATGCCACAACGGTCCATACATCTTCGCATGCTTACTGTTAATTAAGAAAATTAATTGAATCAACATTATCGAAGAAAAAAAATTAGTTTTGACATTCTTTTTGAAAGGTTTAGTTTTGACATTTTAATGATATAAAGAACGAAAAAGTATATTACCTGAACCAATTAAGTAGGTGACCCATATTGACGCCGTAGTGAAATAGAAGCATCATGTGGCCTTTCAAATGTTCAAACTCTTGATAGTGCTCGTTACAAGCTGACAAAATTGTTACTAGAAACTCTACTTACTCCACCTGGGTTGGCATACACCACTGAAAAAAAGAAGTAATTACTCAAAAATGTAAGTGATTGATATACCAGTTTAAATAACAAGAATTTTAATAACATATTAAATTCACCGATTAATACACTGCCCGTATTTTGGTCATACAGGGCGGGCTCTATTGATTTCGTTGATAGCTTCTTGAATACTAATGTACTTTTCACATGCTACTGGAAGCACAAAAGAAGCAGCTGATGTGGCCTCGATACCTTGGACTACAATACGTCTTGTTCTCTTTCAAGAATTTGGAAGAGGCCTATCCAAAAATTCATTGATTGCAAGCTCACAGACAATTGGTTTTTGCATTTTAAAATAAGGATATAAGATTTAAAAAAGATGTATACAGATAAGTAAATATTTCAAACATCATTAACTAGTAATTAGTGTTGTGATTTTAGCTCGTTGATAAAGTAAATCTTACCCTTTTTTCAACACTAATGAGAAAAATGTTTTAGTCGAGCACACATTCTCCTCTTGGTCTTCGCTCCCCAACCTAACATGGTTTCGAAGAACCTCATGATCAAACTTTTCAGCCTCTTCCTTTAAGTATCGTAGAGACTCCACACATTCCTTTTCACTTCTACAACTTAATGCTAGAATTGTAGGCTTTATCATTTCAAATTTCTCATTGTTAACCTTTACTGAAAACAAAAATGAATGTATTAAAGTTATCAAAAATAACAATATCAACAACAATAGCAATAACAGTGTTTTAATGCCTACCTACACACCAATGCCTAGCTACACCATCCGGCTCGCCCAGCCTCGAATCAAAATGTTACAACCCGAAACAATATCACGTGATAATCGAAACTTATGCGGTTAGTCGCTAATTAATTATGTTAATCATCGATGATAATTAGTCTTTACCGTCGGTAACTTTCGCTGACCTTCCGTCGAGATTTTATCGACTATATTTTCAAGAAATTTCTTTGGATAAGGTCATAGAGTTTGTCGAAACGAATTCGTGACAACGTTAATTGTTAAAATTGGAGTTACAACAAAGAAGTTATGGTCAGCGAAAATTTTACGAAAATATCAGAAAACACATTACCGTAAAATCACGAGTATATATAGGGGTTTCCATTTTGGGAAAGTTTGACATTTCTATTTTTCGTTATCGGGGTTGACCCGCATTGACCACCCCTTTCGACCCATTTTTTCGCCGTGACGTTCTCACCAGCGGTGAACCTCCGACCGTGATATTGGTGGCAAACCGTTGGGTTTCATTGAAAGGACCCAACCCCGATTTAGTTGCCTAAACCGGAATCGAACCCCTTCTGAAAACGTGAACCAACAAAAACCATTAAAATTTTGGCAGAGTAACGTTACTAACGTGGAATTGCCATTACCTGCACCCAGAAAATAACACTTCATCCTATGCCACAAAAACCAAACCATGGGCACCAATCCCATCCGGATTTCTCAATATCATATCAATAACAATAAACAGTAAATATAACTGTAATATATAATATATCCGGGAAAAACCGTATAAAACATGTATCAGAATGTATCAGAGCGACCTCTAGTGTAAATATATACAATATATACGTCAGTAGGCGAAACAAGAAACCTACTGAAAAACACAGGTGGCTCGCACAACTAGCCTCCAACCACGACGTGAAACACCAGAACCTGAACTGCAAACTGGGCACGGAAACCGAAAATCCCAGGGGAAAGACATGAAAACTGTTAGAGTGAGTGGACGAAAATAAATGTCTTTCGCCAATAATATATGTTATAAAAACATATGCGAGTCAAATGCATGAAAATCAAATGGTACGTGAGGAGATGCTAGCTCCGACCCACGTACAAAGCACCGACCCACGTACAAAGCATGCATGGAAAATCCCACGGGGTCACTCATAGACACATCCGTGCAGTACAGTCCGAATCACGGGATCCCAGACCCACACGTGATTCTAGCCAGAAAGGCCTCGGTTCCGGGGTACTGCCCCTCACCGGTCAGGTCGGGGTACTGCCCCTCCTGGTAGGCATCCATCGAGG
This sequence comes from Geum urbanum, assembly GCA_946800695.1. Classification (NCBI taxonomy): domain Eukaryota; kingdom Viridiplantae; phylum Streptophyta; class Magnoliopsida; order Rosales; family Rosaceae; genus Geum; species Geum urbanum. The sequence continues at coordinate 30,174,153 of OX327009.1, forward strand.
ATCGGCCGAGATGCAAGTGTATCGATACAACAACATATACTGAGACTGTACTCTGTGTAAACCAAATTGTAAATAGGTCGATGTAAATGCATAAAGCAATATATAAATGCATATACGTAATATATAATGATATAAGCATAATCGTATAACACATGCTCATAATAAACATAATCTCGTATGCCTGTTCATGCTCGTAAAACGTATATAATGATTCGCGATTAACAGTGAAAAGAAGTTGTCCACTCACAGGTGAGCAAAACACACACTCGCGCTAATCTCGTGGTCCGGTAGACGATCCCTCGCCCGAAGCACGATCTTGATCCCCTGAATAATCATAAAACATATCTGATCAAAATCATAGCCCACAACTTTGTACTTAACCACGGAAACCAACCGTTCCCGAAAACATAGAAAACTGTATAAAATAATCGACTGAATTCTCGAAATCTCCACTCGAAACCCTCGACTAAAAATCCGATACCCAAATCAATTCGAAAACCTCAATGTGACGATCGGGGCGCGATTACGAGAAAAATGACATTAAAATCATCGAAAACTGAAAAGTCAACTTTCTCGCCGGAGCGTCGCCGTTGACCGCTGCCGGCGGCTGACATTAAAATCATCGAAAACAGAAAAGTCAACTTTCTCGCCGGAGCGCCGCCGTTGACCGATGCCGCCGGCGGCGGCGTGCAGTCAACGGAGAGTTTCTCGGGCGAGGAAGCTCCAGTTCTCAAGATCTCCTCAAGCCCAACACAATTTCCAACTACCACAAGACCCAATTCTCATCGGAACCTCTCCAAAATAGCTCGAACCCAAATCGGAGTTCAACTCCAGCAACCACCTCGGGTTCACCCAAAACCTCCACTTCAACCAAATTCAACCTTATGGGGAGCATCCCAAGGGCAAGGGGAGTCAAAACCCTCACTCCCCTGCCACCGTAACTCGCTGGAAGTCCACCCCCCGTCACCGGCGAACTCCGGTAAACAAACCGGATTCAAATCTAGCCAATTCATCATCAATTTTCACGATTTCAAACAAAAAACAACTTAGAAACTCAAGGGAAGAAAAATTATACCCCTCACATGGCCGGAGTTGGCTGGAAAATCCAAGTCGGCCGGCGAAAATTCAAACGGGAAAGTTCTCCCTCACGATCAATGGTCAAACTGCCCAAAATGGAAAGTCAACGTCTGGTCAAACCTCAAACAGTGTTTTCAACAATTTTTCAACTATTTCCGATATTTATACTCGCGTCTCGGGACGATCAACGGTCCAAAACGGATAACCATTACGATTCGGATAAATACGAAACGAACAGATAAACTCGTCGATAAACCGAAACTTCAAATAATCATATTATATTCCTCGGTTATCGGAAAAATCATCCGGAATGTCCCACGAGCTCGAAATTACGTGCTCCTCAACTCTCGTGAAGAAACTCAATTCAAATTCTCGACCGATATTTAAGTCGCAAACTAATCCGACAAATCACACAATTAACAATTAATCGCGATTACGCATAATCTCGTGAATCGTACTGATTAGTCGACTGATTCTGGTTCGGGTCGTCACAAATCTACCCCCCTTAAGAAAAATTTCGACCTCGAAATTTATGTACCTGGCATGTGAACAAATGAGGATACTGCTCCCGCATACGTTGCTCAGTCTCCCAGGTGGCCTCCCCAACCGAGTGATTCTGCCACAAGACCTTCAGTAGCGGGATTACACGGTGCCTCAACTCCTGCTCACGACGATTGAGAATCTGCACAGGCTCCTCCACGTACGTCAAATCCTCTCGGATCGGTAACTGTTGTGGGGCTAACACATGTGAAGGATCTGAGATGTACTTCCGCAACATCGAAACGTGGAAAACATCATGAACACGGGCCATCTCAGCCGGTAACTCAAGTCTGTAAGCAACAGCTCCAACTCTCTCGGTGATCTCGTACGGACCAATGTATCATGGTCGAAGCTTGCCACGCTTCCCGAAACGCACAACACCCCTCTACGGAGATAGTTTCAGGAAGACCTAATCGCCTACCTCAAACTCGAGGCTCTTCCTCCTCACGTCCGCATAACTCTTCTGACGATCCTGGGCGATCTTCAATCTGTCCTGGATAATCTGGACGTCCTCCATGGTGCTCTTCACTAGATCAGGGCCAATAAGCCATCGCTCGCCCACCTCACTCCAACACAATGGAGTGCGACACTGCTTCCCGTACAAGGCCTCGTACGGTGCCATCTCAATACTGGCCTGATAGCTGTTGTTGTAGGCGAACTCTATCAAATGTAGCTGCTGGTCCCAATTCCCGCAGAACTGCAACACACATGACCGCAACATATCCTCAATTGTCTGTATAGTCCGCTCGGACTGCCCATCGGTCTGAGGATGAAAAGTTGTACAGAATCGCAAACTCATTCCCATGGCTCGTTGTAATGCCTGCCAGAACTCAGAACTGACTGTCTCGGTCAGAAACAATAGACACAGGCACTCCGTGCAGACGAACAATCTCCGATAAATACAGCTTGGCCAACCTGCCCATTGATATCTTCCCCGGAAGTGCGAGAAAATGAGCGGATTTTGTCAGTCGATCCAAAATAACCCAAATACCAGTGTTGCCTGTCGAAGTATGCGGCAACTGATAAACGAAATCCATGGTAATATGCTCCCACTTCCAAACCGGAATCTCCAGTGGCTGTAGCTTCCCTGCAGGTTTCTGCCTCTCCGCTTTAACCTGCTGACAGATCAAACATCGGCTCACATATGCGGCAATCTCCCGCTTCATGTTGCGCCACCAGTAATACGCTCGAAGTGTACGGAACATCTTCGTACCTCCGGGATGCATCGCATACGCTGAACTGTGGGCCTCATCTAGAATCTCCTTCTTCAGGTTCTCGTCTCTGGGCACACACAACCTGCCTCTGAACAACAACGTACCGGCATCGCTCAATCGAAACTCTGTAGGCAGACCATTCTGTATCATGGTCTTCTTGCCTAACAAGTAGGAATCTGAATCCTGAGCCTCCTGTACCTGATCAACCAATACGAGTCGAACCTGAAAACTAGCCAACAAAGCTCCCTCATCATCCCACTCAAACTCAGCACCCGTAGCCCGAAGCTCGGCTAACATCGACACTCTGGACACACATATGAAACAACGAAGCTCCAGATTTCTGGCTAAGTGCATCAGCTACAACATTTGCCTTCCCTGGATGGTATTCGAACGTGCAATCGTAGTCGTTGATCAACTCCATCCATCGGCGCTGCCTCATGTTCAGATCTGGCTGCGTCAGCAAGTAGGTAAGACTTTTGTGGTCGGTATAGATCTTACATTGGGCTCCATACAGGTAATGTCTCCAACTCTTCAATGCTAACACAATAACGGCTAACTCCAAATCATGCGTCGGATAGTTGACCTCATGTGGTTTCAGCTGCCTGGAACCGTAGGCCACAACTCTACCATGCTGCATCAACACACAGCCAAACCACAATTTCGACGCATCACTATACTACGAACTCACCGCTGTCGTCTGGCAATGTCAGAACTGGTGCAGTAGTCAACTTCTCCTTCAGGAGCAAATAACTCTTCTCACAAGCATCGGACCACTCAAACTTGACGCCCTTCTTTGTCAATCTGGTCAATGGAGTAGCGATCCGAGAGAAATCCTGTACGAACTACCGGTAATAGCCTGCTAAACCCAAGAAACTCCGGATCTCCGGTACAGTAGTAGGTCTACTCCAGTTCAGCACGGCCTCGATCTTGTCAGGATCAATACTGACTCCCTCAGCGGATATCACGTGGCCCAGAAACTTCACACTAACCAGCCAAAACTCGCACTTACTAAACTTTGCAAACAACTGATGGTCCCACAAAGTCCGCAACACCGCTCGCAAATGCTTCTTATGCTGGCCCACACTCCTGGAATAGATCAAAATATCATCAATAAACACAATCACGAACTTGTCTAGAAACCGTCTGAATACCCGATTCATCAAGTCCATGAAAGCTGCGGAGGCATTGGTCAACCCAAACGGCATAACCAGAAACTCGTAATGCCCATACCGCGACCTGAAAGCTGTCTTGGCCACATCCGAGTCCCGAATCCTCAACTGGTGATATCCGGATCTAAGGTCAATCTTCGAAAAGACTGATGCTCCCTTAAGCTGATCGAACAAATCATCAATCCGCGGTAACTGATACTTGTTCTTTATCGTAACCTGATTCAGCTTCCGGTAGTCGATGCATAAACGCATAGATCCATCCTTCTTTCGCACAAATAACACCGGAGCACCTCATGGTGAAACACTGGGTCGAATAAAACCCTTCTCCAGCAACTCCTGGAGTTGAACCTGCAACTCTTTCAACTCCGCTGGTGCCATACGATACGGTGTCTGTGAAATCGGTCATGTACCCGGTAACAGCTCAATAGTGAAATCAATCTCCCGAACAGGAGGTATGCCCGGTAACTCTGCTAGAAACACATCAGGGAACTCAGAAACCACCTCAATACTACCAAGATCTGGCATAACTACTGTAGTGTCCACAACATGGGCTAAATAAGCAACACAGCCTTTCTTCATCAACCGATCCGCTCTCATTGCAGAAATCAAACACGGCAGTGAAGTGTTTTTCTCGCCGCAAAACAGTATCTCGGGAAAGCCTGGTCGTCGAAACACGACCTCCTTCTTATGACAGTCAAACATGGCCCAATGCGTCTCCAAGAAGTCCATACTCAAGATTAGATCAAAATCAACGATATCAAGCAACAACAAATCTGCGGCTAAACCATGGCCTCCAATAAAAATCTTGCAGTCTCTGTACACCCAACCGATACTCACAATCTCACCAGACGGATATAACACTCTCCACAATCTCGGAAGTGGAGATGCAGGTACCATAGCTAATGATGATAGTCTATATGACATGAATGAATGCGTGGCACCTGGATCTAACAATGTAAGTACTGGAATACCAAAGACATGTAACGTACCGATAATGACCTCTGGTGAAGCTCGGCCCTCTCGCAAAGTCATAGCATAAACCCTCGCCTGTCCGACTGGTCGTCCACGCTGAGGCTGCCACTGCTGTCTGTCCTTGCCTGTATACTATACTGGTCGAGCTCCCGGAGTGGCACCTCTCTTTCCTCCGGAACTCTGGACTGCCTGATCACCAGCACCAACCAACTGAGGACACGCCCTCGCATAGTGACCCACCTGGCCACAATGATAACAGTTGAGGGTACCTCGCTGACATGAACCAAGATGATACCTATTGCACAAGTTGCACAATGGATACTCCCTCGGTACAGGAAACGTGCCACCGGTACGTCGAGGATAACTGGAACCGCTGGAACCCCCACTAGCCTGTGGTCACTGCGGTCGATCTCTCATCTATCTCTGCCTCTGTATCGGTACACTAGCTGGTGGTCGATAAGATCCACCGCCCGAAGATGAAGCTGAACCAGAAGTATCAGAACTCTGCCTCTTTGAAGGCCCCTGACTCGGTCCACCCTCCTCAAACCGTCTAGGCTGGTACCTCTGCTGTCTCTCCTTCTCGATATCCTCACCTCGGAGTGCTGCACTAACAAACTCATCGAAGTTGTTCTGAGGCATCGTAGTCAGAGTCCCCTTGATGTTTAAGTTCAAACCCAGCTCAAACCTGCGACACTTGGCTTCCTCAGTAGCCACCATATCACGCGCGAAACGAGATAAGCGGGTAAACCTGTCCCGGTACTCAAGCACAGACATACTGCCCTGTCTCAAGTTCGTAAACTCCTCATACTTGCGCTGCTGGGTAGCCTGATTGAAGTATCTCCGCATAAATAAATCACGGAACAAAGTCCACAGAGTATCAACTGGAACTCTGTCAGTACTAACCCACCAAAAGTATGCATCAGACTCAAGTAATCCGACTGCTGCCACTGTCATCTGCTCAGGAGTAAACTGCAGACACTCACATACACGTTCAACCTGAACCACCCATGCCTCACATATCTCTAGATCAGCTGAACCCGAAAACATAGTCGCACTAGCAGTACGAGTTTTGACCACAGGGTCAAAACGCTCTTCCAAACGTAGCACTCGCATCAGCAAGTCGTGCGTCTGGCGATCCTCATCAGGATCCGCTTCCCGATCAACACGGGGACCACGTCGAGGAGGCATTCTACTGATACAAGACAAGCATTAGGTACAAGCAGAAAGAACGTAATCATGAGACCGCAGATAATTGAGAACACATAACACCCGAAGTATTGATGAGTACCGATGGCCAATCGGGTCATCACTCCAGTCATGCTGTATTAACTCACATACCCTAAGCGTCACAACTACAAGAGTCTACAGAATCTGACAACCTAATGCTCTTATACCAAGCTGAAAGGACCCAACCCCGATTTAGTTGCCTAAACCGGAATCGAACCCCTTCTGAAAACGTGAACCAACAAAAACCATTAAAATTTCGGCAGAGTAACGTTACTAACGTGAAATTGTCATTACCTGCACCCAGAAAATAACACTTCATCCTATGCCACAAAAACCAAAACGTGGACACCAATCCCATCCGGATTTCTCAATATCATATCAATAACAATAAACAGTAAACATAACTGTAATATATAATATATTCGGGAAAAACCGTATAAAACATGTATCAGAATGTATCAGAGCGACCTCTAGTGTAAATATATACAATATATACGTCAGTAGGCGAAACAAGAAACCTACTGGAAAACACAGGTGGCTCGCACAACTAGCCTCCAACCACGACGTGAAACACCAGAACCTGAACTGCAAACTGGGCACGGAAACCGAAAAGCTCAAGGGAAAGACATGAAAACTGTTAAAGTGAGTGGACGAAAATAAATGTCTTTCGCCAATAATATATGTTATAAAAACATATGCGAGTCAAATGCATGAAAATCAAATGGTACGTGAGGAGATGTTGGCTCCAACCCACGTACAAAGCATGCATGAAAAATCCCACGGGGTCACTCATGGACACATCCGTGCTAGTACAGTCCGAATCACGGAATCCCAAACCCACACGTGATTCTAGCCAGAAAGGCCTCGGTTTCGTGGTACTGCCCATCGCCGGTCAAGTCGGGGTACTGCCCCTCCTGGTAGGCATCCATCGGGGATCGGCCAAGATGCAAGTGTATCGATACAACAACATATACTGAGACTGTACTCTGTGTAATCCAAATTGTAAATAGGTCGATGTAAATGCATAAAGCAATATATAAATGCATATACGTAATATATATCGATATAAGCATAATCGTATAACACATGCTCATAATAAACATAATCTCGTATGCCTGTTCATGCTCGTAAAACGTATATAATGACTCGCGATTAACAGTGAAAAGAAGTTGTCCACTCACAGGTGAGCAAAACGCGCACTCGCGCTAATCTCGTGGTCCGGTAGACGATCCCTCGCCCGAAGCACGATCTCGATCCCCTGAATAATCATAAAACATATCTGATCAAAATCATAGCCCACAACTCTGTACTTAACCACGGAAACCAACCGTTCCCGGAAACATATAAAACTGTATAAAATAATTGACTGAATTCTTGAAATCTCCACTCGAAACCCTCGACTGAAAATCCGATACCCAAATCAATTTGAAAACCTCAAGGTGACGATCGGGGCGCGATTACGAGAAAAATGACATTAAAATCATCGAAAACTGAAAAGTCAACTTTCTCGCCGGAGCGCCGCCGTTGACTGCCGCTGGCGGCGGCGACGTGCAGTCAACGGAGAGTTTCTCCGGCGAGGAAGCTCCAGTTATCAAGATCACCTCAAGCTCAACACAATTTCCAACTACCACAAGACCCAATTCTCACCGGAACCTCTCCAAAACAGCTCGAACCCAAATCGGAGTTCAACTACGGCAACCACCTCGGGTTCACCCAAAACCTCCACTTCAACCCAATTCAACCTTATGGGGAGCATCCCAGGGGCAAGGGGAGTCAAAACCCTCACTCCCCCGCTACCGTAGCTCGCCGGAAGTCCACCCCCCGTCACCGGCAAACTCCGGTAAACAAACCGGATTCAAAACTAGCCAATTCATCATCAAATTTCACGATTTCAAACAAAAAAACAACTTAGAAACTCAAGGGAAGAAGAATTATACCCCTCACGTGACCGGAGGTGGCCGGAAAATCCAAGTCGGCCGGCGAAAATTCAAACGGGAAAGTTCTCCCTCACGATCAACGGTCAAACTGCCCAAAATGGAAAGTCAACGTCTGGTCAAACCTCAAACAGTGTTTTCAACAATTTTTCAACTATTTCCGATATTTATACTCGCGTCTCGGGACGATCAACGGTCCAAAAAGGATAACCATTACGATTCGGATAAATACGAAACGAACGGATAAACTCGTCGATAAACTGAAACTTCAAATAATCATATTATATTCCTCGGTTATCGGAAAAATCATCCGGAAGGTCCCACGAGCTCGAAATTACGTGCTCCTCAACTCTCGTGAAGAAACTCAATTCAAATTCTCGACCGATATTTAAGTCGCAAACTAATCCGACAAATCACACAATTAACAATTAATCGCGATTACGCATAATCTCGTGAATCGTACTGATTACTCTACTGATTCTGGTTCGGGTCGTCACATTCATCTCTTCTATCGATAAGTTGTATCATCTCCAACATTTGTGACCGATGGAAGGCAAATTTAGGCCGAGAAGATGGCAATTTTCGAGTTAATTTTGACGGTGATCGTGGCGGTGCACATGGGGGCGATAGAGGTCGTGACCATAGAGATTCTATTGGGATAGGTCTCGGACCCTACCTTAGCCAGACGACGACAAACTGAGGAAAAGAATTCCAGAGAAGGTCCACAGTTTTCTGGCAATTTGGAGGTTCTCCGATTAGATTTTGATATTGTGTTCTTCATGAATTTTGTTGGACTTGTTGAGATCAACGTTTTTCTATTTAGGTTGATCGATTTGGAGCCGGTGGGATTCCAGCCACCTCCGGCGGTAGTGCGTGGCCCCACGCGCCGCGGTGCGCGGCGGAGCTCTAGCGATGTTGAAATTTTTAGAAAATTTTTATATCGTCCTACTCATAATTTTGTGCTGAATAATATGGTGAGGTTCTTGAATGGATATGGACTTGATTAATTTAGATATGGTTAATAACTAATTAATTTTATGATATTACTAACGGACGATCCGACTATCAATTTAAATTCGAGTCTCTTGATGTTTGAGATTTATATTGCGACTCTAAAATTGATTTACAGTGAAGGAATGCAAGGAATTGAATTCAGAATTTGATTAAGTTCGTAATTAGTCGGAAAATACGTTATTCGAGAATACGAGATTCTCGACATTATTGCTCGTCGAATTATGAGCTTCACTATTCAGTATAAATATCGACGAATATATATTAGTTATAATCATGGTTTCAGGATGACAAGTTAGTGGGCCGTGTCAGATGATTATTGCGTCGATTGGCAGGTTTCAACTTTATGAATATCCCGCAATAATACTGTGAGTGGGCGTTTATTCATTTTCACAATCTGTGAATTCATGTTTATGCAGATTTACAGCCTCCTATATTTTATTACAGTTGAGTTTGGATGTATGTTTGTGATGGTTTTATTTTCAGTATCGATGCTTTGACTAGTTGGTTGATCACTAACTAGTCGGGTCAGACCAACTTAGGACAAACACATTGCCGACCCAGATCATCTCAGGTTAGGACAAACACCCTAGACGATCCCATCACCTTGTATTTACAGTCATGGAGTCTCTTCGGGATAGGACAAACATCATGAGCACCCACCTTCATATTTTATTCAGTTTATTATTTTGAACTTGCATAATTTCACAGAAATTAGCGAAAATGCACAGATAGAATATTTTTACTGTTTTAGACTGATTATGAGTTTTTGTCCACTCACGCTAACGTTTTTATGTTTTTATTTGCCTTTCTCTGAGCCTTTCGGTTTTCGTTGCCCAGACTGCAGGATTTTCTGAGCTGGTCAGGTGTCGTCGGAGGCTTGAGTCCACCAGTCATCTTTCGCCTTAGTAGGTTTCAGCCCATCATCAGTTTATTTTATATGGTTTCCTTTGTAACTAGAAGTCACTCTGAACAGCAGTATTGTATATGTTTTTCGGTAGTAGTCTGTAAGTTCACAGTATAGTTGATTTCGTGTTTCAGATCCTGTATTCTAGTTTCGGCAATTATTACAGGTTATAGTTATTGATTTATTGAGAAATTCGGATGGTCCACGGTATTGTTTGAGGGAAATCCGAAGTGTGATTTTCCTGCAAGTTTTTGGTAGCTAGTCCACTTCGTAGAGGAAACTATGTCAAAAAAATTATAGAAATTTGTGGTTTAAGTCTTGTCGTTATGGTGTGATCCTAGATTACTAGTTAATCTAGGGTTAGGTTCTTTAAGTTGGTGTCAGAGCATTAAGTCACAGATTCTGTAGACTTTTTTGATCAGATTAGTTCGGACATTTGATAGTGTACTACACTCTTGGGAGGGGTGGCCCGACTGGCTGGCGGATCCCCATTACCTCCAAGTGTTGTGCATTGTTAAGTATTCAGGGACTTCTAGTTTAGCCAGTTTCTTTGGCCTCCTTGTTTAAGCTAATCTTTTGAGGACTCGTAGATCATGGTGCCTCGATAACTAGCTAAATAGGTTACGGTGCAATTTTTGACCCAATAGTTGCGTGAGTTATTGGCACGTATGATGCCAGTGCCTCGCGTGGATCGTGAGGACTTAGTAATCAGGACCGGTAAAGTAGATGTGCCTTTCCCAAGTTTCCACGATCCCAAGGTTTGGGAGAATTGATTTATCGTGATCGGTTAAGTTTGCGACCATTTACGTCCTCCGCTGACTTCTGCGTAGAAGTCGGAGTTAGTTATTGACCTACTGCAAGGCCAAGTCTATCGTTGGTGGATAATCACCGAGAGGCAGGAGGTTGCTACCTTGTGGGCCAAGATCAACGATTAATGAGGTGTCGCTTTCCAGTAATGCGGCTGAGCAGAGGAAGCATGTAGAGTTCATGAATCTGCGGTGAGAAAATTTGTCAGCTATAGTGTATCGAGACTGCTTTTAATAGCCGTTCCGATTTACATTCTGTTATGTCAGAACAGTTAGGGAGACTTGCTGGAGGTCTAAGAAAGGTTTGTGACCTATAATTTCTTCATTTATGGCGAGCGCACTATACATGGACTTCGATGAATGTGTATGTATTGTAGTTTAATGTGAGTTTTGACGTCGATTTGTGCTTGATGTTATTTGACGATTTGAGGGAGATGGACCCCACAAGAGATATTCAATGAGTAGATGTTACAGGATAATTGGTTCCACATCATCTTCTGGTAAGGGATCTATACCTTAGCTCCTAGTGCCCATCGTTCGAGTCGTTTTCCGAGATGGAGGAGGAGCTGACGCCATAGACAGGAGTTTAGAGTGAGTTCCGATGGATCTAGTTTGTATCCCCAGCACCCAGAGATCCTCTTTTATGTAACATTTACCATAAATATTTTTTAGGCAGTGCCGGTTGGGGATTTTACTATGTTATCGTTGCGGTCAGGTGGACCATTTTGTGAGGGATACCTCAGAAAAATTTCAAACTTTTAGTTCTGGTGGCGACCGGGGAGTTACTTCGGGTGCCAGACCTACACCACCATTTGGGCAGCCAGCATACCAGGACCAAGGTTAGAAAGGACGACCAGCGGGGCTGTCAAGTCAGGCTCGCCTTCACTAGATGACTCTGTGGGAGAGTTGAGTATCTTTGGAGGTCATTTTTGGTATGTTGAGTATTTTTCACTATGTCGTTTTTACTCTGTTTGACCCAGAGGATGACGTGTTCTTTTATATCAGTAAGGTTGGCGTCCATAGTCAACGTACCTATCACATCCTTTTCGAAATTGTAGCGAGTGAATTTATCCCTCTAACGAGGTAATTTTAGTTGGATTATTTTATAGAGATTGCAGTGTTATGTTCAGAGGTTTTAGTATGTATACCGATCTAATACTTCTGGATATAGTAGATTTTGATTTGATCTTAGGCATGGACTTCTTGAGCCATCATCAGACGTTCATAAACGGTTATCGAGAAGAGGTGTTTTGGAGTCCGATGTTGCCTGAGATTTTGCTCCGTGGTGAGATAAATGTGTTATATTTGTGCCTAAGTTTGACCGTGAAGGCTGTGATAATGTTGCAGGAAAGATGTATTGCATACTTGGCACATGCGGTGAAACTTCGTGTCTCTACTTTCTGTACTGATTCGATGGACTAGTTAATGGGTATCCAAATGTATTTCCCAAGAAGTTACCAGGTTTACCTACAGTTCGGGAGAGATTTTGTTGTTGAGTTATTATCGGGTACCGATTCTATAACTCAATTATCCTATCGGATGGCTCCAGCTGAGTTATGAGTGTGGCAGACTCAACTTAAGGAATTGATTGACGAGGATTTTATCCGTCCCAGTACTTCATCATGAGGAGCCCTAATAATATTCACGAATGTGAAGGATGGTTCAACGAGGTTACACATCGCTTATCGGAAACTAAACCAAGTTGTAGGAAAGAATAAATGTCCATTACCAGGGGCTAATGATTTACTTAATCTTGATATTCCTTCTTCGAAACTCATTCATTCTTTGAGGAATTCCAATAATTCAGTTTTGTTAACCTAAAATGTTTTTATTTTTGTTGTTTCTTATATTGTTTTTGTTCATTTTATGTCGTGAACACATTCCCTCATGAAAGGATACTTTTCGCTTCATGCCACCATCCTAGAAATGTATTTCTTCCAGTTATTAGTTACATGAGTTCACGGAGAAATAGATATTGTATTAACATTGGACCGGTGGTATGTATGTTATGCCGCATAAATTAAATTGTTCCAGCTTGATATTAGATGTGGGTTTACGAGAGTTACATGTATACGTGGAGATTAGTAGCAGATGAGTATGATTTCGAATTTCTCTTAGACGTAATTTGGAGCATCCTATTGATAACTCAGCATTTATCACGCGCAGAAGTATATGAGAATTTTACATACGAGCACGAATTCTGACCAGGGTTATGCTTGGCGACGATGATTTAATTTTTCCAGCTTTATAAAATCCAGAGTTCTAAAGGTGCATGTTATCGGAAACTGTCGTGTTTCTTGGATTTCGCAGTACTCTAACCTTCTGATTAATTTTTATAAGTTTATGATCTTGTGTCAGAGGAATTACAATATCTATCATAGTATAGCGTGAAAGAGTGCAACAATTCGATTGTTCAATTTGGAATTGTATTTCAATAAATAGATTGGCATCCCAGTATTATATCATTTTCAATGGACTACTATTGTCGGCTTACGTGTATATGTATTTATGGCCTATGCCTAATTCCATTGGGTTTGTTGGCTTGTGTCAGTAGTAGCTATGTGGATATGTGAGCCATATAAGTAAATCGTTGAGGTGTAGTTTTATAGATGGATAGTTTTCAATTCAAGTATTTGAACTATAGAAATGATCGAGCGAATGCTGAGGATTAGGTTATGCATTGATATTTGTTTAGATTGCAAAAATATTGGATATTATTGACTTAACTGTGGCAATTATGCAGGAACTTCAGATGGAATGTCAAGTTTTTTTATCTCCAAATTTGTAGTAAATTACGATGTCAGTTTGACTTCCTCGTTCTCGCCCATAGATTTGGATTTATTTGAGGCTTACTGTGGATATATTCTTTTAAGTCTCTTTATGGTATTGTAGATGTTTATTGAGGTAGTATGTTCTTGGGAGTTATAAATGGTGGAGATATATGGTTTGGCGATCAATATGATTCATGAAATCAGATAAATATTGGTGATTTATTTTCATGTTATAGTTATGTTGATTTATGAGGTATCCGAAAGGGATATGGAGCCCATAGTCTATATTTTGAGATGAGATTATTGAAAGATTTTCGTTATACAGGTTTTTGGGTTCCTTACGCTTTAGAAGAGACTATGCCCAATTTTCTGTAAGAAAATTCAAAAATTGTATAAGGTTATAAGTTCATTGCGGATCAGCCAAGTACCCATATTTGTTATGATTTTAAACTAGCTTGTTGGGGGTTTTAGTATCCACCTTATGGGTGAGTGTCCTTAATTGGACATCTCAGTTAGTTTCCGGTGCAGGGTTCTAACGACGATTTAGGTGCCAATTCTGTGTTGGAACTGCACCACTACTCATATAGTTATCTTTGTGGGACTCTGGTCTAAGCATTTTTGGGTAAGTCTGGCCGATTGTATTTGAATATGTTAATAGAATTAGTCATTAGTTTTGGCATGGATACCAGAAGCTTCTAAGTATTATGTTATCGAATTTGGATTATATCACTCCTTGTGTCAGATTTATTTGGAGTAGTTATTATGCCATCAAAATTATTGGACGAGAGTTTATGATGAAATGTTAGCTTAGCAACAGAGTTATGGATCAAGCTAACAATTGTGGATATTCTTGTGAGCTAGAAGGCGCAAACTGGAGCAGTAGGTATGGAAATTCGTCAGTTATACGTGTATGTGTAAATTTTGAGGACGAAAGTTTTGTATGGGGGATAGATTGTTAAAACCCAGAACAATATCACGCGATAATTGGAACTTATGTGGTTAGTCATTAATTAATTACGTTAATCATGAACGGTGAACGGTAATTAGTCTTTACCATCGATAACTTTCGCTGGCGTTTCGTTGAGATTTTGTCAACTATGTTTTCGAGAAATTTCTTTAGATAAGGTCGTTGATTATGTCGAAAAAAATTTGTGGCCACGAGGAAGTTATGGTCAGCGAAAATTTTATGAAAATATCGGAAAACGCATTACCGTAAAATCACAGCTATATATAGAAGTTTCCATTTTGAGAAAGTCTGACATTTCTATTTTTGGCAACCGAGGTTGACCTGCGTTAAGCACCCCTTTCGACTCATTTTTTTCGCCGTGATGTTCTCACCACCGGTGAGCCTCCAATTGTGATATTGGTGGCACACCATTAGGTTCCATCTCCTCTATCGATAGGTGGTATCATCTCCAGCATTGGTGATCGGTGGAGGGCAAATCGAGGCTGAGAAGGTGGTAGATTCTGGGTTGATTTCGAGGGCGACAGTGGCGGTGCACACGACAGTGATGGAGGTCATGACCATAGGGGTTTTGAAGCCCAGATGACCATGAATATATTAGGACAAGTCCCAGACATTGACGAATGGAGGAAGAGAATTCTGGCGAAGGTCCACGGTTTTTCGGCAATTAGGAGGTTCACCAATTAGATTTTGATATTGTGTTCTTCATGAATGTTGTTGGGCTTGAACGTTGAGATGACTGTTTTGCTATGTAGGTTGCTCAATTTGGAGCATATGGGATTCCGGTGGCTGCCGTCCACGGCAGAGCTTCGGCGAGGTTGAAATTTTGGAAAAATTCTATATCATTTCGCTCGTAATTTCGTGCCGAATGCAATGGTAAGGTTTCATAATGGATATGGACTTGATTAATTTAGACATGTGTTTAATCGAATAATAAGTAATTAATTTTACAATATTATTAATGGATGATCAGACTATGGATTTAAATTCGAGTCGCTTGATGTTTGAGATTTATTTTGCGACTCTAAAATTGATTTATAGTGAAGGAATGCAAGGAATTTAATTTGAAATTTAATTAAGTTCGTAATTAGTCAAAAATACGTTATTCGAGAATGTGAGATTCTCGACATTATTGCTCGTCAGATTACGAGCTTAGCTATTCATTATGAATATCGACGATTAGATATTAATTATAATTGTGGTTTCAGGATTATGAGTTAGCGGGATGTGTTGGATGATTATTGCACCGATTGACAGGTTTTAGCTTTATGAATATCCCGACATAATACTATGAGTGGACGTTTATTTATTTTCACAGTTGTTGCGAGTTAATGTTTATGCAAATTTACAGTCTCTTGTATTTTATTATAGTCGAGTTTAGAGGTATGTTTGTGATGGTTTTATTTTCAGCATCGATGCTTTGACTAGTCGGCTGATCACTGACTATTTGGGTCAGACTGAGTTAGGACAAACACCCTGCCGACCCAGATCGTCTCGGGTTAAAACAAACACCATGAGCGCCCACCTCCATATTTTATTCAGTTTATTATTTTGAACTCCCATAATTTCACGGAAATCAACGGAAGGCCAAAGATAAAATAATTTTACTGTTTTACACTGATTGTGAGTTTTTGTCCACTCACGCTAACATTTTTATATTTTTGTCTGCCTTTCCCTGGGTTTTCGATTTTCATTGCCCAGACTGTAGGATTTTCTGAGCTGGTCAGGTGTCGTCGAAGGCTTGAGTCCACCAATCATCTTTCGGCTCAGTAGGTTTCAGCCCATCATCAATTTATTTTATATGATTTTCTTTGTAACTAGAAGTCGCTCTGAACACCAGTATTGTATATATTTTTCGGTAGTAGTATGTAAGTTCACAGTATAGTTGATTTCGTGTTTCAAATCCTGTATTCCAGTTACGACAATTATTACAGGTTATACTTATTGATTTATTGAGAAATTTGGATGGACATCGGTGGTCCCCGGTATTGTTTGTCGAAAATCTGAAGTGTGATTTTCTTATAGGTTTCTGGTAGTCCACTTCGTAGAAGAAATTATGTCAAAAAAATTACAGAAATTCGTGATTTAAGTCTTATCGTTAAGGCATGATCCTAAATTATTAGTTAATTTAAGATTGGGTTGTTTCACAAATGCACATAGAGTTCACCTCCATTCTCTTGAACACTCCACATCTACTCGTAGCTCTCCCGCCATCCAACGATGCGAGACAATCCCCAATAAGCCCAACCATCCTTGAATGCTTACCGTTAACGATTTTAAAAGTGAGAAAAATTTACTAGTCATGAGAAAGATAAATAATAATACATGCATTAATTTACAATCATGAGTTTTCTGTGGTATTCATCTTTTCTTTCTAGATAGTCAGTATACATTCTATATGTCGTTAGTTGCCAGTCTTGAGATAGTATTTCTATCATTTATGCAGGAATTGTTCAAATATATCCCACTTTTTGTGAATTTTCATACATCATTTGTGACTCCATATATAAATTTAAAAAAAAAACAAATTTTATCTTACCTTCTTGTGATTTGCGGTCAACTTCAGTATACTACGTGATTTTTTATTTTAATTATGTGGTAGTACATTGATTAATTTCGAAGAATTGAAGTAAGAGTAGCATTTTGAGCCGAATAAACTGAGCCAGCCATTTTTCAGCTGAACCATTACCAATTTGAGCCGAAATTTGGCTCAACCAAGCCAAATGTTTAACCGATATAACCAAAAATTCACACTTCTAGGTTCATGGGATTCGAACCTACAACTTTGTAAATGTTAATGAGATCTCCATCACCAAACTACAACTCACACTTGTTTACATATTGACAATCCACATACTTATTATTTAAGGTTGAGAACTAAGGAATCAAGTTTTTGATAGGTCTATCTCTATTTCCTGCTTAAGCCCACTACGGTGGCCCTCTATGTTTTGCTATGTTGAGTTGTTCTTGTCTGCTTACTATGCTCCGAACTATATATTGTAAGCTAAGTCAATTTCTTTAGCATGAATGAACAAATTTCCTATATAACAGACTTGGTCCTTACTGTTCATTCTTTTGGGATATAGTCAAAATCGTCGATCGCTTCTCTCATCTCACATGCAAACTTTACCTCACTCTCCGCCATCCATTCTCTCATTCGCTCTCATCTGACATCAAAGCTTCGATCACAGTTGTGACTTAGCCGCTTATACTAATCGATCATCACTGCTTCAAAGCCACCTTTCTCGATCTAAATCGCTCACTGAATCTCTCAGTTGAATCCGAACATGATCCACCGATTTTGAGAGGTATTGATTTTTGAATCTAGATTCTTTCAATTTTGTTCATTCTTTGATAAATTTTGCACTATGTTGTTCATCTCTACTCTCCAGGTTGATCAATTTTGCACTGATCATCATCCTGGCTTTGCTCTCGCTCTTTGTTTTCTCTCATATCCTCTTCTTCTCTCAGAGGCCTAAGAATCTCCAAACCACACCCTAGTAATTTCTATGCTTTGCTGGGTAATCTTCATGTTTGGTTTCTAGGTTTTCTTTATTTTGGAGAGAATTTGGTATTGCATTGTGCTTTTATTGGTTAATCAAATTTGAGCATACACTATTATAACGTGTTAATTTTTAGTAGTAGCTTCCACTGGTCAAGTGTATGAACTCAAACTCATACTGGTTGTTATTGATAGAGTTGTGCTGCTATGTAATAGGTGAATGTTTACATGTAGCACTATATACAGAATATATAGTGAATCCTTTTGTAACTAGTAAAATCTTTACGAATTTACTATCAATTTTCTAATTTTTTTCTATTGTCAATGATTATTGTTCTTGTCACGTTTGTACATTAGTGAGTTTCTTTGCAAGGAGATTGAGAAATTGAGATTTTATGTATACACAAAGTAACAACAGGATATCTTACTTTCGTACAAATGGAAACCTCAAATTGTGAAATCTTGGGTTAAGGTCTTAAGGACTCAAGGGTTCATGTGTTATTGCAAATATAGAAATATAGAAGTGATTAGTTATTTTCATTATTATATTAACTAGGTGATTATGTATTGTTTCCTGTTCACCATCTAGGTTTTCTTTTTTGCAGAGGATTTGGTATTGCTTTTATTCTTGCTTATATTTCTTAATCAAATTCGAGCATACAAATTACTTTGCTGGGTAATCTTCATGTTTGACTTCTGGGTTTTCTTTTTTTGAAGAGAATTTGGTATTGCGTTGATTCTTGCTTTTATTGCTTAATCAAATGAGCATACACTATTATAACGTGTTAATTGTTAGCAATAGGTTCCTCTGGTGTAGACTGTATGAATTCAAACTCATACTGATTGTTATGGATAGAATTATGTTGCTGTGTAATAGACGAATGTTTACATATAGCACTATATAATGTTTTTGTTTTCAGTTTGGAAAAAATTTATGAGAATTATTGGAATTCAATATCCTATTTTGCTTATGAGACTTCTAAAATGAAAGTCAAAAGCATGTGTTTCCTTATATCAATTTGATCCTTAAACTAAATTCTAATGGCTCATACTTTCTCTAGCTTTATGATCCTAATTGAATAGAATGGGAGATTCCTGTTTGTCTTCACACTCTTAACCCGATTGCTTTTAGCTCTCCATCTCTCACCTGTTTTGTTGTAGCTCCCTCACCCAAAAATCAAAATGTACCGGTTTGTTCCTGATTTCGATTTGTGGTTTTGGTTCGTTCTCGATTTTGATAAATTGCTTTTAGTTCTCTTTATTTGTTTCCTTTTCCATGGCTTTCTTCTTCGATGACAACAATAAAGTTAAAGTTCCGTCTGGGATTCCAACACAATACATTACAAGGTAGTAGTCAATTAGACACCAAATATACACAACATACTATAATGATTAAAGATAAAATAGCTTGAGATTTGTGGTTGATGAAATAGGAAAACATAAAGCAGCATTGATATAACTAATGAAAGGTATATCAAATAGTTTCCGAGTAGAGTAGAAGCTCTAGAAACTTTCCTTAATTTCCAAAACAAGATGCGAGTGATTTATTGGTATCTCGATCTTCAACGATTGGTCAAAGTAATTGATAAGGGTGAGAGAACAGACGTGGTACTACGTGCTCTCAAATATTTAATTAATTTTGTCAACTTACTTCAGATTGTTGGAGTACTGCACATGCTTGAATCGTTTAGTATCTAATAATCGTGAATAGAGTAGAAGATAAAGGGGCATTTATGCTATGCTTTCTTTTGTATTTCAATAGGCGCAGATGCAATTTATGAATCTATATGTTAAACTTAACACAAAATATATAGACAGATAGTAAGAAGGAAATTTAAAGACCTTGATGATAAAGAATGCATGTTCCAATCGAATTCTTTCATAATATAGAAAAATAAGGAAGAGAGATTGATTTTGATAGGTCATAAAATGGTGTCTACAGAACTTAGTGAAAACAATATGGGTGGTAGGAGTAGGCAAACAATAGATGCAAAATAGGTATTCAATATGGTAGGTGGGCATATATTGTGATCTACAGGTATATATATACCACCTAATTGAATTCTTTGAATTCTTTCAAGTTTGATATTCTTTCATAAGTGGACAGATCTTTTTAGTGCAATAGTCGTTTTGTCCTTGGGTGCAAAAATTTGTTCCAATGGTTTCCTAAAATAGTCAATATCAACTTACCCTCATGGTACTTGGACTGAATCTAAATAAAGTTAAAAATTTGGTTTTGGTTTCTTTATTTATCCTTGAATTTTTCATATTAATGTTTATGTTTGAACTTGATTTGTATAATACGTAGCTTGTGCTTGAGTATATATATAATTGTATATATAATACCTTTAATGTCATGTTAATGTGCTATATGTATAAACCAACAAATAAAAAGGATAGTTAACTTATAGCTAGGCCTATTAAACACATTTTTGGTCATTGAGTTGATTATTTGTTATTCTAAATTTGTAATGTATCTCACCAAATGTTGTTTTTAATTATAGGATTTGTACATTAAAGCCTTTGGTCTCTACAACAGTGATGATGATAGTTAGAGTTGCGTCTATCAAAACATGAAAGCATCCATTCAGACCCTTAAGTAAGGAATAGGACATTAGTTGCGTCTTCACGCTCTTAACCCGATTGCTTTTAGCTCTCCATCTCTCAGCTGTTTTGTTGTAGCTCCCTTACCTAGAAATCAAAAGGTACCAGTTTGTTCCTGATTTGCGGTTTTGATTCGTTCCCGATTTTGATAAATTGATTTTAGTTCTCTTTATTTGTTTCCTTTTTCTTGGCTTTCTTCTTCGATGACAATAATAAAGTTAAAATTGATCTGGGTGGGTTGTAAATCTCTCTATCTCCTTATCTCTCTCTGATTAGTTTCTTTATTTTTCGTTAGGGATCTCTCACATATCTCGATCTCCTCCTTCTACAATGAAGTGATAGCGGACCTTTTTGAGTAGTACTTGTCGTCTTAAAATAGACACTGAGGTTGTTCCAGAGAAAGTGGGATTACCTGGGCCACAATGTGATTCATTTGTATACATTTTTGAGATAGGTGAGGAGAGATTAGGGACGATAGTCTATGAGTCCCTGTTATAGATTAAGATGGCCATCTGCTGTACTTACACCCATTGCTTTGCTCTTATAGGAAGCTATGTATTAGTTTCATGGCTAATGGTTTGCTTTGTTGACAATTTTCACTGCCTAGCTACTAAATTATTTAGTTCAAACCATGGTTATCATCATTATTATTAATTAACCTTGAGAGCTTAGGACAGACCTCGATACAATGACCGAACCAAATATGTGCGTCGTAGGAAAATGTGTGGTGAAACAGCTGGCCTTCTAGCTATGTAAATAAAATGGTGGGAGTGATAGCTTTCTGAAGCATATGGAGCTGGAAGCATATGACCATTTAAGTCCCGGCCCTGGTACTGGTGCTTAATGGTGGAAATTTAACAGTATATAACCAATCCCGATTAAAGGGCTTGCTACACATTATCTAATTGAACAGTAAATTAGATTACTTTTATATACACAAAATATATAGTTCATGATTAGATAATACATATCTTGATTTTTTTATATAAAATAGGTAAGTCTGTGTAAATGGTGCTTCAAATAACTATGGTTTGATTAGTTTGGACATGATCGTGAACCTAGGACTACTATAGCAATTGAGTATGGTTCAACTCCACAAGTATTTCTCACCAAGTCCTAGGTTTAAGGTTTTCAGTAAATGGTGCTTCAAATAACTATGGTTAAATTAGTTTCTACTAATTTGCTAGGACCAGTCGACACTGGTTCAAAAAGCTTAATCCTATAGTGGTACTACGTATCGATACTATTGGACTAGTTGCTTTTCTAATCTTGCATATATATGATATATCTTAAGAAAATTGCACATCATCTTAAGTAAAGATGCTCCCAATCAATTAATTTTCAAAGACCTAAGAAAAAATCATGCAAGATCCAGGTCTATATACGATGGTCCTACAAAATCAAATCTTCTAAGTTCCTTTCATTATAATACGATGGCTGTTTCTATATCCATAGTATAATAAGATATATAAGACTAATTGCTTTCTTTAAGCTCATTTCATTATAAGTAAACATTTTCCTTGAGTGTTGAAATTTCAGTGTGTGTTTTCCTCTCTTGGTTTGATAACATTACCCTTTTTGGTTCGTTTTGAACTTGAGAAGCTGCTTTTTTCCTGATTACTTGTATGCGTGTTTGCTGGTTTGAATTATGGGAAGTAAGTAAAGTCTTTGTTCAACAAACTCCAAGTTCAAAAGGTGAACCAAAACTTTCTCACAGTTTAACATGTTTCTCCAGTAATTTATACTCTTAAATTGCACATATGTGACTGCTAATAGAACTCATGGTTAGTGAAATAGAAACCTAATGGTTGTGCTCAATCATAATGGACATAATGGTTAGTGAAATCCTAACAGTGCACGATCCTAACATTTTCTGCCATGGTTTAGTGCATATCTGCACATTCTGTAGGAATTTGTAGTAGAAAAAGTGCTTCAGCTGTTGCCCTTTTCTAAATATTAATATTTTCACTCAACTTATGTGATTTATAGCTTGCATGAAAACTTAGGAATTTAAAACTAACCAGAAAATTAAAGACTTTCTTTAGTTGTGCCTGCAGTATTTGTTTCAATTCCCTATAGAGATGTCTTTTCTTTTGAATGCAAGATTTATTATAATTGTATGTCAGTTTTTGTCAAGAATTTGCCCTACTAATCGCTGAAATGAAAACTGTAAAACTTTTCTATACACAATTGAATAGCGTTAGTACCGATGTGAGCTATCTTCCCCCTTAACATCTCAGCTAGCTAACTAAGATGATCGCGGTATAGAGACTACTGTTCATATTGAAAAAAGATCCCCTGGGTATAGAAAAAGCTTGAATGCTTATTTGATAGGTTTAAGATCATGGCTCTTATGTATCAAAGGACACTTCTAATAGGTTAAGATCATGGCTCTTATGTATTAAAGGACACTTCTGAAAGGACCTTCGCTCCTCTTCCTTTGGCCATATAAACACCTATGTGATGCATTAGGTTATGGGAGAATGAAACATGGAGAATTTTATTACTTTATATACAAACAATATAGCATAAAGCCGGTAGGTCTTAACTATCTACGATAGAGGATGCGCTAGTAGAAACAATCAATTTTAAAAAATTTGTGCATTGTATATCCCATAATTCCCATTGTGCAACCCTTGCCTGGGATTTTAATCCATTAATTGCAGTTCTATGTCTCCAAATTATCTAGCTATATATATGCCTAAAAGAACTTTGTTAAGTATGTAGTCTTTATACAAAGACACCATTAGAATTGTGCACTGTTAGGATAGGACAACCTATAGAACAATCCATAGAACTTTGTTAAGTATGTTGCTGCTATGTTATTTACTTTTTTACTTCATATTAGTTATTTCTTATAATTATAGAACAACCTAATAATATTTATTTTGTCTGCTGAAAAATATTTTTTAAGTATGGGTCGGAGAAAGAAGTCAACAACACCATTGGAGTCTATTGTAGGAACTTCTAAAGATAAAAGATCTTTAACCAAAAGGCAGCACTTTTTTCAAGCTATTTCTGAAGAATCCTCGACATGCCATGAGACGGAAACAACAACATGCAACAGTAACAATGATGGAGACTTTCACCAAGTTATCTCAGGTAGTGTACAATATGAACTGTTGTTCTGTTATTTAAATAGAGCTCATAATAATAGCTAAAATAGTGTTGTTGAATTATCAATTTTTTGTTTCAATTATAGAACGCCGAAACTTATTATTTTGTAGTTTTGAAAATCAAAACTTTATTTTCATATGATCTTCACGAAGTTATCTTAGGTGATGTATACATGTAATAGCTTATTATGTACGTAGTATGAATTGCTGTGCTATTATTAGAATAAATCAAATAGCATTTTACTAAAATGATTTTGCTGAGTTGTCGGTTTTTCATGATTTTGTATGAGTCAAACTTTTAAAAAAAATTGGTCGTGAATTGGTCCGTCCTAAACTGTGGTGGAATTTGACATGATTGAGTTGATTGTTTTATTGGTTTAAGCGAGTGGGGTGTTCTCAATAAAGTCTTTCTATCTATGAGTTGATTTTTTTTATTAGTTTAAGGAAGTGGGTTGTGGGTATGATTGCTCTCTTATTAATTTGACCTCTAAATCCGCTGTATCACAATACTCGGTTTTATTTATCCAAAATGTACATGTGTTGGCTAAAGTTGTAATAAAAATATGTTGTTTTTGAAGTGGTTGAGATTGACATGATACATTATCATAACAAAACTATTTAGGATTAAACTTTATATTAAGGATTTACATTGGCTCTAGGAAATAGGGTTTATGGCAGTAGTTTTGATAGTTGAATTTGGTTTTAGGGTTTATCACTACTGTGCATGATGTCTATTGATTTCTGGAATTTGTTTTCATTGTTTTCATTGGTTTTTAGATATGTTATGGAAAAGGAGTTATGAGCGTTTCAAGAAAGGGATAGGATTAGACCAGGCAAAATAATCCTTGGTTAAAAAACAGTGCTTATTTCAAGCTACGTACTTAGAGATAGAGACACAGTAGTGACACAGGACAGTAGCGACGATGAAGAAATTATATAAGGTATTGTGAGCATACGGTGGTTTTTTAAGAAGTATAATCATTACAACATTTATTTGAATCAATCTAACAATAGTGCTTTTGTATTAATAGCAGGTCATGGTGGAACAATTTTTGGGCAGGCATCATATCAACAAACCCGCGCAGGTGAGGACAAACTTAAATATCAATAATCAATTCATGAAAATTTATTATCAATCATCTATTATCTAATAAAAAAAATTATAATTGTATTGTACGTGTCATTGTCGACTATAACGATGTTGGTGATGATGCTTACACATGCAGTCATTGCACTGCTTTATTTTGGTCATCCGAAACATTGAAAAAAAAGAAGAAGAGAAAAATCAATTGATATATACACATTGTTGTGAAAAATGACAAATCCAAGTTTCGATGTCATATTCAACTCTTGCTTTTCTTGATGAATAGTTAAATCCTGATAATGGTCGAAAAAATGTATTATTTCGTGACAATATTAGAGTTTATAATTCCATGTTTGCTTTTATCTCTAAAGGAGCTAAAAGTGGGCATCGCATAAACAATGGAGGAGCTCCTTTTGTATTTAAAATATGTGGACAAATGCATCATTTAATGGGTTCTGTTTTACCTTCGGAAGGAGAATATCCTAAATATGCTCAGTTATATGTGTACGACACTCAAAATGAGATTTCAAACCGAATAATTGTTGTTGATCCAAATAATGCAAATAACAAGATTGATATTGATATTGTTAAAGGATTAGTGAAATTGTTAGATCAATGTAATGAATTAACTAAAGAGTATCGATCTGTGAGAGATGATTTTGAGAATCAATCGTTGCCCAATTTTGATGTGACTATATATACTTGATCATGAAAAGACTAACAACAAACAATATGAATTACCTTTTGCTTCTGAAATCGGTGGATTGATTGTGCGTGACATAGGTGAATTTAATTCAAATAGAGATATAGTTATTCGATCAAATGAATGGCCACTTAAACGAATATTTAAAATTCATCCTAAGTTAATATCATTACAGTATTCACTTCTTTTTCTATTTGGAGAGGATGAATTTTAAATTAATATGAAATTAAAATCAATTGCAAGCAAAACTGCCAATAAAAATAAAAAATTAACAATGAATAAATTTGTATGTTATCAAATTCATGATAGAGCAAACCAATCAAGTACTTTATTAAAAGGTGGAAGATTATTTCAACAATATTTAATCGATACATATGCAACTGTCGAAGAAAACCGTTTAGAATATATAAGATATCACCAACCAGAACTAAGGTGTGAAACATGGAATAATATATCTACATTTGTTTCAGATGGAATTGTCCAAGGTTCTGATGTCGGAAAAAGAATTTTTCTTTCTGGTTCTTACACGGGCAGTCCAAGAGATATGATAAATAATTATCAAGATGCAATGACAATTTGTAGAGAATATGGTAATCCCGATTTGTTCATTAATTTTATGTCCATTGTGAAATGGCAAAAAAAATTGAGATATTTCAAAAAAAAGGGGGATACAAACCAGAAGATTGTTATGATATTGTCTGTTGAATCTTTAAAATAAAAGTAGATGATATGATTGCTTATATTAATAATGGAGAACCCTTCTGAGAAGTTCATGCTCACGTATGTACAATTGAATTCCAAAAGCGAGGGTTTTCACATGTTCATTTATTATTTTGGCTTAAAGATAAATACAAATGTTATACAGCAGATGATGTAGATTCCATAATTTCAACGGAATTGCTTGATAAAAATATTAATTCAAAAGTGTTTGAAATAGTTGGTTAGTTTAGGATTCATGGTCCTTGCTATCAAATTAATCCATCTTCTCCGTGTATGCGACACAAATTATGCACAAAACATTTTTCAAAACCATTCATTCCCAACACAATTTTTCAAGCAATCAAATCTCCTCAATATAGACGTTGTGATGATGATTCACGTTTTGTAGTTAAAAAAGGAGTTCATGTTGGTAATAATTATGTTATTCCATATAATGCTAATTTGTTGTTGAGGTATAATACTCATATAAATGTTGAATCATGTTCTCAGTCTATGTTGATAAAATATTTATTCAAGTACATAAATAAAGTACTGATAGAGCTCGCGTATTAGTTTGTGACAATATAAATGATGAAATACAAAATTATCTCAACTATCGATATTTAACTCCTCATAAGTCCGTATGGTGTTTATTTGAATTTTCCATTCATTCTAGATTTCCTGCAGTTCAATATTTGAAGATTCATTTACCCAATGAACAAACTGTTTATTTTCATCAAGATAATTCTCTTGAAAATATGTTACAAAATTCAGGTATAGAAACTACAATGCTAACCGCTTGGTTTACTGCGAACAAGACTTATAAGAAGGCAAAGAAATTAACATATACTCAATTTCCTACAAAATTTGTGTGGAATGATAATAAAAAATTATGGACCCAAAGGATAAAATATTGCGTACTCGGTAGAATAGCACATGTGCCACCAAATGCGAGTGAATTATACTATCTTAGAATGATTTTAAATGTTCAAAAAGGATGTATCAATTTTGAGGCAATAAGAATGGTCAATGGGATAGTATACTCTACTTATTAAGAGGTATGTCAATCTTTGGGATTACTAGGTGATGATAAAGAATGGCTCGAAGCATTAATAGAATCTACTTTTACAACCACTTCTCTTCAAATTTGTTATCTATTTGTGACGATTATTTTATTTTGTAATGTCTCGGATCCTCGAGCTTTGTTTGATGCATATTGGATTAAGATGTCCGATGACATATCGCAAAAAATGAAATGAAATTTTAATATGCCAAATCTTACCATATCCGATAACAAATTAAAGAATGTTGTTCTACATGAACTTGAAAAATTGTTTAGCATGTCGTCCAGTAGTTTAAAAAACCATCAATTACGAATGCCAAAGACACAACAAATACATCAACTCGACAATAAGCTTATCAGAGAAAAATTAGATTTTGATTGTGAAGCATTGAAACAAGAACATTCTAACTCACTACAAGAAAACAGCACTTAGACCACGGAAACACTAATTCTCCGTCGTCCAAGTGACACTTAGACGACGGAGAAGACTCCGTGGTCCAAGTACCACCTGGACGACGGAGATGGTATTCTCCGTCGTCCAAGTGGTCACCTGGACCTCGGAGTATTCTCCGTCCTTCAGGTGGTCACCTGGACGACGGAGAATACCATCTCCGTCGTCCAGGTGACCACCTGGACCTCGGAGTCTTCTCCGTCCTCCAGGTGGTCACTTGGACGACGGAGAATACCATCTCCGTCGTCCAGGTTACCACCTGGACCTCGGAGTCTTCTCCGTCCTCCAGGTGACCACTTGGACGACGGAGAATACCATCTCCGTCGTCCAGGTGATTACCTGGAGGACGGACCGACACGCCGTCGTCCGAGTTCACAAAACGTACTTCCACTTAGACGACGTACCGACACCTCCGTCGTCTAAGTGAAGCATTATATAAGCCCACTGCCGGCCAAACGTACTGATCGAATTCATTCCTAGCTAGCCTCGATCTCTTCATGATCGATTCCATTTGAAGAATAATTGAAGGAGAAGGGAGAAGGAGAAGCTAGGGAGCTCGATCGAGCTAGGTAGCTAGAAGCTAGCTAGGCCGAGAAGAATCAGGATCGATAAGGCCGGGATCTCCGCTGACACGCTAGTTAGCTTAATTAACGTAAAGATATCGAGAAGGCCAGCAGGTACGTACGTACGCAGTTAAAATTTGCTTAATTAATATGTATTTAGTGAAAACGTACGTACATATATATATACATGCAAGGATGTTAGCTGATGTTAGCTATATATATATATATATGTACAGATCGATTAAATTACGTACATACGCACGTAATTGATGGATCGATATGTAGATCGAGTACGTATAATTAAGCGTAAATTAATGGACAAATATATATATATATATGTAATAATTAATTAAGTATAATATTTTGTAGCAGTATGGACAAGAGTTGGATGAAGTTGAAGAATAGATGTGATGTCCGGTATATGGATGGAATTAGCGAATTTGTGAATTTTGCGATAGAACATGGTCAGGGAAAGAAACGTTTCAGGTGTCCGTGTCAGAAATGTCTTAATTGTCAGTATGCAGAGGTTAATGTTATGGTGCAACACTTGTACGAAAATGGTATGATGTGGAGTTACACTACATGGAGCGAGCATGGTGAAGCAGTAGAGTTCAGCGCAGCAGACTTCAGCTCAGGGTACAGTTACCATGGTGCCTCATCCAGCGGCAGTGGTGCCGGACCCCCAGCTTGCAACACAACTGCAGATTTGGTCCATGATGCGTTTCCGGGATGTAGTCATGGCAGACACCAACACCAAGACGGAGGTTACAGTACCACCAATGAGCATGATGACACATTCCCCGCAGCTAGCTTGGCCACTGACACCAGTGAGATGGAAAAGTACAACCGGATGCTACTTGAAGCGCAGACCCCGGTGTTCCCTGGATGTCGAGAGAATGTGTTGCAATATGTGATGGAGCAAATGAAGATAAAAGTGAAGCACAAAATGTCAGTGAGTGCTTTTGACGAAATTCAGGAGCAAATATGTAAGTTGCTTCCTGATGATCACAATCTTCCTAAATCTCATTATAAGGTTAGAAATATCCTGAGCAGCCTCGGCCTAAAGTACAGGATAATTGACGCATGTCCGAATGATTGTGTGCTATTTTACAAAGAGTATAAAGAGTTGGACTATTGTCCCGTATGTGGCCAGTGCAGATTCCAGTTGAATAGGAAGAGTTCGAAAAAGAGAATTCCTGTGAAAGTTGTTCGATATTTTCCCTTGATTCCCAGATTGCAGCGCCTGTACATGTCGCTACACATAGCAGAGGCGATGCGATGGTACGCAGAAAAGCGAATAGATGACGATGTCCTGCGACACGCCGCGGATGGGGAGGGTTTCAAACATTTCGACATAGAATTTGGAGACTTTGCTTCAGAGGTTAGAAATGTTAGACTCGGCCTATCTACAGACGGATTCAATCCTTGGGGAAGTAATAGCTCCGCCGTCAGCACTTGGCCAGTTATTCTGATGCCGTACAACTTGCCTCCGTGGATGTGCATGAACAAGGAATTTAATTTCCTTACCGTACTAATTCCAGGTCCTAAATCTCCATCGAAGTGCTTAGATGTCTACCTCAGACCTTTGATCGACAAGCTGAAACTGTTGTGGGAAAATGGAGTCCCAACTTATGACAAATTCACTGACACGATGTTCACGATGAGGGCTGCGGTAATGTGGACGATCAGCGATTTTCCAGCTTATGGGATGTTGGCAGCCTGCAAGACAAAAGGATATAATGGATGTCCTATATGTTTGGACGACGTGAACTCTAGTTGGCACGCGGGGAAGGTGTGTTACTTGGGTCACCGTAGATGGCTTCCTCATGACCACCCGTGGCGACAGGATGAAGCTCATTTCGACGGTACGGTAGAGAACAATCCTAAACCCCGTAGTTGGTCGGGCGAAGAGATTTTAGAGAGGTTGAGCTATTTCGACTTTGGTGTGTTGAGCAATGACGCGGATGTAAAGAAATGCAATCCAATTCCTCCACATGATCTGAGCTATTGGGATCACAAGAGTATATTCTTTGAACTCCCTTACTGGTCGAAGTTGAAGCTGAGGAACAACTTGGACGCGATGCACATAGAAAAGAATGTGTGCGACAGCGTGGTGGGAACAATTCTCGGTATTAAGTTCAAGACTAAAGATACTCCCAAAGCGCGCAAAGATTTGGAATCAATGAATCTACGTCGTCCCTTGTGGTTGAGGAGGGATAGGAAAGGAGTGTACAACAAGATGCCAGATGCACCTTACACAGTGAAGCCGACGCTTAGACGTTCTGTATTTCACTGGTTTAAGGGCGTTCGTTATCCGGCTACGTATGCAGCTACTATAACTGGAGCAGTGGACGAGGTGCAACACAAGTTTGTTGGTCTAAAGACACATGACTATCACGTTATGCTGCAACGTCTGATTCCAGTGGTAATTCGACCATACTTGCCTCGGGACGTCGTAGAACCAATAGTGGCATTGTGCAGGTGGTGGCAGAGGTTATGCGCCAGAGAATTAAAGAAGTCAGATGTGGTGGAATTGCAACAACAAATTGTGCACATCATTTGCAAACTAGAGAGGATTTTCCCCCCTGCTTTCTTTGACATCATGATTCACCTAATGATCCACCTGCCCGAGCAGGTGCTCATATCTGGTCCGGTCCAGTACACTTGGATGTATCCTCAAGAAAGGTACGTACAACTAATTAATTAATTTGTTCCACTGGAGATTATATATATACTAGCCAGCTAGCTATATGTACTTATGTAATGTGTACGTTTGATTTTGTAGACAGCTTGGACAGTATAAGTCATTCGTCAAAAACAGGTCGGCCCCGGATGGCTCCATAGCAGAGACATACCTAATGCATGAGTGTGTTACTTACTGCAACAGGTACTTCAAAGATCCACCCCTCCCAGCACTGCCTCCGATCGCAGTGCCCGCATCAATCTTTCTGTCGTCACCAATGTCGTCCGACCGTTTAGAGGAGTATTAAAGGAATCGTTAACACGGGAAGAACTTATTGAGGCACATTGGGTAGTGTTGCGAGACTGTGATGAAGTTGAGCCGTACATGATGTCATACAGGGAGAGGCTTCAGGCATTAAATCAAAACAAGAGTTCGGCGTGGATTGAGAAAATGGTTAAGAAGAAGTTTCCTGATTATTTCTTCCAATGGGTACGTACGTACGACTCGGTATTAATTATTTAAATACATATTGCTCATGTTTGTAGAAAGTAAACCATTATATTAATTTGGCCTTTTTCGCAGATGATTGATCTGCAAAAATCTGATAACCACGGAGGGTGGTGGTCATGGCCAAAGCACTTGCTAGCAGGGAAGCCGGTTAAACACTATATTTATCCCGGATGTTTTGTGAACGGTGTAAAGTTCCATTCATTGGCCCGAGACGAAGGAAGAAGAACACAAAACAGTGGGGTAGCCGTTGGGAAAGACAATGATCTATATTACGGGGCTATTGTATACGTGGTTCAGCTATGTTACGGGAATGATGTCAACGTTTTCCTATTCAAGTGCAGATGGTTCAAGCGTACAAAGGAAGACCTGGGACTATTATCTGTCGATACAAACTCGCACTGGTATGAGGATGAGCCTTTCGCTCTCGCCACCTTAGTTCGGCAGGTGTTCTATCTCGACGATCCGAAAGCCGGTGAAGGGTGGAAAATAGTGAACCATATCTCTCACCGAGGAATATGGAATACAGAGACAATTGAAGGGACACCGGCGACGACTGAAGATGCTGCTGAACCAGAAAGAGACATTCCTGCCTATCAAGAGCCTAATATTTCTATGGTCCGCTCCGATATAATGGACCTGGTTCAAGATGGTGAACGGTTACCCATGCCTGATGGTTGTACAGATCTAACTGAAGATGAGATTATCCATGAGGTAGATGAAGAAGACGAGCAGGAAGAGGACGCGGACGAGGACTCAGGTTATTCGTCGGACGATGTTGAGTACGATGACGAGGATGAGCCGTCGACTAACGGGGATGAGGACGATGATGATTATGACGAAGAGTACGGTCATACGACGAGGGAGATTAATTGGTAATTAATTACTGTAATTATTGTAATATATATATATATATACATATGATCGATGCTGGTTTACGGTAAGAAATTAATCCGAATTATATATCCTGGACAACGGAGAAATTAATTGCAGATTCACCTTTGGCGCCAAATCTCAATCTCATATAAAACCCTAGCTAAATCTTGGACCCTAAACCTAGCAGTTCGGATCGATCGATCAATTTTTTAATTATATTTTTGAATCAGAATAATTGAACGCACACACAAATGACCGGGGACGACCTAAACCGTAAACCCTAAGGCCCTAACCCCTGAATTCGGGGTTTTTACACCTGGACGACGGAGATGGTCATTTTCCGTCGTCCAAGTTCACAAACCCTAAACCCTAAACAGTAAGGCCCTAACCCCTGAATTCAGGGTCTATACACCTGGACGACGGAAATGAGTGTTTCCGTCGTCCAGGTTCTGACTTGGACGACGGAAATGAAGTTATCCGTCGTCCAGGTTCTGACTTGGACGACGGAAATGAGTGTTTCCGTCGTCCAGGTGCAGATATCGTAATTTTTTCTAAGACAACGACCATCTAGACCTTCTTCCAATGCAAAGTCTTTTCATCAAGACTTTAGAGTAAACAATTCTTGGTGTGTGAGCTTCGACGGTTCGAAAATCGGAGTTACGAAATGCCTAGTATCCACGTTTCCGGTTTGTGAAATTATCGGTTTTGCGGTTGACTGTGCCGATCAAACCTTTCCCGAACTTATTATTTTATGATCCTTTGAAGACAATTATATATTATGTTACGACGAACATATCCAACGGTTGTTTTGTCCAAATTCAATTTCGTTAATACTCTGCTGCAAATGAGCGTCTACTCATGAACACTTAAGTCGTAAAGATTAGTCGATACTTAACATGTTTCAATACGTAAAATTAATCGTCGGTTCAAATTTAACTGTTTATATACACGATGCGTTCATCGATATTGTACGACTATTTCACTCGAATGACAGATCGCTAAATTCCTAGCGAATTATTTTTAAAATTTTTTTTTACATAATTTGAACCTGGACGACGGATCTTGTCATTCTCCGTCGTCCAGGTGTTCACCTGAACGACGGAGAATGACCATCTCCGTCGTCCAGGTTCAAAAACCATGGCGGTTCAAATTTTTTTTTGTTTATTTTTTTCATGTAATTTTCACTTGGACGACGGAAACTGACCATCTCCGTCGTCCAAGTCCAAAATTATGGCGGTTCAATTTACCGCTTCCGTTTTCGGCACCGCTTGAATTTTCACTTAGACGACGGAGAATTCATTCTCCGTCGTCTAAGTCCAAAATCATGGCGGTTCAAAACGTCCCGCCGATTAATTACGCGCCGATTGAAAATTTTTAAACCGCCACCTAGACGACGGAAAACACTATTTCCGTCGTCCAGGTGGACTTAGACGACGGAGAATAGTACTCCGTCGTCTAAGTGCAACTCTATAAATAGAGTTGCACCCCGCCTCATTTTCTCATCATTCCTCCTCTCCCTCTCCTCTCCTCTCCTCTCCTCTCCTCCGGCGATCCTCCTCCGGCGACGCTCCGACGACATTTTTTCCGGCGTGGTTGCTCCTCTCCGACGACTCAAGTCCGGCGAAATTCCCGTAAACTCCGCTTCGGTACATTTCTATTTTTCCCTTATTTAAATAATTTTCATTTTATTAATTAATTTAATTCTAAATATAATTAATTAGTAGAAATTAATTTAGTAATTAATTTTAAATATTTATTAAATGATTAATTGTTGTTATTTATTAATTAAATCATAATTATTGTTATTGTTTCCTAATTAAATGAATAATTGTAAATTTGTTGTTATTAAATAAATAAATAATTATTGTTATTAATTAATTAAATAAATAATTATTTTTATTAATTAATTAAATGGTTAATTATTGCATGCTAAATGGAAAATAAATTATTGCATGTAATTACGTGTATTTTTTAGTAAATAAATTAGTAGTACGTGTTCAATTTAAATTTAGTACATAGGCTTGGTGTAATTAAGTCGCACTCTTTGGAATAGATGGCGCCTCTTTTCCTTGCGTATCTCCTTAACCCCTCGTGATGTGTGGATTTCATCACCGCACACCATAACCTAAGTGAAGTTATGGACACGAGGTTGAGGGCGGAGTTTGCAAAGGACTTGAGGGAGTGTAAATTTTCGAAAAATTGGCCGAATGTCGGACATGGTGTCTAGAAACGGGTTATGACTGGTGACAGGATTTGGACTAAGAAAGACTTTTGTCGAAATTAGTCCTGCCTCTCGCGTTATCTCTATCCCTAACTGGCCATGTTTTTCGATTTAACCAAGGCTGATTAATTGAAAATTTACACTTTATCGCGCGGGTCGCACGTCCATTGAACGACTGAAAATGCCAAGCTAGTGTACTCTATTTAAATCTTAAACGTACTTAATTAATTAGCGTAAATTTTGGACATTGTAATTATTATGGTAAGTAGGTATTTTAACCCCGTACTCTTAGGTTTAAATGGCTCCGCCAAAGACGACATCCGGCAAGAAGAAAGCCCTACAAGAGGCAGAAGATGCCATGCTCCGCCGCTTGGCGGACCAAGTCGGTTGGGAATTACCACCGGAGGGCAACGACGCTCTCAATCCGGACGGATCATCTGGTCCGTCCGTAGCGCCCTCTGGGGAAATTCCCGCTCCCCCATTCATCTCGAGCGGTGATGACGTCGACCCCTTCCAATCTCCGACGCTCGGTACCCATTCAACGGGAAGTACTCAGACGTCCTCCACCGCCGAATCAATCATGTACAGCGCCCGCCGTAGGCAAAGGAGGGCCCCCACTGACCCGGAACCGAAAAGGACTCGGGGTCTCGTTAAAGGGGGGAAAGCGGAGCGTATTTGTAAGGCGACCGGTAAAAAGATCGACTTGCCGTACGACGAATTCACCGGTGGCCCTCCCACAGCTCAACTAGCAAGTCTCTCGGCGCATGGGATAGGGTCAATCATCCGTAACCGGGTTCGTATCACTGCCCCTACTTGGAAGGAGGCGCCAGATCATGAGAAGGCGAAAGTCTTCAAAGATCTTTCGGTACGTAATACGTTCAATTTAGTTATTATATAATATTGTTAATCTCGGCCTAAAATTTCATAATATATACGATTATAATTTTCTATTTATTTTTCATAGGAACAATTTGACGTGGATCCGACACCGGCTATGTTGAGGCATATCAATCAAACCGCCAACTCCATCTACAAATATTGGAAGTACAGGCTCCATAAGTACTTCAAAGATGTCGGTCCCGTGCCTCCCCCGGTAGAGCTGCAAGGGGAGAGAGAAGATGAGTGGGAGTGGTTGTGTAACCACTTTGCCGATGAACAATTTAAGGTATTAATTTAATTTTTTTTATTTCAATTAAAATAATTGAATTATTTAAATTGTAGTTATTCATTTTTTAATGATTTAATTATGTTGTGTAACAGAAATTCTCCGGTGTCAACAAAGCCAACCGGGGGAAGAAGGAGAAACACCATACTACCGGCGCCAAGCAGTTCATTCAAATTGCCAAGGAGCACAAAGATAAGGGTTCCAAACACCCTTTTATTGATGCAAGCGTAAGCGCGTACGTGACGCCAGGGCTCGATAATGAAGCGAGTCAATGCAGGGTAAGTGATATAAGTGATATGTATATATATATGTGCTTTTAATTATAGTAATTATTATTTAAATATGATTACAAAATTATAATAAATTAATTATAATTTTGTAGGCAAGGGCGATAGAGCGTGCGCATGAAGAGTTGGCCAACACTCAGCTTGCGTTCCCAGATGTGCCGCCGGAAGACCTGCCTCCTCTATCCTTAGAGAGCCAAATTGCAATCGCGGATGAGGTCTACGGTCGTAGAGCTGGCAAGGAGGTTAGGCACTTTGGGCCTAGGGTGGTACGAGATTTGTCGACGACCTCCGGCTCATCATCTACGGGAGGTTCGAGGCAGCGGAGAATGAGTCAAGCTGCGGCCGTCGAAGCAGCCATTCAAGAGGCTCGACTGGCACGAGAGGAGAATCGACGGACACAAGAGCAGAATGAGTCAATGCGGCAAAGACTTGACGAACAACAAGCACAAATAGCCCAACTCATCGCGCTCATGAACCAAAATCGAGAAGTATGTCAACCTCCTCCGAACCCACACCCCGACGACAACGACCCGGCTGGAGGCGGAGGACTCGGCCCCGCATCTGCTCCTCCAGTGTATTAGCTAGCACGTAGTATATTATCTCGTTTCTTTACGCATTCCGAACAATATTTTAATTTTTAATTTATGGGTTTTTTCGTATGTACAAATTAATTTACTTTGATTATTTAATAATTATATATATAAGTTATTAATTTTAATATTCAAAATTTAGTTTATTTATTTAATATTAGCATTTTTCATTATTTAAATTAAAATAATAATAAATTTAATTAATAATATTTAATTTCAATTTATTTTTTTAAAAAAATAAAATATTCACTTGGACGACGGAGATTATGTTCTCTGCCGTCCAGGTGCAGAACCCTAAACCTAACCCCTAACCCCTAACCCCTAAACCCTGTCGTTCTCCGTGGCCCAGGTGCTCACCTGGACGACGGAAACACTAAGTCTCCGTCGTCCAGGTGAGCACCTGGGCCACGGACACACGAGCAATGTCCGTGGCCCAGGTTCTCACCTGGACGACGGAGACTTAGTGTTTCCGTCGTCCAGGTGAGCACCTAGGCCACGGACATTGCTCGTGTGTCCGTGGCCCAGGTGCTCACCTGGACGACGTAAACACTAAGTCTCCGTCGTCCAGGTGGGAACCTGGGCCACGGACATTGCAACCATTATCCGTGGCCCAGGTGCTCACCTGGACGACGGAGACTTAGTGTTTCCGTCGTCCAGGTGAACACCTGGGCCACGGATAATGTCCGAGGTCCAAGTTCACTTGGACGACGGAAACACTAAGTCTCCGTCGTCCAGGTTCTTGGACGACAGCACTTGGAGCACGGACCTTGGACGACGGAATCTCCGTCGTCCAAGTACTTAGACGACGGAAAACTGCACTTAGACGACGGAAATAGTCTGTGGTCTAAGTGCAGTTTTCTTGTAGTGACTAGATCACTAAACTAAATAATAATCAAAAAATTATATACAATGAGGTGATCAAAGCCGTAGAATAGAAGAACCCAAGATCATTTTTTGTTCATGGTAGCAGAGGTACAGGCAAAACTTTTTTATGGAATACTATAATTTCAAGATTGGGATCCGAAGGCAAAATTATTTTGGCCGGTGCTTCATTATTACTTCCGATAAGTAGAACAACTCATTCGCGTTTCAAAATAAAGTTGATTATAGATAAAGATTCAAATTGTAATATAAATAAACAAACAAATCTTTCTGATTTAATTGAAAAGATTGAATTAATAGTTTGGGATGAAGCTTCTACGTGCAATAAATGATGTATTGAATCAGTGGACAGAACGCTGAGTGATATTTTGTCAAAAAAAGAAGAGTCATTTGGAGGAAAGACAATTTTATTCAGTGAAGATTTTAGACAAACATTGTCAGTGATACAAGGTGGTAGTAAAGAACAAGTCATTCAAACATCATTTAATAATTCATATTTGTGGCCTAATATCGCAGTATTTCATCTAACTAAAAATATGAGATTATCGACGATTGGTTTAGCTCCTCTTGAAAAAAATGAAATTAAGGATTTTGCTGAATGGATGCTAATGATAGGTGAAGGTCGATTGGAATCTAAATTGCCCATGTCCCGACGTGAGTTGGATTGATATATTGAAAGATTCGTTGGCTGATGCCACAGTTGAACCCTTAAAATCAATTTTTGAAGTAACTTATCCCAATTTTGATACCTAATACAATGATACAAATTATTTGAGAGAACGTGGTATTGTGACTCCAAAAAATCTAATTGTTCATGAAATCAATAATTATGCATTTAAATTAGTACTGGAAATAACAAATCATATTTTAGTTCAGATTCCATTTCATATAAGGTTGAGTTTAGCGGTTTGCCGACACACAAACTCATATGGAAAATTGGTATGCTTATTATGTTGTTAAGAAATTTAGATCAGATACGAGGTCTGTGTAATGGCACAAGGTTACTTGTGACAAAATTGTTTGAAAGATTAATAGACGCAAAAATACTTACTAGGAATAATGTCGGACAGAAGGTACATATTCCAAGAATAGTACTGATGGCAACTGAAACTAAATGGCCGTTTACATTTAAAAGACGTCAGTTTCCTGTTAGACCATATTATGCAATGACAATTAATAAAAGTTAAGGTCAATCATTAAATCAGGTTGGAATATATTTGTCAGAATCGGTTTTTACTGACAGACAGTTATATGTGGCATTACCGAGAGTGACGTCAAAAAAAGGTCTCAAGATAATGATAAAAAATAGTAGCGATGTGCCTAATAACTATACAAAAAATATAGTCTATAGAGATGTATTACAAAATATATGATATACATATAACACATACACGTTACACATATACATAATACATTATACACAACCATCTTATATTTTTAATACACACACATTTATTATAAAACAATCTTGAGTCTATTACCATACATCTAATACACTGAATTCACTGTTCTGAGCGAACGGTATTTTAATTGCTGTGGACTTCATTATAAAATCTAAGATGGCCAAAATACAAACAAGTATTGGAAGTGGAAGTTATAAAGAGATGGAACATTAGATGGCACGGAGATGCAGATACTACCTTCAAATGTTGACAAAGAAACAGTGTAGGACAACGTCAAAAAAAAATATTGTTTATCTCCACCTTTATTCTGAAACGTGGATTTGGTCCCCTCGCACTTCTAACTTTATTAGAAGAGCCATCCCTTCTGTAAAAGTTCATAACAAAACATGTTGGCCTGTTTTCATGTACATAACATTTTTGTCCTTTCATCTTGAGGTAGCCTCCATAATTGCAGCCTTTTCTCATCTCTCTCTCTCTCTCTCTCTCTCTCTCTCTCATCAAATCCTCCGCCGTAATATCTACTAAACCCCAAACCAAGAGAGCGAATCTCGCCACCGTTATTGGCTTGAAACACATCAAGGGAACTCTGATCTACTCCTGAGACCATGTAAGATATACAATCTCTTTCTCTCTCATTAGAATTTTGATTTGTCAATCTCTCACTCTAATCTCTTTGTCTACATCCAGATTTTTCTCGATCGGAGCCACATTCATAGATTCCATCTCAGTCAATAGCCACAGTAACAGTTGTAAGTTAGATAGAATCCTTGAATAAGATATGGGTTATGAAAATTCTAATCTTTTGATTCTTTTATTTTGTAGAGCTAACATTATTTTGCCTTATTCTGAATAGTGAAGCTAGCTAGCCCAGTTAAGAATCTCTTACACCACGATATGCTGCAATTTGGTTCAGTTTGTTCCTTGATTAGGTATATATGCTAGCTTCAAAACAAATGATCATTAATCGCTATTTGGACCTCTATGTCACATTCTCTATGCCTTTTCTCTATTTGATGTTGTAGGAAGTGAAGATGGTTTGATATCAAAAGATCTCTTTGATGAATTATGTATCATGAGAGTGATAATTATTGGCATGTTCATGTGCAGGTCTATAAGCTGTTAGAAGATCAATTTTATTCAGCTAGAGACCATGATTGTGTGGTACTGTGCAAGCACTAGAAGATCCTAATTTTTTGTTGCAGAGATGCATTTTGACAGAGGCAACTTTTGTCACTTACTTCCCTTGGTGAGTGTGCTTTAGAATTTGTTCTATTAGCTTTGGGCAATTTGTACTCATATTTGAATATTTCTGACTTTGATACATAGTTTCAGCTTTAGTCCATCCATTATGTAATAAAGAAAAATATTAAGGCACTTTTGCACTGGCTATAGAAGAGTTGTTAGCTCTATTTCTAAATTATCTTGCAACATAATTTTAATCCCTGATATCTTTTTTATAGCAAATGCTAAGTTTCTTTTCTGTTGTTTACAGTTTGTGAATTTGACGTTATTGGAGAGACATATGGAAGAAAGACATATCATTTTGAGTTCTCTACAGCTGAAATATCCTATGAAAGGGCAACCAAGAGGTCTGTCTGACCAAGCAGCAGGTATTTACTAATAGTTGATTCTGGCCTAGCCCTATTTTATCATGTCATTTTTTAAACTGTTCACAATAGAGAAATTGATATGCATAAGTCATATAAAAGAGAAGGAAAAGGTTTGTAATGCATAAGGAATACGTGGGCTGAGTTCACTGTAATGCCACTCTGGGTACACTTTACTTGTGTTTTAAATTTAGTGACCTTTGTTAGTTTTGTACGATTTGGAATAAAAAATTCACACTTTACATGTTTAGTTGAACCTTACCTTTTCTTTTCTAGTCACTATATATTTATGCGTTATCAGCATTTATGCGCTCTCCACCATCTCCACTTTTTATCTCTTTATGTTTTGATTAATTTCGTTGTTTTGGGTAAAGCAAAGGTAAAAGATATATATATATATATATGTATAGTTTGGACAAGTTTAATTTGTTTTGCTATGCTTCTATATAGCAGGAATTTGTTTGGACAAGTTAAATATGTTTTCCTATGCTTCAATTTTGTAATGGGGACATTGCCATTATAATTGGTGATTGGTATACAAGAAACCATACGGTTAGTATTTGTTGTTGTGTTGAAATTTTACTGCAAATAATGGA
Organism: Geum urbanum; assembly: GCA_946800695.1. Taxonomy (NCBI): domain Eukaryota; kingdom Viridiplantae; phylum Streptophyta; class Magnoliopsida; order Rosales; family Rosaceae; genus Geum; species Geum urbanum. The sequence continues at coordinate 30,215,347 of OX327009.1, forward strand.
GGTGAGGGATTCAAGAATGATATTTTATAGTAGTGTGTTGTGATTCAGGCACTGATGGCTTCTCTTGATGCTAGAAAAGAACTTGGGATGCCCGATGGAGTACCTGATGGAATTCAGTACGAAACTGTTAATTTTGAACCAGGTATACCTCTGACATATACTATGCACTATCTAGTTCATGGCTTCAATATCATGTTGTCATTTTATTAATGCCATTTCCATATCAAGTATCATGATATATAGCATATTCCTTCCAGTCTGTATCTGTCATATGGATATTGCTCCCTAATCTTTTGTTTATAAATTTGAGCTGTGATCAATATGTTACTGCAACATATCTTTAAGGTAGTTGTCTAATATACTATTTTACAAGAGAAACTTATCATCTTCGTGTGCACAATGTTGATGTTTCAACAAGTTTGAACTTTAGAATTCATAATCATAATGTGTTTCTGGCTGAAACAGAGAGCCATTATACAATCCAGCAGAATTATACAAACTCTGATATTCATTTTCAGTTGTTGTCATTTAGTTGTTTGATTCCAAGAAGTTATTGTTTTTTTTTCTTGGGTAAGCATTCAGCAAATTCTCTAGCTACATCATTAAGCAAACATTGAATAATCGAGTTGGTATGGTTACGTTTCTTGAAAGATTCCCTCAAGCTAAGCGAATCAATTATGGCACTCCTGATCAGACGGAGAAACAACAACTTCAGTATGTCAAATGTGTTGTTGCCAAGAGGAAAAGAAAGTGGAAACTATTTAAGAGAGCAATTCAAGTCTTACAACTTCCACAAATGACTTTATAGTCATTCCCATATTTTTATATTAGTCTTTTAAACTTTTTGCATTATCAGAAAATTCATACTATTAACATTTTTGTGAGTGTAAGTGATTTATGGTATATAAAAAGTTGCATTGTTGTATTGTTGCTCTCCCTCTTTCTCTCTATCGCATTTCTCCTTCCCAAACCAAAACAGTATGGATAACACCGCCCCAACGAGGCGGGAATCCACCTAGTACAACTCATTTTCCTTCTATTTACAGTTTTCTATCTTTTAGCTAATTCTTAGCTATTTGTCCTTATCATCTTGGTATTCAGAGCCAGGATTTTCATGCATGTCCCACAAACCTAAATTCCATCCTAACCCATGACAAACATCTCACCACCACTCACTTCCTTCCAAGGAGTGTAAAATCGATATTATCGACGATATTTCGGCGATATTTCGACCTTTTGGACTTACCTGAAAAATCCTCAATTATATCCCTAAATCTCCCGAAATTTTCCGATTTTTATCGATATTTCTGATATATCCCCGATATTCCTGATATTTCCCAATATTTCCCAAAATTTTTGAAATTTTCAAAAACTTTTCAAATTTAATATTTAGTTTGGTAAATGTGCAATATTCACATGCTCAATGTCCAATCTAAAGCCTAAAAGTTCACATGCTCCCCAACCTCCACGATTGAGGAGTGATACCACAGGTACGTGATCTGGAAGCTCATCAAGCAATATTGAAGCTCCTTTCGAATTATCTAACCAACCATCCTAACGAACGGTGGATAATTTCTCTTCACGATAACTCAGTTCAGCTACCGACATACATCACACAAACTTATGGAATCATTTGGTACAGCGTCTACACAATGAGACATATACCTGGAAAAGCTCATACATGTCAACAATTGTCTGTAATAGAGGAAGAGCTAATACTTCTTCAGAACAGACATCAGGATATTCCCTGACTACTGCAATCTCTTCAAGATTAGGAGGGGAAACACAAGTATTTGCATTGTTCACTAAATATGAAGTGCAGCATTACATAGTATTCTGCTGCTTCACATAGACAATTACTAATAAAAATATACCACCCCTTCAAAAGCTATAACATGCAATCGGCCCGACTAGTCTGTCCAATCTTCACAATCTCTGATCCTGCTTAACTGACTGTCTGAGTGGTAGTGCGGCTCTAACCTCTGAAGTGACTCCTTGAATCATCACAAGCACTCTGCACCAAAACTCCACCTGAGGGGTCCCAGTATGGACACACCCTCCCAAAGTAACTCAACTGACACAACGAAAATAACTTAAATCTCAAACGGACACTGTCCGCGGAAATACTTGTGGCATCTGCCACAAAAGAGAAATCTCTGCGTACAAAAGGAGTAATTTAATAACTGCTAATTTCACTGATACTGGCTTCTGACACTCACCATCAGAGTCAACTCTTCCCAACTCAAAAAATGAGTCGGACAACATACACAAGGAGCAAGAATATAAGCTTCCATGCTTGAAGAAATATTGCAAACTGAAATGCTCAAATTTCCCATACCAAGGACTCTAACGCAGTACACTACCATCAAATCACTGAATTTCGCCACACACAGATTGACATCTAACCTTGCATCAAACTGCAATACTGTCAACTATTTAAATCGACGCGTATTACATCTGATGGATGTAGAGCGACATCAGACCGCAAACTCTGTACAAAACCTCAACACTTTACTTTCACTGTCCTGCTGGAATTTGGTGCCAACTTGAGCCAAACAGGTAAAACGATCTCGATACTCTAACCATTGAGCAAAAAATTCATCTTTCTTAATACCCTACCACTGGCAAACTGCATAGTCCAACAACAGACCAGCAACTACTATAATTTTCTGCTCAGAAATCAACTGAGATCACAAACGATCAAACTCGACTAATCCCACTACCAAAATTCGCTAGCCACAAAGTTATGGGAGTATGTAAGAGAAATTTTTCTTACAAAAGTAACTTTACTAATTAATTCTCAAAATCCACTCACAATATTGGCATCATGCGTACAATTAAATCACGCATAATCAAACCAGAGTTTGTGTATCATGCAGATAATCTTGGTGTCGAGGCGTACCGACTAACTGACTACCGAGTCCAAAATTGACAGCTCACTGAAAGAAGTCATAAACCGAATCAACTAGGAGACTCTAGACATCTAACAAAGCACAACATTTGGAATAATGGGCATCCGCCAGCTGGTCGGGCTGTCCTTCCAGAAGTGTCGTACGTTCTCAAATGTTTTGTACTGACCTGACCAGAAAAGTCTACAGAACCTGTAACCTAATGCTTTGATACCAAACTGAAAGGACCCGACCCAAGATTAACTAGTAATCTAGGATCAAGCCCTAACGACTGACCATAACCTACGAATTTCAGTGAAAATTTTGATATAACTTCCCTTATAAAAGAGGCACCCAAAAACCTGCAAGGAAAACTGACACTCCGCAGATAAACCCACAAACAAAACCGTGGACCACTGATGTCCATCCGGATTTCTCAACAGAAGACTAGAAATCAAAACTGATACACTATCCAGAATTGGAAATCATAACTCCAGTAAATACACTGATTCATAAACATAGAAACTCAACTCGACAACTATACGAGTGGCAATCTATTCACAAGAGTCTCACAAGACGATACTACAGAACTAGTATCCAAGGTGACTTCAATAACACAAGAGACATACTGAAAGTGATCTGGAACCTACTGCTGAAGGAATTGACTGGTGGACTTGACGTCCTCGACGACATCCAGCACCCTTATGATACACACTGCAATCTGGGCAAGGAAACCCGAAAAGCTCAGGAAAAAAGCACATAAAAGCATGAAAACTGTTAGAGTGAGTGGACGAAAATAATATTTCACATTTAACTGAAACAGTAAATAATTTGCCTTCATAAATAATGCACATAAAAATAATGCGAGTCTGAAAATTAACAAGCTCAAGTCAGGTGTTTGTCCTAACCCTCTTGGGTACTATGTATGTGTGGAGGCAGTAACTTGAGTACTTTTCCCTCAAGTTACAAACATGCCCAGGTCAGGTGCTTGTTATAACCCTCCTGGGTACTATGTAATCATGGGTCAGGTGTTTGTCATAACCCTCTCAGAGCATCTCGGGGATCAGCCGAGAGGCCATAACATCGATGCATCCATAATAACCATACTCTGTGTAAAAACAAATCATATGTGCCTCCGAAACAATGTATGCTCATAAAATTCATAATCATAAATGCATACTCGTAAATGCATAATCGTAAAAGTATAATCATAGACTCGCAAATCAACTGTGAAAATCAAAGTGTCCACTCACAGGTTGCCGGAATAAACATAAAACTGAAACCCTGTCGATCGGCACAATTAATCATCTGGCACTCTCGCTAACTCAATATCCTGTAACTACGATTAAAATAATATATGATCATCTGAATAGCAAAGATCATAATCTGGTGAGTAATAACATCGAGAATCCTAAATACTCGAATAACGTATTTTCCTGTTTAATCACTAACTCAACCAAATACTGAATTCAATTCCCTGTAATCCCTCATTTTTAAGAGTCACAAACAAATCCCGAATATCAAACGACTAGCAAATAAACGAATAATCAAAGCGTCCTTAAATATTGTTGTGAATTAAACTGATAATTGTCTGATTAAATACTCGCCCAAATTAACAAACTCAAATCCAAATATAAACCTCATCATTGCGTTCGGCACTCAAAAATGAGCGAAACGACATAAAACTTTGTCAAAAAATCCACCTCGCCGGAGATCCGCCGCGCACGGCGGCGCGTGTGGCCGCCGCCAGAACTCCACCAACCCAGAAAACTTCGACCTATACATCAATTTGAAGATGTCAACATTTCCAACAACTTTATAGTTCAATGCTAAGCCCAATTTTAACCGAAAAACGTCCAAAACTCACCGTGAAGTTCAAAAACCTCGCCGGAATTCATTTCCTCCGATCGGCCACCATCGGCCACGGTAAGGGCCGAAACCACTTGACATCAACTCACCGTTCTATGGGCTTCAAAATCCCTATAACCTCAACCCTCATCGCTGCCGTCTCCGCCACCTCCGTCACCGGCGAATCCGGCCGGAAAATCCCTCATCTTCATCACGTCGGTTCTTCTTCCTCCGGTCACCAACGGGGGATATCCACCTATCAAAAGAAAGAGGAGCCCAAGCCCAAAATCTTTCATCAAGGAGTCACGGCCAAATATGGCCGGAAAAGACCATACCGCCGGCAAGAAGATTCGGTCACAAAACGGGTCGATTTGACCCGTGCGTCAACTCGGTCAAACCCACAAAACCCCAAAATGGAAACTTTCCCAATTTGTCTCGTATTTATACTGTATATATACCATACACATACATGCCCAAATCAACGGTTCAAAATAAATCTGATCAAGATCGGACGGTCACGATTAAATCAACACTAAAAATAACACTTTTAAATATATTCACCAACCGACTTTAAAACTCGATAAAACATTGCTCGCTTATCCGAAAAATTCCCCAAAAATTCACATAAGCTCGGAATTAAATTCTCTACAATTATCATGAAAGAAGTCGATCCAAATTCTCGCCTAGTGAAATAGTCGTTAACAAACTCAATTACGCGACTAATCTGCGATAATTCAATTTCATGTTGATTAATACGTAGATTTTGATTCGGGTTGTCACACAAGATGAGTTAAGTAAATAATTCCATGGAGGCATTGGTTCACAACAAAACCAGTTTCCATAACCAACTCAGTGCTTAGTTTGCAGCACTTCAACATACACTTGTAGCATCTCTGGGGTGCCCCATAGGTCCTCCATCTCCTCTTCTCCCTTATACTACATCCCAAACCCAACCATCACTTGGTTTTGGCTCGTTCACACATTACAACCCCTCAATGTTCCCACAGTGGTCTGGCATGGGTTTCTTACCCTGTGCTACGTTTACCTCCTTAACAACGTCTCACTGCCTTACATACCTTACCACAACCATCCCCTATTCACCACCATAGTTTCCACTCTCCACCATCACCTTTACACAAACACCACCACTTACCCAAACAGTACCCATCCCCAGATCCTACCCAACACAACCACAAATGAGTCAAAAACATAAGGCAAACCCACACAAACTTTCTAAGGTTAACCTCCCTCGTTTCAATGGAAAGGATGTTGTTGACTGGTTAGCTATGGTGGAACATTACATACGAGCTCAAAGCATTCCGACCCACGAGAGAGTGGCCACAGTCGCATCAAATTTTGGCCCGGATGCGAGTATATGGATGAACTCCTTGGAATAGAGGCACCCATTCATTACCTAGGAACATTTTGTCATAATATTCTTGGAACATTTTGGGGCTAGTAGCAGCTTAGAGCTTAAAGCTTCCCTCTCTCTTATGCAACAAATAGGTTCTGTAGAGGAGTACATCACCCACTTCACGAAACTGTCGTATCACGCCCCAGATTAGTACGACGCTGACCTTTGATAAATCTCGGTTTTCGAAGAAGTTATGGCTTGTCAAAGTTTGGGAATTTCGGTGGTATTCCGGCGAGTTTTGGCGACGATGGTGGCGGCGGAGGCGGCCGAGTTGGGGGTTAACTTTTTAGGGGTTTTAAGCCCTTGGGGAGAGGAAACTTTTAGAAGTGGTTTTGCACCTTGCCGTGGCCGGAGGAGGGAGATCGGAGTTAATGAATTCCGGCGAGGGTTTTTGACTTCAAGGTGAGATTTGGACCTTTTCCGGTCAAAATGCTTTGAACTAGAAAGTTGTTGGAAATGTTGAGGTCTTCAAATCCATGTGTAGGTTGAAATTTTCTGGGCCGAAGGAATTTTCCGGCGGCGGTTTTCTGGCCGAAGTGTTTTTCGACAAGTTTTATGTCATTTTGCTCGCAATCGCGCACCTATCGCAGTGGTGAGGTTTATATTTTGAATTGAGCATCGGAATTTGTGACGAGATTTTATAGTGTGTTTATTGGATTTTTGACGATTTCGTCGATATTCGAGTTATATGTTTTCGGGAATGGTTGGTTCTCGAGATGTGGTTCATTATGATTTTGAACAGTGGTATTTATGATTATTCAGGAGATCGTGATCGTTCGTTTGGCGAGGGATTTTCTGCCGAATCACAGGATTAACGCGTTTTGCGTCGTGCTTATCTGTGAGTGGACATTTATTTACACTATCGTAGCGAGTTCTTGGTTTCAGTATTTATTTCCAGTACAGTATTGAGATTATTTATTGTTTTGGAGGTATTGTTTTATGTTTTATTGGTGATGGCATTTACTTAGCATCAATGCATTGACTACTCGGCTGATCACCGGTAGTCCAATTCCAGGCTTGAGAGATTCGCCTGATGTGCCCACTAGGCTTGAGAGATTCGCCTAGTCTATCACCGTCGGGCTTGAGAGATTCGCCCGACACCTCCATTTATTTTAAGAACTCGCATTATTTTTATGTTATGTAAATGGTGAAAGAGATATGTTTATTTTCGTCCACTCACTCTAACGATTTTATTTGCCTTTCCCCTGGGCTTTTCGGTTTCCGTGCCTAGTTTGCAATTCGGATTCTAGTGTTGCACGTCGCAGTTGGAGGCATAGTATTCTAGCCACTCTTCCTTTTTCAGTAGGTTTCTTATTTGGCCTACTGTTGTGTATATATGTATATACTAGAGGTCGCTCTAAATACTCTGATGTTAATATTTTCATTTGTTTGTCCCGGATTTCTATAAAGTTACAGTTTTGTTTATTACTTTACATTATGATATGTTTTTGAGAAATCCGGATGGGATTGGTGCCTACGGTTTGGATTTTGTGGCATAGGATGAAGTGCGTTTTTGAGTGCAGGTTAATGGTAATTTCGCGATATAGTGAAACTCTGCTGAAATTTCTATGGTTTTTGAAAGTTCGTGTTTTCAGAAAGGGTTTGATTCCGGTTTAGGAAACTAAATCGGGGTTGGGTCCTTTCAGCTTGGTATCAGAGTATTAGGTTTTAGGTTCTGTAGACTTCTGTAGTCGTGTTTACTAAGGATATTTGAGAATGTACAGCATGTCTGGAGCGATGACCCGACCGACCAGCGGATACTCATCAATACTCTGGGTGTTGTATACTTTCAAATTTTTGAAGTTCCATGATTACGTCCTATTTGTTGTGAATAATGTTTTATTCATTAGGATGCCTCCTTGACGTGTTTTCCGTGTCAGTAAGGTTGTGGATCATGTTGAGGATCAGTCGACGTGCGGCTTGATAAAATGAGTTGTGGGTTTGGATGAGTAGTCTGGGTTCAGAGATATGTGTGGCATGGTTTGCCCAATTGTGCGTGTATGGGTGCCTACATGTTGCTTTTGAACAAAGGATTGTGGTAGCTGATGGTATGCTTGAGTCAGAGCATTGCATTTGGTGGGTTGGTATTGTGTGAGTTCCTGTTGAGACTCCATGACCTACATTCAGGGTATTGTTTATACGGAAATGGTTCAATCAGGCTACCCAACAACGGAAATATGGAGTGTTTACCAACCTGAGGCAGGGATGTATTGTTCACATGTTTGTTACAGTTTGCACGTGTTATGTGGCTTCAGAGGAAGCAATGCCAGGTGGTTCGAGATAAGTTTGAACCTAAGCATCAAAGGGATTTTGACTGTTGTGCCTCAAGACAACCATGATGACTTTGTTTGTGCTGCACTCAGAGGTAAGGACATTAGAAGGAAAGTCAGATATACGGTTTCAGACATGTCGGTTTGAAGAAGGTGAACTTAGTCGAGATACTTTGATGAGGTTGAGTTCAGGCACCTCGGAATCAATATCTTCATCAGGCTGTGGCCTTTTCGATTATGTTGAGGGTCATTTAGACAAGGCAGAAGATCCATTTGGTGGAAAAGGAGATCACAGAGTAGTGGACTAGTTCCTGTGGCATGAGTGAGGGTGGGGGGGTTGGTAATCCTTCCACACAGCAGGATTTTCCATTGTGCAAATTTTACAACAGGCGTCACTATGGTTTTTGTCAGAGGGGCATTCTCAGTTGCTATTGTGGTGGCCAGGAGGGTCACGTTACGAAGGAATGTCCTCAGTTAGCTGCTTTTCGTGGTCCTACAGCTCAAAGTTCAGGAGGAGGCCAAGGTACCATTTCTGGAGTTTGACCAACGCAGACTTTTAGACAAGTCAATCAGCAAAGTCGCAATCAACGTGGATGGTTAGTTGGACATGCCAGAGTTCATGTCACGACCTTGTGTGAGGGTAGAGTTTCCCTGAGGTTACCGTTGCTTGACATCCATGGCTATTATGCTTGCATCTTCACTACTGGGTTTGTGGAGAATGCTGTATCCATTTGATGAGATTGTGTGTATCAGGTGGGGTATCGAGACTATGAGGTTTGCAGGAGGTTGTGGACTAGCTGCGGAGTGGTTGTTCGTCGCAAGAATGTTATAGTCCTTTGACGTCCATTCGTGCCAAAAGATCTTGTTTAAAGGTGAAAGAAATGCTTTTCTACTACGTGTGGTTTCCACAATGAGGCTGAGCTGATGATGAAGCAAGGATGTATGTCGTACCTGGTACATGTGGATGATGTTGAGGTTGTTGTACCTGATGTTCGTGATATTGAGGTTATTTGTGAGAATCTAGATGTTTTCCAGAGAATTTATCAGAGTTGAGGGAGTTGCAAATTCAACTTTAAGAACTATTTGAGGAAGGTGTCATTTGATTCAGTGTTTTACCTTGAGGTGTTCCAATATGTTTTATGAGGATAAAGGAGGGTTCGATGGGGTTGTGCATCGACTACCGGAAGCTAAATCAGGTTTCAGAGAAGAGCAAGTATCCTCCACTTCGGATTGATGGCTTGTTTGATCAACTTATTGGAGCTTCAGTTTTCGGAGATTGATTTCAGATGTGAGTATCATCAGTTTCGATCAGAGGGTCGAGTTTGAAATGGTCAGGTACCTGTGAGGAGAGTTACATGTAGTGGTTAGAGGAGAGGTTGATTACTGCCCCGGTGTTCACATTATGTGATGTTTGTGAAGTGTATGTTATGTATAGTGATGTTTCGAAACTAGATTTTGGTCGAGTTAGGCTGCAGCATGGCAATATGATGGTATATGGTTCCAGGCAGTGGAAGCTTTATGAAGTTATGTATCCTATGTATGATTTGGGAGTAGCTGTCTTTGTGTTAGCATCAAAGAGTTGGAGACACTACTGGTATGGCGTGCAGCGCAGAGCAGGATGTACACTGATTACTTGAGTTTCATCCACTTGCATGTTCAACCAGATTTGAGCATGAGGCAGCGTAGATGGATGAGGTTGATTAACGACAATGACTACACATTTGAGTTCATCTAGGAAAGGCTAATGTGGTTGCACTTTGAATATCATTCTGAGGAGACCAACGTTGTTGTTGATGCACTTAGTCGGAAATTTGGAGTTTCTATGTTTCATGTACGTGTTGCAAGAATCTCATTGTTAACTGAGTTGCAAGCTACGGGAGCTGAGTTAGAGTGAGATGATGGAGCATTGTTGGCTAGTTCTATGATCGATCTGTGTTACTTGATCAGGTCTGTGAGGCTCTAGATCTGGATTCCTACTGTTTGGACAAGAAGAATGCAATTCAGAATGGTGTTCCAGCAGTGTATCAATTGAGGAATTGAAAGGACCCAACCCCAATTTAGTTTCCTAAAACGGAATCAAACCCCTTCTAAAAACACGAACCAACAAAAACCATCAAAATTTCGGCAGAGTAACGTTACTAACGCGGAATTGCCATTAACCTGCACCCAGAAAATACACTTCATCCTATGCCACAAAAGCCAAACCGTGGGCACCAATCACATCCGGATTTCTCAATATCATAACAGTAATGTAAAGTAATCAATAAAACTATACTTTACAGAAATCCGGGGAAAAATCGTATAAAAGTATAACATAAGAATGCTCAGAGCGACTTCTAGTATATATATACAAATAGTAGGCCAAACTAAGAACCTACCATAAAAGAAACATCACTTGAATACTAAGCCTACGAATGCGACGTGCGACAAGAGAATCCGAACTGCAAACTGGGCATGGAAACCGAAAAGCCCAGGGGAAAGGCAAATAAAAACGTTATAGTGAGTGGACAAAAATAAACATATGCCTTTCACCAATTTCATATACATAAAACAATGTAAAGCAATGCGAGTTCGGAAAGTATATATGGAGGTGCCAGGCGAATCTCTCAAGCCCGACGGTCAGGCGAATCTCTTAAGCCCGACGGTGATAGGCTAGGGGAATCTCTCAACCCCAGTGGCATAACAGGGGAATCTCTCAACCCTGTCCAGAGGAATCTCTCAACTCTGGTCAGACTACCGGTGATCAGCCGAGTAGCCGAAGCATCGATGCAAGTAATGCCATCACCATAAAATATAAAATAATGCCTCCAAAAGTAATAAATAATCTCAATATCCTATATAAATAAATACGAAAAAATCACGAACTCGCAACGACAGTGAAAATAGAAAAGTCCACTCACAGATGAGCGTAACACGATACGCGTTAATCCCATGATCCAGCGGAAAATCCCTCGCCAAACGAACGATCATGATCCCCTGGATAATCATAAAATCCAAGGCTCAAAACATAACTCGAAACCTCGAATCACATCACGAGAAACAACCGTTTCCGGAAACATATTATTCAATATCGAGGAAATCGTCAAAATCCGATAATCACACCACGAAATCTAACTATAATTTCCGATGCACAATTCGAAAAACAAACTTCACCACTGCGATCGGTGCGCGATTCCAAGCGAAACGACATATAACTCGTCAAAAAACACGTCGCCGGAAAAGTCACCACCGCGCACAGCGCCGGCCGCCGAAAAATCATACTAGCCCAGAAAAATGCAACCTACATATGGATTTGAAGATCTCGACATTTCCAACAATTTTCCAGTTCAAAGCTAAGCTCAATTTTGACCGGAGAAGGTCCAAAACTCACCTTGAAACTCAAAACCCTCGCCGGAATTTCAAACCCACCGATCTCCTTCCTCCGGCCACGACAACCCTCAAGACCACTTCCAATAGCTTCCTCTCCTCATGGCTAACAAAACCCCCCAAAGAGGAGCCACCAACTCGGCCTCCAATAGCTTCCTCTCCTCATAGGTATTTGAGAATACACAACACCCGAAGTATTGATGAGTACCGCTGGCCAGTCGGGTCATCACTCCAGTCATGTTGTACAAACTCAAATACCCTAAGCGTCACAACTACAAGAATATATAGAATCTGACAACCTAATGCTCTGATACCAAGCTGAAAGGACCCAACCCCGATTCAGTTGCCCACACCGGAATCGAACCCTTTCTGAAAACACGAACCAAAAAAAAACCATTCAAAATTTCGGCAGAGTTTCGTTACTAATGTGGAATTGCAGAAACCAGCACCCTGAAAATAACACTTTGTCCTATGCCACAAAAGCCAAACCGTGGGCACCAATCCCATCCGGATTTCTCAACATCATAATATATACAATAAACAGTAAACATATTGTACTATATATAGTATATCCGAGAAAATCCATATAAACACGTATCAGAGTGTATCAGAGCGACCTCTAGTGTAAATATATACAATATACACATCAGTAGGCGAAACAAGAACCTACTGGAAAACACAGGTAGCTCAGATCACTAGCCTCCAACCGCGACATGAAACACCAGAACCTGAACTGCAACTGGGCACGGAAACCGAAAAGCCCAGGGGAAAGACATGAAAATCGTTAGAGTGAGTGGACGAAAATAAATGTCTTTCACCAAGTAATATATATACATAAAAACATATGCGAGTCAAATGCATGAAAATCAAATGGTACGTGAGGAGACGCTGACTCCAACCCATGTACAGAGCATGCAACGTAAATATATCGCGGAGTCTCTCGTGGACTACCACGCAATAGCACAGTCTGAACCACGGGATCCCAGACCCATACGTGATTCCTAGCCAGAAAGGCCTCGGGTCAGGATATCTGTCCCCCCGGAGCGTACTCGGGGATCAGCCGAGAAGCCAATGTGTATCGATACAACCCTGATAACTGAGACTATACTCTGTCTAAACCAAATCATAAATCTTTTCCATGCACATGCATAAAACATAATATGTACGTATGTATATTCGTATACGTATATTCGTATATGCATAATCGTAAAACAAATGCTCGTAAAATCATGATCAAACTGCATGCTCAAGTTCGTAAATCATATATAAAAGACTCGCAATCAATCCGTGAAAAGAAATGTCCACTCACAGACTCGCGTAACGCGCACTCGCGCTAATCTCGTGGCCCGGCGGAAGATCCCTCGCCTGAAACACGATCTCGGTCTCGATCTCGATCTCCTGAACATTCATAAACATAACTGATCAAAAACATAATCCACGACTCTGAACTTAACAACGGAGACCAACCGTTCCCGGAAATATACAATGCAGTATAAAATGATTAACGGAATTCCCGAAATCTCCACTCGAAACCCACGACTGAAAAGCCTCTACCCAAATCAATCCGAAAACTTCTGGACGATAATCAGGGCGCGATTACGAGAAAAACGACATTAAAAACACTAAAATCCAAAAAGTCAACCCCTCGCCGGAGCTCCGTCGTTGACCGCCGCCGCCGCGCCGTCAACGGTGGAATTCCACGGCGAGGAAGCTCCAGAAATGAAGCCCATCACAAGTCCATCCATTCTTATAACTGGCACGAAGTCCAATTCAAGCCGGAACCATGTCAATTTCCCCTCGAAACAACTCGGAATTCAAACTCCAGTGACCTAATCGGGTTGCCTCAAAACCACATCAAATCCCAAAATACACCACCCAGGAAGCTTTACCTAGGCTAGGGGAACTGAAACCCCATCAAATCTACCCCCACAACTCGCCGGAGCACCACCTCCCAACTCCGACGAACTCCGGCATCACAACCCGATTCGGGTTCCAACAAAACTCCACCAATTCTCTCCAAACCAAACACCAAACAACTCAAAATCACATGGGGAAGCGAATCATAACTTTCACTTGGCCGGAGGTGGCCGGAAAATGAAAAAAAGCCGGCAAAACCAAACGGGAAACTTTCTCCCCTCGGGTCAACGGTCAACTTTCCCAATTTGGAAAGTCAAAGCTCGGTCAACGTCAAACAGTATTTTGCGACTATTTTACGACTATTTCCGATATTTATACTGGCGCCTCGGGTCGATCGACGATTTGAAATAGATAACCATCACGATTCGGATAAACACGAAACAATCGGATAAACTCGTCGAAAATTGAAATTTCAAATAATCACATTATATTCCTCGGTTATCATAAAAATCATCCGGAACCGCCCACGAGCTCGAAATCACGTACTCTACAATTTCCGTGAAGACACTCAACTCAAATTCTTGACCGATAATATAGTCGCGAATAGGATCAACAATCCACACATATATCGTAAAAACCGCGACTATACCCAATCTTGTGAATCGTGCCGAATACACAACTGACTCTGGTTCGGGTCGTCACAAATTCTCGGCCAATAATTAAGTCGTGATTAAAACCGGCAATTCAATCAATTTACGAAAAACTGCGATTACGCGCAAGCTCGTGGATTAAGCCGATTATACTACTGATTCTGTCCCGGGTCGTCACAAATGTTGGCAATTTATCGTGCAGAGTGAGGCTAGGTGGGCCTAGAGACGATGAATTGAAGAAGGAGATGCTTATTGAAGCTCATTGTTCTACGTATGTTATGCATTGGTGGTACAAAAATGTATCGGATACTTAGAGTTTACTACTGCTGGCGCAATATGAAGGGAAATAGAAACTTATGTGAGCAGATGCCTCATTTTTTTTCAGCAGGTGAAGGCAGAGAGATAGAAATTTGATAGGATGTTACAGCTATTGGAGATTCCCGATTAGAAGTGGGAGCATATCACTATGGATTTCGTGTATCAGTTGCCGCGTACTTCGGATGGTAATACTAGTTATTGGGTCATTGTGGACCGTTTGACGAAATCAGTTCTTTTCCTTGTACTTCCAGGAAATATTTCAGTGGGTAGGCTGGCAGAGTGGTATTTGGCAGAGGTTGTCCATTTGCATGGTGTGCCTGTGTCCCTGGTCTCTGATCGAGATAATCAGTTACAACAGAGTTTTGGCAGGTATTGCAGTGAGCATTGGGGACCAGATTATAATTTAGTGCATTTTTTCATCCTCAGATTGGTGGCCAATCTGAGAGGACTATTCAGACTTTGGAGGACATGTTGTGGTCCTATGTATTGTAGTTCAGAAGGATTTGGGACCAGCAGTTTCATTCGTTCGAGATTGCTTGCAGCATCAGTTTGCAGACCAGTATTGTTATAACATTGTATGAAGTTGTATATGAGGAACAGTATTGCACTCTATTGTGTTGGAGTGAGTTAGGAATGAGATGGCTTTTGGTCCTGATTTAGTGGAATACGCTACTGTAGACCTTCGGATCAACAAGGACAAGTTGATAATTGCTCGTGATCGACAGAGAAGTTATGCACATGTTAATATGTTAAATCATTGAGTTCAAGGTTGGTGATTAACGTTTCCTTGGAAATGTGTGATTTGTTTTGGGAGGTGTGGTATATTTTGCCACGTTATTTTGGTCTGTATGTAATCATGGGGCGAGTTTGTGTTGTGACGTATAATTTGGCATTGTCTGTAGCATTGGCCAGTATGTATGTTGTATTCCATGTGGTGGAACTACATTTCAGATTTATTGCATGTTTAGCACCCTATCAGTTCCTTATATAGGAAGACTTGACATTTGTGGAGGAGCTAGTTCAGATTCTGGATTTGAGGATGCAGGGATTACAGCACAGAGATATTTTCTATTGTGAAGCCTGATGGCAGAGTCATTCAGTTGAAGTAGTCACTTGGGAGTTTGAGCAGCATGCAGAGGCAGTATCCCTACTTTTCAGTTGGCAGGCTTGGAAATTTCGAGGTCAAGATTTTTGTAAGGGGTAGATTTGTGACAACCCGAACCGAAAATGGTATGTTTATTGGCTTGATTTGCGAGTTTCGTGATTAGTCGTAATTTTGTCGTAATTGGTTAATATGGTGGGCTTGTTAACGACTAAATTATCGGGAAAAAAATTGATTCGAGTTCCTTCACGAAAGATGTAGAGAATTTAATTTCGAGCTTGTTGGAACTTCCGGAGGATTATTTCGAGTTACGAGGAATAAATTATGAATATTTTCGGCCGTTGGATTTTGTCGTATTTATCCGTTTAGTTTCGATACGTGTACGGTATAAATACGGAAGGAGTACGTGACGAATTAGGAAACTTTCTAATTTTGGAAACTGGGTGTTGATCCATGTTGACCCGTGGGTGGTTTTGACCCGTTTTGGGCCATGGGTTCTTCGCCATCTTTGAACTCGATTCCGGCATCTTTTGGCTGTGGTGTCTTCATAAAAGTTGTTGGGCTTGAGCTCCTCTTTCTTTTGATAGGTCATTCACTCAATTTGGTTGCCGGATGAAGAAGTTATGGCTTGTCAAAGTTTGGGAATTTCAATGGTATTCTAGCGAGTTTTGGCGACGATAGTGGCGGCGGAGGCGGCCGAGTTGGGGGTCAACTTGTTAGGGGTTTTGTAGCCCTTGGGGAGAGAAAACTTTTAGAAGTGGTCTTGCACCTTGCCGTGGCCGGAGGAGGGAGATCGGAGTTAATGAATTCCGGCGAGAGTTTTCGACTTCAAGGTGAGATTTGGACCTTTTCCGGTCAAAATTGGCCTGAAGTTTGAACTAGAAAGTTGTTGGAAATATTGAGATCTTCAAATCCATGTGTAGGTTGAAATTTTCTAGCCCAAAGGAGTTTTCCGGCGGCGGTTTTCCGGCCGAGGTGTTTTTCGACAAGTTTTATGTGATTTTGCTCGGAATCACGCACCGATCGTAGTGGTGATGTTTATATTTTGAATTGAGCATCGGAATTTGTGACGAGATTTTATAGTGTGTTTATTGGATTTTTGACGATTTCGTCGATATTCGAGTTATATGATTTCGGGAATAGTTGGTTCTCGAGATATGGTTCATGGTTTTGAATTGTGATTTTGAACAGTGGTATTTATGATTATTCAGGAGATCGTGATAGTTCGTTTGGCGAGGGATGTTCCGCCGGATCACAGGATTAACGCGTTTTGCGTCGTGTTTATCTGTGAGTGGACACTTATTTACACTGTCGTAGCGAGTTCTTGGTTTCAGTATTTATTTTCAGTACAGTATTGAGATTATTTATTGTTTTGGAGGTATTTATGACGACCCAGAACAGAATCAGTAGTGTAATCGTCTTAATCCACGAGTTAGCGCGTAATCACCGTTTTCCGATAATTGATTAATTTACCGGTTTTGATTACGACTTAATTATCGGCCAAGAATTTGAGTTGAGTCTCTTCTCGAGAGTTGTTGTACACATGATTTCGAGTTCGTGGGCAGTTCCAGATGATTATTTCGACGATCGAGGAATATAATATAAATATTGGAATCTCGTCGAGTTTACCCGTTCGTTTCGCGTTTATCCGAATCGTGATGGTTATCCGTTTGGACCGTCGATCGTCCCGAGACACAAGTATAAATATCGGAAATAGTCAAAAAATTGTCGAAAACACTGTTTGAGACGTTGACCGAAATTTGAACCCGTTGACCCGAGGGGACTATTCACCTGGTTACTGTTCATCGTTGGAGCTTCTGTTCCCGGCCGATTTAGGCCATGACCTTGTAAGTTAAAATCTTCCTCTCGTGATTCTAAACTAGTTAGAACTTGGAATTTCATGATTTCGTTGAGAATTGAGGGAGAACGAGTTAGATGAAGTTGGGTGATTTTGCCGGATTCGGGTGGCCTTCTCCGGCGACTTTTGGGGTCGGGACTTTGTGGGGAAAGGTTCCCCTCAACCTATAGATGCTTTTGGTAGAAGGAATTTGGGTTTGGTTGCCGTTTGAAGCTCGCCGGAATCTCACCGGAATCCATGGATTCCGTGAGTTTCGAGCTCATTTTTGGCCGGTAGGCTTAGAATTGGGTCTCGGTGTAGAAGAGAAATGTGTTGGGCTTGAGGAAGACTTGTGATCTGGACATTTTGGCCTGGATCCATCATCGTTGACGCCGCGCCGCCACCGGCAACGGCGGTCAACGGCAGAGCTCCGACAACCGTTGACTTTTTTGGAAATGTGTCGAGTTATATGTCCTTTCGCTCGTATTCGCACCCTGATCGTCACCTTGAGGTTTTCGAGTTGATTTGGGTACCGGATTTTCAGTCGAGGGTTTGAGTGGAGATTTCGGGAATTTCGTCGATTATTTTGCACTGCATTATATATTTCCGGGAACGGTTGGTTTCCGAGGTGTGGTACAGTGTTGTGAATTGTGATTTTGATCAGGGGATCGAGATCGTGCTTCGGGCGAGGGATCTTCCACCGGACCACGTGATTAGCGCGAGTGCGCACTTTGCACGTCTGTTAGTGGACAATTTCTTTTCACTGATTAGTCGCAAGTCTTTAATACACGTTTTACGAGCATGAGCATGCATATGCGATTATGATTTATTCGAGCATGTGTTTTATGATTATGCATCGACAAATATGCTTATATAATTATGTATTACGTATATGCATTTACATTATGCTTTATACACTTGCATAGAACTATTTATAATTTGGTTTACACAGAGTACAGTCACAGTATATATTGTTGTATCGATACACTTGCATCCCGGCTGATCCCCGAGGATGTTTACCGGGGGAGGCTGTGACCCCTGACCCGAGGCCTTTATCGAGGGGAGGGCAGACCTCTGACCTGAGGCCTTTCTGGCTAGAATCACGTGTGGGTCTGGGATCCCGTGATAGGGACTGTACTAGCGCGGTCGTATCCATGAGTGACCCCGCAGAGTTTTACGCTGCATGCTCCATACGCGTGAGGAATTTGAGTATCCTTCGTGTACTATATCATATTCATTTATTTAAACTCGCATATGTTTTTATAACATATATGATTCGGCGAAAGACATTTATTTTCGTCCACTCACTCTAACAATTTTCATGTCTTTCCCCTGGGCTTTTCGATTTCCGTGTCCAGTTTGCAGTTCAGATTCTGGTGTCTCACGTCGTGGTCGGAAGCCAGTCGTCCGATCTACCTTGCTTTTCCAGTAGGTTTCTTGTTTTGCATACTGTTGTATATTTTGTATATATATACACTAGAGGTCGCTCTGATATGTTACTAATACATGTTTTTATGTGATTTTCCCCGAATTTTCTATAAAGTACAGTTATGTTTACTGTTTATTGTTATTGTTATGATATTGAGAAATCCGGATGGGATTGGTGCACACGGTTTGGCTTTTGTGGCATAGGATGAAGTGTTATTTTCCGGGTGTAGGTAAAGGCAATTCCGCGTTAGTAACGTTACTCTGCCAAAAATTTTTGTGGTTTTTTGTTGGTTCGTGTTTTTAGAAGGGGTTTGATTCCGGTTTAGGAAACTAAATCGGGGTTGGGTCATTTCAGCTTGGTATCAGAGCATTAGGTTGTCAGATTATGTAGACTCTTGTAGTTGTGACGCTTAGGGTATTTGAGTACGTACAGCATGTCTGGAGCGATGACCCAACTGGGCAGCGGTACTCATCAATGCTTCGGGTGTTGTGTTTTCTCAAATATCTGAGGTCTCATGATTACGTTCCTTCTGCTTGTACCTAATGCTTGTCTTGTATCAGTAGGATGCCTCCTCGACGTGGTCCCCGTGTGAATCGGGAAGTGGATCCTAATGAGGATTGCCAGACGCACGACTTGCTGATGTGAGTGTTGTGTTTGGAGGAGCGTTTTGACCCTGTGGTCAAAGCTCGTACTGCTGGTGCGACTGTGTTTTTGGGTTCAGCTAATCCAGAGATTTGTGAGGCATGGTTGGTTCAGGTTGAACGTGTATGTAAGCGTCTGTGATTTACCCCTGAGCAGATAACAGTGGCAGCAGTTGGATTACTTGAGTCAGATGCATACTTCTGGTGGGTTAGCACCGATAGAGTTCCAGTTGATACTCCATGGACTTTGTTTCGGGATTTTTTTATGCGGAGATACTTCAACCTGGCTACCCAGCAGCGGAAGTATGAGGAGTTCACGAACTTGAGGCAGGGAAGTTTGTCTGTACTTGAGTATCGGGATAGATTTACCCGCTTAACTCGGTTTGCGCGTGACATAGTGGCTACTGAAGAAGCCAAGTGCCGCAAATTTGAGCTGGGTTTGAACTTGAACATCGAGAGGACTCTGACTACGATGCCTCGGAACAACTTCGATGACTTTGCCAATGCAGCACTCCGAGGTGAGGATATCGAGAAGGAAAGGCAGATGAGATACTAGCCTAGACGGTTTGAGGAGGGCGGACCGAGTCAGGGGCCTTCCAAGAGGCTGAGTTCTGATACTTCCGGATCGGCATCATCCTCGGGCAGTGGACCATATAGACCACCAGTTAGTGCACCAAGATAGAGAAAGAGATGGAAGAGAGATCGACCACAGTCTGATGGGGGTTCTAACGGTTCCAGTTATCATCGGCGTACCGGAGGCACGTTTGCCGTACCGAGGGAGTATCCACTATGCCACTTCTGCAACAGGCATCATTATGGTCCTTGTTAAGGAGGCACTACTAGTTGTTTTCGTTGTGGCCAGGAGGGTCACTATGCGAGGGAGTGTCTTCAGCAGGTGGGTGTTGGTCAAGAGTTCCGGAGGAGAGCGAGGTGCCACTTCGGGGACTCGACCAGTTCAGTTTTTGGGCCAAGGTGGACAGCAGGGACATCCTTAGCGTGGACGACCAGCCGGGCAGGACAGGGTTCATGCCATGACTTTGCGCGAGGGCAGAGCTTCACCGGAGGTCGTTATCGGTACGTTGCATATCTTTGGATATCCAGTACTTACATTGTTAGATCCAGGTGCTACGCATTCATTCATGTCATATAGACTATCATCTTTAGCTACTGTACCTGCGTCTCCACTTCCGGGGTTGTGGAGAGTGTTGTATCCGTCCGGTGAGGTGGTGAGTATTGGCTGGGTGTACAGAGACTGGGAGATTTTTATTAGAGGCCAGGGCTTAGCCGCAGATTTGTTATTGCTGGATATCGTCGATTTTGATTTGATCTTGGGTATGGACTTCTTGGAGACACATTGGGCCATGTTTGATTGTCACAAGAAGGAGGTTGCGTTTCGACGACCAGGCTTTCCGGAGATATTGTTTCGTGGTGAGCAGAGTACTTCATTGCCATGTATGATTTCTGCGATGAAGGCGGATCGGTTGATGAAGAAGGGCTGTGTTGCTTACTTAGCTCATGTTGTGGACACCACGGCTGTTGTGCCAGACATTGGTGGTATTGAGGTTGTTTTCGAGTTTCCGAATGTGTTTCCGAAGAAGTTACCGGGTATACCTCCAGTTCGGGAGATTGATTTCACTATTGAGCTTTTGCCGGGCACTGGGCCCATATCTCGGGCACCGTATCGTATGGCGCCAGCGGAGTTGAAAGAGTTACAGATTCAACTTTAGGAGTTGCTGGATAAGGGTTTCATATGACCCAATGTTTCACCATTGGGTGCCCCGGTTTTGTTTGTGCGGAAGAAGGATAGATCCACGCGGTTGTGCATCGATTATCGGAAGCTGAATCAGGTCACTGTGAAGAACAAGTATCTGTTGCCATGGATTGACGATTTGTTTGATCAGCTCAAGGGAGCTTCAGTCTTTTCGAAGATTGATCTCAAATTCGGATATCATCAGTTGACGATCCGAGAGTCTGATGTGGCCAGGACAGCTTTCAGATCGCGGTATGGGCACTACGAGTTCTTGGTTATGCCGTTTGGGTTGACCAACGCCCCCGCAGCCTTTATGGACTTGATGAACCGGGTGTTCAGACGGTTTCTGGACAAGTTTGTGATCGTGTTCATTGACGACATCCTGATTTATTCCAGAAGTGTGGGCCAGCACAAGAAGCATTTACGAGCGGTTTTGCGGACTTTGCGGGATAATCAGTTGTTTGCGAAGTTCAGCAAGTGCGAGTTTTGGTTGGACAGCGTGAAGTTTCTGGGGCACGTGATATCGGCTGAGGGAGTCAGTGTAGATCCTGACAAGATCGAGGCCGTTCTGAATTGGAGTAGACCTACCACCGTACTGGAGATCAAGAGTTTCTTGGGCTTGGCAGGCTACTATCGGCGTTTCGTGCAGGATTTTTCTCGAATTACTACTCCACTGACCAGGTTGACGAAGAAAGGCGTCAAGTTCGAGTGGTCTGATGCATGTGAGGAGAGTTACTTGCTCCTGAAGGAAAAGTTGACTACTGCACCAGTTTTGACTCTACCAGACGACAGCGGTGAGTTCGTGGTTTACAGCGATGCATCGAAGTTAGGACTTAGTTTTGTGCTGATGCAGCATGGTAGAGTTGTAGCCTACGGTTCCAGGCAGCTGAAACCGCATGAAGTCAATTATCCAACTCATGATTTGGAGTTGGCCGCTATTGTGTTAGCGTTGAAGAGCTGGAGACATTACCTATACGAAGCTCAGTGCAAGATCTACACCGATCACAAAAGTCTCACCTATTTGCAGACGCAACCAGATTTGAATATGAGGCAGCGCAGGTGAATGGAGTTGATCAACGACTACGATTGCACTTTTGAGTACCATCCAGGGAAGGCTAATGTTGTTGCCGATGCACTTAGTCGGAAATTCGGAGCTTCGTTATTTCACGTGTGTGTGGCCAGAGTATCTATGTTAGCCGAGCTTCGGGCTACCGGAGCCGAGTTCGAGTGGGACAATGAGGGAGCTTTATTGGCCAGTTTTCAAGTTCGACCCGTGTTGGTTGATCAGGTTCGAGAAGCTCAGGATTCAGATTCCTACCTGTTGGACAAGAAGACCATGATACGGAATGGTGTGCCAATAGAGTTTCGGTTGAGTGATGACGGTACGCTACTTTTCAGAGGAAAGTTGTGCGTACCCCGAGACGAGAGTCTGAAGAAGGAGATTCTGGATGAGGCTTAATGTTCGGCGTATGCGATGCATCCCGGTGGTACGAAGATGTTTCGTACACTTCGAGCGTATTACTGGTGGCGCAATATGAAGTGGGAGATTGTTGCATATGTAAGCCGATGTTTGATTTGTCAGCAGGCTAAAGTGGAGAGGAAGAAGCCTGCGGGAAAGTTGCAGCCACTGGAGATTCCGGTTTGAAAGTGGGAGCATATTACCATGGATTTCGTTTATCAGTTGTCACGTACTTCGGCAGGTAACACTGGTATTTGGGTTATTGTAGATCGACTGACGAAATCCGCTCATTTTCTCGCACTTCCGGGGAAGATTTCAGTGGGCAGATTGGCCAAGCTGTATTTGTCAGAGATCGTTCGTTTGCACGGTGTGCCTGTATCTATTGTTTCTGACCGAGACAGTCAGTTTACTTCCAAGTTCTGGCAGGCATTGCAGCGAGCCATGGGCACGAGGTTGCATTTCAGTACGGCTTTTCATCCTCAGACTGACGGGCAATCTGAGCGGACTATACAGACTCTTGAGGATATGTTGCGGTCTTGCGTTTTGCAGTTTCGTGGAAATTGGGACCAGCAACTGCATTTGATAGAGTTCGCCTACAACAACAGCTATCAGGCCAGTATCGAGATGGCACCGTACGAGGCCCTGTACGGGAGGCAGTGCCGCACTCCTTTGTGTTGGAGTGAGGTGGACGAGCGATGGCTTATTGGTCCTGATCTGGTGAAGAGCACCATGGAGGACATTCAGATTATCCGGGATAGATTGAAGATTGCCCAGGATTGCCAGAAGAGTTATGCGGACGTGAGAAGAAAGAGTCTCGAGTTCGATGTGGGCGAGTGGGTCTTCCTGAAACTATCTCCGTGGAGGGGAGTTATGCGTTTCGGGAAGCGTGGCAAGCTTCGACCACGGTACATTGGTTCGTATGAGATTACTGAGAGGGTTGGAGCTGTTGCTTACAGACTTGAGTTGCCAGCTGAGATGGCTCGTGTTCATGATGTTTTCCATGTTTCGATGTTGCGGAAGTATATTCCAGATCCATCACATGTGTTAGTGCCACAGCAGCTACCTATCCGAAAAGATTTGACATATGTGGAGGAGCCGGTACAGATTCTCGATCGGCGTGAGCAGGATTGAGGCACCGTGTTATACCGCTGGTAAAGGTCTTGTGGCAGAATCACTCAGTTGAGGAGGCCACCTGGGAGACTGAGCAGCGTATGCGAGAGCAGTATCCTCATCTGTTCACTTGACAGGTACGTAAATTTCGAGGTCGAAATTTTTTTAAGGGGGGTAGATTTGTGACGACCCGGAACAGAATCAGTACTGTAATCGGCTTAATCCACGAGTTAGCGTGTAATCACCGTTTTCCGATAATTGATTAATTTACCGGTTTTGATTACGACTTCATTATCGACCGAGAATTTGAGTTGAGTCTCTTCTCGAGAATTGTTGTACACGTGATTTTGAGTTCGTGGGCTATTCCGGATGATTATTTCGACGACCGAGGAATATAATATAAATATTTGAAGTTACAGAATCTCGTCGAGTTTATCCATTCATTTCGAGTTTATCCGAATCGTGATGGTTATCTGTTTGGACCGTCAATCGTCCCGAGACGCGAGAATAAATATCGAAAATAGTCGAAAACACTGTTTGAGGCGTTGCCCGAGCGTTGACCGAAATTTGAACCCGTTGACCCAAGGGGACTATTCACCCAGTTACTGTTAATCGTCAGAGCTTCTGTTCCCGACCGATTTAGGCGACAACCTTGAAAGGTAAAATCTTCCTCTCGTGATTCTAAACTAGTTAGAACTTGGAATTTCTTGATTTTGTTGAGAATTGAGGGAGAACGAGTTCGATGAAGTTGGGTGATTTTGCCGGATTCGGGTGGCCTTCTCCGGCGACTTTTGGGGTCGGGGCTTTAGGGGGAAAGGTTCCCCTCAACCTATAGATGCTTTTGGTAGAAGGAATTTGGGTTTGGTTGCATTTTAAAGCTCGCCGAAATCTCACCGGAATCCATGGATTCCGTTAGTTTCGAGCTCAATTCCGCCCGGTGGGCTTGGAATTGGGTCTCGGTGTAGAAGAGAAATGTGTTGGGCTTAAGGAGAACTTGGGATCTGGAAAATTTGGTCGGGATCCATCATCGTTGACGCCGCGCCGCCCCCGCCGGCGGCGGTCAACGGCGGAGCTCCGGCGACCGTTGACTTTTTTGGAAATGTGTCGAGTTATATGTCCTTTCGCTTGTATTCGCGCCCCGATCATCGCCTTGAAGTTTTCGAGTTGATTTGGTTACCGGATTTTCAATCGACGGTTTGAGTGGAGATTTCGGGAATTTCGTCAATTATTTTGCACTGCATTATATATTTCCGGGAACGGTTGGTTTCCGAGGTGTAGTACAGTGTTGTGAATTGTGATTTTGATCAGATATATTTTGTGATTATTCAAGGGATCAAGATCGTGCTTCGGGCGAGGGATCTTCCGCCGGACCACGTGATTAGCGCGAGTGCGCACTTTGCTCGTCTGTGAGTGGACAATTTCTTTTCACTGATTAGTCGCAAGTCTTTAATACACGTTTTACGAGCATGAGCATGCATATGCAATTATGATTTATTCGAGCATGTGTTTTACGATTATGCATCGACAAATATGCTTATATAATTATGTATTACGTATATGCATTTACATTATGCTTTATACACTTGCATAGAACTATTTATGATTTGGTTTACATAGAGTACAGTCACAGTATATATTGTTGTATCGATACACTTGCATCCCGGCTGATCCCCGAAGATGTTTACCGGGGGAGGCTGTGACCCCTGACCCGAGGCCTTTACTGGGAGGGGCAGACCTCTGACCTGAGGCCTTTCTGACTAGAATCACGTGTGGGTCTGGGATCCCGTGATAGGGACTCTACTAGCGTGGTCGTGTCCATGAGTGACCCCGCAGAGTTTTACGCTGTATGCTCCGTACGCGTGAGGAATTTGAGTCTCATTCGTGTACAATATCATATTCATTTATTTAAACTCGCATATGTTTTTATAACATATATTATTCGGCGAAAGACATTTATTTTCGTCCACTCACTCTAACGGTTTTCATGTCTTTCCCCTGGGCTTTTCGATTTCCGTGTCCAGTTTGCAGTTCAGATTCTGGTGTCTCACGTCGTGGTCGGAGGCTAGTCGTTCGAGTTACCTTTCTTTTCTAGTAGGTTTCTTGTTTTGCCTACTGTTGTATATTTTGTATATATACACACTAGAGGTCGCTCTGATACGTTACTGATACATGTTTTTATGTGATTTTCCCCAGATTTTCTATAAAGTACAGTTATGTTTACTGTTTATTGTTATTGTTATGATATTGAGAAATCCGGATGGGATTGGTGCCCACGGTTTGGC
The DNA here is from genome assembly GCA_946800695.1 of Geum urbanum. NCBI lineage: Eukaryota > Viridiplantae > Streptophyta > Magnoliopsida > Rosales > Rosaceae > Geum > Geum urbanum. The sequence goes on from OX327009.1 coordinate 30,241,568, forward strand.
TTTTGTGGCATAGGATGAAGTGTTATTTTTCGGGTGCAGGTAAAGGCAATTCCGCGTTAGTAACGTTACTCTGCCGAAATTTTTTGTAGTTTTTTGTTGGTTTGTGTTTTTAGAACGGGTTTGATTCTGATTTAGGAAACTAAATTGGGGTTGGGTTCTTTCATTATTATTTTATGTTTTATTGGTGATTACATTTACTTAGCATCGATGCATTGACTACTCAGCTGATCACCGGTAGTCTAGTTCCAGGCTTGAGAGATTCGCCTGATGTGCCCACTAGGCTTAAGAGATTCGCCTAGTCTATCACCGTCAGGCTTGAGAGATTCGCCTGACACCTCCATTTATTTTATGAACTCGCATTATTTTTATGTTATGTAAATGGTGAAAGGCATATGTTTATTTTCGTCCACTCACTCTAACGATTTTATTTGCGTTTCCCCTGGGCTTTTCGGTTTCTGTGCCCAGTTTGCAGTTCGGATTCTAGTGTCGCACGTCGCAGTTGGAGGCATAGTATTCGAGCCACTCTTCCTTTTTCAGTAGGTTTCTTGTTTGGCCTACTGTTGTGTATATATGTATATACTAGAGGTCGCTCTGAATACTCTGATGTTTATATATTCATATATTTTTCCCGGATTTCTGTAAAGTTACAGTTATGTTTATTACTTTACATTATGATATGTTTTTGAGAAATTCGGATGGGATTGGAACCCACGGTTTGACTTTTGTGGCATAGGATGAAGTGTGTTTTCAGGTGCAGGTTAATGGTAATTCCGCGATATAGTGAAACTCTGCCGAAATTTCAATGGTTTTTGAAAGTTCGTATTTTCTGAAAGGGTTTGATTCCAGTTTAGGAAACTAAATCGGGGTTGGGTCCTTTCAGGAAGACTGTTTCACTTGGATTGCATGTACATCGAGAGACACGATCACCATCAAGGCATGTTGCCCTGACATTGAGTTTTGATCGAGTTAAAGAAATCTGGTTATGGCATCGCTTGTTGAGTCATCTGTCCTTTGGCGTTATGAAGAAATTGTGACGACCCGGAATAGAATCATTAGTGTAATCGGCTTAATCCACGAGTTATCGTGTAATCACCGTTTTCCGTAAATTGATTGATTTGCCGGTTTTGATCACGACTTAAATATTGGCCGACAATTTGAGTTGAGTTGAGTCTCGAGAGTTGTTGTACGCGTGATTTCGAGTTCGTGGGCGGTTCCAGATAATTATTTCGATAACCGAGAAATATCTTATGAATATTTAAAATCACGGAATCTCGTCGTGTTTATCCATTCGATTTGAGTTATCCAAAACGTGGATGTGATTCATTTTGGACCGTCGATCGTATCGAGCCACGAGTATAAATATCGGAATAGTCGAAAAAATTTCGAAAAATCACTGTTTGGAAGTTTGACCGTCGTTTGACCAAAAAATTGATCATTGACTTTCGTTGACCGGAGCTCCACCTTGGGTTGCGAACTGCCACCGTCCGACCCGGATTTTCCGGCCACAAAATTGGTATGGTTAGAATCCTCTCTTCATTTCCTATGGTTTAGAGCTTGGATTTGGGTGATTTGATGAAGTTATGAGGGAGAACGAACTCGGTGAAGTTCATGGATTTTGCCGGATTTGGGTGGCCGGCTCCGGCCACTTTTGGGGTCGGGTGTTTGGGGGGAAAAGTTCCCCTCATCCTTGTGAAGCTTTTGGGTGAAGGAATTGTTATTTGGTTGAGGTTTGAAGCTCGGCGGAATCTCACCGGAATCCATGGATTTCGTGAGTTTCGAGCTCAATTCCGGCCGGTGGGCTTGGAATTGGGTCTCGGTGTAGAAGAGAAATGTGTTGGGCTTGAGGAGGACTTCTGATCTAGAAATTTTGGCCGGGATCCGTCACCGTTGACGCCGCGCCGCCGCCGCCGCCGCCGCCGCTCCGGCGAGGGAGTTGACTTTTTGGAATTTGATGAGTTTTATGTCATTTTACTCGTTTTCACGCTCCGAACGCAGTCGTGGGGTTTTCGAGATGATTTGAGTGCCGGATTTTTAGTTGAGGGTTTGTGTGGAGATTTCGGGAGTTTACGTCGATTATTTTGGATCGAGTTATATGTTTCCGGAAATTGTTGGTTTCCGAGGTATGGTACAGAGTAGTGAATTGTGATTTTGTTCAGTTATATTTTGTGATTATTCATGGGATCGAGATCGTACTTTGGGCAAGGGATCTTCCACCGGATCTCAGAATTAGCGCGTTTGCGCGTTGTGCTTGTTTGTGAGTGGACCTTTCTTTTCACTGATCGATTGCGAGTCTTTATATTACATTTTACAAGCATGAGCATACGTTTTTGATTATGACTTATACGAGCATGTGCTTTACGATTATGCATTTACATTATGCTTTATACGTATGCATGAAACTATTTATGATTTGATTTACACAGAGTACAGTCTTAGTATATGTGGTTGTATCGATACACTTACATCCCGACTGATCCTCGAGGATGTCTACCAGGGGGGAATTGTACCTTGTGCCGATGTATTTCCGGGTGGGAACAAATACCCTGACCTAAGGCCTTTCTGGCTAGAATCACATGTGGGTCTGGGATCCCGTGATTCGGACTGTACTAGCACGGATGTGTCCATGAGTGACCCCGTGGGATTTTTCTATGCATGCTCTGTACGCTGGAGGAGTTTGGTTCACCTCGTGTACTATATCATATTCATTCATTTGGACTCGCATATGTTTTTATAACATATATTATTCGGCGAAAGACATTTATTTTCGTCCACTCACTCTAACGGTTTATATGTCTTTCCCCTGGGCTTTTCGATTTCCGTGCCCAGTTTGCATTTCGGATTCTGGTGTCTCACGTCGCGGTCGGAGGCTAGTTATTCAAGCTACCTTTCTTTTCCAGTAGGTTTCTTGTTTTGCCTACTGTTCTACATTTTGTATATATACACTAGAGGTCGCTCTGATACGATACTGATACATGTTTTATGTGGTTTTTCCCAGATTTTCTATATTATACAGTTATGTTTATTGTTTATTGCTATTGTTATGATATTGAGAAATCCAAATGGGATTGGTGCCCACGGTTTGGCTTTTGTGGCATAGGATGATGTGTTATTTTTCGGGTGCAGATAAAGACAATTCCGCGTTAGTAGCGTTACTCTGCCAAAATTTTAATGGTTTTTGTTGGTTCGTGTTTTCAAAAGGGGTTTGATTCTGGTTTAGGAAACTAAATCGGGGTTGAGTCCTTTCAGAAATCTATATCATCCTTATTTTTGGGAATAAATGAGTCTAGCCACCATTGTGAAACATGTACTTTTGCTAAGAGCCACAGGTCTAGTTACCCTCCAAGCTCTCATTCTAGTTCATCTCCTTTTGAGTTAATTCATTCGGATGTGTGGGGGCCTTCAAAGAATTATACTCTGTTAGGAATGAGATACGTTGTTTTATTTATTGACAATTATACAAGATTGACATGGGTGGTATTGATGAAAAAGAAGGATTTTGCATTTTCTGCGTTTCATAGCCTTATTCGAATTCAATATAATACTTGTATAAAGGTGTTCATATCACTCTTTTAGAGAATATTTCTAAGAGCATGGAATTGTTCATCAAACTACTTATCCTCGAACACCTGATCAAAATGGAGTATCTGAGAGAAAGAATCGTCATTTGTTGGATATGGGGCGAGCTCTCTTGTTGAGTGCAAAAATGCCAAAGTATTTCGTGGGAGAAGATGTACTTTGTTCCTCTCATCTCATCAACTGGTTACCATCTGCATCTCTTCAAAGTCGAGTTCCATTTAAGGTATTATCTAACTATGTTGTCATCCCATCTCTCAACGAACTTCTTGCTCATATCTTTGGTTGTGTGCCCTATGTTCATCTTCACAAGAATCAGAGATCTAAATTGGAGGCTCGTGCCCTCAATTGTGTGTTTGTTGGCTATACCTCTCACTAGAAAGAATATAAGTGTTTCCATCCTCATTCTCAAAGATTTTATGTCACCATGGATGTCGCCTTTAGTGAAGACTTGTGTTATTTTTCTCCTACAGCAACTCAGAGTAAGAAGGAGAAGAAAATATTTTATGAAAACCAGTTAAAAGGATCATAAGTCACTGTTACAGTTGAAAGTGTCCCAGTCGGAGCAGATTTTGGACCCGTCAAATAAGGGCTTCGACCCGTTGAAGGAGGTACCCTATGGACAAAACTTGGGTTCAAACTCAATTGGATGCCAAGGTCCAAACCACTCCTATTTATAATTTTTTTTTGTAATTTTACAATCGAGACTACCTATCTTGTAGACCATGGGTTGAAGATCAACTCACCCAAAAATGATCGAAATGAAGATTATTAGGTATCTAATTTTATTAAATAAATGGACGGTTATTGTTAATTTTAACATTACATTAACAACCATCTATTTATTTTGCAAAAGTTAATGAGCAAATGATCTCCGATTTAATCAAACTTTTGCATACATGATTATTACGAGATAAATTATATGTTAGGTGCTCTCGATTATAAAATTATAAATCAAATCTTGTATAAATAGGAGTAGTTTGGATGATGGTGTCCAAATTAAGTTTGGGCCCAAGTATTTTTCGTAGCCTAGACCCTCCGGCAGTAGTTGTTTGACACGTCAAAGGTAAGGTTCGACATGTCGAAGGCAAGCCCCTGGACCCTCCTACAGCAATTGTTCAACATGTCGAAGGGGAGGTTCCACCCGTCGAAATATCCCAGGATGATGGGCCTGTTTCGACATTAGTCCCAGTTTTTGCAAGTGTTTGACATGTCGACCAGTTGTCTGGCACGTCAAAAGGAGGAGAAGTAGTGTGTTTATCAACCGCCAGTTGTAGAAGATGTACATGCAAGTCCAGTCTCTTCCTCTCCATCAACGATCTCTCCTGACCTATCATCACTTGAGATATATAGTAGTCTTCCTTTATCAAGTTCTAGTATACCTGAACATGAGTCTAGAAAAGTCTTGTCTACTAGGTCAACCTGTGGTCAACCTTCAAAGAAATATGAGAATCTCTTGTCAGCTAAAGCCAAGTATCATGTAGCTAATTATGTGTCAACTCATAGATTGTCTAAACCCTATGTAACCTTTGTGAATCAATTATTTGTTGTGTCTCTTCCTAGTAAAGTGTAAGATGCAATGAATGAGGAGAAATGATCCAAGGCAATAGAGGTCGAGATGGATGCTCTCAACAAGAATGATACTTGGGACTTAGTATATTTACCACCTAAAAAGAAGATTGGTGGGTGTAGAAAGATTTATGATGTGAAGCATAATACAGATGGCTCAGTTGATAGGTACAAAGCATGGTTAGTTCCAAAAGGATATACTAAGAAATATGTAGTAGATTATGATGAGACATTTGCACCAGTTGCAAAGATCAACACCGAGTCTTCATGTCTTTGACAGCTAATCTGGATTGGCCTTTACAATAGTTTGATGTAAAGAATGTCTTTCTTCATAGATATCAGAATGAAGAACTCTATATGGATATATATATATAGGATATATATATATATATATTCCTCCAAGATATGGTACTTCTATAGGGGAGGAGATGGTGTGCAAACTGAAGAAGTCTTTATATGAATTGAAACAGTTTCCAAGAGCTTGGTTTGGGAGGTTCAAAGAAGATTAAGTATCAACAGAGAAATTAAGATTATACCTTGTTTCTGAAACATTAGCACGATAAGTCTACTGCCTTGATTATTTATGTGGATGACATAGTTGTGACAAGTGATGAATTTGATTAGATTAAGATGTTACAAGTTCAGTTGCCTTCTGAATTTGAGATGAAGATTCTTGGAAACTTGAAGTATTTCTTAGGCATTGAGGTAGGCCGAAACAAGAACTGCATTATGTTGAATCAGATGAAGTATGTTCTAGATTTGTTGGTAGAAACTAGGATGCTTAATTGTAAATTTATACCTATTGAAAAAAATCATCGTATTGCAGAGTATCCTGATCAAGTTCCTACAAACAAGTCTCGGTATCAAAGGTTAGTTTAAAGGTTGATTTACTTATCTCACACTAGACCTGATTTTTCTTATGTTGTTAGTGTTGTGAACCAATATATGCATAATCTTAGTGAAGCTCACATGGATGCTGTGATAAGAATCTCGAGATACTTGAAGTCTACACCTAATAAAGTCTTGGTGTTTCATAAGCATAAAGGTCTAAATGTTAGTGGGTACACTGATGCAAACTAGGCATGAAATATTACTGAAAGACGTTCTACTTCTGGCTAGTTTACGTTTGTTGGTGAGAATTTGGTTACTTTAAGGAGCAAGAAGCAGAGTGTGGTGTTTCGTTCTAGTGCAAAAGCTTAGTATAGAGGTATGACTCAAGGTGTTTGTGAGATATTATGGTTGAAGTACTTGTTAAAGGATTTGAGTTTTCAGCAGAAAGAGCTAATGCCTCTATATTGTGATAACAAGACGGTAGTTGACATCACATATAATCTTGTTCTACATGATCGAACGAAGCATGTGGAGATTCACAGACACTTCATCAAGGAAAATCGGACGCTCATATTATCTCATTCCCATTTGTTCATTCATAGGTGAAATTAGCTAATATCCTTATCAAAGTTGTTTCATCCAAGACCTTCAGTGACTCACTTAATAAGTTAGGCATTCCAGACTTGTATGCACCAACTTGAGAATGAGTGTTAGAGTGAGTCACACTCATAGAGATATTAAGAGGTGTATATTCTGTAATTAAGTAGGTGTAAACAGTTTTTGTGTAGGACTGTAAGTACATATTCTTGTATAATTGTCCTAATTTGGGAGTGAACAATACATCAGAAAATTCCTCAACTTATGTGTCCTCTTTGATTAAAAGCTTTGAAAGGCTTTCTGGGACTCGCCAGGTACTACAGAAGATTTGCATGACACCTTGGCATTATCGCACGCCCTTTCACAAATTTGTTGAAGGCCAATAATTTCCAGTGGACTATTGTTGCCAAAGCTGCTTTTGAAACATTGAAAAAGATAATCACCACAACGCCCGTTCTTGCTCTCCCAGACTTCTCAAAACCATTCGTGCTTGAGACAGACGCTAGTGGTTGTGGCATAGGGGTTGTGCTCTTTCAAATGCAACACCTCATAGCCTTTTTGAATCAAACAATTTCAGCAAAGAACCAGATACTCTCTGTTTATGACAAAGAGATGTATGTTATACTCCTTGTTGTATATAAATGGATGTAATACCCCGACCTTTTTATATAATCGATAATGTTTATAGATTTCTGAATTCCGATTTAATTATCGGGCCCGATAAATAATTTTACCATCGGTAAATATTGAGAGGTCTCAGGTTGACTTTTTATTGAATTGACAAAGTTGGTTGACTTCAGATGGAAGTTGTAGAATTTGTCGAGACGAGTTCGTAGATGCAAAAAATATCAAAAACAAAGTTACGACAAGAAAGTTATGATTAACAGAAGTCTATTGAGACTTACTTTCCGTAAATGGAAGAGTACGTAAAAGGGGTTTCCCTTTAGGGAAGTCAATATGGTTGACTCTCAATCAACCTTCTATCTCGACTCGTTTCGGGTCCATTTTAGGTTGGTCGGTGGCACGGCGCAGTCAGGCCATTTCCAACCATGAAACCGACCGAGTTTGATTAGCCTTTCCATTCTCATCCTCCTACTAGCCTTAATTTTTGAGATTTTGACCTTAGGAGAGAGAATTAAGTTTGAGAGATTTTAGGGTTTCGGGTGTATTCCATCGTCATCTCCGGCGATGATTTGGGTAAGGATCAATAGGGTTTTGTGTGATGATTGTGTGTATATGTTATGATTTGAATTTGGTGCAGGTTTAGCTCAGGAATTCGAATTGAATTCCAGCGACCTCGATTTCGGCATCTGTCGTAATTTGTCGGTGGTTCTTGCACTGTCAGTGTAGGGGGTTTCGGTTCCCCTCCTCCTCCTAGTTCAATTGAGTTTGACCTCGAGCACTTTGGTGGCTCCACGTCGAAGTTATGCCGCTGGAAGATTTTTGGCGAGTTTAGGATATATGCCTTTCGAGGAATTTTACAGCCAAACCAGGCCGAATCGAGTGAGATGGTAGAAGAAAGAAGTATCGAGCTCGCTAAGAGCTTTCTAGCGAGGTATCAATCGCCACCGTGGGCGGTGGTAACCGGCGAAGGCGCGTGGCCCAAAAATTCTTTTTGGAAACGAGTCGTGTGATATATTGTTAGGTTCTTATCGACGATACGAACATAATCGTGAGTTTTGTTCATCATTTAGGCTTTGCCGACCCAGTGGGTAGGCGGTAATGATGAGTGTCGCCACCAGTGGTGGTGCGGCTGACGAAAAAATTATATTTGTTTTATATCGTTATAACTATTCTGTCATGACAAGTTTGTCAGATATGTTCTTCAACTTGATGTGTCAAAGTTGATTGCGAATCAAGTACTTCCTCGATTTACTTGATTGATTTTTTATTATTACAATATTTAAAGTTGGGTCGGGTCATCACAATGGAGGCAATATCACATGGGTCATCATTTTACTATTCACAAAAACTACCATACACTCAAGCATCTCCTAGACCAGAGGATCTCAACACCCTCTCAACAAAAGTGGCTAGCAAAGTTACTCGGTTTGACTAAACCATTGAGTATAAACCAGGGAAGTTAAACACAACACCTGACCTATTGTCTAGTTGCCATGAACTCTTTGCATTACAATCTGTGTCCACTCCACTGTTTGATGCAATTGTGCACATCACAAAATGCCTGCTCAAAAGATGTCGAAGCATAGATAATCATCAAGGCACTGGAACAAAATCAGCCTCCACCCAAAAAGGGTATCCGTTACTCATAAACAGATTGTACTATAAAGGTCGACTATACATACCAGCTTCCACAAAATGGCGCACTAAAATGTTCCATCATTTGCACTCGTCGGTTGAAGCAGGTCACTCCGTCTATCACCGTACACTTATTAGGTTGTCTCGCATTTTTACCTTGCCCGATATAAGGAGCGATGTAAAGAAATTCCTTGCACAATGTGACCAATATCAGAGAAAAACCTACAAAATGTTAAAACCACCTGTTTTGATGCAACCACTGCTGGTTCTAGAGGAAGTTTAGTTTGATATGGCAATGGACTTCATGAAAGGCTTTCCAAACTCAGAAGGCAACAGTGTCGTCATGGTAGTTATGGATCGGCTTTGTAAATATGTTCACTTTGTGGCCCTTTCCCACCCTTTCACCACTAAAGAAATTTCCCACACCTTCACCTAGGAAATAGCTCACCTTCCCGGCATGCCCCGATCGATTGTCTCTGACCACGACAGACTCTTCTTAAGCCACTTCTAGAATGAGTTTTACAAGATGCAAGTAGTGAATATCATCAAAGCGCTGTAAATCATCCTCAATCGTCAAAACTCTGCATATCATCCTCAATTATCAAAGCTCTACATATCTTACCATGACAAAATCGTCAAAGCTCTGCATATCATCCTCAATCGGATGATCAATTAGAAGTAGTGAATAGATCTATCGAACACTACATGCGTTGCTATATAGTTGATAATCCTAATTCTTGAACCAAGTTCCTACATTGGGCAGAGTGGTGGTACAACACCACCCACTATTCCTCTATCAGAATGACTCCATTTGAGGTGGTGTATGGGCGTCCACCTCTTTCTGTATTAAGCTACCTTCGTGGAACCACCATGGTTCACTTAGTCGATCAGGTCCTCCAACGACGTGGTGCTCTTCTTAAGCAGTTGAAGGAAGACATGTAGGCTGCCAAGAATAGAATGAAGCAGTATAGCTCTACCATAAACAATCAGTGATTCGCCGGCCGGTGAATTAGCTGGCACTTCGTTATTTTGTCCCTTTCAAGTCGAGGCCAAAATCGGTTCAGTGGCTTACTGCTTGAGGCTTCCTAGCTTCAGGCTCCAAGATTCATCACACATTCCATGTCTCATGCCTCAAATCTCGACTCGGTGACGATGTGTTGTCCTCCATTTCCTCACCAGATTTTGATGAACATGGAGCTCTTCAATGGCAACCGGATCAAGTCCTCGATATCCAAGTGATACGCAAAGGCAGGCGTGCAATCACACAATGGCTCATCAAATGGGTTGAACTTCCAACTGATGATGCCATATGGGAAACTGCCACAAAATCTTTGTAATAGCGAACAATCCCAATCCAGATGCCTCAGCTTCATCAACAAGAATGATTCACTCATCGATTCCTTTGCCCGAGACTTCAAGTTCTCAACTGCTCGATCTCTATCTTGTTTTCAATTGCTTTAAAGTTTTGAAAATTCAAATTCAAACGCAAGTTGTTGCTTTCACCATTTTCAATGATTTTGAGTTCATTAGGTCGCTCTTATAAATGGGAGCAGAGGATTAATAATCAAGGATCGGTGAAATGGCCATAAAGCGATTGTCGATCTTGGACTCTCGACTTTGGTCTTGTGCTTAGGAGGTGTTTAAGATAATTGTAGTCTTGGCTTATAATGAAACCAACCGATGTTAATCGATATCAATTGAAGCTGAATTGTGGATAACCAAATTTAACGGTTTGATTGCAGCTAGAAATTATGGAAACCGATCATAATCGGTTCGGTAGATGGTGTTGGCAAAAACTAAAGTAGTGAAATAATAAATGACATAAACTACAAGTAGTAAAATGATTAAAATAAATTGAAAAATCACATATAGTTAAACTGAAATTTGTCCATAAAGTAATTACACACAAGCTAATGAAATCTTTTTGGTCTTTCCATCACAAATACACTGAATTTTAAAACTTCGAAACAAGGCCATCTTTACAACAGAATAACAAGACCATATAACTTGACCACCGTACCAATGGTATCTCTTTTGTTTATGAACTACGCTAACTAGTACTTTTGGGCGTCACATTTGGCCATCCTTGAAAACTAGAATATTCTAAGTGAATCCACTGATGTGGGGTTCCCAGCAATGTAATCCCTCAAGGTTTCCACGACAACAGAGTAATCCCTTGAGGTCTGCAACAATGGGACAATCCCTCGAGGTCTGCGACAGCAGGACAATCCCTCGAGGTATGCGGCAATAGGACACCTTATCTTCTAAGAAGGAGAAATCCTCGAACAATTAGGATTCCATAATCCTATCGAGATATAGTCATGAGCTTGGCCAAGATACTGGCGAAAGGGATATGGTAATTGAGAAACTCAATTAGTTTTGAATAAGGAAAGGAATCGTATTCCTGATCTACCACGATCTTCTTATTCAATATGAGCAAGGACACCTCTTCATCCCTTCTCTATATAAAGAGATCTAGGGAAGACATTAAGGTATCTCTTTCTACACAAATATACACTACTATTTGAGTATCCTTATTGACTTGATCGTCAAAGAGTCTTTGCGCGGTACCACACCATGCTTAGACTTATTTTATAGGTTCGCGAAGGAGCGAGCTTGAGGGTCGACAAAATCTACTTCACAAATTAGTGCTTTCATTTAGAATTGAACTCAAGGCTAACTCATGTGAATGGAGACTCTACAAAATCAACCTAACAACCAGAATGGTGCAAGAGGCACTACTAATAAAACAAGCCCGACGTTAGAGACACTTTCCACGGGGACACCCTCAAGCTCCGCAGTTTTGGGCTTCTATAGCGGGATGTCGGATGTTACTAGAAATCTTAACCATGACATGGACAAAGAAGATCCACTTCAACAACTGCGTCAACTCCAGGAAAACCAGACCATACTACAACAACAAAACTTGGAGTTTTTCGAGAATATTGGAAAGATGCATAAAACTATGGGGGAAATTCATAATACTATTCTGGGATTAGCTGAAGCACTGGGATCCCAAAAAATAACTAGGATTTCCGTAGAAAGCTGGGGGGGCAAAATCATGAGAGCTGGGAGGTGAAACCCAGAAAGTAAGGGGCATCGTCAAAAATCTGCGAGAACACCTAGAGATTTACCTCACCCAAAAGAAGGGCAAGAAGATGACCTAGAGGAGCTCGAGGATGACCTAGGAGAGCAACATGACCAGGAACGGTCACCAAAATCAGAAGATCGAAGTTGACAAAATGTGGAGGGATGCTCTCACTAGCAAGATCAAGAAGCTCAAGAAGTCCAATCGAGATCCTAGTGAAAACAAGGCCAAAGAAAAAGTCACGAGGATCTCGTGGAACCCTTTGGCCCGACACATCCAAGAGGTGGATCCACCTAAGAGATTTAGTATGCCACAATTAGTGAAGTTTAAGGGGGATTCAGACCCTTACACTAACATCACGGACTACATGGAAGCAATGGCAGTATGGGACAATGACGATGTATGGCTATGTCACATGTTCCATTCCAGCTTAGAAGGACAAGCCCTGAGGTGGTATAAAAACTTACCTCAGGAATCTGTGGATAGTTTTGAGGATTTGCAAGCACCATTCTTCAAAAGATATAAAGGCAATGGGATGTTCATGAATGACATGGATAACTTGAACAATGTTCAACAAAGGAGGAATAAGTCCATCTGGGATTACATTAAGAGGTTCCAGAATGAGGCTGCAACTGTGGAAGATTTGGATGACCGAATTGTTGTGCTAGCTTTCAGGAATGGTCTTCCAAGAGGTCATGGACTATATGGCAAGCTATGTCGGGCGGAGAAGATAACATTAGCCTAGTCGTACAACAAAGCGATATCAAATGCTAAGTAGGACGATGCTCAGCATGCTGAGGGGTAAGAGCGAGATTAGCCAAAAAGGTTGAGCAGAAGAACTAATTATTATGGACCAAGTTTCAGATCCAGGAATGCTCGAGGGCGTGGGCAAGAAAGCTCAAGGTATGCTGATGCTCCACTGAAGATGTAAGTTCATTGAATTCTGCATATAATCAAGGATGAGCCATATGTGAAGAGACTGCCCTCGTTGTCCGCAAAAGAAGTAACAAAGTCGGGAGATTCTTATGCTTTTCACAAAAGTAAAGAGCACAAGACTAGAGATCGTAAAGCTCTACGAGCACACTTTTCCTAGAGAAAGGGTTATGCTGGGAATATGTGGAAGACAGTTACAGGAAAAAGCATGAGCCTTGACTTCTAGGGAATACTGTGGCAAAAATAGGAATGATTGCGAAGACATGAAAAGAAGACGCCAATCACCTAATGGAGATGCTCTTCCTAGTCCCTCACCAATGAATGATTACCCAATATTACACACCATTCAACTGGTGCAAGAATCGTTAGGGACAAGAGAACCATCTCATCCACGACCAGAAAGCTTGAGAGCAGCAGATCAAAATGGAGACCTAAGAGAGGACTCGGGGGAGACCTCGTGGAACACTAGTTACGAGTAGCAGGCAGCAGGAGAAGGCCATTAACAAAGCGTATAGGGGAATCCCCTTGACCAAAAGTTGGACCCCCAAGGTTTCCTCGAGGTCCGACTTCAGAGCTCGTGGAAAGTTGTAGGAAAAAGAACTGAAGACCATGTATGCCCTTGTAAGCTGTGGGAGAATACTCCTCCGACTTAGTTAAGGGAGAAAACTACATTAGGAGTATGGCATGTGTCTAGAACTTAGAGTTTTGACAAATAAAAGTGGGTTGGTACTCTTCTTTACTAGTTCGATAGAGCTAGCAAGTTTGACAAGGCCCCCGAGAAGCTTCCTTGCTATATGTAATTTTTTATAAACTATATGAAATAGTACTCTTTATTTGGTTATATATATCTTATTGTTATTATTGGGGGCAGAAAGAAATGTATAGGCACAAAGTATCGTGCCCCCTAATATTTATAATGCTTGAGAAAATGGTTGCATTGCTCAATGGGGGCATATGAGATACTATATGTGAAAATCCTTTACCTTATCGAAGACACTTATAAGGGAACGAGGTGGAAATTTCCTCGAGTCATATGGAGAAAACTAGCAACGTCTTACTTACTGAAGGTTTGTGTCGCTAGCCAGAATACGATCGATACCCTTGAGGGAAAGGATCCCCAAGCTTTTTGACTTTGTGAATTGAAGCTTGTTTCTCTTAAGGGGATGATATAATTTCCAAAAAACTTGCATAAGATCCTAACTATCTTCAATATGGAGTCTTTGCTCTAGCTCGGCGTTGACTGTCCCTAAGGCTCGTATGCCACTACTGTATCCTTAGGAAAGGTTGAGTATGGACTTTGAGCCTAGACCTGGTAGTGGGTAGATAAAAAGCATGCGATGCTAATGTAACTACCCGAGCCAAAGTTAACGCACAAATCGGCACGAATTAGATTTATCGTGAATTAGTCGTACCATGTGATTTATTAACGAATTTTTCACTGAGCAAGAATTAGATTTTCATGGAAGTCGTAGAGTATTTTATTTCAAACTCGTAGGAATGTTTGGAGAATTTTTCGGATAAAGGACCTATTTTTTATGATTTACTTAAGATTCAGTTGTTTTAGTTTCTCGGTTCATTTATTTACAGAAGCTATATATATATATATATATGTATTTTTGGTATTTTAGTCATGTTCAGGAGACTATTTAAGTATTTTTAGTTTTAATCATGTCGGAGATTATATTATATTTAGTTTGTTTGCATCGATGCGCCAGTTACTCGACTGATCCCCGAGTAGCTCCGGGTTGAGCCATGACAACCACCCCCCCCCCCCCCCCCCTCCCCCGCTGCACTTGATCATCTTTGGGCCATGACAAATGCCCCAGATGATCATGGGTTGTCCTTGGGCCATGTCAAACTCCCTGGACAACTCATAGTAGCTAAAGGTCGGAGTACTCTAGTCACAACCTCTATTGGTCTTTTATCATCTTTGGGATACGGTAAACTCCCCAGACAATTAGTATTGTTGTTTACGGACTCGTATAGTATTTACACTGGTGGAAAGGCATGCTCAGTTACTTTCACATTTTTCTTCTATAAACAGTTATTACTTTTTTTCCACTCACTCTAACGGTTTCCATATTTTTCTATGTCTTTCCCTGGGCCTTTTGGTTTATGTTTCCTAGTTTTCAGTTTGTAACATGTGATTGCACATCATCGTTGGAGGCCTAGAGTTTGAGTCACACTTCTCTCCTCGTAGATTCCTAGCTTAACTTCCTAGTCATGTATATTATGTAAATTAGCAGGTTCTATGAATACTGTATATAATTTACTTCAGTTTGTTTTGTATTTTTTCCAATCTGTCTTCAAATTGTTTTATCACCTTCTGTAAACAGTTTACATTTCTAGTCAATTCAGTATTTGGTTGATTTGAGAAATTCGGATGGGATTTGGTGTCCACAGTTTGTTTTGTGGACTATTTTAGAAGTGTGGTTTCCTTGGAGGTTTCGGGTTTCTTAAATTATAGAGGAAACTCTGGCAAAAATTTTGTAGATTCTATTGTCGTTAGGGCCTAATTCCGGTTTAGACAACTAGATCGGGGTTGAGTCCTTTCAGCTAAGCTTTGATCATGACTGTGGTGTCCACTTACGCATGCTAAATGAGGTGGTGCAATGGGAGTGATCATTGCTGGGGTATCCTTCCGAGAGCTAAGCTCGGTAAGAGGAAACTAACTCTGGCGAAGTACAGCTTAGGAAATCTATGGTATCATTGTACTTCAATCTAATTTACTTGAAGCCCTGTGTGGTCGACCTTGACTATGAGAAGTGCAAAAAAACTTCACACTCAGGAAGAAATCTGGAAAGCTTGAAGGATTCTAGGAAATCAAAGAAAAGTTTGAGGGTTCTATTTTGCAGGTTCTCATGTCACGTGGAGAAAATGATACTAAACTTTATTGTGGACGCCTTTCTTATGCAACCACACTAAGTCTCCTAGCATTTGACTTGCTATGGCTAGGGGCATTTGTGGGCATTGGATTTGGTCATCCTTGAAAACTAGAATATTCTAAGTGAATCCACCGATGTGGGGTTCTCAGCAATGTAATCTTTCAAGGTTTCCATGGCAGCAAAGTAATCCCTCAAGGTACGTGACAACGGGAAAATCCCTCGAGGTCCGCAATAGCAGGACAATCCCTCGAGGTCCGCAACAGCAAGACATTCCCTCGATGTCTGTGGTAGCAGGACACCACATCTTCTAGGAATGAGAAATCCTCGAACAATGAGGATTTCAGAATCTAATCAAGATATAGTCATGAACTTGGCCAAAATACTAGAAAAATGGCATGTGGTAATTGGAAAAACCCAATTGGTCCTGAATAAGTAGAGGAAACATATTCCTGATCTACCTCGATCTCCTTACTCAATAGGAGCAAGCAGGGGCGAAGCCAAAAAATGTATCAAGGGAGAGCAGACCAAGCGGTTAATTTTTCTCTTTTAATTAAATTAACACATGGTATTTCAACCTATGAAATTCATCAACACTCATTTAGTTCAAAAAATATACTTGAAAACTTATTCACCATTTTCTATTAAAAGATTAGCATTACTCTCGAAGTAAGATCAATAATGAAAGGCAATATGCAAATCGAATTGATATAGATTTATTGAAAAAATATGAAATCGACAAGTAATCAATGAAATTATTCTGCCACTAAATCATTTTACTATTTTCCAATGATTTTCTCGAATAGAGTATTTGCAAAATGAATTATTCTTTTGAGTAAGCTATGATCTTTGATCGAGTTTGTAAGAGTGAGGAAAGAAGAACAAACATAACTAGAAAGAAACCAAAATAATTTAAATATGTATTTCATAATACGATTAGATTTTGCAAAAATAAATAATTGAAAACTTTATATTAATGAAAATTTTGAAATTTTGAATTTGAAAAACAAATATATGTATATATCTAAATAGAATATATTTAAAATAAAACACCTGTACTTAATTTTTTATTGTTCAAATTCAAGGGAGGACATTTGCCCTTCCTTATCTTACACTAGCTCCGCTCCTGGGAGCAAGAACATCTCTTCATCCCTTCTCTATATAAAAAGAGCTAGGAAAGACATTAAGGTATCGCTTTCTATATGAATATACATTACTATTCGAGTATCATTATTGACTTGATCGTCGGAGGGTCTTTGCGCGATACCACACCGTGCTCAGACTTATTTTACAGGTTCACGAAGGAGCGAGCTTGTGGGTCGATAAAATTTACTCACAGTACTAGTAAACTGAAATCTATCTGCTCTATCCTTAATCCACTAAAACAAGACAGATAAATGATAAGGTCTTCACACCAATCCCCCAAAACCAAAATTATTTGTTGTACGTTCTAGCTAGACTTCACTTCCTAATTGCTTCTTTGACAAAAAAATCTCGATAAACGCAATAGATCAACGTAATCGAGAATACAGCAATCAAAAAGCTTAGAATCTGGTTGAACTTAAAAGGTGCAGTGGATATACCTAACCTAATTGATAAGCCAAAGCCAAACAAATTCTAGGACACTAGCTTGGGCAGAGTTTTGGTACAATACTATTTTCCACTTTGTCATCAATATGACTCCTTTTCAAGCCCTCTATGGGTATAAACCACCTCAATTTGAGCTTTACATGCCAGGTTCAATTGTTGTACATGAGGTTGATGAAACATTAAAGTCCAGAGATGAGCTTCTAATGCAGCTGAAAAGAAACTTGCAGAAGGTTCATAATAGAATGAAGTTGTACTATGATAAGAAACATGTGAAGAGGAGCTTTGTGGTAGGAGATTGGGTATATCTTAAGCTGTAACCATATAAGAAACATTCAGTGGAGAAGAGAATGGTTCACAACCTAGCAGCTAAGTACTATGGTCCTTTTCAGATTTCTGAGAAAATTGGTACTACAGCTTACAGGTTGATCTTATCAGACAATGCCAAGATACATCATGTCTTTCATGTAGCCTTACTAAAGAAGAAGCTTGAACAAACAGTGGAGATCTCCCCCACCTACCGCCCTTCTATGATCCAATCCGAGGTGGTACCTTAATCTGGTGTTGGAAACTATGCTAGTGAAGAGAAATGAAGAAGTTGTTGTTAAATGGTTGATTCAATGGGTCGGATCTACAGTGGATGATGCCACGTGGGAGTATTCTGTTGATATCAAGGCTAGATACCCAGATTTTGAAGGATGAAGATCACTGAAGCTTGAGGTCAAGCTTTGAGAGAAGCGGGCTGGAATTGTTACAGTTGAACTTTTGATCTTGGAAATTGTGACCAAGTTTTGTCTTTCATGATTATATTAGGAGAAGGGTTGTTGTCGTAGCTTATGTATTACATGTTGTTCATTAGTGCATACTAACTGTTATTTTTGTTTGTTACCGTTGCTTTGTAATCGAACTGATGGGTAACAATTGTCCCTCATCCAACGGTGACCTATGTAGGTTTTAATGCTTGTTGTAAGCCTTGGCTGCTCATCAATGAAAAAAAATCTCTCTTTTTCTGGTTAGTATAATTTTCTCTCAAACGTTCTCTGTCGGATCTGCTACCCTAATATAGTATTGTGTAATAACGTACCATCTTCAACGTGGCCTAAATAACTAAGAATAACACTGCGATGCTACATTATACAGCTCCAAGTAGACATTGTCGAGCAAAAGGCACGGATATGCCAAGATTAGAGCTCGATAAATCAAGTTGCTCGATCTATTTTACGTTCTGTCTTTTACACCATATATATGTGCGAAATATAACAACTTTCTTCCTTGAGAATGATAGTCTAGCCAACTTCGAGAGAGTTCCTTCTTCCATTCCTTTTTCTCAGGCAATTTCTCAATCCAAGAAAATGTACTAGTATAGCAGATGGAGATAATAGCTTTGACGTAAAACTGACTGCCTTTTTAGGAATGTCTGCTTGACTTGACTGCTTCTGCTGTCACCTAATCATAGTTCCTTAAACTTACAATATGATCACCAAAGTTCCTTCTTCACTATCTCAATATCAGGACCGATAGACATCGCCAAATTGAGTTACTTGACTATGAGATCGATGATACGTCAGATGATCCTAGCGAGTTTGATCTCCTTCACATCATAAGTAAATGAGGAAAGCTTAACAATAAATACGCAGCTTGATTTCGTTAAGCAAATTCAAATTCAAACCGCAATGCCCCCTGCTTTCTTTGCTGCATGTTAACAGAGGTCAGGGTAGCTAATGTAGTCAAATAGACAACAAAATACAGATGAAGTTTTCCATGGATGCCATTTGGAGCTATATTTACAGAGACAGAGAGAGTTGATTGAATCATTTCCAATATGGAAATGATCCCACAGAATACAACAATGATAAACTTACATTACTATTTATATTTGAACACTGAAGCATGTAACAACACAATGACAGGCAATTTTTTGGATATACATCCCAGAAGCTACTCTATCTGTTTTGCTAACAGAAAAAAGGCCCCCAATTATTTTCGCTAGTTGAATTCAATGTAACAATAAAAGTTACTTGACCATTCCATCTTTCATCAACTCTTCTAACCCCCTTCTCAGCCTCTCGGCAGCAGATTTGCAGTCCTTCTCAAGCAAGCCACCAAAGGAGATTCGCAAATTTCCAGGGCACCCACATGCGCTTCCAGGAATCACCACCACTCCGTGCCGGTGAGCAAGCCAGTGAACAACGTCGAAGTCTTTGACATATTTGTCCGGAAGCTTGGCCCATAGGTATATTGCACCTTCTCCACCTTTAACACACTCTATCCCGAGAGGGGACAGTGCTTCCAAGACTATTTCTTTGTTCTTGACAAGACCTTTCACTTGTTCAACCACCCATTCCGGTCCCATTTCTAACGAGTAGAGTGCAAGATATTGTGAAAGTATTGAAGCACATATGGGAATGTTATCTTGAACTTTGAGGAGTTGAGTACCAAAACCCACTGCTTCGGATGGGTATGCAATCTGCATAAATTACAAATGCTCAACTCATGTAAATTAGTCGCACAGAACATGTTGGTGATTTTACTGTCACTGTCACTATCACTATCATAATCATAAACATAATATTTCACAGAGAAGAATCTTATGACTTTTCTTCTGTATCAATTAAGGCATACATTTTGATCAAAATAAAACATTCTTAAGTTCTTAACCATTTT
Source organism: Geum urbanum (assembly GCA_946800695.1). Lineage (NCBI taxonomy): Eukaryota > Viridiplantae > Streptophyta > Magnoliopsida > Rosales > Rosaceae > Geum > Geum urbanum. The sequence goes on from OX327009.1 coordinate 30,261,551, forward strand.
CAGTCTTCTGGATCAACAAAAACAAAGCTTCTACATTTTATCATGCAAACTTAAAAAGCAAAACTCTCATGTTTGCACCAGATGCATCAGTTAAGCAGTAGAGGTAAAGAGAGATTCTTACATAACCAACTCGCCATCCCATCATTCCATAAGCTTTTGAGAAGGAAAAGATGTTGACAACGTGATTTCCCTCCACACAAGAATGTTTTAAATCATTGTACATAAAATACCTGCGGATGTAAAATTTAGGACTGACATATGATGAACAATGCTTTAGAAGCAAACATGGTAGATGATATAGATGAGATAAAAGAGATATGGTGATCTATGAAGAAGCAAAGCACCAACTAAGGCAAGTATTATTCAAAAAGATGGAGACAACATTAGTGATAATCCACAACGGAGAACTAGAAAGCCTTTCTTCAATGTTAAAAGGTTATTGATAAATGACTGATAAATTAAGGCTTTTCATGATGACTGTATATCAGTGTTCTGTGGTCAATGTCATCTAAAACAGATGATTTTGAAATATTTGTAAAAGAGACAACATGTGAACTTACTCGTATGTATTATCCACAACGAGCCATGATCCAGCCTCTCTGCAAAGATCTGAAATCCTCTACTCACAAAAAGAAGAAAACAGAAAGAAATTAGAGAGAGAAGGAGAGAGGGGAACAGAGATAAAGACAGAGACAGAAACCGAGAGACAAAGAGAGACCTTTAGAAGAGATTGTGGAATATAGGTTCCACTTGGGTTGCCAGGATTAACGACTGTGACAAGTTTTGGGGTAGGTTTAGTTTCTGATAGTGTTTTTTCCAACCAGTCTGCAAATTAAGAAAGAAGCTTATATCATCATATGGAAGTTCAGAAGTCGTTCATGGGAAACTATAAATCATAAAGGTTCTGACCTGCATCTGGGTAAAGTGTATCTGGCTGACCAGGACCCACAAGTATATTAGTAATGCCAGTCATCTGGAAGGACATGTAGGCATTGAAGTAGTATGGTGCAAACATAACCACCGAGTCACCGGCATCACACAATGTAAGAACCAAGTTGACAAATGCCTGCATTGAAATTGTCATGAAGTTATCCCAGATTTTCAGAAATTCGGTGATCAGGTATTAGAAAGATGTACTTTTAAAAATAGGAGTAGATAAATATAAATTGCAAAGAAGTCCTTCAGATTGATTTGTCCAAGGTTCTACACTTAAATGTACTACAGATGCCATATTTTAGGAAACTTGAAATCCCTGGAGATATACTGCTTTATTCTATTGAAAGAGTTCATCCTTATCTTAACAAAGCCAAACGCTCACCTCTTAGACATGAACCTTCTCCTATATCTGTTGCTAAGTAGTGGAAATTATAATTAACCTCACCAAGCTTTAGTTTTGTTTTCTTTAAGATCATATTTTTGCTCATGATGTACACCTCACATAATATATGAAGGCATTGACCATCACCTGATTTGCACCTGCAGTAACCATAACCGACGATTTGCACAACTTGTTTTCATGTTGCAACTACAACATAAAAGAAAGAATTAACAAATATGTTCCATGGTTAACAAATATTAGGTACAGACAACAACCTAAGAAATCTCATACGCTGAACCATTCAGGTGCACAAAACATGGCAGTGTCTTTCTCTTCTTAATAAGTAATATACTAAGTATACAATGTGGCACAACCTGGTACTTTTTGTATACATTATTGGATTAACTGAGATAGATGCAAGAAAATAACAAGGAAAAGGCAGGGAAGTTGCTCTTCAATTGGGCATCCATGGAAGACAAATGTGTTTAGAAAAAAGATTCTTCAGCTATAAAACAGTAACTTTCTCTCCAACAGTGAACACCTTAAATTCTTTCTCTCCAACAGTAATCAGAAAAACATCCATGAAGTTTAATCAATCAAAGATATCAGAGTTAGTATTGATACTTGAAGGGACTCACAGTTTTCTGAGAACAAAACCAAATATATTTCCAAATTTAACCCCCTATATTGAGATTTGGGATCGATTAATTCTTTTAAAGCTTAGTAATTCCACACATTATGCAGCCTATAGTTATCAAGATGATCTTACCAATTATATAAAGCGCCAGATGACTAAAATGTTCATCAAACATAAAACTTTGTACAGAAAAGCCAAGTACTCGAAGTAATCAGCAATCTCTAATTTCTCATTATACCTTTTTTACCAATGCCTCCCTCAGTTCAGGTAAACCTTCATCAGCACCATAACGACTAATGGAAGGCTCCCATACAAGTTCTTTCACCTTATCCAATGCCTGTCCGGGTGGTTGCCAGTGAACTACTCCCTACGCCACATTTCAATAAGACAGATTAGCCAAAGGTCACCAAAGCCCAACGAATAGATATAAGATACCACATAATTACAACCCTATGAAATGCAAAAGCAGGTGACAAACAAATACTTTAATCCTGATGAAAAAAAATCTCATGTTAAAATTCGCTGTAAATCTATCCATTGTGGCATTAATCATACAATGTGACTGTCTGTGAAAGGTTGAAAATTATCTAGCATTTCGGTTAAAACATGGACAAAAAGCCGAGAACTTCAGAGCAGCTTGACGTAAAACAAATAAAAGTTGGTTATTTTCTGAAGAAAAAAAAACATCAGGTTTTCCAGGTTGGGAAAAGGTTGGTCATGGTTGATGATTCGGATGGACAAGGCTTGTTCATGATTTCAGCGAATTTCTTGCTTGGTCTCTTTCAAATCCAATTGTGAAGGGGAACAATTTGGTTATTAGAATCTTGAGACAACAATAAGCAAAAAGTAGCATTTTTCACTCGTTTTGTGTTTCCTATAGCAGACAGCTTCTTGAGGTGCAGAGCTTCCTAGATCAAACACTAAACTAATATGTATTATCAAATGCTTCGATAGTGCCTTTTTCAGCAATCAAAAAAAGGAAATGCCCTTTCTAAACCATATTAAGCTCCTTCCTCACACACAAAGAACAAAGTAAACCATCTCATTTTCCAATAATTATTGTAACTAAATAATACATTTTCCAATGGAACACCCAACTAAACAACCGGTTTCTCATTTCTCAATGCCTCCACGGTTATAATCTCAGTAAAAGTCTCAACCAAACAACATGATACCAAGACCTTGGAACAATAGAAACAAACCTGCGCCAGTGACAGAGCATTCTTTTCTCCTCGGATCAATTCCTGTATCTGCAATACCAAAATTCCCATTTCTCACTTCAATATATACCAAGAAAACCTGTCACAACTCACAACCAAAATTGATACTGAAAACAGATTCAATTCAGAAACTTCAAACAAAACCTAGTTTCAGTTATGGCCTCAATACCTGAACCATAACCGGCATCTCTGTCTCCACTGCCCTCTTTGCAAGTTGTCCAAACGAACCCATCTCTCCCAAGTCGAACCCACCAAACCCAAAACTCACCAAGCCTGAAACTTTCCTATATAGAAAATTGAAGCTTTTGTTTTTATGCTTCCAAAGATAAGATCTCCACCTAATCAGAAAGCTTCACCACTCCAACGTTTGACACTTTTCCATACACAACCTCAACAAAAGTGGTGGGTAACGCCTCAAACCCAATTTGTGTATTGTATTGGAAATTAAACGGAAAGATGTCCAAGAAAAACCAAAAAGGCTTCTCCTTTTTTTCTTCTCTTTTCTTTGTCCACATTCACATTACAAAAGTAACTGCTGTTTTTGGGTGCCGCTGTTTTTGGCTTGCCTTTGTCTCATACTCTCTCATTGTTACCAAAATCATTCATCTTTGTCATCTTTGATAAATGTAATTAATCAAGTCTGATTGTGCTGACAAACCTGACTTGTGGGAGCAGTAAACTATGATAAAAGTTGTGGAGGGAATATGGAATCTCCTAGCATTACGCTTACTAATTAATGGACCATTTTTAACGTTCCATGGCTGGTGCTCTCTCTCGCCCAGGTTTGACGCAGCTCCATCGAGTTTGAGGAATCATTGAACTAGATTTGTCAGAAAGTTTTGACAAAATTGACACCGTGGGTTAATTTGGCTTTTATTTTTGTTTGAAAATGATTCTGGGATTTTAACTGGCTACGTTTAAACGTATGATCCATGCCTATAAGAGCATCCCACTCATTTAAGAATTTCTTTTCGTCTAGAAATTCCTATTTGAAAAATTTTTGTCACTATTTATCAAATAACATATTTTATTCATGATTTTTGCGCAGCACTACAACAAATAAGAATTTTTATTACTATTTATTAATTATAATTTTATTTAATTTTTAGTAATATTTTCATCTAATAACTAGCCGACATATGTTATTATCGTCTAAATTATTGAACCAAAATTCCGATAAGATTTTCAACAAGTCATAATGAGAGAAATGAGAGAAGATGTGGAAGAAGATGAAGAATTTTTTGTACACAAATTGGTGTGAGGTGTGAATGAAATGAATGTAGTATTTATAGAAAAAATATAGGGGGTTATTTGCAAATTTTTTGGGATTTTTTTGCAATGTATTAGGGTTTTTTTGTAAAATATTGAAAATATTTAATTATATCTATTAAAATAGAATATAGCCGTTTTAATAGAATAATTATCGTTGGATTGAATTTTGGAATTGAAATCAGTGGCCCAGATTAATTTGCTCGTTGGAATTGATCTTATACACGCATCAACCACATAGAAGCCATTTATTGGTTGTAATTCCAGCATAAAAAAATTACTAATTACTGGCGCGTATAATACACGCGCCTGAAATAAATAAATAAATCAACCCACTCTGGCGTCACCTACGTGCGTGGACTCCACAAGAGCAAAGTTTCTCTCTCGCGTGCGATTGCTAATCAGTTTGGAGGAAATTCTGGGCGTCAGCATGCAATCGTCTCCCTCCAAGATTACCATTGCAAATTTCTTTTGGGGGATTTGAGGCAGGCCCAGGAATTTTAGAGAGGAATTGCTATAAATCCTTCCCCCGCTGCAGATGCTCTAAATAAACTAGAAACGAAGATCGCGCCAAAGGCTCAGTATTACTAATGTGAGATGAGAGAAGAGTCAGGAATAATGCTTAAGTGAGATTAGGATTTAGGTAGAAAATTTATTTTACAGTGAAATTTAAGTAAAAGATGAAATTGTAAAAAAAAAAAAATCAAAAAGGTAAAGTCTATATAAAAAGTGTAAATTGTCAAAAAGTCAAAATTTAAAACTGGTAAAAAGGTATATGAAAGTTAAAAAGATAAGTAAAAAAGTAAAAAGCCTAATATATAAAAAAATGTGAAAAGACCAAAATATCCCCTCATGAATAGTGAAATGTATGGTAACCATCTTTGTTATATAAGAAATCGGTGAAGTCCATTTCAAAAAAAATAAAAAATCGGTGAAGTGGAGATGAATGAAAAAGAGGTAAGCAAAGTGGGACATTTCTTTTTTGAGGGGGCACTAAAATTATCCACTATAGGCTCAAGCTCAGTAGTAATATAAAATTTCACTAGATTATGCGGCATGCTAAAGAAAGAAATTCTAACGTACCACAACACTTAGTTTAACAATATGACACACAGACCCTAGATTAATAAACCAGAGTAGCGCAAGTAACTGTCAAACTTAAGAGCACACCACTCCTTAATTAGTTATGAGCCCCCTCTGTTACGAAAATACATCCCCTGGATCCCAGGCCGATGGACGAAAAGGACTGAGGCTGCAAAAACAAACAACCCAGTAGCCCATAGGTAAAGTAAGGTAGCTCATTTGAGGATGATTAGCATCTAAGCCCACACAAGGTGGCCCAGTCAAAATGAAATATCCTACCTCTTTTGGAGAGATCAGGCCCAAAGCCCACCACTGGCAAAACCCTAACTGACGAATGGCCACTAACATCCTCAGCCTCTAATCGTTGATGTCGCCGCTCTCCTCATGTGGTCTAACCCATTGCTTCCCTCACAAAATTTGGCCACCTCGAGCGCCACTTCCACACTTTGATACGCACTCGGTTAGGGTGAGGCCCTTCTGTGTACCTTCAACGCCCCCGCCCTGGAAAGAAGCCATAATGTGCTATCGTAATCCCACTGCTGAGACTCACCGTCTGAGCACCGCTGGGATCCCAGTAGCCGTTGGGCATAACCAAGAGGTTGAACGCGACGCCATACCGATCTGACCCAAATGTTAGCACTGATTTGAGCACCACCACCAAATTGCGGAGCACCACCACCAAGCTGCTAAAGCCACCATGGAAAGAGAACAGAAGGACACTCACTAGATGACCACTCGATCCATGTCTAGCAGCAGTCGCACTGACACCTCAATTCGTACCATGTTCCTCATGCTCTACTTACATCTATTGATTCCATTGAGCCTACTTGTTATTCGCAGGCCTCTAAACACCAGGATTGGCGCGATGCCACAGAAAAGAGGATATTATTGCTCTTCTCAAAAATCAAACTTGGTCTCTGGTTCCATCTAATGCCTCTCAAAACACAGTAGGTTGTAAATGGATTTTTTACATCAAGCGGAAGTCTGACAGCACAATCGAGTGCTACAAGGATCATCTTGTAGCAAAGGGTTTTCATCAGCAATCTGACATCGATTATGAGGAAACATTCATTCGAGTCATTAAACCGGCCATAATCCGAACTGTGCTTAGTATCGTTGTTTCCCATGGTTGGTCTCTTCGTCAACTTGATGTCATGGATGCTTTTCTCCATGTTTTTCTCATCGAGGAAGTGTACATGACACAACCTCCTGGATTTTGGATCCATCTTAGCCGACACACGTGTGCAAGCTTCATAAGGCATTGTATGACCTTAAACAAGCTCCTCGAGCATGATTCCAGCGCATCCGCTCTTTCTTACTACCTACTGGATCTCATCAAAATCAGGCTGATTCCTCTTTGTTTATCAATTGACATGGTACACACATCATCTATTTTCTTCTCTATGTTGATGATATTGTAATTACTGGAAACATTGATCGTGTACTTCGAAGTTTTATTGATGCACTAGGTCGTGGTTTTGATATCAAAGACCTAGGTTCTTTGCATTACTTCCTTGGCTTACAGGTGACTTCTCATGATCATGGCATTCATCTCAGCCAGTTAAAATATGCATATGATCTTCTATCCAAACATGACTTACTGCATAGCAAACTTGTAAGCACGCCTATGTCCGCCAAAAGTGTCTTGTCTTCCATTGCTGGTGACTCTCTTCCAAATCATGCTGCTTTCCGAGAGATTGTAGGCTCTCTTCAATATCTCATCATTACCTAATCAAACATTTCTTTTTCGGTGAATTCTCTTTCCCAAGTCATGAGCCACCCTCACACTCCTCATTTACTTGTAGCCAAGCTTATTCTTTGGTATGTGAAGGGTACCCTTGACTATGGCTTATCTTTTGGTCCTCAATGTCAGCCTGTTTGCCTCACTAGTTACTCTGATGCTGATTGAGCAGGTTGCCTTGATTCACGTTGCTCTACTTCCGACTACCTCATCTATCTTGGGTCCAATTTGGTGTCGTGGTGCTCCAAAAAGAAACCTATGATTGCCCGTTCCAGCACAGAATCAGAATATTGGTCTCTTGTCTCTTGGTCATGCTAATGCCGAAACAACCTGGTTGGCCTTTCTTTATTATGAATTGGGTGCTAATGTCCAGTTTCCAGTTTTGTTGTGTTGTGATAACTTAAGTGCAACCTACATGGCCTCTAATCCGGTCTTTCATGCTTGCACAAAACATATTGAACTAGATTATCACTTTGTTCGTGAAAATGTTGCACTTGGAAGTCATTGTGTTTGTTTCATTCCATCCTCCTATCAACCAGCTAATCTTCTTACCAAGCCCATCCACAAGCATCGCCATCTCTTGCTCAATCCCAAGCTGGTCAGCCTTGGACCACCTAGTTTGAGGGGGGATATAATGATTCTCTCTTCATCAACAATTAAGTCGAGAGAAATGCAAAGGACATCGATGAGATAAATCTCTGTTCTCACCGAGAGAGACAAAGCCCAGAACAATCGTGTTAAAGAAAATAATCTCTGGCCTTAGAAAGGTGGCAGAGCACCGGAAAAAAAAAAGACTCGTTGGCGGCGAAAACCCTAACCCATACAACACGTCACTTCTTGTGCAACACACTTACTTTCCCATAAGCAAAGTAGGACATATATTGTAATAAAATAAACAAAGGTGGGACATATATTGTGAGTTTATGACCAACTTCATGACAAACATGAGAGATTTGGGGATCAAAACATGCATGTTTTTCCTCCCGTCTTACTGTCTATAAGGATTATTATGGATGTAATTAAGGTCGTATTGGGTATTTATGTTTGGGCTGCAAAGGCTAGGCCTCACTAGTACACAGAGCGTGGGCCTAAGGATCATATTTGACGTGGTTTTGATTGGGTTTCATGGATTAAGAATTTTAGACCCACGTTTTTTGTTTTGTTTTGGTGATAACGCCACTGTGAGAGTAATTTTTTTTTTGAGATGTGGATCAAATTCATTTTAAGGTGATACTAGTATAGAGTTTCACCAGATTATCTACCCCGATAAAACAAAATTCGTAACATAGTTAAAAAGTCAATACATGTCCAAACACCTAAATAAACAAACTAGAGTAGCACGAGAGCTGATAAAAGTTCAGTTGTGCCACTTTTTAGTTATCTAGGCACTATCTCTACTGGCTATTTTATGCCGCAATCTCGCAACATTCATGTCCGCCGAAACTCGGAAATAGTACCACTCTCTTCTAAGGTAACACTCTTTTTGTGACTACCACTATGAGAGTAACTGTAAATGAAGATCTCCTTGGACTCTACTCGCTTTTGTCATGATTTGATAGGGTTCATTGGTCTAGTTTCTTGTTAGTGGTGCTCAATCCTATGGTTAAGTTCAAGGAATAAAATATTAGATTTCGAGGATATATCGATGATTCAAAATATGAATATTTCGATGAAAATATCAGAAAAAAATGGAGAGATTTAAAATTTTGACGAAAATTTTACAATTTTTTTCTCATATTCAAACATTTAATCACTGGATATATACAATATAATGTATACGTAAAGCAAAAACGGTGTTCTGGTGCAAGTGGTTACTTCTTAAATAATTAGTCCAGAGGACTCTGGTTGGAGTCATGGCTTGAGATCAAGTTATCTTGGCTTTTTAATTGAATTCCAACTGCAATATGGGCTTTAGCTATTGGGCTTTGAGGCTGGTTGCTTTGTAACGTGAGAGCTTTGCAAAATATCGTGAGATTATAAAAAATATCAATTTTCTGCTGTTATAATATCGATAACTCTAAATCATGATAAAATACCCGAAATATGGAAATTTAATACCTTGGTTAAGTTACGTACTTACGTGACGGAGTTACTTACTGCAAGTACAAATTTTGGTAAAGATCATATTGTGTGGTAGGCTGTCTCCTTAGATTAATTACTTTTTTTATAGACCTTAGATTTACTTTATTACCTATACGTCAGTCTATTTAAGCCTAGTTAATTAGTTACAGTAAGGGTTTTTAGCCTCTCTTTGGACATAAATAGCTAGCTGCATACGTACTTGATGCATCAATACAAATTGGGATGGCCAACAAAAATTTGAAATTTTTTGACCGAGAATCTTTCTCACCAGCCAATTTACCTGATTTTTTTTTTATTTTTTCCCAAAATTACCCGAGCCAAAAGCTTCTCTCTCTCTTACACCGGATCCTCTCGGCGGATACGAGCCTCATTCCGATCGACCACACTCGCCCCGGCCTTGAACCCAGTCGGCCTCCGATGCATCCCACCGCCGCATTTGGCCATCGGTCTCCGCGCCTCGATCGACCACCGCCGCACACCGCTTGTCTCGATCTCCTCGGCCTCGCATCAACGCCGTCGGCGAAGCACACAGATCTCGACCTCGATCCTCTCGCAGCCAGCCTCCGAGTCTCAGATCTGAGCTGCGCCACCTCTCCCTCACGACCTCTCCACGCCTCAGCCTCTGTGTTTTGCGACTTCACGATGACGGTTCGTAATGTGTGTCGGTCTCTAGCTAATTAACTGGGTACTCGATGCTTTGATAACTGGGTACACGAAAGATGGATTGAATGATTGTTGTTATGTTAACTCGGATATCTAATGTGGCCAAGACTCTGATTGAACTCGGCGCAAATGTCAATGCTTATCGTCCCAGTATGCTTTTCACTTTGTGTATATGTTTAGCTCTGTTGTTGTAGTCGAATTCGTGTTGGTTTCTAAAGTCGGGGGAATTTATACAACCTGCTAATTATTTCAGTTCAAAAGTTATAAGTCTCTGCATGTGTATGGTTTCGAGCAAGTATCAACCATGAAGTGGTGTGTATTTTGAAGATTCAGTGTCCGTTTGGGCTATGTGTGATTGTTGCTGCTGCATCTGCTATGCATATTATCATTCTTTTAACAATCTATGCAGCATATATGTTCTTTACATGTGCAACACCATTGAGTTATCTCAATTAACAATTGAAATTTGTAAATTCATAAAGGTCCTAGAGGGGTGAATAGCCCTCGTCAACCTTTTCACTTAAGTTATCTCAATTAACAAATATATGACTAATGAAGAAGTAAAAGTGATAAGTAAAGAATAACATGATGATGTTTTTTTTAACGTAGAAATCTTGTAACCAGGGGGAGAAATTGCGTGCCCCTAACTTTTGAAGGACAAACTTTTCTACGATGTAAAAATAATTTCTTACAAGACTCTTGTACTCAGGAGATACATAACTCGTATACTATTATAACTAGTCTCTCTACTAGTCCTAACAGAGTTACACTCTCTCTTGTCTCTAAGTGTTTACAAATGAAAGGTTATTAGAAGCTTCATTTCAGAACTCAACTACTTGTAAACTGATTCTTCATGAAATGCTTCTTACAATCGATCCTTAAGAAAACATGCAAAAACACTTCTCGCAACATTACAACTCCGCTAATAGCATTCAACGCGGCTACCATTTCTAATCTCTCAGACTACTCTAGGAATTATATTCCCTCTCTTGTTTCTAAGTGCTTACACATGTAAACCTCTCTAAGTATCGTAAGACACGATGTTATCCCAACTAGTCTGTCATACTAGCTTGAAATCCACTTGGTCTTCTTTCTTCGTTCCTACCTATGTAGATATTAGAAGGTTTATATCCAGAGCACAATTATCATAGAGCTGGTTCTTAAGAAACACTTCTTGGGTTGTTACACTACTATATCAATCTCAATGGTGTGAAAGATGCATATAAATATGAATGATAAAACGTTTTGAGCTGCACTCTAAGGCTTACATACAATAGAAGGGAATGCTTGGAGAAAACCAGAAAAGGCAGAGTAAGATAGCTCTTGACTCTTTTTAGAAAAATGCTCAAGACTTTCTAACTCAACCACGGAGCCAAGACTACCATGATGTCCTTATATATGTTGATAGAGTCTGCTAAGATAACAGCCTCATAATCAATGATCCAGAACATACTTTGGACTTTTGTCTATTGGCAAGTAGCAAGATGTGACAAGTGAATGCTCAGGCCAAAAAGGAAAAGACAAACCAAAACTTTCCTTAGACATGACTAAGTTTCAAAAAGAGGCAATAGAGTTTTCTTCAACTTACTCTAAATAGAGGCTAAACCATAATAGGACAAAAGCTCTTTTCTAGAAATCAAACCATCCAGCCCACATTTTGGTTTTCACAAGAACCTAGCTGAAAACTATTTCGCAAACCCCAACGAGAAAAGTCACGGGTTGCAAACAACCTTTTTCCTATACAAAAAAGCTTCTTGGGTACCAAGTATAAATAGTCAAACCTAGAAACAATTTTGAATTCTAGATCCCTAGATTTCAAAACAAAAGACAGAGGTATAAGTTGACATAGGTCTGCTGATATGTTGCTTCTTGTATCATGAAAAGCCAGCTGGATTTCTTTTCTCAACACCTAAGAAAGCAAGTCACTGGTTACAAAGAAAAGCTTCCTATCAGAAAAACTTCTTGGGCTCCAAGATAGACCAAAGCCAACCTAGATAAGCTATTTCTTATAATATGGAGATTTAAAAGCAAGCTTTAAATCAACCTACAAATGACTTTGACAAAGACAGAACAGCCTAGGACAGGTGGCAAGGATGCCATCCTCTGTGAAAAACATGATATGCACATGCATACTTTTACCTGATTTCCATGAGATTAGTAGGTTCTTCAATTTTATCTGCACAATTGATCTTCACTTATTGTGTGTTTTGTTAACACTAGGAAGATCCAACTAATGAATATACCATCAATCTCCCATTTTGGCATTCCTAACAAAACACATCAAATACCACAAGCAATCCTAGAGCAAGAGTTGTTAATAGAAGCAGAAGCAACAACTTGCATAAGTTCTCACAAGATCAAGTGATGAATCAACATCATAATAACAAATGCTCTACAATTATTTCTCTGTCTTTTTGGCAAGGAATGGCAAAGGGAACCAGAGAATAACCAACAATCTTTTGTTGTTCAAATACAACAATGGGCGCATCAGAGCGGTCAACATACTCCCCCTCAATCATAGCAACCTTGCTGTGGATAAAGAACTCTGATTTAGGAGAGGTGGAAGTTGATGTATCCCCAATCAGAATGGACGAAAAATCCAACCGAAAAAATCGACAAAATGACTACATGCAGAGAGTTAGATGCAGCGGAAAGAATGTAGGCGAGACCCATAACTATACATGTGTCAAAAATAGTTGGAAATGCAATTGCCATGGGAAAAAATAAACAATCTCCATATAATCTCATGAGAGGAAACTCAAAAATTATGCAACAATGCATGAATTTGAGCATGTTTGATGTATCAGAATTAAATCCATAGTACAGCAAAGGAGATGGGGAGAACACACAATTTATCAATCAACAAAAAGTAACATATTACAAAGTCTTTGACAACCTTTATCAAGAAATTAAATGGCATCGATGTGTATACCAAGACTTTGAAGACTCCCCTTTAGAGTGTGCATAAAGAAGAGAAAGAAAGAAAAGAGAAATAGCATATTAAAACACAAAAACATAGCAAATATGACTAAACAAAGTCTGAGATGGATAGATGTTGTCAAAACCCAATTTTAGGATAGTTTAAGCATAGATCACAAAGTGTGACACCAAATTTTCAAATGTCTTGGTGACTCAAATTTGACACATGAATGTATGATTACAAAGAGAACATCATTATCATGGTCCTAATAATCAGATTTTGGAACATCAAGATGTGTGTGTGTGTGTGTGCACTACCGGAAAAAACACTATATCCGACGAGATATGGAAAACTATAACCGACGAGATAAAAATCTCGTCGGATATAGTGAAAAAATATTTTTTTTTTTAATTTTTTTTAGAAATTTCGTCGGTTATAGTACTATATCCGACGAGAATGGGTAAAAACCTCGTCGGATATAGTATTACCGACCGACTTTAGCCAGCTGACTATAACCGACGAGGTCAAGCGAAAGACTAGCTTGTAAAATACTTAACACATTCACCGTTTTGGTGACAATTAATTTATAGTTTAGAGCTTCTACCAGAGCATAGTCTTTCCTCAACAACTCATCTTATCTCAGTTTTCTAGCTCAACTTCGTGCAACCCACAAGGTTTACCATTGTGACAAGCAAGTCTATATAGTCCCAAGAGTGATTAAAACCACATACAACAAAGACCTTGAGGCACAGATGCATACACGCAGGCAAGAAATGTAGCAAATTAGACTAAGAAGGAAGAAATATGGACACAACATTTAGGTTAAGTTCAAAAACATATCCAGGGATACCAGATGAGTCTCAAATCCCAAAGATGAAAAGAGGGTACTAACACACATATATATATTTGTTTTGTTTTTCTGTGGAATAATAAACACATATATACAGTTCTACTAAAACTAAGAACTCATAAGGGAAGAACTCAAGTAATGGTGCACACACCAATGACCTTTCGAGGGCTCTTAAATAAAAGGTCATCATGAGGCTTTGCAAAATTACATACTAACCTGTTAGCTTTACTCTGAGTCATCATTGGTTCATCAATCTTACCAATCACATCAGAGATGGAGTGATCCCTCTGAACTTGTATTTTTTCATACTGGTGAGGAGCCTGGATAGAAAGGGTCTAATCTATCCTGGTACCTTCAGATTCAGATTCTGCATCATAGGATACATCATCAGGTATTGGATTATTCTCATCAATGGGGGTATCAACAGTTGGAGAAGATGTTCCAGCCACTGTGCCAAAATATTCTTCCTATACAGATCTAGAGGAATGGTTGTAAGAACACACAAGTGAATCATTGATAGCCACATTAATCGATTCTACAGCTTTGCAAGTTCTTTTGTTGTAGACACGATAAGCACGACTATTCAATGCATAACCCAAAAATATACCACAATCACACTTAGCATCAAATTTTGTCAAGTATTCCTTATCTCTATAGATAAAGCAGGGACTACCAAACACTTTTAAATGCGATACATTTGGTTTCTTACCCTTCCAAAGTTCATAAGGAGTTTTGTCAGTGCCAAGTCTAAAAATCACTCTATTAAGAGTATAACAAGTATTATAAACAGCTTCTGCCCAAAACATATGGGGAAGATCAGCAAATCTAAGCATTATTCTCCCCATTTCAATAAGAACTTTATTCTTCTTTTCAACAAATTCATTACGTTTTAAAGTAGAATATTCATGATGCACACCAAATTCATCACAATAATTTGCAAAGAAGGAGTTGTCAAATTCAGTACCACGATTTGACCTAATTCTAGTGATGCACTTATTAAAGAACTTCTCTTTTGAAATTTGTTTTGCAAGTTTGAACTATACTTCAAAGGTTAAAGTTTTCTCACAGAAGAATCTAACCCATGTGAACCTTGAAAAATCATCAACAACGACAAGTACATACTTCATTCCTGAGACACTTCCAGTTTCAATTGGTCCAACTAAATCAAGATGAAGTAATTCAAGCACATTTGAAGCAGGTTTAACATTTAATGTTTGATGAGAGATGCAGGATACCTTACCCATCTTGCAATTCCGACACATACCTGCTTTTCCGAAAAGTTTAGGCCAGCCTTGAGCACCTTCTTTTGAAGACAGCTTTACCACATCTTGGTGATTTATATGACACATCCTTCTATGTCAGAGATCAAGGGGGCTCTCCTGCAAAAGAGACCAAAAGCATAGTTTCGGTTGGAACTTCTTGTTGGCACGTACACAATAGCAGTGATCCTTCATTCTTTCTCCTTTCATGATGCTCTTGCCCTCTCCGTTAAGCACAATACACTTGAGATGATCAAAAATTACTATATCGTGTTCGTCAACAATTTGACTCGCACTTAACAAACACACCTCCAATCCTTTGACCAAAATAACATTCTTCAGGCTTGGGAGACCATGGGTGTCAACTGTCCCGCTCCCAACAATTTATGCCTTGGCACCATCACCAAACATTACATCTCTAATGGGGTGTGTGTCATTTATGGAAGAGAACCACTTGCTATCACTAATCATATGCTTAGAAAAGCCGCTATCTATATACCAAGAATCAGATCTCCTGGCTGATAAGGCAGTCAAGGAAACATTACAAATGGCAACAATCTTCCGTTCTTCCGCTGGAACTGCCTTAAACCTTGACAAAAAGCAAACCACATCTTCTTCTTGATTTTCCTTGACTACAGTTTCTATAGGAGATGTGGTGGCACAAGTATCCTGAGTCTTAGGACTGGTCTTCTTAACCCAGGTTGTAGTGCTTGTCTTCTTCTTCCGATTTGGGATGGCAAGGGACTAAGTGAAAGGACCCAACCCCGATTTAGTTTCCTAAACCGGAATCAAATCCCTTCTGAAAACACGAACTTGCAAAAACCACAAAAATTTCGGCAGAGTTTTGCTATAATGTGGAATTGCCATTAACCTACACCCAAAAACACACTTCATCCTATGCCACAAAAGCCAAACCGTGGGCACCAATCCTATCCGAATTTCTCAATATCATAACAATAATGTAAAGTAATAATCAAAACTGTACTTTACAGAAATCCGGGGAAAAATCACATGAAAATATAATAACAGAGTAATCAGAGCGACCTTTAGTGTATATATACACAAAAATATACAACAGTAGGCAAAACAAGAAACCTACTGGAAAAGAAATGTAGCTCGAACACTAAGCATCCGACTGCGACGTGAGACACCAGAATCTGAACTGCAAAATTGGGCACGGAAACTGAAAAGCCCAGGGGAAAGGCAAATAAAATTGTTAGAGTGAGTGGACGAAAATAATCATATGCCTTTCACAATTTATATATATATATCATAAAACAAAGCGAGTTCATAAAATGAATGGAGGTGTCAGGTGAATCTCTCAAGCCCGACGGTGATAGACTAGGCGAATCTCTCAAGCCTAGTGGGCATATCAGGGGAATCTCTTAACCCTGGATCTGGACTACCGGTGATCAGCCGAGTAGCCAATGCATCGATGCTAAGTAAATGTCATCACCACATAAAATATAAAACAATACCTCCAAAAACAATAAATAATCTTAACATCGTACTGGAAATAAATACTGAAATAAAGAACTCGCTACGACAGTGTAAATAAAAAGGTCCACTCACAGATAGCACAGCGCGCAAACGCGCCAATCACTAGATCCGACGGAAGATCCCTCGCCCAACGTACGATCTCGATCCCCTGAATAATCACAAAATATAACTGATCAAAATCACAATTCACTACTCTGTACCACACCTCGGAAACCAACCATTTCCGGAAACATATAACTTGATACAAAATAATCGACGTAAACTCTCGAAATCTCCACATAAACCCTCGACTAAAAATCCGGCTTCCAAATCAACTCGAAAACCTCAAGGCAATGATTGAGGCGCGATTACGAGCAAAACGACATATAATTCATCAAATTCCAAAAAGTTAACGAGTCGCCGGAGCTCCGTCGTTGACCACCGCCGTCGACGGCGGCGCGCCGTCAACCGGAGGAATTTCCTGGCGGCCAAGCTCACCGTACCTTCTCCTCCTCAAGCCCAACACATCTCTCAACTGTGTCAACGCCCAATTCTAACTCAGATCGCCGAAAATCAGCTCGAAATTCACGGAATTTCAAATCGCCGGCAGCCCTATTTTTCGTCAATTCTCCGTCCACGGCGCATGGCTGCCCTCGAGACCACTCCCAAAGACACCACCGTGGCCCCACGAGTCGAACCCCTCTAATCTCCAGCCACCACCGTGGCCGGAGTGCCGCCGTCAAACAACCCCGATTCCGGCCGGAAAATCAAGAATTTCAACTCACTCGTTCTCCCTCAAATCCTCATCAATTTTCACAAATCCAAGTTCTAAACAATAGCAAATTTCAAGGAGAATCGAAATATACCAAAATCAAAGCCGGAGGTGGTCGGAAACAAAAGGTCACCGGCGAGTCAAACGGTGGTCTGTATTCTCCTTCGGTCAATGCGGGTCAATGTCTCCAATCTTGGTCAATGCCGGTCAAACTTCCCAAAACAGTGTTTTCAACAATTTTTCGACTATTTTCAATATTTATACTCGTTGCTCGATACGATCAACTGTCCAAAACGAATCACAATCACGTTTCAGATAATTCAAATCAAAACGGATAAATACGACGGAATTCTGCGATTTCAAATATTCATAATATATTACTTGATCGTCGAAATAATTATCCGGAACCGCCCACAAACTCGAAATCACACGTACTACAATTCTCATGAAGAGACTCAACTCAAATTCTCGCCTGATAATTAAGTCGTAAACTGAACCGCCAATTCGATTAATTTACGGAAAACTGTAATTATACGCTAACTCGTGAATTAAGCCGATTACTATACTGATTCTGTTTCGGGTCGTCACATTTTAAAAAAAAATCACTTAGATGACGAAACTAATTATTTTCGTCGCTTAAGTGAAATTATTTTTAAAACAAATATATGAAAAATTAATTTTTGGTAGTTACTTAAAAATCATCAAAAATCATCAGTCAGATGTACAATTACATTTATACAATATTGTAGAAAAATTCAACGTAATTTGGATTAGTTTAGGATTCGATCCAATCAATTTAGTGATTATCAAAAATAGTTAAAAGATGAAAACTGTCGTAAAAAATAATTCGTAAACTCGTTTCCGAAGTTGCGGGTGTTTATCTTATCGTAAAAAATTAATTTATCAGCTAAATATAAATTAATTGAAATTTGACAAAATTTTTTATTTAAGACTAAAAAGTTGTTATATATCTACTAATGTTGTATAACTTAAGTGTTCGTATGTTTATATTCACTCCACATCAACATTAACGAAATTGAATTTGGACAAAACTACCGTTGGATATATTCATCGTAACATAATATGTAAGTGGATGAATTTTCATTCAAAATGAAGTTTGTTAAGGGTTTGATCAGCGTAGTCAACCATAAAACTGAAATTTCAACGAAACGGAAACGTTGATATGCGAATCTTTGTAACTCCGATTTTTGAACCGTCGACACTTACAGTTCAAGAATTGTTTACTCTATGCCCTCGACAAAAAAAATATCTATTTTAAGATGGAATACATGGTCGTGCTCTTTGAGGTAAGATTGTGTATTTCGTCGTCTAAGTACTACTTAGATGACAAAAAATGTGTTTCGTCGCCTAAGTCTTTCCGGGTTTAGGGATGAGGGGTTAAGGCTTAGGGTTTAGGGTAAGATCTTAAACGACGAAATGAAAATTTTCGTCGTCTAAGTTCAAACTTTGACGACGAATTCTGTTTTCGTCGTCTAAGTCAGTGCTTAGACGACAAAAAAATTCATTTCATCGTCTAAGAACAGATTTAGATGACGAAAATTAATTTCTTCGTCTAAGTCATTTCTTACACAACGAATTTTTGCTATCTTAGGTGACGCTTTATTTTTCTTTGTCTAAGTACACTTAGGCGACAAAATCATTAAGGTTTCGTCGCCTAAGTGGCTTTTTCTGGTAGTGTTCATATCATCCTTTTGTGTAGTTTGCTATATTTTATATCTGTGTTTTCCTAAATTTTTGAGTTACTTAACATAGAAATGAAAAAAATAAAAAAAGACGACGGTTGCTTTTTCTTAAACTGTGTTTTTCTCACAATTAATTTATTTTACCACCAATTTTTCTCACCATATTTAATTTCACATCAATACTAAACTAAGCCCTAATAATTACGATATAGTTTGAGAAAACATGACTCAATTAACAAGTAACTGTACGTAACTAGCATATAGATTATATAGCTAGATTGATATAAAAGTTGTCTTTCACTTGATTAGCAGCAGCCTATATATTGACGAAATTTAGGAAATAATTAAGCTGCTATCCGGACATTTCTAGCTCAAATTAAAACACCATAGGTAACAATGATAAACTCTCTCCGACCTCACGGATTGTATGCGTTCTGGCTTGACTGCTTGTGCTTGAGGTTAAATTAAAAAAGGAAATCATTGTGCATGTGGTGGCATGGGTCGGCTATAGCTCCTTCATGCGTTCTTAATTTCGATCAAATATGGTCTTCCAAACTCCAAAGTACGTGATAATCCTGTCATATTAATAAAGCTGAGAAGTCACGTGTTAATGTGGTAACAAAACTGCAAATCACACTCCCAGCAGGCTTCCAGCTAGCTCGCTCTTGCGCTCTCTGTGTTTCAAATTCAAATCCCCCCCCCCCCCCCTTGCTATCTCGATCAGTTTGATTTTGGATTTGAGATTTCATATAATAACAAGGAATGCAAAATCGAAATTATCGGTTTTTTGAACTTACCTGAAAAATCCGTGAATATATCTCCAAATTTTTCGAAATTTTCCGAAACTTTCCGATATTTCCGATATATCCCCGATATCCCCGATATATCCCCGATATTTCCGATATTTTCCGATATTTACCGAAATTTTTGAAATTTTCAGTAACTTTTTAATTTAACAAAATTAAAAGCTTGTCAGTCATTTGTCAATCAAGTATTGATTCCATCATTGCGTCAAACTTCCCACGTTGCCATGTTTACTTGCTTCCCAAATAGAAAAGCCTTTATACTTTATAATTTATAGTGCAATCAATCAATCAATTCCATTATCAATCCATCATTCCATCTCTCTCTCTCTCTCAGTTTCTCATACATATATATATATATATATTTGCATTCTGAGTTTCTGGTTGCATTCCTCACACCGATCACTTATCTCTCACTCTCTCAACAAAACCTTCTTTCTCACAACTTCTCTCTCACTCTCTTAACAAATCTCTCTATTACTCTCTTAACAATTTATAGTAGATTACCCAATCAGGTATGTTATTACTTAGTCGGTTAGTCTTTTCTATGTTGATAAATATATTATTATTGTTCTAATATTTCTTGTTAAATGTATTTATGTTAAAGGCTTAAAGCACTTAATTATACTTTTTATGTTGATAAATTTATTATTATTGTTCTAATATTTCTTATTTCTTGTTAAATGTATTTATGTTAAAGTACTTAATTATATGCATGTTACGTTAATAATGTGATATTGATGCCATATTGATTAAGATTTGATCATGTTAAAAAAAAATTATATGTAGGAGTTCATTAAATTATTGCAATGGATAGTGGGTCAAGTAGACGTGATCCAGCATGGGAGCACGGTGATTCAATTCCCGGAAACAAGAATGGCTCTATATGCAAATATTGTGGGTTTGTGATGAAGAGCGGAGGTGTCACACGTTTAAAGTATCATCTCAGTGGACTTGATCCCGGTTCAAACGTGAAAAGATGTGAATCAGTTCCGGATGCAGTCAAGCAATTTATCACTTCAATAATGAAGAGTAAACAGAAAGAAAAGGCCAAAAAATCTCATATGATCGACGACATCCGAGCTGAACTACGTGGAGATCCGATCGTGCAACTCGAAGATACAAGTGAGGAGGAAGACTATGACGGTGATGACATGGGGCATGAGGAAAGGGCACAATTTCGACAAGCAATACCACTAAGGAAGCCCAATGGCAAGAGAGCATCTCCACAAACTCCCTAACAGAGGACAAAGTAGTGGTTGTAATGTGCAACGAGTCCAGAGCTTTAAAGAATCACAACCAACGACACCATTGGCGCCAAACCTCAGCAAATCAACTCGAGGACGGCAAAAGAGTCTCAAGAATATGTTCTCAGGCGGTTCAGTGAAAGAGGCAATGGGCCGTTTAATAAGCAAATTTTTCATATATGAAAATGTCCCTCCATCAAAAGCCGCATCTCCTCACTTCCACAACATGGTAGTTGGATGCCAACGAGCCGGAGAGGGAGTAAAACCCCCCACACCTTATGAGATTAGGCACAAGTACTTGGATATAGAGTTCAAAGAGATTACTGAACATGTTGCCACATTGAAAAGTCAATGGGAGACGTATGGGTGCACGATCATGTGTGACGGATGGACTGGTCCAACAAGATTGTCTATCATTAATTTTATGGTCTACTGCAAAGGTACCACTGTATTCATGAAGTCTGTTGATTCTTCTAAGCATAAAAAGGATCATGAATATATATATGTATTATTGAAGAACATTATTAGGGAGGTTGGGGAGCATAATGTTGTTCAGGTGGTGACAGACAATGCAGCCAATTATGTTAAAGCTGGAAAGAAGTTGATGAAGCACCATAATGTTTACTGGACTTCTTGTGCAGCTCATTGTATTGATCTCATGTTTGAAGAGATGGGGAAAAGAGAGAGTGTCAAAGATGTGATTGATAAGGGTAAAGCTATTTCAAATTACCTTTATAATCATAATACATTGTTGGCAAAGATGCGTGAATTTTGCAAGGGGGGAGATTGTTCGTGCCGCACCTACTCAATTTGCCACTAACTTCATTTCATTAGAGAGCTTACTCAAGAGGAAGTCTGGGTTGAAACAATTGTTCACAAGTGATTTGTGGAGCACTAGCAACTTTTGTCGTACCAAACACGGTCGTACTGTTGAAAGTTTAGTATTTGATCAACTATTTTGGAGTCAAGCACAACATGTGTGTGAACTATCTGAGCCTCTTTACAAAGTATTACGTGTCGTGGATACAGAAGTTTATCCGACTATGGGTGCAGTTTATGAGTTGATGCGTATAATGAAAGAGCAGCTGGAAAAAAAGCCAAATGCAAAATGGGTTGTCAAAATTATCAATGACAGATGGTTTAAAACTTTAAGACACGATTTGCATGCTACAGGTAATAATAATCTTAATTTTTCATTCTTAGTTTTACTTAACCATAAGGTATTAACATTATAATGTATAATAAATTTTTGTATTTGTATTTTTGTTGTAGGTTATTATTTGAATCCTCGTTATAATTATAAACAAGGCGTTGGAGATGACCCCATGCTTATTCAAGCTGTGCATAATGTATTCTCTAAGTTGGACCCTGATTGTCCGACACTAGGCGATTTTGGAAGAGAGGTTTGGCTTATAACGAATTATTTTTACAATTTATCATTTAAAATTGTGACAATGAAAGAATTCATCTTTTACATTCAGCTCACATATTTCAAAGATTCAAAGCTTAATTTTGCCATGCCAGCGGCAATTGCTTCTAGAGAAAAGATGGCTCCTGGTATGTATACATAGTATATACTTATAATTTATGTACTCTTTCATTAATCACAAATTGAACTTGATTAGGAAAATTAATAATTTTTTTCTTATATGATAGCTGATTGGTGGATGATGTATTGGACAAGTGCACCTACCGTAAGAAGATTGGCCATTAGAGTATTATCGCAAACTGCTTCAGCTTCAGCTTGTGAAAGAAATTGGAGCACATTTGCTCTAATTCATACAAAACAAAGAAACAAGTTGGGATATACTAGGCTGGAGAAATTGGTCTATTGCTATTATAACATGAAGCTTATGCTCCGAGATAAAGAAGCTGAGCAAGCAAATGTTGAGGCCAGAGATCCATTGGATGTGTTTGAAATTGGTACTGAATTTGATGATGAAGAGAGAGATCAACTTTATCAATGGATTAGACCACTACACTTGGATGACGAGGAACAAAATCCAGTTGAGAAAATTGCTGCTGCTGCCCGTGCTGAAGGAATAAATGTCGAGCAGGTACTTCGTGAAGAGGTTATAGGACATGTTGATGAGCATGACTCATTTGAATCTCTCATGAGTCAAGACAATATTCAACCTAATCCAAAGCCTAGAAGTTTACATGCTTCCCAACCTCCACGGTTGAGGAGGGATACCTCAGGTACGAGATCTAGAAGCTCATCAAGCACTGGAGGAGGAGACAGCGGAATGCAGAGTGTTGGAGCCGGTGGTTGTGGTAGCGGATATGGTGGTTACAGTGAAGATGAACCATTTTACTTGACAGAGGAACAAAATTTCACACATGCAACCCAAGATGAAGACCATGGAGACAGAAGAGCAGGTCATGGATATGGTGGAGGAGGCAGAAGAAGTGAATATAATCCAAGAGAAAGGGGTCAAGGGAGTTTATCAAGGAATGTTGAAGATGTGTTATCCACCACTTTTGGCTCAATAGGTGTTGGAGATGGTAATTACCAACCCTATTATTATGGTCAAAATTTTGCAATGCCTTATCCTTCATATATCATGCCTTATGGTCTTCCAACAAGTGATAACTCATCGTTACAATCACAAACAAATGCCTCAAATGATGATAGCAATGAAGAAAGTCGAGCAATGCCTGGTTCATACTACGAGCTCCAAAATCTTCAAAGACCGCCCCCTGACTCATATGGCTGGCATGTAAGTCAATACGTGCAGAATTACATGGGAGAACAATCATTTAATGAGTACTCTTCACAATACACACATGATTCTACACAGAGAGATGGGGAAAATAGTGTGAATTTCGAACCTCATAGGTCCTCTACGTGGTTTTGAAGTATTTATATATTTGATTTTGTAATGTGTGATGTGTAACATATTGTACAAAAATGTGATGGCCTAGCCTCCCATTAAAGTTTAGCCATCAAAAAAATAAAAATAGAACTATTAAATTATATTTTAATAGTTATCAGCACTTAACACGTACTAATTCATATAGTAATATAGCAAATTCATATGTTTTTATGTTTGATCAATATTTTCTTTTCACATAAGGTAGGTAATTGATCATATAACAACCTCCAAAAGTTTCATTACAAATTTCCATATATTTTTATTAGTTTCCGTCATTTCCGTCAGAATTTTCAGTGGATCGATATTTCGTCGATATATCCAAATTTTGGACTGTCGATATATTCTCGATACCCGATATTTTACTCCTTGTATAATAATGTCCATATGACCAAGACTTTTGGAATAAAGTATAGAACTACTAGTTCAAATAATCCAAGTCCCAAACCCTTCGATTAAAAAAAATCTCAAGCACATTCTAATGACTATACGCGAATGACTAATAAGCTAGGCAGGAATATGTGTTTTTCTTTAATTTAGGTTTCCAGCACGATGAAAAACTTAAAAAGGGAGAAAACAAGCAAGTAGCATTTGTCGTACATATTACTTATTAGGGCTTAACTGATCGATATGATATGGGTACGTAAGACGGTAAGAGAGATCGATGCTCGATCTCGACTGCAAATATTTCCCTGCTTAATTCTTCTCCTACAAAAAACTAATAAAGCTGAATGCATATATGGAAGTGATAGAACTGCATGGGTGCATGGGTGCATGACACGGCCGGCGGGCAACGTCCATGGCCGGAAAGGCACGGAGAGAATATATATATATAGGGGTAGGGAATCCAAATCCCAAGCCCTAATTATATCTATGGTTTTGAAATTAGGAGGTTGTACGTGAAATTTTGTTGACGTAATATTTACTGTAATGACCAAATTGTTTGAGCAATGGTGTAATTTTATACTCTATGAATTTTGGGTGGTCTTTTTTCTAGGTTGATCTTGAAATTATACACTGAGTTTCTATTTTCACTCATTCCCTAATAATGGACTTGAATGTAATTTCTTTTGAAAATAGAATATTGATCACAACTAATTAAAAATACAAATTATAATTTCAAGTAAATTAAATGAGAAGAGGAACACTAATAAATGAGATATGATCGAGATAGAATACATAGATTCTCCCTTAGTTATACTCTAATTAATAAAAGAATATTTCCTTAATTATGATAGAATACAAATTTTTTTTTGCATGAATTTTTTTTTTAATCTCAAAATTCTTACCTGAACTTAAATCCAGACAAGCCAGTGGCTGCCTCCGTTACTGCCTAAACTGCGTCAACCGTCGATCATCGATCACCACATTGTCCGGTGGCCATCCAATTGTCACTGCGACAGACCCGAGACATGCATTAAGGGGTGCCCTGTGTCCATCCATCTGAACTGGAATATACATAATAAGTTAATAACATACTCCCCGGCCACACAATTTGAATTCGAATTATAACCTAAAAAAACTGCAAAAAATTCTATTGGAGACCTTAACTAAACTAACTAAGAGTGACAGAGTGTAGCTCTCAATTAATAATCGTATACTAGCTAGGTCAAGATCAAGCTAGCCAAATTAACTAATTCATCAATTAAATGATCGATCTACTTCACGTATAGCCCGCCGTATAGGTATAATTTAAAGTACCCTTACGTTTTCTCGATCATACCAAGCACCCGGCCCATTACGTACTCTATAATCAAATCAAATATTGCATGTGTTAAACATCAATTTGCGAATTATCAAAATACCGTAACGTATTCTTATACAATGCGCGCAAGATCGCAAAACATCAAGACCATGCCACCACCTCATTACTCGGAGTTTTAGAAATGATCCCCCACCCCAATTCCCCAATTGTTGCTTAATTGATTCGATCTCTTGATCGATAAGTCGCTTACCATCTATATATGTGCCCTCTTCTGGTATTTGAAGCAAGTGGAGATGACTAATGTGTTTCCGTTTCGTGCATGGTATGTATTATTGGGTACGGGATGGCAAAATTAAAGATCCGCCAGTTCGGGTATCACTCCAAAGTCCAAACTCGATTCGTATACGGATCGATGTACATATACCGAATCTGATCCACCTGACTATATATATCTCAAGGATTAAATTCATCCTTGATATTCAAACTTTTGATGCTATACCAAAAAATATTTCGAACTTTAAAATTTATCAAAATAATACCCAAATTTTAAAATCATATAATCGTTGTACCCGTGTCAATTTTCCGTCCATACTCTATCAAAATTAATGACGTGGCTAATTTTTGTTTGAAAATAGAGACAAAAAGAGATTAATGCCCTTTTTTCATTCTTTCTCCAGCTTTTTTCTCCTCTCTCTCTCTCTCTCTCTCTCTCTCTCTCTCTCTCTCTCTCTCACACACACACACACCCCGTTTTCCCTCTCAGACCTCACATCGGAGCTCGCACAATAGCTCACCAGCCGCCAGCAAACAGAATCCAAGACTGGGTTTATGAATCCCTTGCCGTCGAAAGCCGCCAGTAAACACATCTATCAACTCGACTGCCTCCGCGGAGACGGCTCTGGCTGGAAATCAAGGTAGCACTGGAGATGAGGCGCGGTGGCTGCGAGTTGCGGAGCCCAAAAGGGGTGCCTAAGGCCGTGACTAATGGAGATGGCATCAGGTGCTGCAATGGGATTAGTGGCAGACGAACGCGAGGGAAGTGACACAGAACAGCTGGAGGAGAGCCCAAGGCGAGTCTGTTGCGTCTAATGATGAGGGGCGTTGGAAAAGGTAGCATGTGAGCCATGGCAGAGGCTGCGAAAGCTATGTTTTGATGCAGCTGTGGAAGCTACATCGCGCCAGGGAGCCGCGCCGAGCCAGTAGCGACTCAAAGGTAGTGAAGGCACCGAGTCAGTAGTGGCCAAGGGCGCCTCGCGAGGCAGAGGCCAAATGTCAAGGAGTGGGTGAGGTCGATGGCGTTGTGTTGAGGTCACCGACGTCGTGTTGAGTGCGGCGGCGTTGTGTTATGGCGAGAAAGTATGAGAGCCTCGCGGAGAGACCACAATGCATCTGAGGGCCCGTGGCAGAGCGACAACGAAGATGGAACATAGGCACAACGGAGGCGTGCGTCGACTTGCTGCTATTATGTATTTCTCAGGGAGAGAGAGAGAGAGAGAGAGAGAGAGAGAGAGAGAGAGAGAGAGAGAGAGAGAGAGAGAGAGAGAGAGAGAGAGAGAGAGAGAGAGAGAGAGAGAGAGAGAGAGAGAGATGTAAATGTAAATGTAAATTACAAAAATATGGGTATCATAAATGTAAATTACAAATATTTGGGTATCATGTGGATATTTATCAAGTTAGAATAGATATAAATTGACTAATATACCCTTTGTGAGAGAGAGAGAGAGAGAGATGTAAATGTAAATGTAAATTACAAAAATATGGGTATCATAAATGTAAATTACAAATATTTGGGTATCATGTTGATATTTATCAAGTTAGAATATATGTAAATTGACTAATATACCCTTTGTTTACAAAAAAATTGCCACATCAACAAAGTTAACGGCTCATTGATGGAAAAATGGTTCAGATACCACGGTAATACGATTTTAAAATTTGGCTACCATTCTATAGGTTTTAAAGTTCAGAGCCCTTTTTGGTATAGCATCAAGAGTCTGGGTACCACGGGTGAATTTAACCCGCCCTAAAGTCTTACCTTTTTTTCTTGATTGTTTCACCGCTAGCAGTTCAAGAATCAGAATTGGATTTGAGCATATCCAACAGATAGCTAAAAGCTATAATTTTTAAACTTATAGCTAAAAACCACTCCAACAGAGTAG
This sequence comes from Geum urbanum, assembly GCA_946800695.1. Taxonomy (NCBI): domain Eukaryota; kingdom Viridiplantae; phylum Streptophyta; class Magnoliopsida; order Rosales; family Rosaceae; genus Geum; species Geum urbanum. The sequence goes on from OX327009.1 coordinate 30,289,334, forward strand.
CTAAAACTAATCTACATTTGACTTTGAGCTATTTTGAGTAGCTATAATTTACCACAAAAGAGAGAGAAAGTAACTTAAAAGTTAAATCTTTCACCAATCAAAAAGTGGTCCCACTATCCAACAATTGATTCAATGATTTAAGTATTTAAAATGACTTAGCTTTAACTACAACTACTAAAGTTAAAGCAAAAAAATATGTGAGATACATTTAGCTTTTTTGTTGAAAATAGCTATAGATATAAGTTTACTGTTGGATTGGAGATGCTTAAAGAAAAGAAGGAACCTAGACTTTCCTCATTTTCTTGTGTACTATTGAAGATCGATCATGCACTTTGATTAGGTTTTGCCTTATTTGGTGTTTTTTCGATCATTTGATCTATTCTCTCCGAATAGTGTTTTTTTTATATGGTGAATCTAAATTTTGCATATAGTTGATTATTTTTTTGTTTGAGGAGATGGGTCGGGTTCTAGTATTAGAGACCTAATTCGGTGGGTTCGTGTGGGGGAATAACCCAAACACAAATATTTGGGTGTCTAATACTGAAATTTTACCCCCGGTGTTAAGCTTATTGTGTTGTATTGGGTCTAGAATTTTATCGTGTTCAAAGTACAAATTCAAACATGACCCATTTAACAAACCGTGTCAAAAATACAACTGTAAACACGACCTAATCATAGATGGGTTGATCTCAGGATGACCCTCTTCGAGCATGTTTATTATTAAATGAGTCGTGTCATGTTCAATGACCCCAATGACCAGTATATTATGATCTATTTTTTTGGATGAATGATAGAATTGATTGAGTTAAAAGATTACAAGGAGAACACTGAGTCATCGATATGATAGAAAGAACTCTCTAAAGTAATCTAAACTATTACATGCTCAGCATAGACCTACCATCACATAACGAGACTAACTAAACGTAAAGAAATGACTAAAAAAATCTAGGCCCCCACATCCTATCTAGTTATGCATCCCAAACTATAACAACAATAAGCGTCGCTCTTCAGCCTACACCATTGCCATCGTGTCACATTCATCAATAATATCATTACCACCTTACTTCCCAATCACCCAATTCCAATCTTTCAATTGACAAGGAGATGGCGAGTGATTATGAGAAAGAGAACCCATAAGGATCCCAAGGAACTAGAATCTCTATCACCATATCACATTCAAACCACAACCTTCAAACCACAACCTTGAACCTGCAACAAGTTGAGACAAAATATCCTCACAACTCTCAACAATTCTCAACACTCTCAACACTCAACGATACTCTCTCTAAGTTTTTTCGGTCACCAGAGCCGTCACAAGAAAAAACTTCAATCAAGAGAGGAGAAGAGACCAAGACAAAAAAAAGGCAAGTGCTTATTAACATATTATGATCTATTAAACAACAGTAAACAACACAATGCATAACTATCAATAAGTAGTACATTCCATACTGTACCCAAGACAAACCTTAGCTTCACTCGTGGAGACGACGGATCTAGCGCCGCTAGATCGCCTAGCGTGATTCTTTGATGATGACGTCCCCTTTTGTTCTTCTGGTCCTTGCGACCCTTTCCCATTCCTCTCAATCGACCTTCGATTGAGCCTCTCTCAATCTAGATCTCGATCGCTAGGCCTCAAGCACAACTTTCCAATCAGCTATGGCGAATAATATGGCTCCTCCATGGATTTTGAGTGATTTAGGTTTCATTGCACCTCCTTGGATCCTACGTTGCTCCGGTTTTGATGCTCATGCCAACATTTTGCGGCATTGGGTGTCTTGACAGAGGCGAGGAGGAGATGGCTAAAGCCGAGCAAGGGTCAATGCAGAACGCTATAAGCTCAGCCATGGGCGTTTCAAGATATGGGATCCAAGTGGATGGGGGATTGTGGAAGGTATAAGGGCGGCGCTAAAATTGATCAGGAGAGGGATGACTAGCCGACATCAAGAAATTATCGACAAATCAGTGAACACCTTCACCGGAGGCTGGTCGTTTTACCCAGTTGGGCTACCCTGGTCCCTTCGAGACCCACAATCCCAATGGGTTCATAGTGGATTTTAGGGTTTGGCATAATTGGGTGGGCTCTCCTGAAATCTGGGCCCTTATGCAGTAATTTAATGCTTCTTTTTGCAGAATTTGGCTTTCGAGTATTTTTTCATGTGTCAGTGTTTTGACGAAACAATTTGTCACAAGAGGCTACTCTCATTGTAGGGGACTTTTAGTGCCCCGCATTGAGATCGTCGTGGCTTTGGATTTACGTATATGTAGTTGGACGAGTACTAGACTCACAACCTCTATTGACAACAAGAGCAACCCTGGCAATCCCAAAAGCCAACTTACCACCATAGATCTAGTATATGACCGCATCTTCGTCTCCAGTGATTGTCGATATTTAACGTTAGTTTGGTGTCATGTGTTTAGTCTTTATTTAATATTTTTTTCTCATTTGTCTTAGTGTCATATTTTGGCTGTACTTGATTCCCTTTTAATGAAATTTTTTGCCTTGTCAAAGCAAAAAAAAAAAACACAATGCATAAATTGCATTATTTTGACAAAATTAAAATTCATTTATTCCAATGTCTCAAAAACGTTAGATATGTACAAACACTACCACGGCTTATCAAAATTGTAGAATATACTTATCAACAAAAAATTGTAGAATATAAAAAGAAAAAAAAACGGAAAGGATTTGTGACAACTCAATCAAAGAAGATGTTTAGAGGTAAACCGTACATATAAATCTTAATAGTGAAAGAATAATCAACTATTCTAATTAAATATATTAATCTAACTTTCTCGACTTTCTCCCTCTATGAGAAGCTTTAGGAGCAGCAACGACGACTCTCTCTTCTCGTTCGGCAGTAGCCCGCAGAGGCGGGTCTCTTGACTCGTTCTTTGTTGATGGTTTGCTACCGGACGGAGTGCAGTGACTTGAGTTGCCTTGAGATTGGATCTGAGTGTGGTTGAGTAGGTTCTTTATTGGGTTCTTTAGTGGTGCGGCGACTATTGGTGGTGAGGGCGAGGCGTTGTGTTTGGATTGTGGGTCCAACAACGACGTTGATGGGCAGTGGTTTGGATGGGAGGAGTTGCATGATTATCAGGTGTGGCTGTTATTGCTAGGGTCCCATGGAGAGCTGTGTTGGGCCATATTCAAGTCTTCTCTTTTGGGTTTCTCATGTGAGCCAATATATTTAGTCTAGGTTTTTAGTTTTTTAGCTAATTACGTTTATAATCCTCTTGTTTAGGATTTTAGAGTCAAGTACTTTTGGTACTGAGGCTTATTTGCATCTTTTGGGACTGCATAATTCATGAGGATGACATACCTACTACAATTGAGTGTTTAGGGGTATGTTCATCTCTTTAGTTGTGTCTTTCGTCTGTCCTTGAAAGATGTAAGTAAGCTCGACTATGTTCGCGCTTAGTGATTTAAAGAGTAATATTTGCTACTGATTAGTTTCTTCTTCTCTTGATAAAGTTAGTGTTGTTTGTCATCTGTGTATGTACTATTCAGGCCATGAAGGTTTTAATGAATTCTTCATTTTGTCAAAAAAAGACCCAACTATTCTAATTAACTTTATATAAATAATTAAATGGGTCGTGTTTGCGGGTTATATAAATTAACTTGACCCAACTTATTTATTAACGGGTTACACGAATGGGTTTTGTGTTATTGGTCAACTCAAAATTGATCCATTTAAAAAATAGGTCATAAACGGGTTGACATACTAACGACCCATAGTACATGAGGTTGCTCCGTTTTAAGTTATGTCATAGGTAGTGTCCACTGTCCAAATTGACAGGCTTACCTGATCCACCGTTGCCATGCTGGGTTGGTTTCCTCTCATTTGATTAATTGATCCATTAACCTGAGTGCATCTACAGTGCTCCGCACAGTGGTGTGTGGGATACTGTTTTCCAATATTTTCCAAAAATGCCATTTTCAGCATTTTTCCTCTTTTTGTATTTTTGAAAGCGTAGAGGGCTCATAATTTGTTTGTTCTAACACCTAGAGCTGGAGATCTATCCTCTATACTCAAAGGTAAACAGTTATTTTTCACCATAGAAAATTTCTCACTTTCAAAAAATACATAATTTAAGTTTTAAACTTAAACTTTTAAGAAAATTCATCACTAATACAGAAGAAAGAATTAAACTGTTCGAAAAATCAAGATCCATCTTTCGTTGTCCTCAAAATCAAGCACTTATTGATTCTAATATCGCTAGAGAGCAATATTTTCTTTGAAATTTGCCAAGAGACAAACTAAAAATAGAAAAGCTTTTGCACCAACTGTCCATTTGAGCATTGGTTAGATCCGCAGTCCAACTGGTATCTGAACTTGTTATAGCTCAAAATCATAAATATGGGATCAGAATCTGAGGTAATAATAGAGAAACTAGATTCTCTATTAGACCTAATAGATGCAAGACAACAAAAATCTTTATCAAAAATACCTAGATATAGAGAATATTTAGGAATTCTTCCAGCTATCAGCAACCAATTACATGGATTGGAAGCCAAAGTGGATTACATCCTAAATCAGCTAGAAGAAAAGTAAGAACTATTAAAAAGAGTTACTGTAAAATTGAGGGACTAGACCTTCAACAAATGAAGATCCTTGATTGTGTTTAAAAGATAACTAGAGAACACAAAAAATCAAGCAATAGTCCACCCCAAACAGTCATTAGAAAGACTAATGGCTTCAAATCACTACTAGTTCCAATAGGGAACCCACTGCCAAAGCCATTTTTTCTAGATTCTCCAAATCTGCCAGGTGTCAAAATAAGAGAACCTATAAGAGAAGATGCTCGAGACATGAAGATGTTGAGCATCTTCAAGAAAAAATCAATGTAGTTGTGGAAAGCAGAAAAGTTTGAGTTCAATGAAATAGAAAGCAACGTCTGAAATACTTTGATTCCGAAGTTTGAATACAACTAGATCTACATAAAAGGAAGTTTTGATTTGATGGAAAGCCATCAATTCAAGATTCTTGAATTCACCAGCAATGACAGGAGAAACATATCTCCTTCTAGTAACACCTGAGGAAGTTTCTAATGCCAGAAAAAGAAACTTCAAGTTTATGCACATTGGAGTAGTCCAAGTTGGCATAAAGTTACTAGTCAGAGATGGCTTAAATTGCTTAGTCCTATACGTCTTACTAGACAACAGGCTGAACGATTTCCATAAAAGTCTACTGGGAACACTTCAAGCATCACTATGCAATAAAGTTGTATACTTCAATTCCTTCCCGAACTTTTCGACTAACCTAGCAGATACCGCTCATTGTCTATGACTAAGAGTCAAAACAGACGGCAGGTTCATGAAGGAACGCATGCAAGAGCTTGCAGTAGTTTATAGGATCTACTATAAACTAATGAGCACAGCAGTAGAGCCAAAGACCAAGATAACAAACATTCCAGGCCTTACTACTGGTTTCCTTACAAATCCAAATAACCATAATCAAAAGGTTCATAAGGTGACATGGGATGAGGTAACTTTCCCACTAGAGTGTAAATTATCTGGTTCAAGGGAGAAACCAAAAAGCTCGAATGCAGCAGTCTATGAGAATAGAAAAACTGGAGATGTCAACCTTAAGTTTGAAGGATACAGAAACAGTGATGTATCCCTCGAAATCTTCAGAGGAGAAAGCTCTAGATCGCTCAGGAGAAATAACTCTACTAGAGAAATCAGTACTAGAAGTATCAGAATCTCTATAAAGACTAACCCAATGATGGAAAAAGACTTAGATGCCGAGTTAGAAAGAAACATCAGCATGTTATGACCAAGAAGTTCAAAATTAGAAGAACTCTTCAAGCATTATGAGGAAGCAGAAGAGTGTGAAGATCCATTGTAGTTGGAACAATTGATCAAAGAGACTGAGAGTTTCACCTTCAAAAAAGAAAGAAAAGTCTTTCCTTTTCTACATGAAGAAGCAGAAGATACAGAAGATGAGGACATGGGAGAAGCAGAATCTTCACAACCATCACCCTCACAAACCACTGTATTCAGAATTAGTGAAAAGACCAAACTTCCACACAGAAGAGGCTCTAGTAGAAAGAAGAGAGAAAGAAGCTCCCACAGATTCGTCCCACAGGAAAATACTTTAAAGGTGGCAATCACCTAACTAGGAGTATGGCTTGATCTAGACAAAGTTATAGAAAAAAAGGCCATCAACGAATTGGCAGCTAGTCTACTCATGACATCTTGCACAACCTACAAAAGATTTGAAGCATTACTTGCAAACATTATATGAATCAACTCTCCTAGGAATGGCAAAAAAGTATTACTTTTCCTTCAAAGAAACAATCAGAGGAAAGCAATGGCTAGAAGACATAAAAATGGATAGGAATCCTTATACTTTTGCCACTCCGCTATATGATCAATTCTGCGAAGGCATCTCATATGTTGGAGAAAAGACTAAAGAGATGGAAAAATTCAACATATATGCTTTCAAGATCTACAATATGAAGTACTTCGAGGAATTTCTGAATGAATTCCAAGAATACTATTGCACATTAGAAAAGCTGGAAAATACCGACTTTGTACATCTCCTACACAAAAAGCTTCCAGGACCTTGGAGGACAGTTATGAGAGAAAGCATAGAAGAAAGACCTCTAGAGAGGTTTTCAGTCGGAGGAGTTGCAGAAACAATCTGGCAGCTAATGTGTGAGCAGTGTAAAACCAACACAAGAGCAAAAGACGCCAAGAAGCATCTCAAATGAACAAATGACTTCTGTTCCAAAAGGATAGATGTACCAACCAACTCGGGATGCGAAGAAAAGAGGCAAAAGAAAAAGCACTTCCAAAAATGTTTCAAAAGAAACGGAATGAAGAATTGGAGGTTCAAGAGAAGCTCCAACTAAAGAAGAGAAAGAAAAAAAATCTCATAAAGAGATTTTTCAAGAAGACAAGATTCCATCAGGAACTAAAAAAGAAGAAAACTTGCAGATGTTGGTTATGGAACAATAGTACGAAGACTACTTCTATGAGATAGAAGGGAAGCAAGAAGTTCTAGAAAGAGATCTAGAAAGAACGAAGTTTGATACTACTACTAAGGGAGTAGTACATGCAGAAATTCCACTCCATGATACGAAAAGAGAAGTAGTATCTGACTGTGAAGAAGAACAATATAAATCAGTCCATGATATGAAAGAAGAAGTAGTATATGACTGTGAAGAAAAGCAATGCAATCCGTTTATAAAAGAGGAAGAAAGTTCTTCAAAACAGAATCTGTGCAAAGTAGCAACTGTCTCTACAAGTAGATTTAGTAACTACATGGAATTTGATTAAAGTTTCCAGGATACGAGAAGTATTATCTACACGCCTTTGTAGATAACGGTTCTGGTTTCAGTCTAGCAAAGAAGTTTGCTATACCAGAAGAGTTGTGGATAACTGATCCAAAAAGAAGTGCAACTAGAAAAATTTTAGAAGGAAGAAGAATCTTCATGAATACATTTGCCGAGAAGGTTCAAGTCTCGATAAAAGGAGGAACCTTTGTCATTGAAAATATTTGGCAATTAGAAGGCCAAGAGTCTGATGTTCTAATCGGCATTGATTTCTTGCTACAACAAACTTTCATCTAGAAGCCAGAAGTGAACTTATTAGGTTTCGAGAAGAATCAGAAATTCTTCTAGACGGAGAGGCTTAAAGAAGCTAAAAGTATTGTTGGTTCAGGATTCACAGAACAATATCAGAGATCATAGCAGAATAGTGATGGATACATACCAAGATTCGAAATCATACTGTAATATAAGCAACAAGATGAGTTGCTTATCAAGGAATCATCATCATCAAAAGAAGAAGATTATGATGAAATAGAATTCTGTAGGTTTCATGGCAACAAAGAATTCAAGCATCTTGATGTTCCACCTCATGCCCCTACCAGAATTCTGTAAGTTTTAAGAGAGACTGTGACAAGTGTAAACATGAGAAAATCCTAAAAAAGAAAGCAAGAAACTCCAAGAAACCTAGTATGAAGACTAGATTTGAGGATGAAGATCCTACTATTGCACCGCTTCACGATTAAGACAAGTATCATTATTATGTGTCTTATAAAGCTTCTGACAAACAACATGAGCAACAAGAGTTGCCTAATAAAGAATCATCAGAAGACGATGATGAGACAATTGAAGTAGCATTTGTAAGAGAGCATAATCTCAAGCACTTCAAGGCTAAGCTTGAAAAACAGAGGAAGCATACCCTTGGAGAGATCAAAGAAATGCTCAGACAAAATATCGATATCAATCATCTGAAGTTTTGGGAGAAAGACCCAGTGGTCTGTGAGCTTAAATTACATGACATGAATTCCATCTGTCACGTAAAAGCTATTCCCCAATACAAAGAAGAAGATCAAAAGGAGTTCAGAAATGATATAGCTGATCTCTTAGAGAAAGCATTGATAAGATCGTCAAAGAGTCCTCATCATGCCCCAGCCTTTTATGTTAGAAGTCATGCAGAAGAAGTTCGCAGGAAAGCAAGAATGATGATAGACTACAGAGATGTCATCAAGAAAATCGTAAAAGATGGTTACTAGATAGCACAAGCAAGAGTGCTAATCAACAGGCTTAGAGGAGCCAAGGTGTTCTCAAAATTCGATGCAAAATTAGGATTTTGGCAAGTCAAAATGCATCCTAATAGCATTTCTCTTACAGCCTTTGAAACTCCACAGGGACACTACAAATGGCCAGTAATGTCTTTTGGGTTGAAACAAGCTCCATCCATTTTCCAGAGAAAAATGGACAACATATTCAAATAAGTGGAAGACTTTTGTGTCTTCTATATAGATGATATAGTTGTGTTCTCAAAGAATAAAGAAGAACACATGAATCATCTCTTTGAAGTATCTAAGCTCATCGTCCAGCACGGGATCATTCTAGGAGAAAAGAAAGTTTTTCTCATCCTAGATGAAATCAACTTCTTAGGGATCAATATAAAGAATGGAGTCATCAAGCTTCAGCTTCATATCCTGGAAAAGGTCTAGAAATTTCGAGAGAGAATTCCTGATGCCAAAAGTCTACAGAGATTTTTAGGAGTCATAAATTATGGAAGAGACTTCCTTCCAAAAATTGCTGGATTAACAGCAATCCTGTCACCTAAAACAAGCTCAAAGAAAGCTTGAAAGTTTACAGAAGATGACGAAAATATCGTCAGGCAAATCAAAGAGCTATGCAAGAATTTTTCACCACTACATCAACCTGAAAAGAATGAAGAGATCATCCTTCAAATTGATGCTAGTGACAACTTTTGGGCAGGTGTAGTACTGGCAAGAGAGCCAAGCACTAACACCGAGAAAATTTTGAAATTCTGCAGTAGAAAGTTCAACGCTGCATAGCAGAATTATCCCACAGGGGAAAAAGAAATTCTGGTTATCAAAAAGACAATCGAGAATTCTCCATCCTTCTAGGAAAACCTTTCACCGTCAGAATATATTGTGCCACAGTGAAAATTTTCAAAAACTTCAAACTTGATAAAGCTGCTGATAGGGGAAGATTAGCAAACTGGCAATTATTTCTTAACTAATACGATTATGATGTGGAATTAATTGCAGGTAACATGAACTATCTTCCGGATGCTTTAACAAGGGAAATTGCCATGTATAGAAGAAGTGAGACAGACGACGAAGGTCGTAACCCAAGAAGCAAGAGACCAAGAAATGAACCTAACCAACAAGAAGAACCAGTTGAAAAAGTCATTAAGAGTTTTTTGCTGGGTCCCAAAAGACCAGCCATAACTGATCAATCCCAGGGTAAAGGATTGGCTAGCCTGTCTCAAATAACAGATGGTGAAGGCAAATCAAGACCGTTGATGGCTGCTGCTGTGCCAAAAAGTATTTAATTTCCTACTGGTTTTGTGAACATCTTCAGCTACCAGCTGAACACTTTCTCAGAAGAAGTCTTCCAGACTGACCAAAGTCTAGCATCCCATCAGAGGGCACTGTTAGATAATTTGATGTTTTCCTTCCAAGAGAATGACAAAAGGCTCATGGTAGAGACCATGAACGTCTTGGTAGTGAAACTAAGCTAAAAGAAGAAACCACCAAGCATAGTCAATGAATCAGCAACACTGTACATTAGAACTTCAGAGAGTGCTAAAGTTCCTATCCAAACGTTAAAAGAATCAGAATAGTTCAAGTTCCATAGATATATTGGCACACATACACCCGATGAAGATCTCCTCGACAATCTCTTTGTTGTCCCAGGACCTTTCCTGGGAAGGTATTTGGTAAATGTTAAGAGTGAACATTCGCAGGAGCACAAGTTGTGGTTAGTTGAGAGTGAATTTTTTCATAATCTATGGACAAAGACAAATGAAGATCTCAAAAGATTGCCAATAATTATATACAATACGGTCAAGAATGTCAGGAAGAGTAATTGTATTCTCATACTAAAGTTCAGGTCTACACCCCCAGAATGGTGCAGAAATCCAATGGAGAGATTGATTATATTCCTCCATACCATTACGTCAGGATCATCCAAGGACAACATCTACAGCCAGCATACGATGGACACAATGGAAACCCAAATTCTAGTATTCCATGGATGAAGGCTATGATGTTGGAATATATCAAGAAAGTAATCGAAGAAGACCAAGAGAATACATTTCTTGTGTCAAAGGAAAAGATAATAGTTACTACCTACGACCATCCAGAGGTAGTTACAAGTGATCTATTCGTCGCCCTGAAGAAAAAGAAAATAGATTCCTCCCTTGCCTGTACTCATTAGCTTAAAAAGATCGAGAGAGAAATAATCTTAGATGTATACAGATACAGATATGGAAGAAAACATGACAAAAAGAAGGATAGGGCATGAAGACCCTTACCTTGGGGATAACTCAGAGGTATATGATGACCTGTAAAGACAGGTAAAAATCGTGTTGTCTTCTTTCTCTTAGTGGGAGACATCTTTATCCTGAGAATCTGCTTTCCGAAAGAAGACAATGGAGGAAAGCAGATGCTCTAATGGCATCAGAGCACTATAGCTAGTAGGGTCTATAGTTTGTAATTATGTTTGAATAAATACGCTATGGTTTTCTACTACATATCTTTCAATTTATTTTTGTGTGTCAATAAAAACTCATTAAACTTCACTGAGAGGCGGACTACCGCCCAAAAAAAGGAAGAAAGTGAGTTGTTTATGCTTGTTCATATTTAGTTGATCCCCTAGGAGGCGAACTACCTCCCAGAAGGTGGAAAAGTGAGTTATTGGTTGTGTCTTTGTATTATTTTAGAGAAAAAATTAGCCAGGAGTGAAATCATTCTTAAAGGAGAGTTTTTCAGTAGTGAGTTTGTTCGCATGAGTAGCCAGGTAGAAGACCATAGGTGAAGTCGCGATTTAATGAATGCTAGTTCAAACTTTTCTTGATGAGTAGTTTTTCTTTCTGATAAAATTTTTCAGAATACTATTTACTGGTTACTGTGCACGGCGCACTGTTCACTGTTCACTAAGGGTAAAATTATATTTTTACCTATCCGCATACTACTGTTCTGCACATCGTAGAGCTTCTCCCATTATCCCCCCAAAAATTGCAAAACATACCATTTGTGCACAAAAGTCTTGAGTTGATACCAAAAATCTATTGACCTCACCATACATGTATATTCATATTTAATCCAATTATACATGCATGTTAGGGCTGGGCACGGGTCGAAATGAATCGGTTTGGGACAAAAATTATAATAATTTCATAGCAGAACGAGTCAGTATAGGATTTGCTATTCTTAAAATAAATCCCAAAAAGTCCCAAATTTAAACGGTATTGGTTATATATGAGTTCATTTTGGGATCTCTATGTTCTTTTTTTATAAGAAAAATAATGCAAGAGTATATCTAAAAGTTCCAAAATGATTAAATAGAAGCATCTCAGTAAGTTCATGATGTTCTCATATAGTAGTAATCATATATCCAGTTGCATAAATAAATATCCAATTGCATATATAGATACCGATCGAAATGAAAGTAATCATATTTTCACCGATCCAAGTGCATAACTATTTTTCATTTACAAACTAAGAAAACAATAGTCAATGAGAATCTCTACGAAGTTGAGTTGATCAAAGTCGTATTGAAACAGTGAAAGAGGTAAGAAACAACGCTGAGAAGTGGGAAGAAAGTGAGATAGTAATACTGTAATACACTATTATATAGGGTTTAATTATGTTGGTAATATTCAAGCCGGGGCGGGATACCATTTATACTAAAAAATAAATCCAAATCTCATCCCATTTATTCAAACGAGCCGGAATGGAGCGAACTTTCTATTCTAAAAATATAAACTCATATTGTCCTTGTATGGGATGGTTCGAAACCGAGTCGGATCAGAATTTATGGACCAAGTGTCCATCCCTAATACATGTCCTCCCTTCACAGATTTTTCACTTTGATATGAGTGTCTATATTATAGCTAATGTCCTCTTTTGAAAGAAATACGAAAGAACTATAGAATTTGGATGATGGAGCAATAATCTCTGCATAAAATGAGAGAGCAACACGCTAACATCAAAAAACTTACCCTTTCGGGTCACAAATACACATCAACAACTTTCTATCTGTAGCTAAAATTCTTTGTTGATTGTTACTCTTTCCCTCACAATTATGCAACTGGAAAACTGCATCTTCTTCCGGAGGTATTACATGAATAGGTCAACCCCTTAAAAAAAAACCCTCGTCCATATCTGACGCCCAAGAAGGCTGAGCCAATCAAACCGTAAATTTTTAACCAGGATTTAAAACAGATAAATCAATCATAAAGCTAAACACTATGAACTGTCATTTCACTACCCTTGTTCCTGGTCAAACGGTCAAAACCACCATGGCTGGCAGCAGCAGCCCATTAATAAATTTACTTATACTCATTTATTTTAGGAGAAATTATTAGAAACTCAAAGAGAGATAAATTTTTTTAAAAAAAAATTAACTTATGACACTAAGGTAAAAGATGCGCAATTTATGACACTTTGTTTTTTCAAAAAAAACTCAACTAACATCATTTTCTTCCAAAAATGTCCAATAAGTTATAAAAACCTTTTTTTACGATCTTACCCTTATTTCTTAATTTGAATTCTGTATATAAGAGAAAGCTGCAAAAGTAAATCTCTCTCTGGGATCGCAGTCGCGATTCGGAAATCGCCGCAACAAAAACTTTGTTCGATCTCGACATCGTACAAAATTTCAAGTGTTATAATTTTCAAATCTCTATCTATCTATCTCACTGATTCGCTATCTCTCGTCATCCCTATACATAAATTGATGAATTCATATGTTCAATTCTATTGTACATCCAATTTTCACTCTGTTTTTTTTATATGATAGATGATTTAAATTGTTGTTGCACGAATCTGTTTTCGTTTGTAGTTGTAATAATCAATTTCCTGATAGTATTGATTACTTTGCTCCTCAAACTATATGCATTGCGATATCGAAATCTACTTAATTACGTTTGGATCTGATTTTGGTTTAAAAAAATATGTTTTAGTATATGTTAGAGTATCTGTCAACATATTTTTCTGAGTATCTGTCTTTTTATCTGTCTAAGTATTTGTCAACTTATTTGCTTGAGTATCTATCAACGTATCTACCTGAGTATCTGTAACTCTATTTATTCTGTTAAAAGTATCAGACCTTACTGTCAGTTAACCAAAGCATTTACATGCATTTATGCAACTCTTCTGAAGGTATATTCAATGGCAACAACACCTTCTCCAATCATTGTGAAATATATTTATGGTCGAGAAGGTGTGATAGATATTTTGAGTGATGATATCACATTTGCTAACATTGTGGATATTGTCCGTCAACGATTCAAAACACTCAACAACTCAGTCTTGACGTACAAATATTGTATCCCACCAGAGGATGAACACATTTTCCTGGAAACTGACCGTGACATATTTTTGATGGTGCTTTCTATCCAAAGACTCGATTCAAAATATATTGAGATCAGAATCACTGACCTGAATGAGGTAGAATATCCAAAAACTCATTTGAATATCTGTTTGAATATCTGCTACAATATTATGTCAAGTTAAAACATGTATACGTTTTCTCTTTCCAGCAAACATCAGTTTCAAGAAATCGGCGGTCTATAGCAATCATAATAAAAACTCAGGCCAGGATGTGCAGATGGATGGCTTCTTGGTAATAAGTAATGTTGCAGACGTCGATTTTGGATGCTTTCGAAAAGATGAGACAAATGATTACTTGACAAAACCATGGGCTAAACTTATACAAAAAAAAGAGCATAAATTCTTAGGCGGGGTGACTGAGTTCAGGATAAAACTCAGAAAGTACTCAATCAAAAGTGGATTCAAGTTTACATATGAGAAGAATGAGCCCACACGCGTAAGTGTACATTGTAGATATAAAGGGCGCGATAAATGCAACTGGTTTGTGAAGGCAAGACTATTCCGCGTGAATGGATCATTTTACATCACTGAAATAAACAATAATCATACATGCAAAAAAAAAGTATAGAAACAGACCAGTGAGATGATGAGATCTTCTATTGTCAGGTATGTACAATTTTATAATATTATTGGCTAGCTACTTATCCAAAAAAAAAAATCTGGTGTCTAAAGATATTGTTTTCTATACTTGAAACTTATCATTTATTCAATACTCAGCTCAATCATTAAGGACAAACTATGCGTTGATGTGACAACTCGAACCAGAAATTGTATGTTAATCGGCTTGTTTTGCGAGTTTCGCGATTAGTCGCGGTTTTGCCGTAAATGGTCGATTTGGCGGTCTTGCTTGCGACTAAATTATTGGGTGAGAATTTGATATGGGTTCCTTCACAAAAGTTGTAGAGGATTTAATTTCGAGCTCATGCGAATTTTTGGGGAATGTTTCGGATTAGCGACCAGTGTTTTATCGGGTTTTGAAGTTGGTTAGTGAAATAGTCGAAAATGTTAATTTAATCATGACCGTTCGATCTTGATCAGATTTGTTTTGAATCATTGATTTGGGGTTGTATATGTATGGTATAATTGTACGGTATAAATACGTGATATTTCCGGAAGTTTTCATTTTGAGAAACCTGGGTCGTTGACCGAGTTGACCGCGGGTCAAAACTGACCCGTTTTGGGCCGAGATTTTGTTGTCATCAATGTGCCATTTTCCGGCCACGGTTGACCATGGTGTCTTCATGAAACTTGTTGGACTCGTGCTCCTCTTCGATTTGATAGGTGGATCGCTCATTTTGGTTGCCGGATGAAGAAGATACGACGATTTGAAATTGGTGGTTTTTCGACGAAAATCGCCGGCGACGGAGGCGGCCGAGTTGGTGGTCGACCCTATAGGGGTTTTGTTGCCCTTGGGGAGAGGAAGCTTTTAGAAGTGGTCTTGCACCTTGCCGTGACTGGTGGTGGCAGATCGGAGGTGGAGAATTTCGGCGAGGGTTTTTGACTTCAAGGTGAGTTTTGGGTGTTTTCCGGTCAAAATTGGGCTTAGCATTGAACTACAAAGTTGTTGGAAATGACAAGATCTTCAAATTCATGTATTTGTTGTAGTTTTTTGGGCCAATGAGTTTTTCCGGCGGCCGGCGGCGGTCCCACGGGTATACGTTTTACGAGCATGAGCTTGCAGTTATGATTATGAATTATACGAGCATGTGTTTTATGATCATGAATTTACGAATATGCTTTATAATTATACATTAAGAGTATGATTTTATATTACGCTTTATGCATTTGCATGGAAACCTTTATGATTTGGTTTACACAAAGTACAGTCTCAGTAGTAGTTGTATCGATACACTTAGCATCCCTGCTGATCCCTACCGTTTTGTGTATTGTTTTACGTTATGTTATGTTTTTGAGAAATCCGGATGGGATTGGTGCCCACGGTTTGACTTTTGTGGCATAGGATGAAGTGTACTTTCTGCTGTAAGTTAATGGTAACTACTCGATATAGAGTAACTCTGCCAAAATTTTTATGATTTTTGAAAGTTCATGTTTTCATAAGGGGTCTGGTTCTGGTTTAGGAAATTAAATCGGGGTCGGGTCCTTTCAGCTGACCCGAACAAGGGAGCCAAGGCCTTACAGACAGAAATCAGAGAGAGTTTTGGCCTGAAAGTCCCTTACAAGATGATGTGTGGTATGGAAAGGAATTGGCAATGAACTCACTACATCGAAACAAAGCAGAATCATAAACAAACCTTCTCTGATTTCGAGACGAATATATGAAGACAAATCCTGGCTCCAGAGTTGTTGTAGATATTGATCCGGAAATACAAAGGTTTCACCGCCTTTTTGTGTCATTCGGTGTCTGCATGCAAGGATTCCAATACTGCAAACCCATGACTTTCGTTGATGCAAGTTTCCTCAAGAAAAAATACAAAGGAAAAATCATGGGGGCCTCTGCAAAAGATGTAAATCAAGGTAATGTAGACAAATGAAATGCTATACAATATGAGTATCTGTCAGAATAACTGTCTGGGTATCTGTCTGTTTTTCCTTTTATAAACTATATTTAAGTACTTTCTGTAGAACTACATAGGAACCTTTGATTTTTGTTTCTTTTCAGGTCTCTATCCAATTACATTTGCGATAGTTGATTCTAAAAATGACAGCAACTGGAGGTGGTTCTTGATGAACCTAAGAGATGAGATAGATAGACACAACATAAACCAGGAAACTAATACTCGGAGGAAAATAACATTTCTCTCAGACTGTGGTAATGGAATCATGAGTTTTCTTCCAGAGGTGTTCCCAAATGATGAGCACGACTACTGTTTTCGGCACTTGGTGGCTTACATCAAAGACAACTACAGAGGACACGCCAAAGATAGAATTTCTAAACTCTTCATGCAATGTGCATATGCAAGAAGTGAGAGACAATATGAGTTCCTTTTTAACCAGCTTAAGCTAGAAGGAGGATATGCAGAGATAACGAAATTCTTCAAGGATCTCTCAAAATAAAAATGGTGTGCTGCATTCTTCGGAAGAGATAGGTATGACGAAATGACAAACAACATTTCAGAGTGCTTCAATAGTTCGATAATACATCTCTGTGCATTGCCTATCTTCTATCTTGCCAACGAAATCAGGTTATCCATTACAACCTGATTAATTCTAATGGTTATTTCTAGAATATTTGTAAAAATGCACTGTTTCTGAAAAAAAAAGTATCATGATTATTTGTCTGAGTAGCGGACTGAGTATCTGTTTGGGTATCTATTTTTTGGTTACATTACAACCATTTACAAAACTTGATTCATTCTGTTATTTCTAGGATAATGCATTCCTTCTTTTTAATTTTCTTTTCTGTTACTACCCTTACAGGTGAAAGGTGATGGAAAAGATGGCAAGCAAAAGAGAATAATCGGAACAATGGTACCCTGTATTGGGACCAAGAATGAAAGAAAAACTCAATGAAACACTTAAAAATGGAAGGCATTAGAGAGTGATGCACTCCAGTGGTTTTTCTACGAAGTTTAAGCTGACAAATACAGCAGTGTAGTTAACATGGAGACATGGACCTACTCATGTGGACAGTGGCAATTACTGAGGTTTCCCTGCGCCCATGCCCTTATTGTCAAGGAGGCATCCTAATGAATAAGACATCGTTCGCAACAAGTAGAACGTAATCATGGAACTTCAAATATTTGAAAGCATACAACACCCAGAGTATTGATAAGTATCCGCCGGCCGGTCGGGTCATCACTCCAGACATGCTGTACATTCTCAAATATCCTTAGTAAACACGACTACAGAAGTCTACAGAACCTAAAACCTAATGCTTTGATACCAAGCTGAAAGGACCCAACCCCGATTTAGTTTCCTAAACCGGAATTAAACCCCTTCTGAAAACACGAACCAACAAAAACCATAAAAATTTCGGCAGAATAACGCTACTAACGCGGAATTGCCATTAACCTGCACCCGGAAAATACACTTCATCCTATGCCAGAAAAGCCAAACCGTGGGCACCAATCTCATCCGGATTTCTCAATATCATAACAATAATGTAAAGTAATCAATAAAACTATATTTTACAGAAATCCGGAGAAAATTGTATGAAAAATATAACATCAGACTGTTCAGAGCGACCTCTATTGTATAATTATATAAATATACCATAGCAGGTAGAACAAGAAACCTACTGGAAGAAACAAGGTAGCTCGAACACTATGCCTTCGACTGTGACGTGCAACACCAGAATCCGAACTGCAAACTGGGCACAGAAACCGAAAAGTCCAGGGGAAAGGCAAATAAAACGTTAGAGTGAGTGGACGAAAATAAACATATGCCTTTCACCAATTTCATATACAATAAAAAAGTATAGCGAGTTCGGAAAACATATATGGAGGTGCCAGGCGAATCTCTCAAGCTCGACGATGATAGGCCAGGGGAATCTCTCAACCCCGGCGGTATAACAGGGGAATCTCTCAACCCTGCCCAGAGGAATCTCTCAACTCTGGTCAGACTACCGGTGATCAGCCGAGTAACCAAAGCATCGATGCAAGTATGCCATCACCATAAAACATAAAATAATACCTCCAAAAATAATAAATAATCTCAACATCGTATATAAATAAATACGGAAAATCACGAACTTGCAACGACTGTGAAAATATAAAAGTGTCCACTCACAGGTGAGCGTAACGCGATACGCGTTAATCCTGTGATCCGGCGGAAAATTCCTCGCCAAACGAACGATCACGAACCCCTGGATAATCATAAAATTCACCGCTCAAAATCATAACTCGAAACCTCAAATCATATCACGAGAAACAACCGCTCCCGGAAACATATAATTCAATAACGACGAAATCGTGAAAATCCGATAATCACACCACAAAACCTCGCTATAATTTCTGATGCTCAATTCAAAAAACAAACCTCACCACTGCGATCGGAGCACGATTCCAAGGGAAACGACATATAACTCTTCAAAAACCCCAAAAGTCAACCCTCGCCGGAGCTCCGCCGTTGACCGCCGCCGCCAACCAAGAAATTTTCCGGCGAACCAACACATATTCCACACAAAATCATCAAACAAACAACTTCCATAATTACACCAAAGTCCAGTTATAACTCTAACTAGTCCAATTTCATACAAAACCGAATTCTCACAAAAACTTCAATTGATCGATTCCCCATGTACAAGTGGAATTGAAATGTCATACATACATAGGTAGCTTCGTGGTGATGAGGGCTTCAAAGCCCAGTGCTTTACGCCGCTCGATTTGGCCGGAAAGATGTCAACCCGAAACCCCCAAATTCTTCCAACTTTAGGCCGGAAAACCTCCCTTTTCCGGCGTCCTTGCCGTCGATAGTGGTCGGGAACAAGTCGGGGACATCGAGACGAGTCGAAAGAGGTATACCCCGAGGTCAGAGGTGACCGGACGGCAACTCACCGCCGGCGAGCCGAACCACCCCGCCGTCGCACCCCCCCCCCCTCGATGTCCAAGTTGACTTTCCCAAAAAGGAAACCCACTATTTATACTTTCCATTTTTAGTAACTTCCAAATTTATTTTATGACAAACTTCGAACAAATGTAACTTTCGCGTCGTGATTCCGTTTTCAACGATTCTCGCGTCTACAAACTTATCTCGACAAATTCTTCAATTTTCACCTAAAGTCAAACAACTTCGACAAATCTGATAAAAAGTCAACGACTCAATTCAACACAAGCTTATCCGATAAAACGAGCAACGGTCGAAAATATTCATAACTTAATCCTCGTAACTCGAAATAATAATCCGAGAGTTCCCACGAGCTCAAAATTAAATTCTCTACAACTTCCGCGAAGAATCCGAAATTAAATTCTTGCCCGATAATTTAGTCGCTAACGAAGCCGCCATAATAATCAATTACGTCGAAATCGCGACTAATCGCGAAACTCACAAATCAAGTCGATAACCATTCCAATTTTGGTTCGGGTTGATCGACGGTCCAAAACGGATCACAATCACGATTCGGATAAACTCGAATGCAAACGGATAAACTCGACGATATTCCAAAATTTTAAATATTCATATTATATTCCTCGATCGTCGAAATAATAATCTGGAACCGCCCACGAACTCGAAATCACGCATACAACAACTCTCGAGAAGAGACTCAACTCAAATTCTCGGCCAATAATTAAGTCGTGATCAAGACCGGCAATTCAATCAATTATCGGAAATCTGCGATTACGTGCTAACTCACGAATTAAGCCGATTACACTACTGATTCTGTTCCGGATCGTCACATGAACAACACCTATAAGAGGTCGAGCAGTACGAGGAGGAGGAGGGCCTGATATAGAGTCTGAGGAGGAGGAGGAGGAGGAGGATTTTGAATTTGATGCATCAAAGTCTTCTTCGGTTGAATGGCCAGAAGTGTCTGAATGGTACGGGTTTTTCTTCCTTGGTGCCATAGTTTTTCTATTGATAAAGAGAATTAGAGAGAAGAAGAAGACTCGATCAGAAAGAGTTGATAATGAAACACAAACACGTTATGGATAACGTGGGAAATCAGTCATATTTATAGAGAATGAACCACTGTGTCTTTTGTGACTGAAGCGATTTATTCCGGCGTCTTTTCAATTTTCTTTCTCTGACAAAGCGATTCATAAATATATATATATATATATATATATCTCAATTCTTTTTTTACGACAAAACTCTTACTCTCTCATTGTTTCTCCCAAAAAGATTGCATAACGACATTGAAAAATATTAAGGGACTTTAATACACAACACTTCATCCAAAAATCAATTTTCTGATATTTGACCACTGAATGCTTTTTTGTTCGTTCTCTAATAAATGGATTTCTCTTATCTTCAGTATCTTGTCCGTGTTGTTGTCGTATGCAAGTATTCTAACAATCTGTGATAACATATCCTCACTCATGTCCCTCATAGAATCTATCCACATAGACACCAAAGGAACCTGCATCAATACAGTAAATAATTTGTCAACCCATCTGTAAACTGTAAATAATAAACATCCCGAAAAGAAAAAGAAAAGAAAAGAAAAGAAGAAAGACAGAAAACATTACTGTAGATTTGACGACATTCTTCTGCTCATCGGTCAAACTCACACGTATTCTTTTCGGCTTGCCCATATTCTTCTTGACCAATTTCACTATCAATGATGAAGATAATTCCTGAATTATAAACTCTCCACTGGGCACTAGCTCAACGTTTTTGCTCTCCGTTCTAGTTTGGGGCTTTTTCGTGCCTTCAATATCTCTAAGACACCAGTAGATCTCCTCCCTCTTCAAGGGCTTCCTGGACTTATCTTTTGAACTCTTAACATACAAGCATAGATAAATATTTTCTCTATTGAGTCTCATACCAGGGCCAGGAATTGCCTTGTGAATCAAATCTGTGTGAGGGACTAACGACATAGGAGGATGAGTCACTAAGATTTCCAACACATATGGAGAAACAACTGTAGTAACAGGAGGAGGAGGAGGGGTAATCCCTATACTGAAAGTTGGTGTAGACTCTACCTGTTGGGAATCTTCTTCATTTACGACAAATTCCCTAACAGAGATACAAAGAAAGAAGAAGAAGAAAAAGATTCACTTCAATGAAAGTTACAAAAAGACAGATTACACTACATGTCTAGAACAAAAATATTCAAAAAAACAGATACCCAAACAGATACACATATACAGATAGATACTCATGCAAATACCCAAAAAAAGAGAGTATATTAGGCAAATTATACAAAAATAAAATGGCTAAGATCTATTGTCATCAAATGTTAGAATCGGTACCAGGTAGTGATTTTTTAAATGCAGCAACATGCTTCGTCAACTTCTCATTCTGTTCAACAAGCTGCTGATTGAAGAACTCAAATATCTGCTTTGCATCTTCAACTTGTATCTTTTCCTTCTCAAGATCATCCTTTTGTCTTTGCAAGGCATCCAGTCTCCTCTGAAGATCCTCATTTGCTGCTTGAGATGATTGAAGTGATTCAGTACCATCTTAAACCTGCTTCTTCAATTTGCTATTTTCTTCAGCAGAAATCTGTATCTTCCCCTGAACAGCAAGTTGAACTTGTGCTTCATTGAGTTCCTTCTTCAATGACAAAATCTCTCCATCAGTAGCTTCAGCTTTAACAGCACCATCTTCAACTTGCTTCTTCAATTTAGTATTTTCTACATAAGCACTTTATATCTTCCCTTGAGCTTCCTTCAGTTGACGTTATGCTTCAACAAGCATCTTTCTCAAATCTATAACCTGTGAAGCAACATTTCTCACACCAGATTGACTAGCATCCTTCACCTATTTTAATCTGTTCTCAAGCGCGGATTTCTCCTCAAGGGATTCTGCAAGTTTGGTCTCAACATCTAGCAGTTTCTTCTCAGCAGCTTCAGCACCATCCTTCATCTCTTTTAGTCTCTTCTCAGCAACATCTTTCTCTGCCATCATTGCTGCCATCAAATCTGTAGCATTATCAGTATTTGATACTTCTTTCTTAAGAAAATTAATATGGTTCACTAGAGACAATTTCCCCCTCTCCATAGACTTATTCTCTCGTTCATTCTTTTCTTTTTCAAACTCATAGTATTCCTTATCATTCTTAAGAGAATTCAAATCTTTTTTCAAAAAATCAATGACAAGCAAAAGAACTGCTTTGGATTTCTGCAATTTTTGGATCTTCACATTCATCTCCATGTTTCTATCTTGCAAATGGGAGCCAAATTCTCACTTTCCTTCAACTGCGAATCCATCTCCTTAATAGTTTCTTGCAACTTCTCAGCAACCTCTTGACTATCTTTCAACTCAACTTCCTTGGCATGCAACTCGGCTTCAAAAATTTAATAGTCATTGTTGACCATATCATTGATACTTTGCAGGATAGGAACTATGTCCTCATTGGCCATATCATTCATACTTTCCAGGATATGAATTATGTCATCAGCTTTATCAGCTTTAGTATCAGCTTTAATTTTCTTCGTCCTCGAATTCAAAAAATATATGGTCTCTGAAAAAGAGATCCAGACAGCTATTTAGACAGATACTAAGAAAGATACCCAGACAGCTATTTAGACAGAAACCCAGAAAGATACCCAGAACAACAAACAATGGTTAGATACTCACCCTCAGCATTTCCAAGCTTCTGATGTTTTTGAAATGACCTATAATATCATAGAGGCTGTACTTGACCATTCTAACCACAAAATGCTCATTCCCTTTTCTTGGTATGACAATATCAAGGATTGAAGCAAGATAAAACTGATACAAAAATAAGGGACAAATACTCAGAAAGATACTCAGATAGATATTCAAGCAGATACTCAACAAAATTTACTGGAATAATAATGCTGCAGGCACCAACATTAATCACATTACTTCTCTCAGTCTTTTTATCATCCTTATCTTCATCATCATCATTATCCACCTTCATTTTCCCAGCTGCCTTCGTCTCGTTCAGCTTATTTGATTCCTCCTTCTTCATGGCTACTTGTGGAACAAAGTTCTTTGCATAAATGTCTAATGCATCGAACAGCTTGTCGAATACAACAGTTGCCCATAAAAACTGCTTCATTAGTTCAATGCTGGTCACACAATTTACAAAACCAACCTCCAAAGTTCCTTTCGAATTAGATAGGAGAACACAGGCCATAAGAAGCAACACCAACAAAATAACACATTCGTCAACCATCTGTTTCTTACCAAATGTTCCCTCCAACAAAGTGCATATATGGCCATTGCTGATTTCTTTGCCCCCAAACAAGTTAAGTAGCCACCCTGAAATCTTCACATTCTTGTCATTTAATGGAATTAGATTTCCTTATGTTCTCAAACCGAACAAAGACGCGACATAATCAAGAGTGATATGGTGAACACGAGAAGTATAGAAATGAAACTCCCTGTTCTCCGTCCTGTATGCGTAAGCCATAACAGCAATTACATCATTTGACTTAAAGCAGTCACGTTGATCAATATCACCGTCAATGAATGCTCGGAGTGGATCATTGAACGATGTGTCCTTCAACCTATTCTTCACATCTTCGCTGATATTATCCCAGTTTTTAGCAATGAAATTATGAAAAAACAGCAAATAGCACCGAAATTGACACTGATACTTCCAGTTCCACTACCTGAACAACTTCAGGATGATCCACTACTCGCTGCCGTTGTCTAACAGGTATTGAAACTGACACATCGTCATCACTATCTGTCTCTGAATCAAAATTAGAAGTTGATTCACTTTCTTCTTCAGACTCCAATTTCTTCTTACCCTTCCCCTTGATCTCCTCCTTCTTCATAACCTTGGTCTTCTTCTTCTTCTTTGTATTCTTCTTCTTCCTCTTCTCCTTCTCTTTCTCCTTCTGCTTTTCTTGCTTTAAAATTTCCCTAACCATCTTGGCAACATGATCTTTAATCTTAGCAAACTGATTATCGGGAACAACAGAACGAGATGAAGAGGAAGCCACTCTTCTTCCCCTGTTCCTTTTGACTCTTTTCGAATCTTTTTCCCTTAAAACAATCTGCTCTTCCTCCTCGGAAGAAGAAAAAGAAGATGAAGACAAATGCACATCAGATTTTGATGATTGAGCATACTGTTTTATTCTCTTCCTAGATGATTTAGAAATTCTAGGACTTCTTTCATCTTCGTTGTCTGAATCTTGGACTGCTCTATTGTGTTTCGCCATTGATTATAGAATAACTACAAATGATCAACACACATATAGTTAGACAAAAATCAAAAACAGATATCCAAATAGTAAGATAAACATACCCAAATAGATATCTAAACAGATACTAAGACAGATACCCAAATAGTTATCCAAAACAAAATACTCAAATTGATACCCAAACCATCTATAACAAACGCAACCGCAGGAAACTAGTACAACAAACAAAAATGAAAATGAAAACTTTAGAAAAATGTCAACAAAAACAACAACATTTCAAAAACAGGAAATTGATACACAAATAGATACCCAGACAGATACACATACATATACTTAGATATATCCAGACAAAAAGCCTTCAAACAAAAACACAACAACAAACAACTACTACTACAACAAACAAATAGCATTTACAACACAACACATTACATCACATATATTCTACAAAAAATCATGAAAAAAGTGAAAAATCACCAAAAATCAACAACAACCGAAAATACAGAAAGAAACACGAAAATGACCATGCAAACTGCTTAGAACAGAGAAAAACTAAAACCTAGGATTTCCGAATGGAGATTTCACTACTTATAGAAAACAATATGAACTCCGACGAAGACAGTGAGAACGAACAGAACGACAAGACGCGAAAATGACGGCGGTGAGAAGTAACACGATGGTGAACATGACAAAGGCGATTTTCAAATGAAGAGAGACAAAACGAAGAGAAAGAAAGATATGTGAAATAAAAACTGACATGAGAGTTATGTACTATGCGGGAGATAGATAGTGACAAATTATATAAAAATGACAAAAATAAAGATCTGTTACATATTTAAAACAGAATTAACCTTTTTGAGATAAAAAATATATGCTGAATTTTTTATGAAAGAGAAAATTTAAAATGAATCTTTCTTCCATTTCTCCTTTATTTTAATCGGTTTTCGTTTTCTCCTTTATAATTTTCTTATTCTTAAATCTTAATACTAGATTACTGCTGCAAACTTTTCTGCTTCTCAGAACCTCACAGTTTTTTCAAATTGTCATCCCATCCCGCTCAGACTTTTCATTTCTTCTGAGCTCAAATTTCTACCACACCAGAGCTAAGAACACAGATTTCAGGTCAAACTCTCAGTCAAGATTTTTTTGCAATGTGTTCTTGTTTACATATCCACATTTGTCTATGAAAATTATGGGTCTTGGCCCTTTTCAGTGTTTAGTTCTTTGACAAATCGATTAGGGTTTACTGGGTTTGTTGCAGATTCTTGAAATTCGTCGAGGTTTTTGGGTAGGTTAAGTGGTTCTTTGGGTTACCCTTTTGTTCTTGGAAGTAAAAGGAAGTGAGTAAATGGTTCAAGAATCAATCTTTCTTTGTTTTGGGATGAGTCTTGAAACGAAAGGAAGAAGCTTTCATTTCACTCAAGTTGAACTCTTTTTCGTTTCTTCTGTGGTTTAATCTTCGTAAAGTACAAATTTGCAAAGTGGGCCGTGTTTTTTGTTATGGTAATTCATGTTTTTGGTGTCTAATTTTGGAGAATCATGGAGATGAGAAATGGGGTTCTTGACCAAAATGCTCAGCTTGATACTGAAAATTGGACTCAGCTTTTGGGGAATTTTTAGTCTATGGGTAACCATTTCCGTCTGATCTGAGTAGCTCAACTTCAAACGTTCAAATTCAAGCTCTTTTCCTCTGAAACCCTTTATTTTGGTTCTTACTTTCCCCCTGGAGTTTCATAACAGTCCAGTGTAGAGTGACTAGTCTTGAAGAATTATCAAAGAGATTTTGCTATTAGTATCTTATTGTACTGTACAACTCCAAATTCTTGTACCCCATATAATAACTGGTCTTTTGTATGATGATTTTTCTGAGATCAGAAGCAAATTGTTCGGTTGATCCCTATTGATATGAAAAGTTGCTTATTTGTGGATTGTTCAGAACCTGTGTAACCACATGAGTTTTGACATTTTTTCTTTCTTTTTGTATGAATAACTATGTTTCTACTCTCATAAGGCACAGAAATGGCCCTGTACTATATTACATTGTTGGCATGCTTATCATGATTCCTAGATACATGCTGACATGATCTGCCTATAAATGTTAGGCTTCCTGATTTCTTGATCTTATATCAGTAGGTTGTTTAACTGATATTGCAGAATGTTCTTGTATTCATTTGACATTTGTTTTGTTTCAGCTACGTTGACTGGTTTCTCTTAATGTAGTGGGCTGTTCGTCTCTCAGTCCAACAAACATGAAGAGACAGAATCTGGCCACTGCACACGTTGAGTTTCCTGGTCGAGTAACACGTTCTCGAGCTGCTTCCTTGCATTCATCCAGACAGTTTCCCCCATTAAAGGCATGCACACAACCCACACAGCAGAGTCAGAAGCTGACTTCAAGAGCAAATTCTAAGAGAGCTTCTGTGGACGGAAACAATGAAAATGCTGGTACATCCGGCCAGCATAAGAGGAGGGCAGTACTTCGGGAATTGACCAATGCTCTTTGTAAACCTGCATATGGGGACAGCTTCAATGCAACTAAAGTTCAGGTTAATATGATGTTAATTAAATTTGTTCATAATACAAATGCTGTATTCCTATTGAGGTTGGATAAATGCTAGTGTACTTTGTTGGGCAATAATACTTCTTAGTTTACCTGCTTAGTTTAGTTGCCTCAAAGCAAATTATGAAACCCCGAAAAAGATTTATTAGTTTCCAGTTCTTTGGTTGCGCAAAGGTTGATGAACATAGTTGAAGGATTGTTACCAAGACTATAATGTCCTTATAAGTTGGTGTCTTTCTTGTAAAAAGGTGGCAAGTAGATATATCTGCTCTTATTCTTTTATTCTATTGTTTCCTTCGAGATCCTAAACTCTCCAACTTTACTTATGCAGGCTAAGAACAGAAAGCCATCTAAAAGAGGTCAAGCAAGGGTAACGAAAGTGACCCCTTCCATTGAAATGGATATGAAAACAGAGGTTGTGCATGAAACAGTAAAAGTAGACCTTACATCGGACAGCTATATGCAATCTGTTAATATAGAAGATGCCAACAAACATCTTCGGTTAACTGCCTTGAGTAGGGATGCTATGGGTATCCATCAGTTGGAAAATCAGAGTTCTGATGTTGATTCAAAATTCCAAAGTCATCTTGATAAAGGTTTGAAAGATTTCTCTCCACCTCCAATCATGGTTGCATATGCTAACATCTCATACACACTTTGAGAAGATATACTTTTGGTTGTGTACTTGTGTTCACACTGATCAAATTACACTGACTCGCGATGAGTGAAATCAATTAACCTAAATCTGGAATTTATAATGGTAGAGTCCAAGATGCTGTATGAGCTTGGAAGACCTTGATTGAGCAGATTTCACAACCAGATATTTCATATTTCTCCTTTGAGTATTTGGTGTATGAGTAGCCGTTGTCTGTGGTACACTTCAACAAAACACATCCTAACTCCTTAATATATCTATTAAAGTGTAAAGAATAAATATGATTAGATCAGTCAATTGTGTATTACTTGTAATCATGATAATTAGGTGATTTAAGGCTCACTAGTTTGAATTAAATGGAAATATCCACCAAATAACATCTCATAGTATAATGCTAACAACAAGTCAGTTGGGGTTTATATGTTTTGACAAGTGAGGATTCGGCAAATCCTTTCACTTCAACTGTTTCACCCTGATTATATATGGCCAATCTTAATGTTACTTAAAGGTTGTTCTCCAGGCATTTTATGCTATAGATTGTGACTTCTAGTATTGAACTGTTGCAGGAGATGATGGTGGCCTTTTAATGAGCTTCATTACGTCAAGTAACCCGGATATTGTTGATATTGATGCTGATCACAAGGATCCTCAGTTGTGTAGCCTCTATGCCTTTGATATCTATAAGAACTTACGTGTTGCAGAGGTTTGTGCTGTTCATCTTCTACCTTCATTCCTCAAAGTACCTTTCTTTCTAGCACCACCACTATACCCATTCTTGTGTATAGTAAATTTAAAAGTGAATATATAATCAACTAGCAATCTGTGTTATTCAATTATGAGTATCAATGTTGTGTGTGTGATAGAAAATCAGAAATCTAGTACTCATCATACATTACTAGGTTATTTCCTCTTTGTATCCTCCTGTCCCTACATTTGATAAATTAAAATTTTGTTGTCTTGACAGCTTTCCCGAAGGCCATATCCTAGTTTTATGGAAACGGTACAGCAAGATATCACCAAAAGTATGCGGGGAATTTTAATAGATTGGCTAGTAGAGGTTAGCTGCTTTCTGTACCTAATGTTATTAAACGTGTATATAGAGCTCATGTATCTGATGTATTATAGGTCTGTTGCTTTATTGAAGTATTGAGCTGCAAGTGTTAATCTTCATTGAGTGCCTATCAACATGGGTCAAACTTTATATTTTGCTATAAAATCTGATCAGCAGATTCAGCCTTTATTATAATTAAGATTATTTTTTTATCAGTATATAAAAGGCTGGATTATTAACCTGATTCTTGTTTATTCAAAAATAACCCTGACATTCATAATTCCAATTTCATGGTGCATTTTGCATTTTTCTGATGCGTTACTTTCTGCATTTAGTGTAGCTTTAGATCCTCTTTTCCTCTGCGTTTTGTAAACCTGTTCTGTCACATTTGAGTTTTGAACCAGGTTATGACATGTTCTATCGTTGCATTGTATGTCCACGTAATTTTCATTTTCATAGCTCAGACTGTTCGGTTATGTTACAACCTGTTCTATCTTTGCTTCTTACAACCTTACAATACCTGTTCTGTCACTTTTGAGTTTAAACCAAGTTAAGACATGTTCTATCTTTGCATTTTATCTTAACAGAATTTTCATTTACATTGCTCAGACTGTTCGGGTACGTTACAACCTGTTCTATCTTTGCATCTTATAAATGTAATTTTTAATTATGTCTTCTATGAAGCTTCCAATTCTGCTGCAGGCAATAGTTGTACACATTGATGCTTCTAGTACAGCTATTCCATGTTGGAATGCTGAATGTACTTTGTCAAATGTCCGGATGCTAAAAGAAATAAGTGCTGAACAAAATAGTCTTTGCTTCAGGTATCAGAGGAATATAGGTTGGTGCCGGATACACTCTACCTCACAGTATATCTCATTGATTGGTTTCTCTCCAAAAATTATGTTGAAAGACCAAGACTTCAACTGCTTGGCATCACTTGCATGCTAATTGCCTCGTAAGTTTTTCTACCTATGGCGGAGTTAACTTCATTGTGTCTCATTCATGACTTGATGTTGATCTATTAAGACAGTATATTTGATGTTGCCATGACTATGGATAGGCTGAATCTTTTAAAAAGTATTTAGATAAATTAGTTAGCTTCTAGGGTCTAGTGGTCCTATTGCATGGTGTATCCAAGCTCAATTTTCCGGATGGACTGAGTTTGAATCTCCAAGCACTCAATCCTCATGGACTTAGCTTTTACGGTCTAGTGCTCCTCTTGCATGGTGTATCCAAGATTCGTTTTCCGGATGAACCAAGTTTGAATCTCCAATCACTCATTAATTATGGAGTCAGTTTTTATGGTCTAGTGGTCGTCTTGCATGGTGTATCAAAGCTCTGTTTGTAGAATGAATCAAGTCATCTTCATTTTCCATTCCCACTTCTTTTTTTTTTGCAAATTTCCGAGTGGGGTTCCACCTCAAATATATTTCTCTGTTACATCTGTTCTACACCTCCACGTGCGGGAGAGACTGCATATGAGGGATATAGAAGTTGAGAATTGCTAGCCTATTCCCTAAGAGCTTCTAACTTTTAAGGATAGTTCACAATTGTCAGTATCTTTAAGTCAAGGATCATTGAATGAGGAAGGAATTTTGTTGTTGTTGCATCTATAAGACAGAATTAGTGTCTGTTTCTAAGCTACTTGCAGGAGTTGCAGCACAGTAAAGTGACTATTAGTTGTGAAGTTGGTCATTTGTGCCTATTGTTTTCCAATCAGCAAATTCTGAGCATTCGACTTTGGTCAATTTAATGACAGATCTTTTCTAATCAGCTATAGAATCGGAAAATTCAAGATTGTATTCAAATGCATTTATCTCAAGTGTTTGTGAAGATTACTAATGTGGTTTTATCTGTGTTTTGAAGGAAATATGAAGAAATTTGTGCACCACGATTGGATGAGTTTTGCTTCATGACAGACAACACTTACACAAAAGAGGAAGTATGTCCTTGTCCTTTTTTCTTGATTGATTGAATTTACTTTTTATGACATCAATCATAAGAAATATTTTCTCTAAGTCAGTTAAATTCTCAATGAGTAATGCATGGCAATCGATGTATATTCTTACTGATATAATGAAACGGAGCTGGTAGATTCATGTAATTTGAAGCCTAAATTTTCTTTTACAAGCTTTTGTAGCCCCCCCTGCTATAGAACGGTGAAGAAGGGAGATGTCGTATGCCCACCTTTTTCTTTCATCCTTGTTTTTCCTTCTCAAAACTGTCGTAAAACTTGTGTGTATACTTGTAGATTTGTTATTTTCTTGTTAAAACTCTTTTATTTCATACCTGAATAAGAAAGTGTCAGGTATTGCAAATGGAGAATCAAGTCTTGAAGTATTTAGATTTTCAACTGTTTGCACCAACAGCAAAAAGTTTCCTCAGGTAATTTGGCCTATCTGATCTTAAGCATCAGTGGTGTTATTTCAATGATCTGATACTGAATTTTCCTAATGCACATTTGTTTTCAGGAGATTTCTTTTAGCAGCACAAGCGTCTTACAAGGTATCGTGATCAGTTAAAAAAGTTGCTTATACCCTCGTCTGAAAATGTGGTGCTCTCTTTGTTTTGACCTTTGTTTGCAGAAAGACTTACATTTTTAGTCACAACTATTGCAGAGCCCTAGCCTTGAACTGGAGTACTTGGCCAATTATCTCGCCGAACTAACCTTGGTTGACTATGGCCTCTTGAAGTTCCTTCCTTCAATGATTGCTGCATCAGCTGTGTTTCTTTCAAAATGGACTTTAGATCAATCCAGTCACCCATGGGTATGCTTTTCTTCTCTTCTTATTTAATTTTTTGTGGTACATCTTTATTATGAACTGGAATTAATGATTCCGATTGTAACTCTTGCAGAATGCAATTCTCGAACACTATACTTCTTACAAGCCATCGGATTTGAAGATTTCAGTACTGGCAATGCAAGATTTGCAATTGAACACCATTGGTTGTCCTCTTAGTGCTGTACGCATGAAGTATAAGCAACAAAAGGTATCAACATAGCATATTAAAGATGCTTTCATATTTACTTCTAATTTAGCAAGGCTTGGAATATGATTTTCTAATGAGGTAGTTGTTCTTGTAGCAGTTTAAATCCGTTGCGGCTTTATCATCCCCAAAGCTTCTTGAAACACTGTTTTGAAGATGAGTTTCAGAAGAAGACTAACAGCTAATCTGATTCATGTACTTTTCGGAATAGGGTTCCTCTGGATTTTTGTTTTAATCACTCCATGAGGTTGTGCCTGATGTCTCTTCAGTTCATATTCATTATTTTTGCCCAGTTTCTTAAATTCTTTGTTGATAGATTTTCTGGCCTGGGTTTGTGCTTCATCCAACCTGTGTGTTTTAACTAGGGATGTATGCCACTAAATGTTGAGCACTGATAGATAATTTGTTAATAAAACTAGAGTAATTGGGATGTGACCACGGTTCAATTGAGTTGTAAACTATTGACTGATAATTAGTTGTGAGATCATTTTTTTTTTGCTGCTCCAAATGAATCACTTTATTTGCGCATAATCTTCTGATTGTGGTTCATCACTCATTTTATGATGTCGTGGTCGAGCTGCATTGTAAGAAGTTAGTCATGATATTGTGGATGCTTCTGAGTTCAGTTCACCTGACTGTTGAAATGCTCAATTTACGCTCCATTGGAAAAACTATTACCTAGGTCGATTAGGAGACTGAGATGGCCATCGTCGCAATTGGTTCGAAGGTCTAGTTTTTGGGATCAAACAAGTTCCGGAAGCTGTTATAATTCTACTAGGTTGCATGAAGTGACTCATTTAGTGAATCGATTTGCAACTTTGTCAATCTCTTCTTAAACTCAGACTACCACTTTCTTGATTCCACGAACTTAGAGTGGTGTAAAGTTGATATTATCGGCACCAATGTTCAGAAAAGTGTTAGGTGGTGGAGTTACTGTCTAGCGCCTAACCGCCCAATAAAGATTAATTAGATTCTAGGTGGATTATTATTTTTAATTAATTATATAATTATTTAGTATATTATATATATAATATGAAAATAATAAGGAAATGTCAGAAAAAAAATACTGTCTTTAAGTTTTCTAACTTATCTTCTTGAAGATTATCATCTCAAATCCGAATCAAGTTAAAAGCTAAAATGCGAAGGTTTAGGTTTTGCCCGTTTTTGAGTTAGGTGGCCGCCTAGACATATTAAGCGGCCAATGCGGCCGCCTAAGCGTTGACTAGGCGGATGACTACCTAGGAAGGATATTTAGGATTAAATTTAAGCGTTTTTGCAATTTTTATAACCTAGATGTTACTTAGGTGGACGCCTTTTTGAACAGTGATCAACACTAATGAACTCGATCGTGTGTCACAAAAGAAATCATGAGCTACTTCATGCATGATTGATTTCACTAGACAAAGAACAGTTGCAATCTTTATCACAAAATGGGAAGCTCCGAAGTAGAAAGGTTAAGCTCCTGATCACAATATGAGTATATGGATGGCGCTCACCACGCACCACAAACTCTACTAAAACAAAGGGTCCCCAAAACAAAAAACAAACAAACTACAATCAATAGGGGGTATTGTAGTAAATTCGTTCACAAACAAGAATTACGAGATTTTCTGCGTTCTTTCTTGCTTTGTTCAGTTTGTTGTTTCAAAGTTTCAACACCTCCATTACCATTTTGTTTATAATCTTTTTCTCTCTTTTATATCCTCGAGAAGCTTAGTGACACAGAAGCAATGGCGGCTTTGAGCATCTTACCTCAGCCAAGGCCACCTCTCTCTTTTTCTAATGACAGTTCTTATTTAAACAAATGTATCAGTTGTACAAGTTTCAATTATAAACTACATTCTTTGTCTCATTCTTATCACTTCTCTGTTCTCTCTTCACTCAATGGGAAAAGCAGACCAAACCCATCATCCAAGCTCTCTTCAATGCCCACCCACCTCTCAAACTCTGGTAATATTTCTCAATTCTTGGTTTATTTTCAATTTTCATGATGCAGAGCTTAGTGTTGCTTAATGTGAATTTCAGTCTCAGAATTTGGATCATAAGTTCATAACAGAAATAAAAGGAAAAATAGATGATTTGTTAAGGTTTTGATGTCTCATGAGGAATAGATTCTTATGCTGTGTTGATGGGTTCATGAAGAAACTGAGAAATAAAGAAGAAGATACTTAGAAAGTTAGAAGAGACGTATCTTTGATGTACTTTTTGTTCTTCATTTTTTATGTACTTGTACTTCATACTACTTTTTGCCTTTCTAAAAACATAATGTCCCGTCTGTTCTTGGTTGCAACTGGGGGGGGGGGGGGGGGGGGTGTCAGTAATCAGAGATTTGAAGTTGGATAGTGGATGTTTCAATGCTTTAATTTCCTAAACTAATATCTGAATCTAAAATCGATCTTGAAACCCTCTTATCTTTGTTATGCGGTGTAAATTAATCGGTTCAAAGCTTTTTTCAAAGTTGAAGATTCTTGTAACAATATATGTTGTACAACCTTTCTGATTAGAGAAGTATTTGATACTGAGGGAGCAACAATTATTGCAGCCCCTAGTGAATGAATTTATTGAATGAAAGCTATATGAACTCAAGTGGCGAGCTCTTAGTTTGTGCCTCTCCGAGTCTCAGATGGATTAAGTGTTAAGCATATATGGTTGATTTCTCTTGTTTGGTTCTAGTTGTGGTAGAGCTTGTCTATCTAGTCTCACATCGTGTTGCTTCCTCATCTCTCCATCTTCTAGCATCAAGCTCTCAGATATACAAATTTTTATTTTCACTAATAAAAAATTAGCATCTTCTTCACAAGTTCATCTCTTCCATGGTACTACGTGCCCTTATGAGATTGAGCGACAGAACACTAGCTTGAAAGAATTGGCCAACTTGCTTAGTTAAGGCATATAACTCAGTTAGGTGGATCAATGATAAGTCAAAGTACCTCTCTTTTTTGTAGTCATTCTTTTCATTGTTCATATCTCATAGTTAGGTCAGTTAACCCACCCTTGTATTTGATTAATTTATACGTACTCCGAAATGAATCCCACACAGCTGCTGCATATTCTTCCATCTTTTTTGAAAGAATTGGCCAACTTGCTTAGTTAAGGCATATAACTCAGTTAGGTGGATCAATGATAAGTCAAAGCATCTCTCTTTTTTGTAGTCATCATTTTCATTGTTCATATCTCATAGTTAGGTCAGTTAACCCACCCTTGTATTTGATTAATTTATACGTACTCCGAAATGAATCCCACACAGCTGCTGCATATTCTTCCATCTTTTTTGTATTATAAACAACAATAATTGTTATGTCAGGCTGCCATGTGTTTTTCTAGTTAAATTACATTCTCATTTTAGTTATTACTTGTCTGGTTCGTTGTTCTGCCTTTTTTCAGCACACTCTTTATTGCATTTGACATAGATAAAGCAGAAAATAAAACCATCTTCATTCTTTCAGATATTACATGTGATTTTTGGTTAATTTATAGCAATTGAGAAAGCTAAATAGTTTGTGTATGACTTATCATGGCTGAATCTGAAAAGAGTTACTGTAAGGCAGTGTCTGATGATGTTGAGAGGGTCATGCATGGATGATCTAGAACTCTTTTTCTTTCTCAGGGATTCTTACTGTTGGCAGTGGACGTTCCTGGATGCAAGGCAACTCCATGCATCACAATGATGCTGCTGGCAGTGAGTGTTCTGTATTGCCTACAAAGGCTGCTGAGGTTTCTTCCGTAGAGAACCTTTTTGAGTTTATAAGCTCAGGTCCTTTGATTAACAAATTGGGTCTATCCCCAGAAATTGTGGCTGAGTCCATTGACAAGTGGTTGGCATATGGGTTACACCTATGTCGGCTGTTTCAGTTAAACGAATTGAACCTCTCAGTTCCCCAGAAAGTTAGGATTTATCACTACTACCTGCCTGTCTTTTTTTGGTGTGAAGATCAAATATCTCAGCATAGATCCTTGTATAAAGAAGGAGAAGATATACCTCCTCTAGTGGTACATTATTCTCTACTGAGTTCTTCCTGTATTTTCATACTCACTTTCTGTATTATATGTATACATTGGCATACATGTTCGTTATATTGGTGTTTTTTGCTTCTCCACAGTTCTTACTTTAATGGATGATTTAGTGAAGAGCCATTGCTGTCATTTTCTATCTTTTAGCTTCTCATTCCGATATTTTTTCTGGAGCAGATTGGTTTTAGTGCACCACAAGGTTGTGGGAAGACTACACTTGTCTTTGCTCTTGATTATCTTTTCAAAGTTACTGACAGGTACATATAAGCAATTGGTATTCTAGATGATTCAGTAAAGATAAAGAATTCTTGTGTAAAGTACATATGTTCAAATCTCAGGAAGTCTGCCACAATATCCATCGATGATTTCTATTTAACAGCAGAGGATCAGGTATTATTTTTAGGAATTTTGTGGTACATTTTTCTTTAGAATTAATTTTGATATTTCAAGTGTTCAAATTGTAGGCTAAACTACGAGAAGCGCATCCAGGAAATTCACTTCTAGAGGTAGCGATCAGTGTCCTAATAAGCTATTGTAGCTCATTTGAAAACCGAAATTGCTTTCTTGTCTAAAAAAATGTCTGCTATCCTTGTTTTTTGTACTTAGTTACGTGGAAATGCAGGCAGCCATGATCTTCCATTCTCTGTTGAGACCCTGACCTCTCTAACCAAATTGAGTAAAAAAGGTGATTCACCAACACAAATTTTCATCTAAATGAAATGATGAATACTTGTTTCTTAGTTAACTCATACCTAACATGCTCAGGTATGAAGATCAAGCTACCTCGATATGACAAGGTAACTTGGTGGTAAATTAGGTCATTCTTCTTTTCATTAAATCAGCCTTTTGGTTCAAAATTGCTCTTTCCAACTTTTTCATGTTGCAGTCTGCTTACAATGGAAAGGGTGACAGAGCCGATCCTTCGACATGGC
Source organism: Geum urbanum (assembly GCA_946800695.1). Taxonomy (NCBI): domain Eukaryota; kingdom Viridiplantae; phylum Streptophyta; class Magnoliopsida; order Rosales; family Rosaceae; genus Geum; species Geum urbanum. The sequence goes on from OX327009.1 coordinate 30,326,111, forward strand.
CCGAGGTTGAAGGGCCACTTACTGTAAGTCTGTAAGAGGACTTTCAGTTCTATTTTCAAATCTTATTCAATGGTGAAGTTTGTATTAAGTGTTTATAGGGTGTGAATTCAATATGTCAAACCCAAAGCTACAGTAACACCTGCACCTAATTCTGCAAGATCTTTCACCCGGCAATGTGCTTTTTCTTTGGCTGGTTATGTAGGCCGTTCTATTTGAAGGTTGGATGCTTGGATTCAAACCTGTTCCTATGGAAGTAGTAAAAGCTGTTGATCCACAGGTTAGAGTACAAGAGATGCATTATGGGCCTCGTTGATGTTACTTATAAAAATACAGACTTCATGAAGTGGTTATATTCCACTAAACACGTCCACAGCTCAAATGTGCAACTTTGTTTCACAGCTGGAGACGGTAAACAGAAACCTTGATGCTTATTATGATGCATGGGACAAGTTCGTTAAAGCTTGGATAGTTATCAAGATCAACGATCCCAGCTGTGTCTACCTGTGGCGTTTGCAGGTTTGGTTGTCATGGATTACACCCATCCTGCAACATTTACAATCGTTCGGTCTTTACGTATGTTTTGTATTTAGTGTGTGTAACAAGTGGTTGACTGATTCTTGCAGGCAGAGATTGCCATGAGAGAGGCAGGGAAGCCCGGAATGTCTGATGACGAGGTTTGTACTTTACAAATACCTGCATATTCAACATTGTCTGTACAACTTGAAACTGAATCATTTTCGGCGGCTTTACTTTTCAGGTTAAAGATTTTGTTTCACGGTACTTGCCAGCATACAAGGCTTACCTTCCCACCCTTTATTCCGAAGGACCAAAAGGGTCGGATCCAAATCACCTCATTGTTGTAGAGATTGATGAGGGAAGGAACCCCATCCTCGGTAACTAGTTACTTTCATTTCAATTGTAAGATTCCAAATTTTGATTGTTTCATATGTCATTTGCACGGGTGATCAGTGTTAGAAAAGCTTTGTTCATGTAAACATTTCAAATGTAAAACGGTAAATGTAACTATGTAAGTAATAACATTCATGAATTTATTAACTCAGTAAATTTGTTTACATTCAGTTCACAAGAACAGTTTAACTTCTTTATAGTCTCTCAGTTGCAAGAAGTCTAAGGGCCACAGCAGCAGCCACCATAGCAGCAACAGCAGCAGAACATAGCAAACAAGCTGCAACATAGATTGTAAACCAATCTTAAGCATAGAATCATAACCAAGAAATGAGGGACATATGAATGGGAAGATTGATGAGATCGAATGGATAAACAAACTAACCAAGCTGAGAAGAAGCCTTTCTCCTTCTTACGTTTCTGCACATGATCACAGCATGACATCCTTTGATTTGGTGGTGCAGCATCCATGGCTTCTTTCTTATATGACACCATTGAAAAACAATTCCAAAGGAAACCACCATGGAATCGTATATATATATATAGAGGTCACAGAGAAGAAAACAGTCTTGGTTAGCTGAGTTGTGTTTCTCTCACCTGCCCATTTATGATGGTAGTTTGTAAGATGGGAGAGGCAAAAGTCTCATTGCTCTTGTCCCTTGATCATTGATAACCCATGATTGATGTGTACGTTGTTGTGGTTTAGAGCCCTATTCCAGCTATATATGAGAAAACACTTTAATTTGTTACAACAACACGCACATGGAAAGCTATAAATGTACCGCTTGAAGCAGAAATATGTGACTCGATCTGGAAGTTTATTTTGTAAGGTGATTGAGAGCAAGTTTATCAGATGACAACTAAAAAAAAAAAATTCATTTACCTCAGCCATGTACGTGAATGAAAAAATAAAGCTTAAACGGATGGAATTATCTATGAAAACGTCCTAAGCAGTGACTAATTTCTCATAATTTTGATCTAATGATTCAACAGGTGAAGTTACTCTAAGCAATGAATCTTATGGGGTCACATGCCATTTCATGAAAACAACTTGTTGCTTCCTCTGTAAGCCAAGACATATAAAATTATCTTTTTCACTTGCAATGAAATTAATTATGAAAATGTAGACCCTGCAAACCTCGATCAGTATTGGTTGTATGGGTGGTGAGAAGTCTGAGAACTGATAGAGAAGGAGCCTAGCATCTTCATTCCGGAGATTTGGATCACCAGAAACATGATTTTGGGGTCTGGCATGGTTTCGATTAAAAGAAAAATTGTGATTAACCACCCAAAAGTTGGGAAAGTAGCTCGATCACAACTTCAATGAAAGTGCATCTAAAAACCGAACGAGTCTTATTCATTCATATGTCAACTGGTCTTTCTAACCAAAACTTTTCCAAATAACTATGAAGTAAAGCCTCTCGATCTGTTCATCATATTGTATTGATCATTCGATTCTCTTATCATAGAACTACTAGAAAGCTTAATTTGTGTTTAATTAATTTCATCAACTGCAGCTGCTTGTGCATTTTGGAGGTGTTCTTGGAGCTAATCCAATTGCCTCCGAGCTTTTCATCAGCCTTAGCCGCTTGCATGACTCCGCAAACATCCTGTACGTTCAAAGCAGAACAATATATATCTACCTAGTCAAAACATGCATGCATGAACAATACATATATCCAACTTCATATATATATATATATATGTAAATATTGGCTGGAAATCTTACTTCCATGGCACATCTCCAACAAGCATCCAATCCCCATCTCGGTCTTCATAAGTAGGAACATATTCCACTCCATTCGCAAGGTCCATAAGCTTCCACTCGTTCATATCATCATGACAATCACCTGCACAAAGCCACAAACAGTAACTATTAACCTTAGCTTTAAGATAAACGTACATCGGCGCGCGCGCGCGCGCACGCACGCGCATATGTATGTATATATATAGATTCAGAAAACTTACGTATAGTCAAGAAGGAGAACAAATCCTCAAGAGCACCAAGTAGTTGCTTGTAGCTATTATACATCTCAAGATCCATTTTGCGCAAGTAGGGAGCTCCATCAACTGCAACTTTCACATACTTGCAGCTCTTCGTCAAGTTCTTCCTAGAACCTCTCACCGGCGGCCACCCCACCACTTGTGCCCTGATGAAAATTGAAAATATCAATCAATTAATGTCGTCAGTATTCACTCACACAAACCTAAATCCAACCCATCTCCAAGTTTCATGTAAAGATCGAACTTACTTTGCAGCTGGAGGTTTATGTGTAATCTTCACCATATCCTCATTAACAGTTGTTGTTGTTGTTGTTGACGAGGAGGAGCATGATGATGAGCTCCCGAGATGGAGTTCGACGACGGTCTCGGAGAAGCCACGCTTGGAGCCAGAGCCAGGCAGACCTAAGGTCAATTTGGTCTCGTCATAGTTTAGTCCGGCCGGCGAGTGTTGAGCATTTTCTGGCGACATTTTAATTTGGTTAATTAGAGAGATCGAGAATGCGTTTGGCGAGTATATATAATATAGAGACAGTGGCAGGCAAAATGAATAAGCCAGTGGTTTGAGAACACGCGGTTTTTTGTGAAAGAGCGGCTGTGACTCGTCCCCTGGTAATTAAGGTACGTAGTGTGTGATGGAAGCGTGTGTTTTGTGCTCTCTGTGATTGACTAAATGCTTCAGGCCCGCGTTGTCGGCCCGGATCCGACCCCCTCTCTCTCTCTCCTACTTTAATTATAGACCGGGTTAATTTATTTATTATATAGATATGTATAAGAAAAAACTTGAATTGATTGCTTATTTAATAAATAACCTACTTTAATTATAGACCGGGTTAGTTTATTTATTATATAGATGTATAAGAAAACACTTGAATTGATTGCTTATTTAATAAATAAAACAAATACAGTCATGCGAAAATAAGTCATCAGAAGGAATTCGGGTTTGCCCGAAAGTCTCAGTTTTGTCTCATTTGTTGTTTGCTGATGATAGTTTGATCTTTTTTCGAGGTACTGTTCAGGCTTGTCATAAGGTGAAGGAGATTTTGCTGGTATATGAAATGATATCGAGTCAGTATATTAACTACTCAAAAAGTAGTGATTGTTTCAACCAGAACTTAGTTGAGGAGGCTCAGGAGGAGTTGTAGAGGCATTAGAGATGTTACGGGTTCCTTATCATGAACAATATCTCGGCCTGCCTACCTATATTAAGGCAAAAAAAGAAACTTTTGCTTATATCAAAGATCGCCTTCGGGATAGACTGTAGGGTTGGAAGGGTTCACTGTTGAGTGGTGCAGGGAGGGAATTGCAAGTGAAGGTGGTGGTTCAAGCGTTGCCGAGTTATATTATGAGTTGTTTCCTTTTACTGAAGACCATGTGTGAAGAGCAGCAGCAGATGTGTGCAAATTTTTTTTGGGGTGATACAGCTGAAAGGAGATGGATCCATTGATGTACTTGGGATGTCATGTGTAAGCCTAAGGAACAAGGAGGGCTCGATTTTCAGAATTTATATACTTTTAACCTCTCTTTGTTGGCCAAGTAGGTTTGGCGGACTATGCAAAAGTCGGATTATGTTGTGGCCCGAGTCTACAAGGCCTGTTATTTCTCCAAAGTGTCGATTTGGGAGGCAAGGGTGGGAGGTTCACCCTCTTATACGTGGCGAAGTTTTATGCATGCCCGAGAGGTTTTGGAGAGAGGATCCCGATGGCAAGTGGGGAATGGGAAGCACATACAGATTTGGAGGGACTGATGGCTGCTTCGACCTCCATTCATAATGGAGGGGGAGCTTAGATTTCTTGCCACCTTAGATCGGGTCTCTAAACTCATAACGCCACAGAGGACTTCAAATCAGGTGGTCCTACAAAGGAATTTGACTCCAGATGATGTTTCCGTTGTGAATTCTATTCCACTGAGTCACATGACATGTCAAGATAGGGTCATGTGGCATTACACCTCGAAATGGGATTATACAGTTAGTAGTTCGTATCACCTGGCCAGGGATCAGATTGTATTACCTCACTTTCTTGGTCAGCATCAGTGGGGAGACTTTTGGAAGTGCCTATGGAGGGCTGAAGCAGCACCGGTAACCAAGATGTGCCTCTGGAGAGCATCTCATGGATATTTGCATACAGTACCCCGATTAGAGGGTTGCTGAGTTGATGTTGACGGTATTTGTCTTTTATGTGAGCAGGAGGCGGAGACGGAGTTACACCTCTTTTGCGACTGTCTTGTTGTTTTGGCCATCATACATCCCATTACTACATGTGTGGGTAAGGCTGCAAACTCTTTTAGAGTTTGAATTGTGCCGTGTTTGGTCAGTCTTCCGAGGGAGACTTTTGCTCGACTGATTGTGATTATTTGGTTTATCTAGAAAGATCGAAATGACAAACTGTGGAACTAAAAATAGTTTGATGGTCAGACTTTGAGGGTGTTGGCAAGAGCTTGATATGATAGGTATTTCTTCATCATAAGACTCCGGATTGCCAGGATGGAGTTCTTTAGACTTGGACTAGACTTCCATTAGGTCACTATTATGTCTACATAAATGGAGCCTTCGATTCCTCTAAACTCAAAGGTGGTATATGCATGATTGTTTATGATTGGGATTGATGAAAGGTTTGTATTTACTGCTGCTATCCGTATAGACAATGTGTATTCGGCCTTGGTTGTTGAGATTGAAGTAGCTTGGAGAGCTATTCATATAGCACATCAGTTGGGATATAATCCGGTTCGGGTTAGCTTTGATTGTTTGACTGTGGTTAGGGCTGTTGCAGACCCAGGGACGGTGTCCAGCATGTTCAAAGAGTCTTGTGAGGACCTCCGACAGGCATTTTGATTATCTAGTTTTGTTCATTTAGGTTGAGAGGCCAATGTAGTTGCTGATAGGCTAGCCAAATGGGCCATTCAAAATGCGAGAGGACCATATAGGTTCCTAGCCATGCCCGATTTTATGAGAGACTGGCTGGACTGATTGTTCCTGTCATTCATCATCACTAAATTTCTAACGTTTCATCTCAAAATAATAATAATATATATATATATAAACGAATACGGTTATTTTAATAAATACAAAATAAACAATCTAATAGAATAAAACGATGTTGTGTGTTAATGAAACCATTGTTTGAAAAAAAAATTTCATTACATTCACAGACATACGTCCACAGTTGGAATCATCCTAGTTAGCTAGTAGGAAACATCAACGCACACCTTCACCCTCGACCCAACAAGGCAGGGCGAGTAAATATATATAACTACTAGAAATACACACTTAAGCGAAGAAATTTTTAAGGTTTCGTCGCCTAAGTGAAATTTAAATGACGTTTTTTTTTTTCATTTCCTAAAATATTTTTCGTAGTCTAAGTCAAACTTAGATGACGAAAAATGATATTCGTTTTCCAAGAAATATGTTAGACGACGGATTACATATTTCGTTGTCTAAGTGTGTACTTAGACGATGAATGTTTTGTCGTCTCAGATGTACACTAAGATGACATATAATATTTTTTGTCGCCTAAGTATGACATACCTAGATGACGAAAATAGTTACGTCGTCTAAGTGATCACTAAAACGATAAATTATGTTAATCATCGTCTTAACCTAGACGACGAAAATGCTATGCACCGTCTAGGTATACAATTATGCAACGAAAGATAGATTTCGTCGTCTAAGTGTATACCTAGACGACGAAACTATTTTTGTCGTCTAATTGTGTACCTAGACGATGAAAATGCTCAGTTAGGCGACGAATTATTTCGTCGCCTAAGTGAGCTCGATTATTAGACTCGTTTTCTAGATCGGCTATCTCATTCTCATCCTCTGTCAACTTTTTTCTCTCTCTCTCTCTCGCTCCTCACTCAACACCCACCTTCGATCCCAGTTGGTCAAAATTCATCAAATATCGGTTTTTCAACCCTCGGAGTTCTAGTTTACCCACTTATCTCCTTATCGGTGAATGTATTAACTGTTTCTCTCGATTAATTTTTTTAAATTTAATACCGTACGTAATTACGTACTGTAATTGATTTTTCCGGTGAAATATTTGGGCGAATATATAGTTTACGGCGACCTTAGCTTAATTACTTGTTTTATTGCATTGTTAATCTAATTTTAAACTAATTGGTTCTTTAATTGTTATGCTAATAGTTTAAACTAAGTAGTTAAGCTTAATTAATTGGATGTATGTTTAATATATGGTTAATCAAGCTAATTGTAAATCTAATTATTTAATTAAGGTAATTGGACATTTAATTAATTGTTAAGCTAGTTATTTAATATATGTTAGAATAATTAGTTGAAAAATTATATATATAATATGAAGTTAATAATATTAATTGGACATTTATATAAAGTTAATAATATAATATAATATAATATAATATAATATAAGCTAGTTATAAGATTGATTATAGCATATATATGCTACTTAATTAATTGCGTTATGTAATTTGATTATATATATAGTATATTAGATTAATTAATTATTGGTTGAAAAATTATATAATATAATAGTTATTAACTTACGCAAAAATATGGACAAGAGTTAGATACAGTTGGTGAATAGAAGTGATGTGGGGTATATGGACGGAATTAGAGAGTTTGTGTTTTTTGCGCTGAAACATGGTCAGGAAAAGAAGCGTTACAGGTGTCTGTGCAGAAAATTTCTTAACCATCAGTTTGTAGAGATTAATGTTATGTCTCAACACCTGTATGACCACGGTATGGTATGGAGTTACACTACGTGGAGTGAGCACGGTGAAGTAGTAGACTTCAGGTCAGGGTACAGTTATCATGGTACCTCATCCAGCGGTAGTGGTGCCCTTGCTTGAAATCCCACTTTGGATTTGGTCCATGATGCTTTTTCGTGATTTAGTCATGGTGGACACCAACACGAAGAGGGAGGTTATGATACCACTCATGATGACACAGTTCTCGTTGTCACCTTGGCCAACGACACTATTGAGATGGATAAGCACAACAAGATGCTACTCGAAACCCAGACCCTGGTGTACCTTGGATGTCCAGAGAATGTGTTGCGATATATAATGGAGGAAATTTAGATAAAAGTGAAGAACAAAATTTCAGACGATGCTTTTGACGAAATGCAGTAGCATATATGTAAGTTGCTTCATGATTATCACAAACTTCCGGAAACTCATTATAAGGTTAGAAAGATCTTGAACAGCCTTGGCCTAAAGTATAAGAAAATTCTCGCCTGCATAAATGATTGTGTATTGTTTTACAAAGAGTATGCACATTTGGACTACTATCTTGTATGCAACCAGTGCAGATATGTGAACCAAAATAGGAGAAGTTCGAAGAAGCAAATTCCTGTGAAGGTTCTTTGCTATTTCCCGTTGATTCCCAGATTGCAGCATCTGTACATATCGCTATACACAGCAGAGTCGATGAGATGGTACATGGAACAACGAATAGATGACGATGTGCTCAGACACGCGGAAGATGGGGATACTTTTAAATATTTCGATAGGGAATTTCAAGACTTTACAGCAGAGGTTCGAAATGTTAGACTCAGACTTTCTACAGATGGATTCAATCCTTGGGGTAGTAATAGCGCTGCCGTCAGAACTTGGCCAGTTATTCTTATGACGTACAACCTGTCTCAGTGGATGTGCATGAACAAAGAATTTAATTTCCTTACTTTGCTAATTCCAGGTCCTAAATCTCCTGAAAAGTGTTTAGAAGTGTACCTCAGATCATTGATCGACGAGATGAAACTATTGTGGAAAAATAGAATCCCAACTTATGTAAGTTCACTGACACAATGTTCATGATGAGAACAACTGTAATGTGGACATCCACAATTTTCCTACGTATGAGATGTTGGGATCTTGCACAACCAGAGGATACAATGGTTGTCCTGTTTATTCGGACCACGTCAACTAGAGTTGGCATGCGGGGAATGTGTGTTACCTGAGTCACCGTAGATGGCTTTCTCACGATCACCCGTGGTGCCAGGATAAGAATCATTTTGACGGGATGGTAGAGAATAATCCTAAACCTCGACAGTGGTCTGGCGAACAGATTTTTGAGAGGTTAAACAACTTCTAATTTGGTGTGTTGACCAATGACAAAGATGTGAAGAAACTCAATCCATACCTTCCACACGATCTCAGCTATTGGCATCACATAAGTATTTTCTTTGAACTACCTTATTGATCGAAGTTGAAACTCAGGAACAACCTATATGTCATGCACATAGATAAGAATTTGTGCGATAACGTAGTGGGAATAATTCTTGGTATTGAGTTCAAGACTAAAGATACTTCCAAAGAGCGAAAAGATCTGGAATCAATGAATTTACACCGTCCTTTATGGTTGAGGAGGGATAGAAGATGAGTGTATAACAAGATGCCAGATGCACCTTACACAGTGAAGCGGACACTAAGGGGTTATGTATTCAACTGGGTTAAAAGTGTTTGTTATTCATCTACTTATGCAGTAAATATTTTTAGAGCAGTCGACGTTGAAGAACACAAGTTCATTGGCCTAAAGACTTATGACTATCACATTATACTGCAACGTCTGATTCTAGTGGTAGTTCGACCTTATTTGCCTAAATACGTTGTCAAACCAATAATAGTATTGTATAGATGGTGACAGAGGTTATGTGCTACAGATTTGAAGAAGTCAGATCTGGTCGAACTATAATACGAAATTGTACACATTCTTTGCAAATTGGAGAAGAATTCCCCCTGCTTTCTTTGACATCATGATTTACTTCATGATCCACCTACCTAAACGGATGCTGCTTTCTGTTCTAGCGTACTACACTTGAATGTATTTTCAAGAAAGGTACATACAATTATTTATACCGATTTTTCATCATTTACATATCTTTTTTGTGTTTCTACTATTTGTCAAATAATTAATTGTATGATTCTGTAGACAATTTGGACAGTATAAAGGATTCATCAAAAATAAATCTGCCCCGGATGGCTCCATAGTAGAGACATACCTAATGCATGAGTGTGTTACTTACTGCAACATGTATCACAAGGTTCCAAGCCATACCACCGCCTCCAATCCAAATGTCTGCAACAATCTTTCAGTCGTCACAGATGTTGTACAACCATTTAGAGGACTATTAAATGAAAGATTAATTAAAGAAGAACTTGTCAAAGTGCATTGGGTAGTGTTGCAAGACTGTAACGAGGTCGAACCGTACATGAAGCTCTACAGGGAGAGAATTCAGGCAGCCAAACCGGAAAAGAGTCAGAGCTGGGTTGAAAAAGTGATTAAGAAGAAGTTCCCTTATTATTTCCTCCAATGGGTACGTATGTTTAATTAATTTAAATCATGCACGCATATAGGTATGTGATTAGTTTTTTTATGAAATTGAGAAATTCGGATGGGAATAGGTGTCCACTGTAAATTCGAATGACATTTGGTGTTTGCCTATACGAAGTGTTTTGCCTTAGTTTATGCATGCAAATTTTTGGTTTCCTTTATTTTTAGGGAAAACTATGTCAAATTTTTGGTAGAAATTAAATACACATTCACATATATTCATCAAATTTTTGCAAATGATTGATCTAAAAAAATTCAGTAACCATGAGGGGTGGTGGTCATGGAAAAAGCACTTGTTGGTCCATAAGCCAGTTCAACACTATATTTATCCCGACTGTTTTGTGAACGGTGTAAAGTTTCATTCATTGGCCCAATATGAAGGAAGAAGAACATAAAATAGTAGGATCATGGTTGGGGAAGGCATTGATGTCTATTACGGGGTTCTTGTTAATGTCGTTCAGCTACTATACAAGAATGATCTAAACATTTTTCTATTTAAATGTAAATGGTTCAAGCATACCAAGGAAGATCTGGGCCTTTTATCAGTCAATACAAACTCAACCTGGTATGAGGATGAGCCATTCGCTCTTGCCACCTTAGTTAGGCAGGTGTTCTATCTGAATGATCCGAAAACTGGTGAAGGTTGAAAAAAAGTAAACCATATGTCTCATCGAAGAATATGGAATGCCACAACACTTGAAGGGAGGTCACTGACTGACACTGAAGTGCATAGAGACAATGCATATCAAGAGCCTAACACTTCTTTCATCTTCGACATAAGAGAACTGATTCTGTTTGACGAATGCTTACCTATACCCGATGGCGCCAAAGATCTTACTCAAGAGGAGATTAGAGAGTTAGTAAAGAATTCCCCTGAAGAGGAGCTGGAGGATGACGACGACGATGTCGGATACGATTCAGACGATGGAGATTATGATGATGAGGATGAGAATTCAATTGATAGTGAGGAAGATGATTCAAATGATGATGATTATGAGGATGGGGATTGATATATATGAGGATTAATTAAAAGTAATTAATTAATTAATTAATTAAGGCGTTCAAATTAAAATTATATTATTTAAAACAGGTTATATTATTGAATTAAATGCAAGATTTTCTTTCTTGAATTCTCACACATCCAAATGGCTTAAGCAGTCGCACCAGAGAGAATGCCTGTCGGACATGGTCTTCGATCTCGAACCAGAGACTTCTTCTTTAGGGCTTTCGGGAAGAAGGGTTACATGCATCTATCTCTCTCTCTCTCTCTCTCTCTCTCTCTCTCTCTCTCTCTCTTACCTGAAGACTAACCGCATTGGTGACTTCATCGACGTCAAGGTCAATGGTGCCATCGATCCATAAGGGAGGATACTAGGTTTATATTTGCTTGGCTTTGTGGTCAATTCAATGATTTCAAGGGAGGGTACTAGGTTTACATTTGCTTGGTTTTTTTTTTTTGCTATTCAGATTAGATGGACTTCTCTTTAGTTTGTCATATGATAACTAAATTTTTGAGATATTAATTTTAATTTTATTTACGAGAATGGAACTGTGTTAGAAATTAATTAATGTGTTCCAATACATGTGTTGCTTGAAGTAAAATTATGTTTGGATTTGAAAAAGAAAAATCACATGTTAGACCAATGAACATATGTTATTTCGTCGTCTAAGGTTCACTTGGATGAAATAACATATGTTCATTGGCTAAGTTGCTCTACTTAGACAACGAACATATATTCGTCGTGAAAGAACTACTTAAACAACTAATGTAGAGTAATTTCGTCGTCTAGGTCAACCCTAAACCCTAAATCCTAAGACCTATCCCTAATCCCTTTACCCTAAACCCTAAAACTCTTAGACGACGAATGTGGCATACTTGGACGATGAACATCGTATAGTTTCATCATCTAAATGTGACTTAAACGACGAAAATGACCACTTTCGTCGTCTAAGTAGGTTTTCATAATTTGACCTCCACGAGTAAACTATTCTTGGACTACGGGTGTTCATTGTTCGAAAATTGGAGTTACAAAACATTCGTAAATTAATCAACTTTTTGTTTCGGTCAAATAATTTCGGTTATTTGCATGGTTGACTACACCGATCAAACCCTTAACAAACTTCGTATTGAATGAAATTCATCTACTTACATATTAAATGGTGATGAATATATCTAATGGTTGTTTTGTCCAAATTCAATTTCGTTAATATGGATTTAGAGTATAGACAGACATACGAACACATAATTAAGTTATTCAACATTAGTAGATGGATAACAAGTATTAACTTGTCAATCTAGTTTTGAAGTCAAATTTTAATTAATTTAAATGTAATTGATAAATAAAATTTCGACATATTATAAAATGTCCATCACGTCGAAAACCGTGTTACGATTATTAATATTTATGATTTTTTTTTGTCTTTTAAATTTTTTTCGATATTCACAAAACTGTATTGATCGAATACCAAGCTCTTCCGAATTGGTGGAATTTTTTTATTATAAAATATTATAAAAACATAATAATTACATATGATAGCTAATTTGTCTTCTAGGTGACTTCTTAGACAACGAAACCATGTAGTTTCGTTGTCTAACTCCAAAAGTTTAGCGGTTATTTTTTTGCGCCAAATTTTGGGGGGCTTGTTTAAAAAGGACTTAGACGATGAAGATTGTTTAATATGTCGTATAAGTCAACTTAGGCAACGAAACCATTCGTTTCGTCGCCTAAGTCGATCGATATATTAACTCCCAAATTGAAATAGATCGACCTTAGATCTCTCTCTCTCTCTCTCTCTCTAAACCCTAAACTACCTTACCGTCGGAGTCCACCCTCCTCGCCGGACACCTCCCCGCCTCGCCAGCCTCCACCCATCCTCGTCGGCCACTAACCATCCTCGCAGGCCTCTCCCTCCTCTCTCGCTCACCACCGCCCCATGGGCTCTCTTCCCTTTTTTGTCTGCCGGCCTCTCCTACCTCTTCTTGCCACTACTACGGCCACCACCATTGCCACCTCCCTCTCTCCCCATGGCCTCTATCTCTGCCCTCCACGTGGGTTCTCTCTCTCTCTCTCTCTCTCTCTCTCTCTCACACCGGACGTCCCTTCCGCCGTCACCTCCATAGCCTCGTGGCCTCCACCACCTTGTCGGCTCTACCGCGAGGTTTATATATATACCCTCCTCTTCCCTCCACCATCCTCGTTGGTATCATCTCTCTCTCCGACTTGTATATATATATATATACACCTATATATATAAATTTTTTAATTTTTATATATGAAATTGTATATATATGTGTGTATATATATATACATTGTATATATAGTTAAATTTGGTGAATATTGGATATTGGATATGGATATATATATATATATATTATATATGGATATTGGATATATATTGTATATATATGTGGATATTAGATATATATTGTATATATGTGGATATTGGATATGGATATATATATACACACACACACACACATATATATATTGGTGAAATTATATGTGAAATTGGTGAAATTGTAATGTATTGATGCCATTTTGTATATGTATATGGATAAAATTGGATAAATTTAGTGATGATATATGTATATGAATTTACGAAATAACGTAATTGAGTTTGAGTTTGTTGAATATATGAAATTAATATATTTATATTTGATGATATTTGGATGAATTTATAAATTATGATGACGATGAATATTATATTGTTAAAATTCGATTTTTTAAACTTAATCAAGATGTTTGACAGTAGGAAGAGGCACACACATGCAAAGAAGGATGCCAAGTTCCAATCCATTGCACGAAAAATGGGTTGGGGGCAAACCTCAGAGGAGACCGTTATATTGTTAAAATGAGGCACCCACAACCTATACAGACGACCCAAACGTCACCGCTTTAGGGGCGGCGTCACAAGTTACGGAAGAGTCGGTCGATGATTCTATTCACTACAGTGCCCAGTGCAAGATCAGGAGGCATCCATCAGACCCAGTCCCCAAACGGACTTGGGGACTTGGGAAGGGCGCCAAAAGCGAGTGCATAGTCAAGTCGACGGGGAAAAAGATCGAGGTGCCGTTCGGCGAGTTCACCTGAGGCCCTCCCTCTTTGCAGCTGGGCAGTCTATGCTCGCACAACATCAGCTCAATCATACGGAACAACATTTATATGGTTGCCTCTTTGTGGAACAAGCTGCCAGAATCCAAAAAGTTCAGGGTGTACCGCGAACACTCGGTAATACTATTTAATTTTATTTAATTTTATAATTAATTACAAAGCATAAAGGCATAATGTCTGGAATTTTAATTTTTTTAATCTATTTTCCTAGGTACATTTTGATGTGGAAGGCAGATCGGAGATGTTGCAGCACATCGATGACACGGCTACCCGCATTTTCAAGGATTGGAAGTATGACCTCCACAAGAGCTACGAAACGAAAGGGAAGACGAGTGGAAATGGTTGATTGCACACTTTGAGTCTGACAAGAATAAGGTTCGTCTTCATTTTCTTTAATGTAATGAAAATTTAATAATTTCTTATTTTTAACCATTTATATATTATTTAATGATCTTTGTTATGAAACAGACAAGTTTGGAGGCCAACAAGGCAAATCGTGAGAAGAAGACTGCCCACCATTCTTCGGGCACGAAGGGGTTCATCTACATGGAAAAGGAACACAAAGATGCGGATTCGAAACATTGATTCCTGGATGCCGGCGTCTCTGCTTATGTCAAGTCCGGGGTCTTCAATGAGGTGAGTGAACGCAGCGTAAGTAACTCATCTTTCCTAAATCAATTGAATTTAATTGTACTTCCAAAATTTATCAAAATTTAGTATACCGGTAACTAAATTTTCAAGAAATTGAATTATGATTAAGATATTTAGTTAGGTTGTGCTCTTGGAATATGATTTTGAACTCGAGTTAGGTTATGCTTTAGTTGGTTAAATTATGATTTTGAACTTGAGAAATCTGGATGGGAATCGGTGCCCACGGTGAATTTGTTATGTTGAAATTGGTTATTCGAAGTGTCATATTTCTTGCAGATTTTTGGTTTCCTCCAATTTTAGGGAAAACTATGACAATTTTTTTTATACATTAATATTTATGTATTGTTCACATGATTAATTTTAGGAGAGTTTAATAGAAATGGTCTAGGAGCAATTCGCGAACACCTAGCTAAAAAACCCGGAGATGACGCCTGAACAGCTGCCTCCTTTATCGAACGAGAGTTAGATCGGTATAGCCGATGCTGTTTACAACTGCCAAGCTGGAAAGGAGGTTTGTGGGCTTAGACGAACGGTCTAGAGATATTTTTTCCAATCATCTGCATCGGCCACTAGGCGTAGTAGGGTTGGTGCCGAGGCGGTCCAAGCCGCCCAAGAGGTGGCTTAATCGGCCAAGGAGTCGGCCGATCGAGCTTGGGAGCAGGCGAGGTCAATACAGAATCAACTTGATGCGACCAACTCTCACATAAGTGCCGTCCTCGAGTTCCTTCGTGGGATGGGCATGTAACCTCCGCCGATGTGTTAGCCCCTCCTTCCCCACCTCCTAGGCAAGACGATGAGGGGGGAATCGATGGGATGTCTACTCCGAGTTTCGGTTTAGTTTTGTAGGTTCGATTATTTATATTTCATCGATGTACATACATATTTTATATTTAATAAATATTTTATTAATTTTATTAATTTAATTAATAATTAATATTATATTTTAAATTTAATTTGTAATTTTGAAACAAAAAAAAATTGAACTTATACGACGAAACATCCGTGTTTCGTCGTCTAAGTCAATCACCTAGGCAACGAACGTGTCCGTCGTCTCAGATGGATCTTAGACGACAAATAATGGTATTCGTCGTCTAAGTGGTTGCACCTAGACGACAAACAAAACCTTGTCATTTAAGTGAATCACTTAGACGACAAACAACAGTTCATTTTCTAAGTGGACATACTTAGACGACGAACACCAATATTCTTCTTTGAAGATGCATCTAAGACGACGAACACTTATGCCATTTAGAGGTACAATTTTTCGATGTCCAAGTACTCCGGCGACAAAATAAATTCCGTTGCCTAAGTAGCATCTTAGACGACGAAACAAAAAAAATTCGTTGTCTAAGTACTTAGGCTACGATTGTTAGACAATGAAACTTAAGAGATGCAAGTTTCGTCGCATAAGTACTTAAGCGACAAAAATGCCACATAGGCGACGAAACTGTTTCGTTACCTAAGTGCATTTTTCTGGTAGTCATATATAACGTCTAAATTACCTGACCAATCTTACTTCTACAATGTAGAAACTTTTTTTAGACATGCGATAAATGCTATTTTTTTAAAGAAATAACAATTTATTAATCAATCAAGACAGAATGTCCTTGGAGATTACAATTGAGAAATAAACTATAAACGAAAGGGAAATAATGCAAAAAAGTAATAAGAATAAAATAACTAGAAGCAAAGTAACTAGACCGAATCTGGACACAAGACGCAATAACGTTGACGATAAAATGCTAGACAATTACGAAAGGTAATCGGTAATATGATCACTCACACATACTTCATGGAAATGAATCCATAGAATAGAGGCTAATCTTCTACCACAAAGACGAGAATCCATAAGGAAACAACTCAAAATAAAAAATGCATTCATTCTAAAATTATGCAGATAAAAACCTCCTGGCTCCTAGATCTGGATCAGACCATCAACAATCAGCCTAAAAAGCCCACCATAAATCCAAGCCCAAAAAGGCCAAGACCCAAACTGATCCCATAGGTCTAGGGTTTGATTCCAGAAGCTTGTACATCACCTTTGACCAGGTGATACACTGCCGACCCCAGCTCAACCTTAACCTCAACCTCTTCCACGCTGGCGACTCCGCAACTGACCGGAGTCACCGCCAACAGAAGCACAGGGTCACTCCCGCTTACCTTGTGCAACTATAGATTCTCCTTTGATGTTGCCCTAGGAGAACTCGCGGCACCACAACTGCATTCTCTCAACGCGAGACAAAAACTCTTAAGCCGCACAAAATAGATCATCGCCGTTCCACTTCAGCACACCTAGCAATTTCATCTTCCCATACCTCCTGAGTATGACATCGATAGAAGCAAGTGCGTCGTGTCCTCGTCGTCTTCCTTTATCCACCCACGAGGAAGGTGTGGCTATCCCCAATAACCCCATGGTGAGAGAGTCACAAGGCCCGATCCCCTTTTCGACCACACAGTGAACTCCTGACCTCTACTAGCTGCTGCTTAGCTTCACCGCACCAAATATTTTTGTCCTCAATGACCAGTAAACCCGCTCGAGAATGCTCAACCTATTGTTTTCATTGACTTGCGTCAATACTAGTGATCTCATTGCCAAAGCAAAAAAGAGATCTGATATATGAGCGCCAAACCATGATTGTGCTCAAACCCTAGCAAAACTGTTTGTGATTATTTTTAGATTGCATAAAAGTGCTTTTGAATTTCAAAGAAAATTTAATTATAAAGAGAAAAAAAATTGTTTGAATGAGTTTCATAATCACTTAAAAGTCATTTGAGAAGCAGATGATTTGTGCTTCCTGGTTTAAAAGCGCATTGAAAATTTTCAAAAACGCCTCAAAAACTCTAGGAATCAATCCCAAAATTGCCCATAGGTGCTTCCTAGTTTAAAAGAGCTTTCAAAAATTTTCAAAAGCGCTTCTAAAGCTCTAGGGTTTAGAAAGCAATTCCAAACAGGCCTAAAATATGTCATTTTTTCCACATGTTGTCCGATAAATGCCAACATGTTTGCCCTACATACTTGATGTCCTGATACAGTTATGTTGAGGCCGGTGAGATGACGACTCATGCCTTAACATAGTACTTTGATTTCAAATCACAAGAGTTTAATTATTATACGAGATAAACACTAACATTTCATTATTTGGAATAGGGGATGCCGTTTGAATACTAGCTTCAATTAAATTAGTGAATGATTTTGATATTGCTATATGCTAATCATTCTTGATGCAAAAGTCCGATTGCTAGTTAGTTTGTAATCCTATTTCTTTAAAACACATTGTTTGGCTCCAGAAATCCCAGGGTACTGAGAAGTCTTCAAACAATCTATTTTCTCGACCGCATGAGTGTATGCGCTTGGCGTGCCACTACCGTGGGCAGAAAGTTGTATGTAGCGTTGCCGCTACCTAACTTCTAAGAAGTGATTAGGACGGGGAGAGCACCAACCTTGTTCGATGGATCCTTTTTTCTTAAGTGACTTAGGACATATGGTTTTCATGTCTCTAACTGAGCTACCAAAATTGATACTTTGCAACTCATTCGGTGTAAAACAGAGTAATATCCTTGACGAGTAGTGAGAACACAAGGTTTTGCTTCCTTGAATTGTCAGACGTCCACACTCCTTCAGGTGAATATCTTCTGATCGCCGGTTGCTAGGATTTAAGAAGGTTGTTTTGTCGAGAGCAAAAGCTGTATGCGATGTTGATGCCCTGATTATGTAAAGATTTCCTGTATATATAGGAAAATATGATAACTTGTTATAGTGAGCTTAAGATTCTCAGCACTTAGACTCACTTAATGACTCTAATTGCTCGAGATTCTTCCTTCTAGGTCTTTCAATCAAAATCTAAGACTTTATGATAAGATCACTAGGGAATCCTTACCTCCTTAGGAGAAGGTTATTGTTCCTCGCGTAGGTTGTTGGTATCGACCTATTACAATGAAAACCCATCAAAATAAAGACTGTTTATTTCGGGCCCAAACATTGTCCCTCAAGCCTCGAGATAAAGTTCAAGCGCAATTGAAGAGGTTTGTAAATGCTACATATTGTCTGGGGTCAAACGGTAACTTCTCGCTCGCGACGCCACTTCAACTTATTTCTGAAAAGTTGCGCCCTAACGATGTGACACTATTTAGGTGCATGTGTATTGTTAGAATCTCATTTCCCCAAAACACTCTTCTGCCCACAGTCTCCCCAAACGACTAAACTTCTTTTCGAAGCTTTCTCTTTCTTCTTTGGTCAATATTCCGATCAACATCATGCCACCTCACTGCTAAGCCAATTCCCAACCTCACTTTTCGAAAGAGACTACAGATTCTGTCGCAGACACGGTGTGTTCTATTACTGAGAGGAAGAACCCTGACTCTATTGTTACCTTGACATTATATGACAACGCCATCGGTCGATTGGTTCCATTTATCCAGACACCATTTAACCTAGCCCTCTTCCAAACTTTCCACTCTAACATCTATCACTCTGCCCTCATTTTTCGGAGAGGACCGCTACGCCAAATGGGTGGAATCACAAAGACATTCTCAATCAATTGGGTAAATGGTCGTTGACCTCTACAGAGGAGAGGGCTTGGTATAACGCCCGCAAGAAATTTGACTGCCACCGCTGGAGAAAAAAGACCAGCATTCCCTATTTCCTAATGCTTTGCTTCTCCCTACCTAAAGGAGGAAATCGAGTCCCAATCACCGCTGCCATGTGTTTGGGATGCAAGCTGCAATTGCTTCCGCTTCCCTTATGGAGATATAAGCCTCACTTTACTCGACTTGGTGGTTATCTTTAGTGTTCCAATTACGGACTCAGTATGGAAGCAAGGCCACCCTTACTTTGCCAAGGAAATGGCGTGCCCCGTTCGTCCCGACTTCTATATGGTCTGGGTCACCAACTTCAAAAGCAATAAAACACCCCATGGAGGTATTGCGTTTCTTGAATACTGGTTATCAAAATATATATTTTTTATAGCCTCCAGAAAGGTCAACAAAAGTTGGACTAGACTCTCCGAAGCTTTATTTGAAGGTACCAAGATTGGTCTCGCTCAATCCATCCTCGCTTGCATCTATCGCAGCCTGAGATGGATTTCCCTGGATATAATGAAGTTCAACTTCCCTGGTCCACTTTGGATGATAGATCTCTGGCTGCAGGTCTACTTCCTAGTATTCTATCAACCGGATGTGCATCCATTTGAAGATGGAGTGCTTCTGGGAAAGACTCTCACACAACATCTCCACGATGACCTGTTGATCTATTAGAATAGCTTTGTCACTCTGTGCTCGCTCAATGGCTTCCCCTTAGACATTGCTGAGGTAATCATCCAGTGCCGCTTCCATGAGGATTTAGAGACTGCCTTTGTTCCCTCTCCTGACCAAGATGATGTGGTGAGAATCATTTTCATCTTGAGCCACACTTGTGGGGCTTTGAGAGTCCCTGACGCCACCAAAATCTACTACGAGCTATACGCTCCTAACCATTTCACCAAGTAACTCGGGCTGACCCAAGATGCTCTGATGCCTCTGGTTAATTTTGTCAACTGCTACAACACTCAGCGAGCCTACATGCACCCTATAGCTGCTGACATAGAAGATTCTCATTTTGGTTTCCTCCACTACAACAAAAAATTCAATTTACTATACTTTTTTGCGATGACAATCATTTGCTGTCGCAAATACCTACCAATAATGACGGCAAATCCACCGTCGCAAAAGATTCCATCAATTGCAACGGAACTTCTTTCCGTCACAAAAAGTTTCATCAATTGTGATGGAAATGAATCGTTGTCTCAAAATAATTTTTTCCAACAAATAATGCTTTAACGCAAAAATGACTCTTGGATGGGATGATTAGAATACTCTAAGTATGGTATTAAAAACTTATAATCTTTTGACTTGAATTCGACGTCAATCCATGCATTAAATCATTGTGTTCCTAAGGCGTTTTAGACTAATTTCGATTTGCCACTATGTAAAAAATTTATTTGAGACCAATTTATGCACATGCAATATCGTGGAGCTCATATGTATCTTACTATGAAAAAAATGACCCAAAAAAATTAATTTAGGTACTCCCATAGGAGAACGAGCAAAATCCTTGAAATTGGGTATTTTAGTCTTTTGGTAAGATTTGACCTCATTGACCGATCTCTAAATGAACTTCGATGAGGATAAGGTTTTTGAAAAATCTATGTTATTACGAGGTTGACGCATGTGTATGTACACATTTCTTATTACACCATTTTGGTTTCTCATATGTCTTTAATCCATATATAACTACTAATGTTACTTACAATGTTTGTTGGTTATATGAACACTAAACCTCTATGAAACTAAATCACTACCAAGTAATCATTTTGAAAATGTGACCGTTGGATGAGACGATCGGACTAATTTAACCATGCCGTGAAAAAATTTAAACTTTTCGATTTGAATTTGACCTCGATCTTTGTGTCCTACGGCTGTGACTATATTGTCCTTAAGGAAAACACAATTTGCTGCTTCGTTAAAAATAATTTGAGAGCAAGTACCTCACACGTATTCTCGTGAGATTCACATCTATCTTGGCATGTAAAAAACTAAAATTTCTAGACCTAAATCTAAACCCTAAGTCCCTAACCCTAAACCTAAAAGAATAGTTAAAAGAAAATTAGGTCATGCATATCATTCCATGCGCCTCCCTTTTCATCTCTATCTCTCTCTCTCCCTCTCTCTCTCTCTCACGAGAGATCTATCACAGTAGCAGTGGAGAAACTCGACCACACCGTTGCCTCCTCCTCGTCTCTATTGCTTCCTCACCGCCCCCATCTCCCCCAAACTTGACAATGCCTCATCCATCCCCGCTCACCCTAGAGCTCGACCTTGCCTCCCGCATCCAAGCTCATAGATCCCCGGCTTGCTTCACCTTATCTCCTGCTCGAGCTCGAGCTCTTTCAGTAGTCACACTCCGTACATTAAAGTGACACAAGATTCACGCTACGACCCCGAGTTGGCTCAGATCGATGCCATTGAGCATATTAGGCTCGGCTTGCCACCCTGTCGAATCCTCCATGCTTTCCTTTTGGTAATTCATTACCGCCTTTCTTAGGGTTTAACACTTTATTACTATCTGCTTTTGGTATAAGCATATTGTTGAATTGAATACTATAATAGTTGTAAAATTGCTTATGTGAAAATTTGGTGTATTTACTAGGTGATCAGTAGTTGAATTTACTAGCTAGGTGCGTGTTCCCTGATCGCCTTGGCAGCCTCATCGCCGATAGCTGCGATGAGTATAAGGTGAGCATTACAATGTATGTCAATATGATTTACCAATGAATTACTTCAGAATTTTATACATGAAGCATTAAGGTTTTCTGGTTGTTGCATAGTTTAACAAAGCCGACGTAAATTTGGAAAGGTTGATTGTTTGATTGTTTGATGAGCTGCGTTAGATTAAATGGATGAGGAATTTTTTGTTGAGGAGTGTAATGGAGTTTGGATTTTTGTAGGTTTATATATGTATGTTGTAGAGTTCGTTAAGCAATGCTGATGACATATATAGGGTATATTGAAGCCATCAGTATCTAATGGATGTGTTTTGGGGATTTGTCTTTCTTTTACACTTGTCCTACAAAATATGATTAGTGGAAATGTGAATATGATTAAAATGGTTAGGATTGATATTTTGCTGTCTGAAATGATGTCTTGCTTTTGTTGATCGATGTGTGTATTGTTGTCTTGGAGTTTTGGTGTAGTGCTTTATCGATTTGTTTTCTTTATGTTGGGTAGGGGGTTGTTTTCTTTGGATAAATTGAGGACAGCCAACTGAAATTTGGTTTATATGCCTACTTCCAAATCCTCTTGCATTGCTATATGGATTTCACTTTTGTTTTAATAATTTGAGTTGGTTATTTGCAGGTTCTGTGGGTCAAATTAGTATCTCCATTCATTCATTCATTCATTCATTCATTCATTCATTCATTCATTCATTCTGTTTCTTCCACTAACATATATCAATCTTAAGTTTTCCCAATTATTTCTTCGTCTACAATTGCTTTTGGATCTAGGTCCTTATCATTTCTCTGATTCTGTCTCTGTTGATCTCTCCGTATCAGATCAATCTCTTTTTTGAATTAGTTTTCCAATACTTTTTCTGTGAACACTGCTTCTAATACCAATTTCTTTAATACTGCTAATCTTGTCTAGTGGTTAAAGTTTTATTATGATGATGCACTTGTGCAGAGGATTTGGTATGGACGAGTCTAGCAACCAAGATCTTGCAAGATGCATTGGATTACTCCTTGTAGTTTTATTGGGATTGAGTAAATTAAATACCTTGTAACTTAAGTTGACGTAGTTTACTTGGTGATCAGTAGTTGAATTTACTCGCTGGAACATATATAGGAGCTTATATAAAGGGCATGGGGGACTTACTTTGGACTTCTCGAAATGCTATGGTGCTGCGTTCTGAATGTTAAAGCTGTAAACTTTATCACTTTATCACTTGAACAGTTGGAATGTAAATGCTAGTTTTTGGTTGATGTGAAGTAAGGATTATTATAATTCATGAATCATTACCTTATATTATTTGCATTCTGGTTGTGGACTTGCCGATCTTGACAAATACAAGGTTGTTATCAACACAAGTGAAAGCAGCGCCTACGCAAGAAAAATTAATACTTTAATAATTCCTATTCTTGAGAGGTTAGTAATTTCTCTATTTGATCTTTGAGAGTGTAATAAGTTATAATCAAAGTAGGCCTCCATTTGGCTAGCATAGTTTGAATTTTGTTCCAACTTTATTTGATTTAATGTTTTTGGAATTTGGAACATCATAATTGTTTTTTGACATAAATTTCTGAAGGATGTTTGATCATCTTTACTGAATATTCAGATATCATATATATTGAGTGCTAGCAAGATATATTATCTTGACTTTCTATTTTTGTTATCTTTATCTAGGAAAGACACTTCACCAATTTATGAATGTTGCAAGTGTTATACATGCCATAATCATATTGGATTGTGATATGCGAGCACAACTAGCAAGTGTCTCTTTCACTTGTAATATCGGATTCTATGCTAGCACTTCAGATTAAGTAAAAGATAAGGGAATATGACAAGTGCTGGGATGGCATAATTTGTCACGATGTTTATTGTGAAGTTTGCAGATGAACCCTAAACATTCCTACTTTTCTGAGAATAAAATAAAAAGGTTCTTAATCTTTACAGTACTCTTTTACTGTCTCCAGCCCATGTTATCTTCTTACCCTCATTCTTAATCTTTACAGTACTCTTACTATGTATTTCTTGTGATTTCTTAAGGGATTATGTGATTTCTTGTAACTTCACTGGAGATCTGCCAAGCTCATTTGCTATGCTTACCGGAGGTACGGTTATTTCCCTTCTTTTAGCTCCCTTAGCTTATCATGTCTTGCTCACCCATGTTGTGCACTTTTGCTAATCGCCCCAGGTTTTCTCTTTAAGCAACAAGGCCATTCTAGTGTGAATCTTGTTTTGTTTGGTGGTGGTATGATAATGACGTATTGGCATTTTGTGTAGGAACTGTGATCAGAGAAGTAGGCCTTTTATTAGACAATGTCGGCAAGGAGGTCCTTGGTCATGCTTCAAAGGTGGTGCTTACAAAGGATACCACCACTATTGTTGGTGATGGAAGTGCCCAGGAAGTAGTTAACAAAAGAGTTGCACAAAATAAAAACATTTTCGTATGTAGAAAGTGGTAGACTTTATGAATAGCTGAAGAAGAGCTTTTATCTTTTTGTACATTTAACTCATGTGAACTTGAATGACTATGTGGACTTTATGAATGATAAAAGTGTCTAATGTACTAGTAGATTTGTAAATTTGCACATTTGATCAGCTCCATTTCTTTGTGATGGATGTGTTGCCATCGCAAAAAAATGGAGTAATTTTTTTATTGCGGGAACTTGTATTCGCGATAGCAACTGCGCCGTTGCAGAAGCTATTTTTTTGCAACGGCAATATACCATCGCAAAAACTAAAAAACAACACTATAGTCAGCCAAATTTGCCACGGCAGGTTTGCCGTTACAAAAAGAAAAGATTTGATATGGCAAGACATTGCTGTCGCAATAAAGTTCAGACGACGGCAAAAACTGTCGTTAGTACAGTCACATTTGCTATGACATTTCACTCTTTTGCGACGGTAGTCTGCCATTGCAAAATGCATTTTTCGTTGTAGTGCTCATTGTGGTGCTACCAAATGAAGCCTTCAATGTTCCCCTTACACTATCATGTGGTGTAGCCCCATATTACCGAGCTTGGCGAGCTCAATTCTGGGACAGGATTCGCATTGTGCATGACCCTCTTTGTCGCGATCTTCCAAGACTTCGATCCCTTCTTCACCTCTCCTCACGACAAATAAGCTCTTTGATATGATACATCCGACGACCCTGATACACCAACACCATAGCCCACTGTAAGTGTTTCAATGTCTTGGCTTTTTAATTCTTACCACTGATATTGGCAGTTCTAATGATCTCTGTATCTCTAAGGCCCAACGCTTATAGAGACACAACCTTGCGGGCAGTCCCGACGTCGGTCCCTCATGTGGACGATGACGCTCCTGTCATTCCAAGCGCATTATCTATTCAGACTCCAAGCGAGAGGTAGAGGATGTTGAGAACGAGGCGGCTGAGGCCCTACAACCTATAAGTCACCGTTAGCTCTGTATCCAAGATTAAATCCCTGCAAAGCTTACAATGTCTTAAGTTATGTGCTCCATCTCAGAATCTTCGCAAGAGAGCTCCATGCTCTTTTCCTGAAGGCAATGCCAACAATCTTCAGCGGTTCAAATGAGGCCGTGGCCTTCATGGCTGTTCAACAGCCACAACCTTAGCCTAACCCGACCGACATTTTGGGGCAGCTGATGAAATTGATTTACAATGCGATCAGCAGGACCAGCCCTAACATTGAGCTGACCAGTGGTAAAGGATATCTATTCAATTTGGTAATCCCGATAACTCCCCAGTTCACTCGCCATTGTGTAATGAAGATCTCCCTCATATGAGTAAGCAGTAGCAATTGGCACTGGTCCAACCTTCTACTAACCTAGCCTATGAGGTAATATTAATCTGTTATATGATACAGGAACTCTAAACATCGTTTCCCTCTTCTAATCGTGACACACATATGCAGGTTATGGACCATGAGGAAACTCAGTCTGAGGCCGGTCCCTCGGTCAACACACCTCTTAAGGAGGTTGTTGATACAGACGGGTTAGAAACTGAAGAAGTGGCTTCTTAGGTGATAGTGGTCATTGACGACATTATCGATTATGGCGAGCAGGAGGCGACTTCAACATTCGCAGATGATCCTTTTAGCTTGCATGCCAAGTTCTACCCTCATAGGGAGGAAACAACAGTAACCCCAAGAAAGCATCTTCCCCTAGTCCTCACCAACCAGAGAGAGCAGAGAGCCCCAGCGTTGGGCCCCAAGATTATGTGAACAATGAGCACAATGAACCCCAAAAAACTGCTCGCCATAGGTCTCGTCCCTGCCTATCCAGAATTCCCCTGGCGAGACAAAGGTAAGTAACAAGGATTATTCCCAAAGTACGAATATCTTCTTTTGTTACCCAGATCTTCCCTTTTGACCATGCCTCATCCTAACAGGGTCTTGAACCTTCTCCCTTCTCAACTCTGGTCAAGCAAGGTCCTTACGCTGTTTCAGAAAGTCCCCTCGAAGGAGAAGACATCTCTAGGTCTCTCTCGCTTTCGATCAGCATTCCAGTCAACGCTCAAGAACCATCAACCCCTGAGCCTGATAGCCTTGCAATCTCTACCAAGACGCTCTTAAAACGCATAATTTAGGCAGCGAGGATCTGTATGATCTTGGAGTTGAACTCTCCCAGGCCTCAAGCTCGTCTGAGCCTGCTATCAATGTCGCAGCCATCTTTGCTCGGACTCGGAAACTTGGAGCGTTGTTCGCCAAGTTCATGCCAGCAGCTCCTGACTCGGCAGCATTCCAGTCAACGCTCAAGAACCATCAACCCCTGAGCCTGACAGCCTTGCAACCTCCATCAAGATGCTCTTAAAGCGCATAATTTAGGCAGCGGGGATCTGTATGATCTTGTAGTTGAACTCTCCCAGGCCTCAAGCTCGTCCGAGCCTGCTATCAATGTCGCAGCCATCTTTGCTCGGACTTGGAAACTTGGAGCGTTGTTCACCAAGTTCATGCCAACAGCTTCTGACTCGGCAGAGATTACCCTCACTAAGAGCACTATCTGGGACCTTTTCAAGATTGATCTTAACGACCCTGAAGTCCTCAAGGTGATCCTGGGTGAAGTCAACGAGCTGCTACAAATCACTCCCGGTGAGCTCCTTCCTCTGCTGATTAAATACGAGCAAGACCTTCATCAAATCTAAGAGCTGCTAACTAGCAATGATGACTTGTCCCGTTGTTAGGGCCATAATTGTGTTCTAATTATATTCCTAACTCCATGCATATTGCTTGTCTTCTACAAATAAAGCGTCGTTCTTATAACGTTTCCTGTTCATGCTAGAAAATTAGAAGTTAACATGGAAACATTCTTCAAGATGGAAATTAATCAATTTTTGGAGAAGTTGAACACATTTCTTAACTCACAAGAGCATTTGGAGAAACTTTGAAAAAAGGACGAAAAGTGGTCGTCGGAAATCATCGGAAGCTGCCGAAAAATTGCCAGGTTTATCCATGGATGACCGGACTATCAAGTATGGCCCAAACACTCCAATCTATGCCCAAAGGAAGACCCAAACACCATACATAAGAAACCTAGTTGATTTGGTTAGGGTGTCACACAATTTGAATTTTGGATCTATTAGACATGGTTTGGACTCTAGCTAGAAGCCAAGAAAATAGAATCACAAGTTCTGGCTGTTGGTTCAAACTTCATGACTACTCTAGCACATCCAAGGGCTAAAAAAATATCTCATTTTCTCTCCTATTACTCCCCTTGATCGAGCTCTCCCACACCACCATACACAACACACTTCATTTTACTCATTTTCCAAGTTTTGAGTTCTTTTCTCTCTAGTTTTCTCTCTAGCTTCTCTCTTGGGTTCTTTGTTGAGTTCTCTAGAGAGAATCTATATTTGTCTATCAATCTTCCTTCCTTCTAACCCTCTACAAATTTAAGAGACCTAGCCTTGTAAGCCTTGGTCGAACCTCTTCCACTCTCCCTCACCATCATCTATCACTTCCTCCTCTCATCTTTACCTCCAAGGTTTGGGTGATTCTCTAGAGCTTGAAGAAATGGAAAATAATCCATTTTTCACTTGGCTTCTTTGAGTCCTAAAGGCTTCCCTTTCCTCCTCTACAAGCTTAAAGACACTTTGGAGCAAAGAATGTGAAGTTAAAAGCACAAGGGTGAACTTGAAGAAGCTTGGCTTGCTTTGAGGAGATTCCTTAGTTTTTTCTTCATCCTATTTACTCTATTAATGTATTAAAACTTGATATTAATTATGTGTACTAAGTAGTCCAATTTGGGAGGCTAGGGTTAGAACCCTAGCAATTTGATGTAGACAAATAATGATTGGACATATGTATGATTTTTTAGTGTATGTTGTGTGAAGCATGTGTTTGTGAATGGGTTTACTTTGTGTTTGTGGATGTTTATGTGCTTGAACTTTATGTATGGTTTTATTTATGCATGTGTTGACCTTAGTTAGGTTGATGTATGCATTAGGGAACTAAAAATGGGACATTGATTGAATTAGCTACTCACATAAGGCTAGATGAGCATGTAAACATGATTAGGACCTATTCCAAGAGGGTTTACCTTAAGGTTTGGTTTCCTTAGCACTAAGTAAGGATTAGAGCCTACTTGATTCTCAATATGCTTAAGGTTTTGGTCAAGCACACATTGAATCGAGAGGTTATTATGGCTACTAGTTGGGTCTTTCGATTTGTAACTCAAAATGTAAGGATTGGGAGATTCACTTAGACTTTCTCTCGGGTCCTCCAAAAGAGATTAGGGAAGGGAAACCTTCTACAATTATCACATTGTATGTTTGTTAACTTTACTCATGTGAAATACGGTCAAGATGTGAGCCTGAAATGGCTTAGGTCTTGATCCTGGTTCACTAAATACTTCAAAGTTGGGCTCAAGTAATCTAGAGTCTGAAATGGGCTAGGAGCTTGAGTTCAAAACCAAACGTGGCCCAAAAGGTTACGATTTGGATATCCACTTGAGTGAAACGGGATTTAATTACATACATAAATTAGGACATTGTTTGAGCATCAAATGATTAGTGAAGATTTTCCTAGCCAACCATTCTCTCTTATTGTGAATTATTTTGCTATTTAATCTCTTTGCATTAGTCTATAATTAATCAATCAACTCGTATAATCACTCACCGTAGTCTAATCACCCCTTGCAATGCTAGGTTTCCAAAGGACTTAGTAGTGGGAGATACACATCCGCATTTCATTTTAGTTTTAGTGTCAAGATTAGTGTCTTGTTAATCTATAATTTGAGTGCTTAATCGAGTCAAGTTAAGGAGTTTAAGTGGTCAATCCTCGTAGGTTTGACACTTGACTTCCTTATAAATACAATAACTTGACTTTGTATACTTGCGGGTAGAGGAACTTTTTGCGCTTATGAGTTAGTTCGTGATTCACAAAGTGTAGGGGTACAAAGTGAAGAGGATGTGTTCAAGCCACCCATTGAAGATCGAGTTGAAGAAGCACCATCATTCCTTCCTTCACCACTAAAAGAGTACCACCAAGAACTCCCCATGGAGTAAGATTAAGTATTGAGTTATGATCATGATGATAGGGTTGAGACCAAGGCATTATTGCCTCTTGATCCTCCATTTAGAAACCAATGTTTCTATGAAGAAGTGAATGATTGGAAAGGAAACTATGTTGCCGACTCTCTACCTTGTCTTGAAATACCACAACTACCTACTTCCTTCCTACACATCAAGTCTACATCAACATTGAAAGAAAAGTTTGGAATGCTACTTGGAAGAGCGATCGAGAAGAAGAGGAATACATCAAGTAGGTATCCATACCATTGGAAATTGCATGGATTAATTTGATTTTTTCCTTTATGACAAGTCAAGAAGCCCTCTAGCTCCAAATAGTAGAATGGTACTACTCAAAAAGTACCTACTATAACAAGATGGTGGAGTTATGGACCATGTTTACGTCCTTATACTACAACCCGTGATGGTCAGACACCATTGGTATGTTAGAGAAATAAGAGCAAGGTTGAAGGAGTATAGAACATTGTGGAATGGGCATGGAAGTGAAGAACTTGAAGAAGAGCCAAATCTGGCAATTTTTGACACATCAGAGGAAAATTTTGACCCGTCAAAAAACCCACCCTGAACCAGTTCGACTCGTCAAAGGAAATCCTCGAACTGTCAAAGGAAACCCTCTGGATGATGCCGAGCATCAAATTTGACCTATCGAAGGAGGTTCTCGACCCGTCAAAGGATTTCTCTGCAAATGTTGACTTGTATGGAGTTTGTGAAGACCAAGAGCTTAAGGCTTTGAGGCATGAAGCATAGTGCAATACCTGGAGGCCAAGACAAGTCCAAGAGCACCATTTGAGGATCATGATCAAACATATGCAACCTTGGATGTCAAGGCCTAACTTTTTCTTCGTTGGTTTACATTCTAACACATATGGAGCTCGAAGGTGGTAAACAAAGCATTTGCATTTCTTTCTCCCTACCCTCTCTACTTTTCTAGCATCATATATGAATATGATTAAGAATGATGCTATGTTAGGATATTTAGGTTTAACTCTCATCCTTAATAGTAGACATCTTCCAAGAGTTGTTAGCCTTACAATGTCTTGATGGCTCACTCTTGTTCAATGAGGAAGCAACCTATTCATCATTAGTTTATTGTTTTGAGTCTTGACTAGGTTGTGGTGATCTTTTATGATACATGTGAGATGCTTGTTGCTATGAACTTAATATTTTTCTAAGTTTCCCATCATTCTATGCTAAGGTGTTAAAGTTCTACGTGTGAGGTCCCCTCATGTTATATGCTTGATTACAATGTTGTTTTCTTTTGAAATGCAATTAGTATGCATGCCCCCATTGTGGTTGATAGGAATCTAATAGCTTCATTGCTTCTTAGAGACTATATGACCCTTCAAGTGTGAATGCATGCTAGTTGTTATGCCTAGGAGAACATGTGTTGGTGGAATAAAAATGTGAAATGATGATGCCTTTGCTATCTTATGTATACTTTTCTTTATATGTGGCTTAATGCAAATTGAGGACAATTTGATTCCAAAGTGCGAGGTAGGCGGCTAAGTCATTACCAGTCCTTATCCTAAAAATCCATAAAAATTGAAAAAATTGAGAAAATGCAATGCAAAAATATATGTGTTTTGGTGTTTGTGTCCCAATAACCACTCCCAATAATGAGATTGAACTAATGTCTAGTAAATTACATGATTTTGAGTATGTTTGAAAAAATAAAACAATGCATGTTTAATCGGTTTAAAAAGTTCATATGTTATTCAAAATGCGTACATGAGAAAAAAAAAGGATTGACATGTTTTCGAAACTATCCGTGCCCCATGTGAGATTTTGAGCCCTGTTATGCATGCATAGCTACATTATGCACCTATTGTTTCATATGTAACATCATTTTATCATTTTGTAATCTAGAACTTGCTTGAAACCGTGTAGAACATTGTCCAAATCATAAGTGTTAGCAAAAATGATAGAGGCATTAGGATTACCACCATGACCATATTTCTTTTGAACCCTATGATCCATACATCTTTAGTGAGCCAATTTGAGCCTTATATTAGTTAGCCTTTTCTTTCTTGAACACCACAAATATTGACCTAGCTTAAATACTTATCATACCCCTTAACTCGACAAACTAGCAAGTGATGATAAAGTCCTAGTAGGATGTGGTCTTAGTGTTACAAAGAATGTTAGGTGGAGGAGCTCTTGTGTTGCTCATTTTCTTGTATAGTTATTTAGTAGCCCAAAAAAAAAAAAAAAAGAGTACCAAAGAAAAATAGAAAAGAGGTATACATGCAAAAAGAGTTGTGTTTGAAAAATAAAGAAAATCCAAAAAAATAATAATAATGTATGTGTTGTACATAAAGAATAAGTGTTTTTGGGAAGTGGTTTGATTTGAAAAGAGAAATAGTAGCAACTAGGAGTAGTTTAAAGGAACTTCGATATGTGAATTGCTTGTTAAGTTGCTTAGTTCTTGAATTCATATACTTTTCCGGTCCTTCATTAAGCCCCTTCTTTAAACCCCGTTACAATCTAAATAAAAACCCTCTTGATTTGGAATGCTTATTTTTTTGGATTATTTGAGCACTTGGTTGAAAAGCACGCTTACGGAAAACATGTGATCAATACGATTTTTGAGTGCAAACATTAACCTTCTAAACACTTGAGTGTTTGAAGTGATATCTTGTGAGTTAGATGGTTAGGAGACATGTTATTTTGAATATATCTTATTATGATGCATTTGAGTTGACATATTGCATAACCATTTTGGTTTATTACATATGCATTGATTTCATGTTTTAAAGTATTTCTCAAAAGAATTTCAATCCATCTAGCTATGGTTCTTTGAGGGAAATTGATCATCAATTCGGGATGCTTACATGCCTTGTGTGTTTTTATGCTTTGAGTCTGTCTTAGCTAAATTCTTTTCTTCTTTGTTTGCTTGAGGACAAGAAAAGTTTAAGTGTGAGGTAGTTTGTTAGGTCCATAATTTTATTTTAATTTTGTTCCTAACTCCATGCTTATTGCTTGTCTTCTATGAATAAAGCGTCGTTCTTATAACATTTCTTGTTCATACTAGAAAATTGGGAGTTGACATGGAAACACTCTTAAAGATGGAAATTAATCACTTTTTGGAGAAGCCGAGCACATTTCCTAAGTCACAGGAGCATTTGGAGCAACTTTGGGAAAAAGACGAAAAGTGGTCGCCGAAAGTTATCAGAAACTGCAGGAAAATCGCCAGATTTATCCATGGCTGACTAGACAATCAAGTATGGCCCAAACACTCCAAGCTAGGCTCAAGGAAAGGCCTAAACCACCTAGATAGAAACCATACCTGATTTGGTTAGGGGTGTCACACAATTTGAATTTTCGATTTATTAGGCATAGTTTGGACTCTAGCTAGAAGCCAAGAAAATGGGATCACAAGTTGTGGCGCTTGAATCAAACTTCATGGGCACTCTAGCACTACCAAGGGCTCACAAAATACAGCATTTTCTCTTCTATTACTCCCCTTGGTCAAGCTCTCCCACACTACCATACACAACACATTTCATTTTACTCATTTTCCAAGTTTTGAGCTCTTTTCTCTCTAGTTTTCTCTCTAGCTTCTCTCTTGGGTTATTTGTTAAGTTCTCTAGAGAGAAGCTATATTTATCTTTCAATTTCCTCCCTTTCAACCCTCTACAAATCCAAGAGTCCTAGCTTTGCAAGCCTTGCCTGAACCTCTTCCACTCTTCCTCACCACCATCTATCACTTCCTCCTCTCATCTTTTCCTCCAAGATTTGGGTGATTCGCTAGAGCTTGAAGAAGTGGGAAGTAATCCCTCTTACCCTTGGCTTCTTCGAGTCCTAGAGGTTTCCCTTTCCTCCTCTACAAGCTTGAAGACACTTTGGAGCAAAGAAGGTGAAGTTAGAAGCACAATGGTAGACTTGAAGAAGCTTGGCTTTGTCTGGGGAGACTCATTGGTTATTTCTTCATCCTATTTACTCTATTAATGTATTTGAACTTGATTTTAAATATGTGTAGTAAGTAGTCCCATTTGGGAGGCTAGGGTTAGAACCCTAGCCATTTGATGTCGATAAATGATGGTTTGATTTATGTATGGTTTATGTTTTTGTGTATGTTTTGTGAAGCAGGTGTTTGTGAATGAGCTATTATGTTTTTGTGGATGTTTATGTGCTTGAGCTTCATGTATGGTTTCGTTTATGCGTGTGTTGACCTTAGCTAAGTTAATCTATGTATTAAGGAACTAAAAATGAGACTTTGGTTGAATTAGCTACTCACCTAGGCTAGATGAGAATGTAAACATCATTAGGGTCTATTCCAAGAGGATTTACCTTAAGACTTGGTTTCCTTAGCACTAGATAATGACTACAGTCTCCTTGAGTCTCAATAGACTTGAGGAGCTTTCATCAAGCACACATTGAATCGAGAGGTCATTGTGAGTACTAGTTGGGTCTTTCCATTCG
Organism: Geum urbanum; assembly: GCA_946800695.1. NCBI lineage: Eukaryota > Viridiplantae > Streptophyta > Magnoliopsida > Rosales > Rosaceae > Geum > Geum urbanum. The sequence continues at coordinate 30,360,276 of OX327009.1, forward strand.
TAACTCAAAATGTGCGGATTGAGAGATCCACTTAGACTTCTTGGGTTCTTAAAAAAAGTTTTTGGAAGGGAAACCTTCCACGATTATCACATGGCATGCTTGTTGACTTCATTCATGTGACATACAGTTAAGATGTAAGCTCGAAATAGCTTAGTTCTTGATCCTGGTTCACTAAATACTTCAAAGTTGGGCTCAAGTAATCTAGAATTCGAAATGGCCTAAGAGCTTGGGTTCAAAACCAAACATGACTAAAAAGGTTATGATTTGGACATCTACTTGTGTGAAACGGACTTTAATTGCTTGATAAATTAGGACATTGTTTCAGCATCGTATGGTTAGTGTGGATTTTCTTAGCTAACCACTCTCTCTTATTGTGAATTTGTTTGCTATTTAATTTCTTTGCATTAGTTTATAATTAATCAATCAACTCGTATAATCACTCACCGTAGTCTAATCACCCATTACAATACTAGGTCTCCAAAGGACTTAGTAGTATGAGATACACATCCTCATTTGATTTTAGTTTTAGTGTCAATATTAGTGTCTAGTTAATCAATAATTTAAGTGCTTAATCGAGTCAATCTAAGGAGTTTAAGTGGTCAATCCTCGTGGGTTCGACACTCGACTTCCTTATAAATACTTTAACTTGACCCCGTATACTTGTGGGTAAAGGAATTCTTTGCATTTATAGACTATTCTCTCAAAAGCTACCGTCTGGAACAACATACCAAGATCAAGAGGGAGAGAACACGGCTCGTACACTCTGACCATTGTCAACTCCAAGACTTCCTGAGGAGTGTCGAGGAGAAAAACAAAGTCTTGACAAAGAAAGGGGTAGAACTAGCCAGGCGCCAAGCAGAAGTGGTTGTCCTGCGTGCTGCATCTGACCCAGCTCGTGATACTGCCAAGCAATTACTACGAGAGAGTGCTGCCTGAGCCGATGCTCTAAGAGAAGCTGAAAAAGACGTCTCCTCATCCCTCAAATCATTTTCAGAGGCATGGACAAAGTATGAACATGTTAAAGTGGAGCTTAAATGAAAAGTCATCTGCATGTAAACTTGGACCTCCTCTTGTAATTTAGTACTCATCAATATATTAGGCCATTTGTTTATTAAGCCTAATTTTTGCACTTACAAAAATACTAACTTAAATCACATTGTTTTCAGGCCTCTAGCATAAGCCCATAGACAAATTTGGTATATCAAAAGTGGGCCTTAAGTACAAGCCTTATTTGGACTCCCAACGTGATTCACACAGAACCGACCAATGGGCTTAGCACACTTAACCAATTAATTAATTCTAAATTTTGAATTTGAAAAATGTGCCATCAAATCAATCATGTCTCTCACCGACTTCCAAGAAACACGCCTTCTCACCCCAACCACCTAGGAATAAAAGGTAGTAATCAACCTTTCTTGGAAATGATAAACTGTCATTAAAGCGGTTATAATCTCAGAGCAAATGTTACTCCACCATTATTTGGTGTACTGAAACGATATCCTCATCGTTCCATCTAGATGCGGAGCCTCTAGGGTTAGGCTTCTATAAATACCCCATGTATCCAATGCACAAAACATACATTCCCTTACATAAGCAGAGCAAAGATGTTTCGTCTAGAACACTTCTTCCGGTTCTACCCAAAAGCATTTCCACTAGACTCAACGCTTCGTACTTTATGCTTTAGATAGTGATATAAATGGCCAAACCTGGGCTAGATAGTGATATCAATGCCCAGGTTCTACCTTGGTAAAACTGTCCCTAGATTTCTGGGGGTAGTCGAGTCTCAACACCGGGGAGGCCTCTATGTTGCCAACCTCTCTAGCAACAGCTCTACTGTTGTCTTTCAAGGGAGCTAGAGGCACTTCATGCTCACGCTTATATTGGTGGAAGAATAGGGAGATGTTGTATTACCACTCCCTATTTACGTAGATGGGGATATGATGGGAGTTGGTCAATGAGAAGTTGAAGATAACATTGGGGCATTGACACTACAACAAAAAATTAGTTTTGCGACGGAAATCTACCGTCGCGAATACTTGTAATGCCGTAGCTAAAGCTAATTGCCACGGTAAAAATTACATTGGCGACGACAATTTTTCCGTAGCTTTTGAAGGCGTCGCTATTGATATTTACTACGGACACTGCCATAGCTAAAAGCTATTACTACGGCAAGTTTTCACCGTAGTATTATGTTTATTATTAGCGACGGCACTTAACTACAGTCCATGCCGTAGCAAATTCATGTTTTACTGTTGACTTTATTTGGCTTTTTGCGACGGAAATTTGCCATGGCAATTGATATAAATTCGCCGTCGCAATCATGTTAAATTGTCGTAGCAATCCAGCAAATTTGCCGTAGCAAAATGGACAATTTGCCTGCATAATTTTAGTAGCAAATAAGGCACTTTGCCGTAGCTAACTAGTTCATTGTCCATAGCAAACTTTCTAATGCATTTAGGTTCCAGAATTTGTGACAAAACAGTTGAAACCTGGAGTTGATGAACACAATATTCTTGTGCTAAAATTTATAGAAACTCAACATCTCATTACAATTCAAATGCTCACAAATTCATACATGTTCACTTTACGCCAAGTACCATTCTCATTAACAAAATATTGTGTTCTTGGAGAGCATTCTAACTTGGAAATTAAAACATAAATAAGTTCAATGAGTGCATAGAAACATCTCTATTTGGAATGCACTCTAGCTACCAAAATATTGTGTGCTTGGCATGCATCACTTCTTCTTGTTGCTTGCTTCAATAGTCTTCATACCTCTGCTTATTTTTACTTTTTTTCCATAATAAGCTGTACATTTAATATACATTCATTAGTTAAGAAACCACTGTCATCAGTTGAATTGTGCAAAGAAAGAAATTCAGAACCTAATGACAGTGCAACATAAGTTATAGCAAATCTGCAAATGACCTGAACTTTAGAAAATTATAACTAAATGTAAAAAAATCGTATCCAAATGATTCAAAAACTGAAGCGACCCTTAACATATATACTATAACTTTCGTGAAGAAAGCTACTTCAGAATATGATCTGAATGGTACAGTTTTCAGCTAAAAGATGACAAGTTAAGAAATCCAGAACAACCAGTTTAGGCCGTATAAATCCTGAACTTTGGAAAATCATAACTAAATGTAAAAAAAATCGCATCCAAATGATTCAAAGACTGAAGCGACCCTTAATATGTATACTATAACTTCTATGAAGAAAGCTATTTTAGAATATGACTTGAAAGGTACAGTTTTTAGCTAAAACGTGACAAGTTAAGAATTCCAGAAAAACGAGTTTAGGCTGTATAAACCCTGAAATTTGGAAAATCATAACTAAATGTAGAAAAATTGCATCCAAATGATTCAAAGACTGAAGCGACCCTTAACATATATACTATAACTTCTATGAAGAAAGCTATTTCAGAATATGACTTGAAAGGTACAGTTTTTAGCTAAAAGGTGACAAGTTCAGAAATTCAGAAAAACGAGTTTAGGTTGTATAAACCCTGAACTTTGGAAAATCATAACTAAATGTAGAAAAATCGCATCCAAATGATTCAAAGACTGAAGCGACCCTTAACATATATGCTATAATGTTTATGAAGAAAGATACTTCAGAATATGATCTAAAAGGTACAGTTTTCAGCTAAAAGGTGACAAGTTCAGAAATCCAGAACAACTAGTTTAGGCTATATAAACCCTGAAATTTGGAAAATCATAACTAAATGTAGAAAAATCGCATCTAAATGATTCAAAGACTGAAGCGACCCTTAACATATATACTATAACTTCTATGAAGAAAGCTATTATAGAATATGACCTGAAAGGTATAGTTTTCAGCTAAAAGGTGATAAGTTCAGAAATTCAGAACAACCAGTTTAGGCTATATAAACCCTGAATTTTGGAAAATCATAACTAAATATAGAAAAATCGTATCCAAATGATTTAAAGACTAAAGTAACCCATAACATATATACTATATCTTTCGTGAAGAAAGCTACTTCAGAATATGACCTGAAAGGTATAGTTTTTAGCTAAAAGATGACAAGATAAAAAATTCAGAACGACCAGTTTAGGCTGTATAAACCCTGAATTTTGGAAAATCATAACTAAATGTAGAAAAATCATTTGATTATAATTTCATATCTGATATGATCATAAACAGGTTATCTAAAACTTTCATGAAGACACTAACATCAGAAAATATATATTTCTACAGTAATTAACACAAGGGCTGCTGGATTAGAACATCAGTTTTAACACAACAGACCCCTTTTCAAGCATAAATTTAATGCACCAAATATGAATATAATCCTGCCAAAATGTATAGATCCTAAGCCTAAGATATGCAGCTCAAAGTATCCAAAATGTACAAGTGTAAACAATGAAACATGCATTCTTAAAAGTATAGGCAACTTACCCTTTGAGCACCATTTTGAGAAGAGTGTGATGTTTCAGCATTAATCGGGTTCAATGGTCGGCTACAATGTTCACTGGGAGCTTCTCCATCTCCTATGGACTCTCTTATAATCTCATGTCCATTGGTTGCATATGGTTGCTGAAATACACAAGTGAAGACATACGAGTGATCATGTTTTACTAATGAATAAACCAATGTAGATTAGTAATATATATCACTAACCTGTATGGAACGTTCCGAGCCATGGTTTTCAAAATCTGTAGGTACTTTCCCTTTCAATTGCTCAACCTCTCTTCGAAGTTCATCAATCTCCCCTTGAACTTGTTGACGCACTTGTGCTGTAATATTTGCAATTAGATCAGCAGTTTGGAAAGATGGTGCTTCCTTTGCATATATGAGAGAACGGGGTACCGAAGAACCAAATGTTAGACAGTAGCCATGACCATCATCACCCATCAGAGAATGAAATATTTTATCTTTAATAATGTTGTTTTGCTGGTCCTCAAGTGTTTCCTCACTAAGCAATTGCTCATATTGAATCTAAAATAACAACAAAGCAAAATATGATGGTACTTCTATCTTAGAAACTCAGGATCAAATACATAAGTGCCAAATGCAACAGTAAAAGTAGTAACAGCCTTACAATGAATTCCTTCACATTTATGTCCTCTAAATCACGAGTTTTCTTCCACACGCTAAACTTATTAGTTTCTTCATCATCTCTTTCCATCTGTTATATATAAAACGAAGGCATCATATGTATTATTCAAACTGCAAAAAAGCATCTTAACTTCATATGTATCTAGGTGTATATGCCATGCTAATACTTCACTATGAATGCATAAGAGGTTTAGAAGCATTATTCAAACTTGAAGCTCAATGATACTTTAAACTATCTGCATAAGGGAATACCTCATATCTAATTTGGGCAAAATGTTTTCGACCGGTTTTGTGAATTGGGCCACGTAATTCTCGATTAACTGAATTTCTATCAGCTACCACCTGCAAAAGTAACATTTACAATTAAATTTTTTACAGAATTTTCAATGCATCATTTGTTCAACACTAAGCCATATATACTTGTACCTTAGCATCCTCACTACTCCAATATGCAACAAGCTCAATCCATTGAAAAGCCACAATATGTGGAGGACTTTTAGTGCTCAGTTCAGGGTCATCCTTATGAGGCATATAATGATTGAGTTTTGTTTTACTCTTGTGGTCCTTCCACAACAAATTACAATTATCCAAGCATACTGATTTATAGCCCTCGGGAACATCCATCACATTTCTCTATAGGTAGTTAACATGCAAACCATTATAATGTAGCAATACTATACATAAAGCATAAAATCTTAAATAGGCCAGGAATGTCATACCTGAATCTCTATCCAAATTCCCTCCTTCACTTTAGCATCAATCTTCTTCCAATTCAAAATATTAAGTGGAACTCTCAGGCCATTGCGTACTATCAGTCCTAATTGCGACTTTAGTTTACTTGCCCTTGACCCCACGGGCTGGAAAGTTATCGGGTGAAAATCTATTTGAACTTTAACCCCTGATTCCCACTCAGGTATGCCCTTACACTGACCTCTAAAGACTCTCTTAGGTCCTACATCAATCTGATCTTGCACTGCAAAACATGTATATAATCAGAAATAGGATCCATCGCTTATATGTCCTATTAACAGTATTAAGTCTTTCTTGTCCATGTGTTTCTTTCTTCTTGTTACTTGAGCATTCTGTGAGCTATTTTATCTATACATATGGACTATATGCAGATACAGTTCCATATTATATTAGGACAGGTAGATTTCTAGGAAACACAGTACTTTCAAGTTGATATGAGGATTTAAAGTGTAGAATATTCTGGGAAATGGTAGCTTTTTGGAGGCACTGGAAGTGATATGGCAGAAGCTGGTAAGTGTAAAATATCACAGAGGTGTACCACAGATGGCAGAAGCTGCTAAGTGATATGGTTTCAGATTCTTTTTTCTTCTTTAAACTTATATTGATTACTGCTTCAATTCCTTGACAATCTACGATGTATCAATGCATGTGCAATGAAACTTATTCTTAAAGGAGCTAGCTGATTTACTGAAGCTCCTTAGCTCTCATTTTCATAATTGGCATTTAGACATGTTCTGGAAACAACATCTATTGTGAGTAATAGACTTGTGTTCTGGAGACTAGATGTAGGCATTGGTCAGAGCAAGAGTTTCACTCCTATAAGATACAATTGTATTTCCATACTTAACTGACAGCTGTTTCATCTTTTTAACAGTTGTGAACCTTTTTATTATTTTGTTGTGTACAGAATCATGATAGACAATTGTGGAAGCTAGGAACGCTACCACCTGGTCTGATAATATTTTGGAAACGAACGTACCCACTTGATCGCTCATGGCACGTGCTGGGCCTTGGTTATAACCCTAGTGTTAACCAGAAGGAGATTGATCGAGCAGCTGTTATACACTATAATGGCAAGATGAAACCTTGGCTGGAGATAGCTATAACTACTTCACACTAGAGCTGTAAATGCCATTTGTACTCTCTATACAGGTAAATGAATATGACATGATAAATTGTACTATCTTGGGTCTTGAGTATTCAAAATGCCATTTGTTTCAAATGATATCATGTAATTGAAATAGCTTGCCAACCTAGTTTGATGTCTTACATTGCTGATATTTACACATGTGATGTGCAAGCTAGTTATGCCCCAAGCTAGTTTTTGTACAGACCATAAGAGATAGCTATAACTACTTCACACTAGAGCTGTAATTAGCAATTTAAAATCTAATCTTCCCTTCCAGTATGTTATCATGGTTCAGATACCACAAATCAGATGCAAAAGATAAGGCCAAACAGACTAACCAAACCACAAAGATACATGCATAAACTACATCATATATAGTAGATTTCTTGGCCACTGGATATACCTGGAACTGGAGTAGGCAACATTGAATTCGCTTGTTCTGATGATTGATCAGTGTGTGAAGAATAAGATGAACTTGCTTGGAGAAACTCACCCATGGTACAGGGACGACCTGCCTTTCTCTTGTTTATAGTAACCTATAAAATGATATGAATATGACATGAAATATGAAAGCTGATATATACATATATGAATATGACATACAAAGTATCAAACAACTAAAAAGCTTATATTGCTATAGGAAAGAGTACAACAACATTGTAGGCACAAGCAATACAAGACATCAGAAACATTCTGTCACAAGAAGCAATACAATACAACAAAAATATTGCAGACACAAGTAGTACAATATCAATCAGCTTCATCATAGGTGTCTTCCACATCAAAAGAAAGATCTCTAGTACGCATTGTCACGATATTATGCCAATCCTTTTTAACAACGTCACGAACATACCAAACTTGATGTGCTTGGGATGCCAAAATAAAAGGCTCATCACAGTCTCGATTACTTTGATACAACAGATGATTAAAGTTCACTAAAGTGAACTTATGGCTGTCCACTTTTGTTCCTGTGGCATTCACCCAATCACACCTGAACAACACAAATTTCAATTCCACTGAATAACTGATTTCAATAATATCAGTTAGTCTCCCATAGTAAGCCAAGGGGTCGACGATTCCTATCTCTCCCGGTAGAAACACTCATGGTATCAGTCTTTAAAGTTACACCACTATTCTGTGTTGTCCGCCTCTAATCAACATCTTTAACACGAAAATAATATCCATTGGTCGTATATGCATTAAATTTCAATGCTTGACTATGTGGACCATTTGCCAATGTATTGATTTCTACTGTGGCAACATCATTACCGAAGGTTGGCAAATTATGTACCTAATGTATAGACCGCACATATTAGATGTAGTGCAAAACTAAGTATTCATTAACACAAGTACCTAATTAGTGATATAACCTACATGTTTCTCAAACCAGCATGCGAATTTTTCAAAATGCTCCCGCTGAATTTGCTGATCAGAAAAGCTAGGGTACTCTTGATGAAGGGCAGCAAGATGCAATCTGGTAGGTATTCATTTAGATAAAATGAGCTAGGGTAATATAATTTGTAAGTTTTCTGTTAGAATAATAGTAGAGATAGAAGTGCATACTTTAGATAAGGTGTGACTGCTTTAGTGTGGAACAAAATCCATCGATGAGCTTGCACGAATTCCTTATCAGAAAGAGTGAATTTCTTCCCTTGTTTGTCCCCGTCGCCTTCCTTGTGTCTCATTGGTCGATTAGACAGTGTATCCACATCATTTAGATACAAAGAACAGAAGCTCATACACTCTGCCATTAAGTAACCTTCAGCAATCGAAGCCTCTGGATGTGTGTGGTTACGCACATATTCCTTTAAAGTGAAGAGAAATCTCTCAACTGGATACATCCACCGAAACTGAACAGCACCTCTAATAAGTGCTTCATCAGCTAAATGGATTGGCAAATGCATGCTCCATTATATCAAAAAAAGATGGAGGGAGTATGATCAACGCATTTCATACTTGATTCTTAACGCAATTCTCTCTACATTTAACTTTGTTTTATGCTTAATAAATATGTTTCTAACTTACTTTATGCTTTTAGGTAGAAATAAAGGAGAAAATAATAAATGAGGCGATTTGGAGCTAAAAGCGGGCTAAGGAGAAACGTTCTCAACTACGGAGAAGAAATGGTCCGAGGAATGGTCTTCAAATGGTTACTAAAATGCATTCCCATATGGTTTCAAGAATTGGAAACCAAATGCCAAATGAAATGGATACCAAAATGGTGAACAAAAAGATGAAGACATTTCTCCTGCGCGACCCAGGAAAGAGCAAATATGGCGGAATATATGGAGCATATAATGGACGAATTGTGGGAGATATTATATGAATTTTCAGACCTGATTTGAGGGCCAAAATATGTGCAAGAATATGATAGATTCGGCCAAGAATTATTAGGGAATAAGGAAGGCAAGATTTGAAGATATGAAGATTTCATTTTCCTTGAAGAAGAAGAAAACAGGGCAGCCAGATCACTTAACTTCTAAAATCCGTAGTAAATCCAATTAAATTCCAAATATGGCGTTCCTTATATGGATTTTATAGCCCTTTGAATAATATTTCCAATGAAACAAGAATTAGAATTTTCCAAGATCTGAAACTCCGGAAAAACGCGTTTGAAGACAGACTGTCAGATTTACCCGGGTACATAAGGAAAGTCTTGTTTTGGTAGGAAAAACCCTACTCTTCTCCTATATAAAGGGGAGCTCGACTCATTCATTCTCATCACTTATCAAAGAGCCAAACCCCTATCCAAGAGTCATGTCAACCTCTCCAAAACGTCATAGACCTCCAAGGAAGCCGCCTCTCCTCCACAAAATCGCCTTCACCATCCTTCAAGGGCCGAATACATAGCTTGGCAATCCCAAGGTGTCTTCATCCTCCATCCATCGAAGGAGCATCAAGCACGGATTAGTATAGGGCAATTCCCTTACTTAAAAAGTGTACCATGATTTCTTCTCTTTATTCTTCCTTGTGTAAATTTACAATTACTATGGATTGGTTTCTTGAAGTCTTTTGGTTAGATAATTCTAATTAGTTTTGTATGACTTGTTTGGTGTTCTTCGAAATTAGTTATCCATGCATATTTGTTCCTAACGCTTAATTTGAATGCAGGGCAATTCCCGGTTTAAGTTATGATGTGTTAAATATCGGGCAATTCCCTAGTTTGGCACTTAATTCCGAGATATGCATGTTAAAACATAGCTAATGACTTGGAGACCAAATAGGTTGCATGAAATTGGTTAGGTTATTAAAGGATAGGTAAATTGATAAGTTGATCTTGTAAATATTAGACTTATATATTATTTTCGGTGACAATACATGTCTTGTAATTCTAAGTTCTTGATTGTCTGCTTGTCTATGAGTGAAGCATGTTAGAATTTTAGGATTTCCCTACGTGTATTGGTAACCAACGTTTGTACATTTAATTTTGTAGGAAATTAGTTAAACAAACCAACTTTGCACCCCCCATACCTTTTACTTTTGTGCTTACAAACGTTGTCATGCATTAGTACCCTCAATCCCCGGTTAAGAACGATCCCTACTTATCAATGCTACATCTACAAAGAAGGGTTTTAAATTGCAAACGTGTGAGATATGTGTTGAGTGTCTACTTTGTGTTAATATTTGATGCATGTTTTACGCGTTATCAGAGTATCTGCTCAAGCTTACATATAGTTATTACAACACTTTCTCTAAGTTTTTCCAAGTCAGCAGCAGAGTTGTGTGAGCATAATTGCTTAAAAAAACTGCTCAACTCAATCAACACTTCGACCACATGATGAGGCAAGGAATGTCGTATGGCTACAGGAATGAGCTCCTGAAGAAGAATATGATTATCATGGCTTTTTAGAGTGCCAATGGTCCTCTTATCTATTTGCACACGCCGTGATATATTTGACACATGCCCATCTGGTGCTCTAGCTCCATGTAATGTTGAGAGAAATAAATATTTACCATCATTGTTCATCTCAAACTCAGCTTCAGGTTGGTACTCTTTCCCACAAGATTTTGTTTTTAAATGTAGATCAGGTCTAATGTTCATATCCTTGAGATCCCGTCTAGAATTCATGTTGTCCTTGGATTTCAAGCTATCTCCCAATATTGTCCACAAGACATTGTCGCACACATTTTTCTCTGTATGCATGACATCAAGGTTATGTCTAATCAGATTATGCTCCCAATAAGGTAACTCATATAAGATGCTTCTTTTCTTCCAATTGTGTGTCTTTTTCTTTTTATTCCCATGTTCATCACACTCCACAATTTGCTTTCTCTTTCTCGTTATAAGGTCTATCTTCTTGTAATTAGTAACAATACCTTCATAATCCATTTGTCTCAACAAATCAGACCCGGACAATGTCTTAGGCTTCTTCCCAAACTCCTTTAAGCCATTGAAAGATTTGGCATCTTTTTGAAATGAATGGCCACCTGGTAACCATTTCCGGTGACATCCATATGACCATTTTTTACCATGCTTCAACCATACTGAATTAGTCTCAGAGTTACAACAAGGACAAGCATACTGACCTTTTGTTGCTCCACCCCGATAAGTTTGCATATGCTGGAAAATCGTTTATTGTCCACAACAAGGCAGCATAAAGTTGGAACATCTCATTTCTCGATGCATCATAAGTTTCAACACCTTTATGCCAAAATTCCTCCAATTCCTCAACCACTAGTTACATGTACACATCAATTTTATCACTTGGTCCTTTAGGACCATCAATGAGAAGAGACAAAAAGAAATGGCTTCTTCATGCACATGGACGGCGGCAGATTGTATGGAGTAAGTATGATATGCCAAGTGCTATGAGGTGTGTTTGTTTTTCTAAACGGACAAAAGCCGTCTGAAGCTAGTCCAAGTCGCACATTTCTAGGCTCCTTTCCAAAGCTATCATTTGTCTTATCAAGATGTTTCCAAGCCATGGAATCTGCTGGATGTCTATACACACCATCATCTATTCTTCTTCAGCATGCCAACGCATAAGATGGGCTATTTTAGAGCACATAAAAAGCCGCTGCAACCTTGGTTTCAAGGGGTAGTGTCTGACTTGTTGCACAGCTACTTTTTTGGCTTTTTGAGGTCCATCACCATCACGTGAACTTCTTGTTTCCTTTTCCATCTTGATGTTTTGCAAATTGCACATTCCTCAAGGTTTGCATCTTCATTTTTGAATAACATACAGTGGTTTGGACATGCATCAATTATGGTATATGAAAATCCCAAGTCCCTTGCTATTTTTCGAGCTTCATAATATGACTGGGGCAGTACCACACCTTTGGGATAAGATGAAATCATATCCTTAAGCAATTCTGTAAATGATTTATCCGACCACCCATACATGGCTTTCTTATGCAACAGCCTCACGATGAAAGATAATGCAGTATGTTCTGTACAACCCGGATAAAGAGGAACTTGGGCACTTTCCAGAAGCTTTAGATACTTAGCAGTAGCTTCATTAGGTCCACTGCCCCATTGATCATTGCCTACTTCTACATCGGGCATCCCCATAGCTTCGTGTAACATCTCAATCATATCATCTCGAGTACGAGGGTTGACTTCACCTTCTGATCCACAAGGGTTAGGAGCAGCCATTACCGGTTCTCCATGGTGAATCCAGTTTGTATACTTCCTTAAGAATCCATTGTCTTCAAGATGTTTGAAGACTACTATTTTTGACAAATATTTAGGCTGATTGACACATTTTCTACATGGACAAGTGATCAGTTCACTTGCATCCCTATTTTTGTAAGCAAACTTCATGAATTCTTTAATGCCGTCTTGGTATTGTTTTGAAACTCTAGTCCCTAAGTTGATCCAACTCTTGTCCATTTTTTCAGGTTTCTATATATATCAAGCAAACATATATATATATATATATATTAAGACTAACTAACCACATCATACACTAAAGCACATACAAGATACACTTATGCATTTTCAGTAAGATACACATGCATTTTCATTCCAGCAAGTAATAGTTCAATAAAGCATAAAACAAGATACAATACTACATTTTCAAGTCAGCAAACCTATCAAATTAATTCAAGAGTAAAGAGAACTTACCACATGGAAGATTACTTAGATGTAGAGGATTCAAAATAGAACTTTGCCAATACACATACAGTTTCCCAAATATAACCTGAGAAGACAAAATGTATATATAAATGTTAGACTAACATTCTGAATATTAACATCTCTGTCAAGCACAGCTAGCTTCATATTCATATATATGTTCCAATCAAGTTCTGAAATGACATGGGGGCTAGTTAAGAAAATCTAATGCAAACCTTAGTTTAAAGCTATTGTATGCCTCTGCCTACAATAATACATGTAGGTCGTGGTGAGACTTGATCTTCTAAGAGATTGAAATCGTAGAGGGGCTCCTCTACAGTTTGATACACATTAGAACCGGTTGATCATGACTTGATCCATTGCATACTATTTCTTATTAGAGAGACCAAGATATCCAATATGCAAATAGCTCTGTCAATTGACAGATATAAAATTTGTCATTTTGTCAATATTGGAAACTCCAAAACTACTACATGTAACAAGAATCCCTAGAAGCCAAACTATAAACTTGAGCCACAAAGACTAGTCAGTCACAGACTTGGAAAGATTTAAGAACAAGGCATTCGCTACTCCACTCTTCACATAACAACATCAAACCACCCCAAATAACTGCACATATGCAACCATATTTGCCAAAACCAGTATTCATTTCCTGCAATTTTTATGTTGCTGAGATCTTAAATTTATTCCAAGAATAAGTAAAACTCTTGAGCTGGTGTGAATTTTTCTAAAATAGTATGCATCGATTACCACCACTACATCCAATAAAAAAAAAATGATGTCAGACCTTTGAAACAATACCAAACATCTACAAATCTATAACATAAGTTATATAAGCCCAAAGCACATTGTATCTCAAAAGGAAAAAATATCTAGACCCATCAGTAATTCAGAAAGGCAAATCTTTGTATCCCAAGATCAACAATTACGATGAAGACATCATGTTCATACAACCAAAACAATTAAGAGGGGTAGTGATGAGATAAACTTACAAGGTAATTTATGTGGTATTCTCAGATAAACAAACTTTTCTGCAATGGCCAACGCAATGGGAGAACCAAACATAAACCCACAAGCTTCAATACCTGGAATTAATAGACAAGAAGCCTCATATTTCAGAAATCTGCTTAGGATAGATTGCCACAAATTATCCATTAAGATAATCAAAATCATTTAGAACTATGGCAACAAAAACAAAGGCAAGTAACAGTTTATCATCTTAAGCATCAAGATCGAATTGTATGCACCACAAAGATACATTAATGTAATTAAATATAGTATGGAATCAATCAAGATTATATTCTCTCCATACTCAAATATCTTTCATGATCATCCACAGTTGTAATATTTCAAGGTTTATAGGTGTCTAACACAAAGCACAACACATTAACAATCTCTGAAAGGCCATAAACAAGAAATATCAGAACTTTATTTCAGTAAACTCCAACGATCCACAACAACTCGAGGAGATAGCTGTATAGCTAATGTCTTTAATTCCATCCCCCAATGAATCTAACACTGTAAAAGTGTAGAAAGCAAACCATAAATACCAATGAGGCAGTAGTGCACATGCTCATAGAAATGTGCTTAAGTAATCTCCCAAAAGTGGCTATTGTGGTACGTAGAGATACAGGGAATAGAATGAGATACAGGGAATAGAATGAGACTTTTAGTTATTACATTCTTAGAGATACAGGGAATAGAATGAGACTCTAAATTACAAAGGAGGGTATCTTGAATTTTCTCTTATCTAGGTCTTTTATTCTGTGTAATCAGGAAGCACAAATTATGGCTGAGAAAGCCTATGATGTGGCCAAGGTGGATGAAAGAGTTAACATGTCCGTCATTTGAGCAAACAAAGCAGCCAATGCAGCTAGAGTAGCAGCTGTGAAAGCTGTCCAAAAACAAATGCAGCATAATAATAACAGTGACAACTTTCCAATTCCAGTTATGTGAAACTCCTCGGGCAACTCAGTTATCATTGCAAAGTTTCCAAGTTAAGAACTGAATGAGTTTTGTTGGCTTCTTTTCTAATGTGAGGGTTAAGAGTATCATAGCATCGTATCAGGAGGATCAGTGAGTTCCTTGTTATTTTTTCATTAGGTTTATGTATACATAGCAAAGTGGGAATGAGCATTTGGGTGCTCCACTAATTTTCGATTGCAATATCTTTTTATGTATAGATGAGGTAGATGTAATATAAGTGTCGGTGTCCGTTGTACCTGAATTGACAGTATTTTAACAAGCTGAAAAAGGACAGAATGAATATCTAATGATTATCTGCAAATATCATTTTTGTTCATCGAAAGAAAATGTATCGTTTTGTGGCCTCACACCAGACTTATAATGAATTCAGTGGGAAAGTTTACAATGGAAAGCCTCCAATGTGATTTATACTGTATTAGCTGCTCAAGTTAGGTATAGATCAGGATGATGTACATAAAATGCTTTTTGGTTTGCATAACTTGGAAGATTCAGTTAAAGAAAACGCAAGGCACACTACTACAAGCGAGAAGATAGCTGTATAGCTTTCTTTGTTTCCACTCCTACTTAGCTAGCCAACACAAAATTATACGGGAAGAGCAGATATGAGATAGTTAAAGCCAGAAGAGGAGGAAAAGAAAGAGTAGCAACCCAAACCAAATCACAATCAATACCCAATCAAAAATCAAACACAAGAAGAAGAAGCTAGCCTGGAAACATCGAACCAACACACCACAACTAAATACCCAATCAATATACTTCATCAAATCAGGGAGCTAAACATATATAAACGATAATCACAGACAACAAACAGATTAAAGAGAAAAGAGAGTGAGATCTAGACCTGACCTTACTGGAAAACTTAGATGAGGATCGACTCCACTTCAACCATAAAAGGAGTAAAGAGATAGAGTGGTTAGAGTTTACGGTATGGACCTCCATTGAAGCTTCATTCGAGCTTCTCTGCGGGAGCAATTGAAAATTGAAACAGATGAAAAGGGATAGTGGGAAAGGAAAAATGAAAAGAGAGTGAAACAAAGAGAGGGAAGATAAATTTCGTTTTGGCGCCATTAATTGGTATTCTTGGGTTTACTACGGTAATCATGAAAGGACCCAACCCCGATTTAGCTACCTAAACCGGAATCGAACCCCTTCGAAAATACGAACCAACAAAAATTTTCCGAAATTTGGGCAGAGTTTCGTTACTAGCGTGGAATTACCTTAACCTGCACGCGTAAAATACACTCCATCCTATGCCACAAAAATCAAACCGTGGGCACCAATCCCATCCGGATTTCTCAACATCAATATAATCAACAACAGTAAACATACTGTACTATATATATGTATATCCGAGAAAATCCGTATAAACAAGTATCAGAATGTATCAGAGCAACCTCTAGTATAAAATATATATAACATGTACATCAGTAGGCGAAACTGAAACCTACTGGAAAACACAGGTGACTCTGATCACTAGCCTCCAAACCGCGACGTGAACACCAGTATCCGAACTGCAAACTGGGCACGGAAACCGAAAAGCCCAGGGGAAAGGCAATTAAAAACGTTAGAGTGAGTGGACGAAAATAAACATATGCCTTTCACCAGTTATATATATACAATCAATATAAACAATGCGAGTTCGGAACACAACACATTTATACAAGGAGGTTGTCGGGCAGATCTCTCAAGCCCGACGTCGGGTGAATCGCTCAAACCCGACTGTGATAGGCCAGGGGAATCTCTCAACCCCGGCGGCACTCAGGGGAATCTCTCAACCCTGCTTCAGAGGAATCTCTCAACTCTGGGCCAGAGGAATCTCTCAACTCTGGTAGCATCGATGCAATAAATGCCAATCACAATAACACATAACAATACCTCCGAAAATAACATATATATCAATCATCGTATATAATAAATACGGAAATCATAAATTCCACGAACTCGCAAATCAACAGTGAAAATAGAAACTTGTCCACTCACAGATCAGCTAGCGCGAACTCGCGCTAAACTCGTGGTCCGGCGGAAGTCCCCTCGCCCGAAGCACGATCACGATCCAGATCTCGATCTCGATCCCCTGAATATATTCATAAAACACAACTGATCAATATCGTAATCCACAAAACTGTACTGATGCACGGAAACCAACCGTTCCCGGAAATACGAAATGCAGTGCAAAATGAATTACGGAAATCCCGAAATCCCCACTCGAAATCTCGACTGAAAATCGGCTAACCAAATCAATACGAAAACCTCCGTACGATAATCAGGGCGTGATTACGAGAAAAATGACACTAATTACATCGAAATCTGAAAAGTTGACTTTCTGACCGCCGTTGACCGCCGCCGCCGGCGTCAACGGTGGAATTACACGGCCAAACTCTCCAGTTCTCTAGATCTCATCAAGGCGAGCAAGATTCCCTTCTACCTCACCAACCAATTCCAAGCCGAACTACCTCAACCGACAAGAATCCGATCGGAATTTCCAACTCCGGCAACCCATTCGGGTTCACCGGAAAACTCCACCAATCACCAAACAAAACACATAGGAAGCTTCCTTGGGGCAAGGCGAGGTGAAGCCCTCACCCCTCGGCCTCCAACTCTCACTGGAAAGCCCTCCACCGTTAAGGCCGAATTCCGGCAAGGTTACCCAAATCGGGTTCCACAAAAACCTCAACAATTCTCATCATACTATACATCATTCAACTCGAAATCATGCAAGGAATCTAACCATACCTTCCTCGAAGTCCAAGGTGGCCGGAATCCGGTCGCCGGAAATCAACTTCCCGTTTGGGAAACTTTCTATTCGGTCCGAAAATTCACTTTCCAAATATGGAAAGTCAACACAATTTCCAATTTGGTCAACGCCCAAATGAAGTTTTCGACTAACTCTCGACTATTTTTCAACTTTTCGATATTTATACTCGTCCCTCGGGTCGATCGACGGTCCGAAATGAAAATACGAAATGATTCGGATAAGCTCAAAACAAACGGATAAACTCGTCGAACCCGAAACTTCAAATAATCATAAAATATTCCTCGGATATCGGAAAAATCTTCCGAAACCACCCACAAACTCAAAATCACGTACTCTACGTTTTCCGTGAAGACACTCAACCCAAATTCTCGACCGAAAACAAAGTCGCGAATCGAATCGACAAACCACATAATATCGCAAAACTGCGACTAAACTCAAATCTCGAGAATCGTGCCAAACGCACCTCTGATTCTGGTTCGGGTCGTCACAAATCTACCCCCTTTAAAGAAATTTCGACCTCGAAATTTACGTACCTGTCAGGTGAACAGATGAGGATACTGCTCCCGCATACGTTGCTCGGTCTCCCAGGTGGCCTCCTCAACTGAGTGGTTCTGCCACAAGACCTTCACTAGCGGAATCACGCGGTGCCTCAACTCCTGCTCACGATGATCGAGAATCTGCACTGGCTCCTCAACATACGATAAATCCTCTCTGATCGGCAACTGCTGTGGGGCTATCACATGTGAAGGATCTGAGATGTACTTCCGCAACATCGAAACATGGAATACATCATGCACGCGAGCCATCTCAGCCGGTAGCTCAAGTCGGTAAGCAACAGCTCCAACCCTCTCCGTAACCTCATACGGACCAATGTACCGCGGTCGAAGCTTGCCACGCTTCCCGAAACGCACTACTCCCCTCCACGGAGACAGTTTCAGGAAGACCCAATCACCGACCTCAAACTCCAAGCTCTTCCTCCTCACATCCGCGTAACTCTTCTGCCGATCCTGGGCGATCTTTAACCGATCTCGGATAACCTGTATGTCCTCCATCGTGGTTTTCACTAAATCCGGACCAATAAGCCAACGCTCGCCCACCTCACTCCAACACAATGGAGTGCGACACTGCTTCCCGTACAGAGCCTCGTACGGTGCCATCTCAATACTGGCCTGATAGCTGTTGTTGTAGGCGAACTCAATCAAGTGTAACTGCTGATCCCAGTTTCCACGAAACTGCAACACACATGATCTCAACATATCCTCAAGAGTCTGAATGGTCCGCTCGGACTGCCCGTCAGTCTGAGGATGAAAAGCTGTACTAAATCGCAACTTCGTGCCCAAAGCTCGCTGCAACGCCCGCCAAAACTCGGATGTGAACTGACTATCACGGTCAGAAACAATGGACACAGGCACACCATGCAAGCGAACAATCTCCGATAAGTACAACTTGGCCAATCTGCCCACTGATACCTTCCCTGGAAGTGCTAGAAAGTGTGCGGATTTCGTCAGTCGGTCAACAATAACCCAAATACCAGTGTTGCCCGCCGAAGTACGCGGCAACTGATAGACGAAATCCATCGTAATGTGCTCCCACTTCCAAACCGGAATCTCAAGTGGCTGTAACTTCCCTGCATGTTTCTGCCTCTCCGCCTTCACCTGCTGACAAATCAAACACCGACTCACGTATGTGGCAATCTCCCGCTTCATATTGCGCCACCAATAGTACGCTCGAAGTGTACGAAACATCTTCGTACCTTCGGGATGCATCGCATACGCTGAACTGTGGGCCTCATCCAGAATCTCCTTCTTCAAGTCCTCGTCTCGGGGCACACATAGCCTGCCTCTGAACAACAATGTACCGTCGTCGCTCAAACGGAACTCTGTAGGCACACCATTCCGTATCATGGTCTTCTTGCCTAACAGGTAAAGATCTGAATCTTGTGCCTCCCGCACCTGATCAACCAACACTGGTCGTACCTGAAAGCTAGCCAACAAGGCTCCATCATCATCATAGTCAAACACAGCACCCGTAGCTCGAAGCTCAGCTAACATCGACACTCGGGTCACACACATGTGGAACAACGAGGCTCCCAATTTTCGGCTAAGCGCATCTGCCATAACGTTAGCCTTCCCCGGATGGTACTCAAACGTGCAATCATAATCGTTGATCAACTCCATCCATCGGTGCTGCCTCATGTTCAGATCCGGCTGTGTCCGCAAGTACGTGAGACTCTTGTGATCAGTGAAAATCTTACACTGAGCACCATACAGGTAATGTCTCCAACTCTTCAACGCTAACACAATAGCGGCTAACTCCAAATCATGCGTCGGATAGTTGACCTCATGCGGTTTCAGCTGTCTGGAACCGTATGCCACAACTCTACCATGCTGCATCAACACACAGCCAAGGCCCAACTTCGACACGTCGCTGTACACAACATACTCACCATTGACATCTGGCAGCGTCAGAACCGGTGCGGTAGTCAATCTCTCCTTCAGGAGCAAATAACTCTCCTCGCACGCATCAGACCACTCAAACTTGACACCCTTCTTCGTCAGTCTGGTCAGTGGTGTAGCTATCCGGGAGAAATCCTGTACAAACCGTCGGTAGTAGCCCGCTAAACCCAAGAAACTCCGAATCTCTGGCACAGTAGTGGGTCTACTCCAATTCAGCACGGCCTCGATCTTGTCAGGATCAACACCAACTCCCTCGGCCGAAATCACGTGGCCCAGAAACTTCACGCTATCCAACCAGAACTCACACTTGCTAAACTTTACGAACAACTGATGGTCCCGCAAAGTCCGCAATACTGCTCGCAAGTGCTTCTTGTGCTGGCCCACACTCCTCGAATAGATCAAAATGTCATCAATGAACACAATCACGAACTTGTCCAGGAATCGTCGAAACACCCGATTCATCAAGTCCATGAAAGCTGCGGGGGCGTTGGTCAACCCAAACGACATAACCAGAAACTCATAGTGCCCATACCGCGTCCTGAAAGCTGTCCTGGCCACGTCAGAATCCCGGATCCTCAACTGGTGATATCCGGATCGAAGATCAATCTTCGAAAAGACTGATGCTCCCTTGAGCTGATCGAACAAGTCGTCAATCTGCGGCAACGGATACTTGTTCCTCACCGTAACCTGATTCAGCTTCCGATAGTCGATGCACAAACGCATGGATCCATCCTTCTTCCGCACGAACAACACTGGAGCACCCCACGGAGAAACACTCGGTCGAATGAATCCCTTTCTCCAATAACTCCTGGAGCTGAATCTGCAACTACTTCAACTCTGCAGGCGCCATCCGGTACGGTGTCTGGGATATCGGTCCAGTACCCGGCAATAACTCGATAGTAAAGTCAATCTCCCGCACAGGGGGTATACCAGGTAACTCCGCTGGAAACACATCCGGAAACTCAGACACAACCTCGATACTACCGAGATCCGGCACTGCAGCTGTAGTGTCCACAACGTGGGCTAAGTAAGCAACACAACCCTTCTTCATCAACCGATCCGCCCTCATTGCAGAAATCAAACATGGTAGGGAAGTGTTCTTCTCGCCGCGAAACAGTATCTCGGGTAACCCTGGTCGTCGAAACGCGACCTCCTTCCTGTGACAATCGAACATGGCCCAATGCGACTCCAAGAAGTCCATACCCAAGATCAAATCGAAATCCACTATATCAAGCAACAACAAATCTGCGGCTAAACCATGGCCATCAACAAACACCTCACAATCTCGGTAAACCCATCCGATGCTCACAACCTTACCTGACGGATACAACACTCTCCACAACCCCGGAAGTGGAGATGCAGGAACCGTGGCTAATGATGACAGTCTATATGATATGAATGAATGTGTGGCACCTGGATCTAACAATGCAACTACAGGAATACCAAAGACATGTAACGTACCGATAACGACCTCCGGTGATGCTCTGCCCTCACGTAGAGTCATAGCATGAACTCTCGCCTGTCCGGCCGGTCGTCCTCGTTGGCCCTGTCCCTGCTGCCTGCCCTGGCCTGCAAACTTTGCTGGTCGAGCTCCCGAAGTGGCACCTCGCTCTCCTCCGGAACTCTGGGCCCCCTGTCCTCTGGTAACCTCATGCTGATAACATTCCCTCGCATAGTGACCCACCTGGCCACAGCGGAAACATGTGACAGGATCTCGCTGACATGGACCCACATGATGTCGACTACAGAGACTACACAACGGGTACTCTCTCGGTACAGCAAAAGTGCCACCGGTACGCCGAGGATAACTAGAACCGCTGGAACCTGCACTAGCCTGCGGTCGCCGCGGTCGGTCTCTCCTCCACCTCGACCTCTGCCTCGGTACATCAACTGGTGAACGATAAGATCCACCGCCTGAGGATGAAGCTGAACCGGAAGTATCAGAACTCTGCCTCTTCGAAGGCCCCTGACTCGGTCCACCTTCCTCGAATCGCCTCGGCTGGTATTTCTGTTGTCTCTCCTGCTCAATATCCTCGCCTCGGAGAGCTGCACTAACAAACTCATCAAAATTGTTCCTCGGCATCGTAGTCAACGTCGCCTTGATGTTCAGATTCAATCCCAGCTCAAACCTGCGACACTTGGCTTCCTCTGTAGCCACCATATCCCGCGCAAAACGAGACAAACGGGTAAACCGATCCCGATACTCAAGTACAGACAAACTGCCCTGCCTCAAATTCGTGAACTCCTCGTACTTGCACTGCTGGGTAGCCTGATTGAAGTACCTCCGCATAAACAAATCACGGAACACTGTCCACGGAGTATCAACCGGAACCCTGTCGGTGCTAACCCACCAAAAGTATGCATCACCCTCAAGTAAACCAACTGCGGTTACTGACATCTGCTCAGGAGTAAACTGCAGACGCTCACAAACACGCTCAACCTGAACCAACCATGCCTCGCATATCTCTGGCTCAACTGAACCCGAAAACACAGTAGCACCCGCAGTGCGAGCCTTGACCACAGGGTCAAAACGCAGCACTCGCATCAGCAAGTCGCGCGTTCGGCGATCCTCATCAGGATCATCATCCCGATCAACACGGGGACCACGTCGAGGAGGCATCCTACTGATACAAGACAAGCATTAGGTACAAGCAGAAAGAACGTAATCATGAAACCGCAGATATTTGAGGACATACAACACCCGAAGTATTGATGAGTACCGCTGGCCAGTCGGGTCATCACTCCAGTCATGCTATATCAACTCAAATACCCTAAGCGTCACAACTACAAGAGTCTACAGAATCTGACAACCTAATGCTATGATACCAAGCTGAAAGGACCAAACCCCGATTTAGCTACCTAAACCGGAATCGAACCCCTTCGAAAATACGAACCAACAAAAATTTTCCGAAATTTGGGCAGAGTTTCGTTACTAGCGTGGAATTACCTTAACCTGCACGCGTAAAATACACTCCATCCTATGCCACAAAAATCAAACCGTGGGCACCAATCCCATCCGGATTTCTCAACATCAATATAATCAACAACAGTAAACATACTGTACTATATATATGTATATCCGAGAAAATCCGTATAAACAAGTATCAGAATGTATCAGAGCAACCTCTAGTATAAAATATATATAACATGTACATCAGTAGGCGAAACTGAAACCTACTGGAAAACACAGGTGACTCTGATCACTAGCCTCCAAACCGCGACGTGAACACCAGTATCCGAACTACAAACTGGGCACGGAAACCGAAAAGCCCAGGGGAAAGGCAATTAAAAACGTTAGAGTGAGTGGACGAAAATAAACATATGCCTTTCACCAGTTATATATATACAATCAATATAAACAATGCGAGTTCGGAACACAACACATTTATACAAGGAGGTTGTCGGGCAGATCTCTCAAGCCCGACGTCGGGTGAATCGCTCAAACCCGACTGTGATAGGCCAGGGGAATCTCTCAACCCCGGCGGCACTCAGGGGAATCTCTCAACCCTGCTTCGGAGGAATCTCTCAACTCTGGGCCAGAGGAATCTCTCAACTCTGGTAGCATCGATGCAATAAATGCCAATCACAATAACACATAACAATACCTCCGAAAATAACATATATATCAATCATCGTATATAATAAATACGGAAATCATAAATTCCACGAACTCGCAAATCAACAGTGAAAATAGAAACTTGTCCACTCACAGATCAGCTAGCGCGAACTCGCGCTAAACTCGTGGTCCGGCGGAAGTCCCCTCGCCTGAAGCACGATCACGATCCAGATCTCGATCTCGATCCCCTGAATATATTCATAAAACACAACTGATCAATATCGTAATCCACAACACTGTACTGATGCACGGAAACCAACCGTTCCCGGAAATACGAAATGCAGTGCAAAATGAATTACGAAAATCCCGAAATCCCCACTCGAAATCTCGACTGAAAATCGGCTAACCAAATCAATACGAAAACCTCCGTACGATAATCAGGGCGTGATTACGAGAAAAATGACACTAATTACATCGAAATCTGAAAAGTTGACTTTCTGACCGCCGTTGACCGCCGCCGCCGGTGGCGGCGTGCCGTCAACGGTGGAATTACACTGCCAAACTCTCCAGTTCTCTAGATCTCATCAAGGCGAGCAAGATTCCCTTCTACCTCACCAACCAATTCCAAGCCGAACTACCTCAACCGACAAGAATCCGATCGGAATTTCCAACTCCGGCAACCCATTCGGGTTCACCGGAAAACTCCACCAATCACCAAACAAAACACATAGGAAGCTTCCTTGGGGCAAGGCGAGGTGAAGCCCTCACCCCTCGGCCTCCAACTCTCACCGGAAAGCCCTCCACCGTTAAGGCCGAATTCCGGCAAGGTTACCCAAATCGGGTTCCACAAAAACCTCAACAATTCTCATCATACTATACATCATTCAACTCGAAATCATGCAAGGAATCTAACCATACTTTCCTCGAAGTCCAAGGTGGCCAGAATCCGGTCGCCGGAAATCAACTTCCCGTTTGGGAAACTTTCTTATTCGGTCCGAAAATTCACTTTCCAAATATGGAAAGTCAACACAATTTCCAATTTGGTCAACGCCCAAATGAAGTTTTCGACTAACTCTCGACTATTTTTCGACTTTTCGATATTTATACTCGTCCCTCGGGTCGATCGACGGTCCGAAATGAAAATACGAAATGATTCGGATAAGCTTAAAACAAACGGATAAACTCGTCGAACCCGAAACTTCAAATAATCATAAAATATTCCTCGGATATCGGAAAAATCTTCCGAAACCACACACAAACTCGAAATCACGTACTCTACGTTTTCCATGAAGACACTCAACCCAAATTCTCGACCGAAAATAAAGTCGCGAATCGAATCGACAAACCACATAATATCGCAAAACTGCGACTAAACTCAAATCTCGAGAATCGTGCCAAACGCACCTCTGATTCTGGTTCGGGTCGTCACAAATCAAATTGCCGTGGCAATTGGCCACTGTTTTTACCACGGCATCACTTTGCCGTTGCTAAAAGTCATAACTGTTGCTACGGTAACGTTGCCGTAGTAAATTCTAGGCTATAGCTACGGCAACTGGTGCCATAGCAAAAAATCGAAGCAAAACTAATTTTTGTTGTAGTGTAAGGATAGTAGGCCAATAATAGCTATGATGTCACAGTAACCAATGCATTTTAGAGCCTGCTTGATGTGCCTCCGCTGCCCCTAGGTGTACTTCTTGCATTAGTCTTTCAGCATCATGCCCGTACGCACACCGAAGTAGAACCTTCTTCTATGCGTCTACGCAACTCGTCGTTCCTTAACACATAATTAAGAGCAAGAAAATGAGTGGGTCTATTGACTCTGACATTTGGGTCCTGGAGGTATAAAATAATAGGTTGTTGCCAATCAGTTCAATATGGTCAAGTGTTGCCACATACCATTCATTATTGTCTTCCTGCCGAGCTCTGAAAGAAAGTAAAGTACGGTACTCAACTTTCAGAATATGCTCGCAAACTCCATCCTAGAGATTGATGCCCGTAGCAAGCTGTGCGAGTTCATTAGCCACCTGATTTTGGTCACAAGGGATATGTTCTAATGTGACCTTTGTGAATAGCTCTAGTAACTCAGCTATCTTTTTTGCATACGGCTCGAGTATTGCACCAGCTTTATACTTAGTCTCAATTTGCCGGATGATGAGCAATGAGTCCCCACGGATATGGATATCGGTGACCTTCAAGTCAATCAGGATTTCTAGACCAATGATAAGTGCTTTGTATTCAACCTGGTTGTTAGTATAGCGAAAGTCCAACTTGAATGAATAGGAAAAAGTTCCTCCGTCTGGGTTGATCAAAAATATTATTGCTCCAGCCATGGTACTAGTGCTCGAGCCATCAAAGTACAAAAACCAAGGAGTGAGTGAAATGTGGGCTAACTCCAAGTCCTTGCCTTCACGAACATCTAACATTGGGTGGTGAGCTAGAAAGTCGGCCACAGCCTAGCCTTTAACTTCCCTTTGTGGAACGTATTGTAATGAAAACTCGAAGAGGGCCAAAACTAACTTCCCAATACGGCCTCATAGTATAGGCCGTGAGAATATATACTTCACCAGATATTTCTGAGCGACAACACATGTGGTAAAGGATAGCATATAATGCCTCAATTTACATCCCAAAAAATACAAAGCTAGACACAATTTCTCCATGGGCGAGTACCTTGTCTCACAATCTACTAGCGTGCGACCTAGGTAGAAAATGGCCCGTTCTGTGCTTGCAGTATCGTACCGTTCCACAAGCTCCCAATCGAATGGTTAGTAGCTGAGATGTAAAGCTTAAGAGGCACTCCCATCCCTGGCGGGACCAATATTGGTGGATTAGCGAGATACGCCTTTATGGCATCAAAAGCCTCTTGATGGATAAGCTCCCGTGTGAAGTCTTTTTGATTCTGAAGCTTAAGTAATGGCGAATGGTTTAACCTTCCCTACTACATTAACAATGAACCACCTCAGAAAATTGATCTTGCCCAACAAACGTTGAAGCTCTTTCTTGTTCTTTGGTGAGCTAGCATTGAGTACTGCCTTATTCTTATCATCAGGTACTTTAATTCCTTGTTGGTGGACCAGGAAACATAGGAAGTCTCCAGCTTGGATACCAAAGACATACTTGGCAGGGTTCATCTTCAACTAGTGAAGCCTCATACAATCGAACATTCTCCTCAAGTCGCCTATGTGGTTTATCCGGTGTTTAGTTTTAACTACCATATCATCAATATAAACTTCCATGATTTTTCTTATGAGGTCATAGAAGATTAGATTCATGGCTCATTGATAAGTGGCCTCTACGTTCTTAAGTCCAAATGGCATGTCCACATACTCAATAACACCAGTGAAACTGGGACACCAAAATGTCGTTTTATGCATGTCGGCTTCTGCCACTGAGATTTGGTGATACCCGGCTATGCCATCCATGAAGGACAACATCTCATGGTAAGCGACTAAATCGACCAACAAATATGCTACTGGCATAAGGTATGCATACTTTGGAATAGAGTTGTTTAGGTCGCGGTAATCGATACAGACTCTCATCTTCCCATTCTTTTTCCTGACTTGGATGATGTTGGATAGCCACTTGTTGTATTTGACTGCTCTGATGATGCCTGACTTGAGCATCTTTTCAATCTCTTCTTTGACTAGAATTGTTGTCTTTGTGTTCATCTGACACATCTCCTGCTTCAGGGGCTTCTTTCCTTCTATGATAGGAAGATTATGACACACCAAGTCTGATGAAAGTCTTGGCATATCCTCATATTTCTCGGTGAAGCAATCTGCATACTCATGCAGTAATTCAATGAGCCTCTTTCGTTCCACATGCTCTAAGAAGGTACTGATAGCCACGTATAATCATTGGCTCTTCTACGGTCCCGAGATTAATTTTCTCCACAGGATCCTTGACTTTAGGTGGAGTAACATGCAAGGTTGCTGGGGTCAATTGAATAATCTCCTCCTCTTCTGACTCGTGTAGTACATCATCGTCGACATATTCCCACGCTGTAATCATTGCAACATGCTTGTAGGCCTGTTTCTCCATTAAGTATTCATGTAGGCGATCATGGAGGGAAAAATAAGCTTCTGCCTCTATGTCTGATAAACACTCTATCATTGAGATGTTTTTAGTGGTAGCTCAACGGTGTGGAGGTAGTGTTCGTCCTTGCCTACCTGTATGATCCCCCATTGAGCTAATTGTGAAGTCATTACCCCTACGGGGCTTCTTCTAGCCTCCACTTACCTCTAGTGGCCTCAGGTATCTATTGTAATAATTGGCATCCAAAGCATTGGCGAACATGAAATATAGACGAGGATCTGTATCAATCACCTCTGCTTTACTTGATTCCATGTTTCACAACACCATTTGCTGATGGAGGGATGATGGTACGGTACACAATAGCTTTGATGGATCCAATCTCGACCTAGTATCCTAGTATATAGTGTCGTACATTCTGCCACGAAGAAAGTATGTGTCTCAGCTACTAGTCCAACCTGCATGTGAAGAAAACAATGCCCAGGGTTTTAGATATGCTACCTTGGAAGTTTCTGACATTTAGAGTTGTCTCTTGGATGGCAGACTTAGGAATGCCCAGCAGTGCCATCGCCTTAACAGTAATAATGTTTACTGCTGCTCCCGAGTCTTCCAGCATTTTGTTGAGGTACACTTCTTGGACCTTGGCTGAAAGAACCCAACCCCGATTTAGCTTCCTAAATCGGAATCAAACCCCTTCGAAAACACGAACCAACAAAAACTTTTCGAAATTTGGGCAGAGTTTCGTTACTAGCGTGGAATTACCATTACCTGCACGCGGAAAATACACTTCATCCTATGCCACAAAAAGCAAACCGTGGGCACCAATCCCATCCGGATTTCTCAATATCTCAACAGTAAAGTAAACAATACATATAATAGTACTTTACTGAAATCCGGGTTTAAAATCGTATAACATATTCAACAGAAAACTCAGAGCGACCTCTAATACATAATCATATAAGTATACCACAGTAGGTAGGACAATAAACATACTGGAAGAAATAAGGTAGCTCGAGCACTATGCCTCCGACCACGACGTGCGACTCCAGAGTCCGAACTGCAAACTGGGCACGGAAATCGAAAAGCCCAGGGGAAAGGCAAATAAAACGTTAGAGTGAGTGGACGAAAATAAACATATGCCTTTCACCAGTTATATACACATACTCAATATAAAACAATGCGAGTTCGGAACACAACACATATATATAGGGAGGTTGTCGGGCGAATCTATCCAGCCCGACGTCGGGTGAATCTCTCCAGTCCGACGTCGGGTGAATCGCTCAAACCCAACGGTGACAGGCCAGGGGAATCTCTCGACCCCGGCGGCACTCAGGGGAATCTCTCAACCCTGCTTCAGAGGAATCTCTCAACTCTGGTAGCATCGATTCAATAAATGCCAATCACCAATAACACATAATAACATACCTCCGAAAATAACATATATCACAATCATAGCATAAAATAAATACGGAAATCAATAAATCCACGAACTAGCAAAATCAACAGTGAAAATAGAAACTTGTCCACTCACAGTCTGGCGTAACGCGATACGCGTTAACCCGTGATCCGGCGGAAAGTCCCTCGCCAAACGAACGATCACGAACCCCTGAATATTCACAAAGTCCAATTCTCACAAACATAATTCGACAATACAAACCAAATCACGAGAAACCACCGTTCTCGGAAACACGTAATCCAAAGTCGACGAATCGTCGAAAATCCATATATAACACCTCAATACCTCGCTTTACGTTCAGACGCTCAACTCGAAAAATGAACCTCCCCACTGCGATCGGGGCGCGATTTTGAGTCAAATGACATGCAACTTGTCGAAAGTCCAAAAAAAGTCAAACTTTGACCGTTGACCGCCGCCCACGGCGGCGCCACCGCTGACCGGAGAATTTCAAGGCGGAGCTGCACCTATTCCACTCAAAATCATGCACTGAGCAACTTTCATAACTGCACCGAAGTCCAATTCAAACTCTAACTCATCCAATTTCAAGCAAAACCGAATTAGAACACAAATTTCAATTCCAAAATTCTCCATACACAAGATGAATTAGAACTCCAAACTTATATGGTAGCTTGCTAGTGATGAGAGCTTCAAACCCCACTCCAAATTGTAGCTCGAATCGGTGTAAAACATGGAACCCGAATTCACAAGTTTTCCCTCCATTTTGGCCTGAAAATTCATCTACTTCCGGCGAGCCTCGCCGTGTGGGGTGACTAGGAACAGACTCGGGAGGACGAGGCGCACCTTATGGGACAAGTCCC
Source organism: Geum urbanum (assembly GCA_946800695.1). Lineage (NCBI taxonomy): Eukaryota > Viridiplantae > Streptophyta > Magnoliopsida > Rosales > Rosaceae > Geum > Geum urbanum. The sequence continues at coordinate 30,390,375 of OX327009.1, forward strand.
GAGCCAAGAGGTGGCCGGAATCGATCGCCGCCGTGGAACCACAGTGGACACCGTCGCCATTCTCTCCCCACCGAGTTGACTCAGTCAACTCGGTCAACCTCCCAAAATGGTAAGTCACACACTTGCCCAAAATAACAGGTTTCTATTTATAGCCTTTCCCAAAACAGAAACTTCATAATTATCCATTTCGACAAACTTCAAACGCGCGTAACTTTCTCGTCGTAATTCCGATTCCGATAATTCTCGCGGCCACAAACTCATCTCGACGTACTCTTCAATAATCACCCGAAGTCAAACACATTAGCCAAATGGATAAAAAGTCAACTGTTCCAAACAACATATAATTAAATCAACCAAACAATCAACAAACGGCAAAATTCGCAACTTAAACTCCATAACTCAAAATCATGCTCCGAAAGTTCCTACGAACTCGAAATTAAATTCTGAACAACTTCAGTGAAGGATCCGAAGCCAAATTCTCGTCCGATAATTTAGTCGCGAACAAACCTGCCATTAAAATCCATTTCCGTCGAAACTTCAAATATTCTTAATTAATTCCTCGGTCGTCCAAATAACGATCCGGAACCGCCCACGAACTCGTAATCACACGTACAACGACTCTCGAGAAGAGACCCAGCTCCAATTCTCGGCCAATAATTTAGTCGTTAACAAGTTCGGCGATTCGAATAACTGTCGGACAGCTGCGACTACGCAGTAACTCACGTATATAGCTGATCAAACTGCTGATTCTGGTCCGGGTCGTCACATTGGCAATGATGTAAAGGGGTCTCATGTGCATGGGCATCTTGAAGGTTGGCTTGTTGAATAGTATATAAGCCTTCCTTAATGATAGGTCAATATTTGGTTGCATAGAGAGTAGATGTTGTTCCACTTTCTCTTCTTCGCCAGCAGTCGTCGCTAAGTTTTTTATGGTGCTAGGCTGATCTAAGACCACTTCTTTGGTAAGAGAAGGTATTGAGCCTGCCAATCTAGCTGAAGAACCTGCAAACTTAGAGGGTAAAACGAACACCATGTTGACGTCGCATTGCCCACCATAAACTTGTGTCTTAGGTTCCTCGTCTTTGCCATAGTTCACTAACTCATTGTCCTCGACTTCTTCTTCATCCAAACTTGTCATTTTCTCTTGTGGTTTGAACTCTGCCATGTCATGATCGACAGAGGCTATTACTTATACCGCTGCCACAAGTCTTTCTTCAAATGGAACCTCAAGTGTCGGTTTTACACTGGTGAGAGAAAATATGCCACTGCTCTTGCGTGCTAGAGGAAAAGTTATCCTGGACTGACATAAAGCTTTCTATCATTCTTCTTCCACCAATGCCTTTGGCCTCCACCTCAGCCCTCGTGCCTCGCTTGAAGTGATTTTTGCTTCACTCGACTCAATTGGTCGATAAAGACTTTTGAGTACAACATGCCTTGGGTCTTTATTTGTGTTGACAGTTTGTTTGTTGCTTCTAGGTTTTCTATGGGCTTGCTGAACCTCAGGGATAGGTTTTGGAACTTGAGCCCGTCCGGTGGACCCGTTTTTCCTAAGTGGCTTAGGACTTATGATTTTCGTGTCTCTAGCCGAGCCATGAAATCGATACTTTACAGCTCTTTCGGTGTAAAGCAGAGCAATCTCATTGACGAGTGTTGAGAACACAGGATTTTGCTTCCTTGAATTGTCGGACGTCTACGCTCGGGTGAATAACTTCTGATCGCCAGTTGCTAGGGTTTCTCGGGATGAGAAGATTGTTTTTCCGAGAGCAAAAGTTTTAAGCAATGTTGATGCCCTGATTATTTAAAGATTTCCTCTATATATAGGAAAATATATATGATAAGTTGTTGTAGTAAACTTAAGATTCTTAGCGATTCTTAGCGATTAGATTCACTAAATGACTTTAATTGATCGAGATTCTTCTTTCTAAGTCTTTTAATCAAAATCTAAGACTTGATGATAAGATCACTAGAGAATCCTTTCCTCCTTAGAAAAAATGTTATTGTTACTCGCGTAGGCTGCTGATATCGCTCATTACAATGAAAACACATCCAAATATAGACTGTTTATTTTAGGTCTAAACACACATATATACAGCAGGAGAAGATACCAGCGAATAATATAGTTAGTAATATGATCATTTCATAAGCTAAAATGAAATAATCGTTCCATTATCTGCACCAGACTAGAACCAGAACCTTTGACACAGAAAAATACCAGTTAGAGATGGAGGAAATTTACGTAGAAGAGAGAAGCCGTGGAAGGAAGGAAAGAAGTTGGAATTAAAGTTCCCGACTTTCCCGTGTGGTTCTGGGGTGGGGTAATCCATAAGTGATGGCTCTTGTCTTCTTGTTCGGGGTCCCACTACCAAATTACTGTGTCAGCTTTTGGAGCTGTGACACTCGATGCATGTGACTTGTTTGTCGGTGACGGGAGCTACTTGGACTTTTTACCTGTAACCTGTTGGTCGACATGTGTCCACTTCTGTTCCCGGATTCCGGTTCCGCCCGCGGCCTACCGATAGTCCGTTGTAGTTTCTCCGGGGTTAATTGACTTAATTCCCGTGATTTCCAGGTCACCTTTCTTCCCTCCACAACTATAATATTAAACTTCCAATTTATTATTCTTCGTAACTAATCGTAAGATTCTGAATTTTGCAACCATTTGAGGCGACGACATAAATAAGCTGCCCTATGCAATCTACTTCACAAAGTAGGCTAGTTCAAGTGGCAACTACCTACTATGATCCAGTTTAAGAAAGCTCTTATGTGAGAATAATTAGCTGTTGTAATTTATAGTCTATGAAAGCAGTTGTATATTGCCGATATTTATAAGTTGTTGTAGTTGATGATTTTTGTGTATAATTTTTTGAATAAGTTACAACTGATTTAATTTACCAAACAAATCAAACAGTTTTAATTTTAAGTTAAATGTCAAAAACTGCTTCATAAGTTATCTTAAACTTAACATAAGTGAGTCTTTCGATTATTGGTTTGAGTCATGACAAGAGGTAAGAGTGAAACCTAAAATTCTTTTAGAAAAATCTACTTGTCACCTAACTTGCACAAATAACTAAGGATGTCAACGGGTCGGATGAGGGCAGAGTGTTTGGTACCCGAATTCAAATCTAAAATCAACCTGTCCGACTAAACCTAAATTTTTTTCATTCTTTCCACCTAATTCGAATCTGTCGGGTATTTCATTCTCAAACTCGACCCGCTTACCCGAACAAGAAATAGATAAGTAATAATATATAAAAATAAGATTATAAATGTTTACCATTATATATAAACTATATAAAAGTCAGAGATAAATTATAAAATATAAAAAAAATTATTTAAAAAATAGACGGATTAGGTTCGGGTCTAAGTTCGGGTTTGGTAGATGCATATTCATACTCGACCCGAACCTACCACCATACGGTCAGGTTCAATAAATATTTGATACCCATCATGTGCCTTAAAACTTTGACTTGATCGGATTTGATTCAGGCGGATACTCGCGAGTTCGGATTATTTTGCTATCCCTACAAATAATCATATTCTAACAATAAGCACCAACACCAACACCAACACCAAGTAACCAACGACATTGCGACAAAATACGGCTGTAAGAGATACCTAACTTAATATTACTTTCAGACGACTAGTTCTTATCTTAAATTTGGATTCGAATCCGACGCGAACGTGGCTACTTAAACCATGATTCTAATCTAATTTGATGCTCACGAGTAAATATTTTGACATTACTTGCAATTATTTATCTACAGGTTTAAATGTCATGTAAGAAAATCGAGTAATCAAAACAAAAAGAAATTAAAGATACAATTGTAAAAGAAAAAAGGATATGAAATAACTGTAGACTGAAAATTGTATATTTATTGATTGGTAAGAGGTTTTAAATACAGGCATTACAATCAATGTTCCATAATAATTAGGAGAATCTCTATTGTAATCTAATTAGGACAAGACCCACCTGAAGATACAGAGTATAATTTTCTTAAACACTCCCCCTTGTATCTAGCTCTTAATGTGTAATGCATAACTTATTGTCTCACTAAAAACCTTCCCAAGCAAACAAAAATTTCAGGGGAAAAATAAAAGTTTGGTCAAAGAAAAAAAGAGTACAACGCATCTATTACAGATGATACTACATGTAATGTAGACTCCCCCATGATGTATACCAAACTAACTCTCCCCGATTGCTAAGTCAATCTTGGAGTTTGGATAAACATCAAATTCCAATGCGTTTCACATGTTTCACAAATGTAGATTTTGGAAGTGACTTGGTGAATAAGTCTGCAATATTATCCGTAGAACCAATCTGGCTCACATGGATATTCAAGTATTGCTGCTGTTGCTTATTGTAGAAGAACTTTGGCGGAATGTGTTTAGTATTGTCACCCTTAATGAAACACAACCTTATCTACTCAATGCAAGCTGCATTATCCTCAAAGATGCAGGTTGGTGCAGTTATAATAAATGGTAACCTACCAGACCCTCGAATATAGTGTATACTGACCGAAACTATATACACTCTTTAGTCGCTTAATGCAGAGCTATGATTCCAGAACGATTCGAGGAAAAAGTAACAAGGGTTTGCTTTGTAGATCTCTTAGAAATTGTTGTGTTTCCAATGGTGAAAAAATAATCAGTTTGAGAACGTCCTTTATGTGGGTCAGAGAGATACTCGACATTAAAAAATCCTACCAACACATCATTCGGTGTACCAGAATAGGGGACAACACGGCAAGAAAGAGCAGTGTTAGCAGCTGTGACATCCTTGGACAGATCGAGAGACTTTGAATGACCTATCCAAGGAGTTTGGTTCGACGGGTCGAGAGAAGATTTCAATGGGTCGAAAATCTCAGAATTAGAAAGCTGTGTTTCTGGCATTCCTTTCACCGGAGTTTCTAGTTTATCTCTTGTCACTTTGTAGGAAAAAAAAACAAGCTCAATCCAATAGATCCCTTCTAGTACCTGAAGATATGCTTTACTCTATTCTAATGACGTTGAGTAGATGTAGAGCTAAATCTAGCTAATAAGTTCATTGAGAAGGCAATGTTTGAACCTGTGCACTGAGCTAAATATAACAAAGCTCAAATTGCACTGAGATACGAAACTTTAGCTCCCAAAATTTCCACATCATCATCTTTTGGACGAAATAAATTCTTTTTGGGTTTCAGACTGTGAACAACCAATGTTGTGTTAAGAGGGTGTGCTTTGTCCATGTTAAATCGCCTAAGCATCTTTTGAACATAAACAGACTGGTGAATAAGATTTTTACCAACTGAGTCATTCCAAGGTCTTTCATCTCAAACTCGGATTTTAAGTACCCAACTGTCTCATTAGTCTCATCAAGAGACTCGATGATGTCCATGTTATCGACATAGACTGCTACAATGGAAAATCCTGAATTTGTTCTTTTAATGAACACGTATGAGGTTAACTCATGATTCTTATATCCCTGCCCAATTTAGTAGCACTACCACATTTTAACCCATTGCCGGCGATTTTTAAATCGCCGGCAACGTTTTTTATCATTACCGGCGATATTTTTTTTTTAATCATTGCCGGCGATTTTTCCTGCAAATCGCCGGCAATGTTCCGCCGGTAATTAAAAAAAAAAAAAAAAGACATTGCCGGCGACTTAATGTAAGTCGCCGGCAATGTCTCTTTTTTTTTTAACATTACCGGCGACTTAAATGTAAGTCGCCGGCAATGTTTTTTTTTTTTTAATTACCGGCGGAATATTGCCGGCGACTTACATTTAAGTTGCCGGTAATGTTTAAAAAAAAAAAATGACATTGCCGGCGATTTTTGGGGGGAAAATCACCGGTAATGATAAAAAACATTGCCGGCGATTTAAAAATCGCCGGCAATGGGTTAAAATGTGGTAGTGTAGTCACTTGGACCATATCCAACAGGATTGCTTTAATCCATATAGTGAACGTGTAAATCTTATCACATGTGCACTCCGTAGTTTAGAGTTATTTCATTTGGGTAAAACTATATATCATCTAGCACTCTGAATCAAGATCCCTATAGAGATATTATAACCACATTTATAAGCTGCATACTCTATTTTTTGGACACTGCAAAACTGATAAGGTAGCGGAAAGTAATGATGTTCATGACCGGAGAATGCGTCTCCTCATGTATAGCTCTGAATCAAGATTCTTGTAGAGATATACTATAACCACATTTATAAGCTACATACTCTATTTTTTGGACACTGCCAAACTGATAAGGTAGCGGAAAGTAATGATGTTCATGACCGGAGAATACGTCTCCTCATAATCAATACCATGGTGTTGAAAAAATTATTGCGCCACAAGTCTAGATTTATACAGCAAGACTTCATTCTTATCATTATGCTTCAGAACAAAGACCCATTTATATCCAACTCGCTTAATATTCGGTGGGCATAACACTACCGAAACCAAGACTTGCCTTTTTGTAAGAAATTTTAGTTCAGCCTGGATTGCATCTTTCCATTTCGGCCAATCTACTCAACGTTGACAATCTGCAACAGAGCGAGATTCCACTTCATTGTCGTTAATGATTACTTGAGCGATGGAATAAGCAAATACATCATCAACTAATATGAAAGATCTATCTATAATAGCACTTGCACTTGTGTTATTTAGTGAGATTTCTTTGTTTTCTGATATCACGATTGACACTAAAGCGTCCCCCAGTGTATGTTGCCAATTGTGATTCTAGGACATAACTATAGTAAAGAACAATCTCATGTGAATGATTCACAGTGTTGATGACAAATGGATTGTTTTGTGCCTGGATGGCCTGGGTCACCTTTTAACCGGTGGCTCATCTGTAGATTTTTTTGGGCTTTCCCTCTTCCAGGTCGGGCCCAAGGCCGATGCCATACCTTCACGGTAAGAGGAACGTTGTCTTGCCCAGGTGTGGCGTTAACTTGCCTAGTGCTAGGGACTTCCAACCTTGCAGGAACGTTTGTAGCATGTATATCTGATTTCGTCACGCAACGAATTTGCTACTTTATGAAGATCAAAAATACGTTGCACTTCTATCTTACTCTGAGATGTGCGGGGATCATGATAAGACATAGTGGGGTTTGACCATGTCAATTCCTAACGTTCAACTGGAATAGAACCATTCATCTCTCCCCTTAATGGTCGGAAGTATGTCTCATCAAAGTAACAATCTGCAAATCTAGCAGTAAAGTGATCTCCTGTCAAATGTTCTAAATAACGGATGATCGTTGGAGCTTCATGGCCAACATAGATACCTAATCGTATATGAGGACCCATTTTTGTATGCAGTGGAGGCATAATAGGCACATATACTGTGCAACTAAAGATGCATAAGTATGAAATGTCAGACTCATATCCAGTTACCAACTAGTACTGAGTGAATGGTTGACGGGAAACGGTTTGAAACTAATAAGAATAGTTGCATGTAAAATTTCATATCCCCATGCACAGATGGGTAAATTGGTGTGCATTACCAAAGCCCATGCCACAAGCTGTAACCGTTTGATATGTGCTTCTGGGAGACCGTTATGTGAATGAATATGGGGAACTGGATCGGTGTTCAACATCAATCCTAACCGACATGAAATAATCATTAAATTACTTTGATATAAACTCTCATGCATTATCCAATTGAATATGCTTGATTGGGAGATCCAGGTGGTGAGCTCGAAGTTTATTGATCTGAGCTAGGAGTTTTGCAAATGTAATATTACTTGTGGATAGCAAGGCGACGTGTAACCAACGTGTTGATGCAACTACCAAATTATAAAGTATTTAAATAGTCGACATTCAGGTTTGATAGGTCTAAAATTATCACCTTGGATTCATTTTAAGAAGGAAATATTCTTAGTTGTGTCTACATTAAAAACAGGTCATCCCTGTAATTTTTCCAATGAACAAGCTTTGTAGAACGAGTGGTGTGCATCATAGATTGTCATAAAGAAATATGGTGGGATAATGCATAACGCCTCAGTACTAGATGGCTCGGGTGGTGCTGCACTCATCTTGGAGATTGAGCCTGAACTGAGAGGAATAGTCTCAGCCCCTCCATCTAAACTGATGGTATTAGGTACTCCCACATACTTTTTTGATCTAAAGAACGGATGATCATGTGAATTTTTCAATATCTTGATAACCATATCTCGACCTAGGTGACTTAGACGATAATTTCAAAGCTTATATGAGACAAAGTCATACATAATAGTGTGAGTGATTGCATTGGACTCAATGATCCACTAGTAAGATATAAATCACTATATATACTCATAAACTTCTCTAGGATGCGCTTTCTACCACATTATACGGAGATTACAGGCAAAAAATCTTTTCGATTCTCATAATATGCTTCAAAGTGAAAACCGTTGGTATGAATGTCCTTAAAACTTAGCAAGGTTTGATTGTCCTTTGCCGTGTATAAGGCATCAGTGACATGAGTTCGAGTGCCATGTGACAACAAGAATTATGCTGAAATATGCCCTTGTATAACTGGTGCAGAACCAATCATAGTTGTCAGTGAAGAGTTATATGGCATAAGATCCATAAACAATTACTTATTCAGCAGAGTAGTGTTGGTAGTATCAGAATCTGCTAAACACTCAATCTCGCCTTCAGACATCTACTAATGAATATAAATAAATTAATCAGTCTTTGATCTCAAGACATAGCGGACATTTTAAGTGAATACATAAAGATTTTTAAGGGATTGTAACCCTTTTAGAGTGCTGATCATATCAATGACAAAAAAATGATGTATAAATAACATCTAACGTCCCAAAGAACTATCAACGCACCATGGATTTTCGACAGGTCGAAAAACTTTTTGATGGGTCGAAAGTGACTCCAAGAGGTTTGGACCGACGGGTCAAAAAATACCATCTAAGGAGTCAAAATTGTCTCCCAAAAAGGGACTTGCTATACCACATATTCCAAAAGGCCAAAAACCCTTATAGAGTGTCTGGTTCGACGGGTTGAAACTTTTCTTATGACGAGTCGAAGCTAACCCCCACCAGAACTCCGATTTTTTTTCCAGTGTTTTTGTGGTATCTTGGTGTATTGTACACAAACCATTCATGCATTTAGGGAAAAAAAATCTCAACACTTTCATATAATTGATAAATAGGAAAATTTTATTACTTGCCAATCAAATTACATCAAAGATGTGTTATTCCAAAATGACTAAAAACAAATTCTCAAAAATATGACTAAGCAAATCAAATACTAAACTTTAAAGATTACATAGCATAGATAACAGCCTAATACATAGACTAATAAAAATTCGGAGCTACAATGAGATTGACATCAACATCTTCTTCCATCTCATAGTCTCCTCTAGCAAAGTTAGCCTCTTGTGTCAAGTATTCTTTGTGCCTCTTATAGATATTTTAGATTTCCTAGCTTGCATGACATTGCTTGTGCATGTGCTTAGTAGAGCTACATTTGAAACATGGATAATTTTTAGACGGAGTAGAGTGTGAAGAATTTCCTTCATGCTTAGAACCGAAACCTGACTGGTTTTTGTTTAAAGCACTGGGGTCAGCATCCTGATGGTGATGCCAAGCTAAATTTCGATTCGACTACCGCCACTACCATGGCATCCCCTCCCACCACGTGAAGCATGCTATCCACGACTATAATGATCGATGATTTTTCTTTTGCTTAGAAGCCTTTACTCCACTATTATAATTCTCAAGTGTTTTCTTGATCCTAGTGGGTCTTGAGTTGTTGTTTAGAATTATCTCATGATGTCTCTCCTTTTTAGCCAAGATATTCATGAGATCATTAAAAAAATTGAATCCCTCCGATCCTTGTATGTACTCAAGCATGAACTGATGAGCAAGTATACTCATGGATGAAGGAAATATGTTCAAAGTCTGCTTGATCATATCTTTATTGGTCTTGTTAATCCCACATAATCTAAGCTTAGATTGTAGATCAAACATAGCCTGGTTGTAAGCATCAGCCTTTATATAGTCTAATAAACGGATGGTTTCCCATCTCTCTGTCAACTTTGAAAGTTGTGCATCATACACATTGTTGAAGCATTGCTTCAAAACATCCCATAAATCTTTAGGATGAGTTTTCTTCAAGTACTGCTTCTTAAATGATGGATGGATATGACGCCTCAAAAATATGAGGGGTTGAGCTTTAATTTTCTAACTTGGGGTGACTGCATTAGGTTCTTTAGATAGGATAACGGTATCGGTGTATCTTTTACCGATGAATATATTTTTCACATTAGATACCCAGTGATGATACTTCTTTCCTTTCAGATTAAGGATGTCAAACTCTGGTCTGCCTTGCTCAGTTGTAGTCATTTACAAAATAGACAAGAGAGATAATTAATATCAAAACCATGATTACTAATATCAAGTTTAGGGAATAAGAACGTGATCCAAGATGTATGTTCAAAAAAATTGATGCTTGATAAACGGTGGTTTTATACCACACCAAGAAATAGTAATATTCATAATCAATCACTTATAATTGATGTTTTCTTTTTCTTTATACCATGACTTCTCCAAGACCGTTACTAATCAAACTTTTTTTATCAAAGAGGTGATAAAATCCTTGTCTCTTGACTCACAATATAATATCAAAGCGATAAACAATCTAATTTCTAGGGTGCTGCAGAAATTAAGTTTTAGTCCTAATTTTCTAAAGTAGGATATCAGATATATTTACCTCGAGTGGTGGTATGCTTGGTATAATGACAGTTGTAGTTTGTTGACGACGAGGAGGTAACTCTCTCCTGACTTGAGATTCTGGAAGTCGAGCAATTGTGGCATTGGAAGAGATGTTTTTTTCATAGGTGGTGCAAGCTTCGCCCACGAAGGAGCGGTGGTGGCGCAGAATGCCAATGGTGGTCGGCGACGGTGGTGATCAGCAGTAGTTGATGGTGTTTAGGGTTTAGGAATTTTTATTTTTTGTGGTGATGACTATCAACTCAGAGCGTGCTGATAACCTGTTGAAGGATAGCAGGATACGCAATAATTGTAGATTAAAAATTATATCTTTATTCATTGATAATAGGCGTTAAATATAGACATACGATCAATACATTCAATGTTCCCGAATAATTAGGAATTCCTAGAATTTTTATTCTAATCTAATTAGGGAGGGCAAGACACACATAAGAAGATATAAAGTATAATTTCCTTAAACACCTCCCCCCCCCCCAAACTTGGTCGAAGAAAAAAAGAGTACAACGCATCTACTACAGATGATATTATATGTGATGTAGACTCCCCTTTATGTCTACCAAAATGACTCTCTCTGATTGTTAAGCCAATCCCGGAGTTCGGATCAATGTCACATTCCAATGCATTTCACGTGTTTCAAAAATGTAGAGTTTGGAAGTGACTTAGTGAACAAGTCTGCAACATATAACCTATCTACCTCACATGGATATTCAAGAACTCCTGGTGTTGCTGAATGTAGAAGAACTTTGAGGAAATATATTTAATATTGTCACACTTAATGAAACCCAACCTTATCTGCTTAAAGCAAGCTGCATTATCCTCAAAGATGCAGATTGGTGCAGTCGTAGTAGATGGTAATCCATGTACTAAACCATCGAATCTGGTGTCACCCTTTGAGGAAATATATTTAATATTGTCACCCTTAATGAAACTCAACATTATCTGCTTAAAACAAGCTGCATTATCCTCAAAGATGCAGATTGGTGCAGTCATAGTAGGTGGTAATCCATGTACTAAACCCTCGAATTTGGTGTATTACTGACCGAAGCCAAACATATTATTTAGTCGCTTCATGCAGAGCTATGATTCGAGAATGATTCAAGGAAGAAGCAACCCGAGTTTTCTTTGCAGATCTCCAAAAAAATTCTCTTGTTTCCAATCGTGAAAACATAACAAGTAAGAGAATGTCCTTTATACAGGTCAGAGAGATACTTGGCATCAACAAATCCTACCAACACATCATTCGGTGTCTCGAAATAAGGAACTACACTACAAGAAAGATCAGTGTTGGCAACTGTGTCATCCTTCGACGGGTCGAGAGACTTCGGATGATTCATCCAGGGAGTCTGGTTCGATGGGTCGAGAGAAGATTTCGACGGGTCGAATATCCCAGAATCAGAAAGCTGCGTTTCTAACATTCCTTTCACCAGAATTTTCATTTTCTCTCTTGTCATTTTATAGGGAAAGAATAAGCCCAAGTCAATAGATCCCTTCAAGTACCTGAAAATATATTTACTCTATTCCGATGACTTTGCGTATGCGTAGTGCTAAATTTAGTTAATAAGTTCACTAAGAAGACCATGTCTGAATGTGTGCACTAAGCTAAATATAACAGAGCTCCAATTGTACTGAGACATGCAACCTCGGCTCCCAAAATTTTCTCATCATCATTTTTTGGATGAAACATATCATTTTTGGGTTTCAAACTGTGAACAACTATTGTTGTGCGAAAATGGTGTACTTTGTCCGTGTTAAATCATTTGAACATCTTTTGGACACACTAGTGAATAAGATGTATTTATACATTTACATCATTTTTTTCAGAAAAATATGTGTACAACCCATTTGATGTACCCTACAAAATAATGTCTGCCTCTTTGCTAACCAAATATAGAACCTGCACTAGCTGTTCCAAAGCTAATAGTGCCAATGCTTTTGTTTTGTTTTTGTTTTTTTAAGTAAGAGCCGCAGATTAGTTGATTACTCACGTTCATGCACACAATTACAATTATATTTAGGTTTAATTTATGTCTCTATGTATGCGTGCGTCCACAGATTTGTAGAGATGAAATCCCAATAACAGAGTATCGTCCACAGATTCATGCATGTCTGCAGATCGAATTATTTTGCTTCATTAGCTGCATGTAGAGCCTCTAATTCTTAACCAATGTGACCCAAAACAGTGTAACATATCGACCCCACCCATATACTAATCTCATGCTTAGATGTATGACATAGAAATTATTAATAATGAAGTAGTAATATGTTAAAAATACGTTGCTTAATTGTTCTGATCGATACAGTAGCTTATAAAATTAAGAAGGATATCGATCGGGGTATGCGCGTGGGATTGTGGGAATGCAGATTAGACCAAAATAGGATTCTGCACTGGGAATTAAGCTTGAGCTAGATGCTGTGCTCTAATCATGTGCATAGCAACATACAATCAATGTACAAGAGTTTCACAAAGAATATGAGAACATGGGATTTCTTTCTAAGGGCAACTCTTATTAATTTGATGATGTTCTTAATTTCTGTTTTGTAGTCAAAAGGAGAAATTGATACGTGTAGCATGTGTCCGGGATTTAGTTGACAAGTCTCCTGTGTTTGTTAACTGAGTATTGAATTGATTAAGATCCCTCGATAACCAAAGCATAGAACTAAAAATCTATTTGTTTAGCGATCAGCCGATCACTAATAATATATTGAACGGTTCCCATCAAACTACTAATTAACTAACGATATTTCTATCATCTGGTATCTATTCGTGTATTTTGGAACAATATACTTCTCCAATTCCGGTTTACTCTAGGGTATGAATTTCGGTGACACAAGCACATAGTAGTGTATGCCAAACTCGTAGGTTACCATGAGTTGTGCTCATGCATGAATTGTTAATAGCTCTTAAAGATTTTTGTTTCTTTTGTTATTTTTCAGAGGCTGGGCTAGGAAGTTCGCCAAAAGAAAACTACGATACCTCGAGTGACAATTTTTATCTTTCTTTGAAGTGGTTGAAGGCCGCTCCTCAAAATAATGAAGTTTTATCTCCAAAGCGCTAGTTAGAATACTCCTCCTTTCCTTTTCATTGTAAGACATTTTTCCATTCACACCCCTCGCACGAACTCTAAAATCAAACATATTAATGATGACGGCTAGCATGTGTGGTCCATCACCATCATACGTGGAGAATCATCACTACAACAAATAGACATCGGTGGCAAAAAAATTTGTCGCTAAAAGACTTTTAATGTCAGAATTTCAAATATTTCCGTCATTAGTGACAAAATAATTTTTTATTATTAAAAATTCCGTCACTAAAGGTATTAGTGTCACTAATAGTGACATAGGACCAACCAAGTCAAATATCACTTTTAACTTTTAACTTTTAGTGACACTTAAATTTCGTCACTAAAAGCTCTTTAGTGTCAAAAAAAATTTCAACACGAAAGACCTCTTTAGTGTCAAAACTCTTTTCAACACTAAAGGGGAAGTCTTTAGTGTCATTTTTATTTCGTCACTAAAAGTAATAATTTATAATAAAAAAATACATAATTATGTATTATATATTGCTCCAATTCAGAAAAAGCCAGAAACTTCCTCGAATATGAATATTGCATCCACATTAAATATACTACATTGCAGGAAGAATCAAATCTCTGGAACAAACTCCAAGTCTACAACACTGAAATGAAGGCATACAGAAACAACAGACAAATCAGATAAGTTGAGATGAAATAAAAGCATACCATTTTCAGACTTGCACATGAGAGCTTAGTAGTGATGTAGCTCTACTGAGAAAAGACGCTTCCAGAGTGTCTCATCTCCACTGCCCAGCAGACATGCTGTAAATCCATTGGCAGGATATGAATGTGGTCTCCAATACATTTGAGGAGCTTGTGAGGGAGGCATTGGGAAAGGAAACTGCTGTTGTTGAGACATGAGAAGCTGTTTGATAACTGTTAACTCTTGCTGAGCTTGAATGAGTTGTGCTTGAGTTTTCTCATGTTGCACATTAGAATCCTCTTGTTGTTTCTGGTACTTTGACTCTATTTCCACAAACTTGGATTGAAGGGCAGCATAAGCTCGTTTTTGTGATCTCCGGTATGATGACGTATCATCAGTTTTAATAAAAGACACTATCTCAGGTATTACGCCTAGGCCATACCCACGAACGCTGTAACGTTTCTCTAGACCTATCACTGCAACATACGCTCTTTCCCGCATCTCATGTATTGCACCATGACCATCACCTTCAGCGGCAACTAGTTCATCTAACTTGTCTTGCATCTTACCCTAGAAAAAACAACTTGGTGAGAAGGAGCTGATTCCAGATTTTTATATTGTACATAAAGTTTATGCACACAGAACTCTCACATAAGCTTCCTCAGAAACTTTGTCGATAAATGATTTCTGGCCATCATTCCTTGTATGCTTTTTGTAAAAGAACCGAATGGGGTCTGGCTCGTGGCCATGCTCCTTTAGCTGAAAACAAAATACATATAACATAGACATATTACTATATAGTGAATGGCACAAGTCTTATTGTCTTCAAACAACACAGATCATGTAATTTTATACCATTAAACTGATGTCACTTGTACATTACAATACAGTTAAACGAATTGAATGCAGAGTTGTATTGAAAACTATAAGGAGGGTCAAATCTGTATTTGATTGGAAATGCCAGGTTCCAAATACCAAATAAGAACTTGGACAGAAATTTCCTATTCTTTTGTTATCATCTTTCTCTTTGTTTCTTTTTTCAAGCATCATATATATGGGGTTTGTACAGAAAGACCCTTTCTGCTCCAAATAATCATGCTTTCCTTTGAAAAAGAATAGTCCTGCCACTAATGGAAGGAAAGATAAAAAGTAATCACTTATGAGTTGTGGGATAGGAATCTCACAGTAGGGCTTTGGTAAAAGGCAGCCAATAAACATGCATTTAGCTATATTGCAGCATATAACATTAGATAGTACGTACTCAATGCATGTTCCAGCTAATCGATCAGTACTTTCAATAGTGTTTCTTAAAATGACTAGATCCATCTTGCCAATATATGACTCATTCGCATGTATCATTCAATGTGTACTGAACTCTTCAAGGCATTTTTCAGGAAGGCTTTTTTGTAGCTGTGCGCTTGGCTTTGCTAGCTCTCTATACAATCACCCAAAAATCTTAGCCTAGCACAATTAATCTAACTATTTCCTCCCAGACTGCCTCTATATAAGAACAAAAATGATGCCATATTAAACAGTCCAGCATCTACAAAACTTGCAATGGTAGTAATTACTTACATATTGGGCACGACTCCGTGCATAACTCTTGGTTCCAGTGGTATGATCGCACTTATTTTCTTTTCGGTTTGAAGAGTTTTTCTCCGCAATACTCTGATTATTCAAGGAAAAATTAATAGATCACCACTAAGTTACACCAAAGAATAATAATTTAAGTTAATAGCTCTTACCCTTGTCTTCTCTTGATCCCAATGCTTCACCATCTTCCACCATGTAAAGGAATCTACCTCATTTTCTTTACAAATCCATCTTCTTGTTGTGCCAATGTAAGGGGCATAATGATCTCTTTTCAGTTGATTTATATAATTTCTCCAATACGTGCTTACTCAAGTCATTATGTGTGACTGAATGCCAAGCATACGAGGGAGATCTTCTTTCTTCCATTCAATTTTGGCCTACATCGACATTATGAACTATATTAGTACTAAAAAGAATGAAAAGAAGAGGAAAAAATAGTCTGAAATAAAGTTAGAAATAAACACACCCTTACTCTGTCCCAAACTACTTTCTTGGAGCACTTTGGGATGTGTGGCCAATGGGCAAACTTGTCGTCGACAATAAAAGAGAGTAGATTTGTGTTACGGGCTAAGCCACCCAAATAATGACCAAACTGGGCATCATTTGGGCCACAACTAGCACCAATTTTGTCGAACTCAAGGGCTTGCTTCGCCCATGAGCACGTCCCTTTACCACGTTTAGTATTTTCACCTACACAAAAGAGCATACATGAAGTTTGAGTCTCAGTTCCTCAAAGACAAGAAAATCAGATGATCATACATGACCATAAACAGTAGAATCAAAACATAAAAGAATACATAACTAAGGTTCAAGCATTCACCGAAAGGTTAGCTAGGAGTAAAATACAATAATGCCATAAAACTCCTTCATTTCTCTTTTCTCTCAATTTGGCACAACACAATACATAACTGAGACAATGTAATTTAGAAATGCACCTGTGTTGGTGGCAGTAGATGTTGATCCCTCTATGTTGAGATCTGGTGAACTATCTCTCAAACTAATCTGCAACAGTAGATAATCTGAAATATAGGTGAAGAAACACTGACATAGACATATAGGGTTCAATATAACATAGACATTTACATAATCTCTATGTTTATGTCTTGTTATACAAGTCTAAGGAAAAGCTGAACATAAATACAGATAAACCAACAAAGTACCGGGACTACAACGGTCTAAACAAACCCAACTCTTGTCCATTCTGCCATAATAACCCCATTAATTACAACATTTAATGGCACAAGAAAACTAACAATCTAAACCCTCTTACACCTAGAGTAAGTGAGACTATATATCATTTATACTTGTTTACCATTTTTTTTAAATGAAGCATCAATATACACAGTCATAATTTCTATTGTCTCTACATGTATGAAAAGAATGAAGAATGAAGATTAAGCCACATGCTTATTATGGAAAGAATGAAGATTATATGAAAACCAGTTTGTAGAATAGGCAAGAGAATCGCTGCTTACTTTATCCAACACAATTTTAAAAGCAGTTTAAGTGCCTACTTTATCTATGGAAATAGAAGACCATTACCCAGATTGAGCTATTAGTTTATGAATCTTTATTGGAGGATAGTGATTAAACACCAAGGAGCACTATTATAAATGTGAAAATAAATGGCCAAGAACAAAACTATTAACCTTCAAACTGTCGATCAAAGGTATGCCTATACTATCACTTGAAAAGATCTTCTTAATTGACTAAATGTATGGTCTCCCTTCGCAGTGAAGGCTGTACTGGTACTTACCAGAGCAACCTGACCATAAACAGGAAATGCACACAGGAATGTGAGAAACGGAATCTATGCTATTTGACATGTTCAAGGTAGAAAACTTAACATGTAGAAATGAACATATCCAAACCATGTGTTTATTATACCAACACAAGACGCAAAATTTGTACACAAAACAAATAAATAGTAGGGAGAATCCTAGGCTACTTGGAACAGCCTGATTCATGATTGTAAAAATATAAGTATAACAAGTCAGTTGGGAGCAGCATAAAGGAGCTGTTAAACAATTCACAAACCACAGATCACATACAGACTAGTGGTTACATACTTGTGCCTTGTAAGATTTAGTTTACTGAAACTACAGAGAGGACATGGTTTTAATGCTTTTCAAAATATTTAAAACTTCTTGGAAACTTGAAATGTGGACACAGAAACTTGATAAGAAAGTACTTTGTTCTTCACCAGGAAATGATCATAAACTTCGTAAAATATAAGTTTTAAGATCAAGGAACATTATCAACTAGAATATAGAAGTATAAAGCTGAACATAAGACCCAGCTTATGCCTCTCTTATCAGAACATCACCCAGCTAGTGTAAATTGTGTGAGGGACTGTGAGCTGTGAATTGTTGTATCTAGGATATGCAGACTAAACAAAATTCTTAATTCTGGAAAATTCCTTGAAGAAAAGAAAAAAAAAATGATGGGCACTGCTGGTCTGCAAGTGATACTTGGTCATTATCAAGAAACAGTACACACATACTAACACATCTTCTCTATTGTGACTGATAACCTAAAAAGAGAATCCTACAAAACCTGCAAAACAGCATATCTGCAATAGCAGTTATATCTATAGGCAAACGACCAAATACCACATTTGAGTTAGTCCCCATTGTTAATCTGGAGTAATCACTAATCTCTAACAGCATACCAAAACTCACAAACCCATATCCTTTGACTCTAACAATTGCCGAAGCTCCCTTTCTGCCATTTATGTTACAATTACTCACTTATCATATATATATGTATGCTACTGTATCCCAAACTTATATTTACCATTCAACATGAAATCTTCACTTGGTAATGTTGCACAACACTGAATGACACAAAACCCAAACTCAACCGTCAAACACTTATCCATTCTTAGATTCTTCAGACTCAGTTATCAATAGGGATATCCCAGAATAATATACTCGAGAACATGACTATAAACAGTGGCAGAAGTTCCATAATTTATGGTATACCAAACACACTATTCAACGAGACATAACTTCAAAATTAGAACGCATTCCAAATTTTATGCAAGTAATAACTAAGGAGTAGTTAACGCACAATATAGCAACAACCAGCAGATATTGCAAAAGGTGTGTCTCGATACATCTACAGTATGCTTACCTTCTAAGTAGCCGAAAACATACTTAAATTTCTTCAATATCTAAGTTGATGTTTAATGCAACATACTGCCTGAGAAGTTCAGACAAGCTGTTTACAGCTTCAGTCCCTCTACTATCTAAAGCGGAAATAAAGAAAACAAACGACCATACATGGCTTACAGTCACAATCAAGCTATAGTTACCCATTCCCAGTTGGCCATGATTGAAGAAAAATAAAGCTACATTATGCTGTATGAACAGAAAGGTGCATATTTCTCTTTACCTACAGGTTCTACAAGTGATCAATTTCACCATATACATTTGGTCTTTTTCGCAACAAATAACAACTAAATGCATTAGCATTTGGAAAAACTACAGTAGGCAAAATATTAAACTTATGAAGCCAAATTCACAACACAAAAACTTAAACGAGCAAACATAAACTTATTAACCAATAGAGATATTCGTGCCAATCACTACAAACAAAAAGAATGAGTCTAGCTTGTAATTCATAGAAAACATCAATTGGTTTACCTGCAGGCTGCAGCTAATAGCAATACAATGCAATGTCTCCTTGAATAAAATATGGTCTTTCGTAGTTGTACTGCAAAAGACGTCCTTACAGGTCATACAAAACTAATTCCCCTTGGGATGCTGACGTCTACACCATATGAAATTAACCATTGTAAAGATCAGTAAGACAAGGTATATGATAGTTCAATAGCTAGTTGTTTGAATACAATTCCATAATCATTGTTCAGCTACTGATAGATATGAAACACTATAAGGCTCTAGGCTCAAACAAGCTAGGGATTTCAAATTTCAAATCAAACGAGCTTAGGGATTTCAAATTTTGAATCAAATGAGTTAGGGATTTCAAATTTCAAATCATCACCTGCAATCTGAGACAATGGTGGTGCGCCGCCGGATATGATGGCTCTTATTCTTCTTCTTCGATCTCCGGGACAGAGATTATGGCTCTGACGATGAAGGCTTCAAAGAGCTCCAATGGCTCCGACGACGATGGCTTCAGAGAGTATTTTTTTTAAAAACACCAATTTCTTCTCCTTTGCACTTCGGCAGTGTTGACAGTGATGAATTTTGGCGGCGTCGGTGGTGGCTTTAAGCTTCGGCAACGTCGGAGAAGTGAAGAGCTTAGAAGGAATTTTCCTGCCCCATTTTGAATTTCAAATTTCAAATTTCAAATAGAGCCAATCGGAATTGTAATTGAAAAATAAAATAACTGTCGATTGTACGGGGAATAATGAGAAAAATAAGTGAGAGAAAATCGGACTAAATCAAATTGAGCCCATTATCCATTATTTGGATCAATTGCAGCAATAATGCGGATTTGGCTTTAGTGACGAAATTGTTTTGACACTAAAAATAATGGGTCAATTGTAGCAATAATGTGGATTTGGCTTTAGTGACGAAATTGTTTCGACATTAAATCTTTTTAATGTCAAAATGATACTGTCACTAATGCTTGATGGCTTTAACGACGAAATTAATTCCAACACTAATAGTTTTAGTGTCAAAATGATATTGCCACTAAACCTTTCAGTGTCGAATTCTGTTTTTTAACACTGATAGAAATAGTAACGAATTCTTTGTTTTGATACTAATGAGCATCACTATTGGTTATATTTGTTGTAGTGCATACCATGATGAAGTAATTGGGGTTTACGATCAATACCAAATCCTTAAAAACCTAATAGCAATGCTCCTTGTTTCTAATACGTACAAGACTTTTCTCCATTAACAAGGCATGCTAAACATCATAAATATGAGACTATAAAATATCCAACTCTTTTCCAGAGAGCTTTGCAACTCGAGATTAATCCATGATATAGATATAGATCGATCGATGCATATGTATTATCTGATTGCCCCTTAACAAGGTTACCCACAATATAACAGCTAAAAAATTCTGCAGTTGTTTTCTCTTCACGTTTTGAAGTAAGTACTTACGCAGAAATTATTCTATACACGGCGACGATGTAAGTACATAGAGGTATAAGTACACTGTTTATAAAAATAAGGATAAAAAATAATGTAATATGTATTTTCTTTATTACTTTTTATGTAATTTTTTTAACTTTTTGTTAACTTTATACCAATAAAATTTTGACACGCAGACAATACAAGTGCACTACTGTGTATAAAATATGTTCCCGTACGTACCTGTTGATAATCTCATTTCCTCTAAAAGACAGAGTATATAATTTCGTTTTGTAGGTTAGGATAGAATTATATACCAATTAAGACAGAAAATAGAAACATTAAAGATTCAATTAGCATTTCTAGAACGAGTACTAGACTATTAATTAGTATATCATGTACTTTTTCCTCTCTCTATTGCCCTCCCTTTTCAAACCATAATCCTGACCAGCAGGCACTTTGGTCCATCCTAATTAATTATCATGTACTAATTAGTAATTACAAGCCAGCACAACAAATTTTCGATCAATTTGGTTGATATTATCGTATAATATACTTAATATTACAGGGTTCTGACGTCCTGTGATTGATATTTTCAGAATTACTTGGTAGAGCTATAGCTGCCAAGTTTGAATATACATTTTAAAGTTATTATGAAGAAAAACATGAGATAACTTTGGTATAGAAACTTGCGACTCCGGCCAGTTTTAGAACTTACATATATGATTAGGGAGATCGAGCTAGGGTTTGTTATCAAACTTTTTCTTTAATAAAAAAAATAAAGAGTTTTGAACAAAATAATAAAATTTCAGTGGACTAGCTTGCTCATTGTCCATTTTAGACAGAGTTTAATTTGAACCAAAATGATGGAGGAGTAATTTCTAGGATCCTATATCAAGCTTAACATCAAAGTTTCACATCATGCATGATGAATTAAACAAAAACATTATGCAAGAATTCAATTCGCTGCTAGCTTAAATTAAACCAGCTATTAGCTAATAATTGTATGAATTGAAGAGAAAGAACTGCAAACATATATGATGTCGAACGTAGAGATGGCAAAGTACACGAACACGTACAACGCTATATTGGTTAAGAAATTTTGGTTTTCTGAAAATGGTAATCATTTCGGATCATCTCTCATAGTTGCCTTGAGGAAGCCCTTGGACTCCAGCACTCCAAATCCCTTGGCATCCGATCTCTTCATTATCCTCAGCCTCTTGCATGACTCAAGAAACATCCTGCAAGTAAATTACAAACGAAATGCAGGTCGATCAATTACGTTTCCGCTGTTATATACCTTCAACAATCCGAGAGAATTACATATGATGATCGATCATGGAAATAAGGTGTAAGAACTAACCACAAGTACTATGTACTATGTACTACTAGATATTTGAATTTGGTAGAATGCTTGTGAGTTTTCTTCTCCAGGACAAGCTAGATAATGTCTTGGCTTGGCTTGGCCAGGCCATATTGTATTGTCTCCAAAGGACAATTTGGTATGATTCAGAGCGGCATCATTATATGAAATACTCATGTCGGTATGGTAGCATGGGGGTCCAAAATTAATTTGGTATATATAGAGAATAATGCATGTGTTTATAATGGAATAAATTAACCAGGAACATGATTAGCATGCATGCCTAATTAGTGTCGGTTTATGGATTTTGTTAGTGTTAAGCCTACCTTACTTTGTGACTAATTAGCACTCAGTATTCTAGACTAGCTAATTCGCAATTATGATTGTGATTTTTTCCCCACAACATGAAATAGTTATTCTTAAAGATGGTTTAGAACTAGTCTTCGCTTTATTAATTGGTAAGAATGAAAACTGACTTTGTTGGTTCC
Organism: Geum urbanum; assembly: GCA_946800695.1. NCBI lineage: Eukaryota > Viridiplantae > Streptophyta > Magnoliopsida > Rosales > Rosaceae > Geum > Geum urbanum. Next base: position 30,413,304 of record OX327009.1, read on the forward strand.
CCATTGAGTCGTATATAGCACGTCTAGTTAGGCAAGTAATTATGTTTGTTGAAGTTTACTCGAATATGAGGACACATTTTACGTACAACATACTCATTGTAAAAATAGAAACAAGAATCCTACTCGATATTTTTTTTTTTTTTGCTTAGTTTTTTTTATGCACTTCTATTCCGATTAATTCAACGGATGAACAGACTTTGGGTCGAGTTAAAGTCTTAAAGAGTACTTACTCCCAAGGGACGTCCCCCACTAGCATCCAGTCTCCATCTTTGTCTTCATAAATGGGTGCAAATTCGCAGCTGCCTGCATCCTTCAACATCTCGCCTGTCAAGAATTTTAGAAATGGTTTAATAATCAATACAATTCCATTCCAACACATGCAACTGATGCAAGACTAATTAAGAGATTGATAGAGAAGCCAGAATTTGAATCTGAGACAGGGACTAATTAGACGAGGAATTAAATTTACAATTTATAGTTTGTAGTACTGTTAATGTTTGAAGAAAGTGAAGTACTGTATGTTTGACCAAAGTGGAGTACATGACTTTTGGAGTGACTGTAATTAAGTCGTTCTAAATAAGATAAATTATATAAAGATAAAAGATCCAAGGTTTACATAAACCAGAGGTTCACACCAGCTGTTCATTTCACAAATCACTCGGTAGAATTTATCTCTGCAAAACAGCAACATATAATTTTGACACCTTCTAATTGTACCAAATAAATGAACTATTTATCTTGGCATAAATCATACGCAATTAGACAGAATTGTGAAGCCCTAGTTGCCCTAATTCTGTAAATTTTCCTTTTAATACCTTAATTAATCAACGTTGTCCTCTCAAAAAACAAATTAATGAACGTTTTACAAGGTGAACTTAATTCACTCTCATATATGAATCATTGAATGAATCAATCGATTAATACTGCAAATTTTTGCTCAATACTATCTTAATCGGTTGATCGATGTGTGTGTGTGTATATATATATATATATATAATTAATAAGCAAAGCACAAATAATGACATGATGAATTGAGTACTACTCACCTACGCCAAAACAACCAAATAGCTTCTCCAAGGCCACAGCGAGATCTGCATAGCCGCTATGCATGCCCAAATCTATTTTACGAAGAAAAGGCGCACCATCCATGCTAACTTTCACGTACATTTTCGAAGCCTCATTCAAGCTGTTCACCTTCCTCCTGTATGAGCACAACGGAGGCCAACCCACGACTTGACTCTTTGCCTGGCTTCTCTTGCACTGATCGCGATCACCAGAGTTGGCGCCATTCCCATCTCCTCCATTGATCTCCGAAAACACCCTCTTCTTCTCCTTGTGTTTGTCAACTACTGAAGTCGGACCACTGGAGAGAGCTAACCTCAGCTCGGTGATTTCGAGTCCTAGACCTACTTTATCCATCTTGGGGTTTTCAGTTCTTTTGTTTTCAACAGTTTGTTATGTTTTCAGTCTCTCTATCTCTCTCTCTCTGCTCGATCACTTGGATCAAATGTGGACTGTGTTGTGAAAAGAATCGGGTTCTTTGTACATGGTTTTTATACCCTAATGTGAAAGAATATTAGGGAGGACATGGTGGGAGCAATGACAGGTCAAGTGAGGCTAATTGGTCGGTCACATGAGAGGCAAAAGTGGGGGCTGTATGCTTTCCTACAATCACTAATAAAGGCCGGCACCATAAGTTGGAATTGGGACAGGTCCTATGGCTGGTTGGTGTTTTGTGATTTGGTGGGATCTCATATGCACCGTCCGATCTCGTGAACTTGGAACAGGTCATGTGATTCCTTGATTTAATGTTGTGCTTTGCCTAATTTCTTCCCGGTTGCGGGGGTTTATAAAAACAGGTCTAGCTACGAAGCTGGGAATATATACAGACGGTTGCATCATGATTCATGGGATCTTGTTTTGGAGTTAATTACTTAAATTTAACTCGTCAACATCTATTAGCCAAAAACGGAAACAAGAAATAAAGGGCATGAACATCCCAACTTAATTAACTCTCTGTTCTAGTAAGTAGTTTATTACATGTGCGCGCTTATCGATCTTCATCAAATATGATCCGGACACTACCAGAATCAATAGGCCAATAATTAATAAAGTTGATCCTCAAACTTGTTATGAACTATTATACAATTAAGTTATAATTTTCCAATATGGGAAAAATATATACTCCCCATTCTCACATTCAGCTGCAAAATGCTTCACTTCGTATTTAATTACTAATTAACTAAAATGAAAATAATTCATCAAAATGTATGTTTAAAGATTAAAATGTGATCGAATTAGTCGTCTTCATGATTCAAAGTACACATGGTCAATCGCATAAACAAGTTCCAAGTACGTCGTGTTGTTATTGCTTCTGAGATCAAAAGCGCTGGAATAATTTGAGTAGAAAAGTATTTCAGAGATAATTAAATGATTAATTCATCCTAATTTTGGGGTTAATAAATATGCACATGTGGTGTCCTAATAAGAAAGGATATTTACATTCCTATTACATCTATACAACTTTAATTCTAATTACAAAAAAATATTCATAATAATATTTTCGAACACTCCCCCTTAGGTTGGTGCATAGATGTCAATCATGCTCAACTTGTCAATCCATCCAGCAACTGCATGGTGTGACAAACCTTTAGTGAGTACATCCGTCAACAACTCCTCAGATGTTACAAAAGGGAAATGTATATTCTTCTTATCAAGGTGATCCCTGATGAAATGTCTATCTATCTCCACATGCTTGGTTCGATCATGTAGTACAGGATTATGATCTAGCAATCTCAATTGCAGCGGTATTGTCACAATGTAAATCCATGGCCTTATGGAGCTTGAATTCTAGCTCATTCAATACATTTCGAATCCACAGCAGTTCACACACTCCATTTGCCATTTCTTGATATTCAGCTTCAGCACTAGAACGAGCAATCACATTCTGCTTCTTACTGTGCCAAGTTACTAAACTTCCACCAATATATATGAAGTACCCAGATGTAGACGTCTTATTTGTTTTGTCACCAGCTAAATCTTCATAAGAATATCCTGTGATACTAAACTCACCATCCTTGGAAAACAATAGACCTTTTCCAGGTGAAGACTTCAAGTACCTGAGTATTCACATCACAGCTTCCATATGCTCTTCACTAGGATCATTCATGAACTGACTGACAACACTTACAACACACGCAATATCAGGACGAGTGTGTGACAAATAGATTCACCTCCCTACTAATCTTTGATACCTGCCTTTGTTTGTTGGAACCTGTATAGGACACAATTTCAGCTTGTGATTCATCTCAATGGGCGTATGAGCACGTTTACAATCCAACATTCTGGTCTCACTAAGAAGATCAAGTACATACTTTTGTTGTGACAAGGTGATTCCCTCCTTCAATCTTGCAATTTCAATTCCCAAGAAATATTTCAGGGACCCAAATCCTTCGTCTCAAATTCTTGGGATAAATGCTTCTTCAAGTCTTCCATTTCAGCTGGATCATCACCTGTAACAACCATGTAATCTACATATACAATCAGAGTAGTTATCTTACCACCCCTGCATTTAATGAACAAGGTATGATCAGAGTTGCTCTGTCGATATCCAAACTTCCTCATAGCTCCAGAAAATCTCCCAAACCAAGCTCTGGGAAACTGCTTCAATCTATACAATGACTTCTTCAATCTGCAGACTTTTTCAACATCACATGGCTTGCAGTTAAACCTGGAGGAATATCCATGTACACTTCTTCCTCTAAATATCCATTCAAAAAGCATTCCTCACATCGAATTGGTGCAATGGCCAGTCATGTCTTGCTGCTAAAGCTATGAGGATGCGTACAATACTGATCTTTGCCATTGGGGCGAATGTCTCTTGATAATCTACTCCATATCGCTGAGTATAGCCTTTTGCAACTAGACGAGCTTTATATCAATCGATGTTTCCATCTGCCTTTAGCTTCACTGCATATACCCATATACACCCAACTATCTTCTTTCCAGGTGAGGCAGGAACAAACTCTCACGTTCCATTCTTTTGTAGGGCTTCCAATTCTTCATTCATAGCTTGCTTCCACTTTGAATCCGCCAAGGCATTCTGCATATTACTGGGTATAGATACTGTTGATAATTGATTAACAATAAGTGCATGTGATCCAGATAACCATGGTAAGATACAAAGCTAGCAATAAGATATTTGACTTTGGATTCTATGGATGGTTCATATTATTTCTTTGAAACCCCTTTTGTTTCCCGTTGTGACCTCCTAGGTATACTAACTTCTACACTACACAATTCATTGTTATTAATACGTACCTCAGGAGAGACATTCTGAGAAGACTCTTCAGTTGATGGAGTAGAAGGGGAGGTCTTTAAGAGATCTGAAGGCAGAAGGTTGTGACGTTTCAACTTCATGTCCAGTTTTTGATGGGTCGAGGGTATCCTTCAATCCATCGAAGGTACTTCCCTAGTTCGTTTCAGGTGCATGCTTTGATCCATCGAGAATACCCTTCGATAGATCAAATGGTGTTTCCTGGTTCATCTCATCTCACTACCAGAAAAGTGTTCTTAGACGACGAAAGCTTAACAAATCCGTCGTCTAAGATGTCTTAAACGACGCAAGTAAATAGCGTAGTCTAGGATAATACTTAAACAACGAGAAATATAATTATGTCGTCTAAGTTTAGTCTTAGATGACGCAACTCAATTAACCGTCATCTACGTGTTATCTTAAACGACCCAACTTATTACGTCGTATGAGACTACACCTAGACGACGCAACTTAGACGTTGCGTCATGTAGGTGAAAAAACCCAATTATATATATGAGCTTTGCATGCCACCATTCTCTTAATCTCAATCTTCGATCATATGTTATCGATCTCGCCCTCTCTAGCTTCATCAACTCTCTAGCTCTCTAATATATATATATATATTAATATAGCGAACTATCTAGCTAACTAGCTATATATATAGCCTACGTATGTTTATACGTACCTCGATCAAGGTAGCTTGATCAATCACTTCATTTTGATCAACGACGACGTCAATTGGACGGCATGTAATTATCGACGAATTAAGGTATGTACGTACGTATATATAATTCTTGTATGTAACTTCCACTGGTTCAATTTTTAATTTGTTTGCATGCATATATATAATTAATTCAATATTATTCTATAATGCATATATATATGTGTAGCGAAGTAGCTAGCTATCTAGCTATATATATTTCATTTAATTAATTGAATTTGGTGCTAGCTAGGTATGTAACTAATTATTGATGATCGAACAACGCTTGCATGAAATGCATATATATATATATACACACAGATATATATGTGTTCATCGATCAATTTATTAAAATCATAATTAAATAATGTTAATTAGGTAGAAATAAATAAATAAATTATTTGTTAATTAATTAGGAATTGTATGATCGAATTGAACGACAATTTTTGGTAACTTCTAACATTAATGTTTATTTGATAATTTAAAAGTTTTGTTTTCTAGCTTACACATGAATCGAATATGGACAAGAGTTGGATACAGTTGGCGAATAGAAGTGATGAAAGGTATATGGACGGAATAGGAGAGTTCATAACGTTTGTGATGCAACATGGTCAAGGAAAGAAACGTTTAAGGTGTCTGTGCAGAAAATGTCTTAACCATCAGTTTGTGGAGTGGCATGTTATGGCTCATCACTTGTATGAGCACGGTATGATGTGGAGTTACACTACATGGAATGAGCACGGTGAAGTAGTAGACTTCAGTGCAGGGTACAGTTACCAGGGTGCCTCATCCAGCAGTACCTGTAGTGGTGCCCCTTCTTGGAACCCCACCGAAGATTTGTTCGATGATGCTTTTCCAGAATTTAGTCAACATGGTAGAGAGGAACAAGAATGAGGAGGATCTGATACTCTTAATGTTGACCCAGTCTCTGCCGTATTCCCAAAAATTGACACTACTGAATTTGATATGTACAATAATATGCTACTGGAAGCCCGAACCCCGGTGTACGATGGATGTCCACAGACTGTGTTGCACGCCATAATGACAGAAATGGAGTACAAAGTGAAGCACAAAATATCTGATGCAGGTTTTGACGAAATCCAGAAACACATATGTGATTTGCTTCCTAACAATCACAAGCTTCCACGTTCCCATTACAAGGTAAAAAGTGTCTTAAGCAAACTGGGTCTGAAGTACGAGCACATCCACACCTGCAGAAATGATTGCGTGCTGTTTTATAAGGAGTATACAGAGTTAGACTACTCTCCTGTTTGCAACCACTCCAGATGGAAGTACCCTGAAAGAAGGAGTTCAAAGAAGAAGATTCCTGTGAAGGTGCTTTAATATTTTCCGTTGATTCCCAGACTGCATCGTTTGTTCATGTCTCTATACACAGTAGAGCCGATGAGATGGTACGTGGAAAAGAGAATAGATGACGATGTGCTCAGACACGTGGCAGATGAGGAGGCTTTTAAACATTTCAACATGGAATTTCCAGACTTTGCAGTGGAGATTCGAAATGTCAGATTAGGACTTTCTACAGACGGGTTTAAACCTTTTAACGATGGAACGTATAGCGCTTGGCCAGTGATCCTCATATCATACAACTTGCCTCCCCAGATGTGTATGAACAAGGAATTTAATTTCCTTACTCTGCTAATTTCAGGGTCTAAGTCTCCTGGAAAGTGTTTTGATGTGTACCTCAGACCATTGATTGACGAGCTAAAAATGTTGTGGGAAACTAGAGTTCCAACGTATGACAAGTTCAGTAACACAATATTCTTGATGAGAGCCGTAGTAATGTGGTCAACGATTTTTCTGCGTATAAGATGTTGGCATCTTGCACAACCAGAGGATACAATGCTTGTCCTGTCTGCTTGGACGGCGTGAACTCTAGTTGGCACACGGGGAAGATGTGTTACTCGGGTCACCGTAGATGACTTCCTCATGATCACCAGTGGCAACAGGATAAGGACTGTTTCGATGGGACAGTAGAGAATGGTCCTAAACCCTGACAGTGGTCCGACGAAGAGATTTTGGAAAGGTTAAATAGCTTCAATTTCGGCGTGTTGATCAATGACGATGATGTGAAGAAGCTGAATCCATACCCTCCACAATATGTTGCATATTGGCACCACGTGAGTATTTTCTTTGAACTGCCTTACTGGTCAAAATTAAAGCTGAGGAACAACCTTGATGTCATGCACATAGAGAAGAATATGTGTGACAGCGTGGTGGGAACCATTCTCTGTATTAAGTTCAAGACTAAGGACACTCCTAAAACGTGGAAAGATCTAGAATCTATGAATATACGCCGTCCCTTGTGGTTAAAGAAGGATAGAAGAGGTGTTTACAACAAGATGCTCGTTGCACCTTACACAGTGAAGTCGACAATGGGGGATGCTGTATACAACTGGTTTCGGCGTGTTCGGTATCTATCTAATTATGCATCCAACATATATGACTGTGTCAAAGCAGGGGAACACAAGTTCATTGGTTTAAAGACTCATGAATGTCACGTTATGCTGTAACGTCTGATTCTAGTGGTGATTCGACCTTATTTGCCTAAAGACGTCGTCGAACCAATTGTTGCATTGTGCAGATGGTGACAGAGGATATGCACCAGGGAGCTGAAGAAGTTGGATGTGGTCGAACTTCAATACGAAATTATCCACATCCTCTGCAAATCAAAAAGAATTTCCCCCTACTTTCTTCGACATCATGATTCACCTCATGGTCCACCTTCCCAAACAAGTCCTGCTTTCTGGTCCAGTCCAGTACACATGGATGTATCCTCAGGAAAAGTAAAATATGAAGTAGTACATACATAATATTTTGATACACTTTTTTCATCATTTATATATCTCTTTTCTTACAAAGATTGCTGCGAATTAATAATATAAGACCTATTTTGTAGACAACTAGGACAATATAAAGGATTCGTTAAAAATAGGTCTGCCCAGATGGTTCCATCATGGAAACATACCTAATGCATGAGTCTGTTACTTACTACAGCAAGTACTTCAATGATCCGGTCGAGACCGCCTCCAATACACCTGTTACCTACAATCTTTCAGTCATCACAGATCTTGTGTGACCGTTTAGAGGAGTATTAACCGAGAGATTAAGTCAGGAGGAACTTATTGAAGTACATTGGGTAGTGTTGCGAGACTGTGAAGAAGTTATTGGTTACATGCAAAGTTACAGAACTAAAATTCAGACAGCCAAACTGGACAAGAGTCCTAACTGGGTTGAAAAAATCATTAAGAATAAGTTCCCTGATTATTTTTTCCAATGGGTATGTCATTAGAAATTATTAAAACATGCATGTCGGCTTTGTGCTTCATTTTTTAAATTTGATGTTTATATATATATATATATCTGGATCAACATTAGTATAGGGATTAATTATTAATTACGTAATTTGTTATTTGATTTAAATTTGGTGTTTAATTAATGGATTCATATGTAGTTTAATTTTGGCCAAATTTTGGATGCAGATTTAATTTATTTGTGGTTTCCTTTAGTTTTAGGGGAAACCATGGCAAAATTTTGGTAGATATATATATCTAGCAATTCTTAATTACATCTTGTACGTTCACATTTTTTGCAGATGGAGGATGTACAGAAATCCTCTAACCATAATGGGTGGTAGTCATGGGAAAAACACATGTTGGCCCGCAAACCGGTTCAATACTATATTTACCCCGGATGTTTTATTAACGGTGTAAAGTTTCATTCAGTGAACCGAGATAAAGGAAGAAGAACACAAAATAGTGGGATCGCGGTCGGACAAGGCGACAATGTATATTACAGAGTTCTTGTCAATGTCGTTCAGTTACTATATGGGAATTGTATCGACGTTTTTCTTTTCAACGGTAAATGGTTCAAGCGTACGAAGAAAGATCTGGGTCTTTTATCAGTCGATACAAACTCAAACTGGTATGAGGATGAGCCTTTCGCTCTTGCCACATACGTTAGGCAGGTGTTCTATCTGGATGATCCGAAAGCTGGTGAAGGGTAGAAAATAGTAAACCATATGTCTCACCGAGAAATATGGAGTGCAACAACACTCAAATGGTCGTCACTGATTCACACTCAACAGGATAATTTCGTCAGTGCGTATCAAGAATCTGATAAATCTGTCATCCCAAACATAAGGGAACTCATTCGTCTTAACGAACACTTATCCATACCTGATCGGGAAACAGATCTTACTGAAAAGGAGATCACAGACCTTACGATTGATAATGCATCTGAAGATGAGGAGTTGGAGGATGAAGACAACCTCAGATACGATGATGATAATGAAGGAGACTATGATGATGAGGACCAGCCGTCAAATGAGAGTAGTGAAGAGGAAGATGTTGATGAAGACCAGCCGTCAAATAAGAGTAGTAAAGAGGAAGATGTTGATGAAGACTATAATTCTGATGCTGATTGATATATATATATATATATATATCGTGATCGATTGAGTTCCGTGCATTAATTTAATTAATTTGTAATTTTGATACGTACGTACATGCGCACATGCATGTATATATATATGCGCGTGGTTGAACATATATATATATATATATAAAGTTGATGTATATTTTTAATTAATGTAATTAATATAATTATATTATATTATAATTATAAATTAATTAATTATTATTTTTATTTAGTCGATGGAACTATGATGCACTGTCATCTAGGTCTAAAATTATGGCGGGCGAATAGTGACCGCCCTATTTTGGGGTACGTTTCAAAAACACTTAGATGACGGCAACATGATAATGCGTCGTCTAAGTTCCGTCTCAGACGATGTAACATCATGTTGCCATTGTCTAAGTAGAAAATTATGGCGGTCAAAGGCAACCGCCCAATTTTTGGGGAAACGTTTCAAATCCACTTAGACGACGGCAACATCATGTTACCGTCGTTTAAGTTGAAATTTATGACGGTCAAAAGCAACCGCTCAATTTTTTGGGAAACATTTCAAATCCACTTAGACGACGGCAACATGATGTTGCATCATCTAAGTGGTGTCTTAGACAACGCAACATCATGTTGCCGTCGTCTAAGTGGATTTGAATCGGATAAAATTGATCGAGCCCGATCAGTTTTCTCGATTGCTCTCACTCACTCTCATCTCTTTCTCACAACAGTGGTCTGGCGACCTCTCCCTCACTAGCCCTCCGATCCTCTCCCTTTCCCTCTCCGGCAAGACCTCCTCCTCCGGTGATACCCCTCCTCCAGCCCTCTCCCGATCCCCTCCGGCAATACCCCTCTCCCGATCGCCCCCCCTCCTCCGGCCGGTATACCCTTAAACTTTAAATATATATATATGTGTATGTATAAATATGTATATATACTATATATGTATTGCATGTTTATATATACATGTATATTTGTGTATTTGTACATATTTTTATTCGTAGATTTGTATATTTTATGTATTTGTGTATATGCTCATAAATTTAATTAGATAAGTTTTGTACATTTGTGTATTTAGATCAATTTTGTATATTTATATAAATTTTGTATATACATATATTTGTTTATATATATTTAGATTTATTTATTTTTAGATATATTTTTGTATATATTGTTATAAATATATTTAATTAGATATGTATAATTTGATAATTTTATAATTGAATAATTTATATGTGTACGTTTAATTGGATATGTCGATATGTTAATGTACGTATATATATAAATATATGTGTTAATGTCGGTGAGAATTAATCGATTAGATATATATATGTATTGATGTGAATATATATATATATGCATGTATTATTAATGCTGTAATTAGGAAAGAATTTATATATGATTTTTTTGAAAATTGTAAAGATGTCGAAGAGGCGCACGGCAAAAGAAAAAGAATCGTGGCATCAATCTGTCTTACGACAGAGGGGTTGGGGGAATCAACCATATGTTGAGTCGTGTACGAGTTCGGCACCCGAAGGGGACATTTTGCATGCTCCTCCTATTGACAACGTTGCTGCTGAACAGGGTGGTTCAGGGTCGACGTCACAGGCGTCCCAATCTTCCGATGAAGATTCAGCTGCAGTTAGTGTGAGACGGCGATACAGGAGGGACCCCGCACTTCCACCCCCTAAACGCATTTGGGGTATTTACGATGGAAGCAAAGCTGAGAGCGTAGCAAAGACATCGGCGACCGGGAGGATTGATGTGCCTCTAAACGCATTCACCCGATATCCTGATAAAAGGAGGCTGACTAGTTTGACAGCTCACCAGATTGGAAACTATGTACGTTCTCACGTACATATGATAGCCCCTACTTGGGAAGAGCTCCCCGACGAGAATAAAATGAACGTGCTCCGCGGACTCACAGTAAATTTTTTTTAATTAATATTATATATTTTTTTTCATAATTGATTAATGTTTTTTAATTGTTTCTAATTATTTTTTTTAGAACAATTTTAATTATGAACAGGCTCCGGAGATGGTGGAGTACATAAACAAAACCGCTTACCAGATCTTCAAAGATTGGAAGTACGCATTGTACAAGACGTACAAGGCAAACTCCGGAAAGACTCCGAAGGAGTTCAAAAAGGGAAAGGAAGCTGAGTGGGAGTGGTTGAAATCCCACTTTGAGTCGCACTCGTATAAGGTTCGTAATTCGATCATATTCCTCTACATTCGTTTAATTTTTTCGTAAATTTTGTGTTGAATAATGATTATATTGTGTAATAATTTAAATTGTTGTGTAACGTACAAGCGCAATCTCAGAGGAATGAATCTAATCGGCAAAAGAAGCTATTGCACCACGGATCGGGGTCCTGCAAAATGCTCAACCTGGCACATGAGCACTTGCACAAGGGTTTGAAATACCCGTTCATCACCGGCAGCGTTTCTGCTTACAATAGGTCCGGGCAGACCGAACATCTCAGCACTCAACACGCCGTAAGTAAATTTTTTTCCCAAAGTAATAATATTTCATTTTATTAAATATTGTTGCTTCTTCACTTATGCATAAATTAAAGAGATAAACTTGATAAATTAGGATATTATTTGTGTGATGCATATGTGTGGTACATAGCTGAACTTGAGAAATGTGAATTAGATTTTGTTTTGATGTTATTGGAAGTGTTTTGGTTTTCGTGCAGGATTATGGTTTCCTCAATTTTTAGGGGAAATTATGTCAATTTTTTTTGGACAATCTATATATATTCTTCATGTTCATTTCAGAAGAGGTTACAACAATTGGCCGACGAGAGAATTGCGGATATGCAGTCCCAGACTCCAGGGGTACCGCTTGAAGAGCTGCCTACTCTCTCGACAGAGTCACAGATAGAAATTGCAGATGCAGTCATCGACCGTCGACCTGGTAAAGAGGTTTGTGGTCTTGGATGAGGCGTCGAGTGAGATATGAGCCAGTCCACATCGTCAGGGAGTCGGCGATTCAGTGCTGCGGGGCGAGAGCAAATGCAAGCCTTGGATGAACAAGCTCGAGTGGCCAATGACAACGCTTTAAGGGCTCAGCAGGACGCTCGTATGGCTCGAGCGGAGAATAAAGCGACTCAAGCGAGGATGGATCATATGGCTCAATTAGTGAGCATAATGTCGCTTAAGCTAGGCGTAGATCCCGATGCTGTTTGTCACCCATTTGGCCCCACTCCTCCAGGACCAGGACTCGAGGACGACGATCCTAGCGGAGGTGGGATCGGTGGGGTTCACCAAACACCTTCTAGTGTCGCTAGTTAGATTTTTTATAATTATGAACGTACTTTTGTGATCTTCATCGGAATAGAACAATTAATACATATTATCATTATTATTTTTGTACGAATTTTATATTTAATATATTTTCGATTATTATTAGTTCAATTATTAAATTAATAATTATTAAATTGTTTTATTCATTTAATGTGTAATATATCAGATTAATAATTATAATTTTTAAAAAATTAATATTTACTACTTAGACGACGGAAAGGCTACTTACCTTCGTCTAAGTAAAATCACATAAACCATTGCGTTTTAGTTCCGTGGTCTAAGTCGATACCTAAACCAAACAGCGTCGTCTTAGTGGATTTAGATGATGGTGTTGACGTGTCATCTAAGAGCGTACTTAGGCGACACGTCAACACCGTCGTCTAAGTCCACTAAGACAACGGCAAAACTTCTGTCATTTTTGGTTCACTTAAACGACGCATAAATATGCGTCGTTTAAGTATCACTAAGACGACACAAGTTCCAATATCTGTTGTCTGGGTACCAAAGCTACGGCGGTTAGACGATGTGTCTTAGACGACGGGGGTGCCGTCGTCTAGGTTCCTAAACGACGTAAAGTTCTACTTAGGCGACGATACCTTTATGTCGTCTAAGAGGGTTTTTCTGGTAGTGTCTCTAGTTTTCGATGGATCTTAAATGTCCTTCGATCCATCGAAGGATGTTCCCTGATTTGTTCTTTTGAAGCTTTCGATGGATCGAGTAGGGTCATCTTTTGAATTTTCAAAATCTCCAACAACTTCAAAGCTTCTTTCCAACTTGTTCAATTCTTCAAATTTTAGTGTGTTCAGAGGATTTCCTTCACATATACTTCTCTCCCCTTGAAGGGAAGACTCTAAAGCTCCCCTTGAGTAATATGGTTCAGATTCAGGAAATGAGACATCCAATGAAACATGCATCTTGTTCAGAGGATTTCCTTCACATATACTTCTCTCCCCCCGAAGGGAAGACTCTAAAGATCGCTTTGAGTAATATGGTTTAGATTCACGAAAGGAGACATCCAATGAAACATGTATCTTGTTATGGAGTGGGTCATAAATACGATAACCTTTTTTGAAATTTTGTATAGCCAACAAAGACACACCTCACAGCGCATGGATCAAGCTTGTCTCGCAACTATTTGTTGATGTCAACATATATAGTACACCTAAATACTCTTGGCTCCAAATTTGGCAGAGATGGTGCTGTCAACAACTCATGCAACTTCTAATACGGATTCTGAAACTCAATGATATGAAATGGGGTGCGATTGATCAAGTAAGTAGTAAAACATAAAGCTTCTCCCCAAAGATTATGTGGGACGTTCATACCAAAGAGGGAGGCACGAACAACTTTCACAAATTTTTGATTATTTCTTTTAGCCAGGCCATTCTGTTGGGGAGTATATGCAATGAAAATTTGGTGTCAGATACTATGAACACTCAAATAAGTTGACGTGTTGCCATTCTCATATTCTCCACCATTATCAGATTGAAGAAATCTGATCTACTGCTGGTATTGAGTTACCACCATCTTGTGAAATTCAACAAATTTGGCATATACTTCACTTTTACACTTCATCAAGGAGACCCAAGTCATTCTGGTGCATTCATCAATAAAAGTCACAAAGTAGTGAAATCTAGAACGAGAAGAAATTTTTGCATAACTCCAAACATCCAAATGAATTTTCAAGAAAGGAACAGAACTTTTATTCAAACTTGAGGAATACATAATACGGTGGCTCTTGGCTAGTTCACATACATCACACTTGAAATCAGATTCATCAACAACTGAAAATAACTGAGGTTGTAACTTCCTAAGATATCCAAATTCAAATGGCCTAAGCGTCGATGACATAACCACACTGCTTCAATTCCTTGACTTTATTCAGGCTACTTGTACTGTTTGGTTGACTAATATGCTGTTGTCCACTGCTTATCAACTCCAGGTAGTATAACTTCCCCCTTCTAACACCATAACCCATAGTTCTCCTTGTCAAAATATCCTAAAAAATACAGAAATCGGGATAAAAGGTTACAAAGCAAGATAGGGCTCTAATGATCTGACTAACAGATAATAGGTTATAAGCAAGAGAAGGGACAACAAGAACAGAATCAAGGCTAAGTTCATGAGAGAGTTATACAGATCCTTCACCAAGAACAGGAGAATGAGAACCATCAGCAGTAGACAGAACATGTTTAGGAGAAGTTTTAATGGTATCAACTACACTAGGATTATTTGTCATATGATCTGTAACACCTGTATCAATTATCTAAGATCTATCCGCAGATAATGTGGTAAGAGAGGATGCCTTACCTTCATTACCTGTTTCAACGACGAGTGCCGATGGTTGAGCAGGAGATTCAGTGGTGGTTACATATACTTTCGGGGTGCTTTTGCGAGGCTTTCTAGTAAAATTCCACCATTCAAAATATCCAACAAGGTTATAACATCGTTCCCTTGTATGACCAATCTCCTTACAATGAGTATATGTGAAGTATGAGTTTTTAGCAGAAGATTTTTCACCAGAGCAAGGAGGGCCATCGAATCCAGGTGGAAGACCTTGGCGGCGCTAGGACTGGGCAGCATTGGCTATTGAAGAAGAGGAAGCAGCCATGACAGAAGTCTCACGTGGAGGAAGTGCAGAGAGGGCGGTTCAATTGTTATGGAAGCATCTGACATGGGCATATGTTTGTTCAAGGTCTAGCTTTTGTTCTTTTCTCAAAAGCTCTTCACAAACTTGACTAAATTCAACATCCAGTCCCATCAGAAACACATAAACACGCTGGCGAGTCATACATGAAGATTCATTCACAACACCATAAACTGTTTCTTGAGAGTGTGTCATACGTTGCTCCATTTCATCGAGCATTCAACAAGCTCGTTGTAGTATGTTGAGAGAGGTCATCCATTCTGCTTTGTCGTATACCACAAAAGATGAAGCTCAAAAATCCGGGTTTCATCAGATTCATAGTAGTAAGTCTTGTACATGGCATCCCAAATTGCTTTAACTGTGGGTAATCTGAGGTACCATTTTCACACTCTAGGAGACATATTTTCAATAAGCTAGCACTTCACCTTTTCGTTGTTGGCAACCCATGTTGAATATTCAACAGAGGTAGTGGCAAGATGGTCCTTGGTGAGGAGATCAAGCTTGTTTCAACCTTCAAGTCGAATCTTCATGTATCCAGACCAACTAGAATATTTGGTTTCAGTGAGGAGTTCCCCTATGGAAAAAGAAGAGTTGTCCTGAATGGTGTTGTGGAAGTGGTTGTGAATGGGTTGCATGGCGATTGCTCCATTGTTGGGGATCGGTGCTCCACCATTATTAGCAAAAATATTTTCATTATTCATGTTGGCCATCTCTTTAGGGTTTGCAGATTTCACATCTCAGTTTTCAATTTCAGATACAGCGGAAGGGAAAAAAATAGTGGTGGTAGTTCAGGATTCAATTTAATTCGGGGTTTCAAGATCCAAGAATTTGGCTCTGATATACCAAGTAGAAAAGTGTTTTAGGGAGAATTAAATGGTTCATTCATCCAAATTTTGGGGTTAATAAAGATGTACAAGTGGTATCCTAATAGTAAAGGATATTTACATCCCTATTACATCTTTACAACTTTAATTCTAATTACAAAAAAATATTCACAATCATATTTTTTTAACAATTTGTATCAAATTTATGTTCCGTAGATGTGGACTTGCATGGCCTTTACAATAGAAAAACATGATGGAGAAGGAAAAATAAATCAAAAATCCAAGAATTCTCAACTGAGCAATTTCGACGGGTCAAGAGACAGATCTCGACAGGTCGAATGATGACGGTTGGGACTTCCTTGGCAAATGGCGTTCTTCTCTTCTTTAGCTTCTCTCTCTAAAATTCAACAACCCTACTTTCATCATCCAAAGATACTTATATAGGTATGAGTTTGGGCTTCTCCTCATCAATCTAAGGTTGAGTCATCGCCACTTAGACTATCCACGTCACCAATCCTTATTCTAAAAAAAATCTCATTTTATTGCTTCTTTTTGTATTTTCCTCCAAATAACCTAAATAAACAAAAATATAATTAATTACTGAAAATTAAACAAATAAACCAAGTATTTTTGGAATAATTAAGCACAAGAGAGTTGCATATTTATACAACCATCGGGTCCAATCAAAATGTAAAGTTAAGTCTAGATGCAACTGCCCAGTTCTTCAAATTTGATCTCAGCACACTCATAGGCAGCTCTCACTACTGAACTTTCTCATATATATGCTTCCACTTCAGCTTTTACTCGCTCAACCTCATCTAGAAGTTGTTCTCCAAGTTCTAGAGACTGTAAAGCTTTTTCCCGTTTTTTTCTAAAAACTTGGCTTTCAGAGTCTCTAATTTTGCTTGCTTTTGGGCAATTTTTGCTTACTTTTGGGTGATTTCAGCGTCGTTAGCCAGAACCTCGTCAATTAAGGCTTTGAGCTTTTCTTTCCAGACTCACCATTTACGTTGCCTCTCCCTCCGAGCGCAATGTTGACTTTCTCATATTGGTTCACTTCCTCCAGAATGTGACAAAGCTTGATCATCACACAAAGTTTAAGGGCTATTTCGTTCACCAAATGTATGGAAGATGCATTGACCGACCCAAGAAGGATCTCGAGTTGTCGCTAAGTCACCTCAAGAACATTAGGCCCCTCTAGGTTGACTTCCCTGAGGTCCTTGAAAAAAGCCTTCGCAGTTTGAACACATTGAGGTTTGACATCAACAAAGAAGATTTCGTTGTACTTCTTCTCTGCTTCCACCATCCTCTTCATGATGGCAAAACCACGAGGGGAGGAATTTTCTACTCTGGTGGAAGGAGGAGCTGAGAAGCTAGGTCGATTTGAAGAAGCAGGATGGGGGCATCAGGATCTGCACGATTGCAAATTTCCCTGAGGAAAGAAGGAGCCAAGCAAAACCATCATCCACCGGAGAGTTTTCACCCTGATGTGAAGAATTTCAAAGTAAAGTAGTCAAGATATTATATATGAGTCTCTCAGGTAATGAATATGAGTCTTATTTTAAATTATCATATCCAGTTCGAGAACATTGAGGATGATTTCCTCAGTAATTGCCGTGGTAGCAACATTCGCATGCTCGCTCGCTGGTATGGAGGTCTCTGGGATCTATGTTTTGGCAGAGCTATATTAATAAGAGTAAAGAATCCAATAGTGGGAGTTCTCTGGTGGAATGGTTACCTCAGTAGTGGGGGTGGGCTAACGTACTGGCTCACTCGTCGTTGGAGGGCCTTCCACTGATTGGGTAGTGTCAGCGATTTTTCTCAACATGAGGTGCCTCCCCTTCAAAGGGGTTGTTGTCCACGTTTGACATCTCGGGAACTACGCTGTCGGTATTAAAGACCTGTACTTGAGATGATTTAGGCGTGTTTCATATGTTGTGTAATTCCCAAGAGTTTTGCAAATCTTTATTACCTCAATGGTCTCCACTTGGAGTGAAGCAATCTCTGCAGCAGCCTGCTCAACCGAACTTGCAGGCGTTTATGCAATCAAACCTTCAGCAGCTACAAAGCTTTCCCCGTTAGAAGAGGATGGAATTAACGAGCCCACATCAAGCCGTGTCTGACACTTAAAGTCTTGCCCAATTCGTATGTTATCATCATCATTCTCAGGAGTGTGGGTGGTAGAGGAGACACCATGTTGCCTTCGTCGATGGATCTATGTGGAAGAAAAGAGGGAGAGGTGAACAAACTAAGATCTTCACAGGAGTAGTTTAACTTATACATAGAAGTGTAGAGTAGCATACCTGATTTGTAGCTTCATCTTCCTCTTCTGCTTCTTCCTTTTCCTCCTCATGGAGTGGATCCTCAAGCACTCACTTTCATGTTTGAAGGCAAGTCAATGGTTTCTTGCTTCCTCAAGGGCTGGCATTTTTGCTCATTGAACTAACAGTTGTCTTCCCTACTTGTTAAATCAAAAATTCATCTTCTATTTTTGGCTAAAATAAGAGAAAGAGAGCTTAAGCAGTTACATAATGTACCTTCATATAACTGTTTTCTTTCTTCTTCTTCAGGGCATCAAGGTGTCCTTTAAGGGCTACTCTGATCATTGTCAAGTCAACCTCAGCGGTGAAGAATTCGGAGTAGTCCTTGAAGATCTTCATAAATACTTCTTCAGGACTATGGTTCGATAAGGATTTGAAGTGACTAGTCCACCACTAAAGGTTGGGGCTAGTGATGCCAAAGTCTGGTTGGATGGTTAGTCCTGCTTGAATGGCAGCTTCGCAAGTGATTGGCTTCAAGGTGAAATCATTCTCATCTACTTCTACCAGTACTTCGACATCTGATGGCTTGGCAGCGAAACTCTAAGAGGTGTACCAGTTCTATGAGCGTATCAACGAATACAGAACCCCCTAGGTCATGCTGAATTCAAGCAAAGTGGTTGGGAGCCTACAACTCAAAGGTTATCGCAGCTTCTAGAATCTGAAGGTCTACACAAGAGATGATCTGGACAAATATGTTTCGTGTTATAGGAGTTTGTTGTAGAGACATGCAGAATCCACTAGCCAAGTTTGGTGAAAACCTTTGATGGACTATCATATCAGCCATACCCTCAGGAAACCCTTCCAAGTGGAAGAAATAGCTGAAGCTCACTGAGTAGCACGGCTGCTCAAACTTCCCAGCGGTAGCAAGAGTGTGTCCCAGTAGCACATCTTCTTTGAAGTCTTATACCTCTAAGTTGAGAAAGTGAGGGAAGTAAGTTTGCATCCAGATATATAGAATCCATATAGGACCTGAAACCTTGTACTTCATTGGCGCTAGTATATCTAGCCCATACTGCAGTAGAGGTAAGCTAGGACGGGTTAGGCTGAGCCAATATTTTCCTCTTTGAAGATAGCCTCTGCTATCTTGGTCCAGTTGCCTACAACCTTCTCTGCAGAAGTGCAGAATAGGAACTTGAAGAGCCAATATTCCAAAAAGGAAATACCTCATTGATCAAATTCCATGGTGGCATAGTGCTTGCGCCAAGCAAAATAGGATTTCTCGTATAGGTGCTGGTCAGTGCAGGTTGAAGCGGTGAAGTCTCGGTGATCCAACTCTCCTTCGAAGTACACCTTGTGAGATGTAGGCAGCCCGATAATTGTGACCATATCCAAAAGGTTGATGCTCATATATGTGTGTCCCAGAAGCACAAAGCAGCAACTATTGAAGCTCTATTCCCACCCACTAGGAGGTTGAAGCATAGGTCCAGCAATTGAGCAACTCCCACACTGGTCCACATCCAAAAATTCTTTTTCTTTGTGAAATGTGTACCAGTTGCGGTTATCCTTCTTAATGGTGGGCCATATGCCCATTTTAGTACCGGTACTCTTCTTGACCCACAAGAGCGGTGATGCTTCTTCTTGTCGAAAAATGAGAGTTGGACAAAGGATGAAAGCGGCGAGGGCTGAGTGCACCTCTGGACGAATCAGTGTCTCAGCCAGTGGCTCCAGAATGACGTTATCTCCCACTTACAACTTCAGGAAGATCACCAAATTATGGTAATTCTTCTTCACCGAGGACCGTATTTGATCCTTGAAGGCTTTTACGTTTCCCTCGGTGATATCGGAGTAGGGTTTGATTTTTCGTGGGGCCATTTCTGAAGACTTGAGATTTTGCAGAAAGTGAAATTTTTCATAATTGGGGAAGAATGAGTCAAAAAGATTATGGTGGTGGTGAGTTTAGGATTGTCACGAGCAATAAATAAGTATTCTTTGGAAGGCGCAACTTTTCATAATCGAAATTGAAAGACCTAAGCGAGGCAAAAGTTACCGTTTAGTTCGGAAACAGCGTGTCATTTTTCAGACCTCTTCGATCGCATCCTTTGGGCCTAATCTCGAGGCCTAGAGGCAATTTTTGGACCATAAATAAATCTGATTTATTTGATTATGTATGAATAAAGCCCATAGGCCGATTCCTGCAGCCTATTTGACAATCCTAGTTCAGGAAGAAAATGGCTTTGTCTCGCTAAAGTCCTTATTGAGCAAAGAAAACATGATCTTATGAATCCAGTACTGAAATTCCTTAAGGATTTAGATTTTCTACTATTTACAGGTTAAGAGACACGCTGAGGTGATCAGTATAAATAGAAAGATTCATGACAAGATCAAGACCTCTACACACATACATAAATGTGCTCTCAGCAAACTCAACTCTCTTCGCAAGAACAACCGACAACGGCGAATATAGAATTCTCACCAGACAAGGCGTGAGTAGTTCGACAATTCTCTCTTGTCAGATGATGATAAACAAAGAAGGTTTCACCCTATACAGGGCGTGAAGTTTTTGGTGGTCAAAGAAGTCACAACCAGTGTTCTCAATACATGCCAAGAAGATTGTTCTACTTTATACCAGACAGGGTGTATAAGGCATCGATTTTTTTGGATCTTCCACAAGATCACAAAACACGTCCTGACCCATTTGGCATAAGTCCTAGGCCATTTAGGCAACAGGAATACATCAAGCGAGGTTTGTGCCCTTTTCGTTTCAGTCACTTGCGTAAAACCAAGTATGGCGGCACAACTCACCATCAATGTTCTACCCACGTTAGTGGCACGCCTAGCACAACTTAATAGAGACAGTTTGCAATCCCCAGACTTCTAGGAGTAGCCAAACAATGGTCACGCGATTAGAACATGAATCGAGCACTAGTACCAGATATCACATTGGATCTTATCATGTAAATATTTGTTTTCCACGCAATGCCAGGAGAAGTGTAATGTCTCAGCATTAACATTGTTGTGATCGATACTGTAAGTGACCTAGTGTTCCTTGCCCTTACATCAATTCCAGCTTACTTTTCACAAAAAATTCGGGTTGATTGATTGCCTCTGGACTTGGTCGACTTTGATTTTAGTTGAGCTAATGACTTGTGCCAACTGCCAAGTACATGCTGCAAGTTGTTTTGTGCACAAAGTTTAGATGTTGGTTGACCAATTTGTTAATGGTGCATTTGTTCTTAAAGAGTGAGACACTGGGAGGCTAGGCGGTTTTAAAAATAAGTCGATATCTTTTACAAATCGGTTTCCAAAATCAATTCTACCTATATAAACTCTATTATACTGATTACGCTTCGGTGTGCTGCTCTATAATGTGCAGTTAAATTTTTCATTAGCTTTCACTCCCATGTGCCTTACATATGTCACTTTTTTCATGAAAATGTACCCGCATAGCACTTGACAGCATAACTGAAGATAAGAGCAAATCGAGTACATATTAAAGATAAACACATATACAAATACATCACCTTAACTAAAGATAAGAGCAAAGCTAATATGAAAACGCAAATAGAACCCTTTACCAAAAACGAAATACCAAAGAACCTAATTTGATTCAATAGAGTGTTAAACATGATTGAATAACACCAAATACAACTCTTAAACAATCAATTGAACTCACCTTAAAATTTGATTCAGTATCCCAAATAGAATATGAGAAAAGTGAACTCTTATCCTCCTCGAACGGTTTAGTGAGTAATCTTACATGCTTTTTATAGATGTGATTGCAAGAAGTGAGGATGAGAGCACGATCTCTTTTGAAAATTAAAAAAAAAATGAGGGAGGCGCGAGTCTTCGCGCGCTGAAAGTGAAGAAACTTAATAGGTGTGAAATAAACCTTATTTCGCACGCCAGTCGGTAGTGAACAACAAAGCAAAAGATAAGACATACGAGGTCTATTATTAAAATCATAAGGGCATAATTGAAAAAAGAACAAAATTCATTAAAAACCCAAGTGTTTCACGTGTTTTCGTCTGACAGCGCTTTCTCTTAGAAGCACATCTCAGTTGCTTCGTAAAAAATCTTAGAAAATGTTTTTAGGTGTTTTCCTATATTTTCTCAAAGCAGTTTTTAAATATTACAAAATACCTACAAATTAAAAGAAAATGTTTTTAACAGTGTGACAGCGCTTTTGGAGTTTTTAAAAGTAATATCAAACAGGCCGATAGAATTACTCCACTTGATGACTTTTATCAATTATTAATATGTTTCTGTTAAAACATTTAATCTCAAACCCCTACAATTTGATTTTAAGTTCCGCCATTGACTACCACTATAGTTACAAAATTGTAACAGGTTGAAATTTTTCCTCGACAATGTACATATATATAATATCACCAAATTAACTTGGATACTATAAACTTAGGAGACGCCATTAATTCAATTCATACTATTGATTTAAGAGGGAGTTTAGCAAGCCTCGTACAAACCGTCCGAAGATGACAAACCACGTACTCGGAATCCCTCAGAGCAGTCAGTCTTACCATCAATAAAAAGGATAACAAATATGTACGTGTGCGTAATCTTCACAGCTTCATTATATATATAGGTGAACGATAAAAGTAATCATACATTATGTAGTTCTCTGGTTATTCCTTGTATATAAATAATAGAAAATTGATTTAGGGTCTTACAGAATGTCTAAATTTTGTGGCCTTAATATGATGTGACATTCCACATCACCCTATAATTTCCACATCAAATGTAATTGATTTATCAAATAATAAGTAATTCATTTATTTTACTTTTCATCCAATCCTAGATTCTTAGCTGTCAAATTATTTTGAGAACAACTACAATCAGAGATCGATGAGCTTTAATGTTTGATTTCGCACAACATTTCCTAGATGAATATCGATCATTGATAATTTCTACATATGTGTATGTACAAATGAATAGAAGAGATGTCGATCTTCCTTTCTCATTTGATAAAAGTTTATCTAAATCTCGAGTTATTCATATTCTATTGAACTGTATGTCTCTGGAAATTGAAGTTATTTGCTCAATCTCATCCGGTGTATCTGAAATTGAATTAGAAATGGTTCAAGTTGTCCATCCCTTCAAACGAAATCTTGGATTTTACAATATATATATATATATATATCCTATCAAGTGCGAAATTTTGCATTGAAACTTTGGTGTGAAGTTTCATTTTACCCAAAATCGACATAACAATTCGAAAATTGAAACTACTCATCCTTTAAATACACATGCAAGGATTGTGCTTGCAAAATTTCAGCTCAATCAGAGTTGTTTTGACCATTTGATCACCACATCAAATTATGAGCTAAATCGGACAATATGTGTGCATTGTTAAACAATGCGACGATCAAATAGTGAAAACATCTCCGATTGAGCTAAAGTTTTACAAGCACGATCCTTGCATGGGTATCTAAAGGATATGTGGTTTCAATCTTCGAATTATTTTGTCGATTTTTCTCACACTGAAGTTTCATTGCGAAGCTTCTCACTTAATAAGTTTTATATATATATATATATATATATATATATATATATGAGAATAGCATATTGATCCCCATCAAAAGCCATATGTATTTTATGTATGGGGATGAACATAAAAAGTGATATTCTGAAGAAGAACTTCTGGAGAAGGATTGCAAACATCTAGAGTTCTTAACATGTGTTTCCAAGAAGAATCGTAATTGATTTCTTTCTTCAAATAAAATTCAATTAATTGGATGATAAGAATTATATTTATGACATGGAAAAGGTTGTATCATGTGAATTTAAAATAGTTATTTAAATAAGTGACATGACATGATACTTGGGATTAAGACCTCAAATTTTAGGCCTTCCTCAACGCCAATGGCATTGCTCTAACTAATAAATCCCACAAAAACTGCCAACATGCATTCCGATAATGTAATGTGTTAGTACACCACACTGTACATGCCTAATTATGCATGATTAACACTAAATATTGCTTACACCTCATAAACTAACATAAGAACTGATAAAAAAGGAACAACTTTGCTGAATCGACATTTCGGAACTGATCAAGTCCTGACGGAACACGTGCCCTCCAAACCTAATGGATTAGACGAGTACTGTAGATAGAGTAAGGAAAGCTAATCTCACATCGGACAATAAATGCTCAACCAACCTCCAATAGCCTATTTAAGACCTCATTTATGGCGGGAAAGGGGTAACGCATCTCACGCTAGTACTTTGCTAACGCTATTATACTTCTGATTCACTGACTTAAGCATCAGAGTATCAAAGGCGGGCCACCTCATCTCCATCTCTAAAGCACTTTTTGAATTGTAGTTTGATAGGTGAAGTGCAGAGGAAAGGGAGATCCATCAGAAGCGATCCTCACAATCATCTTACTGTCCATTACCACCTTCCTAACGGAAACCGGTTAAAACAATTGGCATCGTCTGTGGGAAACACATAATTTGCAAACCACGTTACCACATCAACATGAAAGCAATAATACGTATCATGACTAAGCTAGACGCAGGAAATTTCATCACACCCTTGATGGAGAAACAACATATCGAGGCTAGCGCTACCTCATCCTCAAACGCAACCGGGTTATTCTCCACCAACTTCGAAGAGTGCGCTATCAATGCTCAGTTACTGAAATAACTGGAAATGGCAAGGAAGGAGAGAGACCAGAAGTGCCAAAAGCCAGAATCAGAGTTGAAGAGGAGTTAGAGGCAAGACGCGTCAAGAATGATGACTATTACTCGTCGGAACCCTCCGAGAATATAGGGGGATTCACTGACGGAGGAAGGGGACGTCATGTTGACACACTCTCTGATAGACAGAAGCACAGAGACAAAATTGATTCGAACCCAAGGGCCAATAGCCCCATTCGAAGGACCCAGGAGGGGGCAAACGGAAACCAACTTGTGACAGAACTCTTAGCCAGAATTGACATCATGACTGCGGAAGTACGCCTGGGGAAGTGTACTCAAAACTAGAACATGGCTCACATGTATACACCTAAGTCAACACTATTTTTAGCTGAGATAGTCAGGGCAAGCAGAGATGGCCACATGAAATCCCTGAAGGATAGCAAGTTTAACGGAAGGGGAGACCTAAGGATGCATGTGGACGAGTTCCAATCAGTAACAGCAGGCAGAAACTACGATGACGCAACTTGATGCTATCTAATCCAGGAGACCCTAACGGGAGAGACTAGGGGTTGGTTCTACAAAATGTCCAATGGGTCTATACACTTATTCGCGGAATTGAGAAAGAACTTCCTTAAATAGTACAGGCTTCAGGGAAAGTACAACGTACAGTACAACTTGTTCAAAATCAAGTAGGGTGAAACAGAGAGACTTCACACCTTCATCAATAGATGGAGGGTAGAAATTTAAATAAGGATGTGGCCATGTCAGCATTTAGGGAGGGCATCCTACCATCCCCGTTTAAGGAGAAATTAGTCAAAAAAAATTGGTTCAATTATGACGAAGTGATGGACTTGGTGGTAGAGAAAGCTGCAATTGAAAAAAACGTCTATTGGGAAAAATCCAACAACTGTCAAGATAACAATCAGGAGAAGAATCACCGCAAAAAAACCCACCCCCCAACCGAGCCATGATCCTGATGAGGAACTAGCGCCACCACTAAAACCAAACCACCTCTAACAAAAAGACAAACGACCCAAGGAACTTGCACCACTAACGGAACCCCTTCCTAAACGGTTGTTTTACAAGAATGACAATCACCGTCAAAATACGGGCCACCAGCACTACCATAACAAACCACACAACCAGCCCTACTTCTAACGGAACCACCATTGTAAGGAAATATTGATCGTTGCCAATACACCTATTGAGACCACCCTGGCGAAGCACATGGACATCATACATGGTCCTCCCTCCAAGTTCCACAAGAAAACGCAAACGTAAATGTGACCCGCCAAGGCATTACTAGTACCATGAGACGTATTCTCAGACTACAGAGGTAGAGAAAGACAGACAACCCATGGGGACAAACAAGTTACGCCAAGTGGCAGCCATAAAAGTCAAGGGGATGATCAACATAGTATTTAGGTGCCAATCAAAGAGCCAGAGGGAAGTTGTCCCAAACGAGAGAGATGCTTGCTAGGTCACCCAAGACACCGCTTCCAAGGCTAGATGCACAGACAGGGGTACTATCATCTTTTCATCAGATGAGGAGGATAACAGAAAAATGGTTGACCCCAACACTCCCTTTATCATTACCACAATGCTAAACAGGTGGAACATGGAGCGCATCTTAGTGGATATCGGATCTGTTGTGAATATTATATACTCATCAGCCTACAAACTCTTGGGGAGATCTTCTAAAAAGCCACTGTAGGATCACGAAACACTAACGAGCTTTTCGGGGGAAAGTCTGTGTCTGTTAGGGAGAGATACGATGACATTTGGGCTGGGCAGGCATGGGACACCACAAAAGGAAATCAGTACATAGTTTATTATTTGCGACTGTCCGTCAGCTTATAATGCCATCTTAGGCCAACCATCCATCAACAAACTAAAGATTAGCATAGCTAACCATCTCCTCCTCTAAAAATTCTCAAACGATCACGGAGTCGGGTACGTCAAAGGATATGAGACCCAGGATATCTCAACAAACTCTGACGGAAGAAGGTGCCATGAGGTATTGGCAGTAAAAGAGATTCTTGCAGCTACTACTCCAAAGGATGAAACACCAGACGACCCCGAGAAAATACATGTTCCATTAAGCCTGCTAACGGGAAAGATTCCTTCACCATAGTGCAATTTTCAGATGAACACTCAGAGTGAACAATTCGCATGGGAAACCAGTTGAACGGTGACCTTAAGACACAACTTGTCAAATGTTTGACAGACCATCAGGCAATATTCGCATGGTTCTATGCGAACATGTTAAGCATCTCTCCAGAATTGACCACCCACAAGCTCAGTCTTGCTCTTGACGCGGTACCGGTCAAGCAGAAACAAAGAGCATTTGATGAAAAGCACTACGCCGCCATGCATGCGGAAGTTGACCATTTACTCAAGAAAGGCTTCATCCGGCTAGTCAGATACCCCAAGTGGATTTCAAACGCTGTCATGGTCAAAAAGAGTAACAGAACATGGAGGATGTTTTTCGACTACAGCAACGTCAACAAGGCTTATCCAAAGGATATTTTCCCTTTTTCTAGAATCGCGCAGGCCAAAAGTTGTTATCTGTCATAGATGCATACTCCGGTTACAATTAGATACCGATGGAACTAAGTGACCAAGAGGCCACAACGTTTGTGACGGACAAGGGGCTGTATTGCTATAACCTCATGCCTTTCAAACTAAAAAATGTAGGTTCTACATAACAAAGATTCATGACTCAGATCTTTGGACCACAGATAAGCAAAACGGTGGAGGTGTATGTGGACGATATAGTAGTCAAGAGTGTGAGGAAAGAAACGCATGTGGAAGACCTAGCGGTAAACTTGCATATACTGCTAAAGCAAGAAATGCGGTTGAATCCTGCCAAATGCATCTTTGGTGTTACCGCCAGTAAGTTTCTGGGATACATTGTAAGTGAGAGGGGCATCGAGACCAACCCTGAGAAAATTCAAGCAATACTCAATACCAAAACACCAGCTACGAAGGCATACCTACATAGCCTGATGGGAAAACTAGCCTCCCTCAACCACTTTATCTCCCGTTACACGGACAAATGAGAACCTTTCTTCAAGGCTTTGCGGAAGACAAGCTGAAAGGCTGTAGACTGGACCCCCGAGTGTGAAGAAGCTTTTCAAAACATCAAATGGTACCTAGCCTCTGTACCAATGCTCTCCATGCCACTCAAGGGAGAAACCATGTACCTATATCTCACTGTATCCCTAATGGAAGTCAGTTCGGTACTTATTAGATGAGATGAAGACAAAGGGGAGTTACCCGTGTTCTATGCAGCAAGGGGACTCATAACGCCAGAAACCTGTTATCCCATGTTGGAACTTCTGGCATTAGCCCTGGTAACCTCCGTCAGGAAATTGCGCCCATATTTCCAGGCTCACACAATTCAAGTAATGACGAACATGTCATTCCGTCAAGTCCTGCAATCCCTTGAACATAGAGGACGACTAAGCAAATGGGTTGTGGAACTTAGTGAGTTTGACATCCACTACAAGCTGAGAGTGGCAATGAAAGGTCAAGCAGTGGCAGACTTAATTGCGGAACTCACCCCAGCTGACGGGGAGAGGATCATGGACAAACAAGTCGCAACGAAACCCAACCAGCATGCACCACTCACCAAACCTGCCTCACCATAGCACCTACATGTAGATGGATCCAGAAACTCGAAAACAAGTGGAGCAGGGGCCATAGTGATGGGACCTGGAAGAATTTCAACAAAGTATGCAATGAAGTTTGACTTCAAGGCTTCCAACAATGAGGCAGAGTATGAGGCTCTCATTGCTGGACTACAGTTGGCAAAAGAGTCAGGAGCACTGGACATCAGCATATTTAGTGATACGCAACTGGTAATCAACCAGGTAAATGGAGAATTCACGGCCAAAGGAGAACGAGTGGCCACATACCTGGATTACGTCAAGACATTGCTAAGCAGGCTCAAGAATTACACAATAACGTACATCCCAAGAGAGCAGAATGGGATGGCAGACACACTCACCCGTTTAGCCACCACCCCGAAGCCCACACTCCAAGTCAAACAACAGTGGAGATAGTTAAGAAGCCCAACATTAGCAAGACTTTGACGGAAGTATTCTCACTATCAGTCCAGGAGCACGGATGGATGACTAAAATCATAAAATATAAGTCTACTGAGGAACTTTCGTCAGACAAGGTCCAGGCTCGAGCTATCGTAACGAAAGCAACAAACTTCAGTCTTTGAAAAAGACAATTGTATAGGCAGGTCCCCAATTGGCCCAATTTGAAGTGCATTACAGAGGCAGAGGGACAGTCCATCTTGGAGGAGGTAAATTCAGGAACTTGCAGTCACCACACTGGCGCAAAGATGCTAGCATACAAGGTCATGAGATATGGCTTCTTATGGCCAACAATAAAGGCTAACGCATCCGAGCTGGAAACAAAATGCCACGAATGCTAGATATTTGCACACAAGAACCAAGCTTCTGTTATACCACTCTCCATCATCGTCAGCTCAGTCATGTTTTCACAATAGGGACTCGACCTGATTGGAAAACTCCCAACCTCCAAAGGACAATTCAACTTCATCATTGTCATTGTGGACTACCATACGAAGTAAGTTATGGCGAAAGCATTGGTGGTAGTAACAACCGAGAAGGTCAAGAACTTCTAGTGGAAGAATCTCTTTTGCCATTACGGATCCATATTAACAATCATAACGGACAATGGCACATAGTTTAACAATGACGAGCTGATCAACTAGTGCAAACGGAAGGGAACGACAATGTTGTTCTCTTCACTCTCGCACCCAAAGACAAACGGCCAAGTGGAAGCAGTGAATAAGATAATGAAGAAAGTATTGAAGAAGAAGCTGGGCAATCTCAAGGATGGACTATGGGCTCAGAAGTTACCCGAAGTACTCTGGTTCGTCAGAACCATCGCAACAAATGCAATAGGGGAAACACTATTATGTCTCACGTTTGGAACTGAAGCAGTTCTCCCTTTAGAGCTAACCCACCTCAGCACAAGGATCGAAATCTTTGACAAAGCCATAAATGAGCAAGGCATTTGCCTAGACGTAGCCCTACTAGAAGAAAGACGTGATGCACCACACCTCCGCTATTTTGAGAACAAGCAGAGAACTGCACACTTGTACAACAGACGCGTCAGAGCCAGGCCTCTTCATATAGGTGACTGGGTTCTACAGGTAGTCACCCACTGGTAACCAGTCTCTAACAAAAGTGGGAAGGCCCGTACAAGATAACAGAAGAAGTGAAGCCAGGCACTTATTATCTTGAAGACATAAACGGAAAGCCCTTGCCGCATCCATAGAATAGCAAAAACCTTAGGAAATACCATCATTAACACCATTGTGTAGTTACTCTAACATAGCCAGCTGCACTCACACTGTGGGGCAGGGTTGCGTTAAGGATTTTGTTTGTAACAGAAATTGTCCTTACTTCTTTATTTTGTAAACTACATTCAATGAATTAGAGAACTTTTCAGACCAGCACATGTGTTAAATTGATAAGCATACTTCCGTTTGATTAATAATTCTGTTTCACTTAACTTATGGGACACACGAGATTAAGTTCTCCTCAGACAATTCATTGAATAAGGACAAAACACACAAAGGAAAACGTAGCAAAAGAAAACGCATAATCAGTCTACACTTGGCCAAAAATACTTGTCTTTAAGTTTACATATAAAATATCCTACACTTAGGCAAAATTAATTAAAAAAACAACAAACAAAAATACTACACTTCCTCCTCATTCTTGGAGCCTGACGTACTAGAACTTGATTCTTCACCTTCACCTCCCTTGATAGACTTGACGGAAGTCTCACTTCCATCTTCCCCGCCCGAGGAATCACAACTAGTAGTCACCACTTGCCCCTCCACAAGCCCCGTCTAATCACCCTTTGGATCCGTTTGACCCATCTCTGACGGAGTCTCCTCATCCTGAGCATCAACAAGGGGACGAGTCTCTTCTCCAGAGTCAGACCTGTCATACGCCAGACCGAGATCCTTGGCATACTTCTTCAGACGGAAGTAACCTGACTCCTTGCAGGTAGTCATCAAGTTAGCCATGGCAACTTGACTTGCCTGTTCCATTTATGCATGCTGCTTAGCCAAAGCATCTGCCAGGGAATTATCATGCTCAATTACGTTTAACGCAATCTTTGCTTCCAAGTCAACCACCTGCAATTTTATCTTGCTAACTTTTTTTTCTAGGTAATCGATTGACTCTAAACTTGCGTCAAAACGCTCTTCCGCCAGTTTCAGCGCCACCTCGACAGACTTCTTCTCTGTAGAGCTTCCTTCTGAGCTTGCTGAATAAGCTTTTTGCTTTGCTCCCAACCCTCCACCTCCTTTATGTAGGCATCCCAGGAGAGCAACTTCCGCTTGAGCTGGCAAAGGCTCTTCTCATCCTTCCTTCTCGCAGTAGTGAGACATCTTATCTCACCTTTCGCCAGTGCGAGCTCATGGTTTACTCCCACGAACTCCATCTGCTCGGCATCAAATCCCTGAATTTTCGTCAGCAGATGAACTTTATGTAGAACCTCAGCCATACAACCAAAAATTTGTTCCTTGTTGGCCTGCGGAGTGCTGGCTAGGTGGTGGACCTTATAGGCAGACTTGGCATTTTTATCCAGTGAGCGGGACAGATGGTTGTAGAAGTCAGATACAACCCTGTGACCAAAAGGCACTCCCTCTAACGTAGATTTCACAGCCACACTAACGAGAGTCTCACCCAAAGACTTCGTTAGTTCAGCACGGTCCCCAGAAGAAACACGGTCCATGCCCTTCTTCTTTTGCTTCTGATGGAGCTCATCATCCGTTCCACCGCCAGTATGAGGCATGTCATCAGCACAAGGCTGCTCCCCCTCTACTAGCTTCCCACTATTCACGCGCTTACATTTGGACTTAGACTTTGAGGAGCTACCACCTGCCTCACCAGGGATGCGCTTGCCAGCTCCCGCCTTTTTCTTCACGGAATCGTCTTGCGCTGTCCGTTTGGCAAGAACTTCAGTGCTAGCCTCTTTTGGCGATAACTGCTTACTCCCCGTTGGAGGTTTAATGATCACAGCTTCCGTCAGCCGTTTCAACGGAACGGTAGGATTGTTGGCGTCGGTTAGCCCAACCGTCTTGGTAGAAATGGCTCCTTGTAGAAAAACATTCATCATACTCCTGGCTGCCTCCATATTCTTTGTTATGTTACTAACATGAAGCTTAACTAAACGCAACACGAAAGCACGTCAGAAAGGTATACAAAGTAAAAGTGACAACATAAACGCAAAAAGCAAAACGCTTACATGGCTACTTTGACAGTTCTGTAGCGGTTATAATGTCCCAATGTCTAGCCACCCAGACGTTGTGGAGATCCTTCTCCTTCTGGAAGACGAAACGGATTAAATTCAGAAACCCTTCTTTAATACGCATCAATGGAAACTCCAATTACCTTGCAACAACACATAGCCATTAAAGTGGGAACGAGGAACACACTAAGAAAAAGGAGACAAGTAATAAACGACCAAACACACTTATGGACCAAAACCTAGATGGGACATGGGATTTCAACCGATCCTCAGACGTAGGATTCCTCCCAAATTCCAGCTTCCGCCAGTCATGAAAACTCGCTTCCGCCAGTCTGTACTGGACGTGGGCATGCCCGTTAACCATTGAGGTTGTTTGTTTCCCCTCAAGGTAACGGTACCCATGTCACCCTCCCAGTAGGCATAACCCATGTGGTAGAACTTGTAGATCTCCCCTAATGTAGGAAACTCACACCCGAATAAATTAAAGATCTTAAACATAGCCACTAACACCTTACACATGATGGGAGAACACTAGCCCAATGTAATCCCCATACGGGAGAGAACGTATTGAAAGAAAGGGTGTAGCGGCAAACGGATCCCCATCCTTAATTGTATTTCAGCAACGCAGATATCTCTATTATGCAGACGAGTGCACAACCACCGTAAATCTTGACGGGGAGGATATAACTCAACGCAGTCAGGTATATCATAATTCGCCCTCACAGCTTCTATCTCGGCGGGCGACATAATGGACTTGGGCTCCTCAACACATTCCTCGTTAGACATAACCCACACATTTCAGTCACCAACTTGGACCTCTTGGGGTGGTGAAGGAGGACGAACCATCGTAATGACGGTATGAGACGGACCAGCCGTGTATTCACCCCTCGACAAGATGCGCCTCCGTTTGTGTTCATGACCGTAAGGACGACTCAAGTACTCATCTATGTTATCATTGGCATGGTTGAGCTCAAAACGAATTTTTACTGCAAAAGGACAAATCATTCGTCAGGCCCAAGGCACTCAATTCGAGCCACCACCCAGACGATAGGTACCTAGCAGACTCAAGGACTGACGATGCACAACAAAAATACTAGCACTACCACATTTTCCATCATTACCGGCGAGATCACCGGAGACAAGGCCGGCGACCGGAAAAGTCGCCGGTAATGTTCATCATTACCGGCGACTTACTCCGTCGCCGGTAATGTCGCCGAAAAATCGCCGGTAATGTTTCAAAACATTACCGGCGACTCCAACCGTCGCCGGCAATGTCAAGCCGAACATTTCCAGCGATTTTCCGGCCGGAATGTCGCCGGAAATGTGTGGCTCGACATTGCCGGCGACGGTTGGAGTCGCAGGTAATATTTTGAAACATTACCGGCGTAAAGTCGCCGGTAATGTCTTCATTTCCGACGACTTACTCCGTCGCCGGCAATGTCTCTTATATTAGACGCAGATTGCAGGAGCTCGATCATTCATTCATTTTGATCGAAAAAAATCCAGAGAAATCGAAAGAAGGAAAACGTACGCTCTGAAATCGATCCTTCGGTATATTGTCAAAATTGAGGCGCGCGTCGAAAACTCGATCACTCGGGAAGCTATATATATAGGTACGTGTATAGATATGTATATGTGTATGTATATATATGTGTGTGTGTTGATCAAATCCAATTCGTGAGATATATATGAAATGTTGTTGATGTCACGGAAACGAGAAAACTGCTTGTAGTTAATCTTATCTTGTGTCTGAATTAACGACTGGTATTATCGTAGTGTTACCGGAGCCAAGCTTAACAGAGCCTCCTACCTAGTCAAATACGTTTTGAATTGAAAAAAGAAGAATACCATCATCGAGTACTGAATCGAATTCAGAGATTAGATCGATATATATATATATGCATGCATGTGTTGATTTAATTAGAGTTGATTTGAGATATCGTGTCGATTATTAGTAGTGAATGTGTGTATATATATATATAATTAATCCGTAAAATTGTTAGAATTTTCAGGATGGACAAGAGTTGGATGAGCCTCGAAAGATGGGATGTCAGATATCACCAGGGAATTAGGAGTTTTGTGGATTTTGTGAAGGCTAATTGTGGAGACATTACACTTCATTATTGCCTGTGTAAAGAATGTAAGTGTTTCAACGATCGATTTCGTTTTCCCATTGATAAAGTCCAGAGGCACCTGAGTAAATACGGGTTTCGGGATAAGTACACTTGTTGGATTTATCACGGTGAACCATCGTTAGCGGGTCCGCATGATCATAGACAATTTGGTGAGAGGGCCAGTACACGCTATGATCATGGAGATTTTGCTGAGAGGGGAAGTTCATCCTATGATCCAACAGCGATGTTAATCAATGATATGTTTCCTCATGAGAGCGGTGTATTTGTTGATGAAGCACCAAATGTCCCTCCCGTCGTTGAAGGTTTCCCCCATATCGAGCCAGTCGAGCCATTACCTGGAGCTCATGTCAACACAAGCGGTATGGACAAGTACAACAACCTGATTGCATTGCAACAGACTCCGTTGTACGACGGTTGTAGTAAGACTGTTCTTGAAAGTGTGATGGGACTGATGCAGCTCAAAATGGAGAACAAAATGTCTGTCAAAGCTATTGATTCTTGGTTGAAGTGGACTGCTTCGCTACTGCCACCCGGTCATCGTCTTCCTACCACTCATCATAAGGTGCGACATATCCTGAAAGATCTTGGGCTTTCCTACATCAAAATCCATGCATGCAGATATGATTGTATTCTCTTCTGGGGAAAAGATCTCGAAGACCTTGAAGCCTGCCCGGTATGTTTTACAGAAAGGTATAAGTTGACTCCTGCAGGCAACAAGAAAGCTATGAAGATACTTCGATATTTCCCGCTTATTGATAGGCTGGAACTGTTGTTCATGTGTGCTTTCACGGCTGAGGCAATGAGATGGTGGGCTGAGAGGAACTTGCCTGACGATGACACCCTTATACACCCTTCCGACGGAGAGGCTTGGAAGCACATGGTCAGGGAGTTTGATCATTTTGCAGCAGAGGTCCGAAATGTTTGGCTAGGGGTCTCATCTGACGGATTCAACCATTTTGGCAACATGAGTCTTCAATACAGTATATGACCAGTTATTTTGGTACCGTACAACCTTCCACCATGGATGTGCATGAAGAAGGAATACAATATGCTCACTCTGTTAATTCCGGGCCCGGGTTATCCAGGAAAGTGTCTCGATGTGTATTTGAGGCCTTTGATTGAGGAGCTTAAGTACCTGAGTGAGTGTGGCCACCCCACTTACGATAGGTTCAAAAACGAGATGTTCCAGATGCATGCCATGCTTGTTGGCACCATCAGTGATTTTCCTGCCCGCGGTATGTTGTCGGGCAACGTTACCAGGGGTTACAGAGCTTGTTCAGAGTGCATGACGGTTGATTGTTGCAGTCTTCATTGCAGTAAAATTGTTCAGATGCGTCACCGTTGTTGGCTTCCATATGATCACCCATTTAGGCAGGATCCAGACGCGTTTGATGGGACTGTGGAAACAGGTGTGGCACTCAGGCGATGGACAGGGGAAGAAATTTTGGAAGTGTTGAATGAATATGATTTTGGCCAACTGAGCAATCATCCTGACATAGTCGCGTCAATTCCAGACAAGCCCGAAAGGTATAAGTTTTGGACACACAAGAGCATATTCTGGGAACTCTCATACTGGCCCAGGTTGCCTATCAGACACTACTTAGATGTCATGCACATAGAGAAGAATGTGTGTGAAAGTGTTGTGGGCACAATTCTTAACTTGGAGGGGAAAACAAAAGACATCCCTAAGGCACGCATTGATCTGAAAGCAATGGGTCTGCGGAAACATTTGTGGTTAAGAGATGGTAAGAGAAAAATGCCGCAAGCTCCTTACACCGTAAAGCCGAAGCATAAGCATGAAATTTTTCGGTGGCTGAGTAATGTCAGGTATATATTCTTATGGCTACGCAGGAATTTGGCCTTAAATTTTAGTCGGAAATTGTAGTCAGAAATTGTACGTAGTCGGAAATCGTGTTGGAAATCGTAGTTGGAAAACGTGTCGGAAATCGTTGTGGGAAATTGTAGTCGGAAATTGTACGTAGTCGGAAATTGTAGTCGACCATCGTAGTCGGAAATCGTAGTCGGAAATTGTAGTCGGAAATTGTAGTTATATATGGTCGGAAATGTTGTCGGAAATTATTTAGTCGGAAATTGGTCGGAAATAGGTCGATCGAATAATCTTCGAGAAATAATGACATTACCAACGAGTTGATAAGCAACTCGTTGGTAATGACATTACCCACGAGTTAGCAACTCGTTGGTAATGTCATTACCAACGAGTTGCTTATCAACTCGTTGGTAATGTCATTACCAACGGGTTCACTCGTTGGTAATGACATTACCCACGACGTACGTCGTTGGTTCACTCGTTTGTTAGTTAATACGTTGTTCATTTTCGCTTTTCAATTAGGCGAAAGTGGAGGAGGCGACCGCAGAAGTGACCATGAGTATAGCTCGGACTAACCATCCTGACTACTCCGAGGAAGAAGTCACCCAGTATGCCTCTCAGATCGATCTGCTTGATCCCCCGATAGCGGCTCAGATCATGGCAAAAGCGTGCGGGACTGGAAAGAATACCTACTACTGTAGGGGAATGGGCTCCGCGGGCGAAGGAGTATTGAAAAACACTTCACAATACTCTACCGGGTCAAGAAGTTCAACTTCTAGTCGTAACCTCGCAGCGGAGCTTCAGAGGACGCAGAGGGAGTTGGAGGAGCAAAAGAGGCAGATGGCCGAGTACCAAAACATGGTCCAGCAGCAGACACAGATGCAGGCTCAGATGTACACATGGATGCGGACGATGTACGAGGCTCAGACTACCGGACAACCGTTCCCCACACCTCCCCCGGTCCCTCCCTTTCCTAGCTATCCACCACTACCACCGCACCAGTCAACGCCAGAGCAAGACCAAGGTAGCCACCGGAATTCAAATGAGTACATGGATTACTTCGACCTTGACCCGCAAGTTCCTGGACCCTGACCTGTAGTTGTAGTTAATTTTCGTATCGTCGTTGCTATTTGTACTATACGTTGGACATTTATGTGTACTGTTGAACTTGTATGATTGTACGGTTTATGCCTTTCAATGCAGGTTCTGGAATTGGGCCCAATCCAGAACCGCGTTTTTTTTTTCAAAATTTTTCCACACATTGCCGACGACATAGACCTCAGTCTCCGGCAATGTCTCACATTCCGGCCACGGCAGCGCTGCCATTGCCGGCAACGCCGTCGCCGGTAATGTCCTAGACATCACCGGCGACTTGAGTCCCCGGTAATGTCTTGACATTGCCGGGAACTCAAGTCGCCGGTGATGTCTACGACATTACCGGCGACGGCGTTTCCCGTCGCCGGCAATGTTAACACCGGCGGGGAATTTCCGGCGACGTCATTGTCGGCGACTTGTCGCCGGTAATGACTATTCTGGCGAAAAAAAAGGACAAGGCCGGCGACGGCAAGTCGCCGGTAATGTCTCCATTTCTGGTAGTGTAGGCCCATAAGAAAGTAAATGCAACAAAGATTATCAAAAAGAAGAGTAAAGAAACTTACAAACGGTAGTTGACGTGCGTCAAGCGAGCAAGGCAAACAACAGAACGAGAGAGAAATCCATCAAAGCTTCGAGAGTGAGTGAAGGAATGTGAAAAATGATTTCACACTCCTCCACTATTTATAGGAAGTAAAGAATTTTACTGAATGCATCTTGACTGTTCACGCCAATCGAGGCGAACCGTAGAATCTTGCCACGTGCCCCACTATTTACCAGGTAGAGAGACACCTTGGTTAACGAAGCGGTACCATTATTACCCCGTCTCTCCACAATAACGGCATCCATCATTCTAGAATTCAAAATTAAAATCTAAATCAACACGTGGCACACATGCAGCCACACAAAGAAAACACGACACGTTTTGGCCACACCCAAAAAAAAGGAGAGGCAACAGCTTTCATTTATCCTAACTGACATTGTCAAACGTTACTTGTATAGGTTTTGCGCATTAGACTAACGGAACTTTTGAAGCGAATCCCAAAGTTCCGTCCACTTTCAGTCACTTAGTATTTGAAGTGAATCCCAGAACTAACACTGACAGATTAATCTCCTAACGTAAATCACACGAGAGATTTATCTCATTTAATGGCTGAAGAGAATCCCACAATTGGACTAACGAAACTTCTGAAGCGAATCCCAGAGTTCTGTTCACTCTCAGTCACTTAGTATCTAAAGCGAATCCCAGAACTAACACTGACGGATTAATCTCTTGAGGAAAACCACACTAGAGATTAATCTCATCCAATGGCTGATGCAAATCCCACCATTGGACAATCGTACCCAAACACTCGGGACTCCAAGGCTAACACTTTGTTACTTTGATGCTATACAGGTCGCGTCTCGCCGAAGACACCGGATCTTACTTGTGCAGTTGGGGGACTATGGGATTAGGCAATCGGGACTTCACACGTTATTCAAGCTTAATTAGGCAATTGCAAATGCAACTCCCCGACCAAGATCGTCATCTTAAGCTCAAGAACTTGGGAGACTTGTTAGTACACCACATTGTACATACCTAATTAAGCATGATTAACACTAAACATTGCTTACACCTCATAAACTAACGGAATGTCTGACCAGAAAGGAACAACTTTGCTGAATAGATCTTTCGGAACTGATCAAGTCATGACGGAACACGTGCCCTCCAAACCTAACGGATTAGACAAATACTGCAGATAGAATAAGGAAGGCTAATCCCACATCGAACAATTAATACTCAACCAACCTCCAACCGTCTATTTAAGACTCTATTTATGGCAGGAAGAGTGACGCATCTCACACTAGTACTTTGCTAACGCTATTATACTTCTGATTCACTGACTTACGCATCAGAGTATCGAAGGCGGGCTGCCACATCTCGATCTCTAACGCACTTTGTGAATTACAATTTGATAGGTGAAATGCAAAGGAAAGGAAGATCCGTCATGAGCAATCCTCACAATCATGTTATTGTCTATTACCACCTTCCTAACGAAAACCGGTTAAAACATAATGTTTATCTCTATGGTAATGAAAAATAATAAGAGTCCTGGTACTTGTTATCTAGAATAATCAACAGCTGGTGCTAACCTCAACTATACGTATGGTGATTTACATTTCTTGTTGGCGGCGTAATTACCACAAGACTATTTTGTTCATGCAAGGAATTAATTAATTTGTGCAAGATACTTAAGTATCTTGGCTTCTCCGGCATCGCCTCTTGGCTTCCACGTTGCCTTCCCTCTCAGAATCGCTGTGCCATCTTCAGTACGAAGTAAATGATCAAAATCTATCCCTTTCTCCTCAACGTCATCTGATCTAGCAGATGCACTAGTTAAAGACTGCAGCATGTCCCCCATCTTAGACTCGCTTCTAAACTCCAGAAGTATAGATGAAAGATCATGATTCTTCACGACCGAGACAGGTATGCTCTGGTAATTCATAAACCAATTCAATTCCGGTTTTAAGAGAATATATACAGTATATAAACATGCATATATAAGCATGTTTCAAACTTGATCATGTATTGAAATGCTCGCCAGTCGAAAGGGTTAAATGGTTCATTATTTACCTGAATAATCCATTTGAGGTATTTTATATAGTTCACATGCTGATTCATATCTATATCGCTCCAAGAAGGCTGCAGTACGTGAAACTCAGACATGGTAATTAAGAGCATATCTGCATATGTGTATATAAATCCATCCAGCTATATGTACACATATATTGATTCATACCGAGAACCCTTGTTGAACATAGTTGTTAGCATTAACATCCCATTTCCGTAGTTTAGTTTTCTTGATGTCAATGAGAGGAGCACCAACTGTGAATAAATGTTTCATTTCATCTCTAATTTCTGGTATCACTCTGGCAAGGGGGGACCTGAGGCGAGCTCAAAAAATGGGGCCTCTAAGCTTAACAGTAATATTGAGGGAAAAAAAATCGACAAGGACTATATTCATATTACCTAACTTAAAGAATTAAAGCATACAAAAACAATGCAAAGTCACCAAGCAACGAAATCAAAACAGTGCAGTGACACATAGATTTTAGCAAGGACACAAAATAGGTTGGCTTAATAATGAAAATAACCACAACCGTATTCTTGCAGTACTCAAGATATAACATAAACTTGAAATCCTAAGATTCTTTTGTACTTCAAATCCACACAACCCAGTCTAGCTTTGAAATTACTACTTCCAGTCTCCCACAAAGTATTCCAATTCCAAGCAGAATTCAGCTTCCTTGTACTTTGAAGAAGCCCAGAATCCCAATACACAAAAAGCAAAGTAACTTCAACCGAGAATCCAAGAAACCCAGTACGAAAAATTATAGCTATGTTGTCTATGCATTATAATAGTCTATGAATTGCAATCTATAAGCACCCAACAATTATCTTAACCAATAAAAATTGAATAAACAACACAATAGATGATTCAAACAACAAATAAATGATTCATTGTTTAGATTATCGGAATAAGTCAATGTAAATCCACACAACTAAATCTAAAACAAAAGATTACAATCTACTCATTGATCAATCACCAAGCCACCAACTGAC
This sequence comes from Geum urbanum, assembly GCA_946800695.1. NCBI lineage: Eukaryota > Viridiplantae > Streptophyta > Magnoliopsida > Rosales > Rosaceae > Geum > Geum urbanum. The sequence goes on from OX327009.1 coordinate 30,454,411, forward strand.
CAACAAAGATACTGAGATATTCAGAGATCAAAACTTCAAAAGTAGAGAGAGAGAGAGAGAGAGAGAGAGAGAGAGAGAGAGAGAGAGAGAGAAATAGAACGAAAGGGAGAGAGTGCAAGAGACATTGAACAAATCATTGAATAAGCCAACCACAAAGGAGAGAACTTTGTGCCAAAACCTTTAGATTTCCTAGGCATATCGATCGTTTGAGCTTCTCGATCTGTGCCTTGTTGGACACGTGAAATCGTGAAACGTCAGACACGATGCGAGAGGAGAGGAAAATAATGTTATATTCAGATTATTCCAAATTTGATATATACATATTTTAAAAAAAAAAATTGGGCCCTCAACATTTTGGGCTCGAGGCTGTTGCCTCATGGGCTTCTATTCAGGTCCGGACCTGACTGACAAATCTCCTTGTCTTCATGTTCATCATCACATGAAAGCTTCATGAGAATAAAACAAACAAAAATCCTCAACTCAGAATACCATTACTTAACTTTGAATACGTACATTAGACATCAAATACAGTTTGAATACATACCTGGTTGCTCGAGCTAAAATTTCTCCGCTTCTGCTATCACGAATGACATAATCCCGGAACACGCCTCTATCTGCTGCTGCTGCATTACTCCATGTCTCTCTTTGAATTATATCCCCCCTTCAAAGACATATAGGTAACGATCTTAATGCATGCATCTAAAACCAATAAAGCAGTTAAGTAGATAGGTTACAAGGGCCAAGGTTGGTTTACCAAGAAGGGTATTTATCCACATCAATCTGCAACTAACGATTTCTGTAGCTCAGGTGTTGAAGACAATTCACTAACTGAGAGCCCAAAACTTCTGCTGTGCTGAAGTTGTATTTCCTACTTATGCAGAAAAGGAGGCATGCATGATAAACCACTTATATCTATAATTCTAAGTTTATATCATCTTTAGAGAGCTCGGGGTATACTTTCGACATGCTTGATTGTAATTAATTAAAAGATAGGATACAAGAACACCACCAAGGTACGTACTAACCTGCAAACGATTCATCAAGAACTCCATTGTTGCTTTTCCACCAAGACCTAAATAATAGGATCTAACTGCAAAGTTTTGTTTAAAACACGATGATCTTCACTCGCTTTTCCGCCAAACATGTCATGAACCACATCAATCCTCCTTGGTGTTTCCACCTTTAGAGGATGACAATCATGATATGGCATATTCTTAGAGGTTTTCAGTTCTTGTTTTACACTAACCATACTAACAACTGCAGATTTATAATTCTTCCCTTGGCAACATGTTGGCTTACTCGAAAAGGTTGATGGCGCGCAACATGGGCATGAAATATGTTGGTGCAACAGAAGCAACTCCCATTTTGATTATCGAGGAAAATAGTTGGATTAATGAATAGATATAGAGTTCATACCTTGTTTGAATGTTGTGTATATCAGGGGATTGGAACAACGACGTTACTACCCCGTATATAGGATATATAGCTTGAGATGTTGGGTATTACCATTTAATGTAGGATTCACATTCATAGCTAAATGTTGTTATTTTCAATTAAAAAGCTAAATGTTGTTATTTTCAATTAAAAAGTTAAATGTAACTCACATGTGTTTAACTTCAACTTTAACAGTTGTAGCTATAGCTAAGTCATTTTAAATACTTGAACCATTGGATCACTTATTGAATAATATGACCACTTTTTGGATGGTAAGAGATATATCTATTAATTAAGCTATTTTCTCTCTCCTTTGTAGTTAAATATAGCTTGTGAATATAACTCAAAGTCATATATGACTTAATTTTAGCTACTCTGCTGGAGGTTTTTAGCAATAATTTAAAATATATATATAACTTAGCTACTCTGTTAAAGATGCCCTAACACACCACTACCCCCACAAATGTGGTGAATTCTCAACATTGAAGTCAAACATGTGAACAACTTATGTGAGTAAAAGTGAGCACGTGTGGACCATTTCCGTAATCACATGTGAGAGAAACTTGCTCTGATACCTTGGTTTAGCAATCTAGAGTTCACAACCAAAACTAATTGACAAGAATTGAAGTACGTAGCTCCTTTGTACCACCTACACTCCATTGTAGTGCCGTGTTACGTGTCCGACACTTAGGGACACTCTGACTCTTGGAGATGCCGTGTCCAAAGTACCACGCGCCGTGTCTAAAAATATTCTTTTTTGGACACTTGGGGATGTTCGGGGACACTCCATGCATAGACGCTCGGAGACACTTTAGCGTATTAAATAATGTATATATTTTTTAACGTAAATAAATGAGAATTTTATTCACTATAAGATTAGAAAATTTTCTTGAGCTTGAAAATCTTTCTCTAAACGAACCAACAATAGATGACGTATTATTTGGAACCTTAGAATGATGGCAATGAGTTAGGGTGCAACTTATCATCAAACCATGAAGTTACATGATCTTTATGTCTTGTTTGGATTTTTAGTATTTTTTTTATGACGTCATAGGGATTTTTAAGTTACATAATCTTTATATTTATGGATAATTTTGATTATTTTACTCAATTTTTATTTATTAATTTATTAGAAACTACTTTCAGTACTTTAACACAGTTTACAATAAAAAACATGTTTATAAAATAATCATGAAATGGTAATTAAACTAATTTACTTCTTTAAGGTCGTAATACAAAGTTTAATTTTCTCATAAGGAATAGTACCAAACCTAAATGAATAACTTTTTATTTAAAATTTACAATTTAATCTTGACCATTCATTTTTTTTTAATTTGATCTAACACGACCGTAAAATAAAAAGTTACTTATTTAGGTTTAGTATTGTTTCTTATGAGAAAACTAAACTTGATATTACAATCTTAAAGAAATAAATTAGTTTACTATTTCATGGTTATTTTAAAAACATGTGTTTTATTGTAAATTGTGTTAACACACTGAAGTAATGTCCTTGTTTATTAAATACTTAAATTTATATTTAATTAAATTGTCGTGTCCGTGTCCTATTTTTTAAGATTTTCTCTTATCCCGTGTTCCCATGTGTCTGTATTCCCATATTCATGTCTGTGTCCATACAACATAAAGTAGCTCAAAATGACCAAATCATTATACACCCACTAACAAGCTCTTCATTTCCAATGTGAAATTCACATTTTCTAACAATACTAGTATCTTAGTTTTTTATACTACGATATAATATTATTGGAGTACCATTGTCACCTTAATTTGGTTCTTGTTTTTTGATTCAAGTCTTGGTTAATTTATTCATGCCATGTTCCTAAAATGCGTCTTGTAGGCTTTCATTCATTTTTGTGGGAAGAACGGTGGAATTCAATGTTGTAGAGTTATCTAGCATGAGCTGTAGTAAAATTAAATTACTTCCCTTAAGATGGGTGTGGTATGGTTATGGTATAATCTTGTTGCAATTTGCTTCAATGCAAGACCCTCATTTTTTGTATATTAAAATAAATCAAATAAAAAACGACCTGAATTATATATTTTAATTCCAGACTAACTGCAATGCCTCGTGCTTTATGCAAATTCTAAATTACTTCCAAATGAAAATCAGAACCAGCAACATATTCACGACATATTCATTGGTACGGTGGAGATTGGAATTATTGGATTTCTATCAAATCATTTAAGTATAGAGAAAATGATAAAGAAGCTGCTGAAGTTAGCAACATATTTTTATAGAGATTTGACTTTTTGCATCCTAGCTATAATAGAAAAATTATAGAAAAATTGTTGAAGATGCTTTCCTATAATGTCTCTATTATAAAGAAGCAAAAAACACAAATTACGATACATTTTTTGTTCAAACTCTAACAGATTCTCTATTTTGTAAATTTTAATATTCTTCCCCATTTTCTTTCCTAAATATATATAGATTGTTGTAAATATAGTGAATGTTATTTTCTCTCTCATCATATTCTCTATTTTAAAGAATCTATTGGAGCAAAATAACCAATATATTCCCAAAAATAGAGAAAAACTCAAATATGAGCCGGGAAAGCTGTTAGAGTTGTTCTCACTTTGCCAACTTAGAACATCTTCAACAGCTTCCCTATAATTTTTCTATTATAGGGAAGTAAAAAACACAATTTACGACATATTTTTTGTTCTAACTCCAACAGATTCTCCATTTTAAAGATTTTATCATTCTTCCCCATTTTCTTTCCTTAAAATTTAGGGAATGTTATTTTCTCTCTCATCATATTCTCTATTTTAAGAAATGTGTTTAGAAAATTTATTAAAGTAAAACAACTAAAATATTCTCTAAAATGGAGAAAAATTCAAATATAAAAAATCTGTGCTACAGTTTAACACATTTATTCTGTTTGATATACAAACGTATATTTGCATTAAGAAAGCCTATGTCGCGTGTTATTCTGTTTGATACGGAGATACGTACATTTCAAAAACAGGGCCAAGTTTTCTAGTCTTGTTATGCTAATGATCGGCCTGCCGACCTTAATTGTCATTCAAGAACGTAGCTATGTGTCCGCTACTACTACAATTTTGAGGCATATATATGCATGAACGAGTTTGGCCTAGCCGGCGCCGAAAATCCTGTCCATCTTTAGTGTTTGAACAATTAAACTACATACTTGTCGCAGCACGTATATATGTATGTATGAATATATATGTATGTAATTTCTTCATGCAGTTCGCGCTGAAGTGCTATTTCCTACGGGTGCAACGCGCGTACAGTTAAATATGAATTCGAACCTCTGTAAATCAAGCTCCTCGTACACGATCCGATCCTAACTAAATGTCCAAATTACGTACCAACCAGCAAATTAATGTTTCATCATTCATCAAGGAGCCGAAAGTTGCTAGATTTTCCATCAATGCCTAGCCTAACTTGATCGATGATATACACCATCTGATTACGATCGAATTAAGCACCATCCGGGGCGGAACATACAAGAGGCAGAAGGGGCCGGGCTATGCATGTCAAGTTTTATAAAAGTGAGTGCAGTATATATATAAGCTAAAGCTACCTTGGCCTAAACCTATGGCCCTATCATCAGCTGGAATAGCCCGGCCAGCTGGTCTGAGCATGTGGCTGTTAACGACGAGGTTGGAAGTTCTAATTAAGTTCTAACCCTCATTCAATCATCATCTTCTTCTTCTTCTTCTTCTTCTTCTTCTCATCAGTTTGTCTACATGATCGACATGAAATATCTAGGTCCAAGTTGCAATTAACCAAAAAAAAGTTGCTATTTGCAAACGAAAGTAGGGCTAACTGAATAAGGATAGATCCTACTCACCCATTCCAGTTAAATAATTAGGTTATTTAGGTATAGCTGAGTAAAAGTATTAATAGACATGGACCAAGCTATAGCCGAGTTTAATCCGAGTATCCAACAACCAATTAAATGTTCAATCTTCATTAAGCGTGTATATATTACATAATCGATGCTTAACTGTATTGTTCATTCGATCTGCACGTATATGATCGATGCCTAACGCACAACAATTGTCGCCAAATGCGATAAATTAAAAATTAAAAATTAAAAACAGGAAGCATTCATAAAAACAAAAGAGCTATAAGCTACTACTCGTAAGGCCCATTTAGCCATGTTGTGGGCTGCTCGATTTCATTCCCTCCTGACATAGAGAGAGAAGCATTCGAGGAGCTGGAGGAAGGAAGAGATCCCACCAACATATTAATTTGCACACTAATATAGTAATGTCCAACTTTACTACCCACATCGTCCTTTCTCTCCACAAATCTTAGCTTCCTTGCCTAAGTGACCCAACTCACCTCCGTGTCTCTTCTCTCTACACGAATTGAAATGCTTTTGAATTCTCTCTCTCTCTCTCGAGAGAGAGAAAACAGAGCTCCATGGCTGCATTTTATTGATTTTAAAGAGGCTTGTGATTCTTTTTGCATTCAAAAGTCAAACCCAGATTATTCATCTTCTTGAAACAATATCAAAAACTCCATCAATCAATATTCCCCTATCGGGGGCTTCTTCAACTGCAAAAGCCCAAACTAAAGTCACAAACGACACAAAGAGTCACAGTAGATGATAAGAGACAGAAAAAGAAGATAAATGGTCAATTATGCACACTCATTCTCATAAGTTATCACTCTTACTTTCCGGATAGAATTTTGATTTAACTTTTTTGGTCAAACTTTCAGAATCTAGGAATTTACCCTTCTTTTTTTTTAGAAGACGATAATTTTCATTTCCAATAGGTAATAGCAATACAAGGTTCTACCGGATTATCCGGTCAGACAAAATGAAATCTTAAAATACCATTATATATCACTCAATTTTCAATTCTCTAACTTAGATAGACAAACCAGAGTAACGCAAAACTAAAAATTTCAGTACACTACTCCTTAGTGTATCTAGGTACCTTCTCTAATTACGACGTTCCATCGCAACTCCTCCACATCTGTTCCTTCTGGAAGTAAAACCGGCTTCTTCTTTGGCAAGATCTTCTTTGAGCCATGGATAGACCCCAACTTGTTCTTTCCTCTTCTGGCTCCGTTTCCTTTTGCTTGTGTTAGCTCGGGGCCATTCTCCCACACCTCCTATACTATCCTCCATCATCGGTTCTCCTATACTAAGTATTTACCCTTGATTAAATGACTAGTTCGATTGGGAATCGAACATCAGCCAAAATGAAATCAAGTAAATAATTTCATTAGTTAGGATAAAAGAGAATAAGATATGAGGAATTTTTTTAAGGGCCTTCATATATTTTCAAAAATAAGAAAACTTCATCCAGAGTAATATTTTTGTGGTCAGCTGTGTTCAACTGTCGTTAAATCTGCATCCAACGGTAAATTTATGAATTAGTTGAAATGTAGTTTAATATCATCTGTACGTTTCAGATCTAACCGTAATTGACAACAACTCACCACGAACCGACTTATCACCAGAACGTGACTGTTTTACCCAAACCCTAATTATAGATCCAATTTTAGATTAAAGACCACACCTGACCCCATGGCAGCTCAAACGTAGGCCCAAACCCACCTCAACAAACTTAGGTAAGACCCATAAGTGACAACAAAGCTACTAAGCCAAACAACGTTAGGCCCAACCAACAAAGCTACTGACCCACAATAAACGCACTGCCTACGGACTCTATAATAGATTGGGACAACTTGGGAGCAAAAATCGGCCCCGACCCTAAACACTAAAACAGCCCCATCAACGCCGACCAAGATTACATGAAGCAAATATGGGGAGTTCCATGCTCCGAGAGAGCGTTAATGCAGCCAAATCTAAGAACATAATTAACCACTATAAATGACTGTTGACATGACCAAATCGACGTTGTCATCGCCAAATCCTATATTGAGTTGGAGATTGTGCGAGATACATTTATATTTTTCTTTTTAAGGAGAGAGAGGGAGGGAGGGAGCGAGAGAGAGAAAGAGGGGGGGAGGGGGGTGGGTTTGAGATAAACTCGGAAATTTGAGTTAATTATGACTACAACAATGCCATAGAACACCGTTACTCACTTGGGAATTCAATATCATTTCACAACTTCATTTTTTTTTATTCATTTCACTGTTTATATTTTGAGTCCAACATCATTTCATTACTTCATTATTTGACTTTGATTATTCTATTAACTAAACACGTCATAATTAATTAGTTGTCAAATTTTCATCCCGGCAACAATATTCCTTGTATGTTTGTCTGTCAATTCTCCCTAATTCAAAAAATTTCTCTTCATGATTTAAAAAAAAAAATTCATAAAAAACACGGGGAAGGAAAGAGAGATGATGTTCAAATAATTCGAAAAAATGATTTCATAATATATTCCAACCCCGAGGGGTGACTTATATTAGTTATAAATTTCTCGTGACAACCACATATAACAATAAATTCGAAATTCTGATGCCCAGATTGATATTTTAGTTTGATTGCATAATTGGCATGCAGAGTTTGACCTTCAGAAGCGGAGGATCCGGAGATCGAGATCTTCTGCTTATATATATCAATACCCACCACGTGTGAACTTAGCAACTAGCATGCATGTTCCTTGCATTGTATCAAAAGAAAATAGCATGTTCCTTGCATGATGAGAAAACTGAGCAGATATAAAAATTGGCAAATATAGGGACCACCAATCACAATTCTTCATCTCAAAATTTCATATCCATATTGTGCTTATAGTTGGCAGGAAAATAAAAAAATATGCCCCTCACGCTCCTTGCTATAATAAGGGAACGAGGGGCACGAGGCCCTATCGAAGATCATCTGAACGCAAGTACTTTATGGGATAATGTATATATCTATTGTTGGTGAGTTGTTATGTTTTTCATGTGGCTGGTTAGGCCCTTGTGATTCTTTATCAAATTTCGGATATTCAGTTGATAGGATCCAATCATTTCGCAAACACATCCCTATTATGACAAAGCTAAGCACTTTCTGTCATGGATTCCACCAAAAATTAAGATGCATAATGCATAAAAAATTAAACCAAAGAAAAAGCACAGATTGACTTAAAAGTTAAAACAAAAGTTTTGATGGACATTATAATAAAAGCATTATAAAAATAGGGAGTATATATATCTGGATGAAAAGAAACTGTCGAACGAGAGAATATGTATCCATGAAGAATGTGGTAACTTGACTTACCTGCTCCCCACCCAAACCCCCGCTCCTCTTTGCATACTCTCCTTTTTACAATTTTTTGAATTAATTAACACGCGCATAGACATACACGGTAGGAAGTATAATATATAAAAAAAAATATTCAACTCGTGGTATCCAAATTTTTTTGATATATCTAAAAAAATCTCAAATTTTAAAAACTAACGATAAGATATCCAAACTTTTAAAAATTATTATCGAGATATCTGAAAAATAATTTAAAAAGTGAGTAACCAAATGAATACAAATCAACAACTTTACTACCACACCAAACTAGAGTTTTGTTTTATAAGGAAGCTAAAACATACTAATTCAAAAGTCAGGCGGGGCTGGACCTGGGCTGCCCTTAACGTGGCTATGCCCCTGACTGTTACTATTGTTGATGTGGCAAAAAAAATTGGTAAACAAGGGATAATTTAGTCAATTCACATCTATTATAACTTATTAAATATCAACATGATACCCAAACTTTAGTTACGATATCAATGTCATCCCCAAAAATTTTGGTGAAAAAAAATTCACCAGAGCACACCGTGAACCACTACCAACGGCCGGGCCAAGGCGACGCTACCTCCATCTTCGGTGTCCATAAACTTAACATTTCCAAATCAACCCAACAAGAATTCTTTCTATGGCAACAACATCCAATCGATACACAATTATGAGCAAAACAGCATAACACTTCTGTCAGAATTCCTTCGCCAAAATTATTGCCGGCGGCGGTGCTGCAGTGGCGACATCTCCAATTCCTGTAAACCAAACCTGTAGACTTTAAATCAACCCAACAACAATTTTCTCTTCTACAACAAAGTTCAAATTAGCCTCTAACTAGTCAAATTTACCTCGAACCGAAATCTCCAATAAATTTCAATCCTTCGATTCTCCTTCCTAAAAAAGAATTGGAGCAAGTTCTTGGTGTGGTTAGCTTCTTGGTGATGAGGGCTTCAAAGCCCAGTGGTTGACATGGCTTGATTCGACCCAGAAATGCTCGTCCCTAGAAAACTAGGCCTTTGTCAAATCTGATGATTTCCCGACGTCACCACTTGTTCTCCGGCGAACCTTATAGATTGAGATTAAGGGCAAAAGGAAGAAGAGGCTGAGATGCTTCTTTGCCTTGTGGGTCAATTATTTTGAGGCCGCGGGAGAGAGATGTGAGGGAGGACAGAGAAACGTATAGGAGAAGAGAAAAGGAAGTCTGAACAAATATGAATAATGGGCATTAATATCTTTTTATCTCTATTTTTTGTTAAAAAATTGCCACATCAGCAAAATAGACGGAACTTGATAGAGAGTATATGGAAAATTGTTTCAAGTATCTCGACAATAGCTTTTAAAAGTGTACGTACCTTGCTGGTAGTTTTTAAAGTTAAGAACCATTTTAGATATAGCAAAAAGAGTTTGGGTACCACGGATAATTTTTTTTCTATATATAAATATAGGGTCCGGATCAAGGGACGCCTATTTTTACACACATTTATAGCCATTGGATCTGGACTCTTTCAATCATCCAGATCTATTGTACAGTAAAACTTCGATAAATAAATAACCTCGCTAAATTAATACTTATGTCCCCAAGTTCAGACCAGCTGAAAATATTATTTTAACGAGGTTATTAATTAATTAAGTATTAAATTATCGAGGTTTTAATGTATTAGATAAGATTTAATATTATATATATAATACACAACTGAATTAATTTGTATCAATAATGAATAAAAATACTCAACCAATGCAGCAATCACAACGACGAAAAAGAAATCTGCGTGGTGGCGATGAGTAAGATAAAACCAGATATGGTCCGCTAGGTTTACGACACTGGACATCGCTATTTCGGTGAGACTTACGACCAATGAAAGTGATGACTTAAAAAAAATCCAACAAACTTGTTCTCTTCTGTAGTCTTCTATTTTCTCTCTTGTGCTCTTGTGCAACCTTGACGACAATTGATTTCTAGTAAATCAAAGGAACTAAAAGACTGGTATTAGATTAGAATATTAGTTTGGAAAAAATTCATCCACGATGGCTGAACTTTAATTTCGAATGTATCAATTTGATGTCCGACCTTCAAAAACTATTAAAGTGATGCCCAAATTGTCTAAATCGTATTAACGTAATGTCTATCGTCAATTTCTGTCCCTGGTCTGTTAACTTTGATGACGTGTCATTTTTTTTGTTTGAAAATAAGATGAAAAGACTTTAATACTCTTGTATTTTCAATTTTATTATTTATTTTTATTTTTTCTCCTCTCTCTCTATTTGCAGTTAAAAATGTAGCAGAGATGAACGTCATCGCCCCTCCCATCATCTCCGCTGCTATGCTCACCTCCAGCTCCGGCTCGGCGTCTTTTCCCATTTTCTCCGTCTTCGGCTTAACTCGCTTAGCACCATGCTTGGACCAGCTTTGATCGCCTCGCTCCGATCTATTCTTCACCTCACGGGTAACATGGCAGAACTCAGTGACGCACTACCAGATCCACGTAGGCACGTTTGGAGTTCGCTTGGCCCTCATCGTCGCCTTATCACCTCAACTTCAGCGCCTCCTCACACACAGATCGAATTCACTCTACGTACCCTGCAAATCCAATGAAATGACCCAACCCCGATTTAGTTTCCTAAACCGGAATCAAACCCCTTCTGAAAACACGAACCAACAAAAACCATAAAAATTTCGGCAGAGTAACGCTACTAACGCGGAATTGCCATTAACCTGCACCCGGAAAATACACTTCATCCTATGCAACAAAAACCAAACCGTGGGCACCAAGCCCATCTGGATTTCTCAATATCATAACAGTAATGTAAAGTAATCAAGAAAACTATACTTTACAGAAATCCGGAGAAAAATCGTATATAAGTATAACATAAGAATGCTCAGAGCGACTTCTAGTATATATATACAAATAGTAGGCCAAACTAAGAACCTACCATAAAAGAAACATCGCTCGAATACTAAGCTTCCGACCGCGACGTGCGACACCAGAATCCGAACTGCAAACTGGGCACGGAAACGGAAAAGCCCGGGGGAAAGGCAAATAAAACGTTAGAGTGAGTGGACGAAAGTAAACATATGCCTTTCACCAATTTCATATACAATTAACAAGTATAGCGAGTTCGGAAAACATATATGGAGGTTGCCAGGCGAATCTCTCAATCCCAACGGTCAGTCGAATCTCTCAAGCCCGACGGTGATAGGCCAGGGGAATCTCTCAACCCCAGCAGCATAACAGGGGAATCTCTCAACTCTGGTCCAGAGGAATCTCTCAACTCTGGTCAGAGTATTGGTGATCAGCCAAGTAGCCGAAGCATCGATGCAGGTATGCCATCACCATAAAAATATAAAATAATACCTCCAAAAATAATAAATAAGCTCAACATCGGATTAAAATAAATACGGAAAATCACGAACTCGCAACAATTGTGAAAATATAAAAATGTCCACTCACAGGTGAGCGTAACGTGATACGCGTTAATCCCGTGATCAGGCAGAAAATCGCTCTCCAAATGAACGATCACGAACCCCTGAATAATCATAAAATCCACTGCTCAAAATCATAACTCAACACCTTAAATCATATCACGAGAAACAACCGTTCTCGGAAACATATAATTCAATAACGACGAAATCGTGAAAATCCGGTAATCGCACCACAAAACCTCGCTATAATTTCCGATGCTCAATTCGAAAAACAAATCTCACCACTACGATTGGAGCGCGATTCCGAGTGAAACGACATATAACTCGTCGAAAAACACATAGTCGGAAAAATCGCCGTCGCCGCTAACGCCGGCCGCCGGAAATTCAGACCTGCCTAGAAAAATTCATGCTACACATGGTTTTGAAGATCTCGACATTTCCAACAACTTTCCAGTTCAAAGTTAAGGCCAATTTTGACCGGAAAACCTCCAAAATTCAACTCAAAGTTGCAAACCCTTACCGGAATTTCAAATCGATCGATCTCTCTCCTCCGGCCGCGGCAACCCTCAAGACCACTTGCTATAGCTTCCTTACCTCGAGGCTAAAAAAACCCCTCAAACCCCGAGCTCCATCACCGCCGGAAAAGCCACCTCCGACTCCGTCAAAAACTCGCCGGAAAAATGAAATTTTTGCCGCCGCATATCTTCCTCCTCCGGCCACCTCACGGGACGATTCATCCCTCAAATCGAAGAGGGCCACGAGCCCAACAAGTTCCGTGAAGGGACCCCAGCCAACCATGGCCGGAATCGGCCTCCACGGCGAGGCAAAGTTCACGGTCCAAATCGAGCTAAACGGGTCGCCCCTTGACCCGTGGTCAACGCGGGTCAAGGCCCAGTTTCTCCTTTTGGAAAGTTTTCAAAAACGGCAAGTATTTTCTCTTATTTATACCGTACGCGTATCGAACTTCAAACGGATAAATACGACAATATTCGACGGACGAAAATATTCACAACTTATTCCTCGTAACTCGGAAAAATCCTCCGGACGTTCCCACGAGCTCGAAATTAAATTCTCTACAACTTTCGCAAAGGATCCCAAATCAAATTCTCGCGCGATAATTTAGTCGCTAACGAAGCCACCATATTAACAGATTACGTCGAAATCGCGATTAATTGCGAAACTCACAAATCAAGTCGATAACCATTCCATTTACGATTCGGGTCGATCGACGGTCCAAAACGGATCACAATCACGATTCGGATAGACTCGAATACGAACGGATAAACTCGACGATATTCCGAAATTTCAAATATTCATATTATATTCCTCAGTCGTTGAAATAATAATCCGGAACCGCCCACGAACTCGAAATCACGCGTACAACAACTCTCGAGAAGTGAATCAACTTAAATTATCGGCCAACAATTAAGTCGTGATCAAAGCCAGCAATTCAATCAATTTACGAAAAACTGCGATTACGCGCAAGCTCGTGGATTAAGCCGATTAAACTACTGATTTTGTTCTGGGTCGTCACATCAAACCCTCTCATCATTCCCACAATCCCTAACAACCCATCTGAATTATCCACCAGAAAAACCAAATGTTGTGCTTCTAGAGTGCACCAAATGGATAGATGAACACAATACCAAGAGAATCAAATCGAAACAGCAAACAACCCAAGAAACACAAAGAAGATGAGAAAACAAGAACAAAAACAAGAACACAAGATATACGTGGTGCGGCAATAGCCTATATCCACGGAGAAGTAGGAGAATATTCACTATCAATGGCGATTACAAAGAGAGAGAATAGGGTTACAAACAAAGCCCTAAAACTACCCAGAGAGAACCACTCTAAAAAAACTCTCATTACTCTGTATTTATACAACTCTCTCACTAACACCTAACTTACTCGCCAAGAATATTATTCCTCGCCAAAGACCACCATGCTTCTTACGTATGCTACCAACCAAACTTCTAGCATACGACTCATCCACCTCACGTGCACATCACATGGGTCTCGCGAGCAACCGTAAGCGAGCAAGAGTACATGAGCAAGCGAATGCGAGCAAGTGTGAAGCCCACATACAATAATCTCCACCTTGGGATTCACACGACTACCCCCATCTTCTCTAACAAACCAACTTCCCACTGCTCAAACAACTCTTCAAGCATGAAGAATGTGTACCAAGTCCAAGAAATGCTCAAACTTGGCAGCACCAACAACTTTCGTCAACATATCAGCTGGATTATCTGCAGTGTCAACTTTCTTCAACATAATATTTTTCTGCTCAACAATATCACGCACATAATGGAATCTCACATCTATGTGCTTGGTCCTTGAGTGATACATCTGGTACTTAGCCAAGTGAATGGCACTTTGGCTATCACAATGGACCTCCATCTTCTTCTGATATACACCCAACTCATTGATGAGACCAGATAACCACAACGCCTCCTTAATACCTTCAGCAAGCGCCATGTACTCTGCCTCTGTGGTAGATAAGGCCACTGTATCTTGCAAAATAGACCTCCAACTGATTGGTCCATTTGCCATGGTAAACAAATACCCAGTAGTAGAGCTCATTCTGTCCAAATCACCAGCATAATCAGAATCAGTGTAACCAACAAGAAGATGACAATCTGCAGAACACCTTTCAAAGCACAAACCAACCTCTCTAGTCCCATTGAGATATCTAAGTATCCATTTAGCTGCATTCCAATACTCTCTTCCTGGATTGTGCATATAGCGACTAACAACACCAACAACATGAGCAATATCACGTCTGGAATAGACCATAACATACATCAATCCACCAATCAAATTAGCATATGGAACATTCTTCATCTCCTGCTCCTCTTCATCATATTTGGGACACAACAGAGCACTGAGTTTGAAATGACTCGCCAAAGGAGTGCTCACAGACTTAATTGAGCTACAAACACCAAACTTCTACGGTAGCTTCTCAATGTATTACTTCAAAGTTAGCCACACCAAACCATCCTTTCTCTTGCGAGTAATCTCCATCCCAAGGATCTTCTTGGCCTCGCCAAGATCCTTCATTTCAAACTCCTTCTTCATTTTCTCTTTCAGCTTCTCAATCTCTATCACATTCTTTGAAGCATTGACCAATCATCCACATAGATTGACAAGTAGACGAATGAACCATCACACAACCTCTTGAAATACACACAATGATCATATCTACTGCGAGTGTACTTCTGCCTCTTCAAAAACTCATCAAATCTGAGGTACCATTGTCGTGGTGATTGCTTCAAACCATAGAGAGATTTGTTCAACTTACACACCAAGTTTTCCCTTCCATCATCCTTGAAACCATCAGGCTGAGACATATAATCTCCTTCTCTAAATCTCCATGTAAGAAGGATGTCTTCACATCAAGTTGTACCAACTTAAGATCATATTGTGCTACTAGAGCTAGCAACATACGGATAGTACTATGCTTCACAACTGGAGAGAAAATTTCATTGTAGTCTATCCATTCCTCTTGCGAGTACCCTTTGGCGACCAATCTAGCCTTGTACTTTATGCTCTTGCTGTCGTTGCTATCATCCTTCTTAGCATAAACCCATTTTCAGCCAATAGCTCTCTTCCCAGTAGGCAACTGAACTAGATCCTAAGTCTTGTTCTTCTCAAGGGATCTCATCTCTTCCTTCATTGCTTCATCCCAATCACTGCTTTCAGGACTCGCCAAAGCCTCTTTGAAATTTGATGGGATCTCAACACAAATAATGGGGAAAACATAAGCAACACAATTGCTAAACCTTGTAGGTTTCCTGACTTATCTCCTATGTCTTCTTACTGCAATGGATTCAGGATCAGGTACATGATCTTGCATCTGCCTTCTAACATGTGCCCCAATATCAACTTGGTCATGCACATCTTTATTGTTCTGGACTTCAACCTCTTTTTCACTTCCAGAGTCACCATCCACATTCTGGCGAGGAGACATATCCTTGGTGACAATTCTGTCCAACTCCACATGTTGAACATTTATATCATTTTTCTCTCTTCCTTTATCTGCAGCCTTGGGATTAGGGTGAAACATACTGGCTTCATCAAATGTGACATCCCTGCTAATCACAAGCTTCTTCAACTCTGGACACCAAAACCTGTAGCCTTTCACACCACTCCTGAAACCAACAAATATAGCATTTTTGGCCCTTGCATCTAGCTTAGTTTCAGTCACATGAAAGTAAACAGGATAACCAAAGATATGCAAATGATCATAATCATCTGCAGGTTTTTCAGACCACACCTCAATAGGTGTTTTACCATTGATCGCAGAGGATGGTAATCTACGCATTTTATGCTTGATTCTTAATATCTTTCTCTCTACATTTAACTTTGTTTTATGCTTAGTAAATATGTTTCTAACTTACTTTATGTTTTTAGGTATAAATAAAGGAGGAAATAATAAAGGAGGCGTTTCGGAGCTAAAAGCGGGCTAAGGAGAAAAGTTCCTAATTCCAGAGAAGAAATGGACTTCAAATGGTTACTAAAATGCATTCATATATGGTGTCAAGAATTGGAAACCAAATGTCAAATGAAATGGATACCAAAATGGTGGACAAAAAGATGAAGACATTTCTCCTGCGCGACTCAGGAAAGAGCAAATATGGCGGGGCGCATATAATGGGCGAATTTTGGGAGATATTATATAAATTTTCAGACCTGATTTGAGGGCCAAAATATGTGCAAGAATATTCTAGATTCGGCCAAGAATTATTAGGGAATAAGGAATGCAAGATTTGAAGATATGAAGATTTCCTTGAAGAAGAAGAAGAAGAAAACAGGGCAGCCAGATCACTTAACTTCTAAAATCCGTAGTAAATCCAATTCAATTTCAAATATAGCGTTCCTTATATAGATTTTATAGCCCTTTGAATAAGCTTTCCAATGAAACAAGAATCATAATTTTTCAAGATCTGGAACTCCAGGAAATCGCGTTTTACTACAACTGGTCAGATTTCCCCGATTTTAATATGGAAGGTCTTGTTTTGGTAGGAAAAACCCTACCATTCTCCTATATAAAGGGGAGCTCGACTCATTCATCAGGAACACACATCATAGAGCCGAACCCTTGTCCAAACACTAACTCCTCTCATACTTAGTTAAGATCAGCCTCTCCCTAAACCGAAATACCATCTCCACCACATTCTAAATAATCCTTCCTTCACCCGTGAGCCTACTTGTGCTAGATTTGGCCTTGGAATCTTGCGTTCACCATCACTAGCAAAGGGACGTGCGATTGGAGCTTGCGGAGAGAGACTACCTCGGAGCAAAAAGTGTAACATGGCCTCTTTGTATTTATTTTCGGTTTATATTGGTTTTTCGAGACTTTGTAATAAAAGACTAATGTTTTAGTGTAAAAATGATTATTTCTGACTTGTTTTGAGTTCTTCCATGTGTTTGTAGGTTGGATTAGAACATGTATGCTTGCTTGCTTACTAAGTTCTTAATGCTCTGAAATTTGTTTAGGATGACACTAGATGATTTGGTTCACCCTAGCATGTTCCACCGAATTAATCAAGATAAAATTGAGTTAGGAAGTTAACTAGATGATTTGGTTGCTCTCTAATTTGATGTAAGTATGTGTATGTGTTTTAATTAACCTAGAAATTTCGTAGGACTTAAACAAAGATGGGATAATCGGCTAGGTAACTAGATGTGATGATCATCGTGTAAATAATAGATTAAGGAACTTATTTTCAGCTAGATGCATGTTAGGATTATGTGTTCTTGATTGTTTGCTTGTCTATGAGCTTAAACATGTTAGAACTTGTGATTTCTTGATATGTATCTAACCATCTTCTTGTTTTATTTCGTAGGAAACTTAAAACCAACAATCTTGCACCCCCCCCCTAAACAACCTTAGCATAGTTATGCATGCACCCTCAATCCCCGGTTAAGAACGATCCCTACTCACCAATGCTACATCAACAAAGAAAGATTTAAATTGTATTTGTGTTTGATTAAGTTTTTAATTAAATGCTTGGTTTAACATGAATCAATTTTGGCAAATGATTGACAAGGTGAAATGCATATGTAACTGATTTTGCCCAAAAAGCTTTAGTCAGACCAGATTGCTGCAACATACACTTCACCTTCTCCAACAGGGTTTTGTTGAACCTCTCAGCAACTCCATTTTGTTGAGGAGTCCCTAGAACAGTAAAATGCCTCACTATCCCAGCCTCTCTACAGACTTTATGAAAATGATCAGAAGTGTCTCCACCATTGTCAAACCTCAAAGCCTTTACTTTCCTGCCAGTTTGGTTTTCAACCATCTTCTTCCAATCAAGGAAGTTACTCAACACTTTATCCTGTAAACCCAAGACCTCCTAGAGAAGTCATCAACAAATGTCACAAACCAATGCTTACCACCCATGGAAGCATTCTTTGTAGGACCCCAAATATCAGAGTGAACATAGTCAAGGATTCCCTTGGTGTGATGCACAACGGTACCAAACTTCACTCTGTGTTGTTTACCCAAGACATAAAACTCACATAAATCAATCTTGCAAGTTTTGGCTCCCTTCAAGAGCCCTTGTTTTACCAAACCTTGCAGGGCCTTTTAACCAGTGTGCCCAAGCCTCATATGCAACAATCTAGTAGCATCATCTGTATAATCTCTATTAATTAAGGGAAAGGTGCTTAGGACAGTTATGAAAGTAGAACATTTGTAATACCTGAATTTTCCCTTTGCTAAGCATAATTAGAATTCATCAAAATTGACATATTAGGGGCAAAAAGGGTGGGAACAAAATACAGTAGCTTGCAAGGAGGAATGTACGACACGTACAGAACAAAACTGATTGATAGCAGTTATCTTTCTCTCGCCTATATCATGTGAAAACTGATTTGTTTTTTTTTTTTCATATTTCTTTTAGTTGCAGTTGGGAAGCGATGGCATCCTAAATTCATCAATTTGTGTTATGTGATGCATGGACGACAGTTGAATCCTTCCTCTCTTTCACCTTCTTCTCAAACTCATTTAGTCACTATGCCTCAATTTATCGTTCGTAACTTTTGGTTCTTTTTTTAGTTTGTTAAGGTTCCGATGTACTATTTCATCATCTGGATTTGTTTACATAGGTATCGCTTATGAAAAGGCTTCGACATCCAAACAATCTGCTTTTCATGGGAGCTGTGACTTCACCCCAGCTTCTGTGCATTGTCACAGAGTTCCTCCCTCGGTTAGTCTTATAATCTCTTAGTTTCTTGATATATACATAATAATCTAGCATCTCATATTATCATGAAACAGGCATCCAAGATGGGCAACATCAAATCTAGATGCAGTCATCTGTCTGATCAAGGTTCGGCTTCTATTTTATTTGACCTTAAGGGAAAAGGGAACAATGTAAGTGGGGTTAGCTCATCAAGAAGAGACATTGATGTATCACTATCCTCTCTTATTGTGTTTGACAAGATTAAAGACAATTTTCCAAGCAAAACCCCCAGAGATCAGAGTGACGGAAAACCTTTATTTCATAAGGTGATAACATCAAAGGAAGGAACATGGGTTGGTAAGACATCATGGCCATGGAAAAGAAAGGGACAGAGGTTAGAACCAATGTGTTTGTGCATAATGATCAACAAAATGATTCTACACCTCAGAAGAATAACTGTAAGTTAAAACCAGAATGTCAGGTGCATGAAATTAATCGTCCTTCTAAGAATAAGGTGGACGTCGACTTTGACTGCTTGGATTATGATATTTTATTGGAAGACATGATAATAGGAGAACGAATTGGGCAAGGTAATCATCTTTCAAGTAACCTACGTGCTTAATGGACCAAAGCATATTGGAATGTCCTCATATATATATTTGATTTCTCTTGCATCATGTACTTCGTCATTAGTTTATTATGACATGCTTGCAGATCAAATTGTCTTGGAAGCTTTGACGTACGTTGATATATATGTTTCGTTCTGATATCTTTTCCCCATTCATTAATTTCTTTGACAGGTTCATACGGAACTGTATACCGTGGCCTGTGGGATGGATCAGTATGTTTCTCTGGCTATTCCTTCCTCTATTTACACAACTTAAAATCGACGTGAATGTGCCAGAGCCTGATCTATTAGATTATGATAGTGATAAGAAAAAAGTATAATAGTCATGTAGATTGTTAACTTGAGTATTATCATTGTTTATCCCAGGATGTTGCTGTTAAGTTATTCTGCAAGCAAGAATATTTTGAAGATATCTTGCATTCCTTTCAACAACAGGCGAGTGTCGTAGTTTCTGAGTAAGCAAATTAGTATTATGTAATCTAAAGGCAGATGACAACATAGTGATTAATGTGGTTGGATTTCGTTGGACATATCGACGTCAACATAGTTAAAATTTTTGCTATTTTTTTAAATAGATTCTATTCGTGTGTTTTTTGTTCTATTTTCATATGCACTGACACTGCATTTATTATCAGTGATTGATCATTTTTTACATAGTGTTGACTTAATATGAAGTGGGCTAATATTATTTTACAAATTTTATCATCAATCATTGGTAATTCTTCTCACATCTCAATTAGATCTGTGTTCGAATAATAGAGATCTCGATTAGATCAGTATTCGAATAATAGAGATAGGCCTGAAAGTGCACGATAGTATCTGTCATGAGCAATGGACTTAAGCAATTAAGTGAAAACGATATAATTGCACACTTTTAAGTATGCCACCGATAAATCGCACGCGCGAGCGCGACGCCTTTGCGCGTGCAGGAAGGCTAGTCTCTAACTGTAGCAACATTGCCAATCACTATTTCACCTTGTAGTATATACAAATTGCGATCTCTCTTCCCTTTCATCATTACCAAAGCTCATTTTGTCACCTTTGTGAAACCATTCTCCTTAGTGATCTTGTAACCATTAGCTTCCAAGGCACCCAAAGATATCAGATTTTTGCCAAGCATAGGAACATACCACACATTAGTCAGTTCCCTAACTACACCATCATGAAGCTTCAACTTGACTATTCCTATACCATTCCTATCATGGGCAAAGTTGTCACCCATAAACACACTTCTGGTGACACTTGTATCCAAAATGGCAAACCAACCTTGATTTGCACACATATGATGGGAGCAGCCACTATCCAATAGCCATGAATCAGGTTTATCTACTGATGCAACACAATTGGAAGCTACAGTGAGAAGATAGTCATCTTCCTCACCAGTAGAAGCCACATTTGCATGAGGCCTATTGTTCTTATTTTGCAGCTTCGGGCACTCATGATTCCAATGACCTTTTTCACGACAAAAGGCACATTTATCTCTTCCCAAACTTCTTCTGCATTTGGAACTTTCTCTGGTGCGGGAATAAGACTTTCTCCGGTTGTTGAAACCCTTCTTTTCAACTTCTCTACCTCTAGCTACTAAAGCATCTGATGTAGAAGCACTAATCCTCTTGTCTACATACATAATCTCATGATTCATCAAGGCACTAGACACTTCTTCAAACTTGATAGTCTCTTTCCCATGAAGCAAAGTGGTAATCAAATGCTCATATGACTCAGGTAAGGAATTCAACAAAATCAAAGTCTTATCTTCATCTTTGATGTCTTCATCCAAATTAAACAGATTTGCAACTAGCTTATTAAAAGCAACAAGGTGGTGTATCATCTTAGTACCTTCTTTGTACTTGAAGTAGAACAACCTCCTCTTCATATGCAGACGGTTTTCAGCACTTTTAGACATGTAGTTGTCTTCAAGTTTCTTCCACAAATCCTTCGCCTTTGTCTCCCTCAACAAACTTTTGGGGCTTTAGAAGACAAAAACGAATAGACGAACAAGCCATCTTGTTTATCTTGTTCCAATCGCCATCCGACATCGACTGGGGTTTGTCTTCCAAAGCAACATCCAACTCCTGCTGTGTTAACATGTCTCTTACCTCACATTGCCACATTCCAAAGTTGTTTGTACCATCAAATTTCTCCACCTCGAACCTTGCATTATGAATTGTCGTCTTAGTAACCTTCGAGCTCTCAGCTGCACCAAATGGGTTAACATCCTCACCTCTATTATCTTCCATCTATCTCAACAGGATCTAAGCCGAAGCTCCGATACCACTTGTTGTGCTTCTAGAGTGCACCAAATGGATAGATGAACACAATACCAAGAGAATCAAATCGAAAAAGCAAATAACTCAAGAAACACAAAGAAGATGAGAAGACAAGAACAAGAACACAAAATATACGTGGTTCGGCAATAGCCTACATCCACGGAGTAGCAGGAGAATCTTCACTCTCAATGGAGGTTACAAAGAGAGAACATATGGTTACAAACAAAGCCCTAAAACTACCCAAAGAGAACCACTCTAAAAAAACTCTCAATACTCTGTATTTATACAACTCTCTCACTAATACCTAACTTACTCGCCAAGAACAATGTTCCTCGCCAAAGACCACCAAGCTTCTTATGTACGCTACCAACCAAACTTCTAGCATACGACTCATGCACCTCACGTGCACATCACATGGGTCTCGCGAGCAACCGTAAGCGAACGAGAGTACGCGAGCAAGTGTGAAGCCTACATACAATACCAAACCCAACCACCAAACAAACCTAATCATCAAAACCAAACTCATGAGAGGATCTGAGGTTCAGGAATGGATCGAGGCAGTGGGCAACGGAGTTGAGGCAAGAGACGATGGCAGTTGGGAGTGAGGCGAGAGATGATCCACTTGACGCGAGGGAGAGTTGGAGGTGCAAGTCGTGACAGAGGACTGGTGGTGGGGCTGGTGGCGGAGCTGGTGCGAGGGTGCAGCGACGCGGCACCTGGACTCAAGTCAGCCTTAAGCTTCACTACTGCTCGATCTCCGGAGTGCTCGACCTCCCTATGTCACAGCTCTTCCAAATTGCCAAGACCGCCAAGACCTTTCTCCGCAACTTCGGCAGCGAAACGGGACCTTTATTTAGGCTATGTCGAGCAACTCTGTCTAGATCTGTAGCTTAGGCTTGTTAAGGGGAAGGAATCATAAAAAAGAGGGGATTTGGAGTCGAAAATTATACTGTTCACCGTTGATCAAAGAGAGGGAGAGGGTCGGAGAGTGCCCAAAGCAATTAGGGGTGCATATAACAATATTCTGGGTGCTCATAGTTTTTTGGATTTTTTTTCTATACAATTACTTATTTTCAAACAAAAAAATGACACGTCATCAAAGTTAACCGAGAACAGACGAAAATTGACGGTAGACCTCACGTTAATACGATTTCGAGAGTTTGGGTATCACTTTGATAGTTTTTTAAGGTCGGACATCAAATTGATACATTCGAAAGAGTTCTGACATCATGGGTAGATTTTTCCCTATTAGATTATTAGACTAGGTTGTAGTATAGTAAAATTGTGATCCAATATTTAATAGCACATAATTCCATTAAATGTTCAGATCAAAGGAACTTTATTTTAGCCAAAATATGACCTTTTTTGTGAGTCAATACATTCAGAGAACTTTATTTTAGCTCATACATTCAGATGTATGTTCAGGTAAATGGATTGAAACTAGTTATCACTTCATGATTTCAATTTCCGTGTTAGGAGTACATAGTATAATTGTTAACTTTTTTTCTGTAGCATAACAAACTTGCAAAAGGGTGGAGAAATAAATGTTATCCATTGTTTGAGAGGCTTGCTAATATATTTGGAAAGGACTGAGCAAATGGAAAAAGAGCAGAGGCCCTTGCTGACATGGCTGATGTGCAAAGCAACACTAAGGTAAATCCTGAAAACATCTTTGACGATGTTATTGAGCAGAGTCTGATGTCACAAAACCAAGAGGCAAACCATTCAATTGGAAGTCGTAGAAAGAGGAAGAGAAATGACGATTGCTACCGCTTTAGAGAACTTGTTTGAAGCATCTGGTAAGAGACTGAAAAGAATAACTGAGATCATTGTAAAGGGCAATAAAGATCGCTCTGACATTGCTAATGAGTTGATGAATATGGGATTCTCTATTAATGATCAAGTTGAAGCAATGAAGATTATTTTGGACAAACTGCAAAACATCGTTGTGTTCAAGTCTTTGAATGGTGCTGCCAAAGAGGTGTTTGTTCAGAATTTGTTGAAGGGATGAAGCCACTACATCTTGGACAAGCCACAAGTTTAGACGACGGTTTCTTAGCTTGATCTTCAACACTCACTATCATTTTGAAACATCAGTGAGTTTAGTTGAGAGTTTAGCCTCACTATTTTGATTTAGGTGTATGTCTTGTGGACTTGTGATTGTGTAACAACAAAACTAAGTCTCATTTTAATTGTAAGGGCCTTGGATTTATGTATTTACTTTAGATTAATATGTGATATCAATTGAAGTAAGATCAGGAGCTTTATCATATTATGTAATAGGGTACTGTAACCCAACAAGTACTATCTCACACTATTCTCACTCCTAATAGCTTGTATAAGGATACAATCTTTTCGAATGCAAGTTTGAAGGTGGTGTTCACTCAGAACTCCAAGAAGATGTGATCACAACGCTATTAGCTTGTGGCAGAAATTCCTATGGTAATACCACTATTAATTGAAGCGTTGCAATCTGGAACCATTCAAACAAGGAGTAATGCAGCTGTTACAGGTAAAATTTAAAGTTTTGTGTTACTAAATCAAGGTGAGCTTCTAAGTTTTGTGGTTTTAGTCCCAAGCATCACCAAACATGGGCACTGGCGGAGCCAGGTGTTGGCTTACCTGAGCTTAAGCCCGGATAAGATTTCAGAAGGTGAAAAAAAATCATACTTTACTTGAATAAAAAAAAAAATCTTCTCACAATAATTTATTTTCCTCTTTGTGTCACTCTTTGTTACACATTATATTCTTCGTGATACCATCTTTCCAAAGTTATCCCCTATTTGCTCTTTCTTAAAACATTGCATATGCTTTTATGCAAACTCAAGGATTCATTGCTTGTACAAGGCATCTATCTTTTGTTTAGATTCTATTTTTAGTGTCTACTATGCTTCCTCTAGCCTTTTAAGTTTAAAATTTAAAATTTTAGTGAGTTATTGTTTGTAAGACTATATGTCTTTTTTCCATAATTTATTATGTTAAATTTCAACTATCACTCAAACCTATGAAAAAAAAAATGTGCCTTGCACAGTACATTTCTCGGTTACAATTAGCCCAGGTAACATTTTGATCCGAATTCCGCCACTGAACATGGGTCATCACTATTTTGAGATTCTTAACACCTAATCCTATATAGCAACAAGCATGGTACAAACATTAGTCCAAGCTAAGGATTTCCACACTAGTGCAGAACAATCCTAAGAGTTAAGGAGGTCTACCTTAGTCCTGCGTACCAAACGACCCTTACAGTCCAAATTCATTGTTGGAACTAAATGATTTCCTTTAATATTAGGTAGTAAGAAAAAGAAGAAGAGACGGATTGTTAATTGGCAGTTGCCTAGTGCAGGATCTTTCAAATGCAACATTGATGGTTCCCTTGATATTACCACAGCTTGTGATGGTGTAGGTGTGGTTTTAAGGGACTGTAAAGGTCGAGTGGTGGGGGGTCTCTGTTAGAAGGTTGATATGATGAGATCGACTGCCATGGTTAAAGCATGGGCATGTCTATTAGGATTTGAATTGATTAGTAAAATTTCTATGCAGAACGTCTCCCCAGCTCGATTGCGAAAGGGTTGTCGATAGTTTGATGTGTGAGGAAGAGGATGATTCTGAATTTAGGACGCTTGTTGTGGACTCAAGAGTGCGGTCGGAGGCTGCCCCAAATAGTCATGTTCGACATGTGTGTAGAGAAGGCAATGTTGCAGCTCATAAGCTTCTGGCTTTACTTTATAATTGACACTTAGATTTGGATGGGCAATATACCCATCGAACTAGAGGGTTGTTTGACCCTATTTGTAAGCTTTGAGCTTCTTTTAAAATGCAAGTTTGTACTAATTTTAAAAAAAACATCAAAATCTAGAGCGAGCTACAGTCGAACTCAACGACAAGTGAAACCACATATATTTGAGTTAAATACACCCAATATCTCAATACATCCATGTATCTGTTTTAGAAAAATATAAAAGTAGAGATAATAGTTTGAAGCAATGAATTCTGTAACTTTATTAATAAATAAGCAACTCCTATATATAGGAAAGTACAAGAGGTACAAACAGGAAAGTAATCCTATTACATCTCTAGATAAGCTATACTGCCATATCATGTGTTCTCCACCATAACTAGGAACATCAAATATCCTACAACACTCCCCTTTGTGCCGGTGTATGGTGGTGACGCTTCTTCATTTGCTTCATTTATGTCTCGTCAAAAACCTTGCCGAGCCAAAAACCTTTGCAGAAGAAAAATCGGTCTCGCCAAGTAAAAAGAGTGCAGATTGTCGTAGACAATGATATGACACACAACTATGTTGCCTCATCAAAACTTTGCTAAGTAATAAAAACCCAGTGGGATAAAAACAACCTTAGTCAAGGAAAAAGAGTACAACGTGTCTTTCACATCCAGAAACGCTCATGTGTATGCCACTCCCCCTGAAGTCTGCATCTCCCCCTAATATCAACATCAAGGGTAGCTTGAGTAAGCTGAGCAACCCTATGCTCTACACATGCTTCTCAAATGTGGAATTTGGCCAATGACTTTAGAAAGTCTGCCACATTATCCTCAAATCAAACTTGGTCAACCATAACCTTGAGGATTTGCTATTGTTTGTTGACTATAGAATAGCTTATGCGATATGTATTTGGTGTTGTCGCCCTACATGTAATCTAGTTTCATCACCTTGATGCAAGCAACATTATCCTCATAATGCATGTAGATTCATCAGTGGTGATTCATAAACTACTTGATCTTCGATATGTGCGTTTATGGATCTCAACCATATGCACTCCATAACAACTTCATATTAGATCAATAATTTCAACATGGTTCGAAGATGTAGCGACAAGAGTCTGCTCTCTAGACTTCAAGAGTCAGTAGTGGATTCCAATCCACAAGTCTCACGAATATATGTAATGATGGACCTCAGCTATATACACACCTTAACTGCCTTATGAAGAGCAATAATCTCATAATGATCCGTGGATGTAGCGACTAGGGTCTGCTTTGTAGATCTCCAAGATATCGCGATGTTTCCCATGGTAAAGACATAACCAACTTGGGAACAACTTTTGTGTAGATCAGAGAGATATCCAACATCAGCAAAACTTGCCAATACATCACAACGATTGTTGGTGCAGGGGGTGAAGGGAAATCAACGCCACTCTCTGTGGTGCCCTTACTTCCAACGCCACTTTCTTTATGGAATCTCTGTAGGGATAGATTAAGTCCATATCTTTCATACTCTTTGATACTAAAAGATTGTCTTTAAACCATTCCAATGGCATTGCATGGGCGCATAGCTACATCTAGCTATTAAGTTCAACAAGAATGAGGAGCTAAGTCTTGTGTATTACGCTAAGTACACTCTTGTACTTAGAAGAGGCACTTTAGCCTCTAACACGTCTTCGTCGTCATCCCTTGGACAAAAACGGATCCCTCTAAGGGTCAAGACTATAGCAGATCATGGGAGTACTCATAGACTTCACTTTATCATCATAAAGTGCAACAAATCTTAGAGTAAGCCGATGATGAAGAATCTCATCATTACAGTGCTCGAGTTCCCGTCACTAGCTGTGACTCCTTTATTCGAGACAAAACCATGTCTTCCCAAGATCTTTCATCTCAAATTCAGATTTCAAACACTTTGCAAATCCTAAACTTGTTCTATAAATGAACACGCATGGGCATATCTATTTCCAATCAAGTAGTCACTTGGTGAACGTTTCAATCTCATTGCAAACGTGCTCTGTGGTCTAGAGCCACTTGATTTAGGTAAATGAAGTCCATCTGAGACATTCATATCTATCTCTTATTCTAGATCCCCATAGAGATACGTCATGACCACTTTTATAAGTTGCATGTCAAGTTTTTCGGAAACTACCAAACTGACAAGGTAGTGGAGTGCAATGACATCCATTACGAGAGAATTTATCTCATCGTAGTCGATTCCAGAGCTTTGTGAGAAGCCTTGCTCCATGAGGCGAGTATAATCCCTTTATTCTCATCACGCTTTCTAACAAAGACCCATTTGGATAGGCTTTACACTTGGGTGTGTTGGCATCACCAACCCAACGACCTTTCTCTTTGTTAGTGAATATAAGTCAATCTGGATTGCTACTACGTTCGGAGTTTCAACGTAGATATGTTCGATAAGTCTCAAAATTCCATAATCTCATGTACACTAGTATAGTATAAAGAGATCTCTATATTTTGAGGAATTGGTTTTAGTATTAAGGCGTCCCTCAATGATAACCATAATCCAAATATATTCTCATGAGATGGAATAGAGTATAAATGATCAATTGATCATATTGTGCCAAACTCGCTCCCTTCCTTGGACGAGTATTTATCGAATATTTGGGTATCCTACGCTCTCCAGCGAAACCCATGGCCTGTGACGACACTATGCCACTTTGTGACGTCACTATGCCACATTCTAAGGTGGCAGCTCCATAACCAACTCCTTTTGGTGGTGCCATGTCCTCTCAAAGGGACATGAATCCTTACAGGCATGTTTGCAGCAAGTATATGTGATCTCGTCACTTTCACGATACAAGAAATCGTATCAGGCATCGAATCTATTACGTTCTATCATTTGGGGATCATGATGAGACATAGTGAGGACACGACCCTTCTTGTCGTTCCTATTTGAACATGCTTGTTCTTATCTCCCCCTAACGACGGGAAGACTGTCTCATCAAAGTGACATCCGCAAAACTAGCGGTAAAGAGATCGCTTATCAAGGTTTTTATAGCAGATTCTTGTTGAAGACTCATGTCCAACATATGTATTCATCCGTCTTGATTGACCCATCATAATATGCTGTAGCAAAGCAATGTTTTTGGCACATATTTGCGTAAGTGTGAGATATTATCTTCGCACACAGTCACTAGCTGCGCAAAATAAGATTGATGGTAGATCTTAGACGATGAAGTATAACTGCATGCGATATTGCATAACCCTAAGCAAAAAATATTGGTGTACATTACCAATGCTCAGACTACTATCGTAGTCGCTAAACAGTAGTTTTCTGCGAGACCATTTGAGTTTGTTCATGAGAGTATGCATGATACCAATATCAAATCTCAATGATGTGCAATATAAGTCATCAAAACTCTTCGATGTAAACTTTCTAGCATTATTGAGTCGAAGCGACTATGAATGGGATGATTCGGGTAGTGAGCCCGCATTCATATGATCTGAGCTAGAAGTTTAAGCAACATTACAAGTGGAAGATGGCACGACACGTGACCAGTGTGTCTGCATTATAAACCAGCACCACAAAACATCGTAGTTGTCCGCTAGTTGGTTAAATCGTCCCATAGAATCACTTTAGATTCTATATAGTGAGAACTTATGTATCCTTTGCATAGGATGGTCTCAATCTTGAATGAGTGGGCTTTTACAATAACGAGTGGTGAGCCTTTGAAAATAACCAATGAGGATTTTGGTTGAGGCTTGGAGTTTCCATGAACTCGTGAAGCAAGATAGGAGACTAGCACGCCATCCTCAGCGTTTAGTTTTCTCCTCTTGGGGGAAGAGGTGTCAATCACTAATCGATGTTTGGACGATGGAGCCACCACTAAATGGTGCCCAACTCCAATCTCTTATGAACCATTTCTTGTTCTTGCTTCATTTTACTCAAAAGAAGGGATGTCCGATTGACTTTCTCAAAATCTGGATCATCGTATCACGACTTGGGTATCCCAATTTGTCGTATCAAAGCCTATATGTGTCTGAATCCCTTAAGTCATCTCACATGACATTATTTGATTCTACAACTCTCTTTTAGTTGTCTTACATAGCCCATCTGGCTGACACATAAATTTCTCTAATATTCGTATCATACCGCAATCATTAGAGATAATGCAAAGGAACTCATGTCCATTCTCACTTGAAAATTGTTGGCATAGATGATGAAAAGACCCATGTCCATTCTGATAATATATAAACATAATCGACAAGGCACAAAGTCGATGTAAGTTGTCTATGTCATAACATACTATCTGTAATTCCCGCGTCAATGAGACAATTAAAATTCTCGGGGGAAATACTTGCAAAGACACAAGTCTTGCATGAGGAAAAAATCGAAAAATAACTCGAAAGTTTAGTTTTCAGGAGATATGCCTTCGACCCATCGAAGCACCCCCTCGGGATTAATCCCTCGATCCATCAAAGATACCTTTGATCCATCGAAGGGCCTCCTCGGGTTTTCCTTAAGTTTTGGCCTTCCTCGGGTAAACTGACCTCTGAGTACTTAAACAAGCATAACTTTGTCTACAAAATAGCTTTTGATGTTCTGGATGAAGTTCTAGAAACTAGACATCCGTAGCTTTCCGAGCATATATTACTCATATGCTGAATCGTTGTGAATCAATCCCAGATTCATGTCAAAACTAAGAAATCTGCACAGCCAAATGTGTTATGTCGGTTTCAGACCTCTGTCTAGTAAACCAGGCATAACCTTTTCTAGAAAATAGATATCTACGAGCCGAACGTAGTTCTGAAAACTAGAGGTCCGTATATTTTCAACCATATGCCATCCATATGTTGTTTTATTATGGAAAAATCTCAGTTTGTCGTCGAAGTCGACTGATCTGCAGAGCATATACTGTTATGCCCTGTTTCTGACCTTAGTTCAGTAAAATTGGTATAACTTTTTCTAGAAATTAGCTATCGACAATTCGGAGGTATTTCTAAAAACTAGACATCCGTATCTTTTTAGCCATATACCACTCATATGCTGATTATTTCTGGAAAATTCCCAGTTCGTTGTCGAAGCTGGCTGATAGTGCAGCAGATTCTGTTTTCTGTGTTTTCGGGGACTTATAACACTCTTAGCTATCCCAATGGACGAATTTGCAAGTTTGCTAGGATATCTAAAATCGTTTGGGTAGCTCTTTTCACTTATGACCAAGTGAAGAGAGATCAATGTAGGTGGGACATAAAGTCTGCTCAAATACCTTTATCAAAAGTCTCTTGTTCTAGACATCAAAAGTTACTAAGGTGAGCCCTAGTAGACGATAGGTTTGTAGCAACTGCAAAGCATGTACATTACACAGAAAATGTAGACAATCCTGTTATTAATAGGCCAAAACAATGCCTTTATTAATAATGCCAACATCATACATCAAAGTTTGTTAATCCAAAGTAATTGACCAACATTGTTAAACATAATACTTAGGCACACATGCCATTTTACATGGAAAACATAAAGCTCTAATAAAAATTCTGTATCTCAGCAATTGAGTCTCTGCCAATTTTGAAGTTTTCCTTAATGAGATTAGCCTCTGCTCCATCTCTATCTTCTGCTTTGTTGTTTCTTTGATCCTTAAAATTCGTAAAATCTGAGCATACTTTCTTGTTGATTTTCTGCCGAATTATTGCTGTGTTGGAATGCAACTAAATTTTGCATACCCAAACTAGACACATACATGAACACTTCTGCAAGTTTTCATAATTTTTCGAGGCATGTAGCTAGGTCGAATAATTTATATAATAATATGCAGAAAACAGTTCCGAAAACTGATGTGTTCAAGGATCAAGTAGATTCGGATTTGGTGGTTTCAATGTACCGATGATCTTGGAAATCCATAGATACCTCACATCTATTGCTTATCAATGGTAATCAATACCTATTGACCCAAAACTTCCGAAATCTATCTTCTCAAATATTTTGAGAATAAACAACTCGTTTGATTCGAGAAACATCATGACCTCTCTTATCTTGGCCTCTCTTGGCATTGGTACCACAGCCTCCATGGCTTCCTTGGTCACCACGGCCTCTATGGCTAGCACTTCCTCTATCGTGGTCATTGATCATGACCTTCATGCGCCAACTTATGGCGTCCTTCCTCTATCATGGTCTCTTCCTTGTGTGGGCGGTGGTAGAGACCAAAAACTGTCTCATCAAAATTCCTTTAACTTAAGGGTTCCGCTCCTTGCGCCATTCTCTTGATGCACTTTCATAATTTACATAGTGAACACTCTTAGTTCCAACTTGCCTTAAATTATGATTATGTAGAGGATTTTCTCAATCAAATTTTGCTCTTCAATTGCTTTCCACATAATTGGAGCATGGATTTAAGCATAACCATCTCATAGTTGATTGATGCAATTTTGCTTGAAGTCGGAAAACCACATGTTATTCCACTTCTCTTTTAGATCCGAGAGCATGGTGTCAATGCATTTTTGCATATCAAACACCACGAGAAAATAGAAGATGTATTAGTTTCGCAGTCGTAAGAGACTTCCTCGACAACTAATTTGTTTTCCAATATAATATTTGGATTAGACCTTTACTTTGATGTATATGGTCTTACGAACTCTCTTTGTTCGTTTCAATCGCTGCTTTTATGAACACTCTTTGTTCAATCGATTTCGTGAACGCTCTTAGTTCACTCATGCACGCTCTTAGCTCATGCGGGAACGCTCTTAGTTCCAAGAATGCCCACCTTTAAGAAAGGTGCGGTGTAGAAAGGATGGAAGAGATGTTATCCCGAAATCCCTACGGAAAAATCCTAATTTCCCAAAAGAGTAGGTTATTTTGAAAAAGACAAAATTGAGTATATAAAACTTACTTGTTGTTTTATTACAGAACAATTCTTTTTCTTCCTCTTTCTCTTCGGGATCACAGCAGCTATTGTAGTCGGCTGCGGTGCTCGATTTTAGGGCTTCGTGCTGATAACGTGTTTTAGAAAAATATAAAAGTAGAGAGAATAGTTTGAAGCAATGAATTATGTAACTTTATTAATGAAGGAGCAACTCCTATATATAAGAGAGTACAAGAGGTACAAACAGGAAAGCAATCCTATTACATCTCTAGATAAGCTATACTGCCATATCCTGTGTTCTCCACCATAACTAGGAACATCAAATATCCTACAACAGTATCTCAATATTCGCTCATATTGATTTTGGAGAATATTGAGAATTGAATGAGATAAAATACATCAAAATTTTTCTTTACATATATTTGGGTTAAATACATGCCGAAGAATCTTTTTGTGAAGCAAAACTCATTTCGGTCGCCAAGATCTTATTTTGTCATTCCGTTCTCTCTCTCTCTTTAGACTTTTTAGACTGTTTTGGGAGAGTATTGAGAATTGAGTGAGACAAAATGCATCAAAATGATTCCCCACATATATTTGGACTAATTACATGTCGAATAATACTTTTGTGAACCAAAACTCGTTTTGATCGCCCGAATCTCATTTTATCATTTGGTTTTCTCTCTTTAGACTGTTTGGACAATTTTGGGAGAGTAATGAGAATTGAGTGGGTTAAAATGTACCAAAATGGTTCCGCACATATATTTGGACTAATTACATGCCGAAGAACTTTTTTGTGAAGCAAAACTCAAATATATGTGGGGAACCATTTTTGAGTATTTTATCCCACACAACAACAAAGAAGAAGATCTTTGATTGGTGTGTGGATGTTTATGATCTTTTAATGAAACCACAAAACTAATAAATCACCATTGTTGAAGGATGATCGGTGTTTAACCACCTTCAAAATTACCCTATAATGAACTCAATATGCTTGTCAATGCAGTACAATAGTATAGGGGTCAATCCACAGGGAAAAATGAGACTCAATATTCTAAACTACAAACAGACGCGAAAGTCAGAAACCTGATAGCCTCGACCACTGGGTACTAACGTAATTAATTAAAATAGCTATACTCAACCTAAAATCACGAAATTAATACTGGACACTACAGACACAGTGGTGGACTACCATACAAAATTTTAATGTAATCGGAGTTGGTTTGGTTATCAAATAAATTTCTGCAAAACAGATTACAAAACTGAAACAGAAAACAGAGTATAAGTAAAGTTTACAATCAATGATAAAGAAGATTAAGGGAAGTGTTATCCACCACCGTCACTCCATCTAGACGACAAATGCTTAACTAAACAATGTAGATGTTATGAATGAGAGATTCCCAGGAAGGTCCCGAGCTATGAACACAACCTATTACCCAATCCTTATGTTTACAATGTTGAAGGTTTGCTTATCAACATTGTCTATCCCTCAAAGAACCCGAAGTCACGGACTCGAATTTACCAAGAGCAAAGCATTACAATCTAGAAAGGGTTTTAGAATCTACAATGCTTCATAAGTACACTACGGTCGTGTCTTACTAGACCTAAGGTTTCTTATACCAAGCATGTATGGGTTCTACGATTGAAACTTGAGGAAGGTAATAATCACCAACAGCCATCAATTTTCTTAGAATTAGATTCCTAAACATGCATACTAAGCGTGCACTCAAAGCATACATAATCAAGAATCATCACTGTATAAATAACAAAGAAACCTCATTAAAAAAAATAAAAAAAAAATTTAATTAACGTGCATAAGCAATCTAGATATCATGAACGGGGCTTCAAAACAGCCCCTTAACAATGGAGTTTAGCTCCTCAGGGAAGCCATAGAAGTTTTAGAGAAAAGAAGAAAAATTACAGTATAGAATAATGCCTCCCCCCCCCCCCCCCAATCAAGTCTGCCACTAGCTATATATATAATTTAGCTAGATAATTTAACCTAGCAACTAGCTAACATGCAAGCATAATCCATATGCAAATGGACTCCCAAAGTCCAAGTCCAAGCCAACTCTTCTTACTGTTCCTTGCCAAGCAAATCAATTCAATTACAAATAGACTTCTTTAATTGCCTAGCAGAATTGCACGTGCAAAGACTTCAAGTCCACTTCAACTTCTGTCTCTCACCAACCTTGCTTGCCAAAGACAAAACCTCCTCGCCAAGGTTTCCTCGCCATAAAATATTATTTAATCTCATTTTCTTCATTAATCTCCAAAATACTTAAAAACAAATAAGCATAATTAAATCACTCTATTAATAACAATAAACTAAACATATGGAACAAATTAAATACCAAATAGACGCAAAAAATATGCGACTATCAAAATACCCCACACTTAGCCATTGCTAGTCCTCGAGCAAAACACTAAACTAAGACTCTAAAACAACTCAAAGACTTTACAATAACGGCTCTAATGCCCTCAACAAATTATCTCAGTAATCTTCCACAATTGTAACACCAAGAATAATAGGACTCCAAATTTATTTTTCATAAAATTTCGAAAGTTAATTTCAATGTATGACACATATGTAATATGTAGGACGAAGACATAATCATGGTGAAAATCAAGCTGTAGCATGCAACAAACTTGTCAAGATTCAACCTCACTCAGATATGCTCTCAAAAGTGTTTCTCTCAAAGTATGTCTAAGGTAGTCACTCAACTCAATTACTTGCCAAATGGACCACACCATAAGCTTACTCTTGTGACTAATCTCCACAGATCAAAGGCTGCTATCTTGAGAATCAAAAGGACTTTCATGGGTTATAATGGGGCTTGGCTCATAGGTTAAAGAATAAATGGATAAGGAATTCAAATAAAATTCTATAACCCAGTAGAGCACCAAATAAGAAACTTCTTCAAACTTTACAACCATGAACTTTCTCACTTTTGTGGCCGAATTTCATCTTCTTGGACCTTCACATCATTGTTTTCATCAATAGTTAACTCGGGTATCAAGCTAGACATCAATTTTTTTTTCACAAATAGCTTGATACCCCACACTTGTTTCTTTGCATCACCTTTCGACATTGTCGCCGTCTTCACATACCTGTCTCATGTATAGCTCTACCAAGTCCTACAACAAGGGTAAAGATATAACTATTCTAAGGTTTAAGGTCAGAGATATGTGGGTGATGACATAAAGTTTAAGCATGTAGGCTCAAAGTGGTTAACTAAGGGGTGCACATCTTGTGTACACAAAATCGGGACACAAGCTTATATGGCTATGGTGGTGTCCCCTAAATGCTTTTATCATTTCCTCAATCAAAACATGTATTGACAATAAGCTTTGAAAAGCACAAGAGCAAGTTCTAGTAAACTCTAGAGTCCATTAACTTAATCTGTGGCAAGCAATTGACACTCAATAAAGAAAGCATGTGTAATCACATATAGGCTCAATCGCTCACAGGTTAAATGAATCTCAACAAAGTTTAAGCATGCCAAAAATCTGTACCATGTTAACTCGTTTCTACATCCACTACACATTCGCATATGCATCATATATCAAGATTAACCAAAGAAACTTCAAATAACATGATCATCTTTCAGTCACAATTCCAGAAGATTTAATCACATCATGGACTAGTTAAGGGCACCCTAAGACTCTCTTTTTTGGTATTTTCTTGACACTTTTTACTTTTGTATTTTTTTTTTCATCTAAGACACTAAAATACCCAAGGAAAACAAAGAAAAACTAAAAAATTCCAACCTCTGGCGAGCAACCTGCCAGACTCCCTATACTGCGTAACTCCACTCGCCATAATTTTAAAAACTTAATCACACATCGTAATGGGCTGCCATTTTGTGAACACCAAATACACACATGTACAAACCTTCACGAAAAATTTCAGAAAGTTACGACATCCCTAGCTATAGAAAATAAATGACACGATATAGGATACTGCTCAGTACCGAAAACTGCCGCTGGCCAGACTCAGCTCCACTCGCAAGAATTATATAGAATTAATGACAGAGTGGAATGAGCTG
The DNA here is from genome assembly GCA_946800695.1 of Geum urbanum. Classification (NCBI taxonomy): domain Eukaryota; kingdom Viridiplantae; phylum Streptophyta; class Magnoliopsida; order Rosales; family Rosaceae; genus Geum; species Geum urbanum. The sequence goes on from OX327009.1 coordinate 30,491,134, forward strand.
AAATTTTAAGAGAAAAAACTAGACACATGTAAAAACATTCTCTCAAAATTTCAAAAATTTACGAAACTTCTAGATTAGACAAAACAGCAAACTGTACAGCACCAAAAAACGAAAAATTTATACATAGACGCTAAGGATATGATATAAATCTCACCCCACACTTGAAATTTGCATTGTCCTCAATGTAAGACGAAACTAAAACATACAATACATCAAACAAGCATGGAACGAGACACATAACACATCACAAATCACACTAACATGGAGAAAAAAAAAAGGGATAAGAATTCAATTCTGGCAGCCAAGCTTCTCCATCCACATGGGTTGCCTCCCAAGTAGCGCTAAGTTTAACGTCTTCAGCCAGACAGTACCAAGTATCACTCTTTATCCTGTGGCACATCCTCGAGAGGTACCTGCTCAACGGTGTGCTCCAACATCAACTTATAAAACGGCTTTAGTCGATGTCCATTGACTTTGAAAACTTTCCTTGTTTTGTCACTTTTCACAACTACAGCACCACTAGGGAAAACATTAGTGACCACAAATGGACCAATCCATCTAGATTGAAGCTTACCTGGAAACAGTTTCAACCTCGAGTTGAATACCAAGACCTTTTGTCCTACCACAAAAGTCTTGCTCCTTATATTTTGATCATAAAAAGCCTTAGCTTTCTCCTTGTAAATCCTGCTGGACTCATATGCATTGTTCCTGATTTCGACCAGCTCATTCAGCTGCAATTTTCTGTGAATCCCAGCCTCATCAATATCAAAATTGAACTATTTGACCGCCCAATAAACTCTGTGCTCAAGCTCGACCGGCAGATGATAAGCTTTGCCAAAAACAAGCCTATATGGAGACATCCCTATAGGCTTGTAAGTTGTACGGTAAGCCCACAAAACTTCATCTAATCGCTGACTCCAATCCATCCTGGTAGGGCCTACGGTCTTTTCTAGAATCTTCTTAATTTCACGGTTAGACACCTCCACTTGTCCACTGGTCTGAGGATGGTAAGGTGTCGCCACCTTGTGTTGAACATTATATTTCCTCAAGAGCGCAGCAAAAGTGCGGTTGAAAAAATGAGAGCCTCCATCGCTAATGATATATCTAGGTGTGCCAAATCTAGCAAATATGGACTTTAAGAATTTAAGCACAACAGCAGAATCATTAGTTCGGGTGGCAACTGCCTCCACCCACTTAGACATATAATCAACTGCCAAAAGTATGTACACATTAGAATGAGAAGAAGGGAAATGACCCATGAAATCAATACCCCACACATCGAAAATTTCAACCACCAAAATTGGGTGTTGAGGCATTTGATCCCTAGGACCTATGTTACCTGTCATCTGGCATCTTGGACATGCCTTGTAAAATTCATGAGCATCCTTAAAGATGCTAGGCCAATAAAATCCACATTCCAACACCTTGAGTGCGGTTTTCTTTCCCCCGAAATGTCCTTCACATACATGTGAGTGGCAAAAAGAAAGAATTGAATAAATTTCATATTCGGGAACGCACCTTCTGATGATGGAATCTGGGCAATGTTTCCATAAGTATGAATCATCCCACACATAATATCTGGCCTCCTTCTTCAATTTGTCCTTCTGAGCGCGGGAATAGTCAGTAGGTACCAGTTTTGAAACCTGGAAATTGACAATATCTGCATACCACGGCTCAGAATCCTGGATAGCAAATAGTTGCTCATCCGGAAAACTCTCATGCAAAGGGAGTTTATCCTCCTCCGCATTGGATCCATGTGTCAACCGACTCAAATGGTCTGCAACCACATTCTCTGTTCCTTTCTTATATTTGATTTCCACATCAAACTCCTGAAGGAGTAGTAACCACTTGATCAGCCTCGGCTTTGCATCCTGCTTTGTCATAAGATATCTCAATGCAGCATGGTCATAGAAAATAATCACTTTAGTCCTAACAAATAAGATCTAAATTTCTTTAAACCAAAGACAATAGCCAAAAGTTCCTTCTCAGTTGTTGAATAGTTTAACTGAGCATCATTAAGGGTTCGAGAAGCATAATAAATCACATGTAGTAACCTCTTAACCCGCTGTCCCAACACAGCACCTACAGCATATTTCGATGCATCACACATCAATTCGAACGGAAGGTTCCAGTCTGGTGCTTGGATGATTGGGGCGGTGATCAACAGCTCCTTGAGCTTGTTAAAGGCAATAAGACAATCTTCAGTAAAATCAAACGTCACACTCTTCTGGAGCAATGCACTGAGAGGTCGGGCTATCTTGGAGAAATCCTTGATAAACCTGCGATAGAAACCTGCATGTCAAAGAAAAGAGCGCACCTCTCTCACAGTAGTGGGAGGTGGTAAGGTACGTATAACATCAACCTTAGCTTTGTCTACCTCGATACCTTTTTCAGAAATTACATGTCCCAAAACAATACCTTGTTCAACCATGAAATGACATTTTTCCCAATTTAACACAAGGTTCTTTTCCACACATCTTTCTAGAACTAGGGACGGATTATTCAAACATGTATCAAAAGAATCACCAAAAACAGAAAAATCATCCATGAATACCTCGATGATCTTCTCCACCATGTCTGAAAAAATGCTCATCATGCATCTTTGAAAGGTAGCTGGTGCATTGCACAACCCAAATGGCATCCTCCTATAAGCAAACGTGCCAAAGGGACACGTGAACGTGGTCTTCTCCTGATCTTCTCTGTCAATGGCAATCTGGTTGTAGCCAGAATAACCGTCTAGAAAGCAATAATACGCATGACCTGTAAGACGTTCCAACATTTGGTCAATAAAAGGAAGAGGAAAATGATCCTTACGGGTTGTGGCATTAAGCCTGCGGTAGTCAATACAGACTCTCCATCCTGTTTGAACTCTCTTTGGCACCAGCAAATCCTCATCATTTTTAATCATTGTGATGCCTGACTTCTTGGGCACCACCTGCACAGGACTCACCCACTTGCTATCAAATATTGCATAAATAATACTTGCATCGAGAAATTTGATAACCTCATTCTTCACCACAGCCATCATAGGTAGGTTGAGTCTTCGTTGTGGTTCTCTCGTTGGCTTTGCTCCATCTTCAAGGAATATCCTGTTATTACACAATGTTAGATATATTCCTTTAATGTCTGCAATTGTCCAGCCGATAGCTTCTTTGTACTCCCTGAGTACAGTAACTAGCTTCTCTTACTTTAACATGGTTAGCTTTGAAGATAAAATGATTGGTAAAGTCTCACCAGTTCCAAGGAATGCATACTTCAAATGCTCAGGCAAAGCCTTGAGCTCAAGATTTGGTGCTGTTACAACGGAAGGAAGAAGTGTGTCATTAGTAATAAGAAGGGGAAAAGATTTTGAACTACCCCTTATGTATGGCAATGACTCAAGGGATGCCACAACATTATCGTACTCTTCACCCATCACTAACTCTTCAGCTGAGCTGATTCTCATTGTTTCTTCTTCTTCATCCATGGATCGAACTTGGGTGATCAAATCCTCAAGTTCATCCCACACTTTAGAACATGGAGAGGTTTCAGATTTCCTCCCCCCTTCTTCAATCGCTTTCTTCAATGCATCCTCATTCTCATTCACCGAGTGCTGCATAAAATTATCAAATATATCAATAGAAAACAGGAATACAAATCATTATCACTAGGATGCCTCATTGCGTCGAAGATGTTGAAGCGGATCTTCTCTTCATCAACTTTCATGGAGAGGGTACCATTGAAACAATCTATCTTGGTCCTAGCGGTCCGTAGGAATGGACGACCAAGTATCAGTGGTAGCTCTGATGGTTGAGGCTCTGCCTCCATCTCTAACACGAAGAAATCAGCTGGGAAGATCAACTTACCTACCTGTACTAAAACATCTTCAACAAAACCTCTGGGGTAGCAGTTAGATCGGTCAGCTAATTTAATTGTAACACCAGTTTGTTGTAATGCACCAATATTCAAAGTTTTATACACAGAGTATGGCATTAAGTTTATTGATGCACCCAAATCAAGTAAAGCTCCAGTAAAATTAGTGTTACCAATTGTACATGGGATGGTGAATCGTCCAGGATCACCCATCTTGGGTGGTAGCTTCCTCTGAAGTACCGCTGACACCTTCTCACTCAAGGCCACGGTCTCAGTCCCTGTGAACTTCCTCTTCATTGTACAAAGTTCTTTAAGAAACTTTGCATACTTCGGTATTTGCTTAATCGCATCAAGCAACAGAATGTTCACTTCCACCTTCCGAAATGTATCTAGAATCTCTTGCTCCAACTCATCCTTCTTCTTGTTTTTCAACCTACCAGGAAAAGGAACACGTAAAGGAATTGAAGGAGAAGGTTTAGAAATTGACTTACCTGATTTTTGATTTGCTGAATTTTTTTGTCCAGAGTCTGGCGAGTTCTTCGCCAGAGTTTCTTTCTGTCCAGGTGGACTCTTCTCGCCATGATCCTGTAGTGGTGAGGGAAATGGTAGCACCTGTTCTAGAACCGGTTCATCCGCTTCTAAAGGCTTTTTTGTAGGCTTTTCAACCTCTTCAATCACTCTTCCACTTCTTAATGTGATCACATTAGCTTCATGTTGAGATCTTGGGTTCTTAACCACATTGCTTGGAAGAGTACCTTGTTCTCTTGTTGACACTTGTTGCTGCAAGCTGTTCAACTGTTTCTCCATAAGCTCGAATGCCTTGCTAGAGTTCTTGTTGTGCATCTCAATCCCCTCTAGCCTAGCCAATATTGCTGCCATGATAGGATCAGGAGCTAGAGCTGCAACCGACTGTTGTACCTGTTGAAATTCAAGTCTTACCTTGAATCCGGCGGGTGGGTTCAACACATTGTTGGTGTTTTCATAGCTAAAATTAGGATGATTCCACCATCCCGGATTGTATGTGTTTGAAAATGGATCATTTCTTGATGCACGTTGTTGCACAAAATTCACCTGCTCTTCATCAGGAATAAAGGGACAAGTTTCGTTAGTGTGATCCGACATAGAGCAAACAGAACATACCTGAGAAACATATGATGATGATATCGTTTGGCTCTTGATGGCAGTAGCAATGGACTCCAACTTCTTCTCCATTGCTTTCATTCTCTTGTCCATGTCTGGGTTGGTGGCAACCTCAAATACAGCTTGCTATTTCTAGCTCGCCAACGTTCTCTCTCTTGTATAGAACTGCTTGGTGTTCTCAGCCAATTTCTCTATGGTATCATGAGCTTGCTGACCTGTTTGGTACAAAAATATACCTCCACAAGCAGAATCCACTCTTGTCTTGTTAGATGGCTCCAGACCTTCATAAAAGAAAGTCATCCTGTCCTCTAGATCATACCCATGATGTGGGCATTCCTCAACAACTCCTTGAAATGACTCCATGCCTTATGAAACATGTCCCTATCTTTTTGTATGAAGCTATTAATCTCCTTCTTCAACTGCTTAGTCTTCTGGGCTGAGAAATACTCCTTCATGAACGTCACATTCATCTCATCCCAAGATTGTATAGACCTAGGAGCCAAAGAATTGAACCACATCTTCGCTCCTTCCTTTACAGAAAAAGGAAATAAAATTAGTTTCAACACATTAGATTCAACATCGTGTAAGTTTTGTGTTAATGCTAAAGCTTCAATCTCCGCCAAATGTTGTTGCGGATCTTCTGAAAACACCCCCTATAATGAGGTAGGGCTGATAGTAAAGCAGAAGGTACTGAATAAGTCCCAAGAGCTGGCAACACTATTGGTGATGAATTCCCCTGAGCACTAGGTACAAAAAAATTCATCAACGTTCTTGGTTGTTCTCCCATTGTTGCTCTTTGCAGTGGCGATTGAGGTACTTCTTCTGAATCTAAACTTGTTTCCACCTCAATCTCAGGTTCTGACACTATGCCACTCGTGTTTCCAACCTCCAGCTCTGCTCGCCTCTTCTGCTTCCGGTTTTGCTTAGCTGAGCGCTCAACCTCTAAATCAAGCAATAAAGGCTCAGTTTTCCTTGACCTTTGAGTATGCATGCACTAAGTACCTGCACACACGAGACACGTTAAGCTATAAATTAAATTAAACCAAACTAAACAAAAACTGAAAACAAAAGACACGTTAGAATATAAAGACTAGATCTTTCCCCGGCAACGGCGCCAAAATTGATCGGTGTTTAACCACCTTTAAAATTACCCTATAATGAACTCAATATGCTTGTCAATGCAGTACAATAGTATAGGGGTCAATCCACAGGGAAAAATGAGACTCAATATTCTAAACTACAAACAGACGCGAAAGTCAGAAACCTGACAGCCTCGACCACTGGGTACTAACGTAATTAATTAAAATAGCTAGACTCAACCTAAAATCACAAAATTAATACTGGACACTACAGACACATTGGTGGACTACCACACAAAATTTTAATGTAATAGGAGTTGGTTTGGTTGTCGAATAAATTTCTGCAAAACAGATTACGAAACTGAAACAGAAAACAGAGTATAAGTAAAGTTTACAATCAATGATAAAAAAAAGGTTAAGGGAAGTGTTATCCACCACCGTCACTCCATCTAGACGACAAATGCTTAACTAAACAATGTAGATGTTATGAATGAGAGATTCCCAGGAAGGTCCCGAGCTGTGAACACAACCTATTACCCAATCCTTATGTTTACAATGTTTAATGTTTGCTTATCAATAAGACACACACTGAAAGATCAGAAATATACTTTTTTTACACAACTTCTACTTTTTCTTTCTTTGTTTTCCTCATATTAGGGCAAGTGAGGTGAGTTCATACTCGCCCACCACCAATAAAAAAGGTTCAAGTCTAGCAAGCGTCACTTGGTTTTCTAGATCTTCTTCCAAATCCTCAGAGCTCTCGGCCACCACCCTTTATTAAATTTGATTTCAATGTGAGAAAATCTTATTTTTTGTTACTTTTATTTTATCAAAATTGAAAAAGAATAATTAAAAATGTAAGAGTTAATAACTTAATTTCAACTATAACTTTTAATCGTTGGAGTTTTTTTAAATTCAGTGGCACAAAGAGTATCAAATTTTTCGTAAAAATGAGGTGTCCACTGATTCTACTACAAGAAAAATCAACCTAGGCAACGAGTTAAGGTTTTGTTTCCTAAGTACCACTTAGACGAAATAATATTTTGTTGTCTAAGTCAAAAAATTTGTCGTCTAAGTATACTTAGACGACAAAATATAAAGTATCGCCCAAGAGAGAGAAATTTTTCATCCAAGTCACTAACCATAACCCTCAACCCCTAACCCCAAACCCTAAACCCTGATCTTAAACACTTAGATGATGAAATGGGTAACATTTGTCGTCTAAGTGGTTCTTAGACGACGAATGTTACCCATTTCGTCGTCTAAGATAAATTTCATTAATTGCCTCTGATCAAAGAGCACGACCATGTATACCATCTAAAATTGTATATTTGTTTCATCGAGGGCATAGAGTAAACAATTCTTGGACTGTGAGTGTCGACGGTTTAAAAATCGGAGTTACGAAGATTCATATATCAATGTTTCCGTTTCGTTGAAATTTTAATTTTATGTTTGACTACACCGATCAAACCCTTAATAAGCTTCATATTTACTGAAAATTCGTCCACTTACATATTATGTTATGATGAATATATCCAACGGTTGTTTTGTCCAAATTTAATTTCGTTCATATTGATGTGGAGTGAATATAAATAGACGGACACTAAAGTTATACAACATTAGTAGATAAATAACAAGATTTTAGTCTTAAATCAAATTTTTATGTCAAATTTAAATTAATTTATATTTAGTTGATAAATTAAGTTTTTTACGATAAGATAAACGTACACCAGTAACTTCGGAAAAGGGGTTTACGAATTATTTTTTATGATAATTTTCGTCTTTTAACTATTTTTCGATAGTCACTAAATTCATTCAATCGAATCCTAAACTAATCTGAATTAAGTTGAATTTTTGTTTTCTAAAATATTGTATAAATGTAGTGGTTATATCTGACAGTTGATTTTTGATAATTTTTAAGCAAGTACCCAAAACTAATTTATATATATTTTTCAAAATATTATTCATTTAGGCGACAAAAATAAATAATTTTGTCGCCTAATTGATTTTTTTTTTTTTAAATTAAAATTAAAAAATTTCACTTAGGCGACAAAACTAATTAATAGGTTTCGTTGCCTGAGTCCAAAATTTTGGTGGTTTTTTTTTTGCGCCAAACTTTTTTACCAAAAATTCAAAATCTTTTAGGCAACGAAACTTATTGGTTTTGTCGCCTAAGTTCAAATTTTTAGTGGTAATTTTTTTTGCCAAATTTTTTTTCCTAAAAATTTAAATCATTTAGGCAACGAAACTTGTTGGTTTTCGTCGCTTAAGTGGTCATCTATAAAAAATTCCCATCCACTCTCTCTCTCTCACACACACACACACACCACCACTATCACCACCTCGGCCAATTCCGGTGTCTAAAGGGATTGTTAGAAAATGAAAAAATTTCCGTCTTCTAGATATAGGTTAATTGACGGGATTTATTCACTTGCAGATGGATAATTTCCGTATGGGAGAAGAATCTTCTATAATAGCCAGTAGCGTTTCCAGATCAAACTCTTATCTCTTCATAATAGTTCTAACATCTCCTTTCCAGCGATTTTTCGATCTACAATGAAAAAGCTTCGATCAAATCCCCCAAAGCATTCATGAAGCTTCATATATATATTGGTTAGTGTTTATATATACTAATTTTTTTTTGAAATATTTTGGTGTATTGTGAAGTTAACCAGTGATTGAATTCCAACGATAGTTTTCCGGCGAAATTTGTCATAGGTAGCTAGAATCCCGTTCTTGATGTATAATGCTAGCTTTTGCATCGAAATGTTAGATCGATTAGTAGCTATGTTGACAAATTATGGATTTTTGGATATTTACATATATATATTATTAATTAATTAGTTTAATTTGGGTTATGCAATTTAATTAGTAATTTTTTGGTGTATATATGTGTAAGAAAGATTCTTGATCGATAGGTATGTAGCCAGATTATTATGTATGTACGTACATGATATATATGGATGGAAAATTAATAGCTAGCTAGGTACGTAGCTTGATCGATATATATGGAGATTAGGTATATATATTGAATGAATCGAAGCGTGGGGAGATTATTAGTTCTAACTAGCTAGCTTGATATAAAGGTTAGAGTGTGTGTGTGTGTATATATATATATATATATATATGTTCTAGCTAGCTTGATATATGAAGAATTAGGTTATAAATTTGATTGGCCAGACAATTTATTATTTCGCTCATTACAAGTTACATACTTACGCAGAATATAAACAAACGTTGGTTATGATTGGAGAGATGTGATCAAAGGTATGTACAAGGAATTTACGACTTCATGCATTTCACAATTCAACATGGTGGAGGAAGCTCTAATTTCAAGTGTCCGTGCAGGAAATGTCGTAACTCAGAGTATCATACAATTGCAGATATGTTCTAACACTTGTCTCAATACGGTATGATGTAGGAGTACACTTCATGGACTGAACACGGTGAATAACCAGAGGTTAATGCTCATACTGCGATGGCAGGGTTCGGATCAGGGTATCATGTTGGCTCATCTAGCAATATTGATGGACCTACTCCAAACCCTATTATGAAACTTGTCCATGATGTATTTTCGTCATAAAGTGACTGTTTTGAGTGCGGTAATAGAGGAAATGGAGTATAAAGTAAAGCACAAATTGTTGAATGCAGCGTTCGACGATGTCCAGCGACACATAAGTAGTCTACTTCCTGATGATCACAAACTTCAAGACAGTTATTATAAAGTAAAAAGGATATTGAACGACCTTGGCCTTTCTTTCACGAAAATTAACGTGTGCAAAAACAGTTGTGTCTTGTTTTATAAGGAACACACAGACCTCCACTACTGCCCGGTTTGCGACGAGTCAAGATGGCGGGTCAAGCAGAAGAAAAAAAAATTCATAGAAGGTTCTTCGTCATTTGTCATTGATTCCTATATTGGAGCGATTGTACATGTCTCCGTATATGGCAAAGGCAATGAGGTGGCACGGTGAAAAGAAGTTGAATGACGGTGTGTTTAGACAACCCACAGATGAATGACGTTTAGCGATTTTCCGGCTTATGGGATGTTGGCGATTTTGCAGGACTAAAGAGTACAAGGGTTGTCCTATCTTCTTAGATGACGTCAACTTCAGCTATCACACAGGACATGTGTGTTACTTGGGGCACTATAGATGGCTTCTCAAAAATCACCAATGGAGATCCGAAGTGATGAGTTTAGACGGGGCGGTAGAGGATGATCCAAAACCCCGAGAGTGGTCCGGTGAAGAGATTTTCCAAAGACTCCAACATGTTGATTTTGGAGTAATGAACAAGTGTCTACATGTGACGGCCTCAAACTCACTTGTGGTTGATGACGAAGTTAGGTATTGGAGTCACATGAGTATTTTAGTTCAACTCTCGTACTGGTCAAGGTTAAAACTCAGGAACAATCTTGACGTCATACACATTGAGAAGAATGTATTCGATGGCGTCCTTGGAAAAATTCTAGGCCTTGATGGGAAGAATAAGGACACTATTAAAGTGCATGAAGATTTGCGGGCAATGAACATACGTCGTCACTTGTACCTTACACAGTGAAGCCAAACAAGAAGAAGGAAGTGTTCGCATGGTTTCGAGGTGTTCGATATCCATCCAACTATGCAGCAAATATATCTCATTGTGTAAATGAGAGGGACAACAAATTTATAAATCTAAAGACTCATGACTGTCATGTTGTGATGCAATGTCTTCTTCCAGTAGTAATTCGACATTATTTGCATCGCGACGTGGTAGAGCCGTGAGTAGCGTTGTTTAGGTGGTAGCAGAAGTTATGTGCAAGAGAGTTTAAGAAGTTAGATGTAGTTGAATTGAAAGAAGATATTGTGTACATTCTTTGTAAATTGGAGAGGATTTTCCCCCCTGCTTTCTTCGACGTCATGATTCACCAAATGATCCACCTCCCGGAACAAGTGTTGATTTCTGATCCGGTACACTATACTTGGATGTATCCTTAGGAAAGGTACATTGTCTTACTCATGATTGATGGATCACTTCTTATCACCGACTCATATATATGCAAATGTCTTATTGAATAATTTCATCACAATTATTTACAGATAACTTGGACAATATAAATGATATGTCAAAAATCGCTTTAACCCGGAAGGTTCTATAGAATAAATGTACATTAAACATGAGTGTATGACCTTCTGCAACTTGTATCTCAAAAACTCCGTCGAGCCACCCCTTCTGACTCCTCCAATACACTTGATCGCTTCAATCTTTCCGTCATCACAGATGTTGTACGAGCCTTCGAACCTGTACACAAGAGTTCAGAAAGATTAAGCAGAGAAGAACTCGTTGAGGCACACTTGGTTGTGTTGCGGGACTGTACCGAGATCGATCAATTCATGCTTCTATATTTTGAAGCACTTCATAAAGAAGCTCCGAGACTTACTAATGAACAGTTGAAAGAACAATAAAAGCAGTTATTTTCAAATTATTTCCAAGGATGGGTATGTGTGATTATGTAAATTATATATTATATATTACATCAAAATATTGCTTGTCGCACGTGACGTATGTTCATAATTTTTCAGACGACGAGCCTTCAAAGAATTGACCACCGTGGTTGGTACACAACAGCCCTACACAATTTGGCCAACAAGCCCCAAAGATATGAGATTTATTCTGCATGTGATGTGAACGGGGTAAAGTTTCAGACATTAGCCAGGGATGAAGGCAAGAGAACACAAGATTGTGGGATCTCAGTATGAGAAAAAGATTATTTATACTACGGGGTTGTTGTCAACGTCGTCAAGTTAATATACGCAAATGGAATGTCTATTGTACTTTTCAAATGTAAATGGTTCAACATTGACCCGAAAATGTGAAATAGTATAAAGAAGAATCTTGGCTTATTATCGATAAATGGTAACACAAACTGGTACAATAATGAGCCATTCACTCTTACCACCTTAGCTAAGAAGGTGTTCTATCTTGATCACCCGAAGGAGAGGGGCGCTTGGAAAGTAGTTAACCATATGTATCATCGTAATATTTGGAACGCAACAACACTTGAGGGGTTGTTCAAAACAGAAATGTGTGACAGGAATGATGTCAGCAATCCATATCAAGAGCCTGATATTGTTACTGTCCCAAAAACGGCTCTTTTACACCTGAATGAAGAGCCAAGAACTACACAACTCCAGACAAGCGTTTAACTCGATGAACTCGAAGAACTAGAACACATTAATGATCATACTGATGACACGGATGTAGAGAAAGATGAATATGAGGAGGATGAAGACTCAGAGGATGAGGATGAAGACTCAGAGGATGAGGATGAGGATGATGACACAGAGGATGAGAATGAATAATGTACCACATGCATAATTTATTTGGATTTGTAATAATTCTACCTAAAATATGTTGAATTATTTATCGGTCGCGATTTGAATTTATATGAATGATTGTTTTACGCAGGAACAGCCAAATACCAAAACTCCATCCAAAATCTGATTCAACACTTGGCAGATGGATGCTTCATATTCCATAAGCCACATTGTTAGCTGACGAATTACTCAACTTCCATCAACTAACCAAGTAGTACGCAAATGGAATTTTCATGTCTGTTGCTTTACCTAAACCCTAAACCCTACACCCTACACCCTAATCCCCAAACATCGTTCCCTTCCGCAATGGATTTGTAAATATCCATCCCTAAACTAGTCTGTTAACCGACGGATATCCACAAATACGTTGTCTTACAAAAAACCTAGACCCTAAAACCTACGTCTAAACCACATACCCCAACCCTAAACCTTGTTTTCTTTCGCAACGAAATCGACAATATTTCGTCGATTAACATGAAACCCTAAACCCTAAACTTAACCTAAACCGCAGCGCATTAACCCTAAACCCTGAATTGTTAGGCAACATAATTACAAAAAAAAAACCATTGCCTAAACAAGTTTTAGCCAACGGAACAAACAAATTTTCGTCTGCTTATAAAGCATTGACTACCACTCTACGGAAAAATGACGACGTATCCTTTTAAAATGCATAATTGTTTCCTCAAGGACATAGGGTAACCATTCCCGAGTGTATAAGTGTCTTCGGTTCGGATCGGAATTCGAATTAATCCGATATAATTAATTATGTCGACCTATGATTGGATATGATATTTGCAAGTGATCATAAACCAAGCCACGTTATGATTTGATCACTAAATTTGGTAGTTTTGGACTCATAATTACCTAGCACTTGTACTTGGTTCAGATATCGATATTTATTAATTACTTCTATTTTTTGTTTTTACATCCAAAAATTATAGTTCGTTGTAAGTAAGCACGGTCTTCACATTGCATGCATGGGATAGTTAAGTGGAACTCGATCGGTAGTTTTAGGCAAAAATATTTATTTTTTTCCGATAATTTCAAATTGTACACATAGTGTTATACGTATGAGTCCAAATGGTCTATATTTACGTCTCTAAAATATATTTTATTCTCAATACTCTTCCCAAATTAAAGTTAAAATAAAAATTCATTGGCCGACGAAAATTGTACATTTTTGTTGCCTTAAAACCGGTTAAAAGATGGATAATTACCATATCCGTCTGTGAGGGAGAAAAGGCGCCTTTTTGCGACATTTCTGTGTGTGAATATTTAAAACCTATTAAGCGACAGACAACTCATATTTCTGTCTGCGAGGGCGAAAATATGGCGGCTAATTTTTGCGCCTTATTTTTTGGGGATATTTTGAGAATTCTTAGGAAACGGAATTATTAGATTTCCGTCTGCTAAACATTGTTAGGAGACGAAATTTATTTTAGTAGAAGACGTCACGTTTTCATCGCCTAGCAGTGATTGATATAATCCCCAATTTGAGGATTTTTGGATCATTTCATTCAATTTGATTGACGATCCGATTTCTCTCTGATCTCTCTCTCTCCCTCCGACATTTGCCACTACCGAATCTCTCTCTTTCCGACCACCGACGATGCCGACGCTTAGCCCCTCCGACCCAACCGACGGACCTTCTTTTTCCCGAGGGCCAATCTCATTACGACGCACGCCGCACTCCTATCTGTCACCTACCCACTCTGCCCCCACCCCCGGGCCGACCCGCTCTGCCCAATTCTGCCGAACCACCGCCGTCTGACACAGGTACGCCCGAAAATCAATCAATTTTATATTTATTATTATTTCTGGTTAATGATACTTAGTGGTGATTAATTGGTGATAATAGTGATTTGTGATTAATATTGGTAATTTTTGGATTAATGTTAATTTTCGATTAATGGTGATTAATTTTGGATTATAGGTTGAATACTGGATTATTGGACTTTGTGATTATTGGATTAATATGGGATTATTAATTGTGATTTTTTATGATATTATTGGATTATTAATTAATATAATTATATATACGTTGATTTGTTAGGTTGTTAATTGTATATATTTTAATTTGGTTAATTTTTTATTTTGTTGGATAATTTTGTTAATTTTTTGCAAATTAGAGAGAATTTGTTATTTTTTAGGATTATTTGGTTAATTTGTAAAAAAAAATTGGATAATTCTGATAAAATGTTATTTTTTGGAAATTTTGGTTAATTTGTGGATTTTGGTGATTTTTGAGGAATTTTAGGGACTCTTGGTGATTTTTGTTAATTTTTTTGTTATTGGTTGATTTAGGATATTTTTAATGATTTTTGTTTATTTTTGCAGAATTTTGGTTTAATTTTGTGATTTTTATTCGAATTGGTTATTGTTATGACAGTTGGTAGAGATGGCACCAAGAGGGACATCTCGGTTGACGCCGTTACAGATTGACAAGATGGCCACATTTAGTTTGTGGTGTGAGAGGGCAAGAGGTGATGACCCGGCGGTTCAAATCCGCGTGAAGACGATGTACCGCTGTCGGGTCCTCTTGTCACTATTCCGGCCGCGTCGACTGGAACAGAAGCTGACCCCGAGGCGAACGAAGTTATAGCACGGTTAAGTGCTCGTTGTAAGGGAAAAAGCATTATGGGTACATCTATAATTTAACGTAATATGTTCGTTTTCTTCATTATTATAATAAATGGTGATTACTAACAAATTTTAGATAATTTTTTGTAGGACCTGCCCCCAAAGGCACACGAGGGTTGTGTAATGGGACAAAAGCAGGTGATATCGTGAAGGTGACAAAACAAAAGATCACGGTCCCTTACGATTTCTTCCACCGGGGTCCTGAGTCGAAGGAGCTTAACAGTTTGATCGTCCATGACATCGGAGGCACTATACATCAAAAGGTAGCGATAATTGCGCCGGCCTGGAAGGACCTCCCTGAGATCGAGCAGGAAAAGGTTTATGACGCTCTCTTGATAAGCGTATTTCAACATATTTATGTTTGACATTGAAATTGAATAATTAACATATATTATATAGATTTAACGTCAATTGCATATTTTGTAGCTCCACTTCAATTATCCAAACACCCCAGAGATGTTCAAATACATCGACAAGAAAGCGTCGAAACGTTATAGGGAGTAGAAGAGTGTCTGCCACGTGCTCTATCAGATGCAGGGAGAGGAACCGACCCCCTTCGAGTTTGCATATCGGGAAGATCAATAGAAGTGGTTGGTGGTGCACTTTCGGAGCCCCAAATTTGTGGTAATGCCTTTTTCGAATATAATATTTATTTTTTGGTTATTTGCAAAATTTGGAAAAATTTGCAAAATTTGGCAGAAATTTGCAGAATTTCGAATATAATATTTATTTTTTGGTTGTTTGCCAAATTTTGTGGAAATTTGCAGAATTTTGAATATAATATTTATTTTTTAGTTATTAGCAGAATTTTGCCAAAATCTGCTGTGACGACCCGGAACAGAATCAGTAGTGTAATCGGCTTAATCCACGAGCTTACGCGTAATCGCGGTCTTTCGTAACTTGATTGAATTGCCAGTCTTGATCACGACTTAATTATTGGCCGAGAATTTGAGTTAAGTCTCTTCTCGAGAATTGTTGTAGGCGTGATTTCGAGTTCGTGGGCGGTTCCGGATTATTATTTCGACGATCGAGGAATATAATGAATATTTGAAATTTCAGAATATCGTCGAGTTTATCCGTTTGGGGTTTGATACGCGTACGGTATAAATACAGGAGAATACTTGCCGTTTTTGGAAAGTTTCCAAATCAGGAATTGGGCCTTGACCCGCGTTGACCATAGGTCAAGGAGGCGACCCGTTTGCCCGTTTTGCCGTCGTGACTTCGCGCCGCCGTGGAGGCCGATTCCAGCCACGGTTGGCCGGGGTCCCTTAACGGAATTTTTTGGGCTCGTGGCCCTCTTCAATTTGAGAGGTGGATCAACCCATGAGGTGGCCAGACGAGGGAGAATCGAAGCGGCAAAGTTTGGTGTTTTCCGGCAAATTCGACGGTGGTCGGAGGTGGCTTTTTCGGCCGAGTTGGTGGCTTCTCTTTGAGGGGTTTTGTTAGCCATGAGGAGAGGAAGCTATTGCAAGTGGTTTGGGAGGTTTCCGTGGCCAGAGGAAAGAGATCGATTGGTTTGAAATTCCGATAAGGGTTTGGAAGTTTGAGGTTGCAATTTTCTGGGCCGGTATGATTTTCCTGCGGCCGGTGGCGACTTTTCCGGCGACGTGTTTTTCGATGAGTTATATGTCGTTTCGCTCGGAATCGCGCTCCGATCGCAGTGGTGAGGTTTATTTTTTTAATTGAGCATCGGAAATTATAGCGAGGTTTTGTGGTGTGATTATCGGATTTTCACGATTTCGTCGTTATTGAATTATATGTTTCCGGGAACGGATGTTTCTCGTGGTAAGATTTGAGGTTTCGAGTTATGATTTTAAGCAGTGGATTTTATGATTATCCAGGGGTTCGTGATCGTTCGTTTGGCGAGGGATTTTCCGCCGGATCACGGGATTAACGCGTATCACGTTATGCTCACCTGTGAGTGGACACTTTTATATTTTCACTGTCGTTGCGAGTTCGTGATTTTTCATGATTTTTCATATTTATTTATATACGATGTTGAAATTATTTATTATCTTCGGAGGTAATATTTTATATTTTTATAGTGATGACATACTTGCATCGATGCTTCGGCTACTCGGCTGATCACCGGTAGTCTGACCAGAATTGAGAGATTCCTCTGGACCAGAGTTGAGAGATTCCTCTGGGCAGGGTTGAGAGATTCCCCTGTTATGCCGCCGGTGTTAAGAGATTCCCCTGGCCTATCACCGTCAGGCTTGAGCGATTCGCCTGGCACCTCCATATATACATTTTCCGAACTCGCTATACTTGTTTATTGTATATGAAATTGGTGAAAGGCATATGTTTATTTTCGTCCACTCACTCTAACGATTTTATTTGCCTTTCCTCTGGACTTTTCGGTTTTCGTGCCCAGTATGCAGTTCGGACTCTGGTGTCGCACGTCGTGGTCGGAGGCTTAGTATTCGAGCGATGTTTCTTTTATGGTAGATTCTTACTTTTGCCTACTATTTGTATTATATAGTAGAAGTCGCTCTGAGCATTCTGATGTTATATTTTTCATACGATTTTCCCCGGATTTCTGTAAAGTATAGTTTTATTGATTACTTTACATTACTATTATGATATTGAGAAATCCAGATGGGATTGGTGCCCATGGTTTGATTTTTGTGGCATAGTATGAAGTCTATTTTTCGGGTGCAGGTTAATGGCAATTCCGCGTTAGTAGCGTTACTCTGCCGAAATTTTTATGGTTTTTGTTGGTTCGTGTTTTCAGAAGGGGTTTGATTCTGGTTTAGGAAACTAAATCGGGGTTGAGTCCTTTCATCTGCAGAATTTTGAATATAATATTTTTTTTTGTAACAACTAATGTCGGATGTGAACGCGAAGAACCGAGATAAGAAGTATGTGGACCACCACTCCCGGTCAACTCCAATCAATTACTTGATGGCGAAACATATGGCGGAGGGTTCCCTTGTGCCCTTCAACGACACATACCGAGATGTGTATGTCCATCCCAGGAACGAGGAGGCAGCTGAGAATCTAGTTAGTGACCACTAAATTCAAAATTAACGGAAGTTTACTATTTTCTATGAATGTTTTTGCAAGAAAACCTTAGAAGCATCTTCCCGGTATGCATATAGGTAAGATTAGATGGTGACCGGATAAAACTTATTTTATCTAAACTTGTAGTTCATAAAAATGGTGATGTGGTGATCTGTTGTTATATTGAGAATGTGGAATGTTTCTTGTGCTATATTGGTTGAATTTTTATGTGTTTTCAGGTTTTTGGTAGCCTTATATTTTAGGAGAAATTATGTCAAATTTTCGGTAGAATTATCGATCATATTAGTCTATTTTTTAATTAATTTTAAATTTTTTATCTTATTGTAGGAGAAGTTGACGCAGTTGGCCGATGAGCAGTTTGCTGAGAAAGCTGCAGAAAATCCAGACACTCCACGTGAGCAGCTCGAGCTGTTGGATGTGCCCATATAGACCGTGATGTTCGAGAAGGTGCTTGGAGTCCAACGTGGTACAAAGATTCGAGGTCTCAGACATGCAGGCGTTCGAGATTTGACTCAGACGTCAACGTCCACATCGCTGGCCCGTTCTGGTGATGTCGAGGCGCAAATCCAGGAGGTCCAGGAGCAATCAGAGGCGCGAATCCACGAGCTTGAGGACCGGGCTAGAGACTCTGAGGCGCGTCTATGAGCAGAGATGCGGACGGAGATGTCGTTGTAGTTTTAGCAAATGATGGTCGGTCATATGCCTACTTCCTCTACGCCGACTTCCACTACGTCATCTCAGCAGTTACGCCCGGATGATGGCATTAGCAGGCTCGGAGGACGCACACCACCGGTGTAGTTAGCTATCATTTGCATGTACATTATGTAGTTTTCGATCGGGACGTCTCTTTTGTACAGTATTTATATTATATTATCGATCGAAATCGTGAATCGAAATCATACTGGAATCGAATATTTAAAATTAATATTATATTATTGATAGAAATCATAAAATTAATATTAAATTATCGAACGAAATTGTAAATATTTCAAATTCATATTATATTTATTTTAATCAATTTTTTTATTTTTTTATTTTATTAATTCTTTGTTAAGAGACGGAATGATTATTAACCGACGGAATTGTTTATAAATTAGGTGACAATTATTCCGTCCTTTAGATTACTCGTTAACAGACGAATTCTTGCACCATAAATCGTTCTTTTGGATGAAACGTTCACCGACGGAAACAAACAATTCTGTCTGCCAGAAATTCTGTCTAGCCGACGGATTTGTAACCCTCAATCTGTCGGTTTACAATACCGTCAAACGATGATTGTTTTTGTCGTCCGAACCTGAAATATACCGTTGCATTAATGTTAAGCAACAGAATAACAACTGTCTCTCCACAAGGTTGTTAGCCAACGAATTTTGTAATTTTCATTGTCTAACAAGCTTCACGACATCGCTTAACCAATAGATCTAAGGCAACGGAATGTACGTTGGCAAAGCTATTTAGGCAACGGAAAACCTTTGTTAGGCAACGGATTTTGTCCATCTGCTAAAGAAAGAATTTTGGTAGTGACCTTGGCGCCACGATCACCACCACCACCACACAAACACTGCCGCCACCCCATCACCATCATCATTAAATTATTTATTAATTATAAATTTTTCATTAATTAATAATTAATTAAAATTTAATTAATTTTCCATTTAAAAAAAACACTTGGACAAAGAAACAAATAGTTTCGTAGTCAATGTTGTGTATTTAATTTTTTTATTAAAATCAACCACTTAGACGACGAAGATTCTTCGTAGTCTAAGTGGATTAGTTTTTTTTTTAAATAATTCTACAGTTAAGCAACGAATAACCTAAAACCTTCGTCGTCTAAGTGGTTTAACTTATGCAATGAATTATTTGTTTCGTCGTCTAAATTCTCACTAAAATGACGAAAATTTTGGTCATTTTTCATTAATTTTTTCGTCGTCTAAAATTCTAGACGACGAAGCAAAAAAGTTTCGTCGTCTAAGTACTTAGACTACGATTGTTAGACGACGAAACTTAAGCGACGAAAAACGACACTTAGGCGATAAAACTGCTTTGTCACCTAAGTGTGTTTTTCTAGTAGTGTTCGAACCTATAAGTTAAAGACCTATAATCACTTATGGGCCTGTTTACTTATGTGGAATAAATTAGTTTATGAATATGAATCAAAATCAATGGGTATTATAAGAAATTGGTAAGGAAATAAATCATTCTCATTCACTTGTTTACCATCCATGAGGAAATGGAATAATGTTTCTAGTTCTCATTGGCATATAGTTTACCCATCTCATGAATTGGAATAAAAATTAATTAAATTACTATTATATCCTCAAATATTAGTAGCTACATGCATGACTACATATCATCACGAGTCTTCCACCCAAACTGCAAATTTTTCAGTAACAATCATTCAAAAAATATATAAGTAATAGGCCAAACTAATTATCATAAGTCAAAGTAGAAGATTATGAATATGATTTTTGTTTATTAAGTGAAGGAAAATATGAAAATTATGAATTTTGATTTTGGTAATTTAGGTACAAAATTTGATTCTAGATGATTACATTTTAAATATATACCCCCACTTGGGTATCAAGTCGAGAGTTTCGAGTTTCTTCAGGAATCAAATCATAATGAAAATGTGAGTCTCATTTTATTCCAAATTCAATTTTCATAAGTAAACAACGTAATACTCATCAATCGACACATTTGAAAACTATAGCGCCCATGTACTTGCATTTTTACACTTGCGTCCCTATGGTGATTAATTTATGTGATTACACTTACATTGCAAAATTAAAATTCTTCAACAAAAACGAATGGGGATGTTAAGCACTACATGGTTTGCCTATAGTGCTTGAGCTTTCAAGTGTCAAACCTCCACCCCAATTTAAATAACGAAGTTGCAAATGTGACATAAACTGTGCTACGATCCACTGTTAAACATTTCATATGTGCCTAAAAATTTGTCATATAAGCCTAAGAAGCCTTTATATAACGATTGTTACCATTTACAAAGAAAAATAAAAGAAATATTGAGAATGTTTATTGCAATTTTTTGGGAGTCAACAAATGGTTTATCAGGTTTAGATTTTTGAGTAAACTATGTAAAGATTCACAATTGGGAGAGAACGAACTCATATTTGAGTAACTCGATGAGGTAGCAATAAATTCTTAATGGCATGTATAACCATGCATACTACGTTTTATGCAAGTGAATTCAAGATGATTGAATGATATATTGATGCCCACATCATTTACAACTTTTTTATGCTTCAATTGTATCATGTCTGTGGTTGTCTATGGAAGCCAATGGATACTACCCAGCTTGTATCCAATATCGAATTGTGTTCAAAACCTTACCTATTTTTTGTTTGTTTTGGAAATGTAAAACCTTATCTATCTGGATTATCTGGATTGCTATCTGGTTGAGAAACAGTGGTCACTACTCATTAGTTTCCAGAAGTGTTTTCGTAGATAAAACTCATGAAAGATACCCGAAACTACAAGTACTACAGTACTACTATAACACGTACGTACTATTCGGTAACAACGCTTCAAGGTCTGAAATGAGACAAGGTTATAATGTTGAAAGGTAATATAATGTTATACAACTATAACACGTACTATAACCTTATCTATTTGACCATTTACAACGATTTTGACAAACTTGAACCACGTACTATCTGGAAAAGATGAGCTGAAGTCAAAATGTTTTAGTGGATTTTGAAAACAGTTGGCCTGTTTATGACAATTTCATGATGGAGATTCGTACGACATGAAAAATATATTAAAAAATTCATGATGGATGACTAGTCACTACTCTCGGGAAGAGAGAGAAAGAGAGCGTACGTGCAGAGGAATAATCGTTTTATAGTAATAAAAAAATCTCGCGATTTCAACTCCGAATAGCTTTTACATTGTATTATAAACTTTTTCAGTCTCGTATAACAAAATTGTCCACATATACTCAAGATTTTTAATAATAAAAAAACATAAGATGATTTAGAAGAATTAAATCAAAAAAGTACCAAGTTCCGTACACATATAATACGTACTCATTGACAGTATGAGCGGAGAGAATCCTCTCCTAGGGTTTTGCAGCCACCATTGCGGTAGAGAGTTTCTTACTCTTCTGGCACCAGTTTGGAGTCCGGAAGAATGGAACAAGGACTTCTCCGAGGCTCGATGGTCATCAACCCTCGCTTTGGAGAGTTTGCTGGAGAAAGGATCAAAGTATGTGTAGGCTAGAGGTATGACTTGGTTTTTTTGTTGGCGTTTGTGGAGAGACTAGAGGTAGTCAAGGTTGGGGGGTAGAGTCGCGAACGTGCGTGAACTTGCAGGTCTGGCGTTGCTCCTTCATGGGCGAAGTTGTGGGTGAGAATTGAACGTCCTCATTATGGGAAGGTGAGTTTGTTAATTTTGATACGGTTGCCGTTCGGCCTTGACAGTGGGGTGGTGGTGAAATTCAAGCTCATCGATATTGTGACGAGGCGTGGTGGCAGTGAACCAGCCGGAGCACAAAGCGGCGAAAGGTTCAAGGAGGACATCAATTTTTTGGTTGCCAGAGCTAGATTTTGCTTCTTGGCCCTAGCATATGCCTTTGGTCTAGGCTGGTCATTTTGGCTTTTTACTTAGCATTGATGGCCACGTCGTTGTTGGAGGTGGATTTTGGAGTACCAGAGGAGCCTATATTTTCCAGAGACTGAGCAAGCGACATCGGAGTAACCTATTCCGGTAGCGAGTACGACGGCTTCAGAGGATTCTGTTTTGGAGTTGTGGATGGAGGTTTGATTGACATCACCAATTTTCTAGTGACTACTTTTCAGTTAAAATTATTTGTTTGGAGTAGTTGCTAGATATTTGAATGAGTTTTATGGAAGTTACACTAGTAATTATGGCTAGTAGTCTAATTTGGGGTAAATAAATAGTCTTACTTTGGTAACGTTTCTTTTGTCAGTCACTTAATTTGGTAGCCCTATATTGGTGAAATTAATTTGAGACGATAATTTATGATTTATAGTTATTACATATTTGAACTTGCGAGTATTCAACAACTCATATTTATGTTTTATAGTTAGTATCACAAATAGATTACTTTATCGATATTGTGATCTAATTTTTAACTAAATATCTATCGAAGAATAACCTCTTTATAAGAATAATATATGTCCGGCTCAACAATATAATTAAGTGTATGAGTGATGTTATGGCGGACAATAAAATTTGTGATTAGTTGTGGTCAATCATCATTAAATCTGTATTTAACAGTAGGTAATGACAAGTCGGTTAAAGTATAATTTATTCTCATCCGTTAAATACAAGTCTATCGATAATTGATTACAACTAAGTAGGGGTCAATTGACAACCAAAACTTGACTGTATAGAATTTTACTAGTCAGGAAATAGAACTGTGTGTATCTCTACTCCGTACTTATTGGAGGTACGTGTGTATATATATATATATACACACATACACATATACACACGGTCGGAGGCTTAGCAATTCATTGGGATCATACAAGGTTCTAAAAAGCGCTAGACGGAATTAGACGATGAAGCTACTGTTTAGAGCGTAGACATTTAGGCGGAGTTTAATATGTTATTAAGCGGTAATTAGGCGGATTATTTTATATATATTTAATTAATTATATATTTATATGATAAATTATTATATGAAATATATATATACAAAGAGATTGATCATATTGCAGTAAATGGCTATATGGATAATGAGCCTTGATCAAATTACTTTTTGAAACGGCTTCCCAAACAGAAGCTAATTAAGCAGGTTTCTTCCCTAAATTATATGCAGTAAATTATATCATTTATATGCCTAGTTTCGTTGCTTCCTCTGGAAGAAGCAGTAGACACAAATCACACAACTCGTTGCTTCCTTTCTCGATCATTTAATAATCAATATTAACAAATCACACAAATCTCTACAGCTTGGTATTCAAAAAGGAGTCGAATAGCTTGGTAATCAAGAATGATAAGTTGGGCTATCACACAAATCACACAACTTGTTGCTTCCTTTCTCATTCAATAATTAATATTAACAAATCACACAAATCTCTACAGCTTGGTATTCACAAATCACACAAATAGCTTGGTATTCGAGATGGTCAGCTCAAAAATTTGGAAGTTTAGAAGTTTAGAAGTGACTTACCGAATAACTGGACCGCGGTGGTCAACGAGACTGAGAGCGACGACGGCGGTGACGAGCTAGCCTGGCGTTAAGCTTTGCAGAGAGAGACAGAGGCTTGCGAGTTGCGATTGCGAAAAGGATTGAGTTTTAGGTTTTTATGTGATTAATTTTGCAGAGAAAGACAGATACGTTATGCTTTGCAAAGAGAGACGGATGCGCGCTTAAATGTCCATTTAGTCGTTAAGCGGATCAATTAAACTGTGATTAATCGACAATCGTCAAATACACCGCCCATCCTAAAATTTAGTCATTTACATTAATTTTTCCACCTAAGTGCCGATTAATCGGATTATGCGTGGGTTTTTTAGAACAGTGACATCATATCACGTGGGGACTTCCCGTATAATGCAAATAGTCCACAAAAGAAAAATATCGTGCCGAATGGGCCACCTCTCATTGGGTCGGTCCATCTGGTTCACAATAATAAACTAATACAATTTCTCCTAAAAATTATTAACCAAATTATTGAAGTCGATGACGAACTCAGACGGAATCAGGCTCTGTTCTGTGTGTATATAAAGAC
The DNA here is from genome assembly GCA_946800695.1 of Geum urbanum. Taxonomy (NCBI): domain Eukaryota; kingdom Viridiplantae; phylum Streptophyta; class Magnoliopsida; order Rosales; family Rosaceae; genus Geum; species Geum urbanum. The sequence continues at coordinate 30,515,944 of OX327009.1, forward strand.
ATTCGGTGCCCAACACAAGAGTGAGACCTTGCTTGCAAGAGAGAGAGAGAAAAAAACAGATTAAATATAAGAAAAAAAAGTTAGACAATTCTCCCGCATATGGGTAGCCAGGGTAGGGCAGTATTTGATACATACTTTTTGATCCACGGAGCACCACTGGTACTGATCGAAGACACACTGCCGGCCAGAACTTTCTTGAAGTCTTGGAGGGAGAAGATCTTGCCGGAAAAGCCCAAATATGTTCTCGTCATCTCTGGTCATTGGGAGACTGACGAGCCTTCCATCAACGTCGTCGACCGCCACGAAACCATCCACGACTTCGAAGACTTCCCCCCGGAGATGTACGAGGTATGTATACCTAGCCTATATATATACATGAGATCCATATATATATATATATATATATATATATATACACACACACACACACTTTCTTAATTATGTTTTCGATCTTATTCTTTGTGTTGTAACATGCAGCTCCAATACCCAGCTCCGGGATCTCAAGAACTGGCGACGATGGTGAACGACGTCCTCGTGGCAGCCGGGTACAAACCACTCCACGTGGACACGAAGCGTGGCCTCGACCACGGCGCGTGGGTTCCACTCATGCAAATGTATCCGGACGCCGACGTCCCAGTGTGCCAGCTCTCTATCCAGTCACACAAGGACGGGACGTACCACTTCAACTTGGGCAAAGCCTTAGCTCCTCTTAGGGAGCAAGGAGTCCTCATCGTCGGCACCGGAAGTGTGACACACAACATGGAGTCCCTCATCGTCAACAACGTCGGTGGCACCGTGGCCCCGTGGGCGCTCGAGTTCGACAACTGGGTCAAGGACGCCCTGCTCAACGGTAGGTACGATGATGTGTGTCACGCTTTGGAGAAACATCCACAGGCGAAAATGGCGCACCCGGATGGACCGGTGCATTTCTATCCCCTGCTGGCGGCCATCGGGGCCGCCGGAGGAGAGAAGGCCAAGGCGGAGCTCATACATCACAGCTTTAGCCGGCATACTATTTCCTACGCAAACTACCGGTTCAAGTCTACTGAGTGACGGGCAAGTTTAATTGTGTTTTCTTCTCGGAAATCCTCATCGATGCAAGTATTTGGTCGCCACGTTGGTTCACTTAAATTTTATGTACGTTATGCGTACGTCTTCGATAATTCGTTTTTATTTTTGTTGCTATATATCCTATCTGCGTGATCAACCACGTTGAAGTACTATTACGTACATTTGTTATTTTGGTGGGTACGTACGTAACGTATGTATGTGCAACAAGTCAGTGTGTGATGCTACCTGTTGTGTAATAACAATTTTGCATACACATGTTGTATGCGTAAATTATGTATCAATAATGTTTGATTCTGCAATGAAAATAATTATTTTTTGGTGCGCATACGTACGATCGATGCTGCATGAATTTTAATTTCTGTTGGTGGTGTGTATCACATGGGTTTTGGCATATAATAAATGAGCAATGATATCCATAAAAAAAAATTATGTCTAATTTTGTGGTCTTAAATGTACGTGACATTACATGTCACTATATATATGTCAACTTCTATATTTTGTACCAATTATATCCCCAGCTCTCTTTCCCTCTTTTTATTGTTATCTCATAATTATATAATTAAAATATGTTTTTCTCTACTGTATGTAATGGTTATAATTGCTGGGCATTTTCTTCAGTTTTTCTCCGCACCCTAACTAGGAGCACCATCATCATCATCATCACCAGATCTAAGCTTTTTTGTTCCATTCTTCTTTATATTCTACTTCTTCTTGATCTTAATTCGTTCTGTATTTCTTCTTTGATCTTCTTCTTCTTTTTCTTCTCTGTGCAACTTAATTGTTTTATTGTTCTTGCCATCGCACATTCATCTACCACCATTACTACATCAGTCAACATGTGTTTGATTGTGCAACTAGTATTAATCGTAAAGAAGATGATTGATGATGGACCTGAGTAGGAAGAGGAATTGAACATAATGCACTTAAATATATTGAATTATTGATATTAGTGATACAAATTCACAATTCAGTGCCTCTAGTGAAATTGCAGGTTTAACGAAGAACCCTAATATGACAAGAATCTTGGGTGATATATTTCTGAAAGATTGGAAAAATTGATTTTTTTTTAATTATATAAAATATGTTTCAAGTTATTGATCATATAAATGTATTATGAATTTTTGGTTATAACGTGTGTCAATAACTAAATATGTGAATTTAACGGTATAATGACATGTCGTAGCACATAAATTTGCGGCCACAAAAATATTATATTCTTTGAGGGCATGATATCATTTTTCATAATTAATATAGTCGGGGTTTCTTTTACTTATCTGTATTACTTACTCGTTTTCAAGATTACGACATGCAACAACATTTTCCTTGTCTCTTATCTTTTTTTAAGTTCGAATTTTTAGTTGATCGACTTTTAAGGGACTTGGATCAACAGGAGAAGTTTTTCCTTTATCAAAATAAAGAAAGTTATGCAAGCAGTTTCGTACGAGGCATTGCTCTCTAGAAGGTCATCCTGATTTGGATGAAGTTATTATCGCTTCTTAAAATAGCCATATATACTTCGTCAGGTTATACATAGCTATGGTTGTCCTTTCAAAAAAAAAAAAAATAGCTATGGTTGTTTCTGAGAGATTCTCAGGTGAATATTGTTCACCTTGAACCCTCACAAAACCTAACCTCCATTTGTGCAGAGCAGGTGACTCCCAAATTTGCAAAAGATTTAAGGCCGTTAAAGGTGAAATTTGTTCACCCAGCCGTACCGGCCGTTTCTAGTGGAGTTGTCCTCTACCCTGTTCTCCCTCCAGAGGCCTCTGCTTTTCCCACGTTCAGAGACTGCAGGCAATTCAAGCTAGCCATGTGATCGAATGATATCGGCTTCTTATATATAATTAAACAAATCAAGTATGGATGCGCGACTAGCTAGTCTGCTAACTGCTAATTATGCCACCATCACAATGCATGTTTCACTAGCCAATTATGATGAGTACACGTTGATCGATGCATAAATATGCATTGTTATGCTATTTGATGATGTTTATATGTTTATTATTTTGTTGCGCTAATTTTTCAATAGACTTAGTGGTGCGCTGAGTGTGTCAATTAAATTGTTGCACCAACGTGGGCAAGGCATTCGCAACAGTCAGATCCGTTGATGGAGGTGCCTGGAGTTGTACTAGTGGTGTTGGAGTAGAATGCGGCTCATACCTCTATTTTTGCTACAAGAAATTGACCTGTTCTTCCTCTAAAATATAATATATTGAACAACTTTTAGTAATATGGTCAGTATAAGAACATATAGCACATATCGGAGCCTTTGTTGATGAAGATAGAGATTTTCCTTTTCTAAGACTTTCGGTAATAAGAGTTAAGTTATTCTCAATGACACTCATCTTTCTTTTCAATACTGGATCTATAGATGCCTCTAAGACTACTGACTTCCGGCTCCTTATTGTCCGGTCACGAGTGGAGAACTGCTTAAAGTTCTCAGTTATGTTCTCTACCCTGACCTTGACCTCTACACCTATTTTCTCCCACCATGTGAATCTACATGTTGAATCCAATTGTGCTCGGTTAGCTTCATCTAAACCCTCATAAAAGAACTTCATCTGGTCAGCCAAATCATATCCATGATGAGGACACTTTCTCAATAATTCCTTAAACTGTGCCCAGGCTTCATGGATTGCATCTCCATCTCTCTGCACAAAACTATTTATCTGCTTCCTCAGCTGCTTTGTCTGTTGTGTAGAGTAAAACTCCTTCATGAAAGATGTTCCCACCTTTGTCCATGTGTCGATTGATTGAGAAGGCAATGAGTTAAACCACGCCTTTGCTTCATCCTTGAGAAAAGGGAAAAAGAATCAGCTTAAGTACATCAACTTCCACATTCTCTAAATTCTGGATCCTGCATAACTCCACAAAATCATTCAAGTATTGTTGTGGATCTTCGTTGGACCCTCCCCGAAAATGACGTAGACTCGTGATGAGAGCTGGAGGTATGGAATATGTCTGCAATGAAGGGAGCGCTATGGGCGATGAAATACCAGTTGTGCCTGGTAAGAATGCATCCCTAAGCTTTCTTTATTCTTTCATTGGTATGGTGCGAGTGTGTATACACTATGTACCTGCCCACAGTACACACTATTAGACACAATTTACAAAATTTAAAATAAGACACACACAAAAAAAAACTCAATTAAGACTTAGAATTAAACAGTCCCCGACGAAACGGCACCAAAATTTGATGGGCAGAAAACTACCTATCAAAGATAGTCCCTACTAACTATCCAAATATGCTTAGAAGATGTCAATGTAGTTCAATAGAAGTATGGGTCATTACCTGTAGAGGACTGGTGAAACTAAAATTTTAAACACCAATTATACACGAAAGCCAAAAATCTGGAGACTCGACCACAAAAAAAAGATGCAACTACGAACCTAACATAGACTACTCTAAATTCCATGACATTTATACGCAATGAACTAGACTCAGTGAAGGAGTACCAAATAAAATTTCAGAGGGTTTTGAGTTGATTTGGTTACCGAAATAAATCGACGAATTATAGCTAATGCAAAAAAGTAAATGCTCATAAGTAAAGATGTGAACCAAATATTGAGAACAAGTTAAGGGGGAATGCTATCCACCACTGTCATTGCTACATGAAACATATTTAACATAATATGCAATCTAATGAATGAAAGTTCCCACAATTGAGCAAGTCAAGCTGGACATACCAATCATATCTACATATATCTTACCAGGCATATTAAGTGAAATGGTTGTCCGTCTTAATGTGATCTCTAGTTGGTAAATTTGGTATTATGATAAGTTCTCATCTATTCAACTAAAGTCATTATGTTCTAAGAATTTTTGGAAATCTACCAGGGTTCACAAGTTAGCAACGATAATAACTTGCTAGACCTAGGGTTTCTTACATCCAACGGTTTCTCACCTCCATTGGTTTCTATCATGGAGAGGTCAAGGAGGGTATGATGTGCCTCTATCTTAACTCTCCTAGAGTAAACTCCGAAGCATGTTAGCAACATGTAAAGAAATCATCAGTGATAAAGCAAAATAAGAAAACCTCATTCAATCAATATGCAAAATTAGATTAACGAGTATGTATCATGTAAACTTCATGTACAGGGCTTCAAAACATTTCCTTAACTAAGTGTTTAGCTTCTCATAGAAAAGTAAGCTAACTACAACAATCCATGGAAACAAAGATAAAAGAGAAGAGAAGAAGAAGAATCTGGATAGTCGCTTCTTGTTGTAACCTAAGTTGTGTGCTCTCCAAAATCTGATTCTCCTTTACAAAACCCTAAACGAGAGTATTTGTATGGTACTAAATGAGTATTTTTTTTCCTCTTTGGATTTGGGCTTCTCGGTGTGACTTGGACCTCTAAAGTCGACTTTCTCGTCAAAAATAGATTTTCGAGCAGACTGACTTTCATGTATTAAAATTATCATAACATCCTCTAGAAAAGTGATATTCACGATCTAAAAAAAGTTCAGAAAACTAGACATCCAGGACTTTCCACGCATATAGAGATCATTATCTGGTTCATTTTTAGATGTTCTTAATATTCTGTCGAAGTTAACAAATCTACATATGAATTTCCTGATTTTAGCTTTTAATCTTTCTTTATTTAAATTTTGGGCTCTTCTTTTTAACAAGTCAAACCTCTTAACTCCGTATTGCCTTAAGAATCTTTATTTCTTTTTCTTTTTTTATCTTCATTTACATACAAAATAATAAATGTGCATATTTATGCCATCACACGTCAAAGTAGTTAGTTGTAACTTAAATCTCTATTGACCACCTAAATAATTACGGATGTAATAATGTATCATATATATGGAATGTCACAATGTATCATATAAGAACATTCTCATATATGAATTGTGTTTACCGTGAAAACCAAAGACAACCGCACAAACAAACAAAGGGGGTGTTTTAGCTTGGTGGGCCCCCAAAAAAACTGGGTTCACGCTGTTCCCACTTTATAGGAGCCGTAACCCATATACATGGCTGTGATCGGTCGATCCGTCATTGCATCTATAATGAAGTATCCAGAAAAGGGCAAATCGACGTGGCCCCCCAATGGTACGCGTCACATTAATTCGTACGTACTATGCCAGGATGTTATTTTTGTTTTCTTGTTTTTGTAAGAATTAGTTGCAGGATATTCTCAGGGTTAAAGAATAGGGAAAGATCGATGAATCTAGATTGCTCTATCAATGATAAAAGAGAGAGGCTATCAGTACTTTATGATATTGTTGGGATGCATATATACAGCATACATGTTTTCTACGTCGTGGTGGTGGATTATATATACATCATAATCGTCGATAATACAGGACCCTAGCTTTAGCTTTATATAAAACAAACTATTTAAATATTGTTTTTCCTTTCCAAGTTTAAATACTTAAATCGTCGACGGAATACTGACCTCAGTTCAAGTCAGTACGCGTGAGTGTGGTTATCATTTTTAGTAATCGTTTCGCTGCTTTTCATTTCTATCGATCACCACACAGCACCATGCCACCCGATCGGCACGATGAGTGATATCTTTTTGGATGATTGTAATTTCCATGTGGTGATATGGACCAGCAATAATGCATCTTTCATCTATTGTACTTATCAAAAATACAATTTGAGACTAGATTGATGTGCCTACACATACGTAATGCTTTGTTTTATATATAAGCAAACTGAACAAAGACTAACCGGTAGAATGGATGGAGTGGTAGCAATATATAGTTAATTATTTGTAGAATGAAAATAGAATTAGCTAGAGAGGTTCATGAAGAACCTGAGAAATAATTTACGTGTTTGAATGTTGTATGGTAGGTTGCAAAAAGAAGATTGGTTGAGTGGTGGATGGGGATACGTTAAACTTAAGACACTTAATCAAACATACTCGATCTGCAAGTCCTATTGGAGACGAGCGCGCCCCAAATCTCGAAGTCCATCCATATGCAAAATACATAATTTGGATCGTGTTTAAAGCATAAATAGTCGTCATATCCAAAAAAAAACATAAATAGTCGAGCAAAATGATTCAAATGGTCGGTTCATTAATAACACGAACAATATTTTTTTTTGAAAGAGGGCAAATTTTATATCCATTCAGAATTTGTGATAAGAATATAGAACTTTATCGGATTATTCGGCTCGACAAAAGAGAAGTCATATAGTATACATATACTAGATAAACAATATAATCGACGCATAATAGAACCTAGATTAACAAACTAGAGTAGCACGAGAATGCTATCAAATTTTAAGGTGTACCACTCCTTACTTAGCTATGGGCCCTTTCTACATGGTGGTTAGCCCCCCCTCCCCCCCCCCCCCCCCCCCCGGGTCTACTATTTGCTTCTTTTCTCTAACTATAGAATTCTCCTTGTCCTCGATCTCCTGATAGAACTAGTTTGTAAAGGTCAGCTGCTGACCAGTAATGATATCCTTACGTGATCGTGGTCCTTTAGCTAGTTTACGCCACTTACGAACAACAATTTAAGCACCAGCAAATCACTAGCGAATGTCATATATATACTAATTTGGTCACTTATTTTATTCTCCGGCTTCTACTGTTGTCACTATTCGATCTCTAATAATTGTTACAAAAAATATTTCGTTTTTTCCATAGATATTTGCATCTATTTAATATATTTTTTGTTGAGAAATGATTTTAGGCCTCAATATGGCCATGATGTATAGGTCTCAAATTCTATATGACATGTTTTCTTTATCCACATCATCACTACTTTGACACATCAACTCAATTAAAAGATGATCATGCCCTTTATATTTAACAGTTGTTAATTTTTCATATTAAAATTTTTAAAAAAAGTATCTATAACAATTCCTCATATAATAATATTAATGTTTATCGGAAAAAAATCTAGTTAATATTGATTTCTTAATTGCACTATTAATTGTGTTTGATTCAAAAATACAAACTTTAATTTATGCCATACAAAATTAAATTAAATGTGCGTATTAAGAAAAACAAAGCTAAGGTATGTCATGGTTATATAAGGAAACTTAATCTACTTTCCTTTCCTGATTTTTTACATGATTTATTCAATATTTTATATTTTGATTAAAATATATTGAATTATAATCAAAATTATATGGATAGGTTTAATATTTTCACATCAATTATATATCTGATATGACATGACAAATCAAATTGATGCATACACCTCATGATCCCATTGAGATCCTCTAGCATTATCCTTTTATGTTTTCATCTTTGTTTTTGGAAATTTATTTTGGGCACCCTGAAAATTTATCCAGGCCCCCTTCTATTCATCTAGGCCCAGAATTGTGAAGATTTCGACTCCTATCCCGGCCTTATCGTGACCCAAATGCAAAATTTAATAGTCTTCTTAGTTCTTCCTCCTCCCTTACCACTTGAGTTGGCCACTTTGTCTCTAACTAAGTTACTTGCATACGTGTGTGTTGCCGAACTGCTAAATGAGACTATGAGTTAAATGAGACATCTGAACCGACCGATGGAACTGAGAACATATTTTTTTTTCTATCTTTCCAGTTTTTTTCTTTCTATCTTAGCAGCTATATATTTAATTATTTTCGTTTTTTATTTGTTTTCCTTTTCTTTTTTGTTGATAAATTGTTTTTTTCCCTTTCTTGGTTCATATATTTTTATTTAGTTTTGTAGACATTATTTTTCTTTATTTCTTGCTACCACTTTACGTACATAATTATACTTCTCTTCTATACAATATGAACCAATATTTTTTTATTTTGAGTATTTATATGTATACACTAATTTTTATATATTTAAATGTATTTTTCTTTTGATGTTTTTGGACCTCTCAATGTAAATCCTGACTTCGCTCCTGATTGGAGTTGCCCTAAGTTAGCTTGTGTGCCGAAGCTGCTGTTTGGGGTTGATATGGTTATAATAGAGTGGAAAGATTGCAGCTTTGGATTCATCGATTTCAGATTTGTAATTGTTCGAAGATGGGCTTTTGATCTCAGGTATTTTATTGTCTCATTATTGTTCAGCAATACGCCAAATGCTATTCTCATGTATGGTTTTTGGATCTAATGAACGTGTGGGTTTTGATCTCTAATTGAAAAAATGGGGTTGTCTTCCATCAAATTCTTCATACTTGCTGATGTGCTGTTGTGGTTGTGGAAGAGATCGCCGTGGTGGATGCATTTGCAGGAGAGATGGAAGAGTTGGGGTGGATGCATATTTTCTGTAAATTTCTCATACTTTTCTGAATGCTTTTTAATTTTTTTTAGCTTGCTGGGAATAATTATTGGATTGGATGGCAGATTCTTCACAAACAATCGAGGCCATAATTCAACGATCCTGTGATTGGAAAATGTTGATTTATGGTTTAATTTTAATGTTCTTGTTAAATTTATAAATGTATTTTTTTTAATTTCATTAAATATGGTACACAGAGTTCTGCGTAAAAGTTATATGTTCACACAGAATGTTCAGATGCTGAAATCGAGTTGGGACCCACCAAAAAGAGTTTCATACGGAAGTGAATTCGTGTGTACTAAGCATAGCAACACTCACATTGCATATGAAAGTCAATTCCGTGAGTGTAATCATGTGAAGGCTTTTGTGCACACAGAATTCAGTATATACATTCTATCTTCACACAGAATGTTGTATGCACTACATCAAATTCACACAGTCTCTCAACTGTGTGCAGTGGGTACTTTTTCTAGTAGTGACGCCACAACGTCCGACAGTACGAACTGACTAGCTAGACTTCCACTATATGAACACATCGATATCTCATTCCCCTTCACGTACTCCCCTAGCTAGCTTCTTCTTCCATTTAAGATATTAGTTCCTTCCTTGCCTTCCCTACTTTTATATATCATCAAAGACCGTACTATGGCCAGGGGTGGATCCAGTCTAATGGCAGGATGAGCTGCAGCCCACCCAAAATGGTGGGCTTACAAAAAAAATTTGTATAGAGCCCAACCCAAGCTTTGTGTCTTAATTCTCTCATTCTCTCGCTGTGTAGAGCCTATCCACAGCGATCTCTCGCTGTGTAGCAGCACCGATCTCTCGATGTAACCATATCGATCTCTCGTTGTAGCACTGATCAATCCTCTGTGTGAGTTCCTCCTCCTCCCGTCTTCCAAAGTCGTCGATGTCGCACTAATGCTAGGCAAAGTATGAAATTTACAAAACTCTCTGTTATGATTGAATTGAGATTTGAGAACTTGCAATCAATCAGGTGTGCTAGCAGATTTGTTTTAAAGATTTATTTCATAGATTTGGGAACTTGCTAATCCATATTTATTAGTTCTTGTGATTGTAAGAACACCCAAGGGTCTTGGAATTAAAGTTCAAAATGAAGAAAACAAAGAAGAAAACTAGAAAATAAGATAAACGTTTTGATATTTTTCATTCATGAAGATGGCTTCAACTATATCAGCTTATGAACCTAAAGTTCTCTACTTGATCAAACCTAACGTTTGATATTTTTCATCCACGAAGATGGTAAAACTCTAATGTCCTAATTAAATGTAAAAAATGTTATATAGGTTTGACACATTGAGTATAATGGCGGATCACCATAAACCCAAACGTTACAAAAATCTTCTTTCATGGTTTACAGCAAATAATTTGTCAGGTGAAATGAATGATAATGAGATTGGGAGATCGAGGTGGTGGGAGTGGGAGTATACCTATGACAGAATATTCGGCTAATGTCTTGTGTTAACTCTTCATGTGTCTACTGTAACAACAGGGATATCATTTTCATCTATGAAGATCTTGAAAAATGCTCTTTGAAATAGAATGTGTGATGAGTTTCTTGATGATAGCATGATTCTCTACATTGAAAGACAGTATGCTGATAATATTGATAATGATTTGGTTGTTGATGAGTTTGAAGTTAACGGACCTCGGGGGTGAGATTTAGTTAGTAATAATGTAGATATTTTAATTCACGGAGTTTAGTTTTATGTCACCTCCGATATATGTTTTTCTTATATATAATAATAAATGCGTGAGGATGAGGCTCCCAATTGGTTACAAACTTATAAAAAGAAATTGAGTAAATTACGACCCACCAAACTTTCAAATCTTAGATTCACCCCTGACCAATGCCATGTCTAAGTGTTGGTGTTGCTTGTTCTCTGCACGCTACCTGTTCTTGGCAACACAAAAACCGTCGGCAAAGCATTCCGTATCGAAGGCAAAGTCTATTGCGATACTTGCCGATGTGGAATCGAGACCTCCGCCACCACTTACATTGCAGGTACGTATACATACACTTTCTACTATAATCCTCAAAATAAAGCATTTCATTGGAACGTTTGTGCAATCTAAAACATACAAGAGTTAGAGTTGACTAATATTTGATACAAAACAAAGAGTAAATCGTATGAAAAAGCACGTACGTTCTTAAAGCAGGAATTTAAGCCTAAATATGTTGGCAGACACCTTCACATATGAAGGATAACATGAGCTCAATATCCAGCACTAATAAACCTGTCTATGTATATTTTACTTGTTAATTAGGTGCAACGGTGAGAATCGAGTGCAGATACAGGCAGGCTGACAGGCAGGCAGGGCACAGGGTCAAAGTTCAAAAATTTATGGGTTTCAAATTTTTTACTATTTGTTATTTGCAAAAAATGTATTTTTTTTAATAAACTATACAGTCTATGCAGTCGGGGAGAAGACTTTGGGAGTCAGAGAGGGATTCATCTTCTCTATCTTCTCTTCTCAATTCTCAGGTTTCACATTAATTATTAGTAATTATAGAGTAATATATTCTTGTTTGGGCCTAAAATAAATATTTTCTATCAGGCTTTGGAGGGCTGAGTTTGGCGAGTGGGCCGAGTGAAATATAACTAGATCCAGGGCGGAATGAGCTTGATGGAAACAATACGAAAAACTGACCCATGCGGCTTATTTTTATCTAACATTTCCTATAGTGGTTAGGATTGTTCTAAGAGATATCTATAATTATCGGATGATCTCTATTGAGCACCTATAATTGTATTAAGAGTCTAATTACCGATATTAAAGAGTTCCAAGTAAAGTGGAATGCGGCTACAATCTTCTATATAAAGAAGTAGAAAACAATAAGCAAACGATCCTCGATCAAATACATATTTTGCTCCCAGCATGAGTGAGCAAAGTGATAATTGCCATACATGAGTGAGCAAAGTGAGTAAAAGTGTAATTCGATAGTGAGCAAAGTGATAATTGCCATATATGAGTGAGCAAAGTTTAGAACGTACCATACATGAGTGATCATCCGAGCAATTTTCCCCCCAACAAACTATCATTCTCTATATGAGAAAACCCTTGCAACCAGCGATCAATAGAGTTGTCACCCGAAGAGCGTGAGATTCTTGCGATTCAACGACGCAAAAACCTGCAACCGGTGATCAAGAAACTTGTCAACAAGAAGATTGAGAGTTTCGAGGTTCAAGAAAGCAAATACCCAGTGAACCCGACACTCGGTCAAGGGGATTGCTCTGCTTTACACCAGGAGGAGTGTAGAGTATCGATTTTCGTGGCTAAGTTAGAGACACGAAACCAGAAAGTCCTATAGGTAAGAAGGATCCATTCAGGCGAGGTTGGGGCTCTCCTCGTCTAAATCGCTTAGTTAAGAAGTCAGTAGCTGCTAACCTACAAATCAACATTTCGTCGTGAGACGGTGACAAAGCACAATTGGGGAAAAGAGACAGTTTGAGAAAACTCTCAAGTCTGCTAGGAGATTTTTGGGTTAAACATTTTGGCACGCTCAGTGGGACTTGATATTTAGTGTCTCTAAGCGACAATAGGGAATCCCTATAAAAAGGAATACCATCAGTGTCGCAACCATCCACAACTGAAGTATCGGGAACACACTTCTTCTAAGTGTCGATCACTAACCGAGAAGGCGGTTGATATTATGTTCGTAACTACACAACATTCGAATATGGACATTACCTTGTTAAGTGAGGGTGATATTAATCACCTAAGTTACGAAGAGTATCGAGCGTATGCCGCCAAGCAGGACGTACAGCTCAGAGGTTACTTTTAAACAATAGAGTGGAGGTTTGAGGAACAAGCAGAGTTGCTTGCTTTCAATTGTGAAAAGATAGACACGATGATAACCAAAATCAAAGCTCTAAGGCTAGAACACAACAAGGGCTTGGAAAACCAGGAGCTGCTTAAGGTTCAGATAGCAACCCTCGCGGAGGGTCAAGAGAGGATGCATGCTGATATCATGCATTCTCTAGACATAAACCTCACAATGCAGGCCAAAATAGTAGCCACCCAATTTCAGAGAATGGATATGGACATCTTAGCCCTTACTAAGTCTGTCTCCAATCTCACCAGGAGGACACGGCAAGCAGAGGCCTTCCCGCCAGCATGGGAAGAACGTTTAGATAGGTTTATGGATCAATGTGATATTCACATTGCTAAAGAACATGAGTCGTACGAAACTCCTTATCCGCATATCCAGAAAGGCGACACCAAGGTTTGACAGTGGCCAAGACATTACAAGCAGATCAATTTTCAGACCTTTACAGGAGATGACGATGCCAATGCAGCAACACATCTGACATACTTTACCCTTCAGCTAGGTCAATTTGCTGACGACGAGGAACTCAAATTGAGAACTTTTGGATCATCTTTACCAGGATCAGCCATCGTTTGGTATACAGGTTTTGAGAAGGGGTCCATCAAAAGGTGGGCAACAATAGAAGCATTATTCATAGACCACTTCGGAACAACGAGACCGGAAACCAGCATCGGAAAGCTAGCAGCCATGAGTCAATCGTCAACAGAAACACCAGTAAATTTCCTGCATTGTTTCCGATCCAAGTACAACCTATGCAGAACCCCGCTAGGTAAAGAGGCAGTTGTTGAAATGGCTATAAATGGCTTGGAAGACCAATATTATAATTTATTTTTCAACAACAAGTACTTTACCTTGAACGAGCTTATCACGACCGTAACAAAAGCTCATAGCGCCATGCAAGAACGAGATAACAAGCGTTGCTCATCAAAGGGGACATATGCATCAAGGGTGTATGATAAACACAAGTCAAGAACTGTGGCTTATATAGAAGACAAAATAGAACAGGAGTCTGACTCTGAAGAAGAGCAAGTGGAAGCCATCGAGTTGGTGACAAACAAAGTAATAAAACCCCGCAAGCTACAGAAAACCAAAGGTCCTATAAAACTCTCGACAGTGGCTTTCGCGAAGTCAGAATTCGAGACGTACACATATGATGCCAACATGGATCACGAGATACTGGATGAGCTTTTCAGTATGCAAGCTGCCAAAATAGACTTCGGCCCATTACCCAGTGTAGAACAATTAAAAGGGAAGAAGTACTGTAAGTTCCATAACGCATGGAACCATATGACTAAGGATTGTATTAATCTCAAAAATCAGATTCAGAAATGGATAAATGAAGGCCAATTAGCCTTAGAAGGAGCTCCCAAGACAACTTCGTTAGTCGATTCTCAACATTTCCCAGCACCTTAAGTTAATATGGTAAATGTCAGTTGGTCGCCAACTGTTAGATGTGCAATGGGAGTTGGGAAAGAGAATTCACTAATCCTGCTGCGGTATACTTTTCTGCAAGATAAGGTGGAAGAAATTGTGGATGAACTACAAGAAATGAAGCTTATCATTTATTGGCCAGTGTTCAAGATGAGACATCTAAATTATAAATGGCCAGATGATCGTTTATGCAGGTTCCACAGCGCGTTCGGACATCGGACAACGATATGCTCCACCCTGAAAGACAAAATTCAGGGTTTAATTAACTGGGAAGTGATAGTAGTTATCCAAGAAGGAGTGGTAGAATGGCATCCTAAGACACCATCGCCTTCTACAATAACCCCAGAAACTTCCCTATCTTGCGATGCATCTGGGTCCATACAAAGACGGAAAAGATCAAGGCAAAGGCCTAAACATAATATTGCATTTATCCGACCTAGGCGAGTCGAAATCACATATGATGTGTCTAAGCGAGAAGAAATCTTCGAGGAGTTACTCCGAGCAGGGATAACTTTGGTTCTTGATAATTGGGGAACTCCAAACCCAAATCCTGAAGATGTAAAAGGTCAACCTCATTGCCAATACCATAATTAATAGGGGCACCATTCCACTAATGAATGTATTAACCTGATGTATAGAATTCAGCAGTGCATTGACGAGGGAGAAGTGCAGATAGCAGCACCCTTGCCAAATTTAGCAATCGAAGAAGCATTGACGGTTGGCATGCTAGAATTGTTAGGGGGCAACCCAAATAAAAGAAAACCAACACTCGACTTTCGAACTGGCAGTGAGGATTCTTCAAGGAAAACACAAGATAATGCATCAAAAGGAAAGGATAAAGTTGACCCGAAGGACGAGTCGCCAATGACATTGTGTGCAAGATGCAAGTTTCATTGTGGGCTAAAGATCACATACGAAGAATTGAAAGAAGCAGTTAAAAGCTGTCCAGAACTGATCTCAACACTAGAACACTATCAGCCAAGCAGTCCAAGGGAGCTGAGTCAAATGACTTCATAGGATTTCAAACGAAGAACAGCTATGGAGAAGTCTGGTAGATAAGAAAAATCTTAAGCAACCACAGTTGACACACTCACCAAACCATACATTCCACCCGCTTCAAGAAACATAACTAAGGAGAATGTGTGGTATGTGAAGGAGAAAGGTAAGACAATGGAGGTGACTCCAAGCAGGAGACACAACTTACAACGACGCTTTGGAGAAGCTAAGAGAGCTTTGGAGGCATTAGAGATGGGTTTGGTTTAGGAAGAATAATTGAAGTATACCCCAGAACAGTTGCAGAGGTGTCTGAATGCCTTGGCAGCGAACCCCCTGGTTGTTTTCGGGAAGTCACGCAAAACTAATGTCCGAGCAGCTAGACCCAACATCTTCGATCGTAACCCAGAGTTATAGGTTAGGCAGAAGACACAAGAACCTATACCCGAGGTTCACCACGGACCAAGGAAACACCGAACAGCTAGGCAACGTCTTCACTTTGACGAGGAAACTAAACAAACAGTAAAGAGCCCCCAGAGAACGAAGGAGGTTGCACGTGGTCAGGTTTCAATGAGCGAAACGAAGGGCTTCCGTTGGAGGCGAAAACCTTTAATTGAAGAAGAGAAGAAAAACAGATTGGCTTGGACAAATCTTTGACTACCTTTAAGAAAAGCTCTGGGTTTTTTTAACCAACTACGTTAGAACCTATATTTGAGGTTCCAGAGCAGCACATCGCTGCCTTGGATATCACTGACGAGGAAAACATGGTTGCTGAGAAGACTGAAGACGGTATTGAAGGCAACGACGATGAAGAACTAGTAGACTACGGTGAATACGAGGAGGAGGCCATGCAAGAATACGAGGGTGAGGTAGATATTAATATTAATATGGTGTTTGTCTTACCTTCAAAATTTGCAAGACCTTCAACGATTACGACAGAAGTCAAAAATAACCCAATGGAAAGTGTGAACAGTTTGGCGACCATAGAAGATGACACTATAATATCTGATCAGTAGTCGCTCGCCAATCAGCCAGATGTTGACTTATCATTAAAAAAGGCATACATGATGTTCGCGAAGCCCACCCTGAACATGGCCATGCACATGCGGCCACTATACATTACAGGGAAGATCTAAGGAATCTAAATTAATAAGTTTTTGGTGGATTCAAGGGAAGCCGTTAACATTAACACCGTCAAAGCAATGACATTATTAGGAATTCCCAAGTCCACTATCCAAAAGACAGCCTTGAATGTTAGAAAGTCCAAGGCAATATCTCTAAGACTTTGGGAATTTTCTTCGTACATGTGCAAGAAGGACCAGCCACAGGCACATACACATTCTTCGTGACAGAATGCACAACACCATATAATGCGATCCTGGGACGTGATTGGATTCATAGAAGCTATTGCGTACCCTCTTCTCTTCATTAACAGATGGTACTTTAGAATATGGAGTCAGGCGAGGAAGAAGTTATTGACGCTGACCCTCGTTCTTATTCCATCTCTGACAATACTATAGATGCCAGTTATTACAACAGTGACATGCGACTACTGGAGGTATGTGGCGCCAATAACAAGGGCCGCCTGGTTGGAGTTACAGCCTTAGAATTAGCTCAATGGGGTATCATCCAAGTAGGCAAAGATGGTCGTCGACCTTATACAATTGAGCTACCACCCAAATCATCCCAATGATAGGGTCTCTATCAAGTATAGAGATCGAGGCTTACTTCTCCCTGCACGATAGATTCCACAATTTTCTAATAGAGAGTCAGGAACTCAAGAATATTTCGATGATTGTAGCATTGGAATATGTGAATGATGACGTACAACATGAGTCAAATGAAGAGGAAGAAATCTAGTTAGCTCCAGCAACGTTAGACGATACACGTCCCAAAGTAAAAGATCCCATTGAAAAGATTAACCTTGGGACTCCAAACGAGCCAATAACTGTGGCTATAAGTACCTTCCTTGAACCTGAAGAACGTCAAAAGATCATAGAATTGTTGAAGGAATACACAGATTGTTTTGCAGAAAAATACGAAGACATGCCAGGCTTGTCACCAGACCTAGTATACCATAACTTGCCTATCTTGGAAGGCAAGAAGCTTGTAAAGCAAGAGATGTGTCGTATGAATACAGAAACAACAATCCTAGTCAAGGAAGAGATCGAAAAATGCTTAAATCAGGCATTATTAGAGTAGCCAAATACAATGAGTGGCTTTCAAATGTAGTCCCGGTAAAGAAGAAAAATGGCAAAATGCGAGTTTGTGTTGATTACCGAGACCTTATCAATGCAACTCCTAAGGTTACATACCCAATGCTAGTAGCAGATCTGTTGGTGGATTCAGTCGCACGCCACGAGATGTTATCATTCATGGACGGGACAGCTGGACATCACCAAATTCCAGTGCCAGAAGCGGTTATACATAAGACAACATTCCGGTGTCCAGGTTTCGCAAGAGTATTTGAATATATGGATATGCCATTTGGACTCAAGAACGCAGGCGCAACCTATTAGCGAGCTATGAATTTAATATTTCATGATCTGATAGGAAAGTCCATGAAAGTTTATATCGATGACGTGGTAGTCAAGATAAAGTGCAAAACAGACCATGCTGAAGACCTGAGGCAAGTGTTCATTCGGATGAGACAACATTGATTGAAAATGAACCCAGCTAAGTGTGTATTTGGAGTACAAGCGAAAGACTTTTTGGGCTTCTTGGTCCATCAATGGGGAATTGAAGTCCCAGATGATAAGAAGGAAACAGTTCTGAATGCGATCCCGCCAAAGAATAAGAAAGAGTTATAACAACTACTGGGAAAAATAAATTTCCTTAGGCGATTTATTGCAAATGCAGCCAGGAAAACATAACCGTTCTCACACTTACTCAAGCTGCAAAACCAAAAATATTTTGTATGGGAGCCGATTCATCAAGAGGCTTTTGATACCATCAAAGCATATTTGGCAAACCCACAAGTAGTCCCGCCAAGGCTAGGGATCCCGCTTAAGCTGTATATATCAGCTACGGATTATTTTGTGTGGAGTTTACTCACTCAAGACGATACGGTGGGCGTAGAACGTGCTATTTTTTTTATCTTAGCTGCACGTTAACAGATTGTGAAACACGATACTCGCCAATGAAAAAATTGTGCTTGGCCTTGTATTTTTCAGGATGCAAGTTACGACACTATATGTTATCCTTCACCACATGCGTAATTGCACAAACTGATTTGGTAAAGTATATATTATCAAGGCCCATACTACAGGGGAGAGTTCGGAAATGGATCTTGGCACTTTCTGAATTCTCACTACAGTATGTGCCACAAAAGGCAGTCAAAGGCCAAGCAATGGCTGATTTTCTTGCCCACCATCCGATGATTATTGCTCGCCAAGGTCCCAACTGGACTTAGCTCATATTTATCTTGCCCCATGGTGTTTATACTTTGATGGATCAAGCACTAGCACTATGGCTGGAACAGGGGTCGCGATAATTAGTCCACGTGGTCAGACTTTCTCATACTCCTTCAGGATAGATTTCGAGTGTACAAATAACAAAGTAGAATATAAGGCACTTATCATAGGCTTGGAGCTCTTGTTGGATATGGAAATTACAGTCGTACACGTATATGGGGATTCTCTTTTGGTGACTAGGCAACTCGAGACAAAGTGTAAGGCTGAACCAGTATTAGAACTGTATGCCAAGTGAGCCCGTGATTTACTCAAGTTGTTTACTAAAGTAGAATTGAGTCATATTCCTCGCGAAGAGAACTATGCAGCGAATGAATTAGCACAATTAGCAACAAGAGTCAATCTTCAAGAGGGAATACGAGAGCAAATCCTAAAAGTAGAACGATGCACACTTCCTTCTTTCTTTGCTCGCCATGAAGCAAATAATGAATGGTACGTGGCAACACTTGATCATATCGATGTAGACTGGAGGCAGCCCTTCATCCCGTATCTCCAAAATCCAAATGAACCGACAGATAAACGGATCAGGTTTCTAGCCCTTAACTATGTACTCAAGGATGATACGCTATACCGACAAGGGGAGGAAGGTTTACTGTTACGATGCGTGTACGGACGCGACTCCAAACAGATAATGAGAGAAGTTTACTTAGGAGCAGCAGGAGCACACAAAGCTGGTCCAAAGATGAGATGGTTATTATGATGCCATGGTTACTATTGGCTAGGTACTGGCTAGGAATGCTCAAGGATTGCAATACGTTCGCCAAAGGTTATGAAGAATGTCAGGCACATGTTCCAATCAGCCATTTGCCCAACATCCCTTTACAACTAATCATCAAGCCCTGGCCAGCACAAGGATGAGCTTTGGACTTAATTTGGATGATTCATCCTCATTCATTAGAAGGACACAAGCTCATCATCGTTGCGAATGATTTTTTCACTAAATTGGTGGAAGCTAAGCCTTTAAAAGTGGCCTCCGCAAAAGTCATTCGCCAGTTTCTGTTTGAGGATATCATTTGTAGATTTGGCATTCCAGAATACTTTGTGTCAGACAGAGGAGCAGCTTTCATGTCTGGCAAGGTAGGGGAGTTAATGAAAGATTTGAGAATACATTTTCTTCATTCTACCCTTGTATCATGCTCAATCAAACGATCAAGCTGAGGTAAACAACAAGATAATCATTCATATCCTGAAGAGAATGCTCGCTAGCAACGCTCGCTTATGGCCTAAAGACTTATTCAACATTATGGGCATACCGAACGAGCAAACGATGCCCCACTGGCATGACTCCTTATGCATTGATGTTCGGCCACGATTCAGTTTTACCATTAGAAATCAACGTTCAGTCTATGAGGGTTATAAAACAACACGATCTGATTGGCGATGATTATGTACAAGCAATGTGGCAGGAACTCAAAGATTTAGATGAACATCGTTTAGCGTCTTATGACAACCTTTGTGCGGAGAAAAGAAGAGTATCACGTGCTTATGACAAGTGCATAAGGGGCAAAAGCTTTTCAGAAGGAGACTTAGTCTGGAGCGTAATACTGCCAATTGGTGAGAAGATTGACGGCAGAGGAAAATGGTCTAAAAAGTGGGAAGGCTCTTACATCATAGTTCGCCTTCTAGGAAGAGGGGCGGTTCGCTTGCGTGATCGAAATGGAACAATCCATGCTAACCCCATCAATGGCCATTTTCTCAAACCATATTTACAACCAGTTTGGGAATATGACGACCCGCCAACAACAAAGTAATTCAGTCCATTCAGGCTCAAAGAAAAGTCCATGCCTAAATGGTTTGAAGGGGCATAACATAGTGATAACATAGATTTCTCTAGTGGCCAATTTTTAGTGGCTATCTTTTATAAAAAAATATAAAAAACTGTTATAGCCAATTTTTGTGGCTTGATCTGTTGTCAATGAAAAGTGGTTAGTCTGTATTTGCCAACCTCTTTGGCCAAATTCATGTACAAATAGTGTTTGAATGTATCAATACGAACAATGTTTGCAGAAAGTAACTCTTTTCTTTAAATATAAACAGATTACATTGAAACACAAGATTACAAAGGTTTAGCGGCCTTAAACTCTGATACCATATGAAGATAGGCTATGATTAGCAACAGAAACAAAAAGGAAAAAATAGTGTTTATTCCCCCAAATCCTCAAACAGTTGTTAACCAGTCTCTGGGTGCATGTATCAAATATGCATACATTGAGAAGGACCGCAAGAGATAAAAGAAAGATGATTTGAAGTGCCAAGGAAGCTAGTTCGGCAGCCCAAAAAGAGTGCTGGAAGCAAACTGGCATGTGATCCCCTACTTCGGGTTGAACTCTTTGTCTTTCCTATCCAAAAAGTCTGCGTTCATAGAACCTACGACCTCTATGCATAGAAAAACGGACCAGTCGTTGGTGAGGAAGACTGTGCAAAGTCATCCCCGGCGTTTAAACTTTGTCACCTTGTAGATACTTAAGGTGACTCCGTCAAGGAATCACCTGGACATAGATAATCACTATCTAGTCCATATTTGGACATGGATATCACTATTTAAAGTCTGTAGTGTGGGAAGATTATATATAAAGGTTTCTGGGGACGAAAAAGAGCCAGAGCAAATACAGAAAAATGGACTTCATTGAACAAAAAAGCTTTGAATATGTGAATAGCAGCAAAGAATGAGGATGTCCTTTATAGGAGAAGTACACATGGAATCGTAGTAGTAAAGACTCTCGGGATTAAAAGCACCCGTTGACAAAGAACACGTGTTTATGGGAGATTGGGCAACATGGCAGTTTATCTACCCCGAGATGCAGACGCCATAGTTAAAGATTTTTGGGTAGTTAAACGTATATTGAAGATTTGACTTATGGGACAACACGTTACAGATTCCAAGTCTGAGATTAAAGACAATTAAAGTTGAGCAACAACGGTAAGAGGGCAGTTAATTTCTTTTATAGGCCTACTACTGTTGAATGATCTATAACAGGCCTATATCCGAGGCCTAATAATATATTCGGAACCTAAATGAATCTCAATAATATAAAAATATCCAAATGATTAAGATGGGTTCATGAAATACAAAAGTTGGGCTTAATTCTAGAGGCCTAGAAAACTATAACAGGAGAGCTTTCTTCTTCAATCCCACCTTGAAGAATTCAAAGTCCATCCATGCCAGGCTATATGAGTCCAGAAACTCTGACGCGTCATCCTCGGCTTCAGCAAGTTGGTTTGCGCGACTAGAGCTTTCGTCCAGAAGCTGATGAGTGTTGGCATGGGTGGAATTGGCGTCAGCGTGCAAGAAGTCCACTTTTGTTTGAAGGAGTACTAGTTTAGCTTCCTTAGCGGCTAGAATTTCCCTCTTGATTGAAGCATTCTTTAAGAATTCTTGGACTCGACCCCAATCTTACTGTAATTGGTTGGCCATCTTGGCTACCATCTCCTGCTTACGGTCCACTCTGTGCTTCAAGTCGTCCTGATGACTATATAGTATGTGGAGCTCACGAAGGTCCTGCTCGAACTCGGAGATAGTATCGAGGAGTTCACTAGGGGCAGTTCTTCCCAGGTCTCTGACTCTGTCCAGGGAGTCTTTAAGGTCCTCAAATGAATCCAGCTTGGCCTGGGAGAGTTCCTTGAGAGTGGCTCAGGTGAGAGCAA
This sequence comes from Geum urbanum, assembly GCA_946800695.1. Taxonomy (NCBI): domain Eukaryota; kingdom Viridiplantae; phylum Streptophyta; class Magnoliopsida; order Rosales; family Rosaceae; genus Geum; species Geum urbanum. Next base: position 30,538,612 of record OX327009.1, read on the forward strand.
TGTCAGCCGGGATGGGGCTTAAGACTTCAAGCTTGGTGGAAAGTTCTTCCAAACTCAGAGCTTGGTCGCGAAGAGAAGCTACTCGGCTGGCGGGACATGAAGATGATGAAGCCCATGGAGATACTTCTCGGTTGCTTAGAGATGCTTTGACTATCGCAGGGGGAGTTTAACATTCTTGTATAGCAGTCTGAGCCCCAGAAATGGTAGAAGAAGTCTTAGGCCATGAATGTTGTTTAGGATACTTGATTCAAAATAAAGATTGATACAATGTGTAAAATGCGAAAAGGTTGTTATGGTAAGCATACCTTAGGCTCGCCGACCATATGTGGCTAAGGAGAGTATAGAATGTCAAGTACTCGTTGCTCAATAATGGAAGGCTCACTTAAGAATTCTAGGCGACAGATTGGTACTATGCGCCCTTCTGCCAAGGCTAGTTGCTTCTGCTCACTGTAATGTAAGGAATCATAAGAGAAGGAAGTGGCACCGCCTTCATTTGTGGCGGTTTGATCCGTGGAGTCCTCAGCAAAATTCAGGAAATATTGATAGAGGGGCAGTCGGGCTTCTGGAACAGATTCATAGATGAACGGGCTCGAAGTATTTACCAGAGGACTAGGAGCAGTGCTTGTTTCGTTAACAATGAAGGTGTCCTAAGGACAAAGGGAAATTAAAAGAGGAATAATGTAAATTGAAAAGTCGTCCAAGATGTTAAATGATTAAATTATCTTACCTTCAAAAAAGGTGAGAGCTGGATTTCAGCCGACTCATGTGGTTGCTCGGTAGAGGCGTTGTCAGTCTATAGGGATAGAACAACTGTGATGGGTTGAATATTTGGTGGTGACGAGAGAGTTGCTGTCTCCACAAAAGTGGTTGCCTCAGTTGAGGTTTGGCAAGGAAGTTCGTTTTGCCTTACTTGTTCCTCTAAATTATCGTCAATGATAGCCTTACGGTGATGGTGCTTGCATTTGTGGGAGCCATCGGTTGTTGAGATGGTTCGAGGTTGCTTACGGGTTCGCTAGAATGAAGCAGGATAATTAGAATATTTGAGGGTTTAACTGGTGACGTACTCGGTGAATGGAATACTTACAATACTAGGGAGTTTTCCTTGTTCTTGTTCTATTCTCTGGTGAGGCTCTTCATCACCAGTTGCAGTCTGGGCTCCAGTTTCTTCAGAGTACTATTCAAATTCAGAAAAGGGAAAACGGGTTAAAATAATGTAACAATATCGCCAAACATCTGTGGCAAGAAGTTAGCAAGAAAGGTGAGTAAGTAAAGTAAACATACTGCTGGCCAATGGGTGTCATCAGTATCCTCATGGACCATGCGTAGCAATTTCCGGTCAGAATCATCGATGAAATGCTTCGTAAAATTACGGAAGATGGTGAAAAATAAGGCCAACGGTGACTTATGTCTGATCCCTCCCAGAAATGGGCTTTCCAGGCAAAATAGTGGGTAGTCATGTGAAGAGATGGCGCAATTGGATGCTCAAAGTTTTTCTCATGAAGCATCACCAAAGGGAAGCCATAGTGATCATCGGTCAGGTCAGTAGGGTCAGGGTGAGAAGTGGCTCGCCAAATGTTGTAGCGGTTCACCGAGCAAATAAGAGGCATATGGGCATGCTGAGATAGCCCAAGTTGCCTGGAAAAGTGGTTTAGAGCATAAAGTTCATGGTCGGGGGTGGAAGGATCAGGATCCGGTAAGTCGCCATGAGTGTTGAACTGAAGGAAATGACTCGCTAGGTTGTCTTGATCTGGCGAAGGAAGGAAGCTAGTAGTGAGGTCTTCAGGAAAGTTGCGGCTTAAGATGACGTCGACTGTAGCCTCAAAAAATTCTGGATGCGAGCAAAAGGCAGCGAAGCATGGTTGGTACGTCCACCCGTCAAAAGAGTTGGTAGTCGCCAGAGTCTTCCTCAAAATTACGTCACTCTCGAAAGGTAGGATTTCGTGAAAGGACCTAACCCGATTTAGTTTTCTAAACCGGAATCAAACCCCTTCTGAAAACGTGAACCAACAAAAACTATTAAAATTTCGGCAGAGTAACGCTACTAACGCGGAATTGCCTTTACCTGCACCCGAAAAATAACACTTCATCCTATGCCACAAAAGCCAAACCGTGGGCACCAATCCCATCCGGATTTCTCAATATCATATCAATAACAATAAACAGTAAACATAACTGTAATATATAGTATATCCGGGAAAAACCGTATAAAACAAGTATCAGAACGTATCAGAGCGACCTCTAGTGTATATATATACAAAGTATACAACAGTAGGAGATACAAGAAACCTACTGGAAAACACAGGTAGCTCGAACAACTAGCCTCCAACCACGACGTGAGACTCCAGAATCTGAACTGCAAACTGGGCACGGAAACCGAAAATCCCAAGGAAAGACATGAAAACCGTTAGAGTGAGTGGACGAAAATAAATGTCTTTCGCCAGATGATATATGTTATAATAACATATGCGAGTCAAGATGAATAAATATAATAAAGTACACGAGGTGAACTCATACTCCTCCAGCGTACTGAGCATGCATGTAAAAATCCCACGGGGTCGCTCATGGACACATCCGTGCTAGTACAGTCCGAATCACGGGATCCCATACCCACACGTGATTCTAGCCAGAAAGGCCTCAGGTCAGAGGTCTGCCCCCCCCTCTCCGGTAAAGGCCTCGGGTCAGGGGTCACACCCTCCCCCGGTAAACATCCTCGGGGATCAGCCGGGATGAAAGTGTATCGATACAACAACATTTACTGAGACTGTACTATGTGTAAACCAAATCATAAATAGTTCGATGCAAATGTATAATGCAATAAATAAATGCATATACGTAATATATACTGGTATAAGTATAATCGTATAACACATGCTCATATAAACCATAATCTCATATGCATGCTCATGCTCGTAAAACGTGTATAAGACTCGCGATTATCAGTGAAAAGAAATTGTCCACTCACAGGTGAGCAAAACGCGCACTCGCGCTAATTACGTGGTCCGGCAGAAGATCCCTCGCCCGAAGCACGATCTCGATCCCCTGAATAGTCACAAAATATATCTGATCAAAATCACAATTCTCAACACTGTACCACACTGCGGAAACCAACCGTTCCCGAAAATATATAACACAGTACGAAATAATCGACGAAATTCCCGAAATCTCCACTCAAAACCCTCAACTGAAAATCTGATACCCAAATCAACTCGAAAACCTCAAGGCGACGATCGGGGCGTGAATACGAGAAAAATGACATTAAAATCACTAAATTCCAAAAAGTCAACGGGTCGCCGGAGCTCTGGCGTTGACCGCCGCCGCCGGCGACGGCGCGCTGTCAACCGGAGAGTTTTCCCGGCGACCGAGCTGCCAAACTGATCTCCTCATCAAGGCGAGCAACTTTCCTCAAAGCACCACCACCATCCAACCACCACCGTGGCCAGAAATCAGCTCGAAAGCCACGGTGGTCCAACACCTCCGGCGAAGCTGTTCGCCGTCGAACCGCCGCCTACGACGCATGATAGCCCACGAGGCCACTCCCAATGGACTCACCGTGGCCCCACGGTCAAAACCCCTCCATCCCCGGCCACCCCCGTGGCCGGAGCACCGCCGTCACAACAACCCAAAATCGGCCGGAAAAACCAAGGACTTCAACTCCACATTTCTCCCTCAATTCTCAACCAAATCAAGAAATTCCAAGTTCTAAACTATTTAGAATCACAAGGAGAACATTTTACCTTCAAGGGTCGTGGCCTGAAATGGCCGGAATCAGCCGGTCCAACGATGGAATCCAAACGGTCCGTTTTTCCTCCTCGGTCAACGCCCCAAATAGTGAAAGTCAACGCTGGTCAAACTTCCAACAGTGTTTTTCGACAATTTTCGACTATTTCCAATATTTATACTCGCGCCTTGGGACGATCGACGGTCCAAAACGGATAACCATTACGATTCGGATAAACACGATACGAACGGATAAACTCGTCGATATTCTGAAATTTCAAATAATCATATTATATTCCTCGGTTATTGGAAAAATCATCCGGAATCGCCCACGAACTCGAAATCACGTGTACAACAACTCTCGAGAAGAGACTCTACTCCAATTCTCGGCTGATAATTAAGTCGTAAACAAAACTGGCAAACCACACAATTAACGAAAAACTGCAATTACGTGATAACTCGTGGATTACGCTGATTACTCTACTGATTCTGGTTCGGGTCGTCACATTTCGGGATGACGGAGAGTGGGGAAGTACATTCAAATCCATAGCTCTACCATCTAGAATTGTCCTGGTTGGTTGAGGTCGAGTCGTAAGAGCACAATCCACCTTAAGCTGCGATAAATGCTGGCGAGAATAGACTGTGCGAGACCTAGTTTTGTTCCCTCAAAAAGACGCTCGGCAATGTTGGTCCAACATTTGTTTACCTTTTGGGAAGAAGGGTAGAAAATGTATTTGGATAGCCAGAATTCAAGAAAGGCGATCCTTCCTTGATCAGTCTGGTCATTGATGAACACATTGGTCTGAGCAGAGTATGAAGTGGGGCGTTGAGGATCGGCATGATTAATGCATTCAATATGATCGCCTTGTTTCCATATGGGATTGGCAATGGGAATTCCAAATATAACGTAGAGATAAAGAAGGGTGATACTTACATCGCCACAGGGCAGGCAAAAGCAGTTGCATGCCGAATCTCAGAAGCACATGGCGGTGGCGAAGGGAGCGCGATTCCTCCACTGGGGAGTGCAAAGCAAAGATCAAGTAGGTGATCAATGCCAGTTGTTTGCCATTGAATCAGGTCCAGTTCCCGGCGATTGATATACCAGGCACGGCCTTTCTCGGAGGTGTTGGGCCATTTTCTGATTGAGCAAAAAGTATCCTTCTTTGTCCATCCCATGGGCTTTGCTTTCGGGTTGTCTTGGAAAATCAATGACGAGTTGAAATAAGGATGGCGGAGCACAGGGAAGAACCCTGCGTCGATTGGAGTTTTGAGGAAAGGGCCTATGCGGCCGGTGCCCTTGGAGGTAACTCTGAGAGTAAAAGTAGCACCTGGTAGTTTGCGAGTTGTCACGGCACAAATGTCGGTGGCGAGGCAGTTTTCCTCGATTTTGGTGATTTATGAAAATCTTTCTTTGTGAGGCGGCATGTTGAATAACCCAAAATTGATGGCGGTACAAAGGAAGAAACGTTTAGCTTTTGGAGGAAGCTTAAAGTTTGAATAAAGGAGTTTGTGTTGGAAGGAGGTTTGATGCATGTGTGTACTTTATATGACGTCAAGTGGCACAACTTTTCAGAAGAAAAGAGACGACGTAGCGCTTGTACAGAAAGTTACCGTTTGGTGTAAATCGGCGTGTCGTTTGGTAATACAAGCCTTTTGGATTACATGAATTTAATCTCAAGGCTAGGGGGGCATTGTTTGGGCCCAAAATAAATACTTCCTATTGGGCTTTGGAGGGCTGAGGTTGGCGAGCGAGCTGAGTGAAATATAACCAGATCCAGAGTGGAATGAGCTTGATAGAAACAATATGGAAAGCTGACCCATTTTTCTTATTTTATCTAAGATTTTCTATAGTGGTTAGGATTGTTCTAAGAGATATCTATAAATATCGGATGATCTCTATTGAGCACCTAGAATTGTATTAAGAGTCTAATTACCGATATTAAAGAGTTCCAAGTAAAGTGGAATGCGGCTACAATCTTCTATATATAAAGAAGTGGAAAATAGTAAGCAAAGGATCCTCGATCAAATACATATTTTGCTCCCAGCAAAGGGAAAATTGCTCGGATGATCACTCATGTATGGCACGTTCTAAACTTTGCTCACTCATGTATGGCAAATATCACTTTGCTTACTATCGAATTACACTTTTACTCATTTAGATCACTTTGAACCGGAGAAATTGGTGGCGCCTCTCCAATTTATGGCCAATCAGAGCTCAATCTATGCAAAATCAGCCTAACGACAATTTTCTCAATTACACCTAAGTCCAATTTATAATGAAAGTGGTTGAATAAATCTTTGAAGTCAAGAACACTAAACCTTTGAAAAAAATTCTTAATAAACTATATAGTCGGGGAGAAGAGTTTGGGAGCCACAGAGGGATTCATCTTTTCTATCTTCTCTTCTCAATTCTCAGGTTCCACATTAATTACTAGTAATTATAGAGCAATATATTCTTGTTTGGGCCCGAAATAAATATTTTCTATTAGGCTTTGGAGGGCTGAGTTTCGCGAGCGGATGGAGTGAAATATAACCAGATCCAGGGTGGAATGAGCTTGATGGAAACAATACGGAAAGCTGACCCATGCGGCTTATTTTTATCTAACCTTTCCTATAGTGGTTAGGATTGTTCTAAGAGATATCTATAATTATCGGATGATCTCTATTGAGCACCTAGAATTGTATTAAGAGTCTAATTACCGATATTAAAGAGTTCCAAGTGAAGTGGAATGCGGCTACAATCTTATATATAAAGAAGTGGAAAACAATAAGCAAATGATCCTCGATCAAATACATAATTTTTCCCCCAGCAAACTATCCTTCTCTATACGAAAACTCTTGCAACCAACGATCAATAGAGTTGTCACCCGAAAAGCGTGAGATTCTTGCAATTCTAGGACACAAAAACCTGCAACCGGCGATCAAGAATCTTGTCAACAAGAAGATTGAGAGTTTCGAGGTTCAAGGAAGAAAACACCCAGTGTTCCCAACACTCGGTCAAGGGGATTGCTCTGCTTTATACCAGGAGGAGTGTAGAGTATCGATTTTTGTGGCTCAGTTGAAGACACAAAACCAGAAAGTCCTAGATCACTAGGCAAGAAGGATCCATTCACGCGAGGTTAGTGCTTTCCTCGTCTAAATCGTTTAGTCAAGAAGTCAGTAGCCACTAGCCTACAAATCAACATTCCGTCATGAGACGGTGGCACGCCAGCGCAGCAAGCACAATCGAGGAAAAGTGACAGTTTGAGAAATCTCTTAAGTCAGCTAGGAGATTTTTGGGTTAAACAATTCCCTTTATAAATTGGGCTACCGTTCCTAGAAATTCTCCCAAAATTTTCATTCATCTTTGAACTCTTTCTCAATGTCCCTCCCTCAATTGTGTTCAAATCGTTATTTCGCTTGCTGACTCCAATTCAAGAGTCCCAGGGTTCCTTTTGAGAATTGTAAAAACGCCATACAAATCCTGAAATTTAGTATTTGAGTTTGGTAAACTGTTGAAATCGACTGATAACAATCTGATTCATTTAGTTCTTTGTTCAGTTGATAGTTGATTAGTGGTGCGGTGCATAAAAATTTGGTAACTAGTATCTCAACAAAATTCTCATTCATGAGAGCTTTTGCCTTTCAGTTTTGTTTCCAGTTTTCCTTAAATTCTTATTTGCTTCTATTTCTTGTTTGGATAACTAATTTCATTCATTTAAGTTTTAGCCTAAGCCAAATATATGAAAATAATCACTTAGTATCTTTTTAAAAAATAATATGAAATCAATGATGATTGAATGATTCTTTCAGGGGAAAAAAGAGCGTCCGAATGATAAGAGCTTTCGCCTTATTGGTCTACTATTTGGTTCCTTAGTTGTATTATATGAAATTTTGACGACTACATGGGCATAAATATTGACATATTGTTCTCTTCATTCATTTTAAAGTGCCGATTTATTTGTTTGTTGAAAATATATATAAAGATTTTGATATTTTTATAGGGGCCCAATTTTATTTGTCGCTCAGGGCCTCAAGTTACTCAGCGTCGGGCCTGAATACAGGGACACCATGAACCTTGCATATAGTGTAGAGGGAGTGACTGACTCAACTAGAACGTGTAACATTTTGGTCGAAGATGACCACGAGGACCAGATTTGTGAATCGGTCCTCATTAGCTGCCCTATCAGTGACTATAAAACACTTGACCCTGGACGCCGCCGGTCCAACGTGGTGCTCACCCGCTTCAATGGCATCGTTTCGACCAAGCGTTATGCAAACAACATGGGCTTCTTCAGGGACCAGGAACTGGCCGGGTGTCCTGAGTTGCTAAAGCAATACTTGAACTATGATCAACAAGAATAGAAGTGCTAACGAGCCAATAAGTCCCTTCTTGTTAGGCCTGCATGTATACGTTGATCTATATAGTTTAGATTTCATTTCAGATCGATGTTCTTAGTTGCTGTGATCAACCTAAATCATTCATCTCAATTATATGGTGTATGTGTAGGGTCTCTCGCTTTTCTTTCTTTGATTTTTATGGACATTGTTGTAATCCAACTTGATAATGTAGTGTTTCACAACAATATAATGCAATATGGTCACTTAACCGTAGCTTTAAATATAGGCCGGAGCTTCGTTTTCACAAACATAATGAGTACCTGTAAAATCAATCCTGAAACACCAAATTTGTGAAATATTTGAAGCAATTATCTAGTCGCTGTCCCCAAATGTAGGAGGTCCTCTGCTAACCAAGGCACTTTCCAAGAGGAAGCCTCGAGCTATTTAGATTTTCCGTCCCTATTTTTACTCATGACAGCTCCCTTTGCGCAAATCCTCTCAATAAGCTCCATTTCCAAACCTATATAATCCCCTTAACCGACAATTGCATCAACAACCGGCCTTCAGTAACTTCTTTTCTTCATATTCGTACATTAGACACACACAAAGATCAACATGGACCATCGTTCAATGCGTCTAGCCGGTGCCGCCTTCGTTATCGTTCTGGTTCTCATGGCTACTGGTACATATCTTTCTTTCTATTTCCATCTTGTTAATTGAATCACTTTAGCAGTATCTCCAAGTTATAAGGTATCTTGTCATCATCTGCATGTTAATGTTGGCAGAGATGCGGGCGACGATGGCCGTCCAAGCGAAGCAAAATCCGAGGACATGCGAGAGTCAGAGCAGCAAGTTTAAGGGACTTTGCGTTATGGGAAGCAACTGCGCAACTACTTGTAAAACAGAGGGCTTCTTTGGTGGCCGTTGCCGGGACTTCATCCGAAAATGCTTTTGCACCAAACATTGTTAGCCAACGAGATTGATTACTTGATCGATCAATGTATGGCATTCATAAGAAATTTTGCTAAGATCAATCATAAATAAAGAGCATATGGGCAGTGGCCGGTTTCTTCCCTTGCTAATTTTATTCTGGTTTGTTTTTCCAAGTGAAGATTTAAGACTGCATGCATGACATATTTTTGCTAAATGAAGTTCAGAACTAAGATTGCTAAGAGTAAGCCGATCAAAGCCATATGATAAACATGGAATATAACACACATGATACTACAGAATGAGTATTAATATTACAGAATTCAATGTCTCAATGGAGTCGTAATGATGTGTAAGCTTCAAATCTATGTGGCACATGTTAATTGTCAATTTTAATTTCATCTCAATATTTTAAATTATAAAATTGTTTAAGAAAATTTATTCTCCATAACTTTCGGTGTGTGTCGTGTCCTAATTTGATACGGATTAGTATATATTAGATACAGAGAATCCATGTAATATTATAACATTTATTGTAATAGATTGTATCAGCCTATATTTAAGACATTCTATCAATGAAAGAATTACAGTTTTTAGTCTATCAATTATTCTACTAAAACACGTTATCAGCACGCTCTGAGTTGATAACCAGCAATCACCAAAGAAAAAAAATTCTAACCCCAAGACACTAAACTCCCACCGCCAACAGCTCCTCCTTCATCACTTATCTCCACCAATCGACGTCTCCTTCTCCCGGGACCTTTACTTTTCCGGCCAAAAAAAATTGAGCATGTGCAGAATAGCCAACTTCGACAGAGGATTTCGAACAACTCAGGATGAACCAGAGAGAGATCTTCATATGCACGAAAAGCCCCAGATATCTAGTTTCTAAACATTGACCATGTGCAGAATAGCCTATTTTGACAGAGAATTTCGCGCAACTCAGGATGAACCAGAGAGAGATCTTCATATGCGTGGAAAACTCTAGATGTCTAGTTTCTAAACATCCTGAACATCTCAATTCAAATATGTCTAGAAAAAGTTATGATCGATTAAGTGAACGAATGTCAGTCTTCTCGAAAAGAAGAAAAGAAGAAGGAACCCTCTTTCTACTAGAAGTTCCGTAGACGTGTTTCTTTTTTTCAAACTTCTTTCACAACAATGTTTTCATACCGAGCATAACACCCTCGAGGTAAATTTTCTAAACACTCAATCTCTAGATCTAGGAATAAAACTTATTTCCTGCAAAACCCTAGATCTAGGATTGTGATTATTTTGATATTGTGAATATTGCATGTTTTTGCCCTAGTTCTTTTGGACTTAGATCCATAGAGTATGAGTGACGGTCCTGATGGAGTCTTACTATTGTATGACACAACGTAAAGCAATATGAAAACAATACAAGCAAGTCATTTTAATAATATGGTGTTATGCGAAACAAGCTATTTCTCACTTAGGCTGTAAGATATTTCCTAATCTGATACACTTTCATTAGTATAGCAATGGTAAACTGGGAAGAATTGTTAGTGTACCTAAGGTAGTAATGGCCAACAGCTGCTGCTTCATCTGAAGTGTAGCGATCAAGTGATGCGAGCTTCAAATGACACATCTGGCAAGTTTTGACGAAGCTTTCCTATTGATGTTGAATGAGAGAAAGCATCCACCATGTTATTATGGTTCATATTTTTAAAACTCACACCTGCAAGAATTTTCATACGCATGAGCATATAAGTCCAAACTTAATATCAGCTTGTACACTGAAAACTTGATTACATTTACCAGATAAGACTAAGGATTTAAAAAGAAGTGAGATTGATAAAGATGTAATACTAGCCTAAAGAATCAAAGAGATTAAATGGACATGTTGATCTCCTTTGTAGATTAGACAAAACATAAATTAACATAATGCTCAACCAAACGGTGAACATGAGATTGAGGTTCAACAATGGCAAGGCATTACAGTAGCTTTTACTCCTAACCAATGACCAGAACGACATCTCATTTTAATTCATTTTAATTTTCGCAATCGCTGTTGGAACAAGTTTTAAATGATTGAGAACGAGCATGAACTAGCATCTGATACATCAATTCGTACATGGCTATAAGTTGGTCTCAGATTAACAACAAGCACAATGTGTAATGAAGTATCAAGTCTTCCAAATATTAAGTAAATTTCTCCTTTAAACACTTCTAAACCTGAGGAAGAACCATCCTATTAGACCAATATGTAGAGAGATGTTAGTTTTACCTTAGACAAGAGAGATGCTTGCATTTGAATTAATTCTCCAGCTGCCTTAATCCATTTCAGTCAATTGATACAAACAAAGCTAGGTTACTCTCTTGAGTTTGAGGATGGAAGTGAGGTTAATGCTGAGATAGAGCCTACATGCCGCCCACGTGACCCGAACTACCTGCCACAATCAAAAAGTAAAGAAAGCTCAAAGGGAATACCAAAAAAGAGCGGAACAATTCTTATATCATACTGCGCGGAAACCAAAATTAGAACATACTGCAACAACATCAAATTAACCCAGCATAAAAATAAAACCCAGCAAAGTACGAATAACTTCCTCCCACCACCCGTAATGGTACCAGCAGATTACTTTCGTAAAAACAAGTGTTAGACATTCAAAAATTTGTGCACTATGGTAACGAGAATGTTTATGAGACTAGTCCAGAAATGATACTATAACGTGAACAACAAACCAATGCCTAAGACATAGATTATTATAGTACTGCTTACAGCTAAATTCCAATCTCCAATTATCTAAGAAATTAGAACATTATCTACCTTGAATGAAAATATACTTTTACCTGAATCCACTACAGAACCTTGATATAGCTTCAATTGCATTCATACAATAACCACTTCAGTCTCCTTTTATCCACCACCATATGCCTTATTCCTTTCAACAAGAGAGAAAAGTATCAGCCCAACTAAGATTCACTTTGTTGATAAACCTCAACAAAGATTGTGTCTTTAGAAAGATTAGTTGGCTTCAGAATATTTGATGTAAGCATTGTAGTATGAGAGTATGAAAATAAGAGGTTTATAATAGTTACATCAAAACATGATCTATATATGAGAATAAGAGGTTTTCTAGTATCCACCTGTGAGGTATCATGCCACTTCCCTTCAAAGCAGATTATGTTGAACGGGCACCTCAGGTATCCGATTGCATCAGCAACTCAAATGCTAGATCTTGATATGTGTAGTGCATTACGTTCTCCTACAACTCCATCACAATACCCCCAACATCAAACCCCACATCTTGAAAATAATTTTTTTGGCTGCATAGTTTTTCAAACATCTTAACAACTAGAGGAAAGGGCACCAAATACCTCAATCAAAGATATCAAAACAAAGCTTAGCCTCATTCCAAGGGCCATTTATCTCAAACTTGTACTCTTGCATCCGGATCAGCCAATACAGACAAACCATAGTTACAAAAATCAACAAGCCTAACAACATCACAAAGAGAGTAACAAATGAAGAGTAGAAACAAAAGCATAGGTTGCAATCACCAGCCCAAACGGAATGAATACTCCTTGGTACAAATGTACAATAAGTAACGAAGGAACACAGGCAACGAGAAAAGCACAAACACAAGTAGCCTAGACCGGAGAAATATAATCATATTCAACCAAACATTAACCAAAATTAAATCGATAACCAAACATTATTAACCAACATTAACCAAAATTAACCAAACATTAACCATAAACATATTATCAAATAATCAAAATCAAATAATCATTAACAATAACCAAATAATCAAAAACAGTAATAAAAAACGAATAATAATCTTGCATTAACAACAATTATTAACAACAATAATCATTAATTAACATTAACAATAATAAAAACAAATTAAAACCAATTCTGATCAAATTTCCCGGCCGACCGTACCTTCTTACAAGTGACGGTCACACCCATACTCTTCCTGATTTCTTTCTTTTCCAATCTTTTTTTGTTTCTTTACTTTAAAAATGAGTGTTCTTGGATAAAATGCTTACTGGGTCTTTTGAGTTATTCAATATTCTGTGACTTTTGTGAGATATATTGGTATGTAAATCAATTCTAAAACTTATTGGCTATTGTGGAATTGACAGATTCTAGATTTCTATTCCCAGAACATAGGTTCTGGGAATAGAAATTCAGAATCTGTAGTTTTTTTCTTCAGAAAAATACAAACTTTAGCCGATGATATACAAAGACTTTAACCGACGATATACAAATACTTTAGCCGACGATTTATAAAGACTTTCGTCGGCTAAAGTAATGACTGACGATCTTTAGCCGATGACACTTTAACCGACGAAAATTCGTCGAATTTTACTTTAACCAACAAAAAGTCTAACAGGCCGACGAATATTTTTTGTCGGTTAAAGTATTTTTTCTAGTAGTGAAGCCTTTCGAACAAACTACATCACATAGTATCTGCAAAGAATCATGAAAAAAGTTGCAAAAATACCGAAACTCAAACTAAAAACCCTAGAAAAAATATCAACAACAACATTTCAAAATTCAAAAAGAATAGATACAAATCACAAAAACGAACATGCAACTGCTTAGAAACAATGAAAATGAAGAACCGAGGGTTTTCGAACAGAGATTATTTACGCAGAATAATAACAACAAATGGAGATGATGAAGAAGACCGAGAAGACAACAAAGAGAACGAACTCAATGGCGAGGACGCGAATGCGATGACAGCGATAACGAACGCTACGGTGGAGATTTTGAAACACAGAGAAAAACAAGTGAGGGATCTGAAACCAAAAGTGAAAATGCGTAAGGTAGTAGGTAAGAAAAATAGTGACAAATAACGTAAATATGATGAAAACGCTGGTCTATTACATACTTATAAAACATAATGAATTTTTTTGGAATTGAAAACTTATGGTGGGTTTTTTAGGAAAGAGAGTGGTCAAATAAGAATTTTTTTTCATTTCCTCTATTAGAAAACTTTCTATTCAGACCAAAACCAAGGATACCATCACAATCTCTTAAGGATAGAGTCGCAACGTCCTAAAATATTGTCACAGTGTCATAAAGATATCATCACAATGTAAGAAAAGTATTGACCAAAATAATTCACCAAAGTGAGAGATTGAAACTTACCGTAATTAGTGGAATGCATCCAATGATATAGCTTGTAGACTTTCCCTTGTCATTCCCTTTGTCCAACCCAGCTAGAAATTGGTCAAGAACCATTAGAGCCCAAGCGTAGTCGTTTAGCCGATCAAGATTAAAACAGATCATTACCAAGTTCCATGACAACGTCTAACTACCCACGACATAGAAGAAAATTCAAACAAGTGCATGAGCTGAACCATGATATCCTGACCCTTCCTCGCAACAACGGCTTGGCCAAATGCTCCCTCAATCAGCACCTTGTCATTTTTTTCAGTCTCGGGGAAATACTCGTCAAAAAACTCATGCTCTACTAGCCTCTTCAAACACTTCTTGAAATTGATCAGTCCCGCAATGTTGAGCACGAATATATCTTTCACATCCTCTTTTTTTATCTTGTAGATTCCACTTTCAATAAGGAACCCTTTCTCCTCCGCTCTATACATTTTGACCATTTTTTCCACGTCCAATCTACTCTTCATAAAATCTCACTCGCCAAGGGCTTTGTTCTCCAAGGTGAAGTTATTTCATCTCTTCAAGCGAGGAACGTTGTAATCAGTAGAATGACCCTTTCAAGATGTCTTTCATATGTTTTTTTAGCAGGTGTAGAATCCGACAAAATTTGATTTAAACTGGGTCCTTTTATGCAAAATTAGAAAAAGAAAGAAACTGATACAATTACAGTGTCATAAACATACCATCACAGTGTAATAAATGGACTATCACATAGTGATAAGGATACCAACACATCCAAACAAAGATACCATCATATTTGCACAGGAGATAACGCTCTTAAATTAAGATACCATCATAGTTGCACAGAAACCCAACTTTTCTAAACAAAGATACCACCACATCCGCATAGAGATACCAACATTCCGAAACAAAGATATCATCATAGTTGCACAGAGATACCAACATACCTAAACAAAGATATCATCACATCTGCACAGAGCTACCAACATTAGAACTGCCTCATTGGACCCGAGTACCCAAGAATCCAAACCAAATTATTTGAAAATTACGGGTTCAGGTCCTTGAAATAAAAATAGTCTAATATGTTGAACCCCGACCGAACTCAAAGTTCGGGTTCGGGTTCTGGTATTACTTTCGGGAAATAGTTAAACCCGAATAAAATTTTAGTAAGACACATGTCACATTTTAATGGGTTGCTACAACAACATTTATTTCAATATAGCCCAATAATTAATAAGGTCACCTATATAATGCGACCCTAATTTTAATAGACTTGATTGTATACTGACTTGACTATCATTAAATTGCTAATTATGGTTCTCCATTTTAAATTTGTGTATTTTGTGGCTACTAATATTCTCTAGCTCTTATTTTTATATTGTGCGCACTTGAAGTGTTGTAATAGGTTCTAAGCTAGGATTTAATGGATTTATCTTTCTAGTATGGTGGCATAATGTAGTATGCATTATAAACTATGTACTTTAAGATTGTGTATCTTCATTTTTTTCCGATCTATAATTTTTGTTAGAACCCGAAAACATGGCAAATCCGAACCCGAATAATTCTGGTTGGGTTGAGTTCGGGTTTGCTTAAAAAATTACTCAACTCTAACCCGTGTTGTACAATTCGGGTTCAGATTTTGGTCCTATTATTTTATACACAAACCCGAACCAAGCAAGGCCTAACCAACATTTCTAACATAATCACCAGGTTTAACCACTCATAAAATCGAAGCTCAGAAATTACGAGAGAGAGAGAGAGAGAGAGAGAGAGAGAGAGAGAGAGAGAGAGAGAGAGAGGAGAATGGCGGTGAGGGAGCTTCAATGGTGACAAAATAAAGTCAAAGATGAAAGGGTATATAGATTACTCCCCTACGGATTCTTTCTAGTACCTCCTATTCTATATTCAGTCTCAATTTCTTTTTTTTCCTCTTCTTTTTCCTCTTTAACATCCATTTCCGCACCTCATATCCCTTTATTTTCTTCTTTCATCTAACGTCGACAAAGGGTGGAGTGCATGCAGATCTAGGTTTAGCAGTTTTAGTGCAGTATTTATACATCTTCGATAAGACACAATTACACCCTCACACCAATGAATTTTCCAAACTAACACTGGTTCAGCTTTAGGCTTTGAAAAGAAAAGAAAAGAAAGGGAAATCGATACTATGTGATGGTTCATCACGGTTTGTGGGTCTAGTTTGAAGCATCGTTTATTGATAATCGATTTTTGTGACCAAACAACATTGATCACGGTTCTTATTTCCTAAACTTGAAATTAATGATTATGGTTTTTTTATCGGTAAGCTAATTACATCTCTTGTCTCTTCTGTAGATGACATCAATTGAGCTGCAACGGCCTGAATTTGGTATATTTGATCCACAAGGAGCAGAATACCATTGTTGGGTGTCAGATGTTGAAAACGTGCTTCTCGGTATGAATCTGACAGATACAATCTAACCATCACCTAGTACTAAGCCACCAACTCCAGCTTGCAAAACTTAAGCCCTCATGTTTTTGAGGCGACATATGCATCCCGACATCCAGTTCTACAAAAACAATATTTGTTAAAGAATGACCCCGCGATTTTGTAGGTGACATTACAAGATAGATTCAATAATGTGCATAATGCACAACTTCGAGAACTGCAAGAAAGATGGGATTCAATCCGGTTATTGGATTATCCAAAGATTGATGCATTCAATCAAGCTATGTTGGAGGTGAAATCAGAGTTGAATGTTTATGGCATTGTAAAGCCCGATCAGGCTATGATCGATAAGTCTTTAAGCGCATTCCCTACTTCCATGGATACATTTTCTAGTCAATATCGCATAGATTATAAGCAAGGAAAACTAAGATCATTCAGTGATCTCAAGAATGTGGTGGCCAAGAAAGAGTGGTATCGCGTGATTCTTCTCCAGGATATTGCTCGGCCAGGCGATACTAAAAAGATCTATGAGGCATATAACACTTCTGGAAAGGCACATAAGGATAGAAGGAACGGTCGTTGTAAGTCTTACAATAAACTTGGTGGAAAAGGTGGACGAGGCAAAGCTCGTGGTAGAGGATATAGTTGGAACTTGACTTGAACTCACCAAGACAATAGCCATAACTCCAACAAGAATCATTCTGGTTCTAGGAATGAGAAAAATTCTTTAAATTCTACTTCTAATTTGCACTTGGCATCTTGTTATAGATGTGGTTCTACCAAGCCCATTCACAAACAATGTCGTGCATCCAAAGATATTCAAAATGCATACAAAAAGTATGCATGATACTTGACACATGAGACTAACTTTATTTGAAGGCTATGAGATGGAAGATTAGGGTAAAATCAATCTTAGAATAGCAGACAATACAAAAGCAAGTCTAGAGACTGGGATTTTTTGAGTAGTATATGTATTAGGCTCAAGTCTTTGCTATATAATCAAGTCTAGCTCTATTTTAATTTTGACTTGGTTTTAGTCATGGTTTATTTTTTGACTCGGTTTAGTCATGGTTTGAGACTTTGTTTTAAGTCATGATTTTTGGAATAAGACATCTATGATGTAATTTTTAAAGTTGGCGAGTAATAGAATTTTCTCTGTTTTTCAGTATATAAAGTGTTGAGAAATGTTATTTTTATACCAACTTAGAGTATAGTTCGATGTTTACATGAACATATGGCATAATGACACAACGATACAGTCAAAAATGAGACATAAAGGAGAGGATGTTATGTGACGACCCAGAACTGAATCAGCAGTGTGATCAGCTTAATCTACGAGCTTGCGCTTAATCGCAGATTTCCGACAGTTGTTTGAATCGCCAGACTTAATAACGACTAAATCATTGGCCGAGAATTGGAGCTGGGTCTCTTCTCAAGAGTCGTTGTATGTGTGATTTCGAATTCGTGGGCGGTTCCGGATCGTTATTTGGACGACCGAGGAATAAATTATGAATATTTGAAGTTTCGACGGAAACGGGTTAAATTGGTGGCTCTCTTAGCGACTAAATTTTCGGACGAGAATTTGGTTTCGGCTTCTTCACGGAAGTTGTTGAGAATTTAATTTGAGCTCGTGGGAACTTTCGGAGGATTATTCCGAGGTACGAAGATTAAGTTATGAACATTTCCGATTGTTGATTATTTAGTCGGTTAAACATGTGTTGGTTTGAACCGTTGACCTTTTTTCGGTTTGGTCGATGTGTTTGACTTCGGGTGATAATTGAAGAATATGTCGAGTCGAGTTTGTTGTCGTGAGAATTATCGGAATCGAAATTACGATGAGAAAGTTACGGATATTCGAAGTTTACCGAAAATGGTGTTCGAAAGTTTCCTAAAATAGAAGGTCTATAAATAGTGGATTTTCCTGTTTGGGAAGTCATCCTTGCCATTTATATTGTTGACCGAGTTGACTCGGTGGAGAGAGAGAGATTCACGACGGAGGCGATGTGCTCCACGGCGGCGAGCCCGTCCGGCCACCTCCGGCCTTGGCTCCGGTCCCATTCCTTTCGTCCCGGCCATCCCGTCTCATCTCCGGCCTCCTTTCACGGCATGGCTCACCGGAGGGAGTAGTTTTTCCGGCCTAAAGTTGGTGAAAATTGGGGCATTTCGGGTTCTTAGATTCCGCCCAAATTGAGCTGCAATTTGGAGTGGGCTTTGAAGCTCTCAGTACCTAGAAGCTACCATGTAAGTTTGGTGATCCAATTCATCTTGTACATGGAGAATTTTGGAATTGAAATTTGTGTAAACATTCGGTTTTACATGAAATTGACATAGTTAGAGTGAGAATTGAACTTCGGTGCAGTTATGGAAGTTGCTCAGTGGGTGATTTTGCATGGAATATGGGCTTCTCCGTCGGGAAAAGTTCAAGTTGGTGGCGCCGCCGCCGCCGCCGGCGGTCAACGGTGGTCAAACTTTGACTTTTTGGGGTTTTCGACAAGTTGCATGTCGTTTCACTCGAAATCGCGCCCCGATCGCAGTAGGGAGGTTCGTTTTTCGAATTGAGCGTCCGAAATTACAGTGAGGTATTGAGGTGTGAATATCGGATTTTTTACAGTTCGTCGTAATTGAATTATGTGTTTCCGAGAACGGTTGTTTCTCGTGATTTGATTTGAGGTATCGGGATATGATTTTGAGAAATGGATTTTGTGATTATTCAGGAGTTCGTGATCGTTCGTTTGGCGAGGGACTTTTCGCCGGATCACGGGTTAACGCGAACTGCGTTACGCTAGTCTGTGAGTGGACATTTCTTTTCACGGATTGATTGCGAGTCTTTCATATATGATTTTCGAACTTGAGCATGCAGTTTAATCATGATTTTTATGAGCATGTGTTTTACGATTATACATATACGGATATGCGTATACGAGTATACATACATATATATTATGTTTTATGCATGTGCATGAAAATGATTTATTAATTGGTTTACACAGAGTACAGTCTCAGTATATGTTGTTGTATTGATACACATTGGCTTCTCGGCTGATCCCCGAGTACGCTCCGGGGGGGACAGATATCCTGACCCGAGGCCTTTCTGGCTAGGAATCACATGTGGGTCTGGGATCCCGTGATTCAGACTGTGCTATCGCGTGGTAGTCCATGAGTGATTCTGCGATATTTATGATGCATGCTCTGTACGCGTGAGGAGTTAGAGTCTCCCTCGTGTACCATTTCTTTATTTATGCATTTAGACTCGCATATGTTTTTATAACATATATATTACGTGGTGAAAGACATTTATTTTCGTCCACTCACTCTAACGATTTTCATGTCTTTCCCCTGGGCTTTTCGGTTTCCGTGCCCAGTTTGCAGTTTGGATTTTGGTGTCGCACGTCGTGGTTGGAGGCATAGTGCTCGAGCTACCTTGTTTCTTCCAGTAGGTTTATTATTCTACCTACTGTGGAATACTTATATGATTATACATTAGAGGTCGCTCTGAGTATTCTGTTGTATATTTTATACGATTTTACTCCGGATTTCAGTAAAGTACAGATATATTTATTATTTTATTTTACTGTTGATATATTGAGAAATCCGGATGGGATTGGTGCCCACGGTTTGGCTTTTGTGGCATAGGATGAAGTGTATTTTCCGGGTGCAGGTAATGGTAATTCCACGTTAGTAACGAAACTCTGCCAAAATTTCTACGGTTTTTGTTGGTTCATGTTTTCGAAGGGTTTTGATTCCGGTTTAGGCAACTAAACCGGGGTTGGGTCCTTTCAGCTTGGTATCAGAGCATTAGGTTATAGGTTCTGTAGACTTTTGTAGTCGTGTTTACTAAGGATATTTGAGAATGTACAGCATGTCTAGAATGGTGACCTGACCGGCCGACGGATACTCATCAATACTCCGGGTGTTGTATGCTTTCAAATATTTGAAGTTCCATGATTACGTTCTACTTGTTGTGAACGATGTTTTATTCATTAGGTTGCCTCCTTGACGTGCTTTCCGTGTCGGTACGATTGTGGATCCTGTTGAGGATCAATCGACGCGTGACTTCCCAGAGGATTGTGGGTTTGGATGAGTATTCTGAGTTTAGAGATTTGTGTGGCACGGTTTGCCTGGTTATATGTATATGAGTGTTTACATGTTGCCTCAGAGCAGAGAATTGTGGTAGTTGGTGTCTTGCCTAAGTCAGATTGTGGTATTTGGTGGGCTAATATTGTGTGAGTTCCTGTTGCGACTTCATGGCCTACATTCAAGGTGTTGTTTATACGGTAATGGTTTAATCAGGCTACCCAGCAATTGAATGAGGAGTGTTTACCCACCTGAGGCAGAGATGCATTGTTCACATGTTTGTCCCTGTTTACACGTGTTATGTGGCTTCAGAGGAAGCAATGCACGAGGTTCGAGATGAGTTTGAACCTGAGCATCAGAGAGAGTCTGATTGATATGCCTCGAGACAACCGTGATGAGCTTAGTGTGCTACACTCAGTGGCGAGGGTATCGAGAAGGAAAGGTGTGCGCGGTTTTCGATGTGATGGTTTGAGGAAGTGGACTTAGTCGAGATTTTGATGAGGTTGAGTTCAGACACTTCGGGATCAGCGACTTCATCAGGCTGTGGTCTTTTCGATTATGTTGAGGGTCATCAGATCAAGCAGAGGACCCATTTGGTGGTGATGGAGATCACAAAGTAGCGAACTTGCTCCTGTGACATGAGTTTGGGTGATCGTTGGTGATCCTTTCACGCAGCAGGTGTCACTGTGACTTGAGGGTCACGTTGCGAGGGAGCGCCCTCAGCCAGCTGTTTTAGCGGCTCAGGCAGCTCAGAGTTCAGGAGGAGGTCATGATGCTGTTTCTGGAGTGACCAACGCAACCTTTTAGATGAGTTATTCAGCAAGTCGCAATTGACGTGGGCGGCTAGTTGGGCATGTTGGAGACCTTGTTTGGGGATAGACTTTTCTCCGAGATACTGTTTCGCGGTGATGGTTGAGTGAATGGTGGAAACGGGTTATGTTGTTGCTTAGCTCATGATGTGGATATTAAGATTGATGTGCCCGACATTGGCGACATTGAGGTGGTTCCCGAGTTTCCAGGTGTATTTCGGAGGAGTTACCAGGTGTTCCTCCAGTGCGGGAGACCGACTACACCATCAAGTTTGTACCGGGCGCTGGACTCATTTTACCGGCATCTTGTCGTCCGGAGCCAGCGGAGCTGATGGAGCTACAGTTTCAACTCCAGGAGTTGCTGGAGGAGGTTTCAAGAGATTTCATGCGACCCCGCGTATTTGCGTGGTGTGCTGTTGCATTGTTTGTACGGATGTTGGATGGTTCGATGAGGTGGTGCATTGACTACCGAAGCCTGATTCGCTTCAGAGGAGAGTGAGTATCCTTCGCTTCGGATTGATGATTGGTTTGATCAGCTCGCGAGAGCTTCAGTCTTTTCGAAGATTGATTTCGGGTCCGAATACCATCAGTTGAGGATCGATGAGTCAGATGTGGCCAGGACAGCTTTCGGATCTCGGTGCGGGCATCAGGAGTTCTTGGTCACGCCATTGGTTGACCAAGGTCCTGTAGTTTTTACAGACTTGATAGACCAGGTGTTCAGACGATTCTGGACGAGTTGCGGTCATGTTCGTTGGCAATATCCTGATTTACTCCAGAAGTGTGGGCCAGTACCTGAAGCGATTGTGAGCAGTTTTGCAGACTTCGCTAGGTGATCAGCTATTTGCGAAGTTCATCCAGTGTGAGTTATGGTTGATTTATGTGAAGAATTTAGATCACGTGATGTTAGCTGAAAGAGTCAGTGTGGATTCCAATCAGATAGAGCCATGTTGATTTGGGGTTGACCTATCATTGTACCAGAGATCGGGAGTCTCTTGGGTTTAGCAGGCTACTTTTGGTGTCTTGTGCAGGATTTTCCCGGATTACCACTTCACTTTCCGGATTGACGAAGAAAGTGTTAAGTTCGAGTGGTTCGATGCACGCGAGAAGAGTTACTTACTCCTGCAGAATGGTTGACCGTTGCTTCGGTTTTGATGTTACCTGACGATCATGGTGGGTTCGTGAGTTATGGCGATGCATCGAGATTTGGATTTGGTTATGTTTTGATGTTGTGTAGCAGAGCGGTGGCTCATGGTTTCAGGCAGTGGAAACTTTATGAGGCTACGTATCCTATGTATGATTTGGGTGTAGCTGTCCTTATGTTAGCATCAGAGATTTGGAGATACTACTGCTACGGCGTGCAGCGCAGTGTAGGATGTACACTGATTACTTGAGTTTCATCTACTTGCATTTTCGACCAGATTTGAGTTTGAGGCGACGTAGATGTATGGGGTCGACTAACGACTATGGCTGCACCTTTGAGTTTGTTGGAGAAGGCTAGAGATTGTACTTTGATTATCCTTCTGGAATGTTGTTGCTGATGCATTCAGTCGGAAGTCGGGAGCTTCAGTATTTCATGTATGTGTGGCTCGAATTTCCGTGTTAGCCGAGTTGCGAGCTACGAGAGCTGTGTTCGAGTGTGATGATGTTGAAGCTCATTGTTTTGCGTGCGTTATGCACTATTGGTGAGGAAATGTGTCTGATACTTCGAGTTTACTACTCGTAACACAACATGAAGAACAATGTAGCAGCTTGTGTGTGCAGATGCCACATTTGTCGGCAGATGATGGCTAGGAGGCGGAGACTTGTCAGAGAGTTACTGCCATTGGGGATTTCCGATTAGTATTTGGAGTTTGTCGCTGTGGTTTTGTGTGCCAGTATGTACTTCGGCTTGTGGTACCAGTTGTTAGGTCATTGTGGACCATTTAATGAACTTAGTACGTTTCCTTGTACTTTTCGGAAAAGATTTCAGTGGCAGGCTGGCATAGTTGTGTTTGACGGAGATTGTCCATCTACGTGGTGTACCTGTGTCCTAGTTCGCTGGTCGAGGTAATCAGCTACGACTGTGTGTTGGCAAGCGTTGCAGAGAGCATTGGGGACTAGATTATATTTAGTATCGGTTTTTATCCTCAGATTGGCAGGCGATCTTTGAGGACTATTCAGACCTTGGAGGGCATATTGTGGACCTCGGTATTGCAGTTCCGGAGGATTTGGGACCAGCAGTTTCACTTGTTTGAGATTGCATGCAGTACCAGTTTGTTGACTACTATGATTTTGACGTTGCTTGATGTTGTTTTGAGGATGATGTTGTACTCTATTATGTTGGAACGAGTTTGATGTGAGTTGACGTTTGATTCTGATTTTGTGGAATGTGCTACCACAGACTTTCGGATTAGCGTAAACAAGATGATAATTGCTTGAGTTCGATGTTTGAGTTATGTTGATGTGTGTAGACTAAGTTGTGTTTTGCCACGTTATTTTGATCTGTATATGGTCATATGCGAGTTTGTGTTGTGCCGTATAGTTCGACAATTGCCTATAGCGTTGGCTTTTGTGTGTGTGTGTGTTTCGTGTGGTGGAACTACATTTCAGAGTTATTGTATGTTGTGTACCCTATCTGTTCCTTATGCAGGAACACTTGGCAATTATGTGGAGCCAGTTCAGATTCGAGATTTGTGGGTACATGGATTTCAGCACGGAGCTATCTCCTATTGTGGAGTCTGTTGTCAGAGTTGTTCAGTTGATGTTGTCACTGGAGAGTTGAGCAGTATGCAGAGGTAGTGCTCCTACTTTGAGTCGACAGATTTGAAATTTCAAGGTCGAAATCTTTTTAAGGGGGTGGATTTGTGACGACCCAGAACTGAATCAGCAGTGTGATCAGCTTAATCTACGAGCTTGCGCGTAATCGCAGATTTCCGACAGTTGTTTGAATCGCCGGACTTAATAACGACTAAATCATTGGCCGAGAATTGGAGCTGGGTCTCTTCTCGAGAGTCGTTGTACGTGTGATTTTGAATTTGTAGGCGGTTCCGGATCGTTATTTGGACGACCGAGGAATAAATTATGAATATTTGAAGTTTCGACGGAAACAGGTTAAATTGGTGGCTCTCTTAGCGACTAAATTTTCGGACGAGAATTTGGTTTTGACTTCTCCACGGAAGTTGTTGAGAATTTAATTTTGAGCTCGTGGGAACTTCCGGAGGATTATTCCGAGATACGAAGATTAAGTTATGAACATTTCCGATTGTTGATTATTTAGTCGGTTAAACATGTGTTGGTTTGAACCGTTGACCTTTTATCGGTTTGGTCGATGTGTTTGACTTCGGATGATAATTGAAGAATATGTCGAGTCGAGTTTGTTGTCGCGAGAATTATCGGAATCGAAATTACGACGAGAAAGTTACGGATTCGAAGTTTATCGAAAATGGTGTTTGAAAGTTTCCTAAAATAGAAGGTCTATAAATAGTGGATTTTCCTGTTTGGGAAGTCATCCTTGCCATTTATATTGTTGACCGAGTTGACTCGGTGGAGAGAGAGAGATTCACGATGGAGGCGATGTGCTCCACGGCGGCGAGCCCGTCCGGCCACCTCCGGCCTTGGCTCCGGTCCCATTCGTTTCGTCCCGGCCATCCCGTCTCATCTCCGGCCTCCTTTCACGGCGTGGCTCACCGGAGGGAGTAGTTTTTCGGCCTAAAGTTGGTGAAAATTGGGGCATTTCGGGTTCTTAGATTCCGGCCAAATTGAGCTGCAATTTGGAGTGGGCTTTGAAGCTCTCAGTACCTAGAAGCTACCATGTAAGTTTGGTGATCCAATTCATCTTGTACATGGAGAATTTTGGAATTGAAATTTGTGTAAACATTCGGTTTTACATGAAATTGACATAGTTAGAGTGAGAATTGGACTTCGGTGCAGTTATGGAAGTTGCTCAGTGGGTGATTTTGCATGGAATAGGGGCTTCTCCGTCGGGAAAAGTTCAAGTTGGTGGCGCCGCCGCCGCCGCCGGCGGTCAACGGTGGTCAAACTTTGACTTTTTGAGGTTTTCGACAAGTTGCATGTCGTTTCACTCGAAATCGCTCCCCGATCGCAGTAGGGAGGTTCGTTTTTCGAATTGAGCATCCGAAATTACAGTGAGGTATTGAGGTGTGAATATCGGTTTTTTTACAGTTCGTCGTAATTGAATTATGTGTTTCCGAGAACGGTTGTTTCTCGTGATTTGATTTGAGGTATCGGGATATGATTTTGAGAAATGGATTTTGTGATTATTCAGGAGTTCGTGATCGTTCTTTTGGCGAGGGACTTTCCGCCGGATCACGGGTTAACGCGAATTACATTACGCTAGTCTGTGAGTGGACATTTCTTTTCACGGATTGATTGCGAGTCTTTCATATATGATTTTCGAACTTGAGCATGCAGTTTAATCATGATTTTTATGAGCATGTGTTTTACGATTATACATATACGGATATGCGTATACGAGTATACATACATATATATTATGTTTTATGCATGTGCATGAAAAGGATTTATTAATTGGTTTACACAGAGTACAGTCTCAGTATATGTTGTTGTATTGATACACATTGGCTTCTCGGCTGATCCCTGAGTACGCTCCGGGGGGGGACAGATATCCTAACCCGAGGCCTTTCCGGCTAGGAATCACGTGTGGGACTGGGATCCCGTGATTCAGACTGTGCTATCGCGTGGTAGTCCATGAGTGATTCCGCGATATTTATGATGCATGCTCTGTACGCGTGAGGAGTTAGAGTCTCCCTCGTGTACCATTTCTTTATTTATGCATTTAGACTCGCATATGTTTTTATAACATATATATTACGTGGTGAAAGACATTTATTTTCGTCCACTCACTCTAACGATTTTCATGTCTTTCCCCTGGGCTTTTCGGTTTCCGTGCCCAGTTTGCAGTTTGGATTTTGGTGTCGCACGTCATGGTTGGAGGCATAGTGCTCGAGCTACCTTGTTTCTTCCAGTAGGTTTATTATTCTACCTACTGTGGAATACTTATATGATTATACATTAGAGGTCGCTCTGAGTATTCTGTTGTATATTTTATACGATTTTACTCCGGATTTCAGTAAAGTACAGATATATTTATTATTTTATTTTACTGTTAATATATTGAGAAATCCGGATGAGATTGGTGCCCACGGTTTTTGGCTTTTGTGGCATAGGATGAAGTGTATTTTCCGGATGTAGGTAATGGTAATTCCACGTTAGTAACGAAACTCTGCCAAAATTTCTACGGTTTTTGTTGGTTCATGTTTACGAAGGGGTTTGATTCCGGTTTAGGCAACTAAACCGGGGTTGGGTCCTTTCATGTTATTTTGATCTCGATGCATCGAGGACTTGTTCTTCTATCCATCGAAGGTATCCCATGGGTCAATTTCTGAGATTTTTGATCCATCAGAAATTTGTACTTCGATCCATCGAAGATCATCCTCGGGTCCTTACTTTACCATTTTCGATCCGTCAAGGATTCCTTCTTCGATCCATCGAAGGCATGTCTTGGGTCCTTACACTTCCATTTTCGATCCATCGAGGATTCCTTCCTCGATCCATCGAAAGTATGTCTCGGGTCAGGTGCTTCGATCTATTAAAGCCTAATTCTTCAACTGATCAAAAATCAATATCGAAAAATTAAGTTTTATTTTGGGTTTCTTCGATCCATTGAGGATTTGTTCTTCGATCCATCGAAGGTATCCCTCGGGTTTGGTTTGTGAAGTTTTTTTGATCCAGCGAAATGGTGTACTTAGATCAATCGAAGATTATACCCAGAATGTGGTGTTTTTGATGTGTTTTACATTAGCTTATTCTAAAATGTTGGAAAAACAATTCGATTTCAGCACCAGATGTGGTTTTACATCAGTTTTTGTCATGCCATAGAACTTAATATACAACGGTCATTTTGGTCGGCCAAATGTTGTTATACATTGATTTTGTTTAGGTATTATCATACTATATCAACACTCTATAAGAGTTATACCCTTTGAAATTTTTAAGTATTCACTTAAAGTGTTCGCCATGTCTTGGGTTCAAAGGCACATTGATTGACATTGTTTTGTGGATATATGATGGTGAGATTGAGTGTTATATGCATCTAAAAGGCCATTCGAACCTTGCTCAGCTTTGAAAATATTTGTGCCAGTGGTTTTCACTAGAAACAATATTGTGAGAATGGAAGAGATTTTTGTTTCAAAACTCCGTAGAATGCTACAGACGGCGCAATCTAGAGAAGTTTATGAGGATTTGTAGTGGTTTATATTGTACTTTTGAATCCAATGCAGTCACTTATATTACTATGTGTGACTTAGCCTCATATGAGGTTTTGCATTTTTGATGATCAAGCTATTGATAAATTCTCATGGTCATCTATTCTTAAGAGCAAAGAAGCATGTGAGAATATCTAAAATCGTTGATTTATATGGGGGAATTGAGATTACTCCACTCGGTTCAGGCTCGGTCTCTAAGACAAGTGCAGCACAATCTCGGGAACATACCATTGTGGCGTCATGCGTTGTCTCACCAGATTCATATGTTGTAATCTCTTATGCACGTTGCTTGTTTTGAAAAGCTTGTTTATGTCTATAATGTTGTTGACATGCATGATAGTCTTTTGTTGTCGACACAACTGTCATTCCTCCACAGATTCCAAGAATCTATTTGTGGATCAATTAAACCAGTATGCGAAATGTGTATATATGATTTTGATTGATGCATCGACGCATAGGTTACACGTCTTTGTAATCCACATGGTACGTTGCATTTTCAAAACTCCTAGCACATATTATTACGCTTCGGGCTCACCACTCGAACAACTCAATCATGTCATTCAAATTAGTTTAATACAGGAGAGTTTACATATTATTGTTGATTATTGCATGTTGATTGGGATTGTTGTCTCAGTTTCCTATGTTCATTCATATAACGGTTTAGCAGAAGCACAAATCACACAATCAAAGCTTTTGGCCAGAGTAATGGTTATGCATACTAATTTACTTGTATTTGCTTGGAGATATGCAATATTACATGCAATTATGCTTATTCGCTTGATACTCACAAACCGCCAACTATTTAGCCCGTACCAGTTAATAACTGGTTGTGAGTCTGATATCTCATACATACGCATCTCTGATTGTGTGGTACATGTACCTACTACGCTTACACTACGTATAAAAATGGGTCATCAACGATGATTATGCATTTATGTTGGTTATGATACTCTAACGAATGTCCGTTGTTTAGAACCTTTGACAAGAGATCTCTTTATTGCTAGTTTTTGCAGATAGTCATTGTGATGAGACATACTTTCCGTCGTTAGAGGGAGATAGGAATTGTTCCATTCTGGGTAAACGTCAAAAATTGACGTGGTATGTTCCCACTATGTCTCATCATGATCCTCGCACATCTCAGTGTGGGATTAAAGTGCAATGTATTCTTGATTTTCAGAAAGTAGCACATTCGATGTCTAACTTCTTTACTGATATCATAAAAGTGACGAGATCAGTTATACAAGCTGCAAATCCTGCAAGGTTAAAAGTCTATGTCATTGGGCAAGTTAATGCAACACCCGGGCGAGGTAGTGTTTCTCCTACCCATAGTGGGGGTGTAGCATTGGTCAAAATCAACTTATGCGTTGCTGGTGAAAAGGCAAGCCATCAAGGAAAAATCGTTTATCTTTAACACATGAGATTATTTCTGATTCCAATTGTGTCTAAAAGTCGACATTGAAAAACACTAGGGGATACCTCAGAGTCAATGACGATGTTAGTAAACAAAGAAATCTCACAAAGTTAAACAAATGCTAACGTTATTATGGATAGTTCTTCCGTGTTCGTTGATGATGCATTTACTTAATCTGTCGCTCAGGAATTGACGATGATGTAATGGAACATTACTCTGTTATGGATTATCAACCGTTAATGTAGAGCAAATTGACCAATACGAAAAATTACAATCTAGGCTGAACTAGACTCTCTTACAAATGACAAATTTTTGGTTTGAGGTGCTACGACCACCGAATGGTAAGCTGGTTAGACACGAATGAGACTTTTTTCGAAAGTGTATTAAGAATAATGAAGTCATGCGATATAAAGCTAGACTTGTGGCGCAAAGATTTTTTCAATGCCCTAGTATTGATTATGAGGAGATGGATTCTCTGGTTATGAACATCATTACTTTCCGCTACTTTATAAGTTCGGTAGTGTTCAAAAATACTGAGTATGCTGCTTATAGATATGGTTATAGTATATCTCTATGGGGATCTTAATTCAGAGATATATGAGAGTGTCGGTTGACATGGTTCTACCCAATTCAATTTTAAACCATGGAGTGCTCATGTAATTAGATTGAGACATTCACTATATGGATTGAAACAATCTGGTAGAATATGGTATACATGTCTTAGTGACTACTTGATTGGAAATGGATACAAGAATGAGAAGTTATGCTCATGCGTGTTTGGTACATGAACGAGTTATTTGAGATGATAGACCTTGGTAGGACTAGATTATGTCTCGGTTTAAAGGTGGAACATCGAGTTGGTTGAATTCTTATTTACCAATGTGCTTAGTTTTAGATCAGACAATGGACAAAGCACACCCTCCTAAGCACAACAATAGTTGTTTGTAGTCTGGAATCCAAAAGAATCTATTTCATCGGATTGATGATGGTAAAGATATTTTGGAGCTGAGATTCTATATCTTGGTGCGGTTAGAGCTTGGTGAAATATAGCTTGGTGCACACGTCCAAACATTGCCCTCTTTGTATGCGCTAACGCAAAGTCATTGGAATGGAGTATAGTATACATTCTGGTACTTGAAGGTAACCATTGACTTGAGTTTGTTCTTCCCCTATAAAGAAAGCAGAGAGAAGCTTGAAATTCCCGAAAAAAGGATGGTTGAATCACAGCATGTAGATCCCAGAGCCTTCGATCCATCGAGAATTTCTCTTGATCCATCAAAGGATGCTCATGGGTTGGACCAGAATCATGCTTTCGATCCATCAAAGGAGTTGTTCTTCGATTCATCAAAGACTAAATCTACTGCAAGCAGTTTTACTGTTGTCCCTATTCTGAAACATCGGTTGATGTGTTGGTCGAATTTGCTGATGTTGGATATCTCTCTGACCCACATAAAGGACGTTCCCAAATAGGTTATGTATTCACCATTGGAAACATGGTGATTTCTTTGAGAACAATAAATTAAACTCTTGTTACTACTTCCTCGAACCATTCAGAAATCATTGCTTTGCAAGAAACGGTTAGAGAATGTGTCTAGTTTAGGTCAGTTATTTACCACATTCAAGGTTTTAGTGGATTACCATCTACTACGATTCCCACTTGCATCTTTGAGAATAATGCGGTTTACATTGAATAAATGAAGTTGAGTTACATTAAGGGTGGTCATACTTAACTCATTTCGCCAAAGTACTCCTACAATCAGCAATATCAGCGGTTATTAATTATCCATGTGAACCAGTTTGGTTCGGCGGATAATGCTGCAGACTTGTTTACCAAGTCGCTTCCTAAATCTACATTTATGAAACATGTGAGACGCATTGGTATGTGCACTGAGTTTACAGTCAGGGGAAGTTAGATTTCTGTACACATCAGGGAAAGTCTACGTCACATATAGTATCGTTTATAGTTGATGCATTGTACTCTTTTTTCCTTAGACCAAGTTTTTGTTTTTCCCATGAGATTTTTGTCTGCTTAGCGAGGTTTTTAGTGAGGCAACAAATTATGCATCATTCATTAGGTTATCGACACAAGGGGGAGTGTTTAAGAAGATTTATTCTCCGTAACTTCCAATGCGTGTCTTGTCCTAATTAGACACGGATTAGTATAGATTAGATACAGAGAATCTCTGTTACATCACGACATTTATTATAACAGATTGTATCAACCTAAATTTAAGGCATTCTATCAATGAAAGAGTTGCAGTTTTCAGTCTATCAATTATTGTACTAAAACAAAAATCAATTTTTGTTGTTTTGACTTTAAATATTACAAAAACGAATGAAGAATAAAAACTATAATTGAACTCTAGATTTGAAAACCCCAAAATGAAAAACGCAGAATAATTCTAATCAAATGTTATACTTAACTAGCGTACATTTTAATATAATTTTAAATCTAATTCAATACAATTGGTTGATCATAAACACTAAAGGTTTTAATTTTTAGATGATTATGTCGACCGGCAATTTAAATTGTTTTAGGGATGACTTGCAAGAGGTGAAGAAACATATGCAAACAGAAGCGGCAATTTCCATATCATGTCGTCAAACAGGTTTTAGGGATGGCGATTTCTAGATTATATATGTTGTCTAATATCCATATAAATCTGCATATATATATCAATCAAATTGTTCTCCAGTGCCATGTATATATAGATCTATTTAGTTTTCTATTTGATTTCCGATGAAACCTATATGCAAACAGATGGAAGATTGCTTCAAAATCCAATAGTACAATAACAATCCTAATAAATCAAGCTTATTTAGATGCAGTAGTAGTATAGTAGTATAAAACTGTTTTTCACAAACACACATCTCGATCTTATTTGTTAAGATAGTTCGATTTCTTAAATAAACTCATCCCAGAAATTGAGCTTTAGTCTGTATACTTTTTCTACCAATCTCTTGTTTATTTTCAATGAGTAGATTAGTTGATGGCAAGAATATTTGTAAGGATTATTTGAAAAAAGAGAGGAAGAATATCTTATAAATATGATTTGGTAAAAGAATAATGACATAGATATCATGCGGCAATCCATAAGATTTGAGGCCTCCACTTTATGATTCAATGAGGTTTAAAATTATTTCTTTTACAGAATAGTTTAGGATAAGTGTCTACCTAGTTAGCATTCATATTAGAACATTATATATACAATTTATTTATTGTTTGAAGGAAAGACGAGAGACATTAAATTTCAATGAAACCAATTCGTACAACTCATGACCATTGTGGCCTCTGATGCTTGTGGTAGATCACAAAACCAAGCCTGACTACATCTAGATAGTAAATTAAAAGAAACTACATTATGAGCCTCTTTATTTGCCTCCCTGTAAATGGACTCGGATTCTCTCCTAACCAAAAAACACCTAACCTCTGCCTAACTTTAATCTCAGCCATGTATTATAATTTGTTTGGCCAGATTTTAATATCTTCTGTTTTTCTTTCTTTTTCAGCCAAAACATGTTGGTGCTCTCTCTTTCTCTCTCATCTCTCTATCTCTCTCCATCGCTGGGCAAATGCATGAAAACAAGATCACAGCTAGCTATCATTGTTAATATGGAGAATTGCCCAAATTAGAGACATGAAAGAGAGATGGGTTCGTTAATTCCATTGTGTTAGTAAAATTATATATGAATATGGATCAAAAGATAAAAAAAATATGATTTCAGGAAGTTGAGTATGTAAATCTAGGTTTGGGAAGTGCACTGCAACAATCTGGGTTTGGTGATCCACAGATCCCATGTATACTCCACCACCACCGAATGACCACAAAATAGATACATACATAAGTCTTAGAGATCTGTATGTAATAGGAACTTTGATGTAGTTCATCTCTGATGTACAATAAGCAAATGACACAATTAAATTGATGGTGTTGTGATGTTCGATTTTTTCAAAGAGATGAGAAGATCCCAGGAAAGAACGATAATTCGAAGAACATAGAAAGGAAAAAAAATCCAGTGCGGGCTACTATAAGGAGAAAAAGGAAAGCCAAAAATCATTTTACCACACAATTCAATTTAACGGCTGGGATTGAAGAGTTAGACAGAGGTTAGGTGTTTTTTGGTTAAGAGAGGATCCGAGTCCCCTGTAAACATGTACCTATGTTTACCGGTTGACAATCATTTATATTGTCAATAGAGTAGCTATGTCACTCACCACATTACATATATAATTAACATTTGACTTTGTGAAGTTTAGGTTAGTTTTGGCTTGGCTTGGTTATTTAAATCGATAATAGAAAAGAAAGATGTCAAAATTTGAAAAACAAGACACTGTAATTGAACTAGGGTTGATTAGTCGATACAAACGATTGCCAAGAGAAAGTTCATCGATACCTATATGGCTATATAGCCAGGTTGTCGCATTGATTTAACCCAAGGAAGATCGGCGATACTTTCATTTTTTCACCTAGCAATATAAATCACAGATACCTCCTATTTCTTGCCAAAATATCGCGATAGATAGCTCGGCGATATTATGGATATTTGACCGCAATATTTGTTGACCAGCCCAATTTGTACTTTGCAAAAGTCTGAAGCCCGGCCCAATTTCTCCAAAAAAATTTCCACAACCTCCTTTCCACACCAGGATTCGAACCACCACCCTTCCAAATCATAACAAACATCCCTTCCAATGAGCATCTAGCTCGCTGCCGACATATGCAAAAACCTTTGTATATATAAGAGATAATTAATATAACTAATTTGTTAAATGTCGAATAAGCAAGATTCGAACCATACTCATATACAACAAAAACCTCCTGGACGATTAATTTGCTGTCAGTAAAAATAAGAGTTTAAATAGTATTAAGTTGAAGAGTTCTGTAAATGGCAAATCCATAACTAATTTATAATGAATTTTAATTCCAACCATCCACTCAAGAAGAGTACATTTTTATTTAATTCATTATACCGGCCATCAATGATCGCAACTTCTTTTTAAAAAACTAAAATTCTTATACACTTGAATTATAATACAAAATCGGGTATGGAATTACAATTTAGATTACATATTTTATTTCTATTTATTGTAAATATTATTTTTTCTTATATTTCTAATTAAAAGTATTTATGTTAAAGTACTCAGTTTCTTTAATATCTTAATAAATCGAGCAATGCATGGTCCATACTACGAGCTCTAAAATTCTAGAATTCTCAAGACCGTCTTCTAACCCATATATATGGTTGACATGTAAGTCAATCAAGACATGCAAATATATATAGGAGAGCAATTATTTAATGATTAATTTTCACAATACATACATGACTCTGCACAGAAAATGAGGAAAGTAGTGTGAATTTTCAACTTCATAGGTCTTCTACATGATTTCTAAAGTAATTAAGTAGTTGATTTTGTGATAGATGATCAGTAACATAAGGTACCAAAGGCTTGATGACTTAACCTCCCTTTCAATTTAAGTCATTTAAAAAAAATTTGAGAACTAATAAATCATATTTTAATAATTACCAGCACTCAGGACGTAGTAACTCACCTAACATTATAACAAATTCATATGTTCTAATGTTTTATCAATATTTTTTTTTCATATAAGATAGGTAATTGATCATAAAAAAACCTCAAAAAGTTTAAAGACAAATTTTCATGTATTTCTCTTAATTTTCGTCGTTTTCGTCAAAATATTCACTGGATCAATATTTCTGTCGAGATATCCATATTTTAGACCGTTGATTTATTCTCAATATCCAATATTTTATTCCTTGGTTTAACCTCAAAAAATAAAAAAATTCAGAATTTCAACTTTCAACTGGGTTTTTCTTCCCCAAGCAAGTATTCCCATGGGCCAATGTCAATCCGGGGACAACTCTAGCACATCATGACTTGATTTGTTGCCACGTCGTCACGTACTATTCCATCTTGTCATACAAGAAAATTCTATAGTGCTCCTGAATACAAAAATTCTTCAGTTTTGGAGCGTTGAATAACTTATGTGGTCCCCACTTTAAGAGAAATGAAGTTATCCAATGCTCCAAAATTGAGAAGTTTTAATACTCCGGAGTACTGTAGAATACTCCTTACCATACATACGCTCTCGCAATGCTTCATGGACTCTTTCACCACAGCTGGAGCGCTACTGCCAGGCCGAATCCTTTCTCTCCACTTCATGTACGTAGAAAAAAATGAAAATTGAATGACACGTCACTACCTATTACCTTAAAATCCTCCCATAGTCACTAACCTACTACCTTAAAATTCTACCAATCTTGACTCCATCCCCGACTGAACCCTCTTTAGTACGCCTAGGCGATGAGTAAACTTAATTAAGGGTTTCCATTTGGCCCATAGGCCCGAAAAAATGCAAGTCCGCCCCGGCTTGAATTTAAGCCCAACAAAGCTCGGGGTTATGGGAATATGGTCGGGCTCAGGCCGAGGTCCCCAAGCCCATGGGTCCAAAAAAGCAGGGCCCGTAAAGACCTGTTGAGACCCTCCCGGCCAAACCCATAGAGCGAAGCCTGTCAAACCCGTCAATTGTATATATATTATTAATTATTTATCAATATTAACCTTATACTCTATAGTTTATCTCAATATCATTAATTTATATACTAAATATAATTTGTTTTGAATCTTATATATTATTTAGTGTATATAATTGATAATTAAACACTTTTAATTTTTAAGTTTTTTTATTTAATATAAAAAAACCCAGACTTATGGGCTTAGCTCAGCCCGGTCCTAGAAGCCAGATAATCCCCAATGCCCAAAGACGACCCGTAGGCTTAAAATTTTTTAAAAAGTTCTACTTGGCCCGGCTTAGATTTCGGAGACGTGACGAAAAAGTCTGGCCCGACCCGGCTCGAACCCAGCCAGCTTGGACTTTGGTGACCCGGCCCGGCTTATTACTGACCCCTAGGTAAACTAGCTCCAAAGAATACAAATAGTACGCGACAATACGACACTGTCTCTACAGTCTTACACATTTATCACCGATTAGCGTTTCAAAAGGATTCACATAGTTACCAAGAGGGTAAAATCACAATTTATGAAAAAAATTGGAAATTATAGAAAAAGGAAACGACGTCGTCTGGCTCCGAGTGATTGAAAACTCTGCCACCCATAAATGTGTTTCTGCGTTGGTTCGTTTCCCCGCTAATTCATAAAGACCACCATCTCTCTCTCTCTCTAATACACCCTCTCTCCCCCTTATTTGTCACCATTCGGTTGGTTAATGAAGTAAAAAGTTAACGGGCTTACAATAAAATTAGAACATTGAATTATTGGCCTTGCCCAGATTAATCACCCTCGGAAACCGTGGCCTGAGCCCTCGCCATCGCTCTCTCTTTTCTGGCTACCTCTTAGTTGACGGAGGTGATAATCGATCTCAAATACTGCTGTTAAATGTAGAATATATCTATTAAGATCAATCGAGCCCAAATACTGCTGTTAAATGCAGAATCGAGTCCATCGTACGTCTTGGATTAACTTCTGATTTTTTATGGAATGATGGGTGTGGATGAACTGATCGAGGTCGCTGCTACCATATATGCATGAAGTTGCTTAATCATAGTAATGAAAGCAAGTACCTATATGTATCTATGCTTAATTATATATCATTGGTCGATTATCACCTTCCATAAGATATGTATGATAATTAATGGTGGAGCAACTGAGAGTGAGCGCGCAAGTGAGATCGATGTGGACAGAGGTGATCGATGTGGTATAAATCCATGTTGCAAGAAAAGTGGACGGAGGTGATCATGGGCCACGGGTCAAGAGCATTTCCTGTGGATTCGCATGGCAATTGTCTATCCACCGCTTGGGTCTCAGAGTTGCAGGTATCATCGGTAATCAGAAATGGAGAGAGAGAGAGAGAGGCGGTCCAAAGAGGCGGAGAGAACTGTGTCGAGGTAATGATCTCGACCCCGTGTTTATCGTAATCTCATAATCAATTTTGTGATAAATGGCTGAGACTTAAAAAAATTAAGAGGTGCGGAGAGAGGAGTTACATTCAAAACACTCTCTCTCTCATCTGTCTCTTACTCGATTCTGTTCATCAATCCCTTTAAACCAGTGGCAGATCCTTTAAAGGGTCAGAGTGGGTCATCGCCCCTCCGGCCGTTCCAAAATTTTCTCATTTAAATGGTATGATTGTATAACTACTAATAAATTCAAAAAAATGTATATATTAGCCGATTTGGCCCCTCCGGTATTAATTCTTTACTTGTTTTGTTTTTGTGAATAAGCAGTAAGTAATTAAGTAATTGATTCTTCCTTAATAACATTTG
This sequence comes from Geum urbanum, assembly GCA_946800695.1. Taxonomy (NCBI): domain Eukaryota; kingdom Viridiplantae; phylum Streptophyta; class Magnoliopsida; order Rosales; family Rosaceae; genus Geum; species Geum urbanum. The sequence continues at coordinate 30,575,999 of OX327009.1, forward strand.
TAATTTACTATAGAGTCCCTATAATCATAATTATGTTTTATTAGAAGTAGTATATTGAGAAGAGAAAGAGTAAAAGACAGTAGTCGTCTGTTTCTAAGATAATTTATAAACGACTAGCAAGCTAATTTATCCAACCCAATTTACTCACCATTTTTACATCTGATCAAATAATAAGGAAGTGAGGATTTTTTGAGAAATCATCTATTAAAAATCAACATCATCTTTCACGAGTTGAACAGAGCTCTTATGGAAAATAAGTTGATTTTTCAACTTCAAACTCATCAAGTTCCTTAGAGTTGAAGAATACATAACTGTATATATGCATTTCCTCCCCTTTTTGGGGATGTACGTAATCTTATTTCGTACACTTTGGTATTGCTTAATTTTGTATTTTAGACTTACGAAAATCAAATTGTAGGTTCATATGTTCATGACCGGTACTTTGTTTTTACGTACGTTTCAAACTTAAAAAAATAAATCAAGGAATTATTTATTTAGTTATTTGTTTTTACTCCGACGAAATTTTGTTTCAAGTTCCGCCCCTGCTTTGAACCCTTCAGATCAAGTCAACAACTGTCAAGGTCTTCATGTGAGTTTCGCTCTTACTTTCTCGACTTGTTTTTGTTTAGTGGGTCTGCTCAAGCGTTGATCCTTTACTTCATGTCACTAAAACGACATGAAATCTTGTTGCTTTTAACTGCTTTGTTTCAGTCAAGTCCTTGAAAATTAACTGAGGCTCTAAATTGAAATATGCGACTAGAACTTTATTGGTTGTTCATGGAATCAGATTCCATCTCCTGCATTGCACATGGGTTTTGGTCAATGGTCATTATTGTGAACTCAATGATCTCATTTATTGTTGAGTAGTGTAAGTTTCAGTGGGTTATGGTGTGGAAAGAAGAAGCCGAGGAGTGTGAATCATATGCTCGTAGGACATGTAATGTAAGCTAGGACATTCGTGCTGATTGTGTTAGTGTCTTGTTTGAGATCTACAGCTTTCTTGGAGAGGCAGAGATGTGCTGTTATGGAAGTGGTTTGGGGATTTTGGATGGAGGGGAATTAAAGAGTGCTTGAGATTTGAAAATGTGAGGTGGGATGAAAATCCTGGGCATCCTTGTAGGCTTCATTTTCTTTAGTTTTAAAAATTGTGCTATACAGTCACTTGATCGGAATGTAGCAGTTTGTTAACTTTATCGTTGTCGTGAATGGTGTTTCCTTATGCTTTGCGTGCTATGTCCTGATGTGATTGCTTAGAATCGATAGAGTTTGGTTACTTGTTGAAAAGGAAAAGAGCTTAGTAGTCGGTGTCGTCTTACGTTTTGTTCTTCAATATTTGTGGAAAGATAAGAAAAAATGTTTGCTCGGTGTTGTTTAAAGCCTCAATTAAAAAAAAATTTGAATGCTTTTCTTGGATGTTTAACAGAATGGTAGTTACTGCTTTTCGCCGCCCAGTTGGGATCATTCAGCTCCATGGTTCTGCTAGTGATGCTGGCACTGCTAGCAAATGTTTATTTTCAAATTTATCTCCAAGTATTTTGCGGTTGATGTTGGTTTGCTTAGAAAGGGACAATGTGGATATAGACAGGGTCAATTGAATGTAGACATGTAGTTCATGCGTTTTTCTTCTCAAACTCAAACTATTGATCCAATTTCATCCAACTCCAACGGTATTACAAACATTTTTTTAGATTAATAAAAATGTATTCAGTATTCAGTTTTAGTATTCAGTTTGTTTCGACTCATATCCTATTGTTCTGAAATACTTGGGCATTCTTAACTCTATATCCATACCCTTGTTTGTAGTTGAGAGTGCTTTGATACTGATTCGTCATGGGGAGTTTTTCTGGAATGCGAAGAACTTGTTCACTGGTTGTATTGATGTGTTGTTAACGGAAAGAGGTGTAGATGAAGCAATAGAAGCCGACAACAGAATTAGCAACATCCCTGTAGATATGATATTTACACCTTCACTGATTCGTGCACAGATGACAGCCATGCTCACCATGAACCAACACCACCGACAGAAGGTATCTGTGCTGAACTTTAAGCTGTTGTTGCCTCAAAATCGTCTCAGCCGACTAAAGCCGAGGGAACTAGGAACACATGTCTTTTTAAATGAATTGCGAGCGTGCCAACACGCTCGCCTCAAGGTCAAGCGCGATTTTGAATGAACGACTATAGATGTGTATGTAATGCACAGATATGACTCTTCTCAAGAGATTGCTAGCCAATGAAGAAACGCACTATCGGCTGTTGGTTTTGTTGCCTTGGTATCAGGGACTTGGTGATTGATGGTGAGTTCTTGTAGTGATGGTATGGTGAAATTCGAATTGTTCAACGGCTAGGGTTAAATCAATGGGATTTGAATGGATGCACTTAACCACAAAGGTGAATTCGTATCTAACACAATTATCAAGATGAATTATGACTATATGACTACGAACAATGAAAATCATAGCAACTAAAGGTAGAACATCAAGAAAAATACAAACGAAAGCATATAAAACCAAAATAACCAAAGTAAAATGCAAACGAAATAAACAACTTCAATTTAAATCAATACTAGTTACAAGGAAACTAGCAGAGCTAAACAAAAATGTGCTTGAATGAAAGGCTACCTAAGAATGTAAAATCGCAAGACCAAAATGAAAGCATCAAGGCTTGTGTATTTGAAGTTGTGTCTCTTCTGAATCGACCGATGCCTCTATTTATAGTCCCTTGACTTGACTCTCTCAGCTAAACTTTTTGAAGTTGAACCCGACTCTATCTCTTAACTTGTAGTTATCTACAACTGTAAATCCCGAAGTGTCCAATGACTTGTAAACATCCAATGGCTGATGACCGTTCTTCACGGATCCCGACTCAGCTGCAACTCTTCATTAGCTAGATTTCCTCGTTATCCAAATGATGGGTTAAATCCTATCTCAAGGCAACTCAACTCTTCGTCTGGGCTTAACCCTCCTTTGTACTGACTATATATCCAAAACCCACTTGGTAATATCATAACCCAATGACATCACTCGGTAACACCGACTAACTTGAGAAGTGAATATCCAACTGCTTCAAGATGTGACGACTAAGCTAAGATATGATGACCAACTTGCAATATCCGTTGACTAAAGTGCATTGAATAATCAAACATCGAAGTCCAAATTTGCATAATTAACCAGTAATGCAAATATGGGTACAAACATACCCCCCCTAAGTTTCTTGAGCATTGAGCTTATGAATGGTTAAGAAATTTGAAGCATACTCGACATCCCATGAGTTTAGCATAATACCTATTACCATGGAATACATGTTTTAGACCACAATCAAAGATGATGCGTCCAAAAAAATGATATTACTTCCACCAAAGATGCATAACCATTTTCTCTGAACAAAGTATTCAAATACTTTGCATCTTCCATGTGCCATCTGACATTGTTCAAGTCCTTCTCTTCTTTCATTTTAATATTACTCCAAACCTCTCTTTCTCTTTTTTACACTTAGTCAACACACTACACCAACCTCATTCTTCTGCCGTAACCATGTATTCAAGCTAAACATTCAACAACTCAAAAACTCAAATTTTAACCCCCTGTTCCTCCATTTCTCTGTTAGCTTTAGTATCAACCCAATTCTTCACGATGGGAACCACAAATTAATGGGTTCTTGAATACAAACAAATTGAAATTGGGTTCCTTAGTTTTTACATGGCATAGGTAAATCTCTCTAACACTTATCTCCTCATTTTACCATTCTTTTTACATACTGGAACCACATTATAAAACCATTCAACATACTTAGTAGGTCTAATAAAACCAGCATACAACAAACCTTCGATTTCCTCTTTCATTTCAATCTGCACTTCGGCGGAACATCGCCGAGGTGTTTGTTTATAAGGTTTACAATCATCTCTAAGAGGTAACCTATGTTCTACTAAACTTCTATCTAAACGAGGCATTTCATGATAATCTCATGCAAAAAAATCCTTGTATTCGCTTAGGAGTGCCTCCATCTTCAGGCGTAGCTCTAGTTATATCAGTTTGCTGATTTGTATTAGTCGAGGGTTGTCTTCATCTCCCAAGTTGACTTGGTCTATAGGGTCTTCTACTTTGGCTTTTGTGTCCTCTAACTCGGTCGGTGTTGGGCTAATATCTTCCATTTGTAATGCATCACCTTCAGCTGTTTTAGAAATATACTCCATTAAACTAATGGCCGAATCAGACTTCCCAATAGGCCAGTAGACGCCCTAGAATTGATTGAGCCGCGACCTTCCTCTCTAGAGACCTTAGGTCTCTATCCATTAAGATTAAGTTTAAACAAGTCGACAAGAGCTAGACGCCTTGAATCGGTTAGGACATCTTTGCATTCGAAGTCGACAACCTTTTGGGCTGAGACTGATGTGGGTTGGTCATTTCTATCTCTTCCATAACACACGAAGTACCCTATGTCATCATCATAGAACCTAGCTTCCACTACATTGGACGATGTGTGGAATGGATAATCATCTGCTTGGACCACATAAATGGTATTGTCATTCCAGAAAATCAGAAGCTGATGAAAGGAATATGGTATGCACAAGTTTTGGTGTATCCAATCTCGGCCAAGCAAAGCATTGTATTGGGCCGAGGAATCAACAACAAAGAAAGCGTTCATACTTTTCTTCTCACCTATAGTGATATCTAAAGGAAGGATTCCTTTGGGTAACTCTTTCCTCCAAAATTGCTAACCGATATTGACGAAAGTAGTAGTTCCTTCTCGGTTCGATGAAGTCTCTTCATCACAGTAGTAGGTAGCACGTTTATAGCTGCACCATTATCTACAAGAACTTTGGACACTGGATATCCTTTGTTGTAAGCTGTGATGTATAATGGCTTCAGATGTCTAGCCATTTTAGTGGTCAGCTTTTTGAATATTATCTGACCTTCCTTGTCAAAAAGCTTGGGTTATGCACCTGCTATTTCAAATGTTGGTTGAAGGCCAGCAATTACGTCACCGACTAGTTTGGTCAGTTGTCTCGGATGTGCTTGTAGCTCATATGGTAATATGTATACCGTATTGCATTCCATATTCTTAACCTTCTCTTTAGCTGGAACAACCTCTTCGTTTGCAAATTCGTCATCATCCTCTATCTCGTAGTGGATTCCTTGCTTTGTATCCTCATCACCATAACCAACTACCTCTTCATCATCATCTTCAAAATCTTTGCCCTCACCTTGAAGATCTATTTTTTCTGGTTGTGGTTCTGATATTGCAGTGTCATTGTTCTTTTGGACAGAATGATCATGGTTTTTGAGAAATTGGTTAACATCCTCTGTCTGCACACCATCATTAGATTGGTTTGCCACATCTTCTAATTGGATATGTCGGGCTCGAATGTACTCATTTACCCTCTCAAGAATTTTGTTTTCTATCATAGTAATCCCATATACATTGACTACCGAGTGTGTCTTGTGGTATGTGCGAAGGTACTCGAGGTCCGCCACTGATAAAGGTAAGTCTTTAGTGCTACATTCTAGGGAGCTACCATCCACCAAATTTTGGTAGCTTATTTACAAACCATCATCCGTGGTTGCATCTAAAAGATATTCGGCAGCAGACAAATTTTGCTTTAATATATTCATTAAGTAATCTTCCTCTTCAGTCAATCCATAAGTTGCAAACTCTGAATGGAGTCGATGATATTTACGCATAATCTCCAGATCGCAAATAGCAAAAGGTAGTATTTCATCTCTAAGAACCCGTATGGTCAAAACTTTACCACTTGGCGTCATATCTGCCACAATAGTGGTCAGTTCTTTTCCGACCTTCACAGTTTTATTTTTGGTCATGACATTAGTGGTTTCTTCACTACCACCTTTTTTCCTTTTGAAATACATGTCGACATCTCTTGCCAATTTTTGTTTGTCCAATGTTAACCCATATAAGGTATCAGCTGGGTATGTCTTGTGGTAATATCGCAGATAGTGAAAATTTGCTTCAGACACTGGTATTTGAGCATTGACGGTCGTCTTGGTGAGACCTCGCCTATGAGCTTAATATGCAGCTTTAAGCCCGTTAGTGACTCGCTTGGCATGACACTCAAAGTATTCTAAGTCAGTTGCTAGATAAGAAACAACATTTTGAAATATCTCATTTTGAGACCTTGCTAACCCATATAAATCAAGGGCTGAGTGTTTCTAGTGGAACTTTTTCTTTGTTTTCAAATCCAACTTTTTGAATAGTGGGTTAAGATTTCTTTGGACCACTGTTGCTCCACTAGTGAAATGAAGACGAGGTATCTTGGGAAAAGTTAACACATTTTCAAGATGCTCACCTGGATCCATAATTTCAGGGACATTGCTTTTGGGAACTTCAGGTTGCACTATAGTATGAGGTGGTTCATATGAGCATGGTTGGAAGTGAACTTCTGCTATAGTCGGATCCGACTGTTTTGCTGCATACGCAAACCTTTGTTGTCTCCTCTTTTGAGTTTTTGTTATTGGAACCACCGACTGATCTCTTTGGTTATAATTGTACCAGCAATTGTCTCTCACATGAGGTGGTCTAAATGTTTTGAAGTTCCTGCTTCCTCTGTTACGAGAAAATAATCTTGATCATAAAACTGATCATCTTGGCCGAAACCTTGTTACCTTTGGCCTTGGAAGCCATTGTTGAACCCTTGTTCCATATCATTTCCATCATACGTTAACCTTCATCACACCGAAAGTTGTCCATGTTCAGCATCCTCAGATTCGTTAATTCTTTTGAAGACACTAAAGTTCTAACCTTAAGGAGTAGCTCTTGGACTATAAGGTCCATACAGATTTTCTGTAATATCATCATCAACCATATCGGCCAATGTGCCTTCCGAAGTCATCTTAGTTGGAATGACATCTAAACTCATTAAAAGTGCCTTCCCTTTGGCTTCTTTCGGCTTTTGATCCTTAGAATTCTCCAAGTTACTTCTCTCCAGGGGAGATGACTTAGTCAGAGTTGCTTCTTCTTCCCTCAACTTCAGGATATTAGAGAGGGTCAAGTGACATTTACAATTATTCCACAACATTACTTCTTTGGCCATTGGAGTTATTTGGGGCGAAGACATGATCATCGTGTGAGCATCTTCATCTTCACTCGAATATATCAGTTCTCTTCTCTGGTCTCGCACCTGCCATTTTCTTCTTCCCTAAAGGTTGTCCAAGTTCATGTTGGGCCAAGTTCTTCTATGTCTCCTAGGAAAGTTGACGTTCACCATGTTGATGGGGAATGGGTTGGTGTCGATAAGTTGAGCTGGTTTATCCACCTCCGGAAACTTGAGCTTTCCTTTCTCGACGAAATCCTACAAGGCATCATGATAAACAACACAATTGTTAGTCACATGCCTCTATGAGTTATGAAATTTACAATAAGCTATATTTTTTTTATCTCATCGGCCCTAAGTATATTATGACCATCGGGAAGTCCAATGAGCTTTTCAGCTAGAAGTTGATCAAAAATTTGGTAAGCTTTAGTGATGTCAAATGTGTATTGGCATGTAGGTGCTTAGTGTGGTAAGTTATTGGCTAACGTGCATCTTAGTGTGATAAGTTATTGGCTAAGGCTTTACAAACTATGGATTTATTCACTGATAACTCAGCTACATTAACTTCGGCTGTAGCATCATCCTCGACGATCAGTTCTTCAAAGTCTGCCTCAATCGCATGTATAGTTGGATTTTTATAATATGTTCCTTTAGATGCTACTCTGACTTGAGTCTCTTCTTTGACTATTGCCTCATAACGAGTTGCATTAGTCGTCAGTTCAAAAATGTCCCGGATATCTGCTCCTTCATACTTCTTTCGTAATTCATAATGAAGTATGTTGAGCTAATCGAACAAACTCAAGTTCACTTAGGTTTACTCTAAATTTGTTCCTTGTAGCTTTGAACCTATCCAAGAAATCTTGAGCCAACTCATATGCTCCCTGGTACATCTTTGCTAAATCAGCAATAGTAACCTCAGGCTCAGCCCAATAAAATTGTTCATGGAATCCTCTTTCCATTTCTCCCTAGTTTTGAATGGAGTTAGGTGCCAAGTTTATGTACCAAGTATAAACTGCACCGATTAGTGAGTTCTCGAACCACTTCAACTGTAAGTCATCATCCCTAAATGTTCAGCACACCTAGCTGTGCAGCGGGAAATATGTGCTATAGTCGATTGATAATCTTCTCCACTAAAATGTGGAAAATGTGGAAACTTGAAATCTCTAGGATATTCTCTATTATCAACTCTTCCAGGATACGGTTTGGTGTACCTCGGCTTGGCTATCCTTTCCAGAGTTTGTCTCATAGCTTCTTCACATATTCTATGCACCTCATCACACAGTCAAGCCATTTCTGGCTGGTTCTTGTCATATTGGCATGGCTCCAATGTTGGTATTGTTTATCGATTGAGAACCCATAGGGGAAACATGTTACTGATATGCTTGAAACTGTGGACCTTCAAATGGAATTTGGGTCTGTGGTTGAGCACCATACACCAGCGTTGGTGGCCTCATAGAATGTGATACTTGATAGACGTTACATTGAATATATTTTTGTAAAATCTTATGTAAGCTAGTCTGACTAGTTTCCATGACTGCCAACGTTTGATTCACTTGATCCAAAGTATTTTGCATGCCTCGAGTTAATATGTTTGACTCACCAATAAGAGTAGCAATTTGCTTAACTATCATTCGATTACTGATTTCTCCACGAGTGATGAGCTCATTCGTTTGATGATTGGTGGCTTCATTTAACACTTTGTGCACATATTCTTCTGAAACTCTCGTCGGTTGGAAGAAACTCGACTATGTTGAATCTCTAACTCTTAACCCATCTTGAACTGCATAGACTACTTCGTTGTGCAAGGGATTATTGAACACACTAAATGGAGAATTCCCAGGTGTATGGTTAAATTGCCTTGCTAATGCTGCTTGAGCAGACGTGTCTCTTATAGATGCAACGACATTAATTGCCGCTACTCTTTCAGCTTCTTCTCTTGCAGTAGTGTCAGCTTCCACTTGTCTTGCCAATGCATCGGTTGTTGCACATGCAATATCCTGGGCATTACGTTCATCGACTGTCCGACCAGCTGATGAAGAACTCATTCCCCTAGCACTATTTGATAATTTCGACATCCTTATAGGCGTATAAATCAATTTCGATTGTCCGGGGCAAACAGTTGAGTTATGACCTTCTTATCCACACCGAAGACACTTCTTTCGCCTAGGAATGACGTATGGATTTTTCTTTGAACTATTTCCTGGCATTCAAACTTACTAAGATATCTTAGTAAGTACTCCTCCCACCGGGCGTGCCAAAACATGTTGCCTCAAAATCGTCTTAGCCGAATAAAGTCGAGGGATCTAGGAACAAATATCTTTTCAAATGAATTGTGAGTGTACCAACTCGTGGCCTCAAGGCTAAGCGAGGTTTTGAATGGTCGACTATATATGTGTATGTAACGCACAGATCTGACTTTTCTCAAGAGATTGCTAGCCGATGAAGGAACACACTCTCGGCTGTTGGTTCTATTGCCTTGATATCAAGGACTCGGTGATCGATGGTCAGTTGTTGTAGTGATGGTATGGTGAAATTTGAATTGTACACGGCTAGGGTTAAACCAATGAGATTTGAATGGATGCACTTAACCACAAAGATGAATTTGTATCTAACACTATTATCAAGATGAATCGGGACTATATGATTACGAACAATGAAAATCATAGCATGCTAAAAGTAGAACATAAAGAAAAACACAAACGAAAGCATATAAAGCGAAAATAACCAAAGTAAAATGCAAACGAAATAAACAACTTCAATTTAAATCGATACTAGTTACAAGGAAACTAGCAGAGCTAAACAAAAAGGTGCTTGAATGAAAGGCTACCTAAGAATGTAAAGTCGCAAGAGCAAAATGAAAAGCAGCAGAGTTTGTGTATCTAGAGCTGTGTCTCTTTTGACTCAACTGATGCCTCTATTTATACTCCATTGGCTTGATTCTCTCCACTAAACTCTTTGAGAACTCCATCCCAACTGATTGTAGACATCCAATGGCTGATGACTATTCTTCACAAATCTCGACTTGACTGCAACTCTTCATTAGCTAGATTTCCTTATTATCCAAATGATGGGTTAAATCCTATCTCAAGGCAACTCAACTCTTCGGCTGGGCTTAACCCTCCTTTGTATTGACTCTATATCAAAAACCCACTTGGTAATATTATAACCTAATGGCATCACTTGGTAACACGACTGACTTGAGAAGTGGATATCTAGCTGCTTCAAGATGTAATGACCAAGCTAAGATATGATGACTAACTTGCAATATCCGTCGACTAAAGTGCATTGAATAATCAAACTCCGAAGTCCAAATTTGCATAACTAACTAGTAATGTAAATATGTGTACAAACAGTTTTGCAAAGCAAATATGGGTACAAACAGCTATGCTTTGCAAAAGTTGGACTCAAGACATACCGAATGTCTAAGGATAAAAAGTTTTCAGCACATAGTTGATTCAATTCGTAACACATTGGAGGGCATTTTACTATTGTGGTATGAGTCGTATGTCTGTATGTCGAATATCATATTTGTAAATGTAACAATAATTGTGCCTTGGACTCACCTCCACTTCTTTCATAACCCTTTTCGCTAACCCGAAGAAAAGTGCACATGAGATAACCCGAAGAAAAGGGTTTACAACCACTTTTATAAATTAATATTAATAACTTCTTCAGTTTTTGCATGTAGTCCACTCCACTGAAAATCTGATTTTTATGTAAAGCACATTGTTAATAGAAACTAGAAAAAGCACACACCCTATGGTGTGTTGTTTGAAAATAATTTGATTTAACTATTGAATAATTTGTAAAAAAAAGAAGGGCTGGGTAGTTAACGTAGAGCAGTTGATAAAATATAGAAATAGTTTCTTCCCCTATGAAACAGTTTCATTTGTTTTTTTTTCTTTTTCTTTTTTTCTGTTTTTCTTTTTTGTTGTGAATTACTACAATACCCTCTATTTATTAAGATAAAATAAGGTGAAAATGTTAAAATTAGAAAAATTCGCAAATATGGGAAACATAATGGCTTTGCTTAAAAGATAGATAGAGGTTCGACTGTTTTAAGGATTTCAAAAGAACTTCAATATATTATGCGTACCAAACTTTCAGTATTTATTTGATAGATTCATATAAAGTGAATGTAATCAGCCTTAGACTGTTGACTGCTCACTTTTGACATGTCTGGAGAAATTTTACTATCTTAATTTGAATTCAACCGCACAGACTCTTACACTACTGTGTTGCCAACATGGTATAGGTTATAATGTTGGACTCTGCTCATGCTGTTTAATGTTGACTTTTAGTTTTGGTTGTTACTCTTTACTGTTTGCTCATCTTAGGTTGTAACTTAATCATATACTTAAGCCACTTAACTAATTCAGTCACTCAAAAGTCTTGCATCATGTTGTTACAGCCATATTGTTAAACATTGAAGCAGTACTGTTTTTTTTTTAAGCAGTATAGCGAAGACAGCGGACTCTCAATTAAACCAGTTGATTTTTTAAGTTCATTCTATCATTTATAAACATATTCTAGTGCAACATATATTAGTGGAAGTAATGGATCCACCACCATTTATTATTTCAGGTTCCGATTATTATGCATAACGAAAATAGACAGGCCAAAGTGTGGAGTCAAATATATAGTGGAGATACTGAGAAGCAATCAATTCCAGTTATCATTAGAGCCCAATTCCAGTTATCAATTCCAGCTAGACCAAATCTTATAAATATAGGGTTTAGGACTTCACAAAACTATCATTAGAGCCCAATTTTTTTTAGTACCCCAAAATTATAAGATTTAGTACCTCCTATTGGAGATGTCCCTAAAGTTATCCAATGGGGTGCCGCTGCTTTATATCTACAAGGACGAGAAATTTATGAGGGAGAAGTCCAGTCGGACCTACAGAAACTGGTGTTTATGCTTATACTAAGGTATTGACTCTCGCTCCACTCTATCTAAGTTGTTAGCTGCTCAAATTTCGGCTTTACTGTTCTTAGGAACCAAATATATTTAAAGATATCTCTCTCTCTCTGCCGAGAGTAAAAAACACAGTATCAGACTAGTCAGAGCTCCGCCTCCCCCCCGATGCTTTTGCCTGTCTGCCGGAGCCCCGCTGTCCTTCCCGCCTCTTTGTTGCCAAGCTGATTCGAGCCTTCTCCTCTGCGCGCGCCTCTGATCCTTCGTCGTCGCCCCGTCGCACATGCTCGTTATATCTCGAGTTTGCCCTCAGCCCGGAGCTGGACCTCGCTCAGTCCATACACCCTCGCGGCACCACTCCTCTCTCTGCCCAACGACGTCGCGCTACTCCTTCGTCTGCCTCGGCCTCTGATGTGAGTCGCAACTCTCTGATCCTGTCCGCTGCGTAAAGCACCTTGCCTCCTCGACATCCTTCTCTCTGCATCTTCATCTCGACCTGAGCCTCGAGATCGATTTTGTGTTATTGCTACTGTATTGTAGTTAAAGTCCTCAAGAGTTTTTTTTTATTTTTGTTAGTGTCATGAGTTCAATAGCTATTATGCTTATGCGTCTTGATTTTCAGAGCTAAGCTAGACAAATTACAAGCTCGAATATGCAGATGAGGTTTTTGTGTTGCTAGTAAAGAAAACCGTCTCTCTCTCCTGGTGCAAAAATGCAGTAGCAGAGCAACACTGTCAAGGTCGGGGTGCTGCTGCCTCACGCTGTCATCGTCTGGCCTTTCACTCTTATCGTCGCCGCCGCACCTCATCTAGCTCGCATCACGTTGACAACGTCACAACACGTTGGGCGGCCTGCAATAACGTGTAGGATGCGGCTCATTTTCCTCGGCCTTGCGCTTCTTGAAGTCTGAAGTCCATCCCTGAGCAGTAGACGTGATTCAGTAGCACACTAGCACCACGCCTTAACATGTGATTCAATAGCACCACACCATCTTGCATGGTGAGTTCTCTGCATTTTGTTTCAATTGAGTCTGTTATTTGGATTTTTATAGATCTTGTAGTTGAAAATTGCAGGATATCTCTATCATTTCGACTTCAATAATGGAGTCAATTCAATATTGATGTTTGTGGAAGATTGAGGGGCTGGTGATGGCTGTCGAGGTTGCAGAGCAGACCATGTCAAGCTAAAAACAAAATAGAGAGATTGTCATGGAGTACTCTGCTACTAAAGAAATTATTGTGGTCATTTTCTTTTCTAACTTATCAAATTACTACTGTTGTTGAGTTTTGACTTTTAACGTAGGTTATGTGGTTTAAGAATATGTTTGCTTGATGCTACTATGTTATTACTTTTCCCTTAATTGTGGTTAGTTACTCGCTGCTACTGAACACCCCGGACTCACATATATTCAGTTAATTTTTTTAATGACATTTGTCTTGTTAATATGTGATAGAACATGATTTGTTTGGATTTGTCTATGGCTCGAGAATGTGTTGCAGTTTTACTAAGCTGTTGTTTGTTGTTTTCAATGCTACTGGCCCTTTTAAGTTCAAAATAGTTATAGAACTTTTTTTTCTTTCTAAAAACAAAAACAGAGGTCAAATACTACTTCTTTGTAAAGTTGCTACTTAAATCAAGTGTGCTATTGCATCTGTTTTTTAAGGCGATGATTGTTTGTGTTTTTCATGGTGCTACTATGAAAAAACTAGTTTTACTAAATTTTATCAAGGCGTTTGTGTTTTGCATCTATTGTTTGTCTTTTTCATTGGTGCTACTATGTTTTTTTAAAGTGATAAACTCTGACTTCAAGCTTGTATTGTACAATATCTCTCACTAGTTGATAAACTCTCACTAGTTGCTACTATACATTTGCTGCTGCTTATATGCTTATAGAGCTGTGCCAGATTTTCTGCAGGTCTCATACTCAGTAAGAGTGCTTGGGGGAATTCAGTATAGACAAAAAAGTGGAGGAGATAGTGGTCGTTGAAGTGCAAGTTGCTACTTCTTTTGTTAGAATTGATGTTTGGTTTTTTTAAACTGAGAATTCTATTGTTATTGCTACCAAATTCCAAGGGTGTAGAAAGGTTTTGTGTTAACATCTTGCTGCTAGCGATCTGATATAAATGGCAAGTGCTACTGTAATTATATATTGTTTTATTAAATACAATTGCAAATTCAAAATTTGGAGTATCATTTATCACTCTTGATGTGTCTTTTATAAAAAAAGTCGTGATTTTGCATGGGGGGTGCTACTGAAATTTAGTTAAAATGCTACTGATTAATTTCAAGGTGTTATTGAAGTTTAATCAAGGTGTTACTAAATCAATTTTTAGTGCTACTAAAGTTAAGTCGATTTGCAACTCAATGGTGCTCACTCAAGTTGCTATTGAATCCCTTTGAAGTGGTAATGAAGTTTAGTTAAGATGTTACTTAATCATTGTTTTAGTGCTATAAAGTTTAGTCGAGCTGCTACTGAATCTTTTAGAGTACTATTGAAGCGCAGTTGAGATGCTACTGAATTATTTTTTTAGTGCTATTAAAGTTTAGTCGAGTTGCAAATGAATCTTGCTGGTTCAAGCTGTTATTGAATCTTTTTAAAAGTGCTACTAAAGTTTAGTTAAGATGCTACTTAATCATCTTTTTAGTGCTACAAAATTTTAGTCGAGGTGTTACTGAATCTTTTAAAGTGATATTGAAGTTTAGCTAAGATGCTACTCAAGCTCACAGAGTAAACTGTACAATACATACGACGTCTGATCGATCATAAGACATTCCCATCACCTTTAACAGTTTCGTATCAAAAGAAAGCTCTAAAAGTTCAAATAGACTTTCCTAGTACAAACACAATAACTGATAACCAAAAAACAGTGCTGAAAATTCAATAATATAAGAACTAAAACATTTGAATCCAAACACATCGATCAATTCAGACATTCAAATCTAAACTCGTTCAATTCGAAGCTACTATAGTAGCACTACTCAATTATCAATTATATGAAATACATAAACAAAATCTAGTGCAAGGAAGAGATGAGACTCATAGAGCATTTTCATCACAGTAACACCGTTTCACACAAAAAAGCATATCATAGAAAGCCAAATATGCCAAATCATTACCCTAAAATCCACAATATCCACACAAAAAACAGTAACAATGCACATCAGCTTGTAAAGCATAGTATCAGTTTGAAAACTGCAAGTACACTCGCTTAAATACAGTAGCAGCAGTAGTAGTCGAAAACATATTAACACTTACAAAAATTCAGTATCAATAGTCAAAAACACATTAACACTCGAAAAATACAGTAGCAATTTCATTTTTGAAATAGAATAACCCTAGCAAAATACACAATAAAAATAATAACCCAAAACACATACAGTGGCATCTTTGAAAAAAGTTTAGTAGCAGTGATGATTGAAACAAAAAAAAAACAAAGAGAAATAGATGTTGTAATGTACACATTTGTTAGTGTACATTAAAAACTCAATTACTGAAATAGCAAGATTGCTTATACATTTATGCAGTTGTATTGTAGCCCACTACACTGTGAAACATAAACAAACACTAAATCAAATATAGAGTTTAGGTACTGCTACTGCTGCATACACTAATGCATATACAAGATCAACTCCAACAAATACATAGTGCATAAACACAAACAAATCTATAAACACAAACATAGAAGCAATTTCAAAAATTATGTACAATAGCAGCTTCAAATGGAAATTAATATCACCATCATGTTACTTTGAAGAAGAACAAAACCAGCAATAGCATATAGCACATAAGCACCACAAGGAGCACTCATCCAATTTGAACAATAAAGTAAAATGAAACTCAATCGTTAGTAGCATTGTAGAGCCATGGTTTACAGTAGCAACGATGGGCCTCCCTCGTACAATCTCCAAGGGACAGAAGCAAACTAACTCCAATGAATAGATTTCTCACCTTTTCTTCAATTAGTTTACTCCGGTCCTAAAAGAAAGCAGTAGCAGTCCAAAACATATTAGCGCCCATAAATGCAGTAGAAATTCCCAAAATTGCAGTATCAATCCCCAAAAATTGCGATAGCAATCTCCAAAATGCAACAATAAAGCAAAAATGCAATAGCAATTCCAAAAATTCAGTATCAGTTCCCAAAAATGAAATACACATTGTACCAACTCATTACTCAACATGTGTAAAACAAACAGTAGCATTACTCATTTTGAAAAAAGCATACAATAGCAGCTTCATAAAACACACGGTATTAATCGTCCAACTCCTAAAGCTATTCTAATTAATAAAAGAGCCATTTGCACATA
Organism: Geum urbanum; assembly: GCA_946800695.1. NCBI lineage: Eukaryota > Viridiplantae > Streptophyta > Magnoliopsida > Rosales > Rosaceae > Geum > Geum urbanum. The sequence continues at coordinate 30,592,266 of OX327009.1, forward strand.
TAGTACCAATCAACACACGATTACACCTTACCAATTGACATACAATATAAAATTATCTAGCATATGCACAACAACCAATCATGGGTCTTCAATTCGAATCGTCTAGATCCGCTGAAGCATGTGGTGTGCGGCGACGGCTAGGCTAAGATGCAATATCCGAGGACATTATTGCGACGACTGAGATACCCAGACCAGAGGCTAGAGATGCAAAGCGGCGAGCAAGTTTCGGTGGCCAACAATGGTGGAAGTTAAGCTTTGTTACTGTTAGAGGCAAACCGAGGAAGCTTGCGGTGATGAGTGGCGCACGCTGATGCATAAGGGAGGAGCGCGATGAGGCGGATGTAGATGGAGGCGCGGCTGGGTTTGCGGCATCGAGCACCGTTGACAGAGGAGGAGCCCAGGTGTGATGGCGGCAACGAGCGATGTCGGTGTGTGATGGCGGTTGCGAGCTGTGATCTTGTTGTTACTATGTTTATGAGAGAGAGAGAGAGAGAGAGAATGGAATGGATTAGTGACTTAGTGGCGTAGGATTTCTTATTTATATATGAGGGTAGTGTCGTCTTTTTACCATTTTAATGGGCTGGGCTGGGTTGTCTGTTACTTCGTTTTGAGTTTAAAGTCCAGTCCTTGGTTGTCTAAATCTTAGGGTGGCTCAATTTTTTGTATTTTTGATACTATAACTGTTATTGACTCTGTCGTGAGAGAATGGAATGGACTAGTGACTTAGTGGCGTAGGATTTCTTATTTATATATGAGGTTAGTGTCGTTTTTTTACCATTTTAATGGGCTAGTTTGGGTTGTCTGTTACTTCGTTTTGGGTTTAAAGTCCAGTCCTTAGTTGTCTAAATCTTAGGGTGACTCAATTTTTTGTATTTTTGATACTATAATTGTTATTGATTCTGTCGTTTAAATTTATTTATGCTTACCTCATCACCTCATTCAATTGACTTCAAATTTTATTTATGGGGGTAGAAACCTCAATCAAATTATTTTTTTTCATCTGTTATCTTCTAAGATAATTCAACTGGCCTCGATTAATTTTCATCTTTAGTTTGCAAGAGTGTTGAAATATACGCAAATTATCATTGGATCTCGGTTGTTCTTAACAGCGATGGCTATTCATTTAAGTCTTCGGGTAGCACCACTAGATCTTCAACAAGGTGGAAATTCTCGTATTCCGTATGTACATGTTCCTGCGGCTCGGATGAGTATTCTTGTTTATATCGCTACGGCTATAAGCACTTTCTTTTTTCTATTAACAAAACATCCCCTTTTTCTTCGCTCTTCCGGAACCGGTACAGAAATGGGTGCCTTTTTTACGTTGTTTACCTTAGTTACTGGGGGGTTTCGGGGAAGACCTATGTGGGGCACCTTTTGGGTGTGGGATGCTCGTTTAACCTCTGTATTCATCTCGTTCCTTATTTACCTGGGTGCACTGCGTTTTCAAAAGCTTCCTTGTAGGTAATGTATTTGGGTTCAAGGCCTTGCGTGCTCTACGTTTGGAGGATTTACGAATCCCTCTGCTTATGTTAAAACTTTCCAAGACCCGCCTCACGGGATCCAGGTTGAAAGAGATAAATTAAACAAGTATGGCCGCCCTCTATTGGGATGCACTATTAAACCTAAATTGGGGTTATCCGCTAAGAATTACGGTAGAGCAGTTTATGAATGTCTTCGCGGTGGACTTGATTTTACCAAAGATGATGAGAATGTTAATTCCCAACCATTTATGCGTTGGAGAGACCGTTTCTTATTTTGTGTTACTACCAATAGATTTTCTTAATTGTAATTTAAGACAATCAATTCGTTCTAAAAAAATTTGTTAATGATTAGGAATAATCGAACAAAACTTCAAAAAAGTTTTTTTATAGGAATGGTAAATAGGTTTTATTCTTAAAACATAGTGGAATAAAGTAAATGCAGGAAAGGCCACCTATTCTAGGAAGTGCCTCTCCTCCGTGGTTTCAATGTTGTGGCAGCAGTTGTAGTTACTATGGCTTAGTAGTCCGACTGTAATGCTACATTCAGTACCCATATGGGCTGGAGAAATGTGCGACACTAATTTTACTGTTCAGTGGTGATCCAAAGAATATGTCCCTGATGAAATTTAAAATAGTGTTCTGCAAATTCTGTGCTTAATGCTTATGCTTGTGTTTGTTTTATGTTACTTAATTCTTTATGTCCAATGTCTCTTTTGTTCCCGGTTGATTGCAAAATTTACATAAGCTTTGGCTATACTTTTCATTTGCAGAATTTAGCTATTTACAGGCAAAAAACTTGATACAAGGTTGCATTGAACTACACCAAAACAGGTAGCTCCTCGACAGAACGTCTACCTTAATATTTTACTCGTTGTAAGACAAGATGATACCAAAATTTCCTGATTAGGTATATATTTACACTCATGTCTTTTTTTTTGAAGGGCAAACGGAAGACGTCAGTCTCATATATATGAGAAGTAGTTTCAAATATATTCATGATTACTCACTTAAAAGCGGCGAGAGAAAAAAATCGTAGTCTAGCTAGATATAATAACCAAATTCTTATACCTAACCAAATATTCGAAACCTAACAATAAGCTCAAAGTTCGTAGCCAGTGACGTAGCAGATCCTGGGACGGTAGGTCATACTTATTCCAGAATCAATTATAAATTCAAAGCAAGACTTAAAATAAAGATTTATGTCAATACAAGTCTAAAAACCATTTCAAAAACCAAAGCAAATATTTAAAAAGTCATCGGAGTAGACTTCCTCCGGAGTTGCTTCAAAGTTTGATTCTTGGATCCCAGATACGAAACTGAAACTTTGTTACACTTACACTAGAACCAGCCAAACTGACTGGCCCAACTGACCAAAGCTAAGGAACAACCTAATTGCTTGCACCAAAAGCCCACAAGGCACTCGGCCTAGTCAACAACCCTAGAGAGGCATCATTCCCTTGACTCGACTATTACACCCACCAGACACGATCATCGGCTTTTGGCCCTTTCCGCTAGAGGCAGTCCACCTCAAAAGCCATGCAAGCTGCTGACCTAATAGCACCGCGATCTCGCCTTCATTGTCCAACTTTCACCCTCACACCTCTTACATTCCTAATTCGAGCACGTCCAGGCCGTTGACCATTGTTCAATCCCTCATAATCATAACGACGCCGGCTGTCAAGATGAGGTTGCAAGCTATCGATAAAACCCAACAACCAACGTCGTCGACTGAGGTGCCCAATACACTGCGTAAGAAAGGTACTCACCTGGAAATCGGGAAGCAAGGGACGTCGCTCGAGAGCGAGTAAGTGATGGCTTCGAGGAGGAAGCTAAGATGCCGCGCCGGAGGAGGCCTCCAAACCAAATGAACCGCAATCAATGGAGATCGGGACGCCAGACTTCACAACCCTCCTCTTTGCAGATCTACAACCCTTTTTTTGCAAGTTTGCGATCCATTCTTGATGAAAGAGGGTAGGTGAAAGAGAAGGTCTGTTGAAGATCAGCCATCTCGAGATGCCCGACGTCAGGAGGAACGCCACTGGAGTTGCCAATCGAAACAAGCAAATTGAGGTTAAGAAGGAGTCGTGAAGGAGGCAGCACCTCTCAAACCCTAGCAGAGCAAACGAAGACATTTTTTCTTAATACCACATGTATGCTTTAGTGCACACATTCTTCGATCTTATATATACTCATGAACGCCTAAACATGAGATCGGCCGAAATCATGCTTGTTTCCTCAATTCACAATACCCCTCATGTCCTCTTTATTACAGTGTTAGACATTGGATATCACCCGTCCTTTTGGCATTATTTTTGTGTTTACTTCAAAGTCCGTAAGAATTCTCTGTTGTATATATCTATTTATTACACTCATATGACTATCCAAGCTGATAAATAACTCAGACCTCATCTATCGGGTTACCAATTTATTTTTTCTTTATTTTTGAAGTGTCCATTTGCATCATGTATGGTGGTCTTTGCAGGGGACAACCTATATCTACATCTCAAAGAGCTTTCCCAGAGTTTTGTATATACAATATACAAAACTTCATGAGTTTGTTTAATTGCTAGACTATGAAAATCATCGTGTCACACAGGCCTTGATGTGGTACATTACAACAACAAAAAAGGGTTACTTCATACTTAATGGTGTTGGCCTCGTGACAATGTTAGACTTCGGTAATGCTAAGTTAGATATCCAATGACTACGGTAGGCAAACAGAATTTAACAGTAATATTTGACTACTTTGGTAGTAAATTTTTTGGAGGCAACTATATATATCAATAAAATGAAGCATGGATTGAATCTCAATTGATTGTCCAGATGATTCGAGGTTTTGAGTTATGATTTTGAGCAGTGAATTTTATGGTTATCCAGGGGATCGTGATCATTCGTTTGGTGAGGGATTTTCCGCCGGATCACTGGATTAACGCGTATTGCGTTTTGCTCACCTGTGAGTGGACCTTTCTTTTCACTGATCGATTGTGAGTCTTTATATTACATTTTACAAGCATGAGCATATGTTTGTGATTTTGACTTATACGAGCATGTGCTTTACGATTATGCATTTACATTATGCTTTATACGTATGCATGAAACTATTTATGATTTGATTTACACAGAGTACAGTCTTAGTATATGTGGTTGTATCGATACACTTGCATCCCGGCTGATCCCCGATGATGTCTACCAGGGGGCACTGTACCTTGTGCCGATGTATTTTCAGGTGGGTACAGATTTGTATTCCTTGTGTCGATGTATTTTCGGGTGGGAACAGATACCCTGACCTGAGGCATTTCTGGCTAGAATCACGTGTGGGTCTGGAATCCCGTTATTCAGACTGTACTAGCACGGATGTGTCCATGAGTGACCCCGTGAGATTTTTCTATGCATGCTCTGTACGCTGGAGGAGTTTGGGTTCACCTCGTGTACTATATCATATTCATTCATTTTGACTCGCATATGTTTTTATAACATATATTATTCGGCGAAAGACATTTATTTTCGTCCACTCACTCTAACGGTTTATATGTCTTTCCCTGGACTTTTCGTTTTCTTTGCCCAGTTTGCAGTTTGAATTCGGGTGTCGCACGTCGCGGTTAGAGGCTTAGTATTCGAGCGATGTTTTTTTTATGGTAGGTTCTTAGTTTGGCCTACTATTTGTATATATATATATATATATTAGAAGTCGCTTTGAGCATTCTGATGTTATATTTTCATACGATTTTCCCCGAATTTCTATAAAGTATAGTTTTATTGATTACTTTACATTACTGTTGTGATATTGAGAAATTCGGATGGGATTGGTGCCCACGGTTTGATTTTTGTGGCATAGGATGAAGTGTATTTTTCGGGTGCAGGTTAATGGCAATTCCGCGTTAGTAGCGTTACTCTGCCAAAATTTTTGTGGTTTTTGTTGGTTCGTGTTTTCAGAAGGGGTTTGATTCCGGTTTAGGAAACTAAATTGGGGTTGGGTCCTTTCAGCTTGGTATCAGAGCATTAGGTTTTAGGTTCTGTAGACTTCTGTAGTCGTGTTTACTAAGGATATTTGAGAATGTACAGCATGTCTGGAGTGATGACCCGACGGATACTCATCAATGCTCTGGGTGTTGTATGTTTTCAAATATTTAAAGTTTCATGATTACGTTCTACTTGTTGCGAACAATGTCTTATTCATTAGGATGCCTCCTTGACGTGCTTTTCGTGTCGGTACGGTTGTGGATCCTATTGAGGATCAGTCGACGTGCGACTTGACAGTGAGTTGTGGGTTTGGATGAGCATTCTGGATTCAGAGATATGTGTGGCATGGTTTGCCTGGTTGTGCGTGTATGAGCGTCTACATGTTGCCTCAGAGCAGAGAATTGTGGTAGTTGATGGTTTGCGTGAGTCAGATCATTGTGTTTGGTGGGTTGGTATTGTGTGAGTTCCTGTTGCGACTCCATGACCTACATTCAGAGTGTTGTTTATACGGTAATGGTTCAATCAGGCTACCTAACAACGGAAATATGGAGTGTTTACCCACCTGAGGCAGGGATGTATCGTTCATATGTTTGTCCCAGTTTGCACGTGTTATGTGGCTTCAGAGGAAGCAATACACGAGGTTCGAGATGAGTTTGAGCCTAAGTATCAGAGGGATTTGACTGTTGTGCCTCGAGATAACCGCGAGGAGTTGTTTTGCTGCACTCAAAGGCAGGGATATTGAGAAGGAAATGTGTACGCGGTTTCCGACATATTGTTTTGAGGAAGGTGAACTTAGTCGAGATTTTGATGAGGTTGAGTTCAGGCACCTCGGAATCAGTATCTTCATCACGCTGTGGCCTTTTTGATTATGTTGAGGGTCATCTGAATAAGCAGAAGATTCGTTTGGTAGTGATGGAGATCACAGAGTAGTGGACTTGTGCCTGTGACATGAGTTGGGTGATCGTTGGTGATCCTTCCACACAGCAGGCGTCACTGTGATTTGTGTTCGAGGAGCACTCTCAGTTGCTATTGTGGTGGCCAGGAGGGTCACGTTACGAGGGAACGCCCTCATTCAGCTGCTTTTAGTGGTTCGGCAGCTCATAGTTCGGGAGAAGATCATGATGCTCTTTCTGGAGTTTGACCAACGCAGCCTTCTAGACGAGTCAATCAGCAATGTCGCAATCGACGTGGATGGCTAGTTGGGCATGCTAGAGTTCATGCCACGATCCTATGTGAGGACAGAGTTTGTTTGAGGTTACCGTTGCTTGACATCCATGGCTATTGTGCCTGCATCTCCACTTCCGGGGTTATGGAGAGTGTCGTGTCCATCCGGAGGGATTGCGAGATCTTTGTTGGAGGTTATGGGTTAGCCGCAGATTTGTTATTGCTGGACATCGTCGATTTTGATGTGATTTTTGGTATAGACTTCCTGAAGACACATTGGGCTATGTTCGATTGTCACAAGAAGGAGGTTGTGTTTCGACGACCAGGCTTTCCCCGAGATATTGTTTCGCGGTGAGAAGAATACTTTGTTGCCATGTGTGATTTCAGCGATGAAGGCCGAGCAGATGATGAAAAGGGTTGTGTAGCATACTTAGCTCATGTTGTGGATACTACAGCTGCTATGCCAGACATTGGTGACATTGAAGTGGTTCCCGAGTTTGCAGATGTGTTTCTGGAGGAGTTACCGAGTATTCCTCCAGTGCGGGAAATCGATTTCACCATTGAGCTTCTACTGGGCACTGGACCCATACCACGGGCACCTTATCATTTGGCGCCAGCAGAGTTGAAAGAGCTACAGATTCAACTTCAGGAGAATGGTTTTATTCAACCCAGTGTATCGCTGTGGGGTGCCCCAGTTTTGTTTGTGCGGAAGAAGGACGGTTCCATGCGGTTGTGTATTGATTACCGGAAGCTGAATCAGGTTACTGTGAAGAGCAAGTATCCGTTGCCGCGGATTAACAACTTGTTTGATCAGCTCAAGGGAGCTTCAGTCTTTTCGAAGATTGATCTCAGGTCCAGATATCATCAGTTGTGGATCAGAGAGTCAGATGTGACCAAGACAGCTTTCGGATCACGGTGCGGGCATCACGAGTTCCTGGTCATGCCGTTTGGGTTGATCAATGCCCCCGCAGCCTTTATGGACTGGACGGACCGGGTGTTCAGACGGTTTTTGGACAAGTTTGCAGTTGTGTTCATCGGCAACATCCTGATTTACTCCAGGAGTGTAGGCCAGCACAAGAAGCATTTGTGAGCGGTTTTGCGGACTTTGCGAGATAATCAGTTGTTTGCGAAGTTCAGCAAGTGTGAGTTTTGCTTGGACATCGTGAAATTTTTGGGGCACGTGATATCAGCTGAGGAAGTCAGTGTGGATCCTGATCAGGTAGAAGCCGTGTTGATTTGGAGCAGACCTACCACCGTACCGTACCAGAGATCAGGAGTTTCTCGGGTTTGGCAGGTTACTATCGGCACTTTGTGCAGGATTTTTTCGGATTGCCACTCTACTTTCCAAATTGACGAAGAAAGGTGTCAAGTTCGTGTGGTCCGATACGTGTGAGGAGAGTTACTTACTTCTGAAGGAAAGGTTGACCACTGCACCGGTTTTGACTTTACTTGACGATCGTGACAAGTTCGTGGTTTATAGCGATGCATCAAGATTTGGATTTGGTTATATCTAATGTAGCATGGCAGAGTAGTGGCTTATGGTTTCAGGCAGTGGAAACTTTATGAAGCTACATATCCTATGTATAATTTGGGAGTAGCTGTCTTTATGTTAGCATCGGAGAGTTTGAGACACTACCGTTGTGGCGTGCAGCACAGTGTAGAATGTACACTGATCACTTGAGTTTCATCTACTTGCATATTCAGCCAGATTTGAGCTTGAGGCAGCGTAGATGGATGGGGTCGATTAATGACTATGGCTACACATTTGAGTTTATCCGAGAAAGGCTAGTGGTTGTACTTTGACTATCTTTCTGGGGTGTTGTTGCTGATGCATTCAGTTGGAAATCGGGAGCTTTATTGTTTCATGTGTGTGTGGCTCGAGTTTTCGTGTTAGCCGAGTTGCAAGCTACGAGAGCTGAGTTAGAGTGTGATGATGTTGAAGCTCATTGTTTTACGTACGTTATGCACTAGTGGTACGAAGATGTATCAGATACTTTGAGTTTACTACTCGTGACGCAACATGAATAGTAATATAGCAGCTTGTGTGAGCAGATGCCACATTTGTCGGCAGGCGAAGGCAGAGAGGCAGAAACTTGTCGGGAAGTTACAATCATTGGAGATTTCCGATTAGAAGTTGGAGCTTGTCACTGTGGATTTTGTGTGTCAGTACGCACTTCGGTTAGTGATACCAGTTGTCGGGTCTTTATGGACCATTTGATGAACTTAGTTCTTTTCCTTGTACTTTCGGAAAAGATTTCGGTGGCAGGCTGGTATAGCTGTATTTGGCGGAGGTTGTCCATTTTCTTGATGCGCCTGTGTCCCAGTTTGCTGATCGAGATAATCAGTTATAACAGAGTGTTGACAAGCATTGCAGTGAGCATTGGATACCAGATTACAATTTAGTACAGTTTCTTATCCTCAGATTGGTGGGCGATCTTTGAGGATTATTCAGACCTTGGAGGGCATGTTGTGGTCCTATGTAGTGCAGTTCCGAAGGATTTGAGACTCGCAGTTTCATTTGTTCGAGATTGACCTTCGGATTAGCAGGGACAGGTTGATAGTTGCTCGAGTTCAACATTAGAGTTATATTGATGTGAGCAGGTTGAGTTATGAATTTGCCACGTTATTTTGGTTCATATGTGATCATGGGGCGAGTTTGTGTTGTGTCGTATAGTTTGGCATTGCCTATAGCGTTGACCTTTATGTGTATTGTATTCCGTGTGGTGGAATTACATTTCAGATTTGTTGTGTGTTTTGTACCCTATCAGTTCCTTATACAGGAAGACTTGGCATTTGTGGAGGAGCTAGTTCAGATTCAGGATTCGAGAGTACAGAGATTACAACACTGAGATATTACCTATTGTGAAGTCTGTTGACAGAGTCGTTCAGTTGAGATTGCCACTTGGGAGTTGAACTATATGCAGAGGCAGTGTTCCTACTTTTCAGTTGGCAGGCTTGGAAATTTCGAGGTCGAAATTTTTGTAAGGGGGGTAGATTTGTGACGACCCAGCACAGAATCAGTAGTGTAATCGGCTTAATCCACGAGTTTACGCGTAATCGCAGTTTCCGTAAATTGATTGAATTGCCGGTTTTGATCACAACTTAATTATTGGCTGAGAATTTGAGTTGAGTCTCTTCTCGAGATTGTTGTACGCGTGATTTCGAGTTCGTGGGCGGTTCCGGATTATTATTTCGACGACCGAGGAATATAATATGAATATTTGAAATTTCGGAATATCGTCGAGTTTATCCGTTCGTATTTGAGTTTATCCGAATCGTGATTGTGATCCGTTTTGGACCGTCGATTGACCCGAATTGAAATTGGAATGGTTATCGACTTGATTTGCGAGTTTCGCGATTAGTCGCGATTTTGACGTAATCGGTTAATGGCTTCGTTAACGACTAAATTATCGGGCAAGAATTTGATTTGGGATTCTTCACGAATGTTGTAGAGAATTTAATTTCGAGCTCGTGGGAACTTCCGGATGATTATTCCGAGTTACGAGGAATAAGTTGTGAATATTTTCGGCCATCGGATATTGTCATATTTATCCGTTTGGGATTCGATACGTGTATGGTATAAATACGGGAGAATACTTGCTGCATTTGGAAACTTTCCATAAGGGGAAACTGGGCCGTGACCCGCGTTGACCACGGGTCAAGGAGGCGACCCGTTTTGCCCATTTTCACCGTTCGGGTTTCTTGGTTTTTGAGCCCGATTCCGGCCATGGTTGGCCGGAGTTCTTCATGGAATATGTTGGGCTCGAGCTCCTCTTCGAATTGGTAGTTGGATCGACCCATGAGGTGGCCGGAGGAGGGAGAAATAGCACAGTGAAGTTCGGCGTTTTCCGGGGAGTTTTCACGGCTTCGGGTGACGGTGTCGAGGCCGAGTTTGTGGTGGCTCTTTGAGGGGTTTTGTTAGCCATGATGAGAGGAAGCTATTGGAAGTGGTTTGGGAGGTTGCCGTGGCCGGAGGAGAGAGATCCGTGATGTTGAAATTCTGGTAAGGGTTTGGGACTTTGAGGTAAGTTTTGGACCTTTTCTGGTCAGAATTGTCCTTAACTTTGAACTGGAAAGTTGTTGGAAATGTTGAGATCTTCAAATCCATGTGTAGGTTGCATTTTTCTGGGCCGGTATGATTTTCTGGCGGCCGGCGGCAGCGGTGACGGTGGCGGCGACTTTTCCGGCGACGTGTTTTTCGACGAATTATATGTCGTTCCGCTCGGAATCGCGCACCGATCGCGGTGGTGAGGTTTATTTTTCGAATTGAGCATCGGAAATTGTTGCGAGGTTTTATGGTGTAATTATCGGATTTTGACGATTTCATCGATATTGAATTATATGTTTCCGGGAACGGTTGTTTCTCGTGATGTGATTCGAGTTTTGAGTTATGATTTTGAGTAGTGGATTTTATGGTTATCCAGGGGATCTTGATCGTTCATTTGGCGAGGGATTTTCTGCCGGATTACTGGATTAACGCGTATTGCGTTTTGCTCACCTGTGAGTGGACCTTTCTTTTCACTGATCGATTGCGAGTCTTTATATTACATTTTACAAGCATGAGCATATGTTTGTGATTATGACTTATACAAGCATGTGCTTTACGATTATGCATTTACATTATGCTTTATACGTATGCATGAAACTATTTATGATTTGATTTACACAGAGTACAGTCTTAGTATATGTGGTTGTATTGATACACTTGCATCCCGGCTGATCCCCGAGGATGTCTACCAGGGGGGAACTGTACCTTGTGCCGACGTATTTTCGGGTGGGAACAGATACCCTGACCTGAGGCCTTTCTGGCTAGAATCACATGTGGGTCTGGGATCTTGTGATTCGGACTGTACTAGCATGGATGTGTCCATGAGTGACCCCGCGGGATTTTTCTATGCATGCTCTGACGCTGGAGGAGTTTGGGTTCGATCACGTCGTGTACTATATCATATTCATTCATTTTGACTCACATATGTTTGTATAACATATATTATTCGACGAAAGACATTTATTTTCGTCCACTCATTCTAACGGTTTATATGTCTTTCCTTGGGCTTTTCGTTTTCTTTGCCCAGTTTGCAGTTTGAATTCGGGTGTCTCACATCGTGGTTGGAGGCTTAGTATTCGAGCGATGTTTCTTTTATGGTAGGTTCTTAGTTTGGCCTACTATTTGTGTGTATATATATATATATTAGAAGTCGCTCTAAGCATTATGATGTTATATTTTCATACGATTTTTCCCGGATTTCTATAAAGTATTGTTTTATTGATTACTTTACATTACTGTTGTGATATTGAGAAATCCGGATGGGATTGGTGCCCATGGTTTGATTTTTGTAGCATAGGATGAAGTGTATTTTTCGGGTGCAGGTTAATGGCAATTCCGCGTTAGTAGCGTTACTCTGCCGAAATTTTTGTGGTTTTTGTTGGTTCGTGTTTTCAGAAGGGGTTTGATTCCGGTTTAGGAAACTAAATCGGGGTTGGGTCCTTTCAGCCGTTTCCAGCGATGAGTCCTTTCCGCAAACCCCTAGGTTCCGTATAGGGTCACATGGTCCTGCCAATAATGTTTCGGACTCCTCGTACGATAGCATACTGAGAATCTCCCACTATTCGTTAACGTTAGTGGTGTTTTGTGGAGGTCATCAGTCCCGAATATGGAGCAGAGCGGGTCAGTGATTGTGCGGTCCGAACATCAAGGTGCCTCGATGGTGCCGAGCGGTGAGGCGTCTACCTCCTCTTTTGAGGGCTCACATGGTTACGTCATCTTACCCCGCGGTGGAAGAGCGTCAGGGATTACTCTCCCCGTACTCCCTCGAGGTGTGCCCGTGTTGTGGTGTCTCATGGATGGCCAAATGGTTCAAGAGCTGGAAGGGTTCCCGTCAGTACACGAGATTGAGCGGTGGTATCGGGACTACCACATTCCCCGAACGGTGAAGCTGAGGTCCCTTCGTCAAGGCGAATCGTTCACGCGTCCCCCCACTCGTGGTTGAAGCTTCCCCTCCACCCGTGGCCCGGCTCAAGGCAGGGTTGAAGCTTCCCCTCCACCCTTTCTTCCAGTACGCGCTTGCCCTTTTTAACATCACGTTAGGCCAGTGTGGGCCTACGTTGACTTTCGTGCTGATCGTGTTTCACAACATCTGGAAACTCAGTGGGCTGCAGTTCCCCACCCGTGCGGAGATCGGTCACATCTTCCGTTTGAAGTACTCCCCACGCATGTAGGACAAGGGCACGATAATAGTGGAGCCCCGAACGAAGTTGTGGTTAACGGAGCCCCCTTGCTCTTCGACTTCTTGGTGCCGGTATCACTGCCTTGTCGGGGGTGAGTGGGAGTTCGATAAGCCTGATGGTGTGCTATCGCGTGGACGCGATCAGATACATCGAGTCCGCGAGTCCTTTAAACCGTTAGGTGTGGTGTTGTATTGCCAGCTATCGGCGTTTGTCTAGTTATGTTGTTTCGTATGCATGCTTGCTAATGCCTTGTGTTTTTTGCAGATCAACGACCATATCCCCTCACCCGTTTAGAGGAAAAGCCTTTAGCTCGTATCAAGTTCTCCTTCGATCCCCACCCGGACGCAAGGAACTTTTGGGCGGCCAACCATGGGAAGCTGGTCGAATGCTGTGGTTTTTCACGCCCCCCTGATACGTTCGTCTCTCCATTTACTGCATTTGTTCATGCCGTTTGTGTGGGTTTTCAGACTGACTTATTCCTTGTATGTTTTGTTGCAGCAAAAATGAAGAAATCCCGTTCCTCAGCAAAGCAGGATGCGGCACACCAACGTATACTGGTGCTGATGGAGAGGGCCAGGCAGGCCCGTATGGTCGTGGAAGAGGGAAACGACCATCTTGTCCAGGGTGACACTCCACAGCCCATGTTGCATGCCCCTGACTATAATCAATACCTCGATCCTGTTCCCGAGGTTGACGAGGAGGTTGAGGCTATGGGTGCGGCTGTCGGGGCTCCGATTGTGCCGGCCACTACTTCCGAGGACCAGATTGAAGAAGCTACCCTTGACACCAGCCGAGGAGAAGAGGGCGAGCAGACCCAAAAAGATCACCTCCGTTGGGAGAATAAGGTTCGAAGTAAGGAGCGTTGCGAGCGCCGGATCGACCATGGGGACAAACGCCAAAACAAAGGTCAGCCGTGCTCACGTTCTCGGAGTAAGTCCTACTCATCCGCCAACACGGGATCTTCCAAGAGTTCCTTTGAGCTCTTTCCCCTCCGTCAGACTGGAGATGTAGGGGTGCCCCAACCTGGGTCTTCAATGAGGAGGCCAAATGATCAGGGGGCGTGCAGCCGTCCATTCAGACGCTATAGGGGTCTGTCCACCGAAGCTTCGCCAGGCATCACCGTAGCTATGGCGGGCGAGACAGCCCTGTCCTCGGAGTTCCTTGCTCGTATCCAGAGCTCCATGGGTGCGGGCATAAAATCGTTGCAGAAGTGGCGTCATCTGGGCGCGACTCCGAGCGAGTCTCTGAACGTAGCGTATGACACATGCACCCAGCTTCAACACCATCTTTTCCTCATCAAGGGCCTGGAAGGGACAATTTTGCAGACAACCGCACTATCGGAGGTGAAAGCCGAGAGCAGGCAGCTAACGGCCGAAGTAGCTAAGATGCAGAAGGCTCTAATGAGGTCCACGGACATAGCCAACCGCAAAATCTCCTGAGAGAACGAGCTGGTTCGTGAGCTCGATGAGCTGAAGATGAAGTTGGGGGAGTCTTAGTATGGGATCGCCATTCTGGAGACGGACCTTGCCACCCTCCGATCGTCTAACGGTGCCCATATTGGGGAGCTGGAGCGCGAGCTTGCTGAGGCGCGTACGCACGAGATGACGGAGGAAATCCGCAGGAGGATCGCTGAGGAGGCGGTGGCCGAGTTCAAGGTGTCGTCCGAGTTTGAAAAGGTCAAGGCCGATGTGGTCAAGGCCTTCAAGAATTCGGACGAGTTTGAGGACTTGGTAGCTGCCGAGGCCAACATCCAGTGTGAAAAATTCTCCTCGTTCGTGCTTCTGTTTGTTATGTTGGACGAGTTCGAGGCCTGGCAAGTTGCTGAGGCTGAGAAGCTAAAGCGTTTGCTCGAGGAGCCTGAGGTTGGAGCACTAGCTGATGATGGAGTGGCGGAGCTATGGGGTGGAGCTAATGCTGGGGATGGGGCCAACTGATTGTGTTCTTGCGCCTGCGTGCGTTTGTTGAACTATGAATTAACTTCTTTTTTTGGGAAATATATCCAAGTACCTTTGTTTTGCTTACATTGTATGAATGCGTTTGATGTATATTTACTTTCATTGCTGCTATCTAAAAACAAAACGTGCGATTATACTGATACAAAAAGGTACACACAAACATTAGATGTACGCGCGTTAGTGCCAATCAAATGCAGGCAGATAAACACCTTAATGGAAATATTTTCTTAAGTGCTGCGTGTTCCAGGGGTTGCCTAGCCTTCTTCCAAACATGTCTTTGATGTAGAACGTGCGTGGGCTTACTACTGCGTCAATGATGTCAGGACCTTCCCATAACGGGCGTAAGCTTTTTGGCTTTGTTTGGATTGCTTTCATGACCAAGTCCCCCAGTTGGAGTGGGCGCTCTCGAACACACTGGTTGAATAGACGAGCGACTTCCTGCTTGTTCACGGTGTTGTGGAGATGTGTTGTGTCCTGTTTCTCTTCAAAGAGGTCATTGTCGAGTCGTAGTCCTTTTCCGTTTATGGTGGGGTCATAGCTTCGATTCTTGGGCTTCTGTATGTAAGTTCGAGTGGTAGTACGGCCTCTATTCCGAATGTGAGGCTAAATAAGGTTTCTCCTATTGCTGCCGTTGCGGTCATTCGGATTGACCATAGTATCTCAGAAAGGAGTGTGGGCCATTGTTCGTACCCATTGTCTCCCTTCTCGTTGAGTTTGATTTTCTTCTTGATTCCCTCCTTGATGATTTTGTTGGCTGCTTCTACCTGTCTATTTGTTGGAGGATGTGCTGGTGATGCGAATACCAGGTTGGTACCTTGCTTTCTGCAGAATGCCTTGATCTCGTCATTGTAGAATTGCGGCTCGTTATCGGTGATGATGTTGAGTGGGGTGCGGTAACGACAGTAGAGAAAATTCCATATGAATCTCTTCACCTTTTCAGTTGTGTTCTTGACCATCGGTTCAGCCTCGATAAACTTGGTATGGTAGTCAATGATCACGATGATGTTGCGATACTGGCCCTTGGATTTTGGAAGTTCTCCGATGAGATTGAATCCCCACTGTGCAAACGGAATTGGAAAAGTGAGGATCGATAGGGGTACTGCAGGCGTGTGGTTCTTATGTGCGTATAGCTGGCATTGGTGGCAGGTCGTCATAATTGCGGTTGTGTCCGTATGGATGGTAGGCCACCAGAATCCACTGTGGAGTGCCTTCTGTGTAATTGATCGTGCTTCTGCGTGATGGCCACATATGCCCGAATGGATTTCCTTTAGTATCATGTCGCCTCCGTCTGGTGTGATGCACTTGAGGTTGGCCCATGTCTTCCCTTGTCAATACAGGCTATTGTGCCAGATACTGAAGTTGACTGCTTTGGCTATTATGTTTTGTGCTTATGCCCGGTCTGTTGGGAGTTCGCCCTTGGTTTTGTATTTGACGATTGGGTCCATCTAACTGGCCACGTGTGGTTCGATGGTGAAGATCTCTTCTAGTGTTTTCATGATGCTTGGTCCTTTCAGGACTTCCACTACTCGTTGCCCCGACTTCGTTTGTACGGGCGATGTTGCTAAACAGGCGAGTGCATCTGCCTTGGTGTTTCTACCCCTGGGGATGTGGTTGATGTTGGAAAACTTGAATTTGCTTAGCATCGTGTGAACGTAACCGAGATATGCCGTCATTGTATCGCCCTTTGTTTTGAAGTCGCCTCTGATTTGGTTAACAACCAATTGCGAGTCACTGAAGAAGTTGATACTCGGGGCTTCTGAGTTCCGGGCTAGTTGCAGTCCGGCAGTGAGAGCTTCGTATTCGGCCTCGTTGTTTGTTGCTTTGAATTCGAATCTAATTGCGTACTTTGCTCGTACGCCTCCTGGCCTGGTAATGATGATTTCGACCCCATTAGTGTTCTTGGTGCACGATCCGTCCACGTAGAGGTTCCATGGTGATATAGGTTTGGGAGCTCTTGCTCAGGTATGTCAGTGCTAACAGATGGCGTGCCGTCGAGAGCAGGCTGTGTTGCTTCCTTGGCCTCAGTGCACTTGGCTATGAAGTCTGCGATGGGCTGAGCCTTTATTGTTGTTCGGGGCGCATAATGGATGTCGTATTCACTCAGCTCGATAGCCCACTTTGCCAAACGACCACTGTGATCGGGCAATTGCAGTACTTGTCGTAATGGAATGTTCGTGAAAACATGGATGCTGTGGGCCTGGAAGTGCGGCATGAGTCATCTTGCTCTCATTATGAGTGCGAGTGCCACTTTCTCGATTATTGGATAACGGGTCTAGGGTGGTGTCATGCCTTTTCCGGCAAAGAAAACTGCCAGTTCCGAATTTGTTTCCCTCCAAACCAGAGCAGAACTAACGACCGTTAGAGAAGCAGATAGATATAGATACAAGGTTTCTTCTCTCACGGGCCTGGATAGGAGAGAGATTGAGGCCAGGTATTGCTTGATGGATGTGAATGTGGCTTCACAGTCGGTTGTCCAAATGACATTTCGTTTGTTTGTTGTCCGGAGGGCTTTGAAGAATAGAGCGTACTTGTCAGAGTAGCGAGAAATGAAGCGGTTGGGGGATGATAGTTTTCCCGTTAGGCTTTGGAGTTCGGCCTTGGTTATGGGGGGTTGCATGTCTAGTATTGCTTTGACCTTCGTCGTTGAGGCCTCAATGCCCCCATTGCTGATGATGTATCCGAGAAACTTGCTTGTTGTTACCCCGAATGTGCACTTAGCCGGGTTCAATCGCATGCCATTCTTGATCAGGAGGTTGAGTACGGCTCGCAGGTGTTCGGGATGGTCCATTGCCTTGGTGCTTTTGACCAGTATGTCATCAATGTAGACCTCTACGATTTCGCTCGGTAGCCCATTGAATATAATGTTCATCAATCTTTGGTAGGTGGAACCTGTGTTCTTGAGGCCGAACGGCATGACTACGTAACAGTAGAGCCCCTTGTCCGTTGTGAAGCAAGTGGCCTCCTAGTTTTCGTGGTTCATGAGGATTTGGTTGTACCCCGAGTACTCATCCATCATGGATAACAATTCGTGTCCTGCAGTGGCGTCTACCAGTTGATCGATCCTTGGTAACAGGAAGCTGCCTTTTGGGCAAGCCTTGTTCAGATTGATGTAATCTACGCACATGCGCCAAGATCCATTGTGCTTCTTGACCATGACGGCGTTAGAGATCCATTTCGGATAGTCGACTTTTCCGAAGAAACCGATTTTCTGCAGTCTGTCCACCTCCACGTTCATGGTCGTGTATCGTTCCTGGTCATACGCCCTTCGTTTCTACTTCACTGGTTTCGCGGTTGGGTTGATACTGAGTTTGTGGGAGATGATGCTTGGGGCGATTTTGGGCATGTCCGTGTAAGACCATGCAAATACCTGCTGGTAGTCCGATAGGACTTTAACCAGTTGGGCTGCTATGTCAGGATCTAGCTGGGCACCGATGCGGATCGTACGCTCTGGGTGTTCGCTGGACAGGAGTATCGTGTGTAGCTCTTCTCGCTCCGTGACGGGCCGGATAGTGTTCTGCCCGTCTCGTGGGTCATCAGGTTGTTGTTCTTTGGGAGAGCCATCGACCATTACGAGTACCTCCAATCGCGTGTTGTCTTCGTTCGGTCGTGCAATCTTTTCTACGAAGTCGTACCCCCTGATTATGCCGACTCTGTAGTCTGTCGAGAACTTTGCCAGGAGCATATGGCTTGTGATAATCAGCCTTAGCTTCGAGATGCCTGGTCGTCTAAGGATCATGTTGTAAGACGTGCAAATGTCTACGATGATGAAGTCCGTTCTGACCTCGTTCTGAGGATTGCCGGGCGTTCCGACTCCAAATCGCATATAGTCTCTCCCGAGGGGGTATGTGGTTTCGCTTGAGAAGCTGGCAATGCTCTCATGGTCCTGTGTCATCTTGCATTTTGGGCATTTGAGCCCCTCGTATGCCTCCTGAAAGATGATGTTAATGGAGGCCCCGTTGTCAATGAGGATATGCTTGACCAGATATCAATCCACCATTCCGTCAATGACGAATGGGAGAGTGTTGTTTCGGTTGCCTTCTTCTTTGGAAGAGAAAGTGATGGGAGGCCAGTCCTTCCTGCCTGCCTTTGGTGGATTTCCGGGGTGTAATAGGACTACGTCCCTTGGGCGGGGCTCTTCTCGTTCTCGTGGGCACTCGGGCTTCCGCTTCCCTCCCGAAATGTTGTTAATGGTACCCCTCGTTTGTATGTTGGCAATCTGTCGCTCGATGTTCGATGTTTGGAAAATTAACGTTCCCTCCTTGCGCAGCCCTTCGATTTCCCTTGCCAGGATTTCATTGTCGTTGGTGTTGTGGGTGTTCGAATCATGGTACATGCACAATGTTCCCCTGTTATTCCGTATGGGGGCGATTCCGGGCGCCTCGGCATTGGGGGGCAGATCTGGCATTTAGTTTGCTTGAGCACCTCCTCGTTTGTGGCCTGGGTAATCGAGAAGATTGTACGGTGTTGGTGGGGATCTCTGGGTGGTGGTGGATTATTTCGGGATGGTGGTTCGCACCCACGATGCACTTACTCGTACTGTTTGTTGCTTTTGTGTTCATGGTAGTGAGTCTCGCGTTTGCGGGAGGTTAATTCGAGCCGTGTTTTTTGTGGTAGGCTTTTGGCTGTATAGGGGGGATGATGGGCGGTTGTGTGTATAGGGTGTTTTCAATGGTGGAGCTGCGTTCGGACCTTGTGCCTTGTAGACATGGGTTTCTACTAGTGCCTTCTGGACGATCAGGTCGATGACTTCGTCATACCCTAGGTGGTCCTTTCTGACCAACTTTTCCACAAACAGGGTTCCCGTCAGGTTTTCTAGTAACGCCGATTTTGCCACGTTCTTGTCGTGGTTCCTGCACATGTTCGCAATGGCTCTCCATCGATTGATGAAGTTGGATAGATTTTCGTTGTCCCCTTGGCGGATCTTGAGGAGTGTGCTGGCGGTGTTGTGCTTGCCCTGCAGCCGGTACCGTTTGAGGAAACACTTCGTTAGCTCCTCAAATGAGTGTGTGGATCCTTTGGGCACTTCGTAGAACTAGTTTCATGCTTCTTCCGTCAGCGTCTCTTGGAACAGGAAACAGAGGGTTGCATCCGAATACCGGGTACCTGCGGTGGCGGATTGATACTCGTCGATGTGTGTTCGTGGGTCTCCCTTCTCGTTGAACCTGCTGATCTTGACGGTTTTGGAGTACGGGTCCCTACCCTGTGCTATGATAACGTCCGTTAATGGGCTTACGCCGGGCGTGTACATCCTTTTTGGCCCTGTATTCATGCTTTTCTTGAGCGATGTGATTTCGACGTCCTTTTCTTCCATCCATCAAAGCATGGTATCCTCGATGGTCGCGGTTAGTTCCTTGTCATCATATTCTTGTATTCTTTCGGGCGGTGGGGGTGGTCCCGGTAGATGGTTGTTTCACAGTCCCCACAGTGGGTTGATTTTGATGACCTGCCTGCCCGCCCTTGGTTCCTCTATTCTAGGTTCCTCGCGTTGGGTCTCCTGGCTCTGTATGAACGCATCAAGTCGTTATCGCTGTCGGACCTGGCGTTCCTGATCTCTTTCGGTTCTGGCTGTTGGAGTTCCCTCACGAGGTGGACTGCTGCTTCGTCCTCCGTTAAGTTGTTGATGCTGCTAATTGTATCTACTGGTATGTCTCTAGTCTTCCGGCTTTCAGGTGTGATATGGTCTGTCACCATCTATGTTGCTAGATTTGAGTTTTTTGTTTTGCGGGTTTGTACGTGGTTTACGATTACTCGCTTCCCACAGACGGCGCCAATTGTTTTTACCAAATTTCGTAAGGGTCTTAGCAGAAGAGCGGATAGGGCTTATCTCAGAGGATCTGGGATATCGCGTGTGTGTCGTCATTTACCTGCTGTTAAGAATAATACACTAAACGGGCGTTAGAAGTCTTGATGGGATGTACCCGCCTTCGACTCTCTGACGCTCTAGTTAGAATGTGTGAAGTGTAACAGTAGTATTCGTAGAGTAACCGGCGTACCTTGTATCTGTCATAAATGTGTTGTTTATATTGGTGGTTAGGTATGGAGTCTTTTGTTGTTCTTCGATATGGGATCCTGTTTTTTGTACATGGCCTTTCGTATTACCTTCCGTTTGCCGTTCCGAACGCGTGGACGTTCAGATGGTGTTGCTTCCTTGTTTAAAGTTGAAGCCTGTATTGTTGTCTTGTGTTTGGTCTAAGCTGTGTTGACCCGTTTGGAGTGACTAAGTGTGCGGTAATTGTGTGATGGGATAACACTAACACTTAGTCCTACTGCAACGTGATACGACGGCTTGATCGACTACCTTCTTACTGATATAATTTGTAATATTTGCAAATACCACAGACGGCACCACAGATCGACTACCAATACCACAGACAGCGCCAATTGTTTCTACCAAATTTAGTAAGGGTCTTTAGCAGAAGAGCGGATGGAGCGAATCTCTCAAGCCCGACGTCAGGTGAATCGCTCAACCCGACGGTGATAGGCCAGGGGAATCTCTCAACCCCGGCGGCACTCAGGGGAATCTCTCAACCCTGCTTCAGAGGAATCTCTCAACTCTGGGCCAGAGGAATCTCTCAACTCTGGTAGCATCGATGCAATAAATGCCATCACCAATAAACATATAACAACACCTCCGAAAATAACATATATCTCAATCATCGTATAAAGTAAACACGAAAATCGTAAAATCCACGAACTCGCAAATCAACTGTGAAAATAGAAACTTGTCCACTCACACGCTTGCGTAACGCAGTTCGCGTTAACCCGTGATCCGGCGGAAAGTCCCTCGCCAAACGATCGATCACGAACACCTGAATATTCACAATGTCCATTACTCAAAGTCATAACTCGACAATTCAAAACAAATCACGAGAAACCACCGTTCTCGGAAACACATAATCCGATTACGACAAACTGTCGAAAATCCGGAAATCACACCTCAATACCTCGCTGTAAGTTCGGATGCTCAATTCGAAAAACGAACCTCCCCACTGCGATCGGGGCGCGATTTTGAGTGAAATGACATGCAACTTGTCGAAAACCCCAAAAAGTCAAACTTTGACCGCCGTTGACCACCGCCAACGGCGGCGCCGCCACCAACTTGAAGATATCTCGGCGGAGCAACCCCTATTCCACTCAAAATCATCCACTGAGCAACTTTGTCAACTGCATCGAAGGCCAATTTACACTCTAACTAGGTCAATTTCAAGCAAAACCGAATTGTCCCCAAAATTTCAAATCCAAAATTCTCAATCCACAAATCGAATTAGAACTCCATACTTACATGGTTAGAATCATGGTGAGGAGAGCTTCAAAACCCAGTGCTTGATCAAGCTCAATTCGAACGAAATCTTGCAACCCGAATTCATTCAAAAACTACCCATTTTGGCCGGAAAATTCCTCCTCCTCCGGCGAGCCTCACCGTGCGTGGTGACTGAAAACGGGATCGGGATGTCGAGGCGCACTGAATGGAACAAGTCCCACGCCTTGGGGTGGCCGGAATCGTCGCGCCGTCGTGGAGCACCGTGGCTCCCGTCGCCAACTTCTCTCTCCACCGAGTTGACTCGGTCAACTCGGTCAACCACATAAATGGCAAGTGTTGACTTGCCCGAAATAGCAACCTTCTATTTATAGGCCTTCCATTTTTGGAAACTTCGTAATTATCTTTTCGACAAACTTTGAATATCCGTAACTATCTCGTCGTAATTCCGATTCCGATAATTCTCGCGGCAACAAACTCGACTCGACATGTTCTTCAATTATCACCTGAAGTCAAACACATCGACCAATCGGATAAAAAGTCAACTGTTCAAACCAACACATATTTAAACCGACTAAATAATCAACAATCGGAAATATTCACAACTTAATCTTCATAACTCGGAATAATGCTCCGAAAGTTCCCACAAACTCGAAATTAAATTCTCAACAACTTCCGTGAAGAAGCCAAAACCAAATTCTCGTCCGGTAATTTAGTCGCTAAGAGCACCACCATTTAAATCCGAACTTCAAATATTCATAATTAATTCCTCGGTTGTCCAAATAACGATCCGGAACCGCCCACGAACTCGAAATCACACTACAACGACTCTCGAGAAGAGACTCAGCTTCAATTCTTGGCCAATGATTATGTCGTTAACAAGCCTGGCGATTCAATCATCAGACGGAAATCTGCGATTACGCAGTAACTCACGAATCAAGCTGATTATACTTCTGATTCTGTTCTGGGTCATCACAGAGAGTGTGGTCGGCACAGTGTTGAATTCGGAGGGAAAAACTATAGACGGCCCGAAGGCACGCATTGATCTGAAAAGAATGAGACTGCAAAACATTTGTGGTTGAGAGATGTGAAGAAAAAAATGCCTCAAGCTCCTTATACCATCAAGCCTGCCTAGAAGAATGAAATTTTTGGTTGGATGGGTAATATCAGGTATCCTTCCGGCTATGCAGGAAATATAAGTCGGTATGTTAACTTCAAAGACAATAAGATGTACGGATTAAAGAGTCATGACTGTCATATACTGCTTCAATGCCTCTTCCCTGTTTTCATTCGAGGGTACCTGCCCAAAGAGGTGGTGGAGCCGTTAGTGGCTTTGTCAAGATTCTTTCAGAAGTTATGCATGAGAGAAGTGAAGAAATCGGATATGTGGGAAATGCAACAGGATATCATTTTTATCATGTGCAAATTGGAAAGGATATTTCCTCCATATTTTTTTGACATCATGCCTCACCTGATGCTTCATCTTCCGGAACAATTGTTGCTTACCAGTCCAGTACACTACACATTGATGTATCATATGGAAAGGTAT
This sequence comes from Geum urbanum, assembly GCA_946800695.1. NCBI lineage: Eukaryota > Viridiplantae > Streptophyta > Magnoliopsida > Rosales > Rosaceae > Geum > Geum urbanum. Next base: position 30,615,861 of record OX327009.1, read on the forward strand.
GTAAGGCATCTCTGAATATGGCTATGTCTTTAATATTATTTATTCACTTATTTTACAATAATCATAACATGCTCTTTACCACTTTATAGACTATTAGGGAACTACAAAGACTATGTGATGAACAAATCCGCACCTGAAGGGTGTATCGCTGAAGCATATCTTGCACACGAGTGCGTAACGTACACCAAGTTATATTTGGGAGCGTCAGAGGACCCTCCACAACATATGCCAGTAGATGAACCGCAGTTCAACTTTTCGATCATCTCCGATGATGTTGAAGTTTCTGGAAAGTTGCCCAACTTGTACAATTTGGAACCATATGAGCTAGTCATTGCCCACTGGTCGATATTGATTAACTATCCAGAAGTTCAATATTGGAAAAATGTGCACATTTACTGCCCTGGTATTGCTGGTGATGTTGAGTACCACAACATGACGCTCGCAAACTATTTTGGCAAATGGGTATGTATATAGATATATTTACTTGTATATGAATTTAAGTGTCTCGTATCCTATTTATAGTTAAGTTAATAAATGATTATTTTCAGATGAACAATGTACAAGATGATGGTATCCCTCAGTGGTCACACGAATTAAGGCTCTTGGCGTAGAAACTGGTCACTTCCAAAGTTGATCCTATGTGTAGGGTAAATGGCGTGCTATTTATTTGTGAACATAGAGATGTCAGACGAAGAACACGTAGACCAAATGATACAATGCAAGCAAAAGTTCCTAGATTCATGGAGATATAGAACAACATATAAGTTATCATGCTTGCATATCCACCATTTGAGTCTCCAACAATTATTCCAATAATTACATATCCAAGGATGAATATGCAAGCATACGTTTCATGCTTGTTTGAGTAATAGCAATGAGATTCCCCAATATCATGCTAAGAATAGCTAGGATTTCCAGAAGAAGATGCCATTCATTTGATGAGAAATAAAAAGGAATATCAAAAATTCGAGTGCCTGAAGCTGAAGCAGCAACTTTCGAAGTAACAGAAAGAAAAGCAACAACTGGACAAAATTCTGGGGTAATGGTGCATGGTGGGCATAATGGAATTGAATATTACGGTGTTCTCCATTCAGTTGTCGAATTAATTTATGGGGAAGGCATGACAGTGCACTTGTTTAAGTGTAGATGGTTTGATACTGACCCTGAGAACACAAGGACCGATCAATACGACATATTTTTGGTTAATACTGCTACAAGCTGGTATGAAGATGACCGTTTGTTTTGGCCACGGCGGTGAAACAATTGTTCTATCTTGATGATCTTGTGCATAAAGGCGCGTGGAAAGTGGTTAACCATTTTCTTCCAAGAAATATATACAGTGCCTCGACACTTGGTGTGACCTCAGATAATGAAGAAGTTAGTGCACACTAAGAGCGGAACGCAACTGCTATTCCTGAATCCTCAACAATTCGCCTTACTAATGTGATACAGGGTAGTGTGGTACGAATTCCTCGACCGGAACTTATTGATGTTAATCAAAATGAAGACAATGAAGACTCAAGTGACGAGGACTTACACATCTTACCTGAAATTAACTCAGAAACCGAGTCAGACTCAAGGGATGATTCTGACTATGCCCCCGCCTTAATGTACGTATGTTAATTTGAGTATGAACGTGCAACATAAAATAATGTGTAGGACGATGACTTGAACATGCAATTTGAGTATGAACGTGCAATGTAAAATAATGTGTAGGACGATGACTTGAAAGTGCAATTTGAGTATGAACGTGCAATGAATAATGTCGACATTCGTGATATATAAAGTATGAACTTTGTTTAATTAGCCTTTTTTATAAGTAACTGAAAAAACTCCTAGTCTTTTTTACTAAATGAGAAAAAACAAAAGCAAAGTGAAAGAAAAAAAAATATAACCGACGACATTCATAATAAATATCGTCGTCGTCGGTTATAATATAGCCGACGACTAGACTTATGTCGTTGGCTATAGTGGTCGGGTTTTAACCCCCACAATAGCCGTTTTGGACAGAAAACGAAACTGCCCCATTTTTTTTACAAACTGTCCAAGAAGTTGAAGCAGGTTCGGTCCATCTGTATTGAAGCAGCGCCGTCGTCGTTCATCCTAACCACCGTTAGAGCCGCTGCCGTCCTTCTACAACCCAAAAACAGGTTCCTCTCCCTAAATTCCCAATTTTGAATTTTTTGTTATTTAGGTTCAATTTATGTTTAGTTAGTTGATAATGTGGATGTTTGGATGAGTTGTGTGAATATATATTGGATTATTGTTGAATTTTGTTGATTTTTACAATTATTGTTGGATTATTGGATATTATTGGATTATGAATATATATATATATATATATGTATGTATTGGATCGTTGGGTTAGGAATTTTTCGAATATAATGGAATTTTGATGAATTTTTGTAATTTACTGAAATTTTTATGAATTTTTGGATTATTATTATGAGCATATATATATGAATTAATTTGGATAATATTTGGTGATTAATATGAATTAAATTGGTAGATTAATAATTAATTTTTATTTTTAGTAATTTATGAGATTAATATGAATTAATTTAATTATGTGAATTAATTTTTATTATTCTAGATTTATGTGAATTAATTTTATTTATTCTAGATTTATGTGAATTAATTTAAAATTTGGTAGATTAATATATATGAATTAATTTGATTTTTTTGTAATTTAATTATGGAATTATTGTGAGTTAATATGGAAATATGTGAATTAATATATAGGGAATTTGGTAGATTAATGTGAATTAATTTTAATTTTGGTAGATAAAATTTAAAATTTATATAAAATTGAGTATGTTACGTAAATTTTATAGAAACGATGAATTGGTTGAACTGCGGTGCTTTGCGAGGGGGATCGAGAGGGTCGAGAGGGAGATCAGGACGTGGGGATGAGGGCAGCGAAAGTAAATCCGCATCCGGATCCGCAAGTATCGGCAACACTTATAGCCGTCCTCCCACCTCTCGGCACCGTGCACTTCTAGGTTAGGGACAACCTCAGCAGCAGCAGGTCGAGCATCGCCGACCCTCCAGCGCGAGGAGGCTTTATGAGGACAGTCGCACACCTTCAACGGATAGTGCAACTCAATCCTCGGTTCGAATGTCGGACATTCATCGGCTGGAGCCTTCCCCATCCACCGACCGGACTCCTCATTTTTCCGAGGAGGCTAGTGGATCGACTCAGTCCTCGGCCGGGATACGACTATGCCCGCCGTTTACCTTATTCTTACCCTTGGAAATCCCAACGATACCCCACTTTGATCCCACGGGAATGCCTGTTCCAGGACAGCTAGGGTTCATTACCCTGGACCAGGCATACGCGTATGTACCCTTCCCGCAACCTCTCTGGAGTGCGAGGATTCCGGGACAATGCACCGACGAATCAGGTAAATATTAATTAGTGATATATTTTTACTTAGTAATATTTAAATTCAATTAGGTGTTGATGTTTAAAAAATCGTCTACAAATGTGATAGGCGCGATCGTGGACGGTGAAAAACAGAAGAGGACCAGAGGCCCCGTCGTCGGTAAGTTATTGGACGACACGATTCGGGGTACCAGTGGTGGCCAAGTTATGATTCAGACAGGGGATGGAGGCGAGGTGATCGAGGGAAAGGTCACTCAATCGTACGCAGGGATGGCAGGCAGCATCATAAGGGATAGAGTTCCAATGCTGTGGCCAGATTGGAATTCGATGCCGCAATCCGTCAAATATGAGCTAAATAATGTGCTATCGGTGAGTAGAATTATATATTCATTATGTATCTTTTCTATATAAATTTTTAATATTTATATATATATGCATTGCAGAGGTGGTTCCGCGTGGACAACGACATTAGACCCACGTGGGCGGATGAAGTGCAAGGGAGCAGGTTACGTGATTCATTTGTTTAGATTTTTTCGTTTGTTTTGATTATGTTCATAAAATGTTGTAAGTTACTAACATTTGTGTTTTATTAAAATAGGTACAAGGAGTGGAAGGCCGAGCTGAAAAAATATTGGAAAAAGTACGGCGACGATCGTTCATGTACCCCTAGCGAGTTTTGTTATAGGGAGTACGAGTGGCGATGGCTTGTGATTCACTTCAACAACCCGAGATTGAAGGTACGCAACCTTCAATCGATTAAATTTTTGTTTTATCGTACTTCCCCCAAATTATTCGGCTAATATTTTTTTGATGTTGGATTAATCGAGCAGGCTATTTCTGAAGTCAACACAAGGAACCGGGCCAAAAACATAAAAAATCATCATGACGGTTCCAGATCATACTCGGGTTGGATTGAGGAGGCGGCCAACCACCCAGAAGTCCCTCCGCTTGTCTATATGATGCAGCACGCGTATCTGCAGTCCCCCGAAGATGCTGTAAGTGTCCTTATAACAAAATAAACATATTTCTAATTTTTTTTGATTGTTTACATTAATTAACATTTTATTTTTCTTTTTCAATTAGGCGAGAGTTCAGGAGGTGATTCCGGAGGTGTTGACTCAAGTGGCGAGAGAGTGTTATCCTAACACCTCCAATGCGGAACTCCCGACTGATCAGATTGATCAATCTGATCTGATTATGGCGGTCAGGATCATGGCAGCTGCGATCCCTCCAGGAAAGAACACTTTCTACTGCTATGACGACCCGAACTGGAATTGGTATATTAATCGGCTTAATTCGCGGGTTATACGTATAATTGTCGTTTATCATAATTAATCGATTATGCGGCTTTATTCATGACTTAATTTTCGGGCACAAATTTGGTTTGGGTTTGTTCGTGGGAAATGTAGAGAATCTGATTTCGAGTTCGTAGGAGCTTTCCGAGGATTTTTCGGATAATCGAGGAATATAAAAAGAGTATTTGAAATTATCGTCGAGTTAGTCGTGTTTATCCATTTGAGTTTGAGTTATCTGAATCGCGGATAGAGTTGATTCGCGAAGTATAAATAGTCGAATAGTCGTAAAGTTATCAAAAATTTCGAAAAATGGGCTGTTTGACCGAGTTCACCTGTTCTGGTCGAGTTGACCGAGTCAACCTGTGTTGACTCAGTGAACCGTGACTCGCCGTCGTTGTGGCCACCGGAGAACAGCACGGTTACCGGAGTTTGAGGTATGGTTTTGAAGCTTGTCTTATGGACTTTCATTTGATGTATGTATAGTGTGATTTGGTTGGAAAATTTTGAGGAAGAAGGTGAACGAAATCGGGTTTAACGGTGGGAGGTGCTCCGGCGACATTCTGGTTGGTTTTTGGGCTGGTTTGGATTGGGCTCGAGACAAGGATGAAAACCCCCTTGGTTTGAGAGGTTTTGGTGGAGCACCGGCGCCGGAATCGGCCGGAGAACTTTTTCGGCGATTATTGGCTGTAGACCTTTTGAGGTGGTTTTGGAGGGGTTGCCGACCGAATTAGATCTTGGTGAAGAAGAGTTTTAGCCTTGGATTGAAGAGAGGAAGTTCTGGAGGTTTTGGTTGCCGGAAAATCTCACCGGAGACGGCGCACCTCCGCCGCCGGCGGCGGTCAACGGCGGAGCTCCGACGACGTGTTGACTTTTTGGATTTCGAAAAGTTTTATGCCGTTTTACTTGTAATCACGCCCCAATCCTCATCTTGAGGTTTTCGAATTGTTTTGAGTGGTGGATTTTATGTTGAGGATTATGTGGAGTATATATGGGATGTTCGACGATTTTCTTGATATCCGAGTTATATATTTCCGGAAATGGTTGGTTTCCGAGGTGTGGTTCAGAGTATTGAATTGTGATTTTGATTAGTGATATTTTGTGATTATTCAGGGGATCGAGATCGTACGTTTGGCGAGGGATCTTCCGCCGGATCTCGGGATTAGCGCGTTTACGCGCTGTGCTTGTCTGTGAGTGGACACCTTTCTTTTCACTTATTGGTTACGAGTCTTTATTATACGTTTTATGAGTATGAGCATGCATATGAGATTATGATTTATACGAGCATGTGCTTTACTATTATGCATTTACGAATATGCATCGACGAATATACTTTTATAATTATATGTTACGAATATGCATTTACATTATACTTTATACATTTGCATGAAACTATTTATGATTTGGGTTACACAGAGTACAGTCTCAGTATGTATAGTTGTATCGATACACTTAGCATCCCGGTTGATCCCCGAGGATGTTTACCGGGGGGGACTGCGACCCTGACCCAAGGGGGGGGGCAGATACCCTGACCTAAGGCCTTTCTAGCTAAAATCACGTGTGGGTATGAGATCCCGTGATTCAGACTGTACTAGCGCGGATGTGTCCATGAGTGACCCCACAAAATTTTTGATGCATACTCTGTGCGCGTGAGGAGTTAGAGTCTCCCTCGTGTACCATATTATTTTTATGCACTTAGACTCGCATATGTTTTTATAACATATATTATTTGGCGAAAGACATTTATTTTCATCCACTCACTCTAATGGTTTATATGTCTTTCCCTGGGCTCTTTGTTTTCAATGCCCAGTTTGCAGTTCGGATTCTTGTGTCGCACGTCAAGGTTGGAGGCTTAGTATTCGAGCTACTTTTCCTTCTCAGTAGGTTTCTAGTTTGGCCTACTGTTGTATATTTATGTATATACTAGAGGTCGCTTTGAATACTCTGACGTTTATATTTTCATATAGTTTTCCCGGATTTCTGTAAAGCTACAGTTTTATTTATTGTTTATATTATGTTATGTTTTTGAGAAATCCGGATGGGATTGGTGCCCACGGTTTGGCTTTTGTGGCATAGGATAAAGTGTATTTTCGGGTGCAGGTGAATGGTAACTTCACGTTATAGTGAAACTGTGCCGAAATTTCTATGATTTTTGAAAGTTCGTGTTTTCAGATGGGATTTGATTTCGGTTTAGGAAACTAAATCGGGGTCGGGTCCTTTCAACTGTAGGGGGCTCGGAAAGAGGGGTCAAGGGCTGCTAAAGAAGACTCCTGAATTGTCTCGCGGATCAGGATCTTCGAGGACTAATGAGCTACAGGATCAACTTCAGAGGCAAGTAATGGAGATGGAATCTCCACGGTTACAGATGGAGGAGCTAGAACGGGTGAGAGCCGCCGAGCAGGAGGCGTGAGCCGCAGAGCAGAATCAGTTGGCCGAGCAGCAGGAGATGATGGGAACATAGATGCAGCACTGTTATGCACAGTTGCAGGCGTCTGGAATTTAGATAGCTCCCCCGCCCATTTTCAGTGCATCACAGCCACAGCCACAGCCACAACCGCAGCCGCAGTCACAGCCGCTGCCAGAGCCACAACAGCAGACGCCGGACCAGGACCAAGGAGACAATAGCGATCCGTTTGACCACATTTACTTAGGAAACCCGTAGTACCCGTAGTACGCATATATATATATATAGATTTGAACGATTTGGGTTTTTTATTTTATTTACGTGTATAGTTTCAATATTTTTGGATTTTAAATGTGAACAATATTGGTGCTTTTTGGAAATGTAGGTTCTAGGATGAAACTCAGAATCTGCAAAAAAATTAAAATATCACACACTATAGCCGACGACAGTGACCTATGGAACTATAGCCGACGACATACATATGTATTGTCGGCTATAGTTCCATCCATAGTCAACTAGTTTGACCAGGGGAGGAGGTATGGCCGACGACTTTGTCGTCGGTTATAGTATGGAACTATAGCCGATGACAAAATAGGGTTGTCGTCGGTTATAGTATTACTGACGGTCTATTACCGACGAGCCAATAGCCGACGAGAAGCTCGTCGGCTATAACCGTAGCCGACGAGAAGCTCGTCGGCTATAACCGTAGCCGACGAATTAAGGGAACAGGCCGACGACTTCATGTCGTCAGCTATAGTATTTGTGCTGATAGTGTACGCTGACCTTACTTCCACCTGGGTTTCACAACGACTATCATCTCGGCGTTGGAATTGGCAATCAACGGAGAGCGCGTTAGTGATATGAGTGGAGTTCTGAGTCTTTTGTTTCAGCAGCAGAAGTGATCACGACATTGATATCCCCATTATCACTATGCATTTACTGGTGCTGATGTAAAGTTGAACGCTCTGAACACGTTTGCTAGAGTGGAGGATGATATGGTTTGGTTTACGATGATTCCGTCTGATGATGTTGCCATCTTGGGAAACTTGGCTCAGATGGACTTCCTGGTGGGATATGACCTAGAAGAAAGGACTGTGTCCTTCAAGCCAGCTGATTGCACCAAGCATTTAATTAAAATCTATTGCATAGTGGTTCTTCCATGTTTACTGATCTCATTTTTTACATTACGCCTCTAAACCATCAAATCCACAAATGATCGGTACAAAACAACTGTGTTTATTTATTTATTTCTGGGTTATTTTCTTTTTTAGAGAATGATTGGGTTGAGATTTGGAAAATGGAAGAGACTATCAATGATTTTCCGCAGACATGGGTTTCAAGCTTCACGTTTTAAGATTCTTTGAATTCAACTAATCACTACAAGAAAAGGAGTCATTACCGGCGAGATTCCGGCCAACAAGGCCGGCGACCGGAAAAGTCCCCGGTAATGTCGCCGGAATCTCGCCGGTAATGTTGTAAAACATTACCGGCGACTCCAACCGTCGCCGACAATGTCTAGGGAGACATTTCTGGCGATTTTCCGGCCGAAATTTTGCCAGAAATGTCTGCCTAGATATTGCCGGCGACGGTTGGAGTCGCCGGTAATGTTTTACAACATTACCGGCGAGATTCCGGCGTAAAGTCGCCGGTAATGTCTTCATTTCCGGCGACTTACTCCGTCGCCGGCAATGTGTCTTATATTAGATGCCGGATGGGGCAGCTCGATCATTCAATCATTTTGAGCGAAAAAAATCCAGAGAAATCGAAAGAAGGAAAACGTACGCTCTGAAATCGATCATTCGGTATATTGTCAAAATTAAGGCGCGCGTCGAAAACTCGATCACTCGGGAAGCTATATATATAGGTACGTAGGTGTATATATACGTATATGTGGTATATATATATATGTCTGTGTGTTGATCAAATCCAATTCGTGAGATATATATATATATATATGAAATGTTGTTGATGTACGGTCACCGAAACGAGAAAACAACTTGTAGTTAATCTTGTGTCTGAATCAATGACTGGTATTATCGTATTGTTATCAGAGCCATGCTTAACAGAGCCTCCTCCTACCCAGTCAAATACGTTTTGAATTGAAAAAAGGAGAATACTATCATCGAGTACTAAATCGAATTCAGAGATTAGATCGATATATATATATATATACATATGCATGCATGTGTTGATTTAATTAGAGTTGAATTGAGAGATCACGTCGATTATTAGTAGTGAATGTGTGTATATATATATATAATTAATACGTAAAATTGTTAGAATTTTCAGGATGGACAAGAGTTGGATGAGCCTCGAAAGATGGGATGTCAGATATCACCAGGGAATTAGGAGTTTTGTGGATTTTGTGAAGGCTAATTGTGGAGACACTACACTTCATTATTGCTCGTGTAAAGAATGTAAGTGTTTCAGCGATCGATTTCGATTTCCCATTGATAAAGTCCAGAGGCACCTGAGTAAATACGGGTTTTGGGAAAAGTACACTTGTTGGATTTATCACGGTGAAACATCGGTAGCGGGTCCGCATGATCATGGACAATTTGGTGAGAGGGCCAGTCCACGCTATGATCATGGACATTTTGCTGAGAGGGGCAGTTCATCCTATGATCCAACATCGATGTTAATCAATGATATGTTTCCTCATGAGAGCGGTTATAAACAGTTCCGGTTTCTAACGGTTCCGGTTCCAAACCGTTCCGGTTCCGATTTGGTATAGAACCGAAACGGTTTGGAACCGGAACGGTTTGGAACCGGAACTGTTTGTAACTGGAACTGTTATGTTACAAACGGTTCCGGTTCCAAACAGTTCCGGTTTCAAACGGTTCCGGTTCCAAACCGTTCCGGTTCCGATTTGCTATAGAACCGAAACGGTTTGGAACCGGAACGGTTTGGAACCGGAACTGTTTGTAACTGGAACCGTTATGTTACAAACGGTTCCGGTTCCAAACAGTTCCGGTTTCAAACGGTTTCGGTTCCAAACCGTTCCGGTTCCGATTTGTTATAGAACCGAAACGGTTTGGAACCGGAACGGTTTGGAACCGGAACTGTTTGTAACTGGAACCGTTATGTTAGAAACGGTTCCGGTTCTAAACAGTTCCGGTTTCAAACGGTTCCGGTTCCAAACCGTTCCGGTTCAGATTTGCTATAGAACCGAAAAGGTTTGGAACCGGAACGGTTTGGAACCGGAACTGTTTGTAACTGGAACCGTTATGTTACAAACGGTTCCGGTTACAAACAGTTCCGGTTTCAAACGGTTCCGGTTCCAAACCGTTTCGGTTAATTACCGAATCCATGACTATTACGATGTCCAGGAGGTTTTGCGGCTAATTGGCTTCGGAGAGGTTCCCGAAATAGTGGAGGGAACAGTAGTCAAGCTTCCTCCTCGCCCGCAGTTAGCAACACGCCCAGTGGGCCAATGATGAGTGCTCGCACGAGAGCCTTGCTAGAGGCGCGAGCTGAGGAGGAAGCTGCACGATCAAGAGCCGTGCAATCGGAAGTTGAGCCTCGAGCCTCAGTCTCTAGACGCTCAATCAGCAGACGTCCCTCCGGTGGCAGAGCCTCAGACGAGCGACAGTCAACGGGGGCATCAGAAACTCCCTCAATCCGAATGCCCCATATTCGGATGGTGCCTACTCCCATTTCACGGGAATCATCTGAGACACATGGTGGTGCTGGCGCCTCATCGTCCAGGCCTCGTCTATCTCCGCCGTCCGGTCTCTTCCTACCCGACGAGATTCCTGTCATCCCTGAATTCGATGATAGGGGGATGCCTGTTTATATTGAAGGACGGCCGGAGTTCCTGAGCGTGGAGGAAGCGTATAACTTCCTCCCGTTCGACCCCGTGTATCTTTGGAGTGTGAGGTGCACCAACCAACAAACGGACGATGCAGGTAAATTTTATTTAACATCAAATTGATTACTTAATTATTACTTAAGACTTGCGATAGGTTCAATTAATGATATCAATTTGTTGACATTGTATTATTAGGCAATTTCGTTAATGGGACTGGAAAACGGAAAGGGGCTAGAGGCACCTGCACCGGGAAGAGACTTGAGCAGGCCACCAGCGGAAGGAAAACGCCCATAAGGGCCAATGAGGATGGCGAGATGATCGAGGCATTCGACACCACGCGCAAATATGTCAGCATGGCCGGTGCGATCGTGCGGGACAAGGTCCCAATGCTTTGGCCAGATTGGGAATCTGTGCCTATCTACGTGAAGATGCAAATGCATAATGCACTCAGTGTGAGTAAAATCGTATTTTCATTACGTAAATTTTACATTTATTAATTAAGTCCGAATAAATATATAATTTTACCTTTTATATATTCATATTGCAGGTGTGGTTTGACGTGGATGAAGTTCTTATTCACACGTGGGTAGAGCGTCAACTACATATGAGGTGATGTGCTTCGACTTATTTGAATATATATCGAGTTAGATTTTTGTTTATCAAGTGTTTTAATATCTCTAACTTTTTTTCCTTGTTTTAATATAGGTATAAAGAGTGGAAGAACGAGCTTTCTTCCCATTACACTGTATACAAGGAGCTAGGCCGAGGTTCCACCCCTAGCGAATTCTGGTTTAGGGAGTACGAGTGGCTGTGGCTGATAGCCCACTTCGAGCACCCCAAAGCTCGGGTATGCATCCTTAATATATCTTTCAAGCATAATGTATCGTATCAGATTGAAATAGTTGGTTACTAATTTTTTTTCATATGTTTATCAAACAAGGCGATTTCGAAGACGAACCGGGCGAATAGATTGAAAAACACCAGGGCCCATCATGCAGGTTCACTCAACTACATGGGTTGGTCGACTAAGGCGCAGCAACAACAAGAGCTGAACCCGTTGGTGTATATTCATCAGAAGTTCTACCCGCAGTGCCCTGGAGAAGCGGTAAGTCTTTCGCCTCTCCATGTGTTAATAAAACTATTTTTCAAGATGGAAATAGATTTTGTTAGCTAATACGTTGTTCATTTTCCCTTTTCAATTAGTCGAGAGTGGAGGAGGCGACCGCAGAAGTGACCATGAGTATAGCTCGGACTAACCATCCTGACTGCTCCGAGGAAGAAGTCACCCAGTATGCCTCTCAGATCGATCCGCTTGATCCTCCGATAGCGGCTCGGATCATGGCAAAAGCGTGCGGGACTGGAAAGAATACCTACTACTGTAGGGGAATGAGCACGGCGGGCGAAGGACTATTGAAGAACACTTCAGAATACTCTACCGGGTCAAGAAGTTCAACTTCTAGTCGTAACCTCGCGGCGGAGCTTCATAGGACGCAGAGGGAGTTGGAGGAGCAAAAGAGGCAGATGGTCGAGTACCAAATGCAGCAGACACAGGTGCAGGCTCAGATGTACACATGGATGCGGACGATGTACGAGGCTCAGACTACCGGACAACCCTTCCCCACACCTCCCCCGGTCCCGGTCCCTCCGTTCCCTAGCTATCCACCACCACCACCGCACCAGTCAACGCCAGAGCAAGACCAAGGAAGCCACCGGAATTCAAATGAGTACATGGATTACTTCGACCCTGACCCGCAAGTTCCTGGACCCTGACCTGTAGTTGTAGTTAATTTTCGTATCGTCGTTGCTATTTGTACTGTACGTTGGACATTTATGTGTACTGTTGAACTTGTATGATTGTATGGTTTATGTCTTTCAATGCAGGTTCTGGAATTGGGCCCAATCCAGAACCGCGTTTTTTTTTCAAAATTTTTTCACACATTGCCGGCGACATGGACCTCAGTCGCCGGCAATGTCACAAATTCCGGCCACGGCGGCGCTACCATTGCCGGCGACGGCGTCGCCGGTAATGTCCGAGACATTGCCGGCGACTTGAGTCGCCGGGAATATCTTGACATTGCCGGCGACACAAGTCGCCGGTGATGTCTCCGACATTACCGGCGACTCCGTTTCCCGTCGCCGGCAATGTTAACACCGGCGGGGGATTTCCGGCGACGTCATTGCCGGCGACTTGTCGCCGGGAATGACAATTCCGGCGAAAAAAAAAGACAAGGCCGGCGACGGGAGGTCGCCGGCAATGTCTCAATTTCTGGTAGTGAATGTATATATCCAATATGCAATGGAAGGCTTGAACTACAAGCAGCGACGGATCTTGAGTCTGAAATTTAGATAGACGAAAAATATTTCATAACTAATGAGTGTCGGAGACATGCAAGGGCAAATTTAGGAAAAAAAATTAGTTAACTGAGATTAAAACCAACTAGTTTTTTTATTATTTTATATGCTTACAGATTTGTATATATATCAGGATTTTATGTTGAAAATAATGAAATAATTACATAAAACTTTTTTATGATTAGCTAATTGATATCTTGAATATAACTTATGAAAAATTTAACAAAATATTTATGATATGATCTTAGACATGTATGATGAATATATGTATATGTTGACAAATGACGAGACTGAGATCAAGGTAAATATCTATATGGTTTTACCTTTATAAAAATAATAATAAAATATATAGGGAACTGCCACATGGAGGAGAAGAAGTGGTATCAACTTTATTCTTGATCAATCAATGACGTACAAAGCTAGATCAGAATGTTTGAGCGTTCCTTTTTTTATTGTTTTTGTTGAAGTGGTGTGTTTTATACTTGATAGGCCGGGGTTTTTGAGTTTTGGCTGAATATTTGACTGTTTGGGCTGAATTTCTACCCAACAGAAAAAATAATTGCACCTGATTTACTCAATTCTTGCCCAATGGTTGCTTATTTTTTTCATAGCCGTTCAACGAATTTCTATAACGTTTTATGTTTTTCTTTGATATTTTTAGTTTTTTATAGTCATTCAATATGATCGGCTAAATTAATGTTTATGTCAATTTTTTTTATTTGGTCAGGTAAATATGTACCCACGAGAATTTCTATTTAGAATTTGGTTTTTATTAATTTTTTTACGCAGTCTCGTGTTTAATAGTGCAATATCCTGAATTTCCATATATAATTTTGGACAAATTATTTAGAAATTATTATTGATGCTTATGCTTGGTCAATGAAAATCGATGGTCGTTTTTGAGTGACTCGTATTTTAAATAATTATTTTACTAGCCTCCCTGCATGCGCGTATGCGCGTGCGAAAAGCGTCGCGCTCGCGCGTGCGATTTATCAGTGGCATACTTAAAAGTGTGAAATTATATCGTCTTCACTTAATTGCCGAAGTCAATTGTTCATGACAGATACTATCGTGCACTTTCAGTCCTATCTCTATTATTCGAATATTGATCTAATCGAGATCTCTATTATTCAGACATAGATCTAATTGAGATGTGAGAAGAATTACTAACGATTGATGATAAAATTTGTAAAATAATATTAGCCTACTTCATATTAAGTCAACACTATGTAAAAAATAATCAATCACTGATAATAAATGCAGTCTCAGTGCATATGAAAATAGAACAAAAAACACACGAATAGAAACTATTAAAAAAAATAGCAAAAGTTTTAAGTATGTTGACGTCGATATGTCTAACGAAATCCAACCACATTAATCATCACGTAGAACGACTTGTCACTCCAACTACAAATAAAATATAAGAGAGTTAAAACAAATGAATAAATGGTCACATACATATATAAGTTGAACACGAATGCGTTACGTAATTACCTGATCAATTTGTCCCAAATTTTTACATTTTTTGTAGAACTGTAAAAAATATAAATTAACTTTTAGTTATTTTCAAATAAATTTATGTTGACTATCAATGCTTATGTCTCGTATAAGTCAAAAGCTATACGACCTTATGTAAGAAGCTATTTCGTTGGCGATGACGTCGCAACCTGGTAACAATATTCACAGCTGTTAAATTCAAAAAGGAAAATCATAAATTGTAACATATCTCAGATAACGGCTTTGTTGTCACCAACTCTCTCCGTGCAATTTTATAGCGCCAACTAATGATAATATTCAATCATTTACAGTTAAGTTGAGAATGGAACTTGGAATATAACAAAAACAAAAGTTCTCAAAGGTCCATACTGTTCATGCTTCTTCTTGTTCCATTCTTTCAAAACCAAGTTACTGAGATAACCGATATTCATTATTATCGACTTTCCCATACGCCAACCGACCGAAAATATTGAAACACGTCGAGTAGAGTTTTTGTCCATTCGAATAGTTTTAGTACCTACGAACAGACATAAAGAATTTTCGATCAAATTAGTAACTGAAAATAATTACGTAAATATTTAGTATTAATATTTCAAACATAAACGATATTAAAATACCTAATGAGATGCAACATTATTTGTGTCTGACCCCAACAAAACCTCTTTAAACACCAACTACAAATAAAATATAGGATAGTTAAAACAAATGAATAAATGGTCACAGACATGTATATGTTGAACATGAATGCATTACGTAATTACCTGAGCAATTTATATCAAATTGTTGGTTAGTTTCTAACATTTTTGGGTCTGTTTTGCTTTGTTTTGGGTCCTGGATCTTGTTCCTAGTGCATGCTGGGATTTCTCAGTAGTAGATTTGATTGTGTTTATGCTTGAATGTTAGCTTGAAAGGTGGATTAAAGTTGGAAACTTTGATCTGGGAAGGTGGGAATTTGATGGTTGTTTCAGTTGGGATGTGATGGGTTTGGAGGCTTTAAGTCCTGCGTGAGGAGCTTTAGCTAGCTTCTTTGGCTTGCCAACTGTGAAGTTTTGGCCTGAAGGCACATTGCACAAACTGAGACAGAATATATAATACAACTACTATGTAGGTCAACAATGTCTTAATTAGAAGACGTAGGAAGTTATGAGAATTGGGAAGTGAATCTTCTCGGCATATGTCTTGTCTTCACAAAAAGCATATCTTGCTAAAAAAGAACGACAGGAAAAACATTTACGAAAGGCAAATAAGATAAATTATAAAATTACTTGGTAAAATCGTAACAAATACAGTAATCCAATTCAAACTTATTCAAATAAAAGAAACCTATGCCTGAATTAACAACTGGGAAAGGCACTATCATTAATATAATCCATCGTAAAGTCTTAAAACCTCTGCCTGGATCAACTGCACGTCTTTAGCCATACTCAGCAGCCATATTCTTTTCTTCCCTTTTTAGAACAAAATATACATTGTTGGTCAGGGCCAATATTTGGATTACAGAAAGCCATGAAGTAAATATCTCCATCAAGCAGATAGATCTTCAGCATCAACATTCCGAACAATAACACCTGCAACAAAATTCAATAAAATGATATTAGTATTAGGTTCTACATGGTCACAGCATTCTACTATTTATAAGCATACGGCCCCAAATAATAGAGAAGCTCCAAAGCTGATGCCAAGTATTTATGGTTCCATTACAGTACCAATCTAATTTTTTTTAAGCCTAAGACACCAATTAAGAGACGAAACTATACTGAAAAAAAAATCAAAGTTACTAAAACTAAATGTTCACATTTTGGGTATACTTGAATGAATTGGAGCACTAAACACCTATCCATAGTTGAAATAGGTAGGAAGAGGTATGCATTCTTCCTCTTACATTGATATTCATAGGGCATGACCAACAACTTTTTCTAGAATGGAACACCTTAAACCCCAATATCAAACTCTGCATGACTTGAAATCAAACTTTTAAATCTTCCCAAAATAAGAAACAAACAGATAAAAGGGAAGGGAGAATTTCACAAAATTGATGCAGATGGTATACCTTTCATTGGCCTTCTGCGAAAGTTTACTTGCCAAGTACTTTGATACAAATGAAGAAATTGCAGGAAGCCAAATCCATTAGGAAAAAGTATGCTTACCAAGTACTTTTATACAAAAAAAAATTGAGATTGTAATTCAAGATAAAAAAATAGAGAAGACAAATGAAATTTGAATTCAAACATACATGGCAAACTGCTTTCCAGTAGTTCAGCCAACAAAACTCCTTCCATATTTGTGATTTTGGTTCTCTCTAGAAATAGAAAGCCAGCAAAACATATTACCAAAATCGAATCAAAGTTTGAAAAACAAAACATGAATAAAAAATTCTAAATTTGAGGAAGGAATTAGTACATTCTGAATTTGAATCATTCATTCATTCACGTTGATGATTTGTGACGACCCGGACCAGAATCAGCAGTATGATCAGCTTGATTGATGAGTTTGTGTGTAGTCGCAGAGTTGTTCGACAGTTATTGAATCACCAGGCTCGTTAACGACTAAATTATTGGCCGAGAATTGGAGCTGGGTCTCTTCTCGAGAGTCGTTGTACGTGTGATTACGAGTTCGTGGGCGGTTCCGGATCGTTATTTGGACGACCGATGAATTAGTTATGAATATTTGAAGTTTCGACGGAAACGAATTATTATGGCAGGTTTGTTCGCGACTAAATTACCGGACGAGAATTTGGTTTCGGCTTCTTCACGGAAGTTGTTCAAAATTTAATTTCGAGTTCGTGGGAACTTCTGGAGCATGATTTGGAGTTACGAGGAATTAGTTGCGAATATTTCCGTTTGTTGTTGGTTTAGTCGATTTATTATGTGTTTGGGCCGAACAGTTGACTTTTTATCCGTTTGGCCGATATGTTTGACTTTGAGTGATTATTGAAGAGTACGTCGATACGAGTTTGTGGCCACGAGAATTATCGGAATCGGAATTACGACGAGAAAGTTATACGCGTTTGAAGTTCGTCGAAAGGATAATTACAAGTTTCCTTTTTGGGAAAGTATAAATAGTGGGCTGCCAAAAAGGGAAAGTCAAACTATTCATTATGCTTGTTGACTGGAGTTGACCGAGTCAACTCGGCCATGGGAGGGTGGCGCGACACCTCCACGGCTCGCCGACGGCGAGAAGCATTCCGGCCATCCCAAGGCTCGGCCTTGGTCTCCTTCGACGCGTCTTGGTCCCCTTGTTCCGTTTCCGGTCTCCTTTCACGGCAAGGCTCGCCGGAGGAGAAGATATTTCCGGCCAAAATTCAAGGAAAATTGAGGTATTCGGGTTCTATGATTTTGGACGATTTGAACTGAAATTTTGGGTGGGCTTTGTTGCTCTCATCCCATAGATGCTTCCCTATAAGTTTGGAGATTCAATTTTATGTGTGTAAGGAGAATTCTTGATTGGAAATTTGTGTATTCATTCGGTTTTTCATGAAATTGACCATGTTAGAGTGCGAATTGGACTTTGGTGCAGTTGACAAAGTTGCTCAGTGGGTGGTTTTGCATGGAATAGGGGTTGCTCCGCCGAGAAATCTTCCGGTCAGTGGCGGCGCCGCCGTGGGCGGCGGTCAACGCGGCGGTCAACGGTCAACGGGTTGACTTTTTGACTTTCGGCAAGTTGCATGTCGTTTGACTCGAAATCGCGCTCCGAACGCAGTGGGGAGGTTCGTTTTTCGAGTTGAGCGTCCGAACGTAAAGCGAGGTATTGAGGTGGTATATACGGATTTTCGACGATTCGTCGACTTTGAATTGTGTATTTCCGAGAACGGTGGTTTCTCGTGGTTTGATTTGTATTGTCGGATTATGACTTTGAATATTGGACATTGTGGATATTCAGGGGTTCGTGATCGTTTGTTTGGCGAGGGACATTCCGCCGGATCACGGGTTAACGCGATACGCGTTACGCCAGTCTGTGAGTGGACAATTTCTTTTCACGGAAATGATTGCGAGTCTTTTATATGATTTATGAACTTGAGCATGCGTATTGATATTACGGATTACATGAGCATGAGTTTTACGATTATACTTATACGAATATACGTATACGAGTATACATATACTTATATGCTGTTTCATGCATTTGCATCGAAATATTTATGATTTGGTTTACACAGAGTACAGTCGTGGTTACGTTGTTGTATCGATACACTTTGCCTCTCGGCTGATCCCCGATGGTAGGCCACCAGGAGGGGCAGTACCCCTACCTGACCGGCGAGGGGCAGTACCCCGGAACCGAGGCCTTTCTGGCTATGAATCACGTGGTAGTCAAGGACTCCGTGATTCTGACTGTACTAGCATGGACGTGTCCATGAGTGACCCCGTGATGCTTTCTATGCATGCTCTGTTTACGAGTTGGAGTCAGCGTCTCCTCGTAAAGGATTTGATTTGATTTATTTTTATTTCGACTCGCGTATGTTTTTATAACATATACACTTGGTGAAAGACATTTGTTTTCGTCCACTCACTCTAACGTGTTTATTGTCTTTCACCTGGGCTTTTCGGTTTCCGTGCCCAGTTTGCAGTTCAGGCTCTGGTGTCGCACGTCGTGGTCGGAGGCATAGTGCTCGAGCTACTTTGTTTCATCCAGTAGGTTTATTGTTCTACCTACTGTGGTATGCGTATATGATTATGTATTAAAAGTCGCTCTGAGCGTCCTATTGAATATGTTATACGATTTTACCCGGATTTCAGTAAAGTATATATTATATGTATTGTTTACTTTACTGTTGATATATTGAGAAATCCGGATGGGATTGGTGCCCACGGTTTGCTTTTTGTGGCATAGGATGAAGTGTATTTTCAGCGTGCAGGTAATGGTAATTCCACGCTAGTAACGAAACTCTGCCCAAATTTCGAAAAGTTTTTGTTGGTTCGTGTTTTCGAAGGGGTTTGATTCCGATTTAGGAAGCTAAATCGGGGTTGGGTCCTTTCAGCTTGGTATCAGAGCATTAGGTTATAGGTTTTGTAGACTTCTGTAGTCGTGTTTACCAAGGATATTTGAGAATGTACAACATGTCTGGAATGGTGACCCGACCGGCCGGCGGATAATCATCAAATTCCGGGTGTTGTATGCTTTCAAATATTTGAAGTTCCATGATTACGTTCCACTTGTTGTGAACGATATTGTATTCATTAGGATGCCTCCTGACGTGCTTTCCGTGTCATTTCGGTTGTGGATCCTGTTGAGGATCATTCGACGCGTGAATTGCCAGAGAACAGTGGATTCAGATGAGTATTCAGAGTTCAGTGAACTGTGTGGCACGGTTTATCTGGGGATGTGTATATGAGCGTCTATATGTTGCCTCAGAGCTGAGATTTATGGCAGTGATGTTTGCCTGAGTTAGATTGTTGTATTTTGTGGGCTGATATTGTGTGAGATCCGGTTGTGACTCCATGGCCTACATTTAGAGTGTTGTGTAAACAGTGATGGTGTTATCAGGCTATCCAGCAATCGAATGTGGAGTGCTTACCCACCTGAGGCAGAGATGCATTGTTCCTATGTTATTTCGGTTTGCACGAGTTATGTGGCTTCAGAGGAAGCAGTGTGCGAGGTTCGAGATGAGTTTAAACCTGAGTATCAGAGAGATTCGGATTGATGTGCCTCGAGATATCCGTGAGGAGCTTAGTGTGCTGCACTCAGTGGCGAGGTTATTGTGAGGGAAAGATGTGTACGGTTTTCGATGTGACGGTTTGAGGAAAGTGGATTCAGCAGTGAGATTTTGATGAGGTTGAGTTCCGACACTTTGGGATCAGTGACGTCATCAGACTGTGGCCTTTTCGATTATGTTAAGGATCCTCTGCTGATCCGTTTGGCGAAGGCGAAGATCATAGAGTAGCGGATTTGCTCCTGTGGCATGAGTTTGGGTGATCATTGGCGATCCTTTCACGCAGCAGGTGTTGCGGTGATTTGTGTTCGAGGAGCACTTTCAGTTGCTGTTTCGGTGGCTAGGAGGGTCACGTTACGAGGGAGTGCCCTCAGTCAGCTGTGTTAGCGGTTCGACGGCTCAGAGTTACGAGGAGACTCTCATGTTGTTCCTACCGTCTGATCAATGTATCCTTTTGATGATTTATTCAGCAAGTCGCAATTGTCGTGGGCGACTAGTTGGGCATGTTGAAGTTTGTGCCATGACCTTGTTTGAGGACAGACTTTTCTCCGAGGTTACTATTGCTTGATGTCCATGGCGATTGTACCTGCATCTCCACTTCCGAGGTCTTGGAGAGTGTTGTATCCAACCGGAGGTTGCGAAATCCTTGTTGAAGGATATGGGTTAGTCGCGGATCTGTTATAGCTGGACATTGTGGTTTTGGTGTGATTGTGAGTATGGACTTACTGACGATGCAATTGACTGTGTTCGAGTACCTCGAGAAGGAGGTTGTGTTTCGACGACCAGATTTCCCCGAGATGCTGTTTCGTGGTGATGATCGAGCGGATGGTGGAGACGAGTTATATTGTTTGCCTAGCACATGTTGTGGATACTATGGTTGCTGTACCTAACATTGGTGACATTGAGGTGGTTCCCAAGTTTCCAGGTGTGTTCCGGAGGAGTCACCAGGTGTTTCTCTAGTTCGAGAGATCGACTACACTATTGAGCTTGTACCGGATGCTGGACTCATTTTACCGACATCTTGTCGTTCGGAGCCAGCGGAGCTGATGGAGCTACAGTCTCGACTCCAGGAGTTGCTGGAGGAGGTTTCAGGAGACTATGTGCGACCCCGCGTATTTGCGTGGTGTGCTCTTGCACTGTTTATACAGATGTTGGATGATTTGATGAGGTGATGCATTGACTACCGGAAGCTTGATTTGCTTCAGGGGAGTGCAAGTATTCTCCGTTTCGGATTGACGATTGGTTGATCAGCTCGCGAGAGCTTCAGTCTTGTTGAAGATTGATTTCGGATCCGGATACCATCAGTTGAGGATTGATGTGTCAGTTGTGGTTTGGACAGTTTTCGGATCTCGGTGCGGGCATCAGGAGTTTTTGGTCACACTGTTTGGTTGACCAATGCCCCTGTAGATTGTGTGGACTTGATGAATCAGGTGTTCAGACGATTCTGGACGAGTTGCGGCCATGTTCGTCAGCAACATCTTGATGTACTCCCGGAGTGTGGACCAGTACCTGAAGCAGTTGTAAGCGGTTTTGCGGACTTAGATAGACGATCTTGTGTTTGTGAAGTTCAGCCAGTATGAGTTTTGGCCGATTAGCGTAACGATTTTGAACTGTGTGATACTTGCCGAGGGAGTTGGCGTGGATCCTAACCAGTTCAAAGCCGTGTTGATTTGGGAGTTTGCCCTACTATTGTACCAGAGATTTGGGGTCTCTTGGGTTTAGCAGGCTATTACTGACGGTTTGTGCAGGATTTTCCCGGATTGCCACTCTACTTTCCGGATTGACGAAAAGGTGTCAAGTTCGAGTGGTTCGATGCACACGAGGAGAGTTACTTACTCCTGCAGGATGGTTGACCGTTGCTTCGGTTTTGTCCTTACCTGACGACTACGACGAGTTCGTGTGATATGGTGATGCATCGAGGTTTGGATTTGGTTGTGCTTTGATGCTGTGTAGTAGAGCGGTGGCTCGTGGTTCCAGACAGTGGAACTTTGTGTGGTTGCATATCCTATGCGTGATTTGGATGTAGCTGTCCTTGTGCTAGCACCAGAGAGTTGAAGATACTGCTACTATGGCGTGCAGTGTGATGTAGGAGGTACCCTGATCACTTGAGTTTCATCCACTTGCATTTTCGGCCAGATTTAGGCTTGAGGCAGTGTTGATGGATGGGGTCAACTAACGACTATGACTGCACCTTTGAGTTTGTTCGGGAAAAGCTAAAGGTTGTACTTTGATCATCCGTTTGGGATGATGCTGTTGTTGATGCATTCAGTCGAGAGGTTGGAGCTTCAGTATTTCATGTGTGAGTATGACTCGAGTCTCCGTGTTAGCCGAGTTATGGGCTACGAGAGCTGAGTTCGAGTGTGATGATGTTGAGGCTTGTAGTTTTGCGTGCGTTATGCACTGTTGATGCAGAGAGGTATCAGATACTTCGAGTTTACCAGTCGTGACGCAATCCACAGAGCCATGTAGCAGCTTGTGTGTGCTGATGCCACATTCGTCGACTGGCGGTGGCTAGGAGGCAGAGACTTGCCGAGAAGTGTCAGCCATTGAAGATTTCCGATTAGACGTGGCGATTGTTGCTGTGTTTGTGTATGTTGTTTGCACTTTGGTTCGTGATACCAGTTGTTGGGCCTTTGTAGGTCGTCTGACGTACTCAGTACAGTTCCTTGTACTTTCGGAGATGATTCCAGTGGTTGGCTGGCATAGCTATGTTTGACGAAGATTGGCTATTTACGTGGTGTATCTGTGTCCCAGTCCGCTGATCGAGATAATCAGCTACGACGGAGTGTTGGCAAGCTTTGCAGTAAGCATTGGGGACCAGATTACGAGTTGGTACCAGTTCTTATCCTCGGATTGGCGAGCGATCTTTGAGGACTATTCAGGCCTTGGAGGGCATGTTGTGGACCTTGGTATTGTAGTTCCGGAGGATTCGGGACCAGCAGTTTCAGCTGTTCGAGGTTGCTTGCAGTACCAGGTTGTTGTCCACTGTGATTTTGATATTGTTTGACGTCGTTTTGAGGAACGATGTTGTACTTCATTGTGTTGGAGTGAGTTTGGTTTGAATTTGAGTTGATGTTTGTTTCCGATTTTGTGGAGTGTGTTACCACAGACTATCAGATTAGCGGAAATGGATTGGTTATTGCCCGAGTTCGATGTTCGAGCTATGCTGATATGAATATGTGAGATATATTGATGTGTGAACTGAGTTGTGATTTGCCTTGATATTTTGATCCGTGTGTGGCCATAGGCGAGGTTGTGTTATGCCGTGTGGTTCGGCATCGCCTATAGTGTTGGCTTTTATGTGTGTTGTGTTCCGTGTGGCGGAACTGTGTTTCGGGTTTGCTATCTATTGTGCACCCTATCTGTTCCTTATGTAGGAACACTTGGCGATTGTGTGAGCCAGTTTAGATTTGTGATTTGTGGGTACAGAGATTTCAGCACGGAGTTATCTCCTATTGTGGAGTATGTTATCAGAGTTGTTCAGTCGAGATTGCCGTTGGTGAGTTGAGCACTATGCAGAGGCAGTGCTCCTACTTTTAGCCAGCAGACTCAGAAATTTCGAGGTCGAAATTTTTCTAAGGGGGGTGGAGTTGTGACGACCCGGACCAGAATCAGCAGTATGATCAGCTTGATTGATGAGTTTGTGTGTAGTCGCAGAGTTGTTCGACAGTTATTGAATCACCAGGCTCGTTAACGACTAAATTATTGGCCAAGAATTGGAGCTGGGTCTCTTCTCGAGAGTCGTTGTACGTGTGATTACGAGTTCGTGGGCGGTTCCGGATCGTTATTTGGACGACCGAGGAATTAGTTATGAATATTTGAAGTTTCGACGGAAACGAATTATTATGGCAGGTTTGTTCGCGACTAAATTACCGGACGAGAATTTGGTTTCGGCTTCTTCACGGAAGTTGTTCAAAATTTAATTTCGAGTTCGTGGGAACTTCTGGAGCATGATTTGGAGTTACGAGGAATTAGTTGCGAATATTTCCGTTTGTTGTTGGTTTAGTCGATTTATTATGTGTTTGGGCCGAACAGTTGACTTTTTATCCGTTTGGCCGATATGTTTGACTTTGAGTGATTATTGAAGAGTACGTCGATACGAGTTTGTGGCCACGAGAATTATCGGAATCGGAATTACGACGAGAAAGTTATACGCGTTTGAAGTTCGTCGAAAGGATAATTACAAGTTTCCTTTTTGGGAAAGTATAAATAGTAGGCTGCCAAAAAGGGAAAGTCAAACTATTCATTATGCTTGTTGACTGGAGTTGACCGAGTCAACTCGGCCATGGGAGGGTGGCGCGACACCTCCACGGCTCGCCGACGGCGAGAAGCATTCCGGCCATCCCAAGGCTCGGCCTTGGTCTCCTTCGACGCGTCTTGGTCCCCTTGTTCCGTTTCCGGTCTCCTTTCACGGCAAGGCTCGCCGGAGGAGGAGATATTTCCGGCCAAAATTCAAGGAAAATTGAGGTATTCGGGTTCTATGATTTTGGACGATTTGAACTGAAATTTTGGGTGGGCTTTGTTGCTCTCATCCCATAGATGCTTCCCTATAAGTTTGGAGATTCAATTTTATGTGTGTAAGGAGAATTCTTGATTGGAAATTTGTGTATTTATTCGGTTTTTCATGAAATTGACCATGTTAGAGTGCGAATTGGACTTCGGTGCAGTTGACAAAGTTGCTCAGTGGGTGGTTTTGCATGGAATAGGGGTTGCTCCGCCGAGAAATCTTCCGGTCAGTGGCGGCGCCGCCGTGGGCGGCGGTCAACGCGGCGGTCAACGGTCAACGGGTTGACTTTTTGACTTTCGGCAATTTGCATGTCTTTTGACTCGAAATCGCGCTCCGAACGCAGTGGGGAGGTTCGTTTTTCGAGTTGAGCGTCCGAACGTAAAGCGAGGTATTGAGGTGGTATATACGGATTTTCGACGATTCGTCGACTTTGAATTGTGTATTTCCGAGAACGGTGGTTTCTCGTGGTTTGATTTGTATTGTCGGATTATGACTTTGAATATTGGACATTGTGGATATTCAGGGGTTCGTGATCGTTTGTTTGGCGAGGGACATTCCGCCGGATCACGGGTTAACGCGATACGCGTTACGCCAGTCTGTGAGTGGACAATTTCTTTTCACGGAAATGATTGCGAGTCTTTTATATGATTTATGAACTTGAGCATGCGTATTGATATTACGGATTACATGAGCATGAGTTTTACGATTATACTTATACGAATATACGTATACGAGTATACATATACTTATATGCTGTTTCATGCATTTGCATCGAAATATTTATGATTTGGTTTACACAGAGTACAGTCGTGGTTACGTTGTTGTATCGATACACTTTGCCTCTCGGCTGATCCCCGATGGTAGGCCACCAGGAGGGGCAGTACCCCTACCTGACCGGCGAGGGGCAGTACCCCGGAACCGAGGCCTTTCTGGCTATGAATCACGTGGTAGTCAAGGACTCCGTGATTCTGACTGTACTAGCACGGACGTGTCCATGAGTGACCCCGTGATACTTTCTATGCATGCTCTGTTTACGAGTTGGAGTCAGCGTCTCCTCGTAAAGGATTTGATTTGATTTATTTTTATTTCGACTCACGTATGTTTTTATAACATATACACTTGGTGAAAGACATTTATTTTCGTCCACTCACTCTAACGTGTTTATTGTCTTTCACCTGGGCTTTTCGGTTTCCGTGCCCAGTTTGCAGTTCAGGCTCTGGTGTCGCACGTCGTGGTCGGAGGCATAGTGCTCGAGCTACTTTGTTTCATCCAGTAGGTTTATTGTTCTACCTACTGTGGTATGCGTATATGATTATGTATTAAAAGTCGCTCTGAGCGTCCTATTGAATATGTTATACGATTTTACCCGGATTTCAGTAAAGTATATATTATATGTATTGTTTACTTTACTGTTGATATATTGAGAAATCTGGATGGGATTGGTGCCCACGGTTTGCTTTTTGTGGCATAGGATGAAGTGTATTTTCAGCGTGCAGGTAATGGTAATTCCACGCTAGTAACGAAACTCTGCCCAAATTTCGAAAAGTTTTTGTTGGTTCGTGTTTTCGAAGGGGTTTGATTCCGATTTAGGAAGCTAAATCGGGGTTGGGTCCTTTCATGATTGTTGAATGTATTCACTATTTTCAAATTCTTAAGAGAGAAAGCACTTTCCTTTTAGTTTTGAATCCAAAGCCTTGTGATCATCACACACACAACCAAAATCAATAAAAGTAAATCGAATTTCAACCAGACTGGGGATTAGGGATCTTACAAAAATTGTATCTACCGTAGTCCACCTGTTTCTACCCAGAGTTCGAACGGAACAAAAGACAAAAGACAATTGAGATTGAACTGAAAATAAAGCAACAAAAAGTAGAGTATAGAATGATATCAAACCGGCCAACATTACATAATTCTATGTTATTAATTAGATATCAGTGATGAATTGATTGGACAAAGCACATACTTTTTCAGGTAATAGTATCCTACTCCTTTGTGAATTGACCGTGGAACTGTGGAAGTAACAATAAAAATGGTTTCTGCAAATACATATGCGCTCAATAAACTGCAAATGGTTTCCATTGTCTGTGAATGACAAAACATGTTCTCCATTTCTCCCAATTCCGTTCCCCACAGAGATATAAAATTGAGTTCTCTATCAGCTACCCATATTCCAAGCAAAAACCAAATAATAAAGAGACGAAATTGAATAACAATCGAAGAACTCTTACTGAAACAAAAAAGAAGTCCCAACTTAGAATTGTTGTTCCTTCCTCACTACACCGTACGTACCTATATTGCAAACAAAAGTAAAGAAATTAATGGAGGACTAACTCGAAAACAGGGTGTAGATGTTGGAAACTTGGAAAGGAGAAGATTTTGCTGGGATTAGACGGCCGATATATTAATCCCACAGTTTTACTGAAAATAGAAAACTGGGGGTTGCATAAGATCTTTTTCCACAGTTTACAAACTCCAAAAGATCTGAGTCCGTGTTATTGTATTCGATTACCGAGATCACAAATCATCCAAATGTTAGGGACCACACTATCAACTATTGAGGAAAGAGTGGAATCCAAAGTCGAGAATGACGATCTGGACATTTGCCAGCAAACCACTTCATCTAGTACCAAAAACTTGAGAAAATAAAGGTAAAACTTTGGTTCTGGAGTTTTGGTTCTTACTTGGCATAATCCATGGCTCTTCATCGGTTTCGGTACTCGGGTAAATGCAACTCGAACGGGTTTTTTCAAGAGAGGGTGGAGGATACTATTCCGACGATTTGAGCACACTGTGTCAACTAATCCAAACAAATTACTATATGATTGAAAAATGTATTCCATCTACTTTGATTTCATATAGAAACAAATGCAGACAAACAAAAGGGACCGGAAGAATAATATGAACAACAATAGGTGAAAACAACCATACACATTGAACAAAGGAATGAATGTCTAAAATCACTTAAAAGTATGTTCTTCCCCCTGTATGTTCTTATGGTCTTTAAGCTTATAGGCACATCTCTGAGGATAATGGAAAAAGGAAAGAAAATTACCTCAAGAACCAAAGTTGTTACCATGACAGTGCAAACGTTTCCATCAACATTCACTCTATGACGCCTAACTTTCTCCGGCACCTGATGCATGCACTCAGCAGGATGGATCAGATCACCTTCTGGACTACCCCAGAATGTGAAGGCCTCCTTAATTTCCTATAAGACAAAGATTATTACACAAACATGCAAGGATACATTAATATCATAAAAAATAAAACTAAATATCCATGTTCTTTGAGGGGCCAAACACAAAGACATGGGATTGGGATTGGGATCGAGCATGGCGGTGACGAAGACATGGGGAGGACGAACGCCGGGAGCCACAACTTGGAGATTGGGATTGGGATTGGGATCGAGCACGGCTGGGATTTGGGGTCGGGATTGGGATTGAAATAGCTTCGAGGCCAAGGCTTGGAGATTGGGATTGGGATCGAGCACGGCTTGGAGATTGGGATTGGGATTGAGATTTGGGGTTGGGATTGGGATCAGGATTGGGATTGGAATAGCTTCGAGACCGAGCATTCTTTGTGAAATAGCTTCACCGCCGAGCACGGCGGTGACGAAGACATGGCGAGGACGAACTCCGGGTTCCACAGTTTGGAGTTGGGATTGGGATCGAGCACAGCAGTGACGAAGAGCCACGGCTTGGAATTCAAGATCCACTTCTATTACTCTTCTCTGCCTTAGCAAGACCATCTTCGAAGGAACTCTTTGCAAGGCCAAACAAACTGATGTAGTTTGTAGGAGAAGATAGAAACTGAAAAACAGTTTTGTTTCTCAACGTGGGATATTAGATGTGAATCAGTTTTGAGCCTCCGTGGTATTTTACTACACTATCCTTACTGTAATTTATTTCGTATATCTAGAGTTATATTAAGATAAGGACATTTCAGGCATTTAGAATGTTCTACCATGACAACCGCCTTAAGCATGGTTGCCTTAATTAATAGAGATTATTTCAAATTGTTATGGTTCGATCAAAACGTTGACTTTTTATTCGTTAAGAATTTTAGAAAACTTTCTGCGTCGACACGAATTCACATATACGTAGTTAAGATCCAAACAAATATTGGGAAACTATTATAAATAGAAACATTTCTGAGTTAATTCTGAAAACCTCATTTTTCAGAGGACTTGTTCTGATAATTCTTAAAATTGCCAGCCCAGAAATCCAAACTCGACCCGTTTACTTTTCCGGCCATAACTTTCCCGTCGAGCGAGGGATTTCGGTGATTTTGGTACCGTTAGATTCGTCTCTTCGGCGCCGTCCTGACCATGCATGGTGGCCTTAATCCCTATCGTTCATTGTACACGACGCAGCAATGCTGCGAATTTTCTACAACAATTGCCTATCAATATAAATACCCCTTAAGCTCGATGTAATTACCCAGATTTTATTCTCCCTTCATAATCAACCCTTCATCCCCGAACAAACGTTTCTCCAACCAGACCTCAATCACAGGAAGGGCAACCTATTTAGCCGGCAACCTATTTAGCCTATCCATCCTCCTATCGCCCGTTCCGTTCGCACAGTGGGGACTGGACCTGATCGGAGAGCTCCCGAAGTCGAAGGGGCAATACAGATATCTGATTATCATTATTGACTACCACACAAAATTCATCGAAGCCCAACCAATGGCGAAGATCACCACGGAGAAGGTGGAGCGCTTCCTCTGGCGTTTCCTCTTCTGTCGCTATGGGACACCGATCAACATCATAACAGACAACGGGCCACAATTCAACAACCCCAGACTCGTGGCCTTCTGCAAGTGACAAGGAACGAACCTCGTGTTCGCGTCACCAGCGCACCCTCAGACGAACGGGCAGGTAGAGGCAGCCAACAAGATCATCAAGGCTAGTATCAAGAAGAAAATTGAAGATATTGAACCCGGGGATGCGAGTTACGGGCGCTGGCCCGAGGTCATTCCAGAGATTCTGTGGTCCATCTGAACGACCGCCAACGCGTCCACAGGCGAAACCCCGTTCAGCCTGACGTTCGGAACGGAAGCTATGCTACCCCTGGAGATTACCCATCAGAGCCCACGGATCGAAGGGTACGATCCGCGCATGAACAGTGAGGGGTTACGACTTAACAATGATCTATTGGAAGAACGGAGAGACACGACGCATCTCCACAACGCCGCAAATAAGAAGAGGATCGCCCGATTGTTCAACCAGCGCATTCGGGCTCGCCCAATCCAATTGGGAGACTGGGTGATGAAGGCGATCCAGCAAAAGGTGAAGACACTCCGCCCGTTATGGGAAGGCCTGTACGTCGTCGATGAGGTGATAAGCGCCAGCACCTTTTACCTAAGAGACATGCAAGGTCAACGACTACGGCACCCATGGAACATCCAACATTTGAGGAAGTACTTTCATTAAATTCTGTTGTGATATACTTGATCTATTTTCATGTTCATTTTATTGTCGCGTTCGTTTGTCCTTACCCCGCCCGCCCAAGTACTCGGGGGACTGGGGATAGGCTGCTCGCACGAATGTAACACTTGGTTAAAATTCCATTCCAATGTACAAAAGGAAGGCACATGTTCGCGCGAATCATTCAAAAGATGCCAAAAAAAAAGACAAGGCACACGTACGGAACAAAAGAAACTTCATTGATTCACAAGGCACAAGGCCCGATTACAAAAACTCCTACTCTATTACAAAAAAAAACAAACAGAAAACAGAGCTACTCTACTGATCCGCCCCGCCCGCCGCCTCCTCGGTCCCCGCTTCCAGCTGCCCTTGCTCCGGCTCGACGAACGCCCCACCCGCCTGTGCCTCCAGGTGGGCGCGGTAGCGCACCAAGTCCAGGAAGGGCGACACCGCCTCCTGGAACTCAGCCACCTGACCATCAGCCTCAGCGGCCACCAACTCCAAAAACTCCGAAGAATTCTTGAAGGCAGCAACCGCCTCCGCTTGGGCCTGGTGGACGCGTTCCCTCGTCCAAGCCTGGCGCTCGGCCTCCATTAGGCGGGACTCCATCTCCGCCAGCCGATTGGCCGCTTAAGCGTTTGCCTCCTCTACAGCGGCTAGGGCACTATCGCGCTCGGCCTTCAGCAGCGCCTCCCGCTCAGCGGCCTCGCGGAGTTCGCGACGTAGACGGTCCGCCACCACATCGGTCTTAGAGAGCTCATGCTGCAACTTCCTATGGGCCTCAGTAAGCCCGCGCAGCTCCCCCCTCAGGACCTCCGCCTGCCTGTCGTTCGCATGCCGCTGGCGCGCCTGGAAGAGCTTGTACTGCATCAGTGCACAAGCGTTGTACGCCCGATCCATATCATCCAGGCCACCCGACGCCGGCGGTATCAGCCTATTGACGGATCGCACGGCGACCTTGATGGCGTCCATCATTGGCCCACAGAAGGCGAGTGGACCATCCGTCCGTGGCCGCTTCGACGGAGGCTCATCACCCCCTACCTCGAGTATTGTGGAGGACTTGAAGGTGGATCTGAAGACCGGGGCTTGACGGGAGCACGACTTGAAGACTGAGGCGTACGAGCAGCCTCCCGCCGATCCCTTTGATCATCCCGGTCCGACCGGCGCTGATCACGCTCCACCTGCCGCTGCTCCTTCTCCCAGTGGTGCTGATCACGCTCCGCCCGGACCTGGGCCTTGGAACCAGCAGCATTGCCTGGGGGCGGGCGGGGAGCATCCGTTTGTGGCCCTCAGATGGGCGGGGCGAGATCAGCCACATTGGGAATCGGGATCTTGGGCTGGGTACTGTCCCCCAGGACGAGTCCGCCACGACCGTCATCCGCAACCCGACGAACCTTCTCGGCGGTGACCAGCAACGCAGCCATCCGGCGCTTAAGCGTGTCGTCCTTGTCCGTGGCCTTGGACTTCGTCATCTTAACTGCAGAACACACAAACGGAAGGTTAGCGAACAGATACAACACGATAAAATTATCCTATTCCTAGCAGAAAACTACAACCCACAGACCAGGCGGTCTGGCGAGACGCGTGCGTTCAATAAGCTCTCAGTGACACGCGGCCCAGAAATATCTTGGCTCAGGCGCGGGGTCGAACACGAACTTGAGGCGAGCTATCCGGGCCTCCTTAACTGGCGTGAGTGGATACTCATTCGTGTCGAGCGCATGGAAAAATTGTGGGACGCGATCGATCTGGTCGGCGTTGGTGGCATACGCGGGCGGGAAGGCGCCGAACTCCTAGTCTCCACCCACCAAGCAGTTGATCGTGTGCCAGGAGGTTGAAGAGCTTGGTGGGTCCACCAGCCACCACTTCACGCGAGGCTCCACCGTGAAGGTTCCCGAGTCCCTCTGGGGCGTGGAGTATCGCAGACGGAAGAAATGGAGGAACTCCGCCCGCGTCGGCTGATCCATCCCGCTCACCCAAAAGATGTTGAACATGGCCATGAGCGTGCAGATGAGCGTGGGCCCGCATTGGCCGAGAGAGATTCTCAGCAGCGCCAGCATATATTGGAAGAATGGATGCAAAGGCAGCTTGATCCCGACCTTGAGGTGGAACTCGCTCAGGCAGACGTGGCCGAGCGGAGGGCGGGTGAACGTGTCTCCCTTGCCTGGGATCCTCAGGCGCACAGAGTTCGGTATGTGGTAGTCGCGCGCCCATCTTGCCATCTCCTTGACGGACGGCGCACGCTCCGGCTCCTGAACTGGCGTCCCATCTGGCAGCACCCAGTGGACGCGCCCTCCTTCCGCAAACTGAGGAACAGACTCCTCCTGTCGCACGCCCCCCTCACCCCACGGTCCCGAACCAGACGAAGACGCATCTGACGCCCCCGGAAAGCTCCCCAACCCTGCGGATGCGAGCGCTTGCTTGGGATCCATTGGCTGCACCACAGGAGAAGTGTTAAGGATGTATCGCAGAGGCGCCACACTCAGCACAGACTCATACGACGACGTACTCGACCCACTCGACCCACAACTTAACCACCCCACCCCCGGCATGTATATGCGCTCACGCGATTGCCCGCTTGATATCTCTATCGGCTCTATTCCTAGACGCACGCACGCGAACCCATACTTAGCAAAAAAAAACAAACCTACCAGAAACACCAAAAAATCCAAAACCTACCCCCAACCAAAATCAAAACCAGGTACACCCCCAGAACGCGTCTTGTTCTTGGGATGCAAACCCAGAAAAAGCAAAACCAAACCCAGAAACCAAAAACACAAAAACGACAAAAAGAACTAAAACAGAAAGGACGAGAGCCTCACCAAATTGAAGTTTGTAGGTTGAAAGGTTGCACGTCGAGCAAGGATTCCGGCAAGAAAAGAACACGAACACAGAAGATCAGAGAAGCAGATTGCAGTATGAATTCGGCAGCGTTTCGGTAAAATATGAGAGTGATAAAGGAGAACAATCTGATTGTGTCACCTATTTATACTAATCAGACGGATTACGCGAACGAACGCCAGCCGTCCATTTTTGCGTATCCACCGTCGGATTGCGACACGTGGCCCCAGGGCGGTTTACTAACCCTCATTAGTAACCGCGCCAACTCTTCAGCTTCCCGCCTTGATTTCAAACCCTAGCACGGTCTCCCACGGCTCGACACGTGTCACCCATGCAACACCACACGCGCCCACGCGCCTGACATCTGAGCTTCGGGCAGTTACTACGTCATTAGCATTTAATGCCCAGGGCACGCCAGCATTAATTACGACGGCTAGCATTTATTACACAACGGTTCCCAAGGAGAAGTCAAAAGGAATGTCACCTCAAACACCTCGTCAGACGAAATCACCCCACCCAAGGCAGGGCAACACACGCCACGATATCCGCCGTTCGTACTAGCGCGCACACCACCCACAAGACCAGGCGCTCGCAAAACACCATCAGGTTAGTGCAACACCATCCGGGCACCCCGAAAGAGGGAGAACGCCTGAGTTCCCTTTCGGACGCGCGCTGCATGAAGAACTTGCGCCGTACGGACATGGGGTTCTTCCTCTCCGTACACGTAAACGTTAGAAAGCAAGCCGGATCAGGCGGCAGAGGCATGGGGTCCGCCCCCTCTTTGCGCGCGCTAAAACTGATGGGCGGCACGGGTGTGGGGTCCGTCCTCTCCGTGAGCGCACCGTTAACGATCGAAGTGCAAGCCGGCTGTCATGGCAGAGGCATGAGGCCGACTCCTCTCTGGGCATGCTAAGCCGATGGGCGGCACGGGCGTCCCTCCGTGTGCGTAACGTTAACGATCGATTCGCCGACTCGGAACGGCAGGGGTGTGCGGTTCATCCCCTCCTTGCGCGTTCCGGGATTGATGAGCGTCGCTGGCAAAGGTACGCCCTCCCTGGACGCGACAGCAAGCAGGCTGTCATAGACAGAGGCATGCGGTCCGTCCCCTCTCTGGGCATGCTAAGCCGAAGAACGGCATGGGCATGCGGTTCGTCCCCTCCGTGCGCATTAATTGTACGTCGCGGTCTTGATCCCACCGTTGACGCTACACCGTACGCGACGGCATCCCCGTTGACGTACGCGGTGCACCGCGGCATCCCAACGCTGGTGTTACGGAAAAAATTCGCATACATTCACACATCATACCATACATTCACGCATCATACCATTCACACATTTACATAAACTATATATATGTTGCCCCATTTATGTTTACCAGGCCACACCCCACGGGCGCACGGCTCCATAATAGCAAGACTCGTTTGAACAGGTACAGGCCCACACAAACAGGTACACGATCGAACGCGCAGGTACCCACTCCGTCATGCGAGCCCTTCCTTGACCGGAGAGTTGGGGGACTTGGGGGTTACAGGACCACGCACCACTGCTCAACCAGATAAGTATATTTTGTTTAATCGCACGGGCCCACTCCCCAGTCAAGAAAGTTCTCTTTGACTTGGGGACTTGGGGGACTTGTTTGTATAGCATTGGTTGTCCGATTAAATATACTTATCCACTTAAGCAGGTAATCAACACCTACCCGACCACCCGAAAGACCACCAGGGAGGCTTCAACTTCACTCGCAAGACCAACCTCATCCGAGCGCGCACGCGCCCGTGGGGCGATACCCGAATGCGCGGATCACATACCAGGATGTGCACCAGTCCCACATCGAGGAATACAAGTGAGCACCAAACTCAACCACCTATATATGCAAGGTATTTATTACAGGTAACGACATTCTGGATCTCAACACCCCAACCTACTTACATACACGCTCGCATGACTGTTATATCTAATATATCATCTAACTTAGGCATCAGAGCGTTGAAGGCGGGCCACCCCGTCTTGACCCCTAACTGTCTATTTGTCGTTGTATCTTTCTAACAGCCGTACCCGAGCACGCATACCCGTACACCCGAAGACCCAAAGACCCGAAAGGAGAATAAGTGCCCGACCATCCGAACAACCCCAACGTTCAGACGTACAAGAAGGAGGAGTACTCGTACTTGCTTCTGCTAGATTACGTCCTGCGTAATCCGGTAGAAACACCTGCCACTCCTATTATCTTAGACACGCATTTTCCTGAAAACACAATTCAAATAAAAGCTCTTTCAAATCCATTTGAGTTGACCCAAAAGAAACACAGTAAAGCATTTGGCTGTTGAGAGATCTAGTAAAATTTGAACCAAAGAAACAAAATAAAGCTAAATTTCTTATCCTTTACTGCATTTCCTGATCAACAAAACCTAATCAACAGTATTAAAGAGCTATAAATTCTATTATAGACTAAATGCAGCAGAAATATAAGTTCGGTAGGTAAGTAATGAGTTAGGCTACTAACAGTGATGATTTCTTGGTAGTCCACGTCGGGATTAACGAGGGCCTCGCCGGAAAACGTAGGATTCCGGAGGAACTGTGATCGGAGCAAACTTGATGCGGTACACGAGTACGGAGATTGCTGAAGAAACGATGAAGAAGAGGATGAAGGTAATTACGAGCTTTCGATTTGAGGACGATACTGAGTCGGCGAGCTGGTGCGACAGTTTTGCTGGGTCTTTGCGGTGGTCGGAACTCGGCTCGGTGGTCTCATTTCTCCGCAATTGGAATCGAAGTTGTTAGTGTCCCAATCAATCTTCAACATCGAAACCTAGAATCAAACATGGGAAGGAGGAGTCGCGTTTTGGGCGACAGTAGATGAGAGAGCTGTCTCTCTCACACGTGCGATGATACCGGTTCTATTGGTTTCTTTGACATGCTAATGATCGAGCATGTGCATAGCATGTGACCGGGACGTCCCAATAGCTGGATGGACAATAAAAGTTCCCTGCCTGACAGGGATCGAGCATGTGCACAAAAGAAGTTGCTTCACTTCGCTCACCGGGAGAGTAATGAACGGTTGTGGGCGGGACGATGCTCGAGTCCCCCATGTCACGTATGACGTATTCTCGATTCCCATGCTGTAAATAGCACACGATTTTTTTTTTCGTAAGTGATAATTTGTAGCTTCTCAATTTAGACACGATTCATGAACTCAACTTGAAAATCACATGAAATGAAGCGGATTGTGTTTGGCTCAGAATTTTTCAGGGTATGAGAAGTCCTCAAAGTGTTTCTTTTTCTCTATCGTGTGTAGGTGTGCGTCGGCGTGCCATGCCGTGGGACAAAAGAATGCTGATCATAGTGTAGGCCGCTACCTGACTTCTAAGAAGCGATTTAGGATAAAAAAAAGCATCAATCCCGTCCGATGGATTCTTTTTGCTTAGTAGGCCTAGGACTTTGTTTCTTCGTATCTCTAACTGAGCCACAAAAATCGATACTTCATAGCTTCTTCGGTGTGAAGTAGAGGAATCTCCTTGACGAGTTTGAGAGGAAATGGGTGTATCTTTGAATCTCCAGATACTCACGTTCCTTCGGATGAAGATCTTTTGATCGCCGGTTACTAGGGTTTCTTGAGACAAGAAGGTTGTTTTGCCAAGAGCAAAAGTTGTATGATCGTGGGATGTTTATTACGTAAAGATTTCCTCAATATATAGGAAAATATGGTGACTTCTCGTAATAAACTTAAGATCTTTATACTTAGACTGACTTAATGACTCTAATTGTCTGAGATTCTTACTTATTAGGTCTTTCAATCAATATCTAAGACTTGATGACAAGATCACTAAGGAATCCTTCCCTCCTTAGGAAAGACAATTGTTCTCGTGCAGGCTGCTGGTATCGGCCCATTTCCATTAAAGTGTCAAGCCTCGAGATAGAGCCCAGGCCCAATCGAAGATGTTTGTAATTGTGACACATCGTCTGGGGTTATCGACAATTCCCGTTCGGGATGCCACTTTAGCTCGTTTCTAAGAAGTCGTTCCCTTAATGATGCAACGCTATTTAAGCACACACGATTTGTCATAAATTTCATTTCCTAAAATGCTCTTCTGCCTCCAGTCTCCCGGATCGACTAAACTTCATTTCAAAGCTTTCATATTTCTTCTCTAGACAATTCTCTGATCAACACCATGCCGCCTCACTACCAAACAAACTAACTGCCTCACATCACGCAAGAGGCTGCCGACTCCTTTGGGATCGCGGTGCGCTCCATTACAGAGAGGAAGGACCCTGACTCCACCGTCGCCTTGAAGTTGTCCGACAATGCGACTTGCCGATTGGGTCCATTAATTCAGAATATGTTCAATCCAGTCCTCTACCAAACTCTACATTCCATCATTTGCCACTCTGCTTTGGTGTTCCGAAGAAGACCAGCGGCACCGACGGGGTGGAACCACAAAGACATCCTCTGTCAATTAGGTAAATGGTCATCGACCTTCATGGACGAAAGAGTTTGGTACCTCGCTCATAAGAAACTTGACCATGCACGCTAGAAAATGGCTGGCATCTCTCACTTCCTAGACCTCTGCTTCTCGCTACCCAAAAGGTGTAACCGAGCGTCATTCACCTCAGCGATGCACTTCTGGGACGTGAGTTGCAATAACTTTTGTTTCCCTGTGGGGACATGAGCATCACCCTTCTTGACCTGGCCACCATCTTTGGCATTCTCGTTGCCAACTCAACATTGAAGCAAGGTGATCCTAACCTCGCAAAGGACACAGCCAACCCTATTCGACCTGGCTCTTACTCGGCTTGGGTCAACAATCTTGATGTGCATTTTGGTGCCTACCTGATGTGCTCCTACTGCCCCTAGGGATACTTCTCTCATTAGTCATTTAGCATCACGACCATAAACACTTCGAAGGAGAACACATTCTTCTCCTCGTCTATACAACTCATCATTCCTTAGTACATAATTATGAGCAAGAAAACTGATGTATTTGTCGACCGAGACATTTGGATCCTGAAGGTATGAGATAATGGGTTGTCGCCAATCAGTATCAATATGGTCAAGTGCTACTACATACCATTGTTGATATCGTCATGTCTGACTCTGAAAGAGGGCAATGTGTGTTCCTCGACCTTCAGAATACACTCACGAAAACCATCCTGGAGATTAACATCTGTAGTCAGTTGAGCTAATTCATTGGCCGCCTGGTTCTGGCTGCGAAGGATATGTTCTAACATTATTTCCGTGAATAACTAGCTGCCCTTTTAGCATATGGCTCAAGTATGGCATCTGCTCTATATTTGGTCTCTAGCTGACATATTATGAGCAATGAATCCCTTTACACGTGGACATCAGTGACATCCAAGTCTATCAGCATCCCTAGACCATTGATAAGGGCCTCGTATTCAGCTTGATTGTTGGTGCAATGAAAGTCCAACCTGAAAGAGTAGGAGAAAGTGCCTCGTCTGGGTTAATCAATGTCATCCTTGCCCCAGCCATGGTACTGGTACTCAAACCATCGAAGTATGGGAGCCAAGGAGTGACTACGATACATGATAGTTCCAACTCATTTCCCTCGCGGACATTTAACATTGAGTGATAAGCTAGGAAGTCGGTCACGACCTGACTTTTAATTGATTCCATGGAACATATTGTAGTGATAATTTGGAAAGGGCAAGAATCCACTTCCCAATACGGCCCCCGAGTATAGGCCGTGAAAGCATGTACTTTACCAAATCTGTTTGAGCAATGACACACGTGGTAAAGGATAACATATAGTGTCTTAGCTTGCATCCTGAAAAATTCAAAGCTCTGCACAATTTCTCCTTGGGCGAGTACCTCGTTCCGCAATTTCTTAACGTG
Organism: Geum urbanum; assembly: GCA_946800695.1. Taxonomy (NCBI): domain Eukaryota; kingdom Viridiplantae; phylum Streptophyta; class Magnoliopsida; order Rosales; family Rosaceae; genus Geum; species Geum urbanum. The sequence goes on from OX327009.1 coordinate 30,654,876, forward strand.
CGACTAAGGTAAAAGATAGCTCATTCTATACTGGTTGTATCGTCTTGTGCCAGTAAACTCCCAATAGAATGCTCAGTAGTTGAAATATAGAGCTTGAGAGGCACTCCAAGACTTGGCGGGCCCAAGACTAGTGGGTTAGCGAGATACGCCTTTATGGTGTCAAAAGCCTCTTGATGAATAGGCTCATATATGAAGTTTTTCTGATTCTGAATCTGGAGTACCAGCGAGAACGGTTGAACCTTCCTTGCCACATTAGTAATAGATCTTCTCAAAAAATTGATTTTACCCAACAACTGTTGAAGCTCCTTCTTATTCTTTGGTGGGCTAGCATTGGGAACTGCCTCCTTTTTGTCATCAGGTACTTTAATCCCTCTCTGGTGGACCAAAAAACCCAAGAAATCTCTTACTTGGACTCCAAAGATGCACTCGGCGGGGTTCATCTCCAACTGGTGAAGTCTCATACGGTTAAACACTTTCCTCAAGTCGTTTATGTGATCTATCTTGTGCTTGGTTTTGACCACCACGTCATCAATGTAAACCTTCATGATTTTGCCTATGAGGTCATGGAAGATTAGATTCATGGCTCGTTGGTAAGTGGCCACATCGTTCTTGAGTCCGAATGACGTGTCCATATACTCAAAAACACCAGTGAAACTTGGGCACCAGAATGTTGTCTTGTGTCTATCAGCCTCGGCCACTAGGATTTGGTAATACCCAGCTGTGCCATCCATGAAGGACAACATCTCATGGTGAGCCACTGAATCTACCAGCAAGTCTGCTACAGGCATGGGATATGCATCATTTGGAGTGGCATTGTTTAGATCGCGGTAATCGACACAAACTCTCATTTTCCCATTCTTCTTTCTGACCTGGACGACGTTTGATAGCCACTCGTTGTACTTGGCTACTCTGATGATGTCTGACATGAGCATATTTTGAATCTCCTTTTTGGCTAGAATTGTTGTCTCTGTATTCATTCTACGCATCTCCTTCTTTACTAGTTTCTTTCCTTATATGATTGGAAGGTTATGACAAACTAAGTCTGGTGACAGTCCTGGCATATCCTCATATTTCTCTACAAAGTAGTCTGCATACTCGTGTAGCAATTTAATGAGCCTCCTTCGTTCTTCAGGCTCTAAGAATGTACTAATAGCCACAATTATTGGCTCTTCTATGGTTCCCAGATTAGTCTTCTCTACGTGATCCTTGACTTTAGGTGGAGTGTCATCCAAGGTTGCGGAGCTAATTGGATGGTCTCCTCCTCTTATAATTCGTGCAGCATATCATCATCCATATATTCTAAAGCTGCAATCATTAGAACATGCTTGTAGGCTTACTTCTCCATCAAATATTCATGTAGACTGTCATGGAGAGAGCTACAAGCCTCTGCCTCTATATCTGATAAAGGCTCTAACATCTAGACGCCTTTTGTGATAGCTCAATGGTGTAAAGGCGGCGGTCATCTTCACTCGCCTGTATGATGCCCCATTGAGCTAATTAAGAGGCTGTCACCCCCACGGAACGACCCTTCTAATCGATTCCACAGACCTCTAATGGCCTCAGGTCTCCATTGTAGTAGTTGGCATCTATATTGTTTGCTGACACCGAGTATGGTCTACATTAATGACTTCTATTTAGCTTGACTCCATGTTCCATAACACCATCTGCTGGTAGAGGGAAGATGGCACACAATAGCTCATATGAATCTAGTCTTGTTTGAGTATTACACTATATGGTGTCGTGCACTATGCTAAGAAGAAGGTATGTGTTCTAGCTAGTGGTCCCACCTGCACGTGGAGAAAGACAATTCCCAGGATTTTAGATATGTTACCTTGGAAATTTTGGACATTGAGGGTTGTTTCTAGAATGGCAGATTTGGGGATACCCAATAGTCACATTGCTTTAATGGTGGCAATGTTTACAGCTGCTCTCAAATCTACCAAAATTTTGTTGAGGGATATCCCCTAGACCTTGGCGGTGATGTAAAGGGGTCTCATGTGTATAACCATGTTTAAGGTAGGCTTGTCAAACAACATGTATGCCTTCCTTAACGACAGATCAATTTTTGGCTACACCGAGAGCAGTTGTTGCTCTCATTTTTCCCCTTTTGGGCTAGTCGTCGCTAGGTTGCTCACTGTACTTGGTTGATGCAAAACTACCTACCTGGGGAGAGAAGGTGTTAAGCTTGGCAGCCCAACTGCAGAACCTGCAAACTTGGAAGGTAAGACAAATACCATATTCACATCATAAACCTGGGTTTCTGGTTACTCATCTTCGCCATAGTCAACCACTTCCTTGTCGGACCGCTTCCTCATTCGATAGGATCCATGGCTCCCAAGGATGCTACTAGGCGATCCTCAAAAGGAACCTCAGATGTATGTTCAACACTTGCAGGTGAAAATAATCCACTGCTCTAACTTGCTGAAGAAGAGTTGGCCTAGGTTTGATTTTGAGCTAGGTCTTTCTTTCTTTCTTCTTATATCAGTGGCTTTGGCCTCTACCTAAAACCTCGTGCCTCGCTTGAAGTGATTTAGACTTCGTTGGGCTCAGATGCTCGATGGAGACTTCTGAGCACGATAGGCCTTGGATCTTTGGTGTTAGCAACTTGCTTCTTACCTCTGGGTCTCCTATGGACTTGCTGAACCTCAGGGATAAGTTCTTGAGATTGAGCCTTGGAACACAACTCAGGGTTCTGAGAGAAAACGCTGGGTCTGGCTGCTCGGACCTTGGGTTCGTGAGACTTCTTACCAAAGATCACTATGGGGTTAGCGCTAATGTATTGAATCATTTCTCTAGTTCTTTACGTGTAAAAGCCAGGTCTTCTGGTTGAACAAGGCTCATGTCTAGGGCTTCTAGTACCCACTTAGCCTGTCCAAACTGACGCTATAGATTCTTGCGCCTGCTGGGAGTGACCTCTATTATTTTCCTATTCTCTTTGACATACCAGACATTTTCTTTGTCCCTGAACTCTTCTGTTGTTATTGGTCTTAGGAAACGTTCTGTCGCTCTCATTCACTTCTAAGCTTGCGAGTCTCTCGTGTTTAGCTCTTATAGACTACTAGGCTAGTAGTGATCAGATAAAGAGACCAGCTCTGGGTACACCTTGACTGCCTCTATCAGCTCCTCATAAGATATTTTCAGTCCACAACAGACTTTGCAGCGAGAACACAGTGCTATTGGGGATTCTAACTTTGGGTCAACATTTTCCTTATCCTTCGCGGAAGGTGTTAGTTGTGTTACCTTAGCTGGCTCCCACTCAGTTAATAAGTCCAGAGTCTGCTTCCTTTTATAAGGATTGGGCCTCTGCACCTCTATCATGCTAACTACCAAACTATCACCAACATCGGTGTCTTGAGCCATGTTATCACCTTGCAGCTCGATCCTTATCTCGCCTTCGTCGATCCACCGCTGAACCCTGAACTTCAAGCTTGTGCACTCTTCAGTCGTGTGAGTCCAGGCATGGTGGAAGTGGCAGTATGGGAGACCTTATACACTTGCTGGTTCTGGTAAGGGTCCCGTTGGGTACCTCAGCAATCTTCGCTTGTATCAAATAGTCTAAGATTTCTGCTACTCGCGAAACGTCATAGGTGAACCGTTGGTTTGGCTTCCTTGCAGATTCAGGTTTCTTAAGAGGCTCAACCTTTGATGCTGGACCTGCTTGAGCTTCTTATAAAAAGATGGCAAAGGCCTAGGATCCATACCTGGTCCTTCTCCCTGGACAAAGTCGATCACCCGGTAATCTAACAAGGTCTGGATAATGTTCTTCAAAACAAAGCAAGAAGAAGTTGTGTGTCCAAACTTGTTATGATAGCTGCAAAAATAATCACCTTGTCCAATGTAGGCTAAGTCTTCAAGCCTCTCCACAGGTCTGTAATTAATCAGATCCTCTATGATCAACTCATCGAGGATTTCATTCATGTGATTTTGGTCGAAAATGTATCGTCGCGACGGCCTGGATGTTTTTACTAGCTGAACTCTCCTGAGCTCATTTGACCTCTTTTCACCCTCACCTAGCTGGGAATCCCTTTATTTCCACCATGTTGATATGTGGATCGGGGAACGGCTGAGAATCAACTAGTGAGACCAACTTGAGTGACGACTCTAGAGCAAGCTTTCCCTCATTGATCCACTTCTGGATTTGGTCCTTGAGTTTGACACAATCCTTGGTGGAAGGGTTCCACATGTTGTGGAACTTACAATACTTTTTTCCTTTGAGTTGCTCAACATTAGGGAAAGGTCTAAAGTCTGTCTTCGCCACTCACGAACTGATTAAATCGTCTAGGATCTTGTGAGCCAAGTTGGCATCATATGTGTACGTCTCGAACTCTGGCTTGGTAAAAGCCATTATCGAGAGCTTCACTGGACCTTTACTCTACTGGAGCTTCCGAGCCTTGAGCACTGATTTATAAGTTAGTTCGATAGCGCCAACGTGCTCGCTTTCGAACTCATACTCGTCGTCAGCAGAGTCTTCAATATAAGCTACAGTGGCTGGCTTGTTTCTCTTCGAGTAACATGATCTGGGTGCATATGTCCCCTTCGAAGAGTTACGTCTGTTGTCTCTCTCTTGCATGGTGTTGTAAGCCTTCATAGCAATAATGATGAACTCGTGCAGCGAAGGATGATTACTGCTGAGGAACAGAGGATGGTATTATCTTCTAGACCATTGATCACCTTGTCAATGATGGTGTCCTTTTCCAGAGCACTCTTACACAAAGTATATTCTGACCTGAAATGGTGCATGAATTTTATTGGGCTCTCAGATGATGCCTGGCTCATGGCGACCAATTTGGTGATGGTGGTTTTTGGCAAAGTCATGCCAAGGTGATCGACGAACATTTTCTCCATGTCGGCCCACTCTTTTATGGATTATGGGTCAAGTCCAGTATACCAGATCAAGGCTGAGTCGGTCAGGGAAGAGCCCAAAACCTTCAATTTCAGTTGTGGATCCTCTCCCCATGGTCCGAGCTGCAATGTGAAAGAGGCCAAGTGAGTTGATGCACTCTCGCTTCCATCCTCATTGAAGGTTTGGAAGTTGATTGACTTATAAGTCCTTGGCCATTACCAGTTGGTATTGATACCCTCAAAGCTTGGTAAGGGGTCTCATATGGCTGATGAGGCTTGGGGACATGGATGTTGCATTGCTCCATGAACGCCTCGAACTTCTTTTGCCAGGACGTTGGGAAAGTGTCGGCTTGCTATTGAGATCTCGTGAAGTCGGACACAGACTTGGTTAGCTTTCCGATGTCATTATCAGCCATTTTGAACATCTCCAACATATCCTTCTTCTGTAGCGTTAGTGCAACCTCGACAGCACCCAAAAGCTCGGCCTGTATCTTATCTTGCCCTTCCACTAGAGTTGCGAGTTAAGCCTTCTGGGCAGCCTGCTCCTCCAAGCCTTTGGAGAACTTGGCCCTCAAAGCTACTACCTCAACATTGGTAGCCTCCGCCTCTCGCCATTGTCAACCAGTAAAGCCACTTGATTAGCTAGTTCTTGGTTTATGAGATCAAGTTGTGCCGCCTGGTACTGGTCATGCTAGGCAGTTTACGTTCGATAACTCTCTTACCTCATGCCCATGATCTTGTCTTCAAGTAGGAATGTAAACGCCATTGGTTGGAGTTGTACGGTCCCAAATATTAAGTCTACTATGTTCGCGGAGAGTGCACAACACTCAGCAGACGTAAATTCCCAGTAGCTCAGTTCAGGATGTCTATGACACTGCGGGTATGCCCTTCGGTAAAGGTCCCTTATTATCGCTTAGAGACACAAATTAAGTCCCACTGGGCATGCCAAAATGTTTGGCTCTGAATTTCCCAAGGTATGAGAAGTCATCAAAGTATCTCGTTTTCTCGACCGAGTATAGGTGTGCGTCAACACGCCACTGTGCTGGAGAGAAGAATGCTCATCGTAGCGTAGGACGCTACCTGACTTCTAATAAGAAATTTCGGACGGGGAGAGCACCAACCCCGTCCGACAAATTCTTTTTGCCTAGTAGGCCTAGGACTTTGTTTCTTCGTGTCTCTAGCTAAGCCACGGAACTCGATACTCTACAGCTCCTTCGGTGTGAACCAGAGTAATCTCCTTGACGAGTTTAAGTGCACAGGGGTGCATCCTTGAATCTTCAGATACTCACGCTCCTTCGGGTGAAGATCTTTTGATCGCCGGTTGCTAGGGTTTCTCGAGACGAGAAGGTTGTTTTGCTGAGAGCAAAAGTTGTATGATCATGGGATGTTTATTACGTAAAGATTTCCTCACTATATAGGAAAATATAGTGACTTGTTATAATTGACTTAAGATCCTTACACTTAGACTCACTTAATGATTCTACTTGCCCAAGATTCTTACCTCTTAGGTCTTTCAATCAATATCTAAGACTTGATGACAAGATCACTAAGAAATCCTTCCCTCCTTAGGAAAGGCTACTGTTCTCGCACAGGCCGCTGGTATTGGTCCATTTCCATTAAAGCGTCAAAGCCTATTAAACATAAAGACTATTTATTTTTGACCCAAACAGATTGAACCCACATGATTATAAAGCGAGTCAAGCGCGGGTCAACCTGCCATAACTCATTTAATAAATGGGTTCACCACGGGTCAACTCACTAACACGATAAATACCTATGTAACCCGTACGTTTATTAATTGGGTTAGGATGACTTATATATGACTCGCATACACGACCCCATTTAATAATAAAATATAGTAATATTTTATTATATATAAAAGTTATTTAAGTATTTCGTCTAAGATTAACCCTGACATTTAGTTAGTGTTTCTATTGTTTTGTATGTGAAAATTGAAGTTGTTTGAACTTTTAACTCGTGTAGTTTCATTGGGTTACATAATTCAACATGACAAAGAACGACTTATTTAATAAATGAGTTATAAATGGGTTACTCGGGTTGATCCATTTATAAATGGATTGGGTTTGACTTTACCTTTTTGACACGAACAACTATATGACCCAATACGAACCCAACACGACACGACCCATTGACAGGCCTAATAATTTTCTACAATATGACAACTCAAAAGTGAACTCCCACGTAACAATATGCATAATGTGGCTTTGCTCCTTATTTTGTTGTGGTTTGTTTGGAAAGAGTGGAATAAGCGAGTTTGGTCTAACAAGTGTGTTTCTTTGAATACTCTTGCATACCAAGAACTCTCTTATTATTGTACTTTGTGTTCTTTTTGAGTGAAGAAAGTGAAGTAACCTCGAGGACAACAGTTTTGGAAAAAGCTGAGTGTGAGTTGGTTGAAATGTAATACAAACGGGACTTTTGATCCATCGGAAGGTAGGGGCGGTATTGGAGTGATTATTCAAAATCATGATGGCTAGGTTTTAGCTGGAGCATGTGGTATGATCCATCAAGTTTTATCAGATGCCATGGTTGAAGCTATGGCGAGTCGGGTTGCAGGAGAGATGGTCTGTAAGCTTGGCTACTCTCATGTTTGTTTTGAATTTGATTGTAAGCGAGTTGTTTATTTGTACATGCAAGATGAGGTGGTGGATGAGTCTGATTTTGATACCGTGGTAAGTGATTTTAAGGCGATTACTAATGAATAGTCTAATATTCGAGTTTGTCATGTGTTCAAAGAAGCTTATAGACTAGTTCAAAGTCTTTACTTTTTCATTATAATTTTGACCAGTAAAGACTTATTCCAACTATTTTGGAGGAATGGTTAACCCCTATTTGTAACACTTAATATAATTTTTTTATAGATCGACTTTCTTCTTCCAAAAAAAAAGTATCAATACATGCATTAGCTAAAAGTGTTATCCTAATTGTGGAAGGTCTATGACTCTTGAGAGTTTGATTAAGTGAGACTGAGTGAGGCGGCGACACCAGGAAAATGTGATCCTAATTTGACAAAGTTTTTGGATATATCTCTGATCTTCTGCATCACATTTCCACCATGTACTACATTTTGGAGCCCAACTTTCGGTTTGGTGATTTTCTACACCTAAAATATCTAATATTCATGTTTATAAATGATAAATCACCATTATGAATGCCTAACCTTTTAAATTTGGTTGAAAAATTGCATAAATGATCTATTCATAAATTTACTATTTATAAAAGTTGAAGCAAAGGTTTCACTGTTATTTTCACTGTTCATGGGGTATTTTTGTCAACAAATTTTGAGCGTGTCAAGCATGTGAGAGTTTGGCTGACCTGATTAATCTCTTGCAATCGTTCTCTCTCAGCTCACACACTCATCTATCTCATGCGATCTAAGTCTCTCTCATCTGAGACCTAATCTAATTGTGCCACAAGTTGATCATCGTTGCCTCCGACCTTGACGGTGCTGAGCTCAGGTTCAGTGGAAGAGGCTTGCGTTCTAAAATCTAATCTCTCTCTTGTGGTCTTAGTCTAATCGTTCCAGAAGTTGATAATCGCCGGCTTTGATCTCGACAACGCATAACTTTCACTCGAAACCCATCTTAATTAAACTCCTTTTGATTTCTTCTTTTCGGAATCAGTCAAAAAGCTTCAAGCTTTTTTGTCTTTTTTTTCTTTGTCGAGATTTTTCAATAATATAAAATTTTAGCCTTTTTTTTATTTTGTGAGAGTCTGAAGAAGAAAAGAGGAACTGGGTATTGAAGAAAAGAGGACCTGAGTATCAAATACAATTGAGGGCGTATTGGGTTTCATCCCATTTTCTTCCATGAGTGTTTTGGTTTTAGATGCATTGTTTCATTGTTGGGTTTATTATGATTAATGGGTATTACAACTCTAAGAAGACGGGCTATGAATGCGATGATTTTTGTGGAGAGGTAGTTGTTGCTCTTTGGTTTTGGGTAATAGAGAACACGATTGAGGGCTTATTGGGTTTCATCCCATTAGTATGGAAAATGTCATAATAAACTTTTAAAGATGTAACACTTACGTTTGTAAGTGTCCTATTAATTCAAATAACCTGTTGTGTCTAACAGCACTTCCGGGCTCTTAGTTCTCTATCTTTCTCTTACGTTTTGCATTAGGTTAGTTCACACCCGATCGATCTATTTTCCTCTAGCTTTGTTATTTTTTTTGGGTGTGTTCGATCTGATTGTTGTTTTCGATCTATCAACAAGTTAAACCTACAAAATTCCAATCACAATGGTGAGCTTTCGATTTTCGATTGGTTTCAAATTCTGATACCTTCTTACTTTCGTAGTGGTATAGTTTGATGTCTTCAATTGTAGCAAAGTAGTGTTCATATACTATTTTTTTTCTTTCCTATTTCGGGGGATTTATCTGCCGCATTTGGATTCCATTTCTATTATTGTCCTGGGTTCTTATTAGATAATTGGGTATGAGCTTTTTGTGTAGCTTAGATCATTTCATTCGGTTGAAGTATGTTTTGGTAGCCTTTTTTTGTACAAACAATGTGATGTGATATGGAAGGTCTTGCTTGCGATGATAATCTCTTGGTTTTACCAGATAAAACCTTTTCTTTTGTGAACAATAATCTATGCATTAGATTGTGAAGTAGAGTTCTTCATTGAATTGCATGTTACTGTTTGATACGTTTCGGATATTTAACTGCCATGCTAATCTGATTGCTCACATGTATTAGTATTAGTCTTAGTTTCTATTGTAATTGCACTATATGTTAGATAATTTGTATTATTTTTACAACTGAATTGATAAATATGAAAGCCGAGAATCGGGGGTTTTGGAATTGAGAGATTGAGTTGTAGCAGGGTTACGAAGATTGAAATAGAGACGATTGAGAGAGAGAGAGCCCTAGAAATGATGAGTGTATAAATGGGTATTACAACTCTAAGAAGACAGGCTATGTATGCGACTATTTTTGTGGAGAGGTAGTTTTTACTCTTTGGTTTTGGGTAATGAAGAACATAATTGGGGGATTATTGGGTTTCATCCCATTTTTTGAGTTAGAGTATGGTTTTAGGCATATTGTTTCATTGTTGGATTTATTATGTTGATGGGTATCCTCTATTTGAAATATAAAGAAATTTGATTAGTTATGCCTTTGCAGGTGAAGTTGTTTGACACATCTTTTCCTTTTAAGAGCGCGCCATAGCAGAATATCAAGTATCCATCAAATAACAACTTCTTTTTCTGAGAAAGCTCAATTTGTTGTAAAATGCTTTTACCTTCCTCATTCCTCTGCAAGGTATTTTTTGTCAAAAATTCATGCCTCATTACTTTGTTTTATTAAATCTTACAGAATATGGTACATTGAATATGGTTAAGGCCAACTTTGAACTTTACCTACCTTTGACCTTTTTTTCATCTTCTTTGTAGAATTTTTTCATTGTGAGTAGCATCTTAAGTACATAGTTGTCGACGTCGCTTCGAGATTCTTACAACCCACAAAGGTGCTCATGATCAGCCCTGTTTTGTCATTCAATTTTATCTTTCTGGGTCTATGATTGCTTATTGAAGTTATTACTTATGTTCGATTGAAAATCTGTTTCTAAAAAATTGGGTTTATTATACTAATCCATTTATGTGTTCATGATTGATTATAGGTCATTACTTAGTGTTTTATAGAATCCATTTGTTTTCTGGGAGTCGTAGATTTTAGTGTATATGAAAGCTTGCATTAGTTTTGCTTTTTGTCATTAGATATGTGAATTGGTGGATCAAAGTCATCTTAACTATATGATTTTCTTGGTTGTTGATGATTGAGTTCCAATTTTTATATAAATGATTGAGTTCCATTGTTTTTTTGCGACTTTAGCTCATTTTGTTTCTTTGATTTGGTAAAACAAGCTTGATTTGATATGGTATTGTATTTGGTTTGTAGGTGCTTGATTCGTATCGTCTTTGGGTGTGTTGGTAAAATCATTGTTTCTTTGATTTTGTCTTCTCCTCCTTTCGTCGTTGCTACCCTGTTATCAAAGAAGGGGCTGAGCCTGTAATCATCAAGGTATGCAATTCTTACTCTTCTTAGTCATCGTCTTCTCTACTCGAACCCAATGATTGACAAAGCTTCTACTCTATCAAACCCAGTTGGGGATCAGAGAACAACAATCGGAAAAACTCAATTCCCAATAATCGAGAATACATTCTATAGAAACCCTAAAGGGCGGCGCGACCTTCTCCTCACTTTAAATCATCTGGCGCGGCTCTGGCTTTGGCGGTAGTCGACAACGTCTTCACCATGTGGTTTGCTGCCGGACTGGGATCTTTTGGCCTTGGTGGTCTTGAGGTTTTGGCGATGAATCTTTTGTTTTGCAGGGTCTCTTGGTGAACTCCGACCGGTGCAACAATTTCCTTGTATCGGTCTGAGGATGGATTAGGTTTCTTGGTTCGCGAGGGAGCATTTTGGTTCATGGTGGTTCGGGGTGGTTGATCAATCTGTATGGGTTTGGTGGCTTGTGTGGTGAGTGCTTATTGAAGGAAGGTGGCATCGACGGTCTGATCGGGAATGCTTGATTGGTTGTCAAGGTGGCGTTTTCTCTTTGGCGTCACTGGGTGGCATTTGGATGGTGGATGGTCAGTGTTTTTGGAGGCGGTTGTGGTGGTTTGGTTTTGGCTGAGGACTGTGGTGCAAGGATTTCAGATCCTTTCCTTTGGGCTGCTAGTTTTGGGCTTGAAAGGACTCGACTCCGATTTAGTTGCCTAAACCGAAATCAAACCCCTTCGAAAACACGACCTTAAAAAAAATTTGCCAGAGTTTACTTTGAAAGTATATGAACCATTCTTGGAACCTGCAAAGAAACACACTTCGAGTATTTCATAAAAGCCAAACCGTGGGGCTCCGATCCCCATCCGGATTTCTCAACAACATATATATAATAAACTCAAAGGTTAACAAGAAATCCAGAATCATTCAGGAGTATACTCGACAGAAAACATAACATGAGTATTCAGAGCGACACCTATATACAACATTTAAATCAAGTAGGTCAAACAAGAAACCTACGGAAACTAAAGAGTGATCCGAAGTCTATGCCTCTGCAGTCGACGTGCAACACAGGAACCCAAACTGTAAACTGGGCAAAGGAAACCGAAAAGCCCAAGGGAAGACAAATAAAATTGTTAGAGTGAGTGGAAGAAAATAATAATAATAATAATAAGTCTTCCACCATATAACATGAAATCATGATGTGAGTCAAAATTATTAATCACAGGTAAGGTGGTTGTCATAACCTTCCTGGATAACGCATAAAATGTGGAGGCCGTAACTCGAGTACATTTTCCTCAGAGTTACAATCCTGCTCAACCAAGGTAAGAGGTTTGTCATAACCTTCCTGGGAGCCATATAATCACGGGTCAGGCGTTTTTCATAACCCCCCCGGAGCATCTCGAGGATCAGCCGAGAAGCCATGCATCGATGCATCCATATATCCATAATCCATGTAAAACAAATCGTGCTCATGCCTCCAAAATAAAATACATAACCGTATACGTATAATCGTAAATGCATAATTATAATTGGATACTCATAAAATGCATAATAAAAATGCATAACCAAGACTCACATATCGACAGTGAAAATAAAGTGTCCACTCACAAAGCAAAGCTAGCCCTGAGGTCCAGCGGAAGATCCCTCGCCAAACGCTCGATCTCGATCACCTGAATAGCATGGCTACGATCAATACATATAGAAGTACAACATACAGAGGTTATACGTCGAGAACCCCACGTCCTCGAAAGACGTATCGCTTGAAATATTGACGAGGATTACAAAATTCACAAAATAAACCCAATAAACCCTCGTCCTAAAATAGAGTACCCAAATCAACTAAAAAACCTCAAGACTACGGTCGGGGCACGATTATGAGTAAAACGGTATAAAATTTCCCAAAAATCCCAAAAAGTCAACCTCGCCAGAGCTCCACTGTTGACCGCCGCCGCCGCGGCATCAACAGTGACCAGTTCTGGCAAAAATTTCCATAACTCATCTACTCCTCAAGCCCAACAACTTTTCCTTCTACACCAACCTTCAATTCGAAACACACCGGCCGGAATCAAGCCCGAAACCCACGGCCTCCATTGATTCCGACGAGATTCCGGCGAGCCCCAAACGGCATCCAATCCCAAAATTATTTCACCCAAAAGCATCTATGGGTTAAGGGGAACATTTCCCCCCACCACCCCGACATCAAAAGTCGCCAAAAAATGCCACCCGAATCCGGCAAAAACCCAAAACTTCACCGAGTTCGTTTTCACCCAAAACACCATCATTTCTCACAAAATCAAGTTCAAAACCATAGGAAATCACGAGAGGATTCTAACTATACCAAGATTGTGTCCGGAGGTGCCGGAATTGGTGGGTCGGACGGCAGTAGTTCGTGGGTCGCATGGAGCTCCGGTCAACGCTGGTCAACGCGATCAAACATGGTCAACGACGGTCAAACTTCCCTAATGTGACTTTCCGACAATTTTATGTCTATTCCAATATTTATACGCGCAACCCGAGATGATCAACGGTCCAAAACAAATCGAAACCAAAACGGATAAACACGACTAAATCCAACGATCAGAAATATTCATAACTTATTCCTCGTGACTCAAAATAATCCTCCGGAAACTCCCACAAGCTCGAAATCATGTACACTACAATTCTCGTGAAGGAACTTATACCAAATTCTCGCCCGATAATTTAGTCGTAAACAGATCTGCCATATCGACTAATTACGATAAACCACGATTATTCGTGAAACTCGCGAATTAAGCCAATTAACATATCATTCCGATTTGGGTCGTTACAAATCTACCCCCCTAGCAAAAATTTCGCTCTCGAAATTTACATACCTGCTAATTGAAGAGATAGGGATACTGATTTCCCATGTGTTGCTCTGTCTCCCAAGTAGCATTTTCAACAGAATGGTTCTGCCACAATACCTTCACAAACGGAATAGCTCTGTGTCGTAACTCCTGGACTTTCCGATCAAGTATCTGAACTGGTTCCTCCATGTAGGTCAAGTCTTCTCGAATAGGAAGCTGATATGGTGTCAACACATGGGAGGGATCGGAAATATACTTTAGCAACATGGATACATGAAATAGATAGTAGACCCTGGCCATCTCGGAAGGTAATGCCAATCTGTATGCCACCGCACCAACTCGCTCAGTGATCTCATAAGGACCTACATATTATGGACGAAGCTTACCGCACTTCTCGAAATGAACAACACCCTTCCAAAGGGAAAGTTTCAGGAAAACCCAGTCACCAACCTCGAACTCGAGATCCTTTCGTCGCACGTCAGCATAACTTTTCTATCGATCCTGAGCAGCCCTCAATCTGTCCCGAATGATCTGAACATCTTCCATGGTACTCTTTATCAAATCAGGGCCAAGAAGCCATTTCTCGCCAACCTCACTCCAACACAATGGAGTTCCACACTGTTTTCCATACAACGCCTCGTAAGGTGCCATGCCAATACTACCCTGATAGCTGTTGTTGTACACAAACTCAATCAAATGAAGTTGCTGATCCCAATTTCCTTTGAACTGTAAGACACAAGATCGCAACATATCCTCTAGAGTCTGAATAGTCCTCTCCGACTGACTATTTGACTGAGGATGAAAAGCTGTGCTGAAGTGTAGTCTAGTCCCCATTGCCTTCTGCAATGCCCGCCAAAATTCGGATGTGAACTGACTACCCCTATCAGAAACTATAGACACAGGTACACCATGCAATCTCACAACCTCCTTCAAGTACAGCTTCGCCAATCGGCTCACTGGAAGTTTTCCTGGAAGTGCTAGGAAATGAGCTAACTTCGTAGGGCGATCCATAATCACCCAAATACCGGTACTACCACCAGAAGTATGAGGTAATTGATACACAAAATGCATAGTAATATGCTCCCATTTTCACACTAGAATCTCCAACGGTTATAGTTTACCTGCCGATTTCTGACGTTCCGCCTTCACTTGCTAACAAATCAGGCATCTGCTCACATATATTGCTATTTCCCTCTTCATGTTTCGCCACCAATAATGAGCTTTCAGTGTCCGGAACATCTTTGTACTACCTGGATGCATAGCATATGCAGAACAATGGGCTTCGTCGAGTATTTCCTTCTTCAAATCTTCATCTCTGGGCACACATAATCTCTCTCTGAACATCAAAGTGCTATCACTCCTCATCCGAAACTCGGTCGGTACATTATTTTGAATCAAATTCTTCTTGCTCAGCAAATAGGCATCTGAATCTTGAGCCTCACGAGCTCGATCAAGTAGTACTGGATGAACTTGGAAACTGGCCAACAATGCTCCATCATCATTCCACTCCAACTCTGCTCCCGTTGCTCGCAACTCTGTCAAAAGTGACACTCTAGCAACCTGTACATGGAAAAGTGAAGCACTATGTTTCCGACTGAGAGCATCAGCAACCACATTAGCTTTCCCTGGATGATACTCGAAAGTGCAGTCGTAATCATTAATCAGCTCAATCCATCTCCGCTGCCTCATGTTCAAATTCGGATGTGTACGCAAATAGGTAAGACTTTTGTGATCGGTGTAGATCTTGCACTGTGCTCCGTACAATTAATGTCTCAAACTCTTCGATGCTAACACAATGGCAGCTAACTCCAGATCATGAGTAGGATAATTAACTTCGTGTGGTTTCAACTGGCTCGAACCATATGCCACCACATTTCCATGCTGCATTAAAACACAACCCAGGCCTAACTTCGAAGCATCACTGTACACCACAAACTCTCCACTGTCGTCAGGTAGAGTCAACACCGGTGCAGTAGTCAACTTTTCCTTCAAAGTCAAGTAGTTTCCTCGCAAGCATCTGACTATTCAAACTTGACCCTTTTCTTCGTCACACGGGTAAGCGGTGTCGCTATCCATGAAAAGTCCTGCACGAATCGGCGATAATAGCCTGCTAAGCCAAAGAAACTCCGTATCTCTACCACGTTAGTATGTCTGCTCCAATTCAGCACCGCATCAATCTTATCTGGATCCACACTGACTCCCTCAACTGATATCATGTGGCCCAAAAACTTTACATTGTCTAGCCAAAATTCACATTTACTAAACTTGGCGTACAACTGAGCATCTCGTAAAGTCTGCAAGACTGCATGCAAGTGCTTCTTATGCTGCCCCACACTCCTGGAATAGATCAGGATGTCGTCGATGAACACAATGACGAACTTGTCCAGATACCGTCTGAAAATCCGATTCATCAAGTCCATGAAAGCAGCTAGCGCATTGGTCAACCCAAATGGCATAACAAGGAACTCATAGTGCCCATAACGTGACCGAAATCCCGTCTTGTCCACATCGGACTCCCGAATCCGCAACTGATGATACCCAAACCTGAGATCGATCTTCGAGAAGACTGAAGCTCCTTTCAGCTGGTTGAACAAATCATCAATCCGTGGAAGAGGATACTTGTTCTTCACCGTAACCTGATTCAATTTCTGATAATCAATGCATAGCCTCATCGAAGTATCCTTCTTCCTCACAAACAATACTGTAGCACCCCAAGGTGATACACTAGGTTGAATGAAGCCTTTTTCAATCAATTCCTGAAGTTGAATCTGTAATTCTCTCAACTCCGCTGGTGCCATACAGTAAGGTGTCTGTGAAATAGGTCTGATACCCGGAAGTAACTCGATAGTGAAATCAATCTCCCTAACCGGAGGAACACCGGGTAAGTCCTCGGGAAACACATCTGGATACTCGCAAACCACCGAAATATCACTAATATCCGGCACACGAACACTCGTATCAACCACATGTGCAAGGTAAGTCTCACATCCCTTTCTCATCATCCGATCAGCCTTCACTGCCGAAATCAAACAAGGCAAAGTAGTATTCTTTTCACCTCGAAACAAAATTTCCAGCGTGCCTGGACTCCTGAAAACAACCTCTTTCTTGTGACAGTCAGGAACAGCCCAATGGTTCTCTAAGAAATCCATACCCAAAATCACGTTAAAATCCACGATATCCAGCAGCATCAAATCTGCGGCTAACCTATAACCTCCAATGAAAATCTCACAATCTCTATATACCCACTCGACACACACTACCTCGCCAGATAGATACAACACTCGCCACATACTAGGGAGTGGAGATGCAAGTATAGTAGCCAATGATGCTAGTCTATAAGGCATGAATGAATGCGTAGCCCCTGGATCTAGTAAAGTAAGAACTGGATGACCAAAAATGTACAACGTACCGATGATAACCTCTGGAGAAGCTCTGCCCTCACGTAGAGACATGGCATGAACTCGAGCTAGTCCAACTTGTCGTCCACGTTGGCTGCAATTCTACTGCTGACCACCATGTTCAGAAGACTGTGTTGCACGATCACCAGATGCAGTACCCTGATCTTGACCAGCACTCTGATCTGCAACACCTCTAAAAGTGTCAAGCAAATGACACTCCCTCACAAAGTGACCTTCCTGGCCACAATGATAACAACTCATAGTACCCCGATAACATGAACCATGGTGTCGTCTATTGCAAAGAGTACATAATGGAATATCCCTCGGTGCAGCTAGTGTGCCAAAGGAAGGTCGAGGATAACTCGATCCACTGGAACTCCAACTCGACTGCTGCCTCTGTGGTCGACTCCTCCTCCATCAATGGCTCTGCCTAGCAGCGCTGGTAGGATATCTGTAAGGTCCACTACCCGAAGATGATGCCGATCCAGAAGTACCTGAACTCAACCTCTTCGAAGCACCCTGACTAGGCCCACCTTCTTCAAAGCGACGCGTCTGAAGCTGCATCTGTCTCTCCCTCTCGATATCCTTACCTCTGAGTGCAGCACTAACAAACTCATCAAAGTTATCCCGAGGCATAATGGTCAAAGTCCCCTTGATATTTAGATTCAGACCCAACTCAAACCTCTTGCACTTGTGAAAGGACCCAACCCCGATTTAGTTACCTAAATCGGAATCGAACCCCTTCTGAAAATACGAACCAACAAAAACTTTTCGAAATTTCGGCAGAGTTTCGTTACTAACGTAGAATTGCATAAACCTGCACCCTGAAAATAACACTTCATCCTATGCCACAAAAGCCAAACCGTGGGCACCAATCCCATCCGGATTTCTCAACATCATAATATAAACAATAAACAGTAACATACTGTACTATATATAGTATATCCGTGAAAATCTGTATAAACACGTATCAGAGTGTATCCGAGCGACCACTAATGTAAATATATACAATATACACATCAGTAGGCGAAATAAGAACCTACCGGAAAACATATGTAGCTCAGATCACTAGCCTCCAACCACGACGTGAAACACCAGAATCCGAACTGCAAACTAGGCACGGAAACTGAAAAGCCCAGGGGAAAGGCAAATAAAAACGTTAGAGTGAGTGGACGAAAATAAATATATGCCTTTCACCAGTTATATACATAATCAATGTAAAACAGTGCGAGTTCGGAACATATATACATATGGAGGTTGTCGGGCGACCTCTCAAGCCCGACGTCAGGTGAATCACTCAAACCCGACGTCAGGTGAATCACTCAAACCCGACAGTGATAGGCCAGGGGACCTCTCAACCCTGGCGGCATACAGGGGACCTCTCAACCCTGCCCAGGGGACCTCTCAACCCTGCCCAGAGGACCTCTCAACTCTGGTGGACTACCGATGATCAGCCGAGTAGTCGAAGCATCGATGCAGAAATGCCATCACCAATAAATATAAATAATACCTCCGAAAATAATACATATCACAATATCGTATAAAGTAAATATGAAAATCATAAAATCCATGAACTCGCAAATCAACTGTGAAAATATAAACTTGTCCACTCACAGATCTGCTAGCGCGAACTCGCGCTAATCTCGTGGTCCAGCGGAAGATCCCTCGCCTGAAGCACGATCAAGATCCCGATCTCGATCTCCTGAATATTCACAAAACATAACTAATCAATATCGTAGTCCACAACTCTTTACTGAACCACGGAAACCAACCGTTCCCGGTAATAAACAATGCAGTGCAAAATAATTAACGGAATTCCCGAAATCTCCACTCGAAACCCTCGACTGAAAATCGGCTAACCAAATCAACCCGAAAACCTCTGGACGATAATCAGGGTGCGATTTCGAGAAAAACGACATTAAAAACGTCGAAATCTGAAAAAGTCAACCCTCGCCGGAGCTCTGCCGTTGACCGCCGCTGCCGCGCCGTCAACATAGACTTTCTCCGGCGAGGAAGCTCCAGAAATGGAGTTCTCCTCAAGCCCAACCACTTTGTTAACTACCTCAGACCTCAATTCAAACCACAAGCCACCTAATTTCACCTCGAACCCAAATCGGAATTCCCTCCGGTGACCTAATCGAAACCCAACAATTCCTTAACCAAATCTGAAATAAATCACATGGGGAGTATCACCGAGGTGTGGGGAGGTGAAACCCCAACAACCTCGCCTCCAAAACTCACCAGAGCATAGCTCCCCGTCACCGGCGAAAAATCCCAGTCGGCCTCGATTCGAACCCCCTCCAAACCTCATCAATTTCCTTCAAACCAAAGCCAGACCCACTCGAAATCATGAAAGGAAGAAACCCTTACCCTTCTCTTGGCCGGAGGTAGCCGGAAATTGGTCGTCGGACGTCGAAGCCGAAACGGGAAACCTTCCCTTCCACGGTCAACGGTCAACTTTCCAGTTTTGGAAAGTCAAAGTTTGGTCAACGTCAGTCAATGCTTTTACGACTAATTCTCGACTATTCCGATATTTATACTCGCGCCTCAGGTTGATCGACGATTCGAAATGGATAACCATCACGTTTCGGATAAACACGAAACAATCGGATAAACTCGTCGAAAACTGAAACTTCGAATAATCTCAAAATATTCCTCAGTCATCGGAAAAATCTTCCGGAACCGCCCACGAGCTCGAAATCACGTACTCTACAACTTCCGTGAAGACACTCAACTCAAATTCTCGGCCAAAAACATAGTCGCGAATAGAGTCTACGAACCACACAAATATCGTAAAGCTGCGACTAAACCGAATCTCGTGAATCGTGCCACATACACCACTGATTCTGGTTCGGGTCATCACAAATCTACCCCCCTTAAAGAAATTTTGACCTCGAAATTTACGTACCTGTCAAGTGAACAGATGAGGATACTGTTCCCGCATATGCTGCTCAGTCTCCCAGGTGGCCTCCTCAACTGAGTGGTTCAGCCACAAGACCTTCACTAGCGGGATCAAACGGTGCCTCAACTCCTGCTCGCGACGATAGAGAATCTGTACTGGTTCCTCCACATACGTCAAATCCTCTCTGTTCGGCAACTGCTGTGGGGCTAACACATGTGAATGATCTGAGATGTACTTCCGCAACATCGAAACATGGAAGACATCATGAACACGAGCCATCTCAGCTGGTAGCTCAAGTCTGTAAGCAACGGCTCCAACCCTCTCCGTAATCTCATACGGGCCAATGTATCGTGGTCGAAGATTGCCACGCTTCCCGAAACGCACAACTCCCCTCCACGGAGATAGTTTCAGGAAGACCCAATCACCAACCTCGAACTCTAAACTCTTCCTCCTCACATCCGCTTAACTCTTCAATCGATCCTGGATAACCTGTATGTCCTCCATCGTAGTTTTCACCAAATCAGGACCAATGAGCCAACGCTCGCCTACCTCACTCCAACACAACGGAGTGCGACACTGCTTCCCGTACAGAGCCTCGTACGGTGTCATCTCAATACTGGCCTGATAGCTGTTGTTGTAGGCGAACTCAATCAAATGTAATTGCTGATCCCAGTTTCCACGAAACTGCAACACACATGATCTCAACATATCCTCAAGAGTCTGAATGGTCCGCTCAGACTGCCCGTCAGTCTGAGGATGAAAAGCTGTACTAAATCGCAACCTCATGCCCAACGCTCGCTGCAACGCCTGCCAGAACTCAGAAGTGAACTAACTATCTCGGTCAGAAACAATGGATACAGGTACACCATGCAAGCGAACAATCTCGGATAAGTACAACTTGGCCAATCTACCCACTGATACCTTCCCTGGAAGTGCAAGAAAGTGTGCGGATTTCGTCAGTCGGTCAACAATAACCCAGATACCAGTGTTGCCCGCCGAAGTACGCGGCAACTGATAAACGAAATCCATCGTAATGTGCTCCCACTTCCAAACCGGAATCTCAAGTGGCTGTAGTTTCCCTGCAGGTTTCTGCCTCTCCGCCTTCACCTGCTGACAGATCAAACATTGACTCACGTACGCGGCAATCTCCCGCTTCATGTTGCGCCACCAGTAGTACGCTTGAAGTGTACGAAACATCTTCCTACCTCCGGGATGCATCGCATACGCTGAACTGTGGGCCTCATCCAGAATCTCCTTCTTCAAGTCCTCGTCTCTGGGTACACATAACTTGCCTCTGAACAACAACGTACCGTCGTCGCTCAATCGGAACTCTGTAGGCACACCATTCCGTATCATGGTCTTCTTGCCCAACAGGTAAGAATCCGAATCCTGAGCCTCTCGTACCTGATCAACCAGTACGGGTCGAACCTGAAAACTGGCCAACAAAGCTCCATCATCATCATACCCAAACACAGCACTTGTAGCCCGAAGCTCAGCTAACATCGATACTCTAGCCACACACATGTGAAACAACGAGGCTCCACATTTCCGGCTAAGTGCATCTGCCACAACATTGGCCTTCCCCGGATGGTACTCAAAAGTGCAATCGTAATCGTTGATCAACTCCATCCATCGGCGCTGCCTCATGTTCAGATCCGGCTGCGTCCCCAAGTAGGTGAGACTCTTGTGATCAGTGTAAATCTTACACTGAGCACTATACAGGTAATGTCTCCAACTCTTCAACGCTAACACGATAGCGGCTAACTCCAAATCATGCGTCGGATAGTTGGCCTCATGTGGTTTCAGTCGCCTGGAACCATATGCCACAACTCTACCATGCTGCATCAACACACAGCCAAGCCCTAACTTCGACGCATCGCTGTACACAACAAACTCACCATTGTCATCTGGCAATGTCAGAACCGGTGCGGTAGTCAATCTCTCCTTCAGGAGCAAATAACTCTCCTCGCACGCATCAGACCACTCAAACTTGACACCCTTCTTCGTCAATCTGGTCAGTGGTGTAGCAATCCGGGAGAAATCCTGTACAAACCGTCGATAATAGCCTGCTAACCCCAAGAAACGCCGAATCTCAGGTATAGTAGTGGGTCTACTCCAGTTCAGCACGGCCTCGATCTTGTCAGGGTCAACACTGACTCCCTCGGCCGAAATCACGTGGCCCAGAAACTTCACACTATCCAACCAGAACTCGCACTTGCTAAACTTCGCGAACAACTGATGGTCCCACAAAGTTGATCTACGCATTTTATGCTTGATTCTTAACGTATTTCTCTTTACATTTAGCTTTGGTTTGACCTTAGTACTATCATTTCTTACTTACTTTGTTGTTTTTAGGTTTTAAATAAAGGAGTACAATAAAGGAGGAGAAATGGAGCTTAAAACACAGAAAATGGAGGTTTCCTAATTCGTTTAGGAAAATGGTGTTTCCTACTTTGACTAGGATTCCTACTCGGGTTAGGAATACAAATGGTTCGACAACTCGGAAAGTTTCGCGGAGCTGAAAAATGAAGTTTCCTAAATCAACTAGGAATGATGTGCCGGAATGTCCGAGACGCGCAAAATGATTGAGAAATGGTATTCGGAAAAGTTACTAAAATGGTGTGCACAAATGGTTTCCCAAATGAAGAACGAATGCATTTCTCCTAAGTGAACCAGGAAAGAAATTCGGCAAGCATTTTTGGAAAGGAAGATATGGCCGAAATATTGGAGATCATTCTTGCCCTATTTGAAGGTCAAATATCTTGAATATCAAGAGGAAATTCGGCAAGGGATATATTCCTTGGAGATCAAGAAAGAATATCTAGAGTGGAATAAGGAAAGAAAATCTCAGTACAGACCTGTAACTGCAAGAGGCCACCGAAGTCGCAAATCAACTCCAAATATGGAGTTCATTATATGGATTTTATAGCTCTCTGAATAAGCTTTCCAACGAATCCAAAATCATAATTTTCTGAGCTGTAGAACTCCCGGAAAAGACGTTTGAAGACAGGCTGTCAATTCTACCCGGGTGGACTAGGAATCCCTAGTTTGGAGAGGAAAGTTGGACTTCTTCACCTATAAATAAGAGGGCTCGGTCTCAAACTCATTAATCACTCATTCTACACACCAAAAAGCTCTGCCAAGCATTCCTCTCCACCACTATACCAAATTTCTACAAGAAGCCGCTCCTCCGTCCATAAAGAAACTCCTCCACCGAAGTCGGCTATAAGGCAAACTCCTTTAGAGGCTCTCCATATCCTAGAAGGCCGGATCACACTCTCGACGTAGGGCAAATTCCCGAGCGAAGTGTATTTCGAACCCTTCTATTTTCTTTCTTGTAAACTTTTGTTATTATGGTTGAAATAAAGTTTGTTTCGGTTCACTTCCTTGTCATCTTTGTGTTATTTTCGTGACTTATTATTATCTTAGAATTTGGTCAAGCATGTCAAGCTTAATGAATCAATTGAGGCTAAGGCAAATTCCTTGCCAAGTTGGTATGTGTCGTAGGGCAAATTCCCGAGCACTAATAAAGATCATACATGTTAACTTGATTAAAGACTTAGATATTAATAGGTTGCATATAACATGACTAGGTTAGTAAGACGTGGTGTGTGGATGAGTTGATCAATGTGTAAATATGTAATTAGACTTTATTTTCGGTTTTAGTAAGCATGTTTAGGATTCTATGTTCTTGTTTGTTTTGCTTGTCTATGAGTTTAAGCATGTTAGAACTTAGAAGCCACGATGTGTTTGCTATGCCATGTTTTTGTCTTTAATTTCGTAGACTATAAATAACCAACTTATAAACCCCCCTTTAACCATAGCATAGTCATGCATGCACCCTCAATCCCCGGTTAAGAACGATACCCTACTTATCAATGCTACATCTACACAAAAGGGTTTTAATTGCTTACGCGTTTTTGTTGATTGTTAAGTGTTAATTTAATGGTTGCAAAAGACGTGTATCAAAAGTCCGCAGCACAACTCGCAAATGCTTCTTGTGCTGGCCCACACTCCTGGAATAGATCAAAATATCGTCAATGAATACAATCACGAACTTGTCCAGGAACCGTCTGAACACCCGATTCATCAAGTCCATGAAAGCTGCAGGGGCATTGGTCAACCCAAACGGCATAACCAAAAACTCATAGTGCCCATACCGCGTCCTGAATGCCGTCCTGGCTACATCAGAGTCACGGATCCTCAACTGGTGATATCCGGATCGAAGGTCAATCTTCGAAAAGACTGCTGCTCCCTTTAGCTGATCGAACAAGTCATCAATCCGCGGCAATGGATACTTGTTCCTCACTGTAACCTGATTCAGCTTTCGATAGTCGATGCACAACCGCATGGACCCATCCTTCTTCCGCACAAACAACACCGGAGCACCCCACGGAGAAACACTCGGTCGAATGAAACCCTTCTCTAGCAACTCCTGGAGCTGAATCTGCAACTCCTTCAACTCCGCAGGTGCCATCCGGTACGGTGTCTGGGAAATCGGTCATGTACCCGGCAACAACTCAATATTAAAATCAATCTCCCGCACAGGGGGTATACAAGGTAACTCCGCTGGAAACACATCCGGAAACTCAGACACAACCTCAATACTACCAAGATCTGGCACAACAGCTGTAGTGTCCACAACAAGGGCTAAGTAAGCAACACAACCCTTCTTCATCAACTGATCCGCCCTCATCGCGGAAATCAAACACGGTAGTGAAGTGTTCTTCTCGCCACGGAACAGTATCTCAGGTAACCCTGGTCGTCGAAACGCGACCTCCTTCCTGTGGCAGTCAAACATGGCCCAGTACGACTCCAAAAAGTCCATACCCAAGATCAGATCAAAATCCACAATATCAAGCAGTAACAGATCTGCGGCTAATCCATGACCACCAATAAACACCTTACAGTCTCTGTATACCCAACCGATGCTCACAACCTCACCTGACGGATACAACACTCTCCACAACCCCGGAAGTGGAGATGCAGGTACCGTAGCTAATGATGACAGTCTAAATGATATGAATGAATGTGTGGCACCTGGATCTAACAATGCAACTACTGGAATACCAAAGACATGTAACATACTGATAACGACCACTGGTGATGCTCTGCCCTCACGTAGAGTCATAGCATGAACTCTCGCCTGTCCGGTTGGTCGTCCTCGCTGGGGCTGTCCCTGCTGCCTACCCTGACCTGCAAACTGTGCTGGTCGAACTCCCGAAGTAGCACCTCGCTCAGCTCCGGAACTCTGGACCGTCTGTCCATCAGCACCATACGATTGAGGACACTCCCTCGAATAGTGACCCTCCTGGCCACAACTATAACAAATAACAGGGCCTCGCCGGCAAGGTCCAACATGGTGTCTGCTGCAGAGACTACACAACGGATATTCCCTCGGTACAGCAAAAGTGCCACCAGTACGTCGAGGATAACTAGAACCACTGGAATCCGCACCAGCCTGTGGTCGCCGCGGTCGATCTCTCCTCCATATCGATCTCCACCTCGGTACACTAACTGGTGAGCGATAGGATCCACCGCCAGAGGATGAAGCTGAACCGGAAGTATCAGAACTCAGCCTCTTTGAAGGCCCCTGACTCGGTCCACCCTCCTCTAACTGTCTCGGATGGTACCTCTGCCGCTGTCTCTCCTGCTCAATGTCCACGCCTCGGAGTGCAGCACTAACAAACACATCAAAGTTGTTCCGAGGCATCGTAGTCAGAGTAGCCTTGATGTTCAGATTCAATCCCAGCTCAAACCTACGACACTTGGCTTCCTCAGTAGCCACCATATCCTGCGCAAAACAAGACAAACGGGTAAACCAATCCCGATACTCAAGTACAGACAAACTGCCCTGCCTCAAGTTCGTAAACTCCTCGTACTTGCGCTGCTGAGTAGCCTGATTAAAGTACCTCCGCATAAGCAGATCATGAAACAATGTCCACGGAGTGTCAGCTGGAACTTTGTCGGTGCTAACCCACCAAAAGTATGCATCACCCTCAAGTAAACCAACTGCGGCCACTGTCATCTGCTCAGGAATAAACTGCAGACGCTCACAAATACGTTCAATCTGAACCAACCATGCCTCGAATATCTCTGGATCAACTGAACTCGAAAACACAGTAGCACCAGCAGTGCGAGCCTTGACCACAGGGTCAAAACGCTCTTCCAAACGCAGCACTCGCATCAGCAAGTCGCGCGTTCGGCGATCCTCATCAGGATCCTCATCCCGATCAACATGGAGACCACGTCGAGGAGGCATCCTACTGATACAAGACAAGCATTAGGTACAAGCAGAAAGAACATAATCATGAAACCGCAGATTTTTGAGAATACACAACACCTGAAGTATTGATGAGTACCGCTGGCCAGTCGGGTCATCACTCCAGTCATGCTGTACCAACTCAAATATCCTAAGCGTCACAACTACAAGAGTCTACAGAATCTGACAACCTAATGCTCTGATACCAAGCTGAAAGGACACAACCCCGATTCAGTTACCTAAATCGGAATCGAACCCCTTCTGAAAATACGAACCAACAAAAACTTTTCGAAATTTCGGCAGAGTTTCGTTACTAACGTAGAATTGCATAAACCTGTACCTTGAAAATAACACTTCATCCTCTACCACAAAAGCCAAACCGTGGGCACCAATCCCATCCGGATTTCTCAACATCATAATATAAACAATAAACAGTAACATACTGTACTATATATAGTATATCAGTGAAAATCCATATAAACACGTATCAGAGTGTATCAGAGCGACCACTAGTGTAAATATATACAATATCCACATCAGTAGGCGAAACAAGAACCTACTGGAAAACACAGGTAGCTCAGATCACTAACCTCCAACCGCGCCGTGAAACACCAGAATCCGAACTACAAACTGGGCACGGAAACCGAAAAGCCCAGGGGAAAGGCAAATAAAAACGTTAGAGTGAGTGGACGAAAATAAATATATGCCTTTCACCAGTTATATACATAATCAATGTAAAACAGTGCGAGTTCGGAACATATATACATATGGAGGTTGTTGGGCGACCTCTCAAGCCCGACGTCAAGTGAATCGCTCAAACCCGACGGTGATAGGCAAGGGGACCTCTCAACCCTGGCGGCATACAGGGGACCTCTCAACCCTGCCCAGAGGACCTCTCAACTCTGGTGGACAACCGGTGATCAGCCGAGTAGTCGAAGCATCGATGCAGAAATGCCATCACCAATAAATATAAATAATACCTCCGAAAATAATACATATCACAATATTGTATAAAGTAAATACGAAAATCATAAAATCCACGAACTCGCAAATCAACTGTGAAAATATAAACTTGTCCACTCACAGATCTGCTAGCGCGAACTCGCGCTAATCTCGTGGTCCAGCGGAAGATCCCTCGCCTGAAGCACGATCACGATCCCGATCTCGATCTCCTGAATATTCACAAAACATAACTGATCAATATCGTAGTCCACAACTCTGTATTGAACCACGGAAACCAACCGTTCCCGGAAATAAACAATGCAGTGCAAAATAATTAACGGAATTCCCGAAATCTCCACTCGAAACCCTCGACTGAAAATTGGCTAACCAAATCAATCCGAAAACCTCTGGACGATAATCAGGGCGCGATTTCGAGAAAAACGACATTAAAAACGTCAAAATCTGAAAAAGTCAACCCTCGCCGGAGCTCCGCCGTTGACCGTCGCCGCTGCCGCCGGCGCGCCGTCAACGGAGACTTTCTCCGGCGAGGAAGCTCCAGAAATGGAGTTCTCCTCAAGACCAACCACTTTGTTAACTACCTCAGACCTCAATTCAAACCACAAGCCACCCAATTTCACCTCGAACCCAAATCGGAATTCCCTCCGGTGACCTAATCGAAACCCAACAATTCCTTAACCAAATCTGAAATAAATCACATGGGGAGTATCACCGAGGTGTGGGGAGGTGAAACCCCAACAACCTCGCCTCCAAAACTCGCCGGAGCGTAGCTCCCCGTCACCGGCGAAAAATCCCAGTCGGCCTCGATTCGAACCCCCTCCAAACCTCATCAATTTCCTTCAAACCAAAGCCAGAACCACTCGAAATCATGAAAGGAAGAAACCCTTACCCTTCTCTTGACCGGAGGTGGCCGGAAATCAGTCGTCGGACGTCGAAGCCGAAACGGGAAACCTTCCCTTCCACGGTCAACGGTCAACTTTCTAGTTTTGGAAAGTCAAAGTTTGGTCAACGTCAGTCAATGCTTTTACGACTAATTCTCGACTATTCCGATATTTATACTCGCGCCTCGGGTTGATCGACGATTCGAAATGGATAACCATCACGTTTCGGATAAACACGAAATAATCGGATAAACTCGTCGAAAACTGAAACTTCGAATAATCTCAAAATATTCCTCAATCATCGGAAAAATCTTCCGGAACCGCCCACGAGCTCGAAATCACGTACTCTACAACTTCCGTGAAGACACTCAACTCAAATTCTCAGCCAAAAACATAGTCACGAATAGAGTCGACGAACCACACAAATATCGTAAAGCTGCGACTAAACCGAATCTCGTGAATCGTGCCACATACACCACTGATTCTGGTTCGGGTCTTCACAACTTGGCTTCCTTTGATGCCACCATATCACGTGCAAACCGAGACAAACGAGTGAACTTATCCCGATACTCAAGCACTGACATATTCCCCTGCTTCAGGTTGGTAAACTTCTCATATTTTCGCTGCTGAGTAGCAGGATTGAAATACCGACGCATAAACATCTCTTTAAACATCGGCTAAGGAGTATCAATAGGAACTCTGTCTGTACTAACCCACCAAAAGTAAGCATCTGACTCAAGCAAACCCACTGCTGCTACTGTTTTCTGTTCATGAGTGAAATGCAGACGCTCACAAACATGCTCAACCTGAACCACCCAAGCCTCACATACTTCAGGATCAGGAGAACCAGAGAAAATAGTTGCTCCCACTGTCCTGGCCTTAGCCACTGGATCAATATGTTCCTCCAAACGCAATACTCGCATAAGCAAGTCACGCGTACGTTGATCCTTATCAAGATCTCCAGTCCGTTCAGTATGGACTCCACATCGAGGAGACATCCTAAGGATAAAAGATATTAGTCACAGGATAGAAAGGATGTAATCATGGAACTTCAAACATTTGAAAGCATACAACACTCTAGAGAATTGATGATTATCCGTCGGCCGGTCGGGTCATCGCTCCGAAAATGCTGTACATTCACAAATGTCCTTAGTAACATAACTACAAGAGTCTACAGAACCTAAACCTAATGCTCTGATACCAACTGAAACGACCCGACTCCGATTTAGTTGCCTAAACCGAAATCAAACCCCTTCGAAAACACGACCTTAAAAAAAATTTGCCAGAGTTTACTTTGAAAGTATATGAACGATTCTTGGAACCTGCAAAGAAACACACTTCGAGTATTTCACAAAAGTCAAACCGTGGGGCTCCGATCCCCATCCGGATTTCTCAACAACATATATATAATAAACTCAAATGTTAACAAGAAATCCAGAATCATTCAGGAGTATACTCGACTAAAAACATAACATGAGTATTCAGAGCGACACATATATACAACATTTACATCAAGTAGGTCAAACAAGAAACCTACGGAAACTGAAGAGTGATCCGAAGTCTATGCCTCTGCAGTCGACGTGCAACACAGGAACCCAAACTGCAAACTGGGCAAAGGAAACTGAAAAGCCCAAGGGAAGACAAATAAAATCGTTAGAGTGAGTAGACGAAAATAATAATAATAATAATAAGTCTTCCACCATATAACATGAAATCATGATGTGAGTCAAAATCATTAATCACAGGTAAGGCGGTTGTCATAACCTTCCTGGATAACACATAAAATGTGGAGGCCGTAACTCGAGTACATTTTCCTCAGAGTTACAATCCTGCTCAACCAAGGTAAGGAGTTTGTCATAACATTCCTGGGAGTCATATAATCACGGGTCAGGTGTTTGTCATAACCCTCCCGGAGCATCTCGGGGATCAGCCGAGAAGCCATGCATCAATGTATCCATATATCCATAATCCATGTAAAACAAATCATGCACATGCCTCCAAAATAAAATACATAACCGTATACGTATAATCGTAAATGCATAATTATAATTGGATACTCATAAAATGCATAATAAAAATGCATAACCAAGACTCGCATATCGACAGTGAAAATAAAGTGTCCACTCACAAAGCAAAGCTAGCCCTAAGGTCCGGCGGAAGATCCCTCGCCAAACGCTCGATCTCGATCACCTGAATAGAAGGGATACAATCAATACATATAGAAGTACAACATACGGAGCTAATACGCTGAGAACCCCACGTCCTCGAAAGACGTATGACTCAAAATATTGACGAGGATTACAAAATTCACAAAATAAACCCAATAAACCCTCATCCCAAAATCGAGTACCCAAATCAACTCAAAAAACTCAACACTACGGTCGAGTCGCAATTACGAGCAAAACGGTATAAAATTTCCCAAAAATTCCAAAAAGTCAACCTCGCCAGAGCTCCACCGTTGACCGCCGCCGCTGACCTATTCCGGCAAAAATATCCATAACTCATCTACTCCTCAAGCCCAACAACTTTTTCTTCTAGACCAACCTCCAATTCGAAACACACCGGCCGAAATCGAGCCTGAAACCCACTGCCTCCATGGATTCTGGCGAGATTCCGGTGAGCCCTAAACAGCGTCCAATCCCAAAAATCTTTCACCCAAAAGCATCTATGGGTTGAGGGGAACCTTTCCCCCCACCACCCCGACATCAAAAGTCACCAGAAAATGTCACCCGAATCCGGCAAAAACCCAAAACTTCACCGAGCTCGTTCCCCCCCAAAACTCCATCAATTCTCACAAAATCAAGTTCAAAACCATAGGAAATCATGAGAGAATTCTAACCATACCAAGGTTGTGGTTGGAGGTGGCCAGAATCGGCGGGTAGGACTGCGGCAGTTGGTGTGTCGCATGGAGCTCCGGTTAACGCTGGTCAACGCTGTCAAACATGGTCAACGAAGGTCAAACTTCCCAAATATGACTTTCCGACAATTTTATGTCTATTCTGATATTTATACGCGCGACCCGAGATGATCAACGGTCCAAAACGAATCGAAACCAAAACGGATAAACACGACTAAATCCAATGATCGGAAATATTCATAACTTATTCCTCATGATTCGAAATAATCCTCCGAAAACTCCCACGACCTCGAAATCATGTACACTACAATTCTCATGAAGGAACATATACCAAGTTCTTGTCCGATAATTTAGTCGTAAACAGATCTGCCATATCGACTAATTACGATAAATTGCGATAATTCGTGAAACTCGCGAATTAAGCCAATTAACATATCATTCCGATTCGGGTCATTATAGGGGTTTAGTTTGGTTTTTTTACGAAGTATTTTTTTTCTAGGTATTTAGTCTATCTATTTACAATAATGTTCTATTTTTTTAGGATCCTAGCCAGTACTTTTGTATCGATAAGTTTATTTGTGTCTTCTTAGATTGCCTGACTCATTGGTGTTGGTATACCTACCACAATTGCATGCTTAGGGGCATACCGACTCCAGTTTCATATCTTTCATTCATCTTCGCAAGATGTAATTAAGCTTGACATTTTTTGAGCTTGGTGTTTGTAAATAATAGACATAGTCTTTGGTTTTTCCAACTCTATTTGTACTATTTAGGCCGAGTTCTATTGGAACCTAGTAACGCATCTGAATTTTTCGGTTTGCTCGTAAAAAAAACCCAGTTGGGTAAAATCTTGATTTGAAGTCGTTTGCATCTCTCTGGGCAATATATATATATATGATTTATGATTGGGTAAAATCTTGGTTTTAACCCATCACCTCTTTTCCTTCTGCATGCATTGTCGTCTCTGCTGGGTTTGTGGTTCATGGGTTTCCAGAAACCAATATATGTAATCGATTAGGTTTAATAATGATCAACCCAGTTTTCTTTTCTCGCTTATGCCACTTACCTCCTTCTAATTAGGAATATCTTATGTTTTTGTGCTTCTGTTTGCAGTATCAGGTTTAAGATTTCAAGCTATATTGTTGTGATTGGCCTGCTTCTTTATGCCATTTGACCATCAAGTGTGTGCAATTTTTTTAATAGCTATATGTACATAGCTAGCGTATATAATTATATATATAGCTAGCGTATATGATTATATGATCAACTTGCTTTGCTATAAGATCGGTAATAATCGCTATTATTAATACAAACTTAGTATTAATACTAATATTGATGGAGTGTTCTTTTAATTTTTGTCAGTTTCGAGTTTTATATTAAAGTCAATTAGTAATTTGTATTGTGTTTATCAATTTAGCTACATTTTAGCACTTTTTTTTGTCAATGTATGCTTTGCAAATGTACGGACTTTAAATTGAGTTACTTTTTTAGTGTTGTAGTTTATATCTGGAAGTTGATTCAATTTTTTGCTTTTATCAATGTGTGTCTTATTCGTCGTCTCTTGAATTCAGAGAATTTCTTTTGGTTGTCCTTTAGTTTTTAAGCTGATTTTCTTGATACAGTTATTCTTTTGATGGGTCGAACCCTCTGACTAATTCATTTGATTTGACTGATTCATTTAAACTTTTTGTGGCTGTTTAATTTTTAAGCTGATAGCTTTTGTTATTTTTATTGTGCACTAATTGCAGTCTTGCTTTACTACCTATAATTTGCAATTTACTTTTAATCATTGTTGTGTGATCTGAGTTTTTTATGTCAGGATTTGGTTTCTATTTATTGCCTTAATTTAATGGTGTTTTATATGGTTTTTTGACTTATGGGTTGCCAAGTTATGAGGTTTTCTTAATTGTGTGCTATCTCTGTTTTTTGTTGTGTCTTTGTGCGATGAATTATCAAGGTTTTGCAATCTTTTTTGACTCTCCACGTATATGCCAGATTTGGTATCTTGAATTCTCTTGTCGTTATACCTCAATCACAGACTTTGCTCAGTGCATTTCTGATATTGCTATCTTTGTATATCTATTTGTAGATTGTCAAAGGGTGTGAGTCCTTTTTTAATTTTTTGGTTTGGTTAGTTTTCTATTGCAAGCTTATTTTTTTTCTTTTTTTATTTTATTTTTGTGTTTGTTGATTTTCATAAGTGTGATTTCAAATTTGGGCTGGCTTTGGGATATGATGTAATGGTGTCATATGTTGTAATAAATAAAGTGGATTTTTTCTTGGTATGTATTGCTAATTACTCGTATAGAGTGTTTCTACATTTTTATCATACTAACCACATCAGTGATTGCTAACAGTTGGTTTTCAAGGTATGACATGATTGAGTTCATAGTTTATATCTACGTTCATATTTTCTGATGTAGTGACTATAGTTCTTGGAGTTATTAGTTTGTGATTGTATTATTTTAATTTGAAATGCTAGCAGTTGTGTTTGTTTTCATCTATTTATGTATATGCTATATTTATGTAGTTAATGATTTATTATATTAATTCTATGTTCGATGTGTTAGTTGTAGAGGTAAAGTTGATATGGCAGGTATTTTGATATTTCGTTTTAATTTTGTTTGTTGTTTTTGAGTTTTGTATGGGTTATATGATAAGTGATTGCTTAATGATAAA
Organism: Geum urbanum; assembly: GCA_946800695.1. NCBI lineage: Eukaryota > Viridiplantae > Streptophyta > Magnoliopsida > Rosales > Rosaceae > Geum > Geum urbanum. The sequence continues at coordinate 30,688,510 of OX327009.1, forward strand.
GTTCTATCTAACTTTTACATTATTTTTCACCCTATATATTATTTTTCCTGTGTTTATGATGGCTTGTACTGGATTGATAGTAATAATTTATTTCTATTAAATTGTTTCTATGAGTGAAACAATTTTTTTATAAAACTGATTACTTTTTAGAAGATTAGTTGCTATGCTGAGATATATATGTTAGTTATAAATTGTTGGTTAGAACATTAGTTACTTTGCTGATGTAAATAGGTAAGTTATAAATATGTTTGTTATGTGGTATTTTTTTTCTACCACATAATAGATCCTTTTTGTGAGGAATTCTGTATGGAATTGTTGGCATGCCAATGAGACAGCTTTACCATGGAGCAATTTTTGTGACGAAGAACCCGACTCATTAAACTGTCACATCAGGAAGAAGAGTTTCAGTTTGAATCAGAATACAAATTGGAATGTGGCCAATGAAATTATTTCAGGTAATTCCAGACATAGAAATTTCATTGCTATAATAATAAGGCAAGTGTTTGTGAAGTTGACAATAAGTTTTGGCATACAGATGACACGGCCTTATATTCAACTATTTTTTGGTCAAGCTTCCTATCAAATCAGTCCTTGAGATAAATTAAATTTTACTTTATATATTGATTAATCAATAACTTTTTATCATAGCGTGATCAATTTTTTTCAAGTGCAATTGTAGAATATAAAGATTCAGGTGATGACTCTTACACATGTATTCATTGCAATGCTTCTTTTTGGGCAGAAGAGGCTTTGAAGAGAAAGGTCAAAAATCAATATGTTTATACAAATTGCTGCGAGTAAAGTTAAACTTCCATTGTCAAATCTCACTTCTGCTATTCTTGAACAATTATTGAATCCAATCAATGGTCGTGAAAGTACTCTTTTTCGTGAGAATATTCGAGTATATAACTCCATGTTTGCTTTTACTTCTATGGGTGCAAAAATTGATCATAAAATGAACAACGGTGCAGCTTCTTATGTATTCAAAATTTGTGGTCAAGTTTGTCATTTGATGGGTTCAGTTTTACCATCTGCAACTGAATGTCCAAAGTATGCACAATTATATATTTATAACACAGTTAATGAGATTTCACATTGAATTAATGCTATTGTGTGACGACCCGGGCCGGAATGGGGATCGTAATTGGCTTAATCAGCGAGTTTCACGAGTAATTGTGGTTTAGCGTAATTAATCAAATATGCAACTTCGTTCACGACTTAATTTTTGGACACGAATTTGATTTGGGTTTGTTCGTGGAAAATGTAGAGAATTTGATTTCGAGTCCGTGGGAACTTTCCGATGATTTTTCGGATAATCGAGGAATATTAAATGAATATTTGAAATTATCGCCGAGTTAGTCGTGTTTATCCATTCGAGTTTGAGTTATCCGAATTTCGGATATAGTTGAGTCGCGACGTATAAATAGCCGAATAGCCGTAAAATTATCGAGAAATTGCATTTTGGGCCGTTTGACCAGAGTTGACTCGTTTGGCCCACGTTGACCCGTTGACTGTATGGGTCGAGTTAACCCGATTTGAAACTCGCCGTCGGACTTAACGTTTCCGGCCACCTCCGGCCACGATTCTGGTAGGTATGGCTTCCCCTTGTAATATGCTACTGTTTAGAACTTGATTTGAGGAGAATTGATTACGAATTGAGGAAGAATGAAGAGCTTGAAATTGGGGTATTTCGCCGGAATCGGGTGGCGGATACCGCGAGATTCGGTGTCAAGGTTGTGGGGGGAAAGGTTTCCCTCGACTCCACGATGCTTTCTGGGTATTTGGATGTAAGTTTGGTTAAGGTTTGAGGTGTTTGGGGGGCAGACCTCTCACCTGAGGCCTTTCTGTCTTGAATCACGTATGGGTCTGGGATCCCGTGATTCGGACTGTACTAGCGCGGAAGTGTCCATGAGTGACCCCGCAGGATTTTACGATGCATGCTCTGTACGCTTGAGGAGTTAGAGTCTCCCTCGTGTACTATATCAAATTCATTCATTTAGACTCGCATATGTTTTTATAACATATATTATTCGGCGAAAGACATTTATTTTCGTCCACTCACTTTAACGGTTTATATGTCTTTCCCTGGGCTCTTTGTTTTCAATGCCCAGTTTGCAGTTCGGATTCTGGTATTGCATGTCGCAGTCGGAGGCTTAGTATTCGAGCTACTTTTCTTATCCAGTAGGTTTCTTGTTTAGCCTACTGTTGTATATTTATGTATACATACTAGAGGTCGCTCTGAATACTCTGATGTTATATTTTCGTATGATTTTTCCCAGATTTCTGTAAAGTTACAGCTTTTGTTTATTACTTTTCATTATTGGTATGATTTTGAGAAATTCGGATGGGGTTGGTGCCCACGGTTTGGCTTTTGTGGCATAGGATGAAGTGTGTTTTAGGGTGCAGGTTAATGGTAATTCTACGATTTAGTGAAACTTTGCCGAAATTTCTTTGGTTTTTGCAAGTTCGTGTTTTCAGAAAGGGTTTGATTCCGGTTTAGGAAACTAAATCGGGGTTGAGTCCTTTCATATTGATCCCAATAATGCAAATAAAAAAATTAATATTTCTATTGTTGGAAAGTTAACAAACATGTTTGATGAGATTAATGATTTGGTAAAGATGTACTGATCAATGAGGGATGAGTACGAAAGTGGGTTGTTCCCTAATTATAATATCACTTTGCTTGATCTTGAACTAACTGATGGAAAGCAATATGAACTGCCGAGTGCGAATGAAATTGGTGGTTTGGTTGTTGGAGATATTGGGCAATTTTAATTCTAACAAAGATGTTATTGTGCTATCTGTTAGTGGATCTATGAAACAGATTTCTAGGATACATCCAAAATTAATGTCATTACATTATCCATTGCTTTTTCCATACAGTGAGGATAGATTCAAAATAGATATGTTATTGGAGTGTATTGGACAAAAACGTCAAAGAAAAAATAAAAATTGACGATGATAAAATTTGTTTGGTATCAAATTCATGATATATCCAATGATGATGGAACTTTGTTAAAAGGTGGTAGATTATTTCAGCAATATTTGGTTGATGCATATGCGATTGTTGAGGAATGTCGGTTCGAATATATAAGGAATAATCGACCAATACTGAAGTGCGAAAAATTTAACCAATTCTCTACTTTGGCCTCAAATGGTATTACTCGATGTTGCGATGTTGGAAGGATAATTTTTCTACCAGGTACACATACAGAGAGTCCTAGAGATATGTTAAATAATTATCAGGATGCAATGGTAATTTATAGATATTACAGTAATCCAGATTTGTTCATAACTTTCACTTGAAATGTGAAATGGCAGAAAATTGTTAGGTATTTTGAGAAAAAAAAAACCTAGGTATAAAACTGAAGACTGACCTGATATTATTTGTCGAATTTTTAAAATTAAAGTGGATAATATGATTGAATTCATTAAATCGGGTGAACCTTTTGGTCTTGTACATGCACATGTTTGTACTATTGAATTTCAAAAATGAGGGTTGCCTCATGCTCATTTACTTTTTTGGCTTCAAAAAGAATACAAGTGTTATACAAGTACGGATATAGATTCAATTATTTGTGTGGAGTTACTTGATAAGAACATTAGTCTACATCTTTTTGAAATAGTTAGTCAATTTATGATACATGGGCCTTGTGGAAGATTAAATCATTATTCCTCTTACATGCGAGATGGTAAATGTACAAAATCTTCTCCTAAACCATACAGTTTTGATGCTATTTTTCATGCAGTTAAGGCTCCATAGTATAGCAGACGTGATGATGATTCAAAGTTGTGTTAAAATTGGAATCAATATTGGTAATAATTTTGTTATTCCATATAGTCTAATTTTTTTTGTTGAGGTATAATGCACACATAAATGTTAAATCATGTTCTCGGTCCATATTGATTAAATATTTATTCAAGTATGTAAATAAAGGTCCAGATAGAGCTCGAGTGTTGGTTCAGGATAGTGTGAATGATGACATCCAAAATTATTTGAATTGTACATTTTTAACTCCTCAGAAATCAGCGTGGCGATTGTTTGAATTTTCTGTTCACTCTAATTATTAAATATTCTGGTATTTATTTAAATATAATTTAATAGTCCTTAATTTTTTTTTAATGGCTGAAACCCAAAGGGAGGCTAGGTCATCACGCCTTTTGTACATTATTTACATACCTTATCATGTATTATAATTCAAATTTCAAATGCATAAGAATTTTGTTTTGTGAGAAAGAAGTTGTGATCAATGAATGGTGTAATGAATTGAGTGAAAATGCATATATTAATAGGGTAAATTCTTGAATGGTAGGTTAGAATTAAAATTTAGGTAAATTAAAATTAGATATGGATTTGACATTTACTAAACTCTTCAACTAATTTGGTATATATAAAAACTTTTCTATGTAACAACTAATGGTCTAGCATGACTAGTAAGGAAGTTTAGTTGTGTAGAAGGGAACAAGATTCGAATCTTGGGCAAGTTGTTGGTGATTGGACTTTTACTCTAATTTACCAAATATATACATTCTATTAGAATATATATATATAAACATTTCTAAGAATAGTCAACAACTCCTTCCAGCTCGGTTGGCTAAGGTTGGTTGGTATCAAGTAACAGGTTGGTGGTTCGATCCTTGTTATATGCAAAAGTTAGTAGTTATTTTTGGAGAAGTTAAGGCATTGGGCTGAGCTTTCCCAAAATTGGGTTTGCCATCGAAATTAGTTGCTGGGCCTTCATAAATTTGTGCTGGTCAACGAAATTGTCTGGTCAAATTTTGGTAATATTTGAAATATCGCAGATAATTTCGATTTTTAATTCCTAGGATGTGTCTAATCCACGAGCTTTGTTTGATGCACATCAAAAAATATGTCTGATAATATTTTATACAAAATTCTTCTAGAATTTAACATGCCTGATCAAACTGTTTCTGATGTTGATTTGAAAAATAGTTTGTTACATGAACTTAAAAAATTGTTTAATATGACATACACCTCATTGATTGACCATCATTTGCCAATGCCACAATTTGATGAAATTGTAGAGTTTAAAAATAAATTCATTAGAGAGGAATTAGATTTTTGACAACGTTCAAAAATGCGTTACGTGGTATTAGGCAGTGGAGTTATGGCCTAGCGCCTAGCCGCCTAGGCAAAAGATTAATCAGATTTTAGGCGGATTATTATATTTATATTTTTAATTAATTATATAATTATTTAGTATATTATATATAGATGTAATATGAATAATATATACCAAAATAATCAAAAAATGTCATTAGAATACATTCTCTTCAAGTTTTCTTGTGGACTCTACAAGACTATTATCTCTAATCCAAAATAAGTCAAAATACCAAAATGCGAAAGTTTAGGTTTTGTCTGATTTTGAGTTAGGCAGCAGCAAAAATTAGTAGTGATTTTTGGAGAGGTTAAGGCATTGGGCTGGGTCTTCAGCAAATTGGGCTGACGATCGAAATTGGTTGCTGAGCCTTCAGAAATTTGGGCTGGTCAATGAAATTGTCTAGTCAAATTTCATTAATATCTAAAATATCGCCGATATTTTGGCGATAATTTTGATTTTTGATTCCCATGATGTGTCTTATCCATGAGCTTTGTTTGATGCACATTGAAAAAGCATGTCTGATGATATTTTATACAAAATTCGTCTAGAATTTAACATGCCCGATCTAATTGTTCCTGATGTTGATTTGAAAAATAATTTGTTATTTGAACTTGCAAAATTGTTTAATATGGCATCCACCTCATTGATTGACCATCATTTGCCAATGCCACAATTTGAAAAAATTGCAGAGTTTAAAAATAAATTAATTAGAGAAGAATTAGATTTTGACAATGTTAAAAAATGCGGTAGGCGATGGAGTTACTGCCTACCACTTAGCAGCCTAGGCGAGAAATTGATCGAATTTTAGGCGGATTACTATAATTATAATTAATTATATAATTATTTAGTATATTATATATAGATGTAATATGAATAATATATACCAAAATAATCAAAAAAATTTCATTAGAATATATTGTCTTCACACTACAAGAAAAACGCACTTAGACCATGGAACATTTATGGTTCCGCGGTCTAAGTGACACTTAGACGACGGAAACAATTTCTGTCGTCTAAGACTAACTTGTACGATGGAAAGAGTGTTTCCGCTGTCCAAATAGCCACTTGGACAACAAAAACACATGTCGTGGTCCGAGTGGCCTCTTAAACGACGGGTTCTAACTTCGTTGTCCAAGTGGCCACTTGGACGACGAAAATGTACTGAATCCGACGTCTAATCCAACACTCCATCGTCTGTGTAGCATTATATAATGTCCATGCCGAACTCTCTTCCTCTCCGCTCGCTCGTCTGAACTTCATCACCAAGCCACCAATGTCGTTGCGCATTCAATTAATTCTCTCTCTTGATCGATCAGACTCTCCGATCCTCACGTGTACGTAAATGCCTCATGCAAATTCTAGCTAGCTAGCACTATATCCGAGCATCGATTCGCCATATATTGGAGAAGACTAGGTACGTACGTACGTAGTTAATTTTCTATCGTCATTTAACGTTTATATATATATAATTAATTGTACGTGATTGATTGCATTGTTAATAATTAGTACGTTCTAATATATATTTATAATTCAGTTAGGTAATTGCATTGATTATATATATATTAGTTAATTAATATAGACCAGTAATAGGTACATATATATATATATATATGCATGAATGTTTAAAAATTTGGTTAATATTTAGTTAAAACGTACATGAATGTTAGACATATTAAAGTAATTAATTGATGTAGATCGAGTCCATATATTCACCAATAATTAATAAAGGTAATTATTGGAGGTAATTAATTAATAATTTAATTTAATATATTAAGGTAGTTGAAAATTGTTGTATATATATAATAGTTTCATATAAAATTACTAGCCTGAAAATCTCTCTCTCTATATATATATAGAATAGTTGACTAATATGATAATTAATTATTAAAATTCGTAGAAGTATGGACAAGAGTTGGATGAAGTTGCGGAATAGAAGTGATGTCCGGTATATGGATGGAATTAACGAATTTGTGAATTTTGCGATAGAACATGGTCAGGGAAATAAGCGTTTTAGATGTCCGTGCCAAAAATGTCTTAACTGTCAATATGTGGAGGTTAATGTTATGGTGCAACACTTGTACGAAAATGGTATGATGTGGAGTTACACTACGTGGAGCGAGCATGGTGAAGCAGTAGACTTCAGCTCAGCAGACTTCAGTTCAGGGTACAGTTACCATGGTCCCTCATCCAGTGGCAGTGGTGTCGGCCCCCCTGCTTGGAACCCAACTGCAGATTTGGTTCATGATGCGTTTCCGGGATTTAGTCATGGTGGACTCCAACACTAAGAAGGAGGTTACAATACCACTCATGAGCATGATGACACATTTCCCGCTGCTAGCTTGGCCACTGATACTAGTGAGATGGATAAGTACAACAAGATGCTACTTGAAGCGCAGACCCTGGTGTACCCTGGACGTCGAGAGAATGTGTTGCAATATGTGATGGAGCAAATGAAGATAAAAGTGAAGCAAAAAATATCAGTCAGTGTTTATGACGAAATTCAGGAGCAAATATGTAAGTTGCTTTCTGATGATCACAATCTTCCTAAATCCCATTGTAAGGTTAGAAATATCTTGAGCAGCATCGGCCTAAAGTACAGGATAATTGACGCATGTCCAAATGATTGTGTGCTGTTTTACAAAGAGTATAAAGATTTGGACTATTGTCCCGTATGTGGCCAGTACAGATATGAGCTGAATAGGAAGAGTTCAAAAAAGAGAATTCCTATGAAGGTTCTTCGATATTTTCCCTTGATTCCCAGATTGCAGCGTCTGTACATGTCTCTATACACAGTTGAGGCGATGCGATGGTACACAGAAAAGCGAAAAGATGACGATGTCTAGAGACATGCCGCGAATGGGGAGGCTTTCAAACATTTCGACAGAGAATTTGGAGACTTTGCCGCAGAGGTTAAAAATGTTAGACTCAGACTATCTATAGATGGATTCAATCCTTGGGGTAGTAATAGCTCCATCATCAGCACTTGGCCAGTTATTTTGATGCCGTACAACCTACCTCCGTGGATGTGCATGAACAACGAATTTAATTTTCTTACTCGGCTAATTCCAGGTCCTGAATCTCCGAGGAACTACTTAGATGTCTACCTCAGACCTTTGATCGACGAGCTGAAACTGTTGTGGCAAAATGGGGTCCCAACTTATGAAAAATTCACTGACACGATGTTCACAATGAGGGCTGCCGTAATATGGACGATCAGCAATTTTCCAGCGTATGGGATGTTGGCAGCCTGCAGGACGAAAGGATATAATGAATGTCCTATATGTTTGGACGACGTGAATTCCAGTTGGCACGCGGGGAAGGTGTGTTAGTTGGGTCACCCTAGATGGCTTCCTCACGACCACCCGTGGTGACAGGATGAAGCTCATTTCGACGGGATGGTAGAGAACAATCCTAAACCCCGTAGTTGGTCGGGCGAAGAGATTTTAGAGAGGTTGAGCTATTTCGACTTTGGTGTGTTGACCAATGACGCGGATGTAAAGAAATGCAATCCAATACCTCCACATGATCTCAGCTATTGGCATCACAAGAGTATATTCTTTGAACTCCCTTACCGGTCGAAGTTGAAGCTTAGGAACAACTTGGACGCGATGCACATAGAAAAGAATGTGTGCGACAACATGGTGGGAACAATTCTCGGTATTAAGTTCAAGACTAAAGATACTCCCAAAGTACACAAAGATCTAGAATCTATGAATCTACGTCATCCCTTGTGGTTGAGGAGGGATAGGAGAGGAGTGTACAACAAGATGTCAGTTGCACCTTACACAGTGAAGCCGACACTTAGACGTTCTGTATTTCATTGGTTTAAGAGCGTTTGTTATCCGGCTACGTATGCAGCTACTATAATTAGAGCAGTGGACGAGGCACAATACAACTTTGTTGGTCTAAAGACACATGACTATCACGTTATGCTGCAACGTCTGATTCCAATGGTAATTCGACCACATTTGCCTCGTGACATCATAGAACCAATAGTGGCATTCTGCTGATGGTGGCAGAGGTTATGCGCTAGAGAATTAAAGAAGTCAGATGTGGTGGAACTGTAACAACAAATTGTGCACATCATTTGCAAACTAGAGAGGATTTTCCCCCATGCTTTCTTTGACATCATGTTTCACCAAATGATCCACCTGCCCGAGCAGGTGCTCATTTCTGGTCTGGTCCAGTACACTTGGATGTATCTTCAAGAAATGTATGTACAACTAATTAATTATGCCGATTTTTCGATTCATAATTTGTTCCACTGGAGATTACTAGCTATATGTACTTATTCTTATTCTATAATGTATTAATTGAACGTTTGAATTTGTAGACAGCTTGGACAGTATAAAAGATTCGTCATAAATAGGTCAGCCCCTGATGGCTCCATAGCCGAGACATACCTAATGAATGAGTGTGTTACTTACAACAACATGTACCTCAAAGATCCACCACCTCCCACTGCCTCTGATCCCAGTGCCCGCATCAATCTTTCTATCGTCACAAATGTCGTACGATCATTTAGAGGAGTATTAAAGGAATCGTTAACACGGGAAGAACTTATTGAGGCATATTGGGTAGTGTTGTGAGACTGTGACGTAGTTGAGCCATAAGGATGATCAGGAGAAGACCACATTCACATGTCTCTATGACACTTTTGCTTATAGGAGAATGTCATTTGGCTTATGCAATGCACCAGCCACATTTCAGAGATGTATGGTAAGTATTTTTTCCAACATGGTTGAAAAGATCATTGAGGTATTTATGGATGATTTCTCTGTATTCGGTGATTCTTTTGACATATGTCTTATTATCTAGCTATGTTTTTAGAGCATTGTGTAGAAACTAACCTTGTACTTAATTGAGAAAAATGCCACTTTATGGTGGAGCAGGGTATAGTTTTGAGACATGTTATTTCAGCTAGAGGTATTGAGGTTGATAAAGCTAAGGTTGATATTGTGCATACCTTACCCCCTCCTTCTACTGCCGAAACATATAGCAATCAATGTTTGATCATATATATGTTTACGTTCTGATTTATTGTTCTTTCAATTTTAGGTTGCCGCACTTACGTTTGGTGAGTTCTACAATGCTCAATATGTTACGATGTATACTATATTTATGGTGCAGTTACAGGTATGTGTTCATAAAAAATAAATTGTATTTTTCCTCCCATCTGAGCTTCAGGCATTAAATTCGGACAAGAGTTCGGCGTGGTTTGAGAAAATGGTTAAGAAGAAGTTCCCCGATTATTTCTTCCAATGGGTACGTACGTATGTCTCGGTATTTAGTTTATATACATGTTTGTAGAAAGTTAACCCTTTAATTATATATATATCCAATTTTCTAGATGATTGATCTACAAAAATCCGAAAACCACGGGGGGGTGGTGGTCCTCGCCAAAGCACTTGCTAGCAGGGAAGCCGATTAAACACTATATTTACCCCGGATGTTTTATGAACGGCGTAAAGTTTCATTCATTGGCCCGAGATGAAGGAAGAAGAACACAAAACAGTGGGGTAACGGTTGGGAAAGACAATGATCTATATTACGGGGCTATTGTATATGTCGTTCAGCTATGTTACTGGAACGATGTCAACGTTTTCCTATTCAAGTGAAAATGGTTCAAGCGTACAAAGGATGACTTGAGACTTTTATCAGTCGATACAAACTCAAGCTGGTATGAGGATGAGCCTTTCACTCTCGCCACCTTAGTTAGGCAGGTGTTCTATCTCGATGATCTGAAAGCTGGTGAATGGTGGAAAATAGTGAACCATATCTCTCATTGAGGAATATGGAATACTACGACAATTGAAGGGACACCGGCGACTAAAGATGCTGATGAACCGGAAAGAGACATTCCTGCCTATCAAGAGCCTAATATTTCTGTCATCTGATCTGACATAATGGACCTGGTTCAAGCTGGTGAACGTTTACCCATGCCAGATGGTTGTACAGATCTAACTGAAGATGAGATTATTGATGCAATTAATGAGGTAGATGAAGAAGACGCACAGGATGAGGACGAGGACGAGGACTCAGGTTATTCGTCGAACGATGTTGATTATGATAAGGAGGAGGAGCAATCGGATAACGGGGATGAGGATGATGACTATTATGATGAAGAGTACAATATAACGACGAGGAATATTAATTGGTAATTAATTATTGTAATGATGCATGATCGATCGATTAATTAATATATATATTATGAAGAGGAGTACGTATGTACAACTATTAATTTTGTACTTAATTAATTTAATATTAATAAAATAGCGTGGTCGGTTCGTCGAAGTAAATTAAAATTAATTAATTAATCCAGAGGATCGAATCGATCGATAATTTGATCGATCGAATCAAATTAATTAATTTTCACGACTATTAAAATGCGGACGAAAAAAATAACTTTTCGTAGTCCATACTAAGGTTATTAAAGATAATACTAATTAATTATACATATATAAAATACTAAATCCTAAAAATAGTACTTAGAAGACGCAAAAGAGTCAACCCGTCGTCTATGTATACCCTAAGGCCCTAGCCCTAAATTAAGGGAATTTTCATCTAGCCGACACAAATATACGTTTGCATCGTCCAAGTACTCACTTAGATGACGCATAAGGTTGTTTGTGTCATCCAAGTACGTACTTGGACAACGCAAACAACCTTATGTGTCGTCTAAGTTAAGATTTTGTAATTTCATCTAAGAGAATGACCATCTAGACCATGTCCCAATGTATATTCTTTTCATCGACACCATAGAGTAAACAATTCTAGGAGTGTGAGGTTCGACGGTTCGAAAATAGGAGTTACAAATTTTCGTGTATCCACGTTTCCGGTTTGTCAAAATTTCGGTTTTACAGTTGACTGTGCCGATGAAACCCTTCACGAACTTACTATTTTCTGAAAATTATTCTATTTATATATTGTCTTATGGCGAATGTATCCAACGGTTGTTTTGTCCAAATTCAATTTCGTTAATATCGATATGCAATGATCCTATACTTAATAACACTTAAGTTATAAAGATTAGAAGATACTTAAAAGTTTAAAGACGTAAGATTATCCGTCGTTTTAAATTCAATTGTTTATATATACGATGCGTTAATCGATATTTTATGACTATTTCATTCGAATGACAAATTGGCAACTTCCTTGCGAATTATTTTTAAAAATTAATTTTACGTAAATTTCACCTGGACCACGAAGATTAACCATCTTCGTCGTCCAAGTAGGCATCTGGACGACGGAAACAGATGTTCTCCATCGTCCAGGTAACCACCTGGACGACGGAGATATTCTTCTCCGTCATCTAGGTTGAAGAAGTATGGCGGTTCAATTTTCACCACCAAATTTTTAGGAAAACGGTTCAAATTTGAAACGCTCCCCAAAATTAAGGCGGTTATCTCTCACCCGCCAAATTAATTGGGCGTCGGTTCCAAAATCTGAAACGGTTCACCTAGACGACGGAAATGGGCGTTTCCGTCGTCTAGGTGCACATAGACGATGGAGAATGAGGCTCCGTCGTCTAAGTGAAACTCTATAAAATGAGTCATTTTCCTCATCCCATTCCCAAATCATTCCTCTCCTCTCTCTCTCTCTCTCTCTCTCTCTCTCTCTCTCTCTCTCTCTCTCTCTCACATAGACGATACGATGGAGAATGAGGCTCCGTCGTCTAAGTGAAACTCTATAAAATGAGTCATTTTCCTCATCCCATTCCCAAATCATTCCTCTCTCTCTCTCTCTCTCTCTCTCTCTCTCTCTCTCTCTCTCTCTCTCTCTCTCTCTCACTCTCTCTAAAAAATCCGGCCTCCCTCCTCCGACGACTAAAAATCCACCGACTCCCTCTCTTCGGTGACATTCCGGCGACTCCCTCCTCCCTCCGGTGACTCCGCTCTCCCTCAACTCATCTTTTCGGTAATTTTTAAAAATTTTAACATATTTATAATTTAATTAATAAATTAGTAAATTGGTAAATTAATTAGTAAAAATAATATATTAGTAATAATTGGTAATAATAATTAATATTAGTTAGTAAATGCATGATAATTATTATTGTAAAGGCATGGTAATTAATAATTAATTATTGTAATTAAATATTGTTGTCATTAATATTATAATTGGTAATTATTATTCCATGTAATTATAATTTGTAATTATTGTTGCAATATTGTAAATTTCTAGTAAATATGGTCAATTAGTGAATTATTAAAAATAATAAATTGGTAAATGGTAATTTTATAGTAAATTGGTAGTCTTTGATTTAAATTTAGTACATAAATTTGGTTTATTAAGTCGCACTCTTTGGAATAGATGGCGCCTCAGTTCCTAGTTTATCTCCTTAACCCCTCGTGATGTGTGGATTTCATCACTGCACACCATAACCTAAGTAAAGTTATGGACACGAGGTTGAGAGTGGAGTTTGCAAAGGACTTAAAGGAGTGTAAATTTTCGAAATATTGGCTAAATGTCGGACATGGTGTCTAGAAACGAGTTATGACTGGTGACATATTTTGGATCTAAGAAAGACTAATACCAATAGAGTATATACCATTGATTTGGTTAGCCTCATGGTGTTTTGTTGAAATTAGTCCTGCCTCTCGTGTTATCTCTATCCTTAACTGGTCATGTTTTTCGATTGAACCAAGGCTGATTGATTGAAAGTTTATACTTTATCGCGCGGGTCGCACGTCCATTGAACGACCTAAACACCAAGCTAGTGTACTCTCTTTAAATCTTAGGCGCACTCAATACTTGTAAATAATTATCGTAAATTTTTATATATAATTGTTATGGTAATAATATTTTAACAACTCCTAAGTTAAAATGGCCCCGTCGGGAAAGAAAAAGGCCCAAAAGGAAGCCGAAGATGCTCTATTCCGATGCTTGGCAGAGTAAGTCGGTTGAGAGTTAAAGGAGGACAACAACACACCTCCTCCGGACCCTTTAGCTGGCCCTTCGACAGCGCCGATTGGGAAAATTCCTGATGCCCCAGCTATCCCGACCGGTGATGAAGACGCCTATTACGGTCCAACGTCTATGGCAGAAAGTGCTCAGGCGTCGTCGGCCTCCTCTGAGTCTATCCTCTACAACCCCGTCCCAAGCTCAGGAGGGCCCCGACAAACCGTCAACCCAAAAGGACTCGTGGTCTTGTAAAAGGCAGAAAATCTGAGAAATTGTTTAAGGCGACCGGACAAAAGATCCAACTGCCGTACGACGATTTCACCGATGGCCCTCCCACATCTCAGCTAGCTAGTCTCTCGTCGCACAGGATCAGGTCAATCCTTCGCAACAAGGTTCGTATGATTGCCCCTACTTGGAAGGAGTTGTCAGATGAAGAGAAGGCAAAAGTGTTTAAAGAACTTTCGGTATGTAATACGTATAATTTTAAATTTATTTTTTAATAACCAATAAAAGTCTTAATTTCATAATATATACAATTATAATTTTTTATTCATTTCTTATAGGAACAATATGAGGTGGATCCCACACCGGAGATGCTTAGACACATCAACCAAACCGCCAACGCCATCGACAGTGATTGGAAGTACAAACTTCATAAGTATTATGAAGATATTGGCCCCGTGTCTACCCCCGTAGAGCTGCATGGGGATAGGGAAGATGAGTGAGAGTGGTTGGTTACCCACTTCCAAGGAGAATATTATAAGGTGATTATTTTTTTATTTAAATTGAGAAAATTGAATTATTTTTATTTTAGTTATTTATTAATTTTTTAATGATTTATGTTGTCCAACAGAAATTCTCCAACATCAACAAGACCAACCGGGGGAAGAAAGACAAACATCATACTTCCGACTCCAAGCAGATAATCCAAATTGCCAAGGAGCAGAGAGATAAGGGCTCCAAACACCCTTATCTGGATGCTAGCGTCAGCGCTTACATGACATTTGGGCTCGACAATGAAGCGAGTCAATAAGGCGTAAGTGTTGTATATATTTCTTTTTAATTAGCGTATTTATTATTTATTTATTATTTATTAAATTGTCGTACAAATTTATAATTATTTAATTATTATTATTATTTTCAGGCGAGGTTAGTACAACGGGCGCAGGAGAAATTGGCCAACACGCAGCTTGCACATCCGGATTTGCCGCCGGAAGACCTACCTCCTCTATCGATGGAGAGCCAAATTGCAATCGCCTATGAGGTATACGGTCGTCGAGCTGGCAAAGACGTTAGGGGGATGGGACGCAAGGTGCAGCGAGATTTGTCCTCCGACTCATCTACGGGATGTTCGGGATGTTCGGCGAGGAAAGGTGCTCAGGATGCGGCCGTTCAATTAGCCTTTGAAGAGACTCGACTCGCACGGGAGGAAACGCAATCTATGCGTCAGAGGCTTGATCAGCAAGAAGCGCAGATAGCCCAGCTTATCACCCTCATGGAAAATCAGGCTCGACAATAGTGTCAACCTCCTCCGAACTCATACCCCGACGACAACGACATGGCTGGAGGCGGGGGACTCGGCGGCGCGTCTGCTCCTCCTGTATTTTAGTAGTTTGTATTCTAGCTATGTATTTTATCATATCATATTTTCGATTCCGAATGATTTAATTTCATATATTTACAAATTTTAATTATTTAAATAATAATTTAGTATTTTAATTAATTTATAAATATTTGATTATTTAAATAAGAATTTCGTATTTTAATTAAATTATTAATATTTTACTTTAAATTAAATTATTAATATTTTACTTTAAATCAAAAATTTTATTTATTGAGTTACCGGCGTGAGTAATACACGCGCCAGGGTTAAAAAAGTTACGCGCCCCCTGGCGTCTCCCATGTGTGTGGGGACCACCAGGGAGAACGTTCTCTCCTTCTGTCGATTTTCAGATGCTGGCGAGAACGTCCTCGACATCCGGCCATTTCAACGGACCTCTGGCAAGAACGGCTCCAAATCCGGCCACCGCTGCATATGCATGAGTCACCTCTCGTGAAAGCCGAGGGCAATTATGTCCTACAGAGAGCATTTTTTCTGAGATTTCTGACACACCAATTGCCATTACTGCCACTTTCTCTTTGTTTAGAATCGGATTAATGCAGCGATGGAGACACTCAACCTCCTCCTCCGCCGTATTTCACCAAAGAAAAAAGAGAACCAGAGAGGGCTTCACTGTGAGTGCGACTTATAACTGGAAATATATCACACACTCCAAGGCTCTCTCTTTTTCTCACTCATTCAGTCCCTGCTTTTCTTCTTCACATTCATTGTGAAATTACGCTTCCTTTCATCATTTCAACATATCAATAATTCAGTACTGGCCTCACCTCTGTAAAATCTCTGTATCAGAAAAAAAAGGTAGCTGCTTTCTCATTGATTTGCTTTCAAGTTTCAACCTTTCTGTTTGTTAATGGGTTCTCTTCTTTTATGACACTCCACCTATACACTCTTCTTCCATGAAAGGCACCCTCTCTGTGTCTCTCTCTCTGCTCTAGTGTGAACCCCATGGTTTTAGTCTTGCTCTGAAACAAACCTTGCCCATCTGGGTCTCGCCCAATCCGTAAAAACCTAGCTTTCCTCAACTGGGTTTTTCATTTCCTGCTAAACCCATTTCCGATTTTTCCGTCTGTCTCTGTTTTTGCTAGTACTCCAAGGTTTAGGGTTTATACAAAGGTTTTATCTTTACTTCCTAAACCCTTGGATATTTAAGTCTTCTCAGACAAAATTGGACTCTTTTCTGAGATTACTGAGCTTATTTCATGAACTGGGTCTCCTTCAAAAATGGGTATTGCAAACTCTAAGAGCGAGAAGGACGCAGCTCTGTGTCTCTGTAGAGAACGCAAACGCTTCATCAAGCAAGCAATCGACTCAAGATATGCTTTTGCTGCTTCCCATGTCTCTTACACCAACTCTCTCCGCGACATCGGCTTCGCTCTCCGGCGATACGCCGAGGCCGAGGTGCTTATAGAGTCCTCTCTCTCCACCTCAGACAAGACCCCATCACACTCCTCATACCCATCTCCATCGCCGTCGCCCAAGGTTTCCGGCTCGCCCATGCACAACAATGACAGGCCCATGTTGCCTCCGGTTGCAGCGGCGGAGACAACGGTGAGTTACATGAGGTCGGGAGGTGGCGGCGCTGCGGTGACTATGAGGTATAATCCGGTGAGTAGTAGTTATGTCGATGAGGATATTCCGCTGCCGCCACCGCCACCGCCGCCGATGACGGAGGAGGAGGAGGCGGCGGATTCTTCGTGGGATTACTTTGACTCTGTTGATGCTGAAGAGAGTGGGAGCTTTAGGTTTATGGGGAATAGTGGAGTGGTGGATGTGAATTGTGCTGATATCAAAGGGTGGAGACTGATGAGTGAAGAAAATAGTAATGTGGAGGACTCTAGGAGAAGATGGGCCAAGCCTGGAAGTAATGAAATTGATAATGAAGCAGGAGTGAAGATGTTAGGGCAGAGAAGTTCTCAAGTTTTGGGCAATGCGGTGAGAGAGAGAGAGGAGCATAATGGCAATGCAGTAAGAAGCTCGGGAGGAGGTGATGGTGAAGCCAGACAGTTGGTGGTGGGACGAAATGTGAATGAGGGTTCAAAGAGGGAGAAGAGTTTGGGAGAGAAGGATTTGTGTGAAGAAAGAGAGGACCCTTCGGAGTTTATTACTCACAGAGCTAAAGACTTTCTTTCGAGCATTAAGGATATTGAGAATCGGTTTTTTAGAGCTTCGGAATCTGGCAGGGAGGTCTCGAGGATGCTTGAATCGAATAAAATGAGGGTCGGATATTCAGAGGCGAAAGGTATTTGCTTAGATTCACTTAAACAGCTGAATGTGATGAAGAGCTTCTACTTGTCTTGGCATTATACCATCAATGTTAGAATTTTCTTCGTTTTAACTTATGCTTTGCTGCATAAACCTTTCCTTCTATTTTGCAGGTCGGTCATCGGGGTTAGCTCTTCTTGGGACTTTCCAGCTTGTTTGCTGCCAGGGAAAGTCTTCACTTGTTTCTAGTGGTAAGTTGTTGCAGTTGCATGGTCGGTTCACATTCTCCGGTTAGATAAACACAATGTGAGATCATAATGTTTTGTAGAACCTGAACATGTAACTTCGTAGCATAATGTGAGATCGTAATGTTTTGTAGAACCTGAACATGTAACAAAGGTAATTACTTGGAAGCGGACAACATCTTCAAGATCATCATCATCACGGAATCCTCTCGCCTCGGCATCAAAAGATGATGGCGATGACAGTGGAAGTGATTTTATTGAAGAATTCTGTATGATTGCAGGAAGCCATTCTTCCACTTTAGACAGACTGTATGCGTGGGAAAGGAAGCTATATGATGAAGTGAAGGTACTTTCGATATAGCTTCTGTTGAGTAAATCAGCTGGCTCTCTTACCATAACCTATTGCTACATGTTTCTATGTGTGGTGATAACAGGGACCAAAGCTCTCTATTTATAGAGTTCACATAACCTTTAAGATACCTCCCATAAAGGATTTCCTCAAGGATTAAAGACTCCTAATAGTGTTCAAAATACATCACAGATTTGGACCTTATTGTAATCCAAGTAATGGATTCTCACATCTAATATAGATACACTAAACATTTTAGATTACAGATTTTGATTCTATTTCTATAATACACATGTTATATTAGACTTGATCTCTAATGATTAGGACAAAGTGATAAGTCCACATTATTCTTACAGCTGATGCTCAAAATTATATCCCACAATGCTGCCTACAATTTCCACTTCTAGTGAGCCATTTACATATTCTTTCATCCATCTTCGTACAAACCAGAATTGCAATCTTTGAGATAGTCCTTAATGTGCAGTGCTCTAAATGCATCTGGTTTTTATTCTTCCAAATTTGATCTGCAACCTATTGGTTATCAAACAATCAACATGGCACAGAAGATTGGACTAGTAATTTCTGGAAACATTAACTTTTCAAGGAATCTGCTCTGAATAGTGATAAAATATGGTTACTGTAATTTTCTTACAGGAATTTGCTTAATCATCCTAAACTTATTTTTTGGTTCCCCTGTGTAGGCAAGCGAATCAATCCGAAAGGTGTATGATGTGAAGTGTGATCAACTTAGGCATCAATTTGCAAAGAATTGTAGCAGTCAAGTTATTGACAAAACCAGGGCAACTGCAAAGGACTTACATTCAAGAATAATGGTGGCACTTCACGCTGTTAATTCAATATCAAAACGGATCGAGAAAATGAGGGATGACGAATTGCTTCCACAACTTTTAGAACTAAATCACGGGTAAGTATGGTTTCTTTCTCTGATTGTGGGACATTGAAGATTTATCATGCAACTTGATGTCACTTGGATCCGTCTATTAAAGTTCATTAATTGTTACAAAGCAGGAGTAACCATATATGGATTCGTAAATGTTGCATTTGTGCAGATTGACGCGGATGTGGAAGGCCATGCTTGAATGCCATCATGCGCAATATATTACCATCTCACTGGCATATCATTCAATGAGCTCAACTGTAACTGCACAAGGAGATACCCACAGGCAGATAATGGCTCAACTTTTGGAGGAGATTGAATGCTTTGGTCTAAGCTTTGCAAACTGGATGAACAGCCTCACTTCATACGTAGAAGCTCTGAATGGTTGGCTGCAACACTGCATAATGCAACCTCAGGAGCGTTCTAAAAGCAGAAGGGTGTTCTCCCCTCGTCGAGTTCTGGCCCCACCTATATTTGTTCTCTTTCGTGATTGGGCAGCTGGGATCAGAGGATTGCCATCTACTGAACTTACTGATGCAATCAGAACCTTCTTATCAGATCTGCGTCACTTGATGGAGCAACAAGCAATCACACAGAAACTACACAAGGCAGCTCATGCAAACAATGGAGAGCCAGAAAATAAAGATGAGGAGAACAAAGAGGTTGGGAACTGTGAAGAATCATCATCGAACCTCAGCTGCATCCATGCAAGTTTGACAAAAGTACTCGATAGACTTGGTAAATTTTCCGAGGAATCATTGAAGATGTATGAAGATATCAGACAGAAAAGTGACGCAGCAAGAAATGCATATTCGAACTGCAGGCCTATTAGACACTAAGTCCATGGAATGATAGATCTTTTTAGTTTGTGTTTGGAGACAGATGTAAAGTTGCAGCGTTCCAAATAGCTCGAGTTGATAAAGACTTCAATAGTGCTCTAAAAGGAAAAGTTTGCCAGCCAAATTTATATATACTTTGCAAATTTTACTCGTTTATGGAGCTGAAATTTAGCCCGAGGTATTTGCAACTCAAGGAAAAGACAAATTCTACTATACCACGAATTAAAATTACACTATCATCATCCTTCAAACTTTCAGCAACAAATTGCACCCCTATTTTATGAAGAACAAAGTTATATAAAGCACAATGGTTCTGCGGTGCCATTCACTAGGAACATATAAGGTTGTATTGACGCACAAATTGGGCGTTGTATTAAAATTGCATGTTCTTCATGGAACAGACATGTATAAGCTTACTCCTTCCCAAAGATAAATTCTTAAGACTGTTTGAGCTGCCATCATGGCATCGCCCCTGATCCGCTAACTCTCAAGTCCCAAGTATTGACCATTAATTTGTATAAAAATGAAAGAGAAAATAAAAAAATTAATGTGGTAAGAGAGAAGTTCTCCATTAATTCCCATGGTTTGCCAATATGGGTGTCTTGTTTCCTATAGGGATTGAAATCCCACCTGCTGAGTGTATTGAGAGTAGGCATCCGACTGCATTGCAATTGGTGCTCGTGTAACATAATCTGGAATATCAAATGCGTCCACGAGTTTCCCTGCTATATTTCTCACTCTAAAACTTACGTACGCAGCGAGCTTGTGGATTGCCTGCCGAAACAAAAATGCATTAGCAAAACAATGAAGCATATGTACCTTGATCTTATAAAAGAATTTGGAAACATATATTCTTGGACTTGAATGGAAACAGAGAAGAAAGAAGCATACAACATTCAAATGCATGCTATTAGTTTAAGATTCTCTCTCTCTCCTCTCTTTTTTGAGAAAAATATTCTTTTTGTAAAACCAGCCAAATCTATTTGTAGATAACACTTAATCAAGATAATCATATGAACAATTTACTCAGAGTGGTGCATGATATGAGTTCTGTTAAGGGATACAATCCAGAGGGATTCACAATCCAGGTATTATGAATCGCACACTTTAGGGATGCATGCATTATTGATATCAACATTCGGATACCTTTGCTTTATTTGGTGCAACATAGTCAACATTGCGATATGTTCCTATGTCCTTCCAAATTCTATCCAAGGCATAAAGATCACACACGTGTTTCAGAGCAGCTTGAGAACTTGCATCCAGACAACTAGAAGACAAACAGCCAATATTAGAAACTCATCCACAAAACTTAGTTAAAAAAGAATGTAACACATAACACAGGATGGAACTTAGTAAGTACTTTTGCACAGCTTCAATAAACTTGGCAAGGATGACGGATTCAATGTGGGACTCAGCAAGTGTCAAAAGGTGGTGTAAGCATCTATTCCAAGCACCAAAACTTCCAAGAGTTTCAGAGTGCTTTCGAAGTCTAATAGAAACACTTTGAAGTAGTCGAGAAGTTCGATACTGCAATCAGATAACAAGCCCAAATCAATTTCAGTTTTGGATATTGTATTTAAAATGATGGTTCCAACAATAGAAGTAGACTCACTCTGAAAGCATCCAGCTGGAACTTAGGATCTCGCAAATGGTCTTCAGTTTCCCATCAAGCAGTCACCGGATTTGGCTGTGACAGATATGAATTCATGGAATCTCAAAGGTAGGTCCAAGTAACAGTGAGTGTCCCACCTTGAAACTTCTCCTTGTATTGCTTCAATAGATCACCTGCAACCTGTGTTACCAGTAATACTTTCATAGTAAAGATTGTTTAATGAATCCATCTAAACATATAATTCATGTACTCAAACACTCATGCCTGATACCCAAAACACAGCTTCATCTAGAATGGTAAAAGTAGCATAGAATTCTCCATAAAGACAGCTTACGATAAAACTTGAACATATAACTTGTTTATGAAAAAGAAAACTAGGAAAAACAAACAGTTTTCAAGCATTGGAGCAACAAAAACTCTTTGCTCATGTAAAAAATTCATGCTAGTGTAATTAAAAGGTGATGCACTAGGAACCTGTTGCAGAAGCACAGTGTTGTCCCCTTCAAATGTCTGAAAAATGTCATGGTCATTCCTCAAACTGCCAAAGCGGTTGACAGCAGCGTATCCATGGCCTCCACATGCTTCCCTACAGATACTCAATGACTTTGCTGTGTATGATGTCACATAAGCCTTGAGCCCTGCTGAAAGTGAGTGAACATCTGCAACCAATTGTTCATCATGAGTCTTCTTCATCTCTGAATATTTCTCCACTAAATGCAGTGTTGCAAAATGGAACGCGTAAGTTGAAGCTAGCATTGGCATTAACTTGTGCTGCTGTGACTGGTAACCAAGAATACTAACTTCCGGTTGCTTTGGAGGACCAAATTGCTGCCGTAGTAGAGAATATCGGATTGCAATTGCACCAGCAATCTTCAGGACACTATTTGAAGAATAAGCAAGGCCAACCCTCCCACCTACAAGTTCTCCCAGCGTGGCAGCAAATCTTTTATTTATAGATGGTAAACTACTTGTGTATTTACCATCCCTAGAGACATCTCCAAATCGATTAAGAAGGTTGTCACGAGGGATTCTTACTGAGCGAAATCTTAATGCTCCATTGTCCACACCATTCAGACCAACCTTGTGACCACAATCGTTAATCTCAATTCCAGGTAGAGTTTGATGGGTCTTCATATCCCTTATTGGAACAATAAAGGCATGGACACCCATATCTAAAACTCCTCTTTTATCATGAGTTGGCAACATCAGCTTAGCAAAAACAGTGGCAAACTTGCCATGAACTGCAGCATTGCCAATCCACCATTTGATAGCCCCATCATTTGGTGTGTCAATTATAAACTCATCAGTGATAGGGTCAAATGTTGCAGTTGTTTGAAGACCTTGAACATTTGAGCCTATGCGCAATAAAGAGCAACGTACAATTAAAACAAACCATTCACAACTGCGAAGAAATAAAAAAAAAAAACACACATTTGTCACAATGAATTAAGTTTTGTTTATATAGAGCATAAGGAATAAACTGGCCACCAGTATACAGAAAGCTAAACGCATACCAACAAATCTACCGAAGATAAGCCATCCAAAAAACGTTAGAAGCAGAAGCAAATTACAGACAGAAAAAAACAGAACCACCCCATACTTATGCCAAAATTCGAACGAGATTGATCACCCCAACTTACAAACCCATGAAGATACCAGCATCTCTATCACAGGAAATCATCTCCCCTCTCAAGACAACTTACCAACATAAAATCTCATCTTACTCAATCTAACCCAAAGATCCACAATTGTAGAGTTTCTTCTCATTCAAAAGCAGTTGAAATTTGCTTCATATAACATACCCCACAGATAGTACTTGAGAGTTTAGAACTGAGATTGACTGAAAATGACAAGATTCTAAGGAAATCTTTTCACCATCCATCTAGACATCAACTCGCAACATCCACTACAGAACCCAAGAAACTAAACACTACAGATAGCGTTTAGCCAATACAGTAACACCTTAAGTTAACCTAAATAATCCGTCCAACGGTGATACCAAATCTATCGTCCCTAAACATGACAAACTAAGGATATCTGAAAATAGATGTAGGGCACCTGAGTCTGCAACTCAAAGCTCTCAATCAAATTCTCCCCTCCAGCTCAATCAACCAATCTGCTCAGACATGGATGACCAAGGTAAAAAGAAATATGAACTGACCCATAGTCCTAGACTCCAAGGCCAGTCATCAACAAAGATTAAGAACTTATAACTTTGTAGAGCTCAAGCAACCACTAATCCAAGGCCTCTACCTACTCATGAAACCTTTCAGAGCCAAACTAAAGTCACAGAAGACTCCATCAACATTATCACACACTTTCACAAAACCAATTTTGAAACCACACTTTACTCTGTATACCGAGACATGTTCGCCACCTCCCTAAATCTCAGGGATAAACCTCCAATATGGTTACCAGACACTGCCCACAAATAGATTCCTAACATTCTGAACATTGACTAACAAGTCATCAACTTAAATCAGAGTACTTTCTTCATAACATCTCATACCTTGTAAAGCTCTTTCCCACTAATAATTTGAAATTTGATTTCAATATCTCATGCTAAATTAACACTAGAGATTAAATTCAGATTTTTGCTAAACAAAAAATTACTATAGGTCGGTTATCCTTTAAAAGCATCAATGTGGGATACATTAATTGGAAATGCAGATGCTCTAACGTAAGATTAAGAAATTGGAAGGAAAGAGGTAAAAGACTGGCAGTGACAGAACAGCTCACCATGATGCAATTCCGTCATAGCATAGCAACCTGGATACTCCAGATTGTCAATACCATCGAAATACTTATCCTTGTGCTTTTTAGTCCCTAAGTTGATGACAGACCCTCCCCAAAGACTGCAAAAAAGGCAGTAACACATATCAGCAAAGGATAAAAGACAAACCATAAACAAAAAGAGTCAGTCATCTCATAAACCTTACAACCCTATCTCTTACTTCAACTTATTCAAATCTCCCTCATCACGTCGTAAACAAACTCAACGCAACCGCAAATAAGTCCGTCCAACACATAAAAAATATAAAAAAACAAATGTCATGCTTGGGGTTACCAAGCATATCGAAACAACGTAGCATCAATGTTGCGGTTCTTATCGAAACAATGCAACATCTTTTTCTGTGTATGAATCAAACAAGCACACTACACTATGTCACTAATCTATATCTGTTTTTCGGCAATTCCGCTACCAATATCTATGTGTATATCATTAACCAAATCACATCTCTGTATAGTGAATTAGATAATACAAAATTAACAAACAATTTTACTCAAAACAAATCAATGAAAGGGAATAATAATCACCTGTACTGCACTCCCATCTTGATCCCAAGCGACATGTCGACGCTGCCCACAGCTTCGAGAATAGCAAAGTACTTGGCCGGATCGTCAACGACGTACCGGAACGGCCGAATCCCAGCCTCCCTGACCAACCCCGTGAGCTGTCTCATACAAAGCTCGCGGTGATCGTCTTTCAAAATCTCCACCGGAGTCTGAAGATCCGGCCGTTTGTTGAAGTAGTCCAAAACCTCGTCTTAGATTTCGCGGTGCTTTCCTCTCATGTAGCTCGACAGACTCGCCGTGTCCACGTTCAGTTTCGCCGCCGCCTTGGCGCACTCGACCATGGCGATTAGGTCCGGCGGCGAGGTCGGGAGCGGCGTCAGGTGCAGTGAGAGCCGTTGGATGCGCCGAGCGGCGGAGGGATGAGATTCGTCGGCCGTCGGATCCGGATTCGGGTTGTGCATCATGATTGTGAATTGGGAAAATGGGAAATTGGATGATCGGCGAGTGAGATGGTTACTTATACGGCGGAGATGGATGACGTGGTGGATGAGGTGGAAACTGGTATTGGATAAGAGTGTTGGCGGTTAGTTTTGGCGCGTCTTTTTCGATGTAGATGGAATATGTTTGTTTTTGACGCCTAATTTGGACTTTTTGTTTTTTGTTCTTCGATTGTGAAATTTTGGACATTGGAAAACACATGTGCATGGAATAGTAAAAAAAAAATCGTAAGTAGTGCTCTCGGTCTTTTTTTATTTATTAAAAGAACTTCTTCATTAAAATCAAAAAACCTAGAGGTCAAACAAACTACAGAACAATTAAAATTAAGAAAAAATAAAAAATAACTCTGTAACTAACTCCATGTAACAACATAGAGGGTCCTCAACATGTGAGTTTAGATAAGAAAACCAACACCATCAAGGTGGACCCGGGAGGCCATCATTGATAGAACATCAACAAGAGAAGTTGGAGGTCTTTCAACCCACACTTTTTGCAGTTGGAAATATTGAGTTTTGGCTTTCTACATTCTTTTGGTTACAAAACTTTTGGTCTTTCACATTATTTCGGTTTTATACTTATTACCGAAATTAATTTGGTTGGTTAATTGTGCAAAACCGAAAACCTTTTGTTTGCTGGCATTTATGCTCCTCCATGTATAAAATGTGTCTTCCTCCTCCCCATTCTTCACTCATTTTTCATTCGAAAAGCATATTGTTCTCTCAAAGTCTCCTTTCAAAGAGTTCTAGTTTCGGTGATAGAGATATGTGTTCTCCACTTCGTCTATGAGTTGTTGTGTAGTGCAAACACAAAATTCAAGTAGTCGTTATATCTTGGGAGACGTACACCAAACCAGCCTAGTACACCAAAGTAGGCAAAGTAAACGTTCTTAAGAATAGTGTGTGGTACACGTGACTCAACTTCCCTTCCTACTCAGATTATCATCATCAACCCTTCGATAACAAGTTCATAGTTTCTTGAATTTTATTCTTGAAATTATATTTAATATAATTAATTAATTAGTATTTTCAGATTTGGTCAATATTACTTAATATTTCATACAGATACCACAAGCTTGCAGAGGCGTAAAACGATTGGAAGTAGGGAAAGGGTGAACTCGACCATCACCATTGTTGGGAATCCACCGATCTCTCCACACATCAACTGTCTTACCATCATTGACTTGCCATCTCAAGTCCTTTTGAAGCACCTCTCTTCCGGACAAAGTGCTACTCCATGCCCACGAAGCTCTAGAACCTTTGTTTTCTTGAAGAAATGGACAATCATGTTGAAGAAAGGGACAATCATTATCCTCCAACATTGTTTAGCAAGGAGAGCCATGTTGAAATGCTCAAGGTCTCTAAACCCCAAACCTCCTTCCTTCTTATTTTGACACATTTTGCTACAAGCTAGCCAATGTATTTTATCTGTACCCTCCTTTCTTCCCCACCAAAAGGATGCTAGATCAGCATTAATATTCTTGCAAAGAGACTTTGGCATAGGAAAACACGCCATATGATAGGAGAGAATAACCGTTGCCACCTCCTTGATCAAAATTTCTTTCCCCGCTGTAAAAAAATACTTTGTGCTCCATCCTTCTAACTTGGCCTTCACTTTATCTCTCACATAAGCCAGCACAACCTTTTTTGCTTTTCTCTAGTGAGTAGGGAGGCCTAAATATAGGCTTGGGAGTCTGAGACAGCCACCTTGAGGATTGTAGCAATTTGGAATCTCACGTCTTCCGGTGTATTTGGAGTAAAAAACAAAGTTGATTTAGCAGAATTAATTTTCTGACTAGAAGCAATACAGTACGAGGCTATAATCTTCAACATATTCTTATAGTTTGAAATTGAAGCTTTGAGAAAAAATATTGAGTCGTCAGCAAAAAAGATATGGGAGAGTCCAAGACAGTGCTTATTGAGCTTGATTCCCTCCAACTCCCTCACTTCAACTGCCTTAGCAATATTCCTAGAAAGCACATCACTCACCAGTAGAAAAAGATACAGGGAAAGTGGATCTCCTTAACGTAAGCCTCTAGAGGGTGAGAAATGGGCGCCCGGTTTGCCATTGACTTGAATGGAGAAGGGGACCGAGGTCACACACTTCATAACAAGATCTACCCACTGGGACGAGAAACCTAATTTGAGCAAAACGGCCTCAAGGAAGTCTCACTCCACTCTATCGTAAGCCTTATTCATGTCCACCTTGAAACCCAAAGCCCACTTCTTGGTCTTCTTTTGGTGAAGAATCTTATTTCTTTGGGTACTTTAGATGAAGATGGGCATATTATTACATTGAGGAATGGTGTTGTTAAGGTTGTCTTTGGTTCATTTGTGTTGATGAGAGGTCAAAGGCACAAGAAATTGTATTTTCTACAAGGAAGTATAGTTGTTGGTGATACAACAGTTGCCAAGAGTATAGATGATGATGATGCAAGCACCACCAGATTATGACATATGCATCTTGGGTATGCTGGTGAGAAAGCTTTGCAGGGATTGGTGAAGAAAGGTCTACTGAATGGTGTAAAGACCGGCAAGTTGGAACTTTGTGATCACTGTGTCTTGGGAAAGCAAACTAGAGTGAAGTTTGGTACAACAGTTCATCAGACTAAGGGAGCTCTGGATTATGTCCACACAGATGTTTGAGAACCTACCAAAACTGCATCTTTTGGAGGTAAGCATTATTATATTTTTTTTTGTTGATGACTTCTCTAGAAGAGTATGGATGTACACCATGAAGCTTAAAGATGGAGTCTTGGATATATTTGTGAAGTGGAAAAAGATGATTGAGCTCAGACATGTAGAAGAATAAAAAGACTTAGATCAGACAATGGTGGTGAGTACAAGTCTGATCATTCCTATAAGTTGTGTCAAGATGAGGGTATTATGAGGCACTTCACAGTTAAAAGGACACCACAGCAAAATGGGGTGGCAGTACACATGAAACAAACTTTGCTGGAGAATTTTCGATGTTTATTGTCTAATGTTAGATTAGGCAAGGAGTTCTGGGCTGAGGCAGTGACATATGCAAGTCATCTCATTAACAGGTTGCCTAATGCTGTGAATGAGGGCAAAACACCTATAGAGGTATGGTCTGGAAAACCTGCTACTGATTATCATTAATTGCAGTTTTTGGTTGTCCTACTTATTATCATATCAAGGAAAGCAAGCTTGTTCCAAGAGCTAAAAAGGCTCTCTTCATCGGATTTAAAGAAGGTGTTAAGGGATACAAGCTATGGTGCCCATAAAGAAGACGACTGTGAGTAGAGATGTGACTTTTGATGAGTCAGCTATGGTAAATCAGAAAGATTCCTAAGAGCAGACCATAGAGAGTTTGAAAAATGTGGAGTTTGAGAAAAGTGTTCATGCTTCAATTGATCTAGTTGGTTCTATAGTTGAGTCAGAAGATTCAAGGGAGGACACTGTTGAAGTTGAGGCTCAAACCCAAGAGCCTACTCAGCAAGAAGATAGACCTGTTGTACAGAGAAAAGGAAAAAGAAAAACTGAGAGGCCAGCATGGCTTAGTGATATGGTGACTTATACATTTCCAATTACTGAAGAGGAGATTCTTACCAGTTATGAAGAAGCTGTTACACAAACAGATAAGGTAGAGTGGGAAAAATCTATGGGTGAGGAGATGAAGTCTCTTCACAAGAATAAGACTAGGGAGTTGGTTCAGTTACCAGATGGAAAAAGAGCAATTGGGTACAAATGGGTATATGCCAAGAAGGAGGGATCTCGATACAAGGCTAGATTGGTAGAAAAAGGATACGCATAGAAGGAAGACATTGACTACAATGAGTTATTTTCTCCAGTTATGAAGCATTCTTCTATTTGTATTTTGTTAAATTTGGTTGCACAATATGATCTTGAGTTAGCTCTGCTTTATGTCAAAACTTCATTTCTACATGGTGAATTAAAAGACGAGATCTATATGACTCAGCCTGATGGGTATAAAGTTGTTAGAAAAGAAAATTACGTTTGCAAACTGCATAGATCATTATATAGATTGAAGCAGTCTCCAAGACAGTGGTATAAGTAGTTTGATAAGTTTATGTCAGGTCAAAAATTCACTAGGAGTCTTTATGATCCATGTGTTTATTTTCGCAAGCTATATGATGGGTCTTTCATTTATTTTCTCTTATATGTTGATGAAATGTTGATTACATCTAAGAGCAAGGTAGATATAGATAAATTAAAGTTACTGTCGAGTAGTGAATTTGAGATGAAGGATTTGGGAGAAGCTAAGAAGATTCTAGGCATGGAGATTGAAAGAGATAGATCGAAAGGCAAAGTTTGTTTGTTTCAGAAGCAATATTTGAAGAAGGCATTACAACAGTTTGGCATTGATGAAAAAACTAAATCTATAAGTACACCTCTTGCCTCTCACTTCAAGCTTGATTCTACTATGTCTCTTAGCACAGATAATGAGTTAAAGTATATGGCTAAAAAGCCTTATGCTAGTGTTGTTGGTAGCTTTATGTATTGTATGGTGTGTACTAGACCAGATATTTCACATGCTTTGAATGTGGTGAGCAGATTTATACATAACCCAAGAAAAGAACATTGGCAAGCAGTGAAGTAGATTCTACGGTATATTTATGGTACTGTAGATGTTGGATTGGTTTTTAAGCATGATAAAGCGAGTTAGTGTGTTGTTAGATATGTGGACTTTGATTATGTAAGTGATTTGGATAAGAGAAGATCAACTACAGGGTATGTGTTTACCTTAGCTAATGGATCTATTAGTTGGAAGTCTAATTTGCAACATACAATTGCCTTGTCGACTACAGAAGCTGAATACATGGTTGCAGTAGAGGGTGCAATGGAAGCAGTATGGCTTAGTGGTTTGCTTGAGGACTTGGGATATGTTCAGGACTCTGTGGATGTTCATTGCGATAGTTAGAGTGCTATTCACTTAGTAGAGAACTAAGTCATTTATGGTCGCACTAAGCATATCAAGGTGAAGTTTCACAAGATTCGTCTGATGGTGAAGGAAGGTGATGTAAATCTTCTGAAAATTGGAACCAAAGATAGTTCTACTGATATGTTGACTAAGGTGATTCCATTGGACAAGTTCAAGCAGTGCTTGAACTTGATTGATGTTTGTAACATTTGAAGATCCCTACAAGAAGAGTGGCGAATTGTGTTGAAGTTCTACTTTGGAGGATTAGCATCGAGTGAAGCCCAAGGTGAACAATTGTTGGATTGGTCTTCACTCTCATTGGCCCATATGTTTATATCCACTTGGTTGGCACGCGAGTTGGATGACTAGGTTTAATTACCTAGCTTGCATATATATGCTCATGATGAGCAGCTGATCAGGTGAGATCAGAGAGATTAGAGAGAAGTGGTTGCGACAGAAACCAAAGAAGAAAAACAGATTCCTATTGTCTAGTGTTCTCATATTATTCAAGTGATTCCACAAGTTGACATGCTAGAGAATTTTTGTGTGGTAGAGTTAATCTTGTAGTTGAGAGAAGAGTCTTCTCTAGTTGTTGAGAGCATTAACTTTGGGTATGTTGGGGTTTTGGGTAGTTGAAGTTTATTCGTAAACTCAAATTCTAATCTCTCTAATTGATCATAGTGGAATTTCTTGCCGGCTCCGAGAGTGGACATAGCTCAATCACATTGATTGAGTGAACCATGATAAATCCTTGTGTTGCTTGTGTTTGTTGTTTTCTTTGTTACTCATTGACTGATGACCACCCTTTGTCACGCTTCCGCATAACATTATGAATAGAAGAATAGGATTACAAACTTTGGTTGAATCCCAATCCGTTGCCTGGAGGAGCTGCAATTGAAGAATAAGTTCTAGAACAAAAGGTCTTCTACAGGATGCTCCAGAGTGTCTCTAATGGGAAGTGTTTCTACCGAATTACGCGCGGGGGCGTAACGGGGCAGAAGCAACACGAATACACTTCTACGGATACTCCTTCCTTCCTTCCTTCTCTTGGCGCGTCCGAACGCTGGGGCTGTTCGGATGTGCTGGCGCTCTCTCCTCCTCTTCGTGCGTGTGGGCTCTCCTTTCGGGCGGTGGACTTCCTTCGGGCGCTTCCTCTCTTCTGTCGGGTGGTCGGATGGGCGGGTTCACGTGCAGCTGTTAGAAGAATACAACAATGAACATGCGGTCAGGGGTCGAGACGGGGTGGCCCGCCTTCAACGCTTCGATGCCTAAGTCAGATGATGTATTGGATATAACAATCAAGCAAACGTGCGAGTAGAGTGATATGAATCGAGTGAGTCAGCTGGCTCTCGATGGGATGATCTTACCTGTAGTTAATGCCTTACCTATATAGGTGGTTGAGTTTGGAGCTTGATGGTGTTCTTCGATGTGGGACTTGGTGTACATGCTGGTGTGTGATCCGTGCGTTCGGGCGTGCATCTGTCGGGCGCGTGTGCGCTCGGATGGGGCCGGTCTAGTGAGTGAAGTTGGAGCCTCCTTGGTGGTCTTGCGTGTGGTGTGGTAGGTGTTGCTAATCTGCTTAAGTGGATAAGTATGTTAATCGTACAACTAATGATGCAATACTAACAAGTCCCCCAAGTCCCCAAGTCAAAGAGAACTTTCTTGACTGGGGAGTTGAAAAAGGGTGTGCGATTAACAAGAATACTTATCCGGTTGAGCAGTGGTGCGTGATCCTATAACCCCCCTAGTCCCCCAACTCTCCGGTCAAGAAAGGGCTCGCATGACGGAGTGGGACCTGGGCGCTCGAGCTTGTACCTGTTCGTGCGATTGTGTACCTGTTCCTGTATTCTGGGCTCGGCGTCCAAACTGATCTTGCTAGTTTGGACCCGCGCGCCCGTGGAGTGTTTGCCTGTTCGTGCGTTTGTGTACCTATGGGCCCGGCCTCCAGAACAAGACTTGCTATTCTGGAGCTGTGCGCCTAGATGGGATCGGTCTTGCAAACATACACAAGTACAACAGAGATATAGAGATAGGTATATAGGTATGCATGTATGAATGTATGGCATGATGTATGAATGTATGGTATGGTGTGCGAGTGTATGCAAATGCTGTCTGTACGCCAGCGATGGGGTATACTGCGCACGCCGCACGTCAATGAGGATGCCGTCGCGTACGCTGTAGCGTCAGCGGGTCGATCAGGACCGCGACCTACAAGTGTTGCAGCGCCCACGATCACGTACTCGTGCCGCCCTTCGGCCTTAGCGCGCGCAGAGGCCTCTGCCGCCTAACCCGGGAAGATTTCGCGCCCGGAGAGGACGGACCCCACACCCGGTCTACGCTCATCGGTCTCGGGCCCTTGAAGGAGGGGACGGACCCCATACCCTTACCGGTACCCGAGTCGGCGAATCGATTGTTAACGTTACGCCCACGGAGGGGAAGAACCCCACACCCGTGTCGCCTATCGAGCTTAGCCCCGCTAATTCGGCTTGTACTTTTGCGATCGTCGAGGAGGGGCGCACCCCACACCCGCGTCGTGTCTGTGGCCTATAGGGGGGGGACGGACCTCACATCCCTACTAGGACTTAGTTGGCGTACGGAGGGGAAGAACCCCACGCCCGTAGTCGCCTATCGTGCTTAGCACGCACAAAGAGGGGACGGACCCCATGCCTGTTGCCGTGTAAACCGATTTTAGTTCGTCAGGAGAGGGGACGTATCCCATGCCTCTGCTAGGAATGAGCTACCGCACGGAGGGGAAGAACCCCACGCCCGTGGCACCCATCTATTTTTGGGGTACCCAAAGAGGGGACGGGCCCCATGCCTTTGGTTTGGAATGAGTCGGCGCACGGAGGGGAAGAACCCCACGCCCGTGGCACCCATAGCGCGCACAAGAGAGGGGACGGACCCCATGCTTGTTGCCGCCTAACGATTTTGGAACGCCCAAAGAGGGGACGGGCCCCATGCCTCTGGCATCTTGGTCCGACCTGCACTTGTGCGAATGGGGGGACGTACCCCACACCTGTCGCCTGTCGGTTTTTTAGGGTCTGCAAGGGGAGGACGGGCCCCCTGCCTTTCACGATAGGCAACCTGTATGCTTGTGCGTACGAAGAGGACGTACCCCCTACCCGTTGCTTTCAGCGCCTGCAACCTGCCAGGGCTGAATCGGTGCGTCGATCGCTAATGTTTTTCGCATACGGGGAGAACCCCACACCCGCGTCGCCCGTCAAGTTTAGCGCGCCATGCCTGTTGCCGCTTAAACCGTGGCGTCAGTTCTTACCGCTGTGCGCACGGAAGGGAGTTCCCTTCTTGCGCGGTGGTGTTTACCTTGTTTGGACGTGCGCGAGTGATCTGTGTTCACTGGTCGTGCGGGTAGTGTGTCTTGCCTTGGATTTGGTGGTGCGCCGATGAGGCGGTTGGGGTGACATGCCTTTTGACTTCTCTTTGGGAACCGGTGTAATAAATGCTAGCCATCGCATTTAATGCCAGCGTGGGCCGGGCATTTAAATGCTGCTGTTGTCATGACTGCTTAAAGGGCAGGCGTCACGCGCGTGGGCGCGTGGGAGTGATGCGTGGGTGCCATGTGTCGAACTGGTGCAGATCGTGCTTAGGGTTTTGAATTCAAGGCGGGAAGATGATGGGTTGGCACGGTTACTGAGGAGGGTGAGTGAACCGGTCTGGGCCACGCGTCACGATCCAATGGTGGATACGCGGGAGTGGACGGCTGGCGTTCGCTGGCTGACGTCGGGCGATTAGTATAAATAGGGGTGTGATCCTCGTCTTCTCTTCATCACCTTTACATTTTGCCGAAGCTCTGCCCATTGTTCCTCCTTGGTTTTCTGCTGTTCTTCGTTTTGTTGTTGGAGTTCCTTGTCGACGTTCTTTTTTTCCACCGAAAAAAGGCCGGATTGGTGAGGCTCTTTACTCTGTTTCTGTTTGTTTTCCGTTTTCGGTTTGTGTTTCTTGGATTTTTGGGTTTGTTCTGGGTTTGTTGCTTCTCAAGAACAGGGCGTGTTCTTGAGGTGGGGTGGGTTTGATCTGTGTTGGGTGGTATTTGGTGGGTTTTGGTGTTTCTGGTGGTTTTTGTCTGCTGCCAAGTGTTGCCTCTTTCGTCCGTGCACCCAGTGTACCCTGGCGTGTGTCATGCGGGCGGAAGTCCCCCAGTCCTCTCGCACGCTCGGTACGGGCGAGTGCCCGACGGGCGCAGGCGTGCCGTCAGGCCATGCCAGCTGTGTTGTAGTTTCCTAACAAAGAAATGGGAATAGGGTAATTTTACGAAGTTTTGTATTTGTTTGCTAACCTTTCGTGCGTGTGCTTGCAGTGAAGAATAAAGTCCACGGCCACCGATATGGATGAAGCGGTCAAGCGTCGTCTGCTCAGGATGCGGAATGCTGCCGCGAAGGTTCACAAGGTAGCGGATGATGGTGGTGGCCCATTCGTCCCGGTGGATAGTACTCCACCCAAGACCCCTGTTGCGAATGTGGTTGTTCCTGCCCCGCTCGTCCAAGGGATGCAAGCGGATTCCCCACGCCCGCCACCAGGTGATGCGGCTGGGTCCAAGGCGCAGGCCTGGGTGGTGCGCGAACAGCACGCCGAGCGATATGGTGTCGGGGGCAGGTGGGAGGTTGTTCTGGCGCTTTCGTCATCAAGTCGTGCGCCCGTGGCGCCTCCGTCTTCAAGTCGAGTGCCTGTTGCTGCTCTGTCTGCCAGTCGACCTTCGAGTCCTCCACGATACCTGTCTCATCAGTCTTCTCCGCCTCGGTCTTTGGGTCCGCCAAAGTCTGCCGAGCAAGGGGAAGGCGAGGAGCGGGCGCAGAAGCGGGCGCGGACGGAAGGCTCCCTTCCTGGCCCCGCTCCGGGGTCGAGTGGTGATGTTGTGGATGGGCTGCGCCGTGTGCTGGTGGATGGTGCTGCCTCCCTTGCGTCCTTGCTGCAGCCGCTGGAAGATGCCGTGCCTGATGGGCTGGATACGGTCTTTGGTGCGTGTACCCGCCTGATGCAGCAGGTCTTCCGCGTCCGTTCGCGGGAGGTTCCGGAACTTGCACGCCTCAGGGTCGACGCGCTGGAGCACCGGAAGGTGGTGGAGCTGTTGGTGGCCAGTCAGGATAAGGCTAAGGATCTGGCGCGTCGGTACGTCGCTCGTGCGGCCGAGGCGAATGTCCGGGCGGATGAAGCTGCTGCCTGTGAAGCTCTGGCGCGGATTGACCGGGATAAGGCCTTGGTCGAGGTGGAGTGTGTACGCGGTGTGCTGAAGCGCGTTCGTGCTGAAGCAGCTGCCCGGGAGGCGTTCCTGGAGTCTGAGGTTGAGAGGCTGACGGGCGCTCGATTTCCTTCGTACGAGAGGGAGGTGGGGCCTTCTGGCGAATCTGTTGAGGCGGAGCTGGAGCCGGTGGTCATGCGGATAAATCCGGGCGAGCAGGTGGAAACTGTTGCGGCGGTGTCGTCGGAGGAGGGTGAAGAGCTAGATGTTGATACGGGGGCAGATGTAGAGTAGTCTTTCTTTTCCTTCCTTTGTAATAGAGTAGGCTTTGTAATTGGGCGAAATGAATGAAGTTTCTTTCCGTTTGTGTGCCTTGTTTTTTTTTTGGCATCTTTTGAGTAATTTACGCGCGAACGTGCGCCCACTCCGTTGCTTTTGAGTGGCTATGGGTTTTAACCAAGTGTTATACCTGCGCGAGCGACCCATCTCCAGTCCCCCGAGCACAGGGGCGGGCGGGGTAAGGACGAACGGGCGCGCAAATATAAACCAAATGGAAAAGAGCACAACAAAAGTACAATACAATAAGATTCTAACGAGAGTACTTCCCCCAAATGTTGGACGTTCCACGGGCGGGGTGTCCCTCTTCCGTTGGATTGCCTCCCAGTCCCCCAGTTGGGTTGGTTGGGTTCGAATGCGTTGGTCTGAATGATCGGGCGGTCCGTTTCCTCGCCCTTTCAGCAGATAACCTGAGGCGTGGTCCCTCGTCGTTCGCGCGTGGATCGCGCCTTTCGATCCGTGGGCCCCAAGGCGAGAATCTCCTGCCTGCCCCGAGGCTCTGTGGTTTCCTCGTGATTGTATCCCCGAACGTGCCCGATCCCACGCTCGGTTGGGAATCTTCCCAAGAGCAGATGCCCTGCGACGATCAATTTTAGTTTGCAGATCCCTGGCCTCCCGAGAATGGCGTTGTAGGGGGAGGGGGTGTCCATGATGATGAAGTCCGTTCGGATCTCGCCGTTCGGGGAGTCGGGCGCGCCAATTTCGACCCGGAGACTATCACTCCCGATTGGATACGATGTTTCGCCCGTGAAGCTGGCGATGCACTCATGGTCCTGCGTCATCTTGCGTGCGGGCCTCCCGAGCGCCTTGTATGCGTCAAAATATATGATGTTCACAGACGCCCCACTGTCTACTAGCACCCTCTTCACAAGGAATTGGTCGATGATCGCGTTGATCACGAACGGCAGGGTGCTGTCCTTCGGGTTCTCCTCCTCGTCTCTTGCTGTGAAGCTGATGGTGGGCGCCTGTTTCCTTCCTGCCTTGGGCGCTCTTCCTGCCCCGATCGCCAGCACCTCCCTGCTTGTGCGATTGGGCGATGATGTCCTCTCCTTGCGCTTGCCCCCGGATATCGTGTTGATAATCCCACGGGTGCCGACGTTCGCCTGGTGTTGTCGTCCTTCTGCTCTGGGAAGGGTTGTCCGTTCGTCCTTCAAGTCTTCAAGGGCCTTTTTTAGCATAATGCAGCTGTTGGTATGGTGGGTGGCGGCGTTGTGGAATTCGCACCATACGTCCGAGAGTTGGCCGGTCGGAACCCCTGCTTTCGTCATGTTGTTTGGTGGTGGTATTCGGTGTCGATGCAGGCGGAGAAGGTGCTCGGGCGACTGCCCGTCGATCGTGAAGACCTCCTGTCCCGCCGGTCGGTAGTGCGGTGCTGGTGGAAAGCGAGCGCTCTGCTGCGCTTGCCCCCGCGCCTGGGTGTAGTCGTTGCTCTGATGTTCGCGGAAGAAAGGCCTCTGGTACCTCTGTTTGTGCGTGTCCCGGTTCCTCTTGAAGCCCCCAGTTGGTCTTTCGTCGTCCGCCGGCTGTCGTGGTTGGGCGTCTGTCGCTTCTGGTCTGCTGGAACTGGGTTCGGAGGCGGACCCGTACACTCGCGTCTCCACCAACGCCTTCTGTACGACTAGGTCCATGATCTCGTCGCAGTCGAGATGCTCCTTCCTCACAAGTTTCTCTACGAAAGGGGTGGCGAGCAGATTATCCATCAGGGCGACCTTGGCCACTCGCTTATCAAGGTCCCTGCATATGCTTGCGAGCGTCCTCCATCGGTTGATGTAGCTCGACAGGCTCTCGTCCATCCCCTGGCGGACCTTGAGGAGGATGACCGTGGTGTTGTATTTGCCTTGGAGCCGATAACGCTTCTGGAAGCTCTCCGCCAGCTCGAGGAATGAGTGGATGGACCCTGGCGGGATCTCGTAAAACCAGCTCCGTGCCTCTTCCGCCAGCGTTTCCTGAAACAGGAAACACAAGGTTGGGTCCGAATACCGGGTTCCGTCCGTGGTGGATCGAAACTCGTCTACGTGCGCGCGTGGATCCCCGCTCCTGTCGAACCGAGCGATCTTCGTTATCTTCGCATGGGGGTCCCTTCCCCTTTCCAGTATGTGCGCCGAGAACGGACTGACCCGGGGGGCGAACGTCCCGCCCTGACCGGCCAGCTTGTCCTTGCGCAGGCGCGAGACTTCCTCCGCCAGCTCCTCCATCCGAAGGATTAGAGCGCCGTTCGTTGGTGGCGCCGATTCTTCCACGGGCGAGGGTGCTCGGGCCGCCGGGGCGTTGGTCCGGCCGAACGGGTGTTGTTCCTCGCTGGTGGTCTCCTGGGTCTCCTCGCGCCGTTCCATCTGCTGGTTGATGAGCGCGTCCAATCGTTCCTCCAACCTCTGGCGGATCTGGCGCTCATCTGCTCTCTCGAGCGCCGCCTCCCGTAACTCCTGGACCAGGCTGTTGATGCGCCCCTCGCCATCGTTCCTGTCGGCCGCTAGTACATTCCGCCCCTGCGAGTCTGGCGGCGTCTCCCCATCGGGCGTGTTGCTGTCGTTAGTCACTGGGTTGAGCATGTGGACCTTTGATTTTTGTGGTGTTTATACGAGGTTTGCAATTTGTAAGTTTCCCACAGACGGCGCCAGATGTTTCTACCGAATTACGCGCGGGGGCGTAACGGGGCAGAAGCAACACGAATACACTTCTACGGATACTCCTTCCTTCCTTCCTTCTCTTGGCGCGTCCGTACGCTGGGGCTGTTCGGATGTGCTGGCGCTCTCTCCTCCTCTTCGTGCGTGTGGGCTCTCCTTTCGGGCGGTGGACTTCCTTCGGGCGCTTCCTCTCTTCTGTCGGGTGGTCGGATGGGCGGGTTCACGTGCAGCTGTTAGAAGAATACAACAATGAACAGGCGGTCAGGGGTCGAGACGGGGTGACCCGCCTTCATCGCTCCGATGCCTAAGTCAGATGATGTATTGGATATAACAGTCAAGCGAACGTGCGAGTAGAGTGATATGAATCGAGTGAGTCAGCTGGCTCTCGATGGGATGATCTTA
Source organism: Geum urbanum (assembly GCA_946800695.1). Lineage (NCBI taxonomy): Eukaryota > Viridiplantae > Streptophyta > Magnoliopsida > Rosales > Rosaceae > Geum > Geum urbanum. The sequence continues at coordinate 30,727,559 of OX327009.1, forward strand.
CCTGTAGTTAATGCCTTACCTATATAGGTGGTTGAGTTTGGAGCTTGATGGTATTCTTCGATGTGGGACTTGGTGTACATGCTGGTGTGTGATCCATGCGTTCAGGCGTGCATCTGTCGGGCGCGTGTGCGCTCGGATGGGGCCGGTCTGGTGAGTGAAGTTGGAGGCTCCTTGGTGGTCTTGCGTGTGGTGTGGTAGGTGTTGCTAATCTGCTTAAGTGGATAAGTATGTTAATCGTACAACTAATGATGCAATACTAACAGGAAGAGTTTGTTTCACATGATTATTAGAGCTCCTGCAGGGACCCTTTATTTATAGTGTTTAAGTGATAACTCATGTATCTATCCCATAAGAGATACAAGAGTTCTGTCACACTTCATATCCCTCATTTACTCGTTCACCAAATAACAGACTTAAATTCCTTATGAAACACTAATATCAGATTAGATTAGTCTCTCATTTACAAGGTTAAAGTCATAGTTAATCTCAACTACTTGTTTTGTGTGTAAGTGAGTTGTTACGCTCGAGGATTCTATGACTAAGTTTATTTTTAGTTCAACATATAATTCATATATTTTGTTGTTTATATGACATCCGTACGTAATGAAAGAACTGAGATATGTTGAGAAATTGAAGTGTCCATGCAACAATTCGATCATCATAATATATAGAAAAACTACATGTATGGTACTTGACCTCTTTCTGCCATATAAATATTGCACTCAACATTTCAAAACTATTAATATGGTATCCAACCTCTCAAAACACGATCTAAGTGGTACCTCAGTAAGATTTTTCGTCATTCCACCGACTATTTGATGACGCGGCTCAATTTTTTAAAACAATTTGGCCGAAAAGACCATAATGTGTGTGTGTGTATCTCTCTCTCTCTCTCTCTCTCTCTCTCTCTCTCTCTCTCTCTCCCTCTCTCCCTCCCTCCCTCCCTCCCTCCCTCCCTCCCTCCCTCCTTAAATTGATTCTTGTCAATTTTGTAACTTCAATGTTCATTTTTGTAACTCCAATAGTCTATGGATCATACCGAAGCCAAATCACACAAGGCCCGATCAGATTTTGACTCATCATCGTCTGAGCAAAACAACGACGTTTCCTAGAGAATTGGTATCTGGAAAAATCGTCGATGGTTAATTCATCCTACTCTATTCCTTTATATTCCAGATGCGGTTCTCTAGGGAAAAGCTTTCTTATGATACTCTCGCACAACAACGTGGACAGGTCGAACGAAGAGTCAATAGAAGAGCACCATTTTTTGTTGCGAGGCTAATCTTCTAGCAGTGATCGGCATTTAGGTTTTCAATACCGACTTCAAGCACTCGGCGAAGAGATCTGAAACCCGGTCGTGGAGGAATTGGAAATCCTTGTCTCGTTGGTATCTCTCGACCAACTTCTTCACCATGTTGATCGTCTTCTGGTGCCTCAAGGAGCTCACTTTTTCTCTTTCCAATTTCATACTCTGGAATTTTTTGTTGACACTTCATAAAGCTTTATGTATATATATATACACACATAAACCTGAGTGGAAGCTTGCTGTGTATATATTTATATATATATATATAGAGAAAGAGAGAGAGAGAGGTATATTCTTGTGCAATTTGAAAGTGAAAAAAAAAACGGTAAGAAAAACAATTGTGGCCACTACCAGAAATATTCTTGTGCAGTTTGAAATTACTTCGTTGCCTAAGGTTCGTCTTCTAAGTGTCATCCTGTAAGTACTTAGATGATAAAAAAAATCGTCGCCTAAGTTACATCTTAGACGACGAAAATTTTTTTGTCGTGTAAGTGTTTACATGATGAAATTTTTCTGCAAAAGACGAAGAAATTTTTCGTCATGTACAATACTTTAGACGACGAAAAAGTTTCTGTCATCTAAGGTATCACATTTAGATGACGAAACCTTTTTGTCATCTACATGTTGTAACTTAGGTGACGAAAGTTTGTTGTCTAGGTTCGGTCACTTAGACGACGAAGATCAATATTCGTCGTCTAAGGTGTACAACCTAGATGACGAAAAAAAGAATAGATTCGTCATTTTAGTGATCAAACCTAGACGACGAAGTCTTCTGGTTTCGTCGTCTAAGTTCAATTTTTTTAATAATTGTTTCAAAATTAGAAATTAAATTAAAATTTAAATATTAAATATTAAATTAATAAAATATTCATTGAATATATTTGAAAGGACTCAATTCCGATTTAGTTTCCTAAACCGGAATCAAACCCCTTCTGAAAACACGAACTTGCAAAAACCACAAAAATTTCGGCAGAGTTTCACTATAACGCGGAATTGCCATTAACCTGCACCCAAAAATACACTTCATCCTATGCCACAAAAGTCAAACCGTGGGCACCAATCCCATCCGGATTTCTCAATATCATAACAATAATGTAAAGTAGTAAACAAAACTGTATTTTACAGAAATCCGGGGAAAATCATATAAAAGTATAGCGACAAAGTAATCAGAACGACCTCTAGTGTATATATATACAAAATATACAACAGTAGACAAAACAAGAAACCTACTGGAAAAGCAAGGTAGCTCGAACACTAAGCCCTCGACCGCGACGTGAGACACCAGAATCCGAACTACAAACTGGCCATGGAAACCGAAAAGTCCAGGGGAAAGGCAAATAAAATCGTTAGAGTGAGTGGACGAAAATAATCGAATGCCTTTCACCAAACATATATCATAAAACAAAGCGAGTTCATAAAATGAATGGAGGTGCCAGGCGAATTTCTCAAACCCGACGATCAGGCGAATCTCTCAAGCCCGACGGTGATAGACTAGGCAAATCTCTCAAGCCTAGTGGGCACATCAAGGGAATCTCTCAACCCTGGATCTAACTACCGGTGATCAGCCGAGTAGCCAATGCATCGATGCTAAGTAAATACCATCACCATATAAAATATAAAATAATACCTCCAAAAATAGTAAATAATCTCAACATCGTATCGTAAATAAATACGAAAATCAAGAACTCGCTACGATAGTGTAAATAAAAAGAGTCCACTCACAGATAAACACAGCGCGCACACGCGCTAATCACGAGATCCGGCGGAAGATCCCTCGCCCAACGTACGATCTCGATCCCCTGAATAATCACAAAATATAACTGATCAAAATCACAGTTCAATACCCTAAACCACACCTCGGAAACCAACCATTTCCGGAAACATATAACTCGATACAAAATAATCGTCAAAATTCCCCAAACTCTCCACATAAACCCTCGACTAAAAATCCGGTATCCAAATCAACTCGAAGACCTCAAGGTGATGATCGGGGCGCGATTACGAGCAAAACGACATAAAACTCGTCGAAAACCAAAAAGTCAACGGGTCGCTAGAGCTCCGCCGTTGACCGCCGCCGCCGCCGGCGGTGCGCCGTCAACCAGAGGAATTTCCCGGTGGCCAAGCTCACCGTAGCTTCTCCTCCTCAAGCCCAACCCATCTCTCAACTGTGACAACCATAAATTCTGCGGCGATTAGCCAGAATTCAGCTTGAAACATCCACGGTCGAGAATCGTCGGAAAACTTTCCCGGCCGATTCCAGCGCTGTCACGCCACCTCGTCCCTCCAAACCAAAGGGGAAATCATCCTTGAGCACAACCCAAACGATTCCACCCAAAAACCTCACCGGAAAGTCACCGGAGCGCCGCCCCCAAACGGAGCCGATTCCGGCCGGAAAATCACAAATTTCAAACACTTCGTTCTTCCTCAAATCGAAACCAATTTTCAAAATTCCAAGTTCTAAACAGTTGCAAATCAAGAGAGGAATCAATTGATACCCAAATCAGAGCCAGAGGTGGCCGGAAATGAAAGGTCGCCGATGAGTCAAACGGTGGCCGGTTTTCTCCTTTGGTCAACGCAGGTCAACGCATCCAAGACTGGTCAACGCCGGTCAAACTTCCAAACAGTATTTTTCGACAATTTTTTTGACTATTTCCAATATTTATACTCACGGCTCGATACAATCGACGGTCCAAAATGAAACATATCCAAGTTTCGGATAACTCAAATACAAACGGATAAACACGACGAAATTCTGCGATTTCAAATATTCATAAAATATTCCTCGGTCATCGAAATAATTATCTAGAACAGCCCACGAACTCAAAATCATGCGTACTACAATTCTCGTGAAGAGACTCAATTCAAATTCTCGCCCGATAATTAAGTCGTGATCGAAACCGCCAATTCAATTCATTTACGAAAAACTATAATTACGCGTAAACTCGTGGATTAAGCCAATTACTATACTGATTCTATTTCGGGTCATCACAATATTAATTATAAAAAGTATACGTACATCGATTGATATATATATAAATACTATGAAACTAAACTGGGAGTATGGATCTCACCGATTCCCCCGCCGCCGCTCGGATTATCATCGTCATCGCATCTAGGAACCTCAGGCGTCGTATCTGGTTGACATATGGGTGGAGGTTGCATGCCCATCAACTTGAGGAACTCGATCATGAAGCTCATTTGAGTCTGGGTCGATTAAATATGCTCCTGGGACGATCGAGCCTCCTTTTTGGCCGCTTGGATCCGCTCCTCGGCAGTCGCCACACTCGAATGCTTACTCGCTGATGCGGATGACTGGGTTAAATATCACTGGACCGCCCATCCAATCCCAAGAACCTCCTTCCTAGGTCGGAGGTCAAAAACTGCATCGAAAATATTGATCTGAGTCTCCTTCGATAGAGGAGACAACTCTTTAGGCGTTCTCTCCAGGTTTTACAAATGTGCGTGCGTCAATTCCTCCTGGTCCATTTGTATCAACCTCTCCTAAAATTAATTATGTGAACAATATATGAATGTTTATTTCTAAAGAAATTTGGCACAGATTCCACTAAAAATGGAGCAAACCAAAAACCTGTACAAAAGAAAACACTTCGAATAACCAATTCCAACATAACAAATTAACCGTGCGCATTGATTCCCATCTAGATTTCTCAAGTTCAGAATCATAATTTAGCCAACTAAACCAAATTCTAAGAGCATCACCTAATTAAATGTCCTAATCATAATTCAATTTCTTCAAACCAACCGTAAGATTAAATTCAATCAATTTCAGAAGTACGATTAAATTCAATCAATTTCGGAAAAACGGTTACTTACGCCACGTTCACTCGTGGTATCAGCTTGCCCGGGCTTGACATAAGCAGAGATGCTGACATTAACATAACAATGCTTTGAACTAGCATCATTGTGAGCCTTTGCAATGTGGATCATCCTTCTGGAGCCCAACTTATGGTGGTTAGTCTTCTTCTCACGATTAGCCTTGCTGGCCTTCGATCTTATCTGTTTCACAACAAAGGATATTAAATAATAAATAAATATTTAAAAGTAAGAAATTATTCATTTTCATTACATTAAAGAAAATGAAGATGAACCTTAAACTTCTCGATCTCAAAGTGTCCGACTAACCATTCCCACTCGTCTTTCCTTTCCGTCTGCAACTCTTTTGGGACATACTAGGCATTGTGTTCCTTGTAGTGCTTGTGCTGGTTGTACTTCCAATCCTCGTAAATGCGGGTAGCCGTCTCCTCTATGTATTCCCGCATTTCCAATTTGGATTCATAGTCATAATGTACCCATGAAAAATAAATAAATAATTAAATTCCTAGACCCTATGCCTCTATGATTTGTAGTTAATTATGAAATTAAATAGACCCTATTACCGAGAGTTTGCGTTACTCCCAGAAATTTTCGACTTGAGGTAGCTCGTTCCAAGAAGGGGCCTTAATACGTATGTTGTTCCATATGATAGATTTGATGTTGTGTGAGCACAAACTGCTCAGCTCCGGCGTCAGAGGGGCTTTAGTGAACTCGTCGAATGACACATCGACCTTCTTCTCTGGTGACTTTACTATCCTCTAGACTTTAGCACCCTTCATAAGTCCTCGATTTCATTTGGGGGCCGGGGCAGAGGGGTCACTCCTGTTCACTTTGCGTCAGGTGCTATAGCAAATAGAACCGTCAATGGATTCTTAGGGACCTTGTGAAGCTGCCAAAGTGGAAATCTCTGGTTCAACTAGATAGATTGTAGCCACTTCATTTGGAGCATTCGGTATCGTCTGAGAAGACACAGGAGCCGCAAGAGCCTTAACAGTCTCCTCTGAGGTTTGACCCAACACAACTGTCATCCTATGAATTGAAATTCGAAAGCCTTCTCTTGTGCAGTACGCCTCTTTCTACTGCATTTTCATTAAGCTGTACGACATCGAAAATTAACAACATTTACTCAACTAAACCATATTCATCAAAACACATCCATACCAAAAAAAAAAAATTTCTTCTAATCACATACATATTCAACTGAAGCCTAATTACATGCTCCTTCTTATTCATTCATGTCTTATCCATTTTCATTCAACAAAGTACATACAATTATACATAAACTCTATAATCGGAACATAATCCCTTAATCTCAATAATGTCCATAATTGGAACACAATTCTACCTAATCTCCTTAATCAACAACAATTCTACATAATCTCTCCATTAACAACAAGTGCACATAATCTCCATCAACAACAGTACATACTCCTAAATTCAACAATCTAACAATCCATAACCTCCGTCAAGAATCCAACAATCCACAACCCAACAAATTCATTCAACAATTTATTAACCAACAAATTCATTCAATACAACTAATTATATATAACTAATTTTATAATATATATATACAACTAATATATATATACTAGCCTTCCTGAACATGGATACGCACGTGCAGAAAGAGTCACGCTTGCGCGTGCGAATTATCGGATAATTTTTTAAGGTGTAAAATCATATAGCTTCACGGAATATATACTAATTATTTGTTACATATCCATTTTTTACATACCTTGTCTGTAATTTAAAAACAAAAAATATACTTAAATTTTACAAAATATTATAATCAGCGTGTGCAGAAAAAGCGTCACGCTCTATCTATGCATTTTTTTTCAGTAAAACCTTGCGGCTACTCTTAAGTCTTGGTTAATGAAATTGGTAAAATACACGCACGCGGGGTGTGATAAAGCCTAGACCTCATAATTAGGAAAATACATTAGCCTAAGCCCTTCGGTGTCATTTCCTCTTTAAATTGGGATTTGATCTTTAGACTAATAAAGATGATACACTACAATGATGATGGAGGAAGAAGGCATTTTAAACAACTTTGGGTGGTAGAAGAAAAGGATTGTCGGAGCTCATATGGATTTCAATGAGGAGAGACCAGTAGATAATGTTATATTTTTATTAGTTTCAGTTTAGCCTAGACCTCATAATTAGGAAAATACATAAGCTTAAATCTCATAATTAGAGAAACACCTATTAGGAGACTAGATTGACCAACATATTATATCTTAAACTGCACCAATTAGCAAAATGTGCATTTTAAAGGATGTGCGGAATAATTGTGTTCATGTGTGCAGAATAACCGTGTTAGAGGCATTGTATGCAATTTTAGTGACATTCATATCCTTGTTCAATTCCCTATCTTTATGATAATTTTTCAATTAGATAAAGAATGTATGTGTGTACAATTATCTCACCCGAAAATAGTTTTTTCTCATTATTTACTTATGGTATTTGACTGCAAGCACGAAGCAAGGATATAGGTCATCACATTACAAAAAGAGTCCATTTACATTGTTCAAAATTTTTTTCCAGCTGAGATTGAAAACGGTGGCCTCACAAATTTCATTGATAGATGTTTGGAGTTAATTATAGTTGTATTACATGTCAAATCCCAAAAACATATGAGCAATACAACTAAAAGCTATATATTTGCTTTCTCTTGGGTGTAATTCGATCAAGGTGACAAAATTTTCAAGTCGACCTCTATCAAGATTCCCAGAGCCCATGTAGAACCTCCAATAGTGCCCTCAAGCTATTACATAATATGTTCAAAAACTCCACAAATACATAAATTTTGCATACTAGCCTTCTCTCATGCATATCAGCATTTTCAAAACTTCCACTATTTTTGTTTTGCTCCCTGTGTTTAGCCACCACAAACATGCTTGAGAGAATTTGTGACGACCCGAACCAGAATCAGTAGAGTAATCAGCGTAATCCACGTGTTAACGCGTAATCGCGGTTTATTGATTATTGTGTGGTTTGCCGGTTTCGTTTACGACTTAATTATCGGCCAAGAATTTGAGTTGAGTCTCTTCTCGAGAGTTGTAGTACACGTGATTTCGAGCTCGTGAGCGGTTCCGGATGATTTTTCTGATAACCGAGGAATATAATATGATTATTTGAAGTTTCAGAATATCGACGAGTTTATCCGAATCGTAATGGTTATCCGTTTTGGTCCGTCGATCGTCCCGAGGCGCGAGTATAAATATCGGAAATAGTCAAAAAATTGTCGAAAACACTGTTTGGGAAGTTTGACCATCGTTGACCGAGAATTGACCGTTGACTTTCGTTGACCGGAGGAGAAAACGGACCGTTTGGCTTCCGTCGCTGGACCGGCTGATTCCGGCCATTTTAGGCCACGACCCTTGAAGGTAAAATGTTCTCCTCGTGATTCTAAACAGTTTAGAACTTGGAATTGCTTGATTTGGTTGAGATTTGAGGGAGATATATCGATTTGAAAATTGGGAATTTTTGGTCGGAATCGGCCTCGACGGAGGGAGGTGCTCCGGTGATTTTCAGGGGTGGATTTTTGGTGGGTTTTGTTGGGTTTTGGACAGTGATCATTTCCCCTTTGGTTTGGAGAGACGAGGTGGTGCGACGGCGCCGGAATCGGTCCGGTAAGTTTTCCGGCCGGTTTGGACCACCGTGGCTTTCGAGCTGGATTCCGGCCAAGGTGGTGGTTGGATGGTGGTGGTTCCTTTGTTAAAGTTGTTCGCCTTGTTGAGGAGGTCATTGTGGCAGCTCAGTCGCCGGAAAAACTCTCCGGTTGACTACGCGCCGCCGCCGGCAGCGGCGGTCAACGCCGGAGCTCCGACGACCCGTTGACTTTTTGGATTTCGATGTTTTTAATGTTGTTTTTCTCGTAATCGCGTCCCGATCGTCGCCTTGAGGTTTTCGAGTTGATTTGGGTATCAGATTTTCAGTCGAGGGTTTTGAGTGGATATTTCAGGAATTTCGTCGATTGTTTTGCACAGTATTATATGTTTCCGAGAACGGGTTGTTTCCGTGGTGTGGTATAGTGTTGTGGATTATGATTTTGATCAGATATATTTTATGACTATTCAGGGGATCGAGATCGTGCTTCGGGCGAGGGATCTTCTGCCGGGCCACGTGATTAGCGCGAGTGCGCGTTTTGCTCACCTGTGAGTGGACAATTTCTTTTCACTGATAATTGCGAGTCTTTATACATGTTTTACGATCATGAGCATGCATATGAGATTATGGTTTATATGAGCATGTGTTATACGATTATACTTATACCAGTATATATTACGTATATGCATTTATATATTGCTTTACGCATTTGCATCGAACTATTTATGATTTGGTTTACACAGAGTACAGTCTCAGTATAAGTTGTTGTATCGATACACTTGCATCCCGGCTGATCCCCGAGGATGTTTACCGAGGGAGGTTGTGACCCTTGACCCGAGGCCTTTACCGGGGGGGGGGGGGGGGGGGGGGCGCAGACCTCTGACCTGAGGCCTTTCTGGCTAGAATCACGTGTGGGTCTGGGATCCTGTGATTCAGACTGTACTAGCACGGATGTGTCCATGAGCTACCCCGTGGGATTTTACGTGCATGCTCAGTACGCTGGAGGAGTATGAGTTTACCTCATGTACTTTATTATATTTATTCATCTTGACTCGCATATGTTATTATAACATATATCATGCGGTGAAAGACATTTATTTTCGTCCACTCTAACGGTTTTCATGTCTTTCCCCTGGGTTTTTCAGTTTCCGTACCCAGTTTGCAGTTCAGATTCTGGAGTCTCACGTCGTGGTTGGAGGCTAGTTGTTCGAGCTACCTGTGTTTTCCAGTAGGTTTCTTGTTTCACCTACTGTTGTATATTTTGTATATATTTACACTAGAGGTCGCTCTGATACATTCTGATACATGTTTTATACGCTTTTTCCGGATATACTATATATTACAGTTATGTTTACTGTTTATTGTTATTGATATGATATTGAGAAATCAGGATGGGATTGGTGCCCACGGTTTGACTTTTGTGGCATAGGATGAAGTGTTATTTTCCGGGTGCAGGTAAAGGCAATTCCGCGTTAGTAGCGTTACTCTGCCAAAATTTTAATGGTTTTTGTTGGTTCACGTTTTCAGAAGGGGTTTAATTCCGGTTTAAGAAACTAAATCAGGGTTGGGTCCTTTCAGAATTTGAACTTTTTTTTGGGTGTGGATAATTCAAACATATTAAAACAGTAGCCCTACTAATATGTGCACAAAATTCCGAAATTTAAATGCACTCATGCTTGTGAAAATTCAAACTTATTAAGGAAACATAGTGCAAAAACAAAGAAAATCAAATAAATTTGAATCCCAACCATACCAAGTTCTTCCAAACCAAACCAAAGCAAAGTTCATAGATACTCACCTCTTCTCTCATAGACACTCTTCAATTACTCATGATCAACTCCACAATATATCAATATATTTGAAAGATTTACTGTTGTTCAAAGATACTTCATTACTTGTTCAACAGTATTAACATTTATTAGTACGACGTCAAACCTTGAATTGCTCATCTCAAAATTCTAATCCTTACTCAATTTGAAATTCTAACCTTTAAAGAAAGAAAAAATACATACTTCTCAAATCTTGAATCATTGGGTTGTTTCTGACTTCATCCCTTCATTTTTCTTCGATAAGCATTCATTTCATCAAATTACAAATCATACGAAATTAACAGTGGTCACTGAATTTTCAACACCAAATATAAGGAGTGGAGAATTACATTACCTCAAACCATATTGAAAGGAAAACTCGACTGAACTGACGACTAGGTAAATGGAATGGGGATTGGTGAAGGCCTTTCCATGATCCATTAATCCAGCAACCTAGTACAAACAATAGATTCTCTCAACTACCACTTATTCGAACAACAAAGTAGAAAACCTAGGACCAAATTCAACGCAGTATTAACATTTAACGAATGCAATCCAAGCATCTTCATTATTGGCTTCTTGCACATAAAACAATCGAGAGTTTCGAATCCAAAATCTCATATGCGTCATCTTTATTCTCGGGACCCTTATTTTGCAAGTGAATCAATGTCCAAATGGAAGATCAAAGGGAAAAGGAATACCCACAATCTTAGTAAAAGATCAATGGATATATACTGATGGAAGAGATTGTTCTTAAGGACCATATTCTGGAAAAAAAGGTATGCATGTGCTTTCAGCCGGAGGTTGTAAGAGTTGCACTATTTGTTAAGAGCGATCGTTATAATGATTCTTCATGAGTGAGGCTAATGTTTTTCAGGCTGGAGCTGCTTCTAAAAGTCAAAACAATGTTGGTCTGAATATGATTGATTGGGATGATTTTTCCAGAAAAGTGTATAAGCATATTTTTCGGAGCTCTCAATTTCGAATCCAAAATCTCATAATCAACATCACATAGTACTAAATAGAAATCCAATCAACAACCAAAGTAAATCAAAGTAGATTTAATTTCAATCAGATTAGGGGATTAGGGCTCTTACTTGAAATCAAGGTAAGAAGCTTTGTCCTTCAAATTAAACCTCCCTACTATGATTCCAATCCTCTTCCAACCCAAAGATCAAATAGACCAAACCAAACACTCTTCATGATGCTTCGCTTCTCCACCGAACCAAACACTTTCTACTCCCGAATTTAGTTGAGAAGTTTCCTTTCAAGAGAGAGAATAGCGGTTCCTAAAAGAGAGCAACTCTGTAAAATATAAAGAAATGGATTGGTGAGAGAATGGAACTGTACTTTTGAAGACGCGAGAACTCTAAACTGATTTGTAGGGTTTTCAGATTTCTTCTTCTGTTTTTATCCTTTGTTGTTTAATTTTGAGTTGATAGACTTATATGGAGAGGATGGTATTTTAAGAGATTATCAATGTTCTACCTTTATAACTGATGTAAGGAAAGTTCCCTTAATTAATAGAGATATATAAAACACACACCCCTCACATACACACACAAAGATTGGGGAGGAATTGTGTGAGAGAAATGGAATTGATCGATTTGGGGATTTAACAAAGCCACTTAGGCCATGAAATTAACTCGTGATCTAAATGAGGTCATTTCGTCACCTAAGTGGATTTAAAATACCCCAAAAAATTTGGTGCAAAAAAAATACCTGCAAATTTTTTTTGTGTTAGACGAAGAAAAATAATTAATTCGTCATCTAAGAATGAAATTTTTTTGTCATCGGCGACAAGAATATAGGATTTCGTCACCTAAGTTGATTTAAAATACCCAAAAACATTTTGTCACAAAATAAACACCCGCCAAAAAAATTGGGTCTTAGACGATGAAAAAAAAATCATCATCTAAGAATGAATTTTTAGACTTAAGCAACGAAAATATAGGAATTTGTCGCCTAAGAGTTAATTTTTTTTCAGATTATAACTTAAAATGTAATTTTTTGTACTTGCTTAAGAATCTTCGTAAATCAACTGTCAGATGTAACTTTTATATTTATATACTACTGTAGAAATAAATCCAACCCAATTCGAATTTGTTTAGAATTCGATCGATTTTTGAAGCGTCGACACCCACAGTCAAAGAATTGTTTACTCTATGCCTTTGACGAATGTAATCCGTAATCTAACATGGTACACATGATCGTACTCATAGATGTCAGATTCTAAAACTCTACTTAGACGACAAAAGTGAAGAATTTCATCGTCTAAGTAGCACTTAGATGACGAAATATATTACTTTCGTCATTTAACACTTTCAGGGTTTAGGAAAAAGGGTTTACGGTTTGTACATCTACTTAGACGACGAAATCAATATATTTTCGTCGTCTAAGTAGTTTTTCAAAGACGAAGATATTTTTGTCATCTAAGTTCACCCTTAGATAACAAACTTCTTTGATTTCATTATCTAAGTGAACCTTAGACGACAAAATTCTATGATTTCATCGTCTAAGATGTCCTCTTTACCAGAAAAGTGTCTTACATTCGTTTATTCTAAAATAATTGACATAATAAGTATTACAAACGTACACTCCAAATAAACCTTTTTTAATTAGTGTTCCTTAATTAATTAATTAATAATTATGCATGTGCATGCATATATATTTACATTTGTGCGTGTACATACAAAATAAGTGTGATTTAGATCGAATTATCTCTAACTATTAATTAATTATAATTAAGTAGTACATATATTTAATTATATATCAATCACTCCTCATCATCCTAATTATCATCATTTGAATCATCCTCTTCACTCTCAACTGAATGATCATCATCATCATAATCTCCATCGTCTGAATCATATATGACGTCATTGTTGTCATCCTCCAGCTCCTCTTTAGAGACATTCTTCTCTAGGTCGTTGATCTTCTCTAGAGTAAGATCTGTGGCGCCATCAGGAATAGGTAAGTGTTCGTTAGATCGAATTAGTTTCCTTATGTCGGGGATGATAGAAGTATTAGGCTCTTGATATGCATATATGAATGTGTATTTAATTTCTACAAAAAATTTAACATAGTTTCCCCTAAAACAAAATGAAACCCAAAAACCTACATGCACAAACTAAGGAAAAACACTTCGAATAAGTAAACACCAAATTAAGGTCGAATTTACCGTGAGAATCTATTCCCATTTGTATTTCTCAATTTCAAAATAATTAAAGAAATAACAAACCTATATGGTTTAAACATACCCATTGGAGGACATAATTAGGGAACTTCTTCTTAAACACTTTTTCAACCCAGTTATGACTCTTGTCTGGTTTGGCCGTCTAAATTTTCTCCTTGTAAGCTTGCATGTATGGGTCGACCTCGGCATAGTCTCACAACACTACCCAATGTGCTTCAATAAGTTCTTGTTGAGTTAATCTTTTGTTTAATACTCCTCTAAATGATCGTACAACATCTGTGACGAGTGAGAGATTGTTGCGGGCATATGAATTAGAGGCGGTGGTCTGGACAGGATCATTGAGGTACAAGTTGCAGTAAGTAACACACTTATTCATTAGGTATGTTTCTGCTATGGAGCCATCCGAGGCAAATTTATTTTTCATGAATCCTTTATACTGTCCTAGTTGTCTGCAAAATGATATAATTAATTATTTGATGAATAGTAGAAACACAAATATATATATATATATAAATGATGAAAAACCATTATAATTAATTGTACATTTTCTGAGGTTATATCTAAGTGTCATAGGTTGGACCAGAAAGCAGCACTTATTCAGAAAGGTGGAGCATGAGGTGGATCATGATGTCAAAGAAAAAATGGGGAAAATTCTCTCTAATTTGTAAAGGATGTATACAATTTGTATTGTAGTTCGACCACATTTGATTTCTTTAACTCTCTAGCGCATAACCTCTGCCACCATCTACACAATGTTATTATTAGTTTGACAACGTTACGAGGCAAATACAGTCGAATTACCATTGGAATCAGACTTGTAGCATAACGTGAGAGTCGATCATGAGTCTTTAGACCAATGAACTTGTGTTACTCAACGTTGACCACTCCAAATATATTTGCTGCATAATTAGATAGATAACGAACACTTTTAAACCAGTTGAATACAAAATCCCTCCGTGTCGGCTTCACTGTATAAGGTGCATCTAACATCTTGTTGTACACTCATCTTCTATCACTCTTTAACCACAAGGGACGGCGTAAATTCATAGATTCCAGATCTTTTCGCACTTTGGGAGTATCTTTTCTCTCCATGCTGTTGCACACATTATTTTCTATGCGCATGACATTTAGGTTGTTCCTGAGTTTCAACTTCGACCAGTAAGGCAGTTTCAAAAAAATATTCATGTGATGCCAATAACTAAGATCGTGTGGAGGGTGTGGATTATGTTTCTTCACATTATCGTCATTGGTCAACACACTAAAATAAAAGTTGTTTTACCTCTCAAAAATCTCTTCGCCAGACCATTGTCGGGATTTAAGATTATTATCTACTGTCCTGTCGAAATGATCTTTATCATGTCGCCACTGGTTATCATGAGGAAGCCATCTATGGTGACCCATGTAACACACCTTCCTTGCGTGCCAACTAGAGTTGACGTCGTCCAAGAAGACAAGACAAGACACCTATTGTATCCTTTATTTGTGCAAGATGCCAACATCCCATATGCAGGAAAATTGCTGATGATCCACATTACTGTTGCTCTCATCATGAACATTTTGTCAGTGAACTTGTCATAAGTTGGGACTCCATTTTCTCACAACGATTTTAGCTCATCAATCAATGGTCTGAGGTGCACATCTAAACACTTTTAAGGAGATTTAAGACCTGGAATTAGCATATTAAAAAAATTAAATTCCTTGTTCTTACACATCCATGGAGGCAGGTTGTATGGCATGACAATAACTGGCCCAGTGCTGACCTAAGCGCTATTATTACCCCAAGGGTTGAATCCATATGTAGAAAAGTTCAAGTCTAACATTTCGAACCTTTGCTGCAAAGTCTGAAAATTCCCTGTTAAAATATTTAAAAGCCTCCCCATTTGCCATTTGTTTGAGCACATCGTTATCTATTCTCTGTTCTGCGTACCATCTCATCGTCTCTGCTGTGTATAGAGACATGTATAAATGCTACAGTCTAGGACTCAACAAAAAATAGTGAAGTACCTTCATAGAAATTTGCTTATTCGAACTCTTCTTATTCCCCCGGTGCAAATATCTGCACTGGTTGCATACAGAACAATAGTCCAAATTGTACTTTAGGCCGAGGTTGCTCAAGATCTTTCTAACCTTTTAATGCGTTTTGGGAAGTGTGTGATGATGATGAAGCAACTTACATATATTCTCCTGCATTTTTTTAAAAGCACGGTCTAAAATTTTGTTCTTCACTTTTATCTGAATTCCTCCATTATATATCGCTACACATTCTCTAAACATCCAAGGTACACCGGGGTCTGAGGTTCAAGTAGCATCATGTTGTACTTATCCATCTCAGTAGTGTCAGTGGCCAAGCTTGCACGGACTATGTCATAATGAGAAGTATCATAACTTCCCTCTTCGTTTTGGTGTTTACCATTACTAAATTCCGGAATTGCATCATGGACCAAATCCACAGTGGGGTTCCAAAAAGAGGCACCATTACCGCTGGATAAGGCACCCTGGTAACTATACCCTGGGCTGATGTATGATCCTAAGCTGATGTTACGACCCTAACCAAAATTACGCACTTATGAAATTATATTAAGCTTTATCGTGGATTAGTCACGTTATCGAGATTGTTAACGATTTTTTCATTAGGCGAGAATTTGATTTGAATTTCTTCATGGAAGTTGTAGAGTATTTAATTTTGAGCTCGTAAGAATTTTTAGCGAAATTTTCTATATAAGCGAGATATTTCTTATATTTATTAGAAGTCCGTGTGAGATATTATAAAAAAGGATATCATTTTTAGTCCGTTAAATCTTGACGGTTTGATTGCGATTGGCTTGAATTTGGGCCATTGTTCTAGGGAAGAGCTTAAGAGTATAAAAGAATTTTTTTTGGTCAGAAGTTGATAAACAGAAAAAACAATTACACGGGCTCGACCCGTTTTTGAAAAACCACGACCCGTGTCGCCGTTGAACCAACCAGGCCAAAATCTTCGTTTTCCAGCCATCTTCGCCATCGAAAGTAGGTAGGATTGAAGCTTGAAGCTTCCTTGTTAATGTACTATGGATAATTTTGGGTATTTGCAGGTATTTTGGGTCACCCGATTCGAGTTTTACCAGTGGAGTCGTCGTCGGCAGCAGCGGGGCTCTGACGAGTTATAGAGGTAGGGAGTTGGGGGGTTTTAGGAGCTCTCCCTTCACTTAATTGATTGAGAATGGTCTCGAGCTCCATCGTTGCTCGACAGTAGAGTTTTGACGATTTTGGAATTCCGCCCAATTTTGAGGCCGTGACTTTCGAGAGAGATTCTGGCCACATGAGGTTGAGTTTGGGCGCATAGGCTTAGGGGTTTGGTTGGGCTTGAGGAGAGGAATGTTTTGGGGGATTAATTTCCGTTGTTGGTGGCGGTTGCAAGAAATTGGTTTTTCGGCCTGTTTACGCAAATTCTTGCTAAATGTCGTCGAATTGGACCTCGGTCCAGTTACGAAAGTGGAAGGGCTTGTTGAGAGATTTCCAACGAGGGGTCAAACATGCCCATTTGAGGTGATTCACCATAGGCACATGTAACCCACGCGCCACCACCCGTGGAGGTGCGTAAGTGGCACGCCCCACCGCCCACTGCGGTGCTTCGGCGAGGCATTTTAATGAATTCATCAACAGGACTTTCGAGGATATTATTATGGTTGATTTTCATAGTTTTACGCATATTCTGATATCATATGTGATCCATATTTATAAAACATGGGGATCGCAACCCTAGTAGCGAAGAAAATTCAGCTAGACATTAACAGTAGTTGCAAACTTGTGAATGAACATTTTTATTTTCACAGTCGTAGCGAGTTCAATTTTCAGTATTTTAATTTAATTTACAGTTTGTTTTAGAATAGTTTATTTTTGGAGGTTTTTCTTATGATCACATTAGTTAGTTGCATTGATGCACTGACTGTTCAGCTGATGACCAAATAGTCTAGTCAGGGGAGGTTAGGGTGCCTCGTCTGACCTTCAGAGGAGGCCAGGATACCTCGTCTGACCCATCACCCACATTTTTTTATATAGATTGTCGACTCAGGTTAGGAAAAAACTCATGAGCGACCACCTCTATCAGAGTTTAGATTTATACTTGAACTCTCTTTATTTTATAGAAATCAGTGGAAATGCATTAAATCATATTTTATTATTTACACAGATTATATGATATTTTTGTTCACTCACGCTAACGTTTTATATTTTTAAATGCCTTTCCCTGAGACTTTCGATTTCCATTGCCCAGGTTACAGTATAAATCTTGAGTTTGCGTGGTGTTGTCGAAGGTTTTGAGTTCACCTGTTAGCTATTCATTCAGTAGGTTCCAGTCCATTGTTTGACTTTTTCATATGTATTGTATATTTATAGAAGTTGCTCTGAATTCTAGTTGAATTAAGTTGTTTTAAGTTACTCGAGTAGTAGTCGAGTTTACTTTCCTTTGTAGTCAGAACTAGAAAATTGTAAATATGTTTTTAAATTTCTGAGTTGAATTCTTGATTCTTGTTTATGTTATTTGTTGAGAAATCCAGATGGACAATCGATTGTCCACAGTTTGTTTTTGGGTATTTGGTTTAGAAGTGCTTTCTTCCTGCAGGTTTTTGGGTTGATCAATTTTCAAAGGGAATTATTCCAAAATTTTCATAAAATTTCTCAAAGTTTAGTTAATCGTTAGGACTTAATTCGAGTTTACTTGCTAAACTATATAGTTTACTAGCTAAACTAGGGTTAGGTTCTTTTAGCTGACGTCTAATACTTCACCATGCTCACTCCATGTAATGTAACTCCACATTATTCCGTTGTCATACAAGTGTTGAGACATAACATTAATCTTCACAAACTGATAGTTTAGACATTTTCTGCACGGACACTTGTAATGCTTTTTTCCTTAACCATGTTGCATCACAAACAATATAAATTCTCTGATTTCGTCCATATACTTCTCATCACTTCTATTCACCAATTGTATCGATCAAACACTTATCCATATTTCAGCGTAAGTTAATTACCATATTATATATTTTTCAACTAATTAATCTAATATATATATACTATATTATTTAATTACGTACATAACACAATTAAGTTAATATGCTATAATATAATATACTATAATTAATCTAATATATTATATAATTAAGTTAATATGGATTTATATATTATATATAATTTTTCAACTTACTATTCTAACATATTTAATCATATATATAATTAATCAACATGCAATTAGCTTAATAATTAAACAATTAATTAATACAATATGCAAACAATGCAAGGTTCTCGAAAATTATATTCGCAGGAATATTTCACCGGAGAACTCCATCACCGTACACTATTACGTACGTATGTAATTAAATTCTAAAAAATTAATCGAGAGAAACGAGTTAATTTTTACCGATATAGAGATGAGTGGGTAAACTAGAACTTCAGAGGTTGAAAAATCGATTAATTTAAAATTGTGGCCTGAGGTGGGTGTTGAGAGATTTTGAGAGAAGTTGATAGATGAGAGAGAGATATGCTCGATCTCAAAATGTAATCTAATTTAAATAATTGAGTTTTCTTAGACGACGAAATAATTCGTTGTCTAAGTGTAAAGTTGTGTTGTCTAAGTACATACCTAGACGATGAAACTACCTTAATCGTCTAAGAGATAACTTAGAGACGAATTACATAATTTGTCGTCTAAGTTTAGTTTTTAGACGATGGATATTATTTTCTTCGTCTAAGTGTAAAACTTAAATGATGGAACCTTTATTCGTCGTCTAAGAACTCCAACTTAGATGAAAAATTATGTGTTTCGTCATCTAAGAGATAACTTAGATGACGAATATCATGCTTTGTGGTCTAATTACACACTTAGACAATGAAACTTGTATTTCGTCGTCTAAGTGCAACCTAGACGACGAAATTTTTTCTAGGGCGATGAACTAAGATTCCGTAGTCTAAGACGTACTTAAATGACGAAACATTTAAATTTTTGTCGTCTAAGTGCGTATTTCTGGTAGTGTTCGTCACCTAAGTGTGTACTTAGGCAACAAATTATGTATTTTATCGTCTAAGTCAAACCTAGACGACGAATAATTTTCTTGGGCGACGAACTAATTTTTTGAAACATTTAAGCTTTCGTCGTCTAAGTGTGTATTTCTGGTAGTAGGCCTTAGAGATTTGATGGACAGCCAAGATTGCAAGTTTGACTTCAAGAGATGCATAATGACCAATTTACCCTTAATATTGCAAGATGACCGTTTTCGGTCTTGGCCACTTCGACCATACTCTTCACTCAACTAATCACAAAGTAAGCCCCTTATCAAGGACATCAAGAGATCCCACGAGCGAAAACGAAGCAAGATGAGATGATAAACACAGAAACCAAAAATGAAGCAAGATGATATGATAATTAAACACACAAATATTGTGAAGAGGGACACTATCTGCATATTTCAAATGGTATGGATAAAGGTGAATGACGTCATTGAAATTACCGAAACAACTATCTAGCAAAGTAAGAACAAGCAACTAGCCATAACGATGGATAAATAAAAAATCATGGCACAACTAATTAGAGAGTGAATTGGAAAGTATATTCTTTTGTCAAGAGTAGTCGGTCAAATAAGGTCTATGTTTTTTTTTTGAGATATATAGTCGATAATTTTATTGAAAAGTGATAGTAATACAACTATACAAGGTTTTACTGGATCATCAGGCATGATAAAACGAAATCCTAAAGTACTATAATACTAAGCATGATTCAAGAATTAACTATAGACAAGCAAACAAGAGTAAAACGAAGGCTGTCAAAAAAATCATGGTTCCCCAACCCCGAACTCCAATCATATCTGTCGAAAGAAGAACTTGTCTTTTCTTGGGGAGTCCCTCAAGGTCATTGCCAAAAAAATTAACACCTAAACGGAAGCAGTCAAAATTTGTTTGGTCTTCTCTTTACATAGATGACAACGATCCCCACCCACCCCAAGTGTTCCATCCCGCACATAGGCAGTCAATTTGCACACTAGGCATTTTATTTTGCCCATGAGGCACTTTCCTTAACAAATTTGCCCAATAGTTGCCTTCCTGTCTTCATGACATGAGAAACCAGTACATCCGGCATGACCAAACCTAGCTCCAAGTCTTGCACATATGATCTAGTGAGACCTGAAATTGACATCTAACCCTCAGTCGATACCAGAGAAAACATATAAGAGTTAGTTACGGTCCTCTTTATAAATAGTGTTTCATTGCATGTCCGCCATGTATCCAGAAATCAATTCTTAAGACACTTCCATTGAGACCTCAGTTGACACTGTCTAACACCACTATGGCATTCGATGCCGTCACCTCTCACGTCCTCGCCTGACCCTCTATCACAACCTTCTCAACAACACAAGGAATTAGACCACAATTAAGTCACATACCATTGCCCCGCCTCCAACACTCTAACTATAGAACTATAACCACCTTTAATGACATCCCCACCCCAAAAACAAGCATCTTGATTCCCCAACTGCACCCCATTGAAATCAGGAGGCACCACTGGTACACATAAAATCGGGCCTAAAGCCTAATGGTGATATGAAGCCACCACCATAGCGGGGTCATCACCATTTATGCGGCCGCCTGTGAAAAATCCATTGTCGCGGCTAATAGAAGAAACCTCATCTCTTCCATTCTCTACAACCCATGATCTGCCACCAACAACACCCATACAACCTCTCTTCACATGCACAAAATGCCCACACCCCTTATAAAACCCATTCACCTTCCTAAATTTCATAACTACATCAACAATATAGGACAAAGAAAAGAGATACTTTGTGACGACCCGAACCAGAATCATTTGTGTATTCTGCACGATTCACGAGATTGGTCATAGTCGCAGTTTTACGATATATGTGTGGTTTGTCGATTCTATTCGCGACTATATTTTCGGCCAAGAATTTGAGTTGAGTGTCTTCACGAAAGTTGTAGAGTACATGATTTCGAGCTCGAAGGCAGTTCCGGATGATTTTTCTGTTAACCGAGGAATATAATATGATTATTTGAAGTTTCAATTTTCGACGAGTTTATCCGATTGTTTCGTGCTTATTCGAATAGTGATGGTTATCCATATCGAATCGTCAATCGACCCGAGGCGTGAGTATAAATATCGGAAATAGTCGTAAAATTGTCATAAAAACACTGTTTGGCATTGACTGACGTTGACTTTCCAAAAACAGTAAGTTGACCGTTGACCGCGAAAAGGGGAAGTTTCCCGATTTGGCTTCGCCGTCCGACATCTATTTTCCGGCCACCTCCGGCCACGGGAAGGGTAAGGATAGCTTCCTCTCATGATTTTGAGTTGTTTGGTATTTGGTTTTATGGGAATTGATGGAGATTTTGTGGAACCCGAATCGGGTTGTGATGCCGGAGTTCACCAGAGTTGGGTGGTGGTGCTCCGGCGAGTTATGAGGGTGGAGATGTTGGAGTTTCAGCTCCCCTAGCTTAGGTGAAGCTTCCTGGTTGGTTTAATTTGGGTTTGGAGGTGGATTTGGAGAGACCCGAGTAGGTCACCGGAGTTGGAAATTTCGAACTGTTTCGAGGTGAATTGGCTTAGTTTCGGTGAGATTTGGCCTTGGTGCTAGTTGAGGAAAGGCTTGGGCTCAAGGAGACCTTAAATTCTGGAGTCTCGCCGTGAAATTCCATCGTTGACGGCGCGCCGCCGGCGGCGGCGGCGGTCAACGACGGAGCTCCGGCGAAGAGTTGACTTTTTGGTTTTCGATGTTTTTAATGTCGTTTTTCTTGTAATCGCGCCATGATTATCGTCCAGAGGTTTTCGAATTGATTTGGGTAGCGGATTTTCAGTCGAGGGTTTCGAGTGGAGATTTCGGGAATTCCGTTAATCATTTTGTACTGCATTGTATATTTCCGGGAACGGTTGGTTTCCGTGGTTAAGTATAGAGTTGTGGGTTATGTTTTTGATCAGTTATGTTTTGTGAATATTCAGGAGATCGAGATCGTGTTTCAGGCGAGGGATCTTCCGCTGGACCACGAGATTAGCGCGAGTGCGCGTTACGCGAGTCTGTGAGTGGACAATTTCTTGTCACGGATTGATTGCGAGTCTTTCATATATGATTTACGAACTTGAGCATGCGGTTTGATCATAATTTTACGAGCATGTGTTTTACGATTATGCTTATACGAATATACATATACGAATATACATACGTACATATTATGTTTTATGCATGTGCATGGAAAAGATTTATGATTTGGTTTACACAGAGTACAGTCTCAGTTATCAGGGTTGTATCAATACACGTTGGCTTCTCGGCTGATCCCCGAGTACGCTCCGGGGGGGACAGATATCCTGACCCGAGGCCTTTCTGGCTAGGAATCACGTGTGGGTCTGGGATCCCGTGATTCAGACTGTGCTATCGTGTGGTAGTCCACGAGAGATTTCGCGATATATTTACGATGCATGCTCTGTACGTGGGTTGGAGTCAGCGTCTCCTCACGTACCATTTGATTTTCATGCATTTGACTCGCATATGTTTTTATAACGTGTATATATATTATGTGGTGAAAGACATTTATTTTCGTCCACTCGCTCTAACGATTTTCATGTCTTTCCCCTGGGCTTTTCGGTTTACGTGCCCAGTTGCAGTTCAGGTTCTGGTGTTTCACGTCGTGGTTGGAGGCTAGTGATCTGAGCTACCTGTGCTTTCCAGTAGGTTCTTGTTTCGCCTACTGATGTGTATTTTGTATATATTTACACTAGAGGTTGCTCTGATACATTCTGATACGTGTTTTATACGGATTTTCTCGGATATATTATATTATACAGATATGTTTTCTGTTATTTGATTTTGTTATGATATTGAGAAATCCGGATGGTATTGGTGCCCACGGTTTGGCTTTTGTGGCATAAGACGAAGTGTTATTTTCAGGGTGCAGGTTTATGCAATTCCACGATAGTAACGAAACTCTGCCAAAATTTTGAATGGTTTTTGTTGGTTCGTGTTTTCAGAAGGGGTTCGATTCCGGTTTAGGTAACTGAATCGGGATTGGGTGCTTTCAGCTTGGTATTAGAGCATTAGGTTGTCAGATTCTGTAGACTCTTGTAGTTGTGACGCTTAGGGTATTTGAGTTTATACAGCATGACTGGAGTGATGACCCGACTAGCCAGCGGTACTCATTAATACTTCGGGTGTTGTGTGTTCTCAAATATCTCCGGTTTCATGATTACGTTCTTCCTGCTTGTACCTAATGCTTGTCTTGTATCAGTAGGATGCCTCCTCGACGTGGTCCCCGTGTTGATCGGGAAGCGGATCTTGATGAGGATCGCCAAACGTGCGACTTGCTGATGCGAGTGCTGCGTTTGGAGGAGCGTTTTGACCCTGTGGTCAAGGCTCGTACTGCTTGTGCTACTGTGTTTTCGGGTTCAATTGATCCAGAGATATGAGAGGCATGGTTGGTTCAGGTTGAACGTGTTTGTGAGCGTCTGCAGTTTACTCCTGAGCAAATGACAGTGGCAGTAGTCGGATTACTTGAGGGTGATGCATACTTTTGGTGGGTTAGCACCGACAGAGTTCCAGCTAATACTCCGTGGACTTTGTTCCGTGATCTGTTCATGCGGAGGTACTTTAATCAGGCTACCCAGCAACGCAAGTATGAGGAGTATACGAACTTGAGGCAGGGCAGTTTTTCTGTACTTGAGTATCGCGATAGGTTTACCCGCTTATCTCGTTTTGCGCGTGATATGGTGGCTACTGAGGAAGCCAAGTGTCGCAGGTTTGAGCTGGGTTTGAACTTGAATATCAAGGGGACTCTGACGACGATGCCTCGGAACAACTTTGATGAGTTTGTCAGTGCAGCACTCCGAGGTGAGGACATAGAGAAGGAGAGGCAGCAGAGGTACCAGCCGAGACGGTTTGAGGAGGGTGGACCGAGTCAGGGGCCTTCAAAGAGGCAAAGTTCTGATACTTCCGGTTAAGCTTCATCCTCAAGCGGTGGATCTTATCGACCACTAGCTAGTGTACCCAGACCGAGGCAGAGATGGAGGAAAGATCGACCGCAGCGACCACAGGCTAGTGGGGATTCCAGCGGTTCCAGTTATCCTCGACGACCTTTTGGCACTTTTGCTACACTAAGGGAGTATCCGTTGTGCAACTTGTGCAATAGGTATCATTTTGGTTCGTGTCAGCGAGGCACCCTCAATTGTTATCATTGTGGCCAGGTGGGTCACTATGCGAGGGCGTGTCCTCAGTTGGTTGGTGCTGGTGATCAAGCAGCTCAGAGTTCCGGAGGAGAGCGAGGTGCCACTTCGGGAGCGTGACCAGCACAGTTTGCAGGCCAGGGCAGGCAGTAGGGACAGCCTCAGCGAGGACGACCAGCCGGACAGGCGAGGGTTCATGCCATGACTCTACGAGAGGGCAGAGCTTCACCGGAGGTTGTTATCGGTACGTTACATGTCTTTGGTATTCCAGTACTTGCATTGTTAGATCCAGGTGCCACACATTCATTCATATCATTTAGACTATCATCATTAGCTACGGTACCTGCATCTCCACTTCCGGGGTTGTAGAGAGTATTATATCCGTCAGGTGAGGTTATGAACAGTTGGGTATATAGAGACTGTAAGGTGTTTATTGGTGGTCATGGATTAGCCGCAGATCTGTTATTGCTTGATATTGTGGATTTTGATCTGATCTTGGGTGTGGACTTCTTGGAGACGCATTGGGTCATGTTTGACTGTCACAAGAAGGAGGTCGCGTTTCGACGACCAGGGTTACCCGAGATACTGTTCCGTGGCGAGAAGAACACTTCACTACCGTGTTTGATTTCCGCGATGAGGGCAGATCGGTTGATGAAAAAGGGTTGTGTTGCTTATTTAGCCCATGTTGTGGACACTTCAATAGCTGTGCCAGACCTTGGTAGTATTGAGGTTGTTTCTGAGTTTCCGGATGTGTTTCCAGCGGAGTTACCTAGTATACCCCCTGTGCGGGAGATTGATTTCACTATTGAGTTGTTACTGGGTACAGGACCAATATCCCAGACACCGTATCGTATGGCGCCGGCGGAGTTGAAGGAGTTGCAGATTCAGCTCCAGGAGTTGCTAGAGAAGGGTTTCATTCGATCGAGTGTTTCTCCGTGGGGTGCTCCGGTGTTATTTATTCTGAAGAAGGATGGGTCCATGTGTTTGTGCATCGACTATCGGAAGCTGAATCAGATTACGGTGAAGAACAAGTATCCGTTACCGCCGATTGATGATTTGTTCGATCAGCTCAAGGGAGCAGCAGTCTTTTCGAAGATTGATCTTCGATCCGGATATCACCAGTTGAGGATCCGAGACTCTGATGTAGCCAGGACAGCTTTCAGGTCGCGGTATGGGCATTATGAGTTCTTGGTTATGCCGTTTGGGTTGACCAACGCCCCCGCAGCTTTCATGGACTTGATGAATCGGGTGTTCAGACGGTTCCTGGACAAGTTCGTGATTGTATTCATTGACGATATTTTGATCTATTCCAGGAGTGTGGGCCAGCACAAGAAACATTTACGAGCAGTGTTGCGGACTTTGCGGGACCATCAGTTGTTCGCGAAGTTTAGCAAGTGTGAGTTCTGGTTAGATAATGTGAAGTTTCTGGGCCACGTGATATCAACTGAGGGAGTCAGTGTTGATCCTGATAAGATCAAGGCCGTGCTGAACTGGAGTAGACCTACTACTGTACCAGAGATCCGGAGTTTCTTAGGTCTAGCAGGCTATTACAGGCGGTTTGTACAGGATTTCTCCCGGATTGCTACACCATTGACCAGATTGACGAAAAAGGGCGTCAAGTTTGAGTGGTCTGATGCATGTGAGGAGAGTTATTTGCTCCTGAAGGAGAGATTGACTACCGCACCGGTTCTGACATTGTCAGACGACAGTGGTGAGTTTGTTGTGTACAGTGATACGTCGAAGTTGGGGCTTGGCTATGTGTTGATGCAGCATGGTAGAGTTGTGGCCTACGGTTCCAGGCAGCTGAAACCACACGAGGTCAACTACCCGACGCATGATTTGGAGTTAGCCGCTATTGTGTTAGCGTTGAAGAGTTGGAGACATTACTTGTATGGAGCTCAGTGTAAGATCTTCACAGACCACAAAAGTCTTACTTACTTGCAGACGCAGCCGGATCTGAACATGAGGCAGCGCCAGTGGATGGAGTTGATCAATGATTACGATTGCACGTTTGAGTACCATCCAGGGAAGGCCAACGTTGTGGCTGATGCACTTAGCCGGAAGTCTGGAGCCTCGTTGTTTCATATGTGTGTGGCCAGAGTGTCGATGTTAGCCAAGCTTCGGGCTACCACCGCCGAGTTCGAGTGGAATGATGAGGGAGCTTTGTTGGCTAGTTTCCAGGTTTGACCCATATTGGTTGATCAGGTACGAAAGGCTCAGGATTCAGATTCCTACTTATTGGGCAAGAAGACCATGATACGGAATGGTGTGCCTACATAGTTCCGATTGAGCGACGAATATACGTTGTTGTTCAGAGGCAGGTTATGTGTACCCAGAGATGAGAGCCTGAAGAAGGAGATTCTGAATGAGGCCCATAGTTCAGCGTATGCGATGCATCCCTGAGGTACGAAGATGTTTCGTACACTTCGAGCGTACTATTGGTGGCGCAACATGAAGCGGGAGATTACCGCGTACGTGAGTCGATGTTTGATTTGTAAGCAGGTTAAGGCGGAGAGGCAGAAACTTGCGGGGAAACTACAGCCACTTGAGATTCCGGTTTGGAAGTGGGAGCACGTTACGATGGATTTCGTCTATCAGTTGTCGCGTACTTCGGCTGGCAACACTGGCATTTGGGTTATTATGGATCGACTGACAAAATCCGCACACTTTCTTGCACTTCCGGGGAAGATATCAATGGGCAGATTGGCCAAGTTGTATTTATCAGAGATTGTTCGCTTGCATGGTGTGCCTGTGTCTATTGTTTCTAACCGTGATAGTCAGTTCACATCTAAGTTTTGGCAGGCGTTGCAGCGAGCCTTGGGCACGAGGTTGCGATTCAGTACAGCCTTTCATCCTCAGACTGACGGGCAGTCCGAGCGGACCATTCAGACCCTTGAGGATATGCTGCGATCTTGTGTGTTGCAATTTCGCGGAAATTGGGATCAGCAGCTACATTTGATGGAATTCGCCTGCAACAACAACTATCAGGCCAGTATTGAGATGGCACCGTATGAGGCTCTGTACGGAAAGCAGTGTCGCACTCCGTTGTGTTGGAGTGAGGTGGGTGAGAGATGGCTTATTGGCCCTGATTTGGTGAAGAGCACTATGGAGGATGTTCAGATTATCTGGGATAGATTGAAGATCGCCCAGAATCACCAGAAGATTTATGCGAACGTGAGGAGGAAGAACCTCGAGTTTGAGGTAGGCGAGTGGGTTTTCCTGAAACTATCTCCGTGGAGGGGAGTTGTGCGTTTCGGGAAGCGTGGCAAGCTTCGACCACGATACATTGGTCCGTACGAGATCACAGAGAGGGTTGGAGCTGTTGCTTACAGACTTGAGTTACCAGCTGAGATGGCTCGTGTTCATGATGTCTTCCATGTTTCGATGTTGCGGAAGTACATCTCAGATCCTTCACATGTGTTAGCCCCGCAGCAGTTGCCGATTAGAGAGGATTTGACGTATGTGGAGGAGCCTGTACAGATTCTCGATCGTCGTGAGCAGGAGTTGAGGCACCGTGTGATCCCGCTAGTGAAGGTCTTGTGGCAGAACCATTCAGTTGAGGAGGCCACCTGGGAGACTGAGCAGCGTATGCGGGAACAGTATCCTCATCTGTTCACTTGACAGGTACGTAAATTTCGAGGTCAAAATTTTTTAAGGGGGGTAGATTTGTGACGACCCGAACTAGAATCAGTTGTGTATTCTGCACGATTCACGAGATTGGTCATAGTCGCAGTTTTACGATATATGTGTGGTTTGTCGATTCTATTCGCGACTATATTTTCGACCGAGAATTTGAGTTGAGTGTCTTCACGGAAGTTGTAGAGTACGTGATTTCGAGCTCGAGGGCGGTTCCAGATGATTTTTCTAATAACCGAGGAATATAATATGATTATTTGAAGTTTCAGTTTTCGACGAGTTTATCCGATTGTTTCGTGCTTATTCGAATAGTGATGGTTATCCATTTCGAATAGTCGATCGACCAGAGGCGCGAGTATAAATATCGTAAATAGTCGTAAAATTGTCATAAAAACACTGTTTGGCATTGACTGACGTTGACTTTCCAAAAACAGTAAGTTGACCGTTGACCGCGAAAGGGGGAAGTTTCCAGATTTGGATTCGCCGTCCGACGTCCATTTTCCGGCCACCTCCGACCATGGGAAGGGTAAGGATAGCTTCCTCTCATGATTTTGAGTTGTTTGGTATTTGGTTTTATGGGAATTGATGGAGATTTTTTGGAACCCGAATCGGGTTGTGATGCCGGAGTTCGCCGGAGTTGGGTGGTGGTGCTCCGGCGAGTTATGAGGGTGGAGATGTTGGGGTTTCAGCTACCCTAGCTTAGGTGAAGCTTCTTGGTTGGTTTAATTTGGGTTTGGAGGTGGATTTGGAGAGACCCGAGTAGGTCACCGGAGTTGGAAATTTCGAACTGTTTCGAGGTGAATTGGCTTAGTTCCGGTGAGATTTCGCCTTGGTGCTAGTTGAGGAAAGGCTTGGGCTCAAGGAGACTTTAAATTCTGGAGAGTCTCGCCGTGAAATTCCACCGTTGACGGCGCGCCGTCACCGGCGGCGGCGGTCAACGACAGAGCTCCGGCGAGGAGTTGACTTTTTGGTTTTCGACGTTTTTAATGTCGTTTTTTTCTTAATCGCGCCCTGATTATCGTCCAGAGGTTTTTGGATTGATTTGGGTAGCGGATTTTCAGTCGAGGGTTTCGAGTGGAGATTTCGGGAATTCCGTTAATCATTTTGTACTGCATTGTATATTTCAAGGAACGGTTGGTTTCCGTGGTTAAGTACAGAGTTGTGGGTTATGTTTTTGATTAGTTATGTTTTGTGAATATTCAGCAGATCGAGATCGAGATCGTGCTTCAGGCGAGGGATCTTCCGCTGGACCACGAGATTAGCGCGAGTGCGCGTTACGCGAGTCTGTGAGTGGACAATTTCTTTTCATGGATTGATTGCGAGTCTTTCATATATGATTTACGAACTTGAGCATGCGGTTTGATCATGATTTTACGAGCATGTGTTTTACGATTATGCTTATACGAATATACATATACGAATATACATACGTACATATTATGTTTTATGCATGTGCATGGAAAAGATTTATGATTTGGTTTACACAGAGTACAGTCTCAGTTATCAGGGTTGTATCGATACACGTTGGCTTCTCGGCTGATCCCTGAGTACGCTCCAGGGGGGGGACAGATATCCTGACCCGAGGCCTTTCTGGCTAGGAATCACGTGTGGGTCTGGAATCTCGTGATTCAGACTGTGCTATCGCGTGGTAGTCCACGAGAGACTCCGCGATATATTTACGATGCATGCTCTGTACGTGGGTTGGAGTCAGCGTCTCCTCACGTACCATTTGATTTTCATGCATTTGACTCGCATATGTTTTTATAACGTGTATATATATATTATGTGGTGAAAGACATTTATTTTCGTCCACTCACTCTAACGATTTTCATGTCTTTCCCCTGGGCTTTTCGGTTTCCATGCCCAGTTGCA
This sequence comes from Geum urbanum, assembly GCA_946800695.1. Classification (NCBI taxonomy): domain Eukaryota; kingdom Viridiplantae; phylum Streptophyta; class Magnoliopsida; order Rosales; family Rosaceae; genus Geum; species Geum urbanum. The sequence goes on from OX327009.1 coordinate 30,758,014, forward strand.
GTTCAGGTTCTGGTGTTTCACGTCGTGGTTGGAGGCTAGTGATCTGAGCTACCTGTGCTTTCCAATAGGTTCTTGTTTCGCCTATTGATGTGTATTTTGTATATATTTACACTAGAGGTTGCTCTGATACATTCTGATACGTGTTTTATACGAATTTTCTCGGATATATTATATTATACATATATGTTTTCTGTTATTTGATTTTGTTATGATATTGAGAAATCCGGATGGGATTGGTGCCCACGGTTTGGCTTTTGTGGCATAGGACGAAGTGTTATTTTCAGGGTGCAGGTTTATGCAATTCCACGATAGTAACGAAACTCTGCCGAAATTTTGAATAGTTTTTGTTGGTTCGTGTTTTCAGAAGGGGTTCGATTCCGGTTTAGGTAACTGAATCGGGATTAGGTGCTTTCATACTTGAACCTAATTACCAACGGGTGGCAAAAGTCCAACTCCACCTGAATCCGCATCTCAGCATTGAATCGCAAGAGATGGAGGACAAATCCTTGAACACCCCAAGAGCATTCTCGACAAGGCGACACCATTTCTCCTATAGCACAGCCTCCTTAAGACGACCCGCAACTTGCCTCACCACCATAGAAATCTTACCCACTGTCATAAGACTGCCAGAGGATCAGACAATCTATTATACTCCTCAAGGTGAGTTGTGGTCAGTTGCTGTTAGATTTGCATCCACCATATTGATATTACATTATATTTTCACTTACCATAGTTGGTATTGCATATATAATAATAGTTGATTACAACTAACCATAGACTTTACTGATTCCCCGTTGATTAACCGAATATGACTTTATAATGTTTTTTTTTTTTGTTTGATTTGAATATCTAAATTTTATTTGTGGGTAATATTATGTAGCTGCTCATCCTACCAATAATTGTGAAAATCTTCTCTCCAACGGACATGTTTGATAATTTCTTATATAGCAACGTACCACCAATTATGGTACATTTCATTGTTCACGAGAGGGGTATTTTGGTCTTTTCAAGTTTTTTACTTATCTTTTTACATTTGATTGTTCATAAAAGGGGTGTTTTTACTATTTATTGTTTACTTTTTACTTTTTTCATTTTTTCTTACATTTTATACTATTTTTATTGTTCGCTTTTTACTTTTTACTTTTTAACATTCACACATCTTTTTAACAGTTTGTACTTTTATTTTTCAATAATTAATATTTTTTATTTAAACTTTACCATTTTTCGTTTTTTTGTGCAATTTTATTTTTAGTTAAATTTTGTTGTAAAAAAAGTTCTACCTAAATTGTTATCTCCACTACGCCAAAAGGTTCTTCAGCCAATACCTCTCAGACAATAGTCTTAAGTATAGCCTTTGTCTAAAAAATATAGTCAACACCCCAAAACTCATTGTCTATATATCTCATGCAAACAATGGTTATAAATTAGCTGTTGTAATAATGTATTCTAACAATTGTCATTCTTTTCTATTGTCTGTATCTTGCGCTTTAGAGAACACGCATTAGTTTTGGTGTTGTATGACATTTCTATAGACAATGGTTTATAATGATTATTTTTATGTTGAGTGAAGTTCTTTCAGACAATTGTTATTTTTTTCATTGTGTCACTTCAGACAATGATTTATTTTGTCTATTGTTTGAATGATGGTTAGGTAAAGGTACGGTTTAGGTCAATTGTCTTGGCGGGAGGTTTTTCTCCCAACACTTTAGCCAAATTTTAGTTTCCCTCCTTGAATTTTTATTTAACTTTTTTTCTTTCTTTCTCAACCCTCCATTTTGTTAAGAAGACCTAGCCTCCTCTTATACTTTTCCTCTCTATTCCATCAGCCTCATCTCTCTCTCTCTCTCTCTCTCTCTGTAAACTTAAGCTGAGCGACGGTGAGGAGACTAGTAGAGTTTCAATCCTAGACAATGTACAGAGCATGATCCAAAACATTAGAGAGATCACCAAGAAGCAACACATCAACGATGAAATCTACACTGTGGTTAAGGAGTGCTCTATGGATGCCAATGATACCGACCAAAGCCTCTTGTATTTAGGTAAAAACTCGCTCAGTTCTCGTAGTATATGGTCGTTTAGGTTGGTTAGGGTAGTTGGGTTTTTGGGGGTTTTGGATTTTGAGAGATGGGTTTGGTTTGTTTTGGGGTTATGATTGGTAGGTTCTTCTGGGTTTTTATTTTTGTGGTGAAAGCTTGGAACTTTGTGATTAATTTTGTTAAAAGAAGAGTCTTGGTGTTTGTGTTTGTTGTATGGTTGCTGAGAAATTTGGTTGTACAGTGTTTAGAGCTTGTGTTTATGATAATATGGATTCGGGATAGTTTCAACTAAGAAGAATAAATATGAAGTTAAAGTCTTTAATCCTTCAACAGCTAATGAGGAGGCTTATGGTTAACTTTAAGTATTCAATAATTAACCCCAAATGAAATATTTTAGTTAAGTGGTATATATATTCGTTTTCAGGGTTTTGATTCCATCCGAGATTTTTGAGCTCGTTTGATGTTGTGGATTGATGTAAAGTGATAGAAATGTTAAGGATTTTAAGTGTCTTTGGCTACATATAATTGTTGGGAATTAGATTTATGTGTCCGAGCTGTATTGCTATCCTTTCGTTTTACTGATTATGGATTTTGGTACCTTTTTCACGTGGCCGCTAGTGTTTTTCTGTGGAGTTGTGATGCATTTTATTATCTTCCAGTAACAAGATCAATTTTACATTTTAGAATGTTGTAGAAGTTGAGTATTATCATTTGGTTTGACATATTGTCTATAGTAATATCACACATTTAACTCTCCACTACTTATGGATGTATTAACTAGTTTTTCTTCATTTTGATTTGGTCTGTTGATTTGTTTGTTTGTTGCTCATTTTGTGGTGTTATTGTTTTGTAGTGGCTCATTGGAAAAAAAAATGTTTCCTTCAAAGATGAATGATCGGAAAAGTAAATTGGACGAGTTTTTACGTACTAATCTTTGTGTTGATTCTTAGTTTCGGGATATCTTGACAAACTAGTCGTTCATCACTGTTTTTCAACTTTCGGTTAGTTATCTCAAGTAGATGCATGCTCATACAAATCGAGAAAATGTATGAAAGGACCCAACCCCGATTCAGTTACCTAAATCGGAATCGAACCCCTTCTGAAAATACGAACTAACAAAAAATTTTCAAAATTTCGGCAGAGTTTCGTTACTAACGTGGAATTGCTATAACCTGCACCCATAAAATAACACTTCATCCCATGCCACAAAAGCCAAACCGTGGGCACCAATCTCATCCGGATTTCTCAACATCATAATATATTATATATATATCTGAGAAAATTCGTATAAACATGTATCAGAATGTATCAGAGTGACATCTAAAGTAAAACATATACAATATACACATCAGTAGGCGAAACAAGAACCTACTGGAAAGCACAGGTAACTCTGATCACTAGCCTCCAAACCGCGACGTGAAAACACTAAAACCTGAACTGCAACTGGGCACGGAAACCGAAAAACCCAAGGGAAAGACAATAAACACGTTAGAGTGAGTGGACGAAAATAAATGTCTTTCACCAGGTAATATATATACATATAAAATCATATGCGAGTCAAATGCATGAAAATCAAATGATACGTGAGGAGACTCTGGCTACCACTCACGTACAGAGCATGCAACGTAAACATATCGCGGAATCTCTCATGGACTACCACGCGATAGCACAGTCTGAATCACGGGATTCCAGACCTATACATGATTCCTAGCCAGAAAGGCCTCGGGTCAGGATATCTGTCCCCCCCGAGGCGTACTCGGGGATCAGCCGAGAAGCCAATGTGTATCGATACCACAACATATACTGAGATTGTACTCTGTGTAAACCAAATCATAAATCTTTTCTATGCACATGCTTAAAACATAATATATATATATATACATGTATACTCGTATACGTATATTCGTATATGCATAATCGTAAAACACATGCTCGTAAAATCATAATCAATCTGCATGCTCAAGTTCGTAAATCATTTATAAAAGACTTGCAATCAATCCGTGAAAAGAAATGTCCACTCACAGACTCGCGTAATGCGCACTCGCGCTAAACTCGTGGTCCAGCGGAAGATCCCTCGCCTGAAGCACGATCACGATCCAGATCTCGATCTCGGTTTCCTGAATATTCACAAAAACATAACTGATCAAAATCGTAGTCCACAACCCTGTACTGAATCACAGAAACCAACCGTTCCCGGAAATAAACAATGCAATGCAAAACGATAAACGAAATTCTCGAAATTCCCACTCGAAACCTCGACTGAAAATCGGCTAACCAAATCAACCCGAAAACCTCGACGATAATCAGGGCGCGATTCCGAGAAAAACGACACTAATTACATCAAAATCCAAAAAGTCAACTTTTGGCCGGAGCTCCGCCGTTGACCGCCGCCGGCGGCGGCGGTGCGCCGTCAACGGCGAAATCCCACGGCCCAAAGCTCCAGTTTTCAAGATCTCAATGTGCTAAACTTGTTTCACTTCTAACACAAAGTCCAAATCTCAAAGGAACCCCTTCAATTCAGCTCGAATCCGAACGAATTCAAACTCCGGCAACCACCATGGGTTCGCCGGAAAACTCATTTTCAACCCAATCAAATCATAGGGGAAGCATCCCAAGGCCAAGGGGAGGCGAAACCCCCACCTCCCCGCCACTGAGGCTCGCCGGAACACGTCTCCCCATCACCGGCGAAAATCCAAAACCTAACCCGATTCGGGTCACCTCAAATCTCCATCAATTCTTAAAATTCCAATTACAAAACAACTCGAAATGATAAGAGGAAGCGAACCATACCCTTCTCTCGATCGGAGATGGCCGGAAAATAGACGTCGGACGGCAAGAACCGAAACAGAAAGTTCCTCCCTCGGTCAACGGTCAACAGTTTCCAAAAATGGAAAGTCAAAGTCGGTCAACGCAAAACAGTGTTTTTTGACGATTTTACGACTATTTCCGATATTTATACTCGCGCCTCGGGTTAATCGACGGTCCAAAATGAATATACGAAATGATTCGGATAAGCTCGAAACAATCGGATAAACTCGTCGGACACCGAAACTTCAAATAATCATAAAATATTCCTCGGTTATCGGAAAAATCTTCCGGAACTGCCCACGAGCTCCAAATCACGTACTCTACAATTTCCGTGAAGACACTCAACTCAAATTCTAGACTGAAAACATAGTCGCGAATCGAATCGGCAAACTACATATACGACGTAAAACTGCGACTACACTCAATCTCGAGAATCGTGTCGAATACGCATCTGATTCTGGTTCGGGTCGTCACAAATCTACCCCCTTAAAGAAATTTCGACCTCGAAATTTACATACCTGTCAAGTGAACAGATGAGGATACTGCTCCCGCATACGCTGCTCGGTCTCCCAGGTGGCCTCCTCAACTGAGTGGTTCTGCCACAAGACCTTCACCAGCGGAATCACACGGTGCCTCAACTCCTGCTCACGACGATCGAGAATCTGCACTGGCTCCTCCACATACGATAAATCCTCTCTGATCGGCATTTGCTGTGGGGCTAACACATGTGAAAAATCTGAGATGTACTTCCGCAACATCGATACATGGAAGACATCATGCACACGAACCATCTCTGTTGGTAACTCAAGTCTGTATGCAACAGCTCCAACCCTCTCTGTAATCTCATACGGACCAATGTACCGCGGTCGAAGCTTGCTACGTTTCCCGAAACGCACAACTCCCCTCCACGGAGATAGTTTCGGGAAAACGCAATCACCAACCTCGAACTCTAAACTCTTCCTCCTCACATCCGCATAGCTCTTCTGCCGATCCTGGGCGATCTTCAACCGATCTCGAATAACCTGGATGTCCTCCATCGTGGTTTTCACCAAATCTGAACCAATAAGCCAACGCTCGCCCACCTCACTCCAACACAATGGAGTGCGACACTGCTTCCCGTATAGGGCCTCGTACGGTGCCATCTCAATACTGGCCTGATAGTTGTTGTTGTAGGCGAACTCAATCAAGTGCAACTGTTGATCCCAGTTTCCACGAAACTGCAACACACACAATCTCAGCATATCCTCAAGAATCTGAATGGTCGGCTCGGACTGCCCGTCAGTCTGAGGATGGAAAGCTGTACTAAACCGCAACCTCGTGCCCAACGCTCGCTGCAACGCCTGCCAAAACTCAGAAGTGAACTGACTATCACGGTCAGAAACAATGGACACAGGCACACCATGCAAGCGAACAATCTCGGATAAGTACAACTTGGCCAATCTGCCCACTGAAACCTTCCCTGGAAGTGCAAGAAAGTGTGCGGATTTCGTCAGTCGGTCAATAATAACCCAAATGCCAGTGTTGCCCGCCGAAGTATGCGGCAACTGATAGACGAAATCCATCGTAATGTGCTCCCACTTCCAAACCAGAATCTCAAGTGGTTGTAGTTTCCCTGCAGGTTTCTGCCTCTCCGCATTTACCTGCTGACAGATCAAACATCGACTCACGTACGCGGCAATCTCCCGCTTCATGTTGCGCCACCAATAGTACGCTCGAAGTGTACGAAACATCTTCGTACCTCCGGGATGCATCGCATACGCTGAACTGTGGGCCTCGTCCAGTATCTCCTTCTTCAAGTCCTCGTCTCTAGGTACACATAATCTGCCTCTGAACAACAACGTACCGTCGTCGCTCAATCGGAACTCTGTAGGCACACCATTCCGTATCATGGTCTTCTTGCCTAAGAGATAAGAATCCGAATCCTGAGCCTCTCGTACCTGATCAACCAGTACGGGACGAACCTGAAAACTGGCCAACAAAGCTCCATCATCATCATACCCAAACACAGCACCTGTAGCCCGAAGCTCGGCTAACATCGACACTCTGGCCACACACATGTGAAACAACGAGGCTCCAGATTTCCAGCTAAGTGCATCAGCTACAATGTTGGCCTTCCCGGGATGGTACTCAAACGTACAATCGTAGTCGTTGATCAACTCCATCCATCGGCGTTGCCTCATGTTCAGATCCGGCTGTGTCTGCAAGTAGGTGAGACTCTTGTGGTCAGTGAAAATCTTACACTGAGCACCATACAGATAATGTCTCCAACTCTTCAACACTAACACGATAGCGGCTAACTCCAAATCATGCGTCGGATAGTTGACCTTATGCGGTTTCAGCTGCCTGAAACCATATGCCACAACTCTACCATGCTACATCAATACACAGCCAAGGCCCAACTTCGACGCGTCACTGTACACAACAAACTTACCACTGTCGTCTGGCAATGTCAGAACCGGTGCGGTAGTCAATCTCTCCTTTAGGAGCAAATAACTTTCCTCGCACGCATCAGACCACTCAAACTTGACACCCTTCTTCGTCAATCTGGTCAGTGGTGTAGCAATCCGGGAGAAATCCTGTACAAACCGTCGATAATAACCTGATAACCCCAAGAAACTCTGAATCTCAGGCACAGTAGTGGGTCTACTCCAGTTCAACACGACCTTGATCTTGTCAGGATCAACACTGACTCCCTCAGCCGAAATCACGTGGCCCAGAAATTTCACGCTATCCAACCAAAACTCGCACTTGCTAAACTTCGCGAACAACTGATGGTCCCGCAAAGTCCGCAATACTACACGCAGATGCTTCTTGTGTTGGCCCACACTCCTGGAATAGATCAGGATATCGTCAATGAATACAATCACGAACTTGTCCAGGAATCGTCTGAACACCCGATTCATCAAGTCCATGAAAGCTGCGGGGGCATTGGTCAACCCAAACGGCATAACCAAAAACTCGTAGTGCCCATACTGCGTCCTGAATGCCGTCCTGGCTACATCAGAGTCTCGGATCCTCAACTGGTGATATCCGGATCGAAGGTCAATCTTCGAAAAGACTGCTGCTCCCTTCAGTTGATCGAACAAGTCCTCAACACGCGGCAACGGATACTTGTTCCTCACTGTAACCTGATTCAGCTTCCGATAGTCGATGCACAAACGCATGGACCCGTCCTTCTTCCGCACAAACAACAATGGAGCACCCCACGGAGAAACACTCGGTCGAATGAATCCCTTCTCTAACAACTCCTGGAGCTGAATCAGTAAAATCAATCTCCCGTACAGGGGGTATACCAGATAACTCTGCTGGAAACACATCCGGAAACTCAGACACAACCTCAATACTACCAAGATCCGGCACTGCAGCTGTAGTGTCCACAACATGGGCTAAGTAAGCAACACAACCCTTCTTCATCAACTGATCCGCCCTCATCGCGGAAATCAAACACGGTAGTGAAGTGTTCTTCTCACCTCGGAACAGTATCTCGGGTAACCCTGGTCGTCGAAACGCGACCTCCTTCCTGTTGCAGTCAAACATGGCCCAGTGCGACTCCAGGAAGTCCATACCCAATATCATATCAAAATCTACAATATCAAGCAGTAACAGATCCGCGGCTAGTCCATGACCATCAATAAACACCTCACAATCTCGGTAAACCCAACCGATGCTCACAACCTCACCTGACGGATACAACACTCTCCACAACCCCGGAAGTGAAGATGCAGGTACCGTAGCCAATGATGACAGTCTAAATGATATGAATGAATGTGTGGCGCCCGGATCTAACAATGCAAGTACAGGAATACCAAAAACATGTAACGTGCCGATAACGACCTCCGGTGATGCTCTGCCCTCACGTAGAGTCATAGCATGAACCCTCGTCTGTCCGGCTGGTCGTCCTCGCTGGGGTTGTCCATGCTGCCTACCCTGGCTTGCAAACTGTGCCGGTCGAGCTCCCGTAGTGGCACCTCGCTCAACTCCGGAACTCTGGGCTGCCTGATCACCAGCACCAACCAACTGAGGACATGCCCTTGCATAGTGACCCACCTGGCCACAATGATAACAGTTGAGGGTGCCTCGCTGACACGATCCAAAATGATACATATTGCATAAATTGCACAACGGAGACTCCCTCGGTGTAGCAGGTGTGCCAAAAGGTCGTCGAGGATAACTAGAACTGTTGGAATCCCCACTAGCCTGTGGTCGCTGCGGTCGATCTCTCCTCCATCTCTGTCTCCATCTGGGTACACTAGCTGGTGGTCGATAAGATCCACCGCCTGAAGATGAAGCTGAACCGGAAGTATCAGAACTTAGCCTCTTTGAAGGCCCCTGACTCGGTCCACCTTCCTCAAATCGTCTCGGCTGGTATCTCTGCTGTCTCTCCTGCTCAATATCCTCGCCTCGGAGAGCTGCACTGACAAACTCATCAAAGTTGTTCCTTGTCATCGTCGTCAATGTCGCCTTGATGTTCAGATTCAATCCCAGCTCAAACCTACGACACTTGGCTTCCTCTGTAGCCACCATATCCCGCGCGAAACGAGACAAACGGGTAAACCGATCCCGGTACTCAAGTACATACAAACTGCCCTGTCTCAAGTTCGTAAACTCCTCATACTTGCGCTGCTGGGTAGCCTGATTAAAATATCTCCGCATAAACAAATCACGAAATAATGCCCACGAAGTATCAGCCGGAACTCTGTCGGTGCTAACCCACCAAAAGTATGCATCACCCTCAAGTAAACCAACTGCGGCTACTGTCATCTGCTCAGGAGTAAACTGCAGACGCTCGCAAACACGTTCAATCTGAACCAACCATGCCTCGCATATCTCTGGATCAACTGAACCCGAAAACACAGTAGCACCAGCTGTGCGAGCCTTGACCACAGGGTCAAAACGCTCTTCCAAACGCAGCACTCGCATCAGCAAGTCGTGCGTTCGGCGATCCTCATCAGGATCATCATCCCGGTCAACACGGGGACCACGTCGAGGAGGCATCCTACTGATACAAGACAAGCATTTGGTACAAGCAGAAAGAACGTAATCATGAAACCGCAGATATTTGAGGACACACAACACCCGAAGTATTGATGAGTACCGCTGGCCAGTCGGGTCATCACTCCAGTCATGCTGTATCAACTCAAATATCCTAAGCATCACAACTACAAGAGTCTACAGAATCTGACAACCTAATGCTCTGATACCAAGCTGAAAGGACCCAACCCCGATTCAGTTACCTAAATCGGAATCGAACCCCTTCTGAAAATACGAACCAACAAAAAAATTTCAAAATTTCGGCAGAGTTTCATTACTAACGTGGAATTGCTATAACCTGCACCCATAAAATAACACTTCCTCCTATGTCACAAAAGCCAAACCGTGGGCACCAATCCCATCTGGATTTCTCAACATCATAATATATTCAACAACAGTAAACATACCGTACTATGTATATATATCTGAGAAAATCCATATAAACAAGTATCAGAATGTATCAGAGCGACCTCTAAAGTAAAACATATACAATATACACATCAGTAGGCGAAACAAGAACCTACTGGAAAGCACAGGTAACTCTGCTCACTAGCCTCCAAACCGCGACGTGAAAACACCAAAACCTGAACTGCAACTGGGCACGGAAACCGAAAAGCCCAGGGGAAAGACAATAAACACGTTAGAGTGAGTGGACGAAAATAAATGTCTTTCACCAGGTAATATATATACATATAAAATCATATGCGAGTCAAATGCATGAAAATCAAATGATACGTGAGGAGACTCTGGCTACCACTCACGTACACAGCATGCAACGTAAACATATCGCGGAATCTCTCATGGACTACCACGCGATAGCACAGTCTGAATTACGGGATCCCAGACCCACACATGATTCCTAGCCAGAAAGGCCTCGGGTCAGGATATCTGTCCCCCCCGGGGCGTACTCGGGGATCAGCCGAGAAGTCAATGTGTATCGATACCACAACATATACTGAGACTGTACTCTGTGTAAACCAAATCATAAATCTTTTCTATGCACATGCTTAAAACATAATATATATATATACATGTATACTCGTATACGTATATTCGTATATGCATAATCGTAAAATACATGCTCGTAAAATCATAATCAATCTGCATGCTCAAGTTCGTAAATCATTTATAAAAGACTCGCAATCAATCCGTGAAAAAAATGTCCACTCACAGACTCGCGTAATGCGCACTCGCGCTAAACTCGTGGTCCAGCGGAAGATCCCTCGCCTAAAGCACGATCACGATCCAGATCTCGATCTCGGTCTCCTGAATATTCACAAAAACATAACTGATCAAAATCATAGTCCACAACCCTGTACTGAATCACGGAAACCAACCGTTCCCAGAAATAAACAATGCAATGCAAAACGATAAACGGAATTTCCGAAATTCCTACTCGAAACCTTGACTGAAAATCGGCTAACCAAATCAACCCGAAAACCTCTGGACGATAATCAGGGCGCGATTCCGAGAAAAACGACACTAATTACATCAAAATCCAAAAAGTCAACTTTTGGCCGGAGTTCCGCCGTTGACCACCGTCGCCGGCAGCGGCGCGTCGTCAACGACGAAATCCCAAGGTCCAAAGCTCCAGTTTTCAAGATCTCAATGTGCTAAACTTGTTTCTCTTCTAACACAAAGTCCAAATCTCAAAGGAACCCCTTCAATTCAGCTCGAATCCGAACGAATTCAAACTCCGGCAACCACCACGGGTTCGCCGGAAAACTCATTTTCAACCCAATCAAATCATAGGGGAAGCATGCCAAGGCCAAGGGGAGGCGAAACCCCCACCTCCCCGCCACCGAGGCTCGCCGGAACACCTCCCCCCATCACCGGCGAAAATCCAAAACCTAACCCGATTCGGGTCACCTCAAATCTCCATCAATTCTTAAAATTCCAATTACAAAACAACTCGAAATGACGAGAGGAAGCGAACCATACCCCTCTCTCGATTGGAGATGGCCGGAAAATAGACGTCGGACGGCATGAACCGAAACGGAAAGTTCCTCCCTCGGTCAACGGTCAACAGTTTCCAAAAATGGAAAGTCAAAGTCGGTCAACGCAAAACAGTGTTTTTCGACGATTTTACGACTATTTCCAATATTTATACTCGCGTCTCGGGTCAATCGACGGTCCAAAATGAATATACGAAATGATTCGGAAAAGCTCGAAACAATCGGATAAACTCGTCGGACACCGAAACTTCAAATAATCATAAAATATTCCTCGGTTATCGGAAAAATCTTCCGGAACCGCCCACGAGCTCGAAATCACGTACTCTACAATTTCCGTGAAGACACTCAACTCAAATTCTCGACCGAAAACATAGTCGTGAATCGAATCGGCAAACTACATATACGACGTAAAACTGCGATTACACTCAATCTCGAGAATCGTGCCGAATACGCATCTGATTCTGGTTCGGGTCGTCACATGTATGCATTTACAAACCAGTAATGCACTTTAAAGATAAAACAAAAATGTGGAAACTGATTAAGCAAGTACCTAGTATGTACTATTGTTAGGAACACAAGTGGTGCATACTTGCTTGATCAACTACCCTCTATACTATATAACAATGATATTTATCATGCCAGCTTAGATCAGTATAACACCAGCAAAAGTCTATAAATTTGCTTTAATCTTACACATTATGGTTGTTGACCACATAGTTGAGTGTACTGATATATTTCTCTAATTTAACTATTTGGTGTCACGGCTAGTGGATGCAGTTTTGATATGTGGCAGAGATTTGACTGGAATTGAGAGGATTTGGTGTGCTTTTCTCATTCATGGGAATGGTTTTCTTCGTTAACAAATGGTTACTTGCAATTAGAAATGTGAGCTAACTTTACATTTACTCTTCTTGCTGCGTGATAACCTACATGTGTACTTACCTTTTGTTCTATTCATTCTTGGGTAAAGTACATATTCTAACAACACTTGCTATTTATTTGTGGTTCTTAATCAAATGCTCTTCTACTTGGGGGTGACTTTGACAATTGGGAAAGAAATGGAGAATTTAGCTGACATGGAGTAGTGTATTTGGCGATATACGCTTTCTATGTTCTTACAAGATAATGAGTACAATGCAATTTTTGGAGTTCTTGTAATATATGTTATGGATACTTTCGGATTCTAAGTATGAATGACAAATGAATATTTACTTTATATGAATGCTTTTGAATGGTGTGCATTTAGGCATATAAATTTTGGCATATAAATGTTAGATGATATTCATAAAGATGCATTATGACATAAAACTATTGACTACACCAATAATATGCAACACAATCTTTAATAAAAAATATTGTTTGAGAGTGCAATGCAATAACCAAAATGGCTTAAAAGACAATTGTCTGATTGAACTTGAAAAAATGTTATAAGATAAAAGTCTATTGACTAAAACAATGACATACAACCAAATTTTGAAATAAAAATATTGTCTCATTTTTACTCAGACAATAGTTTTATCGAAATAAAAGTATTGTCTCATTTTTATTCAGACAATGGTTTTATCGCCAATAATGTGTTGATTGATAATCCTTTGTACAACGGTCAACATACCATTGTCTGATGTGATTTTTCTCCTCATCTCAATAAACAATACCTCAGATCTATATCAGACAACTGGCAAAAATCATTGTGTGAAGCCCTTTTTGGCGTAGTGCTCATTTAAGCATTATTCACGACTCTTTTCTCATCTCATATTAATAAGGCTTAATTGCCAATTTTCTACCCTAGGAATCACCTCAGTGTCAATTTCCTACCCAAGGAATTTTTTCTGCCAATTTGCTACCTTGTTATCTAAGTACTTGACTTTCATCAATTTATTCATCAAATTATAAAAATTTGAAAGCACTTTGATACTCTAAATCCTCTATTATATTGATTTGAACAAAAAAAAACATGAAAAACTATCAAAAAATTTAAACCTAGGGTAGCAAATTGGCTAAATATTTTGCCTAATTTGATGTATAGGTAACAAATTGGCTAATTTTTAAAACCTAGGGTAGTAAATTGGCAAAAAAAATTCTTAGGATAACAAATTGACACAAGGGTTATTTTTAGGGTAACAAATTGATAATTATGCCTATTAATAATACTGCACCTCTCGCGTGGAGGCGCAGGCTTTCATTTTATAGTGACTAGAGTTAATACTTGCGTCGAGGCGCGGTTTGCTGACAAAGTGAAATCCGAATAAGAAAAAAAATTCTTAACAAATTCATTTATTGTAATGCATAAATCTTACATATTTAGAAATGAACAATGGTTTGTAGTCACATTTAGAAAAATAAATGTAGGTGGAAGAGTAACGTATTCAACTAAAGATGTGGGAGGTGATAAATGTTTGGACAACTGGGATTTGAGATCACTCAAATTGACTCTGTAACATGGATTTGAGAAAGATCTGGGAGACTAAAACAAATACTTTCCACAGCCTCTCATATCAACACCAAAACTCGCGAGCTAGGTGCATCCTAATAGGCGAACCATCATTGTTACGAATATAGTTAGTTGCCACATGTTAACTTGAGATGTTACCTATAATTGTAAATAAACAAAAACAAAAGCACAAACTTAAAAATCCAGAAATTGAATTCTACAAACAACAAATATAGAATAGCTTTACATTGAATTCAACAATATAGTTTAATTTACACAGATAGCAAAAATTTAGCGCAGTTGACACAATATTTACATACATAGTCGGATATTACAATTAAAATACGTAATATACACAAAATATAAATCTTATAATACATTTTCATAAAACCATGCTATGAAATCTTTTTCATCTCTTGCGGGTCTCTTATTGGTCTCTGCTTGATTATGATGATGATGGTGTTGTCTTCTTTGCTTCCTTGCAGATAAGACTTCTACAATGTTAAGTGTTATAGAATAAATCCCCACAAGCGAAGTGATAGCTTACATAACAGAACATTATTATAACAGTAGCACACATTACAAAACATTATATACATGAGGTTTGCACACGGCACACCACAGTTTCAAATAAGGCTAACATAGAGAGGAACTAAATGTAAGATTGAACTGACATAAAAAGTAGTAGTATCAGCCAAAATCTAAACTGGGTTGGTATCCAATTCCTTACTCTTTTAGGATTGATATTAGTCATATTACCAAATACATAGAGGTACCAAATATGCAGGAAATTCTAATGCCTTAATGCTTTTTGTTAGAACCATAGAACATCATCCCTACAACATCTTGTTATTTATAAAGGTGTATTCCAATATCACATTCCAAAGATAACAAAAGCTAAAGGCACTAACTTAAACCAAGAATTTTATTAGACAATTTAATCTACGATACCCAAGCCATTTTAAATATTGAAGCTCACAAAATCCACAGCTTCCATTCCATACAAAAGCCAAAGTGTTAGTTTTTATAAACTTAATCGTCCCAAAAGTTTAAAAAACACAAAACTTCACTAAGTCTCTAGGATTTTAAACCAAATACGTTTTGAAACCTCTGGACCTTGAGGACCCATCTTTGCAAACAAAAGAAAAAGAAAATAGAATGACATGCAATTTGTTCTACTATTAACCCCAAGACTAACAACTAATTAATATACAAATGAAATCAAACCCACCCTTACCAATACAAAGCTCCCATGAACACCAATTACAAACTGTTGAGATTATCTTCAATAATACTTACGGACAATAATTTTTATTTCAAAAACTAAAATTGAAACTAATCAGGAAAGTATTAAACACCCTAAAAGCAACTTTGATTTTACTAATTGTTCACCCAGTTTCTTAACTGCATCCTGTATATAGTCAATTTCAATGTCTTTAATAATACAACTAATGATCAATCTTCTCAGACCATTGCATAACTAAAACCTGAATTTAAAAGACTCCAACAGTTGCAATGGTCCACATTAAGAGTGGTGAAATGAATTTGGTTGTACTCATAATCAACCCTCAACCTTGAATGTAAGATAGTCAATACTTGATTCAGTCTCACAAAATCTCTTCCACGCCACAAATAAATCCAGAGTACAACTGATAGAAGTAAAAGAAAAGTAAATGTGTAAAGACTACTGTACCTAGGACATAAACAGTTAGAATTGATATTGTAATACTCTTTCCCATAACTTCTCATAGGAGACCAACCCACTGAGATACAATTATGGATCAAAGTCGATCTCATTATGAAAGCTTATCTCTATCTTTCTAGTAGCAAAAATAGTGGAAAGAACTTTTGTATCAGATGCAAATGCCACCATTTTTCATTTTTTTTTCATTTTTTATTTTTTACTCATACATAATCAAGTTTCTTATCATCTAACACACACAAAAGAGACGCAAAAGATTCAACAGTCACTCAATCCTGAACACTAAAACTAAATGTGTAAGAATAAGATCTCAAAAGCTAATATTATGAACATTGTTTTCCAAAGCACCCTAGTCAGAAAACCACATCGGTACAAATTCACAATCCGGAAGATAACAAACATTCCACCCCCTAAATAAAACTCATCATCATCCAGATGACTATTGCATTAAAAAGGAAAAATCATGCAAGCACATAAACTCCATGAAAATAAAAATGACCAAATACACATTTACAGATTCACAGAAGCCACAATGACAAAATCCAAAATAAAAAACACAGTTACTGTTAAATAATGAAGATGACAAAACAAAACCTTTTTGCTTGGAAACAATGTAGTCACCAATCAAACTCCAACTCACTCTGACAAAACGGTTATGGCAGCTCTCTCTATTCTATTTCACCATTTCTCTAATCACAGCCCAAATTTGAAGTTTGTTCTTTACCTGAAAGAGTGACGAGGCCAGTCAAATGAATATCCCAGATTTGACTAACTCAACAAATTAAAAAGCAGAAGCTGAAACTGAAGCTTACCTCATTCGGACTATCAAGTTGTACTCGATACAAAAATAAGTCTCAAATTGGAATAGAACAATTCTGCACCAAGTCACTTATAAATGAATAGATACACCAGATCATCAAAATTTCACTAAAAGCAACGAAAGATGAAGTACTTGGAAAACTCATGGGTTCGATGATGAAGGGAATTAAGCATTGAAGGGTTTAATGGAGCCACAACCCAGTCTATAAAACTTTCCATGTAGAGATCAGTAATGGAAGATTTTTCTGTTCCAGGATTATTAAGAACTGATATCCTTATGTCATACAATGAAGTGATCACACAGTGAACTAACTTCATTATTATCTGGATGATGTCTAAGGGATACAAAATTTATAACAACACCCAAAAGAACTTGAAATATTTGTTCGAAAGAAATGAATTTTTAGTGGTTCGAAGTGAAAAAATATACTAATATATGAATTGAATGTGGTATTCGGATGACACATTAAGCATAAAATTGCGCCACACAAATCAACACAACCCAAACCAAAACATGTTCACAGATCCTCAACTCCTTGAACTCAAACATAGATCTCCTCCCCACACCCAGTGATCTCACCTATCTTATCCTCACTTCCTTTTCACCCAATCAATCATCACTCATAGAAGCATCCTCCAATATGAAAACACAAAAACCACAACAAACAAACAAAACAAAAATTCACATAAACAAACATATTCTAATTAAAAAACTAGAAAGATAAACACCAGTCCCTCATCTTATCAATGCTCAACAACTCAACTCAACACTGAATTATGACAACCAAATCATACATCAAAGACAAAAAAATACATCAATTTATACATGTTCTGTCCATCTACCAAGTATTACATCAACTCCACGATGAAAAACCTCAGAACTAAGAAGAAAGGAAATGTGAATAAATGCAATAGATAAACTCACGTTGCTAATCTTGGGGACTATTGATCTGATCATAAAAAGGCAATCATTTAACCGCTTCCTTCTTCTCTCTGCCATTAGATTCTTTGATGGCTGCCCTTCTATCTTCTTAGACTTGCTGTAGTTTCTTTTTGCCTCACACAGTCCCATGTTGAAAGACACAGGAATGTCACCATGATTTGTAGTAGTGGTAATGGCAGTGCCTTGTTGGTCTATCTCAACTTTGCAAGAACTGTTCTTGCTCTCTTCCAACTCCAAATAGTTGCTGTGGTTTTCACTGCCACCAAGGAAATTACCAAACTCCTCATCCTTCACCATTGAAGGGTAGTCTTGATCTTTTCTCTCTTCTTATTGGAGCTACCAGCTCCTCCCCCATTTATCTCTCTCCTGTTAAAAACTTCACTTGCTTTCTCATAAAACTGTTTCATCCTTGGTCAAATGAAGCAGCACCATGAAGTTTGAGAGAAAATCAAATCAAGAAAAGCACTACAGAATGAAAAGAATGGTTGTGTTGTGTGAGAAGCAGCTTAAGCTCAAAACTAACTAAATGCTGAAGCAAACAGAAGCCAACTGAAGCAGGAAAAAAAAATAGAATGCATATTAGTGATCGAAACCCATTCACCAATTGAAAGAGCAAACAATCAAAAGCTCATAAATAAGAGGCAATCCCAATATATCTAAGATTCCATAAAGATCAAAACATAAAAGTTGATCCATCTTCGAAATATCAAAAACGAAATCAAAAGTAATAGAATTAAACAAAAGAAAAGCAATCTTACTCCACTACCAGAAATTGAGACATTACCGGCGACCTCCCGTCGCCGGCCTTGCCTTTTTTTTTCGCCGGAATTGTCATTCCCGGCGACAAGTCGCCGGCAATGACGTCGCCGGAAATCCTCCGCCGGTGTTAACATTGCCGGCGACGGGAAACGGAGTCGCCGGTAATGTCGGAGACATCACCGGCGACTTGTGTCGCCGGCAATGTCTCGGACATTACCGGCGACGCCGTCGCCGGCAATGGTAGCACCGCCGTGGCCGGAATTTGTGACATTGCCGGCGACTGAGGTCCATGTCGCCGGCAATGTGTGAAAAAATTTTGAAAAAAAAACGCGGTTCTGGATTGGGCCCAATTCCAGAACCTGCATTGAAAGACATAAACCGTACAATCATACAAGTTCAACAGTACACATAAATGTCCAACGTACAGTACAAATAGCAACGGCGATACGAAAATTAACTACAACTACAGGTCAGGGTCCAGGAACTTGCGGGTCAGGGTCGAAGTAATCCATGTACTCATTTGAATTCCGGTGGCTTCCTTGGTCTTGCTCTGGCGTTGACTGGTGCGGTGGTGGTGGTGGACAGCTAGGGAACGGAGGGACCGGGACCGGGGGAGGTGTGGTGAAGGGTTGTCCGGTAGTCTGAGCCTCGTACATCGTCCGCATCCATGTGTACATCTGAGCCTGCACCTGTGTCTGCTGCATTTGGTACTCGGCCATCTGCCTCTTTTGCTCCTCCAACTCCCTCTGCGTCCTATGAAGCTCCGCCGCGAGGTTACGACTAGAAGTTGAACTTCTTGACCCGGTAGAGTATTCTGAAGTGTTCTTCAATAGTCCTTCGCCCGCCGTGCCCATTCCCCTACAGTAGTAGGTATTCTTTCCAGTCCCGCACGCTTTTGCCATGATCCGAGCCGCTATCGGAGGATCAAGCGGATCGATCTGAGAGGCATACTGGGTGACTTCTTCCTCGGAGCAGTCAGGATGGTTAGTCCGAGCTATACTCATGGTCACTTCTGCGGTCGCCTCCTCCACTCTCGACTAATTGAAAAGGGAAAATGAACAACGTATTAGCTAACAAAATCTATTTCCATCTTGAAAAATAGTTTTATTAACACATGGAGAGGCGAAAGACTTACCGCTTCTTCAGGGCACTGCGGGTAGAACTTCTGATGAATATACACCAACGGGTTCAGCTCTTGTTGTTGCTGCGCCTTAGTCGACCAACCCATGTAGTTGAGTGAACCTGCATGATGGGCCCTGGTGTTTTTCAATCTATTCGCCCGGTTCGTCTTCGAAATCGCCTTGTTTGATAAACATATGAAAAAAAATTAGTAACCAACTATTTCAATCTGATACGATACATTATGCTTGAAAGATATATTAAGGATGCATACCCGAGCTTTGGGGTGCTCGAAGTGGGCTATCAGCCACAGCCACTCGTACTCCCTAAACCGGAATTCGCTAGGGGTGGAACCTCGGCCTAGCTCCTTGTATACAGTGTAATGGGAAGAAAGCTCGTTCTTCCACTCTTTATACCTATATTAAAACAAGGAAAAAAAGTTAGAGATATTAAAACACTTGATAAACAAAAATCTAACTCGATATATATTCAAATAAGTCGAAGCACATCAC
The DNA here is from genome assembly GCA_946800695.1 of Geum urbanum. NCBI lineage: Eukaryota > Viridiplantae > Streptophyta > Magnoliopsida > Rosales > Rosaceae > Geum > Geum urbanum. The sequence continues at coordinate 30,778,129 of OX327009.1, forward strand.
CTCATATGTAGTTGACGCTCTACCCACGTGTGAATAAGAACTTCATCCACGTCAAACCACACCTGCAATATGAATATATAAAAGGTAAAATTATATATTTATTCGGACTTAATTAATAAATATAAAATTTACGTAATGAAAATACGATTTTACTCACACTGAGTGCATTATGCACTTGCATCTTCACGTAGATAGGCACAGATTCCCAATCTGGCCAAAGCATTGGGACCTTGTCCCGCACGATCGCACCGGCCATGCTGACATATTTGCGCGTGGTGTCGAATGCCTCGATCACCTCGCCATCCTCATTGGCCCTTATGGGCGTTTTCCTTCCGCCGGTGGCCTGCTCAAGTCTCTTCCCGGTGCAGGTGCCTCTAGCCCCTTTCTGTTTTCCAGTCCCATTAACGAAATTGCCTAATAATACAATGTCAACAAATTGATATCATTAATTGAACCTATCGCAAGTCTTAAGTAATAATTAAGTAATCAATTTGATGTTAAATAAAATTTACCTGCATCGTCCGTTTGTTGGTTGGTGCACCTCACACTCCAAAGATACACGGGGTCGAACGGGAGGAAGTTATACGCTTCCTCCTCGCTCAGGAACTCCGGCCGTCCTTCAATATAAACAGGCATCCCCCTATCATCGAATTCAGGGATGACAGGAATCTCGTCGGGTAGGAAGAGACCGGACGGCGGAGATAGACGAGGCCTGGACGATGAGGCGCCAGCACCACCATGTGTCTCAGATGATTCCCGTGAAATGGGAGTAGGCACCATCCGAATATGGGGCATTCGGATTGAGGGAGTTTCTGATGCCCCCGTTGACTGTCGCTCGTCGAGGCTCAACTTCCGGTTGCACGGCTCTTGATCGTGCAGCTTCCTCCTCAGCTCGCGCCTCTAGCAAGGCTCTCGTGCGAGCACTCATTATTGGCCCACTGGGCGTGTTGCTAACTGCGGGCGAGGAGGAAGCTTGACTACTGTTCCCTCCACTATTTCGGGAACCTCTCCGAAGCCAATTAGCCGCAAAACCTCCTGGACATCGTAATAGTCATGGATTCGGTAATTAACCGAAACGGTTTGGAACCGGAACCGTTTGAAACCGGAACTGTTTGGAACCGGAACCGTTTGGAACATAACGGTTCCAGTTACAAACAGTTCCGGTTCCAAACCGTTTCGGTTCTATAGCAAATCGGAACCGGAACGGTTTGGAACCGGAACCGTTTGAAACCGGAACTGTTTGGAACCGGAACCGTTTGTAACATAACGGTTCCAGTTACAAACAGTTCCGGTTCCAAACCGTTCCGGTTCCAAACCGTTTCGGTTCTATAAAAAATCGGAACCGGAACGGTTTGGAACCGGAACCGTTTGAAACCGGAACTGTTTGGAACCGGAACCGTTTGTAACATAACGGTTCCAGTTACAAACAGTTCCGGTTCCAAACCGTTCCGGTTCCAAACCGTTCCGGTTCCAAACCGTTCCGGTTCCAAACCGTTCCGGTTCCAAACCGTTTCGGTTCTATAACAAATCGGAACCGGAACGGTTTGGAACCGGAACCGTTTGAAACCGGAATTGTTTGGAACCGGAACCGTTTGTAACATAACGGTTCCAGTTACAAACAGTTCCGGTTCCAAACCGTTTCGGTTCTATACCAAATTGGAACCGGAACGGTTTGGAACCGGAACCGTTAGAAACCGGAACTGTTTATAACCGGAAACATTTGTAACATAACGGTTCCGGTTACAAACAGTTCCGGTTTCAAACGGTTCCGGTTCTAAACCGTTCTGGTTCTAAACCGTTCCGATCCCGATTTCCACCTTCATTTATACGATTAATTAACAACTATATCACCTAAATTAAGAACTATACATATTCGATGTGTATATATATATACATCATGCATCTTAATTATATTTATCCATCACATATTCATCCAAATCACAAACCCTAATTAATTTTCCACATTTATCACACATATATATATCATGCATCTTAATTAGGTTTAATTTCCACATATATATACATCACACATTCATCCAAACCACATTTATACATAATTTTCACATATATATATACATCACTTCATTTTCACATACCTAAATATATATACATCACATATATATACATTGCATATAAATTTAGAACTTATCACCCTAATTTTTTGTGTTTGCACCCTAATTAATTTACACATACACATACACATACACATACACATACACATACACATACACATACACATACACATGCACATGCAAAAAAATAATTAAAAATTGAGAGAGAGAGAGAGGATCAGACCTGCCATGGATTTCCACCTACAATGCTTTGCCGATCGACTACAATGGTGAGGGGATGAGAGGAGGGGAGGAAGGGAGGAGGAGATTTTCGGAGGAGGAGAGGAGAGGGGATCGGTGGAGAGGAGGAGAGGGAGAGGAGGAGTAGAGGATAAGGAGGAGGAGTGGGAGAGGAGGAGGAGGAGGTGAACTCACCGGACCGATTTGGGAGGAGGAGAGGGAGAGGAGAGGGAGAGGAGGAGAAATGAAAGGCTCGGGCTATCATACATCTATCCAGAAAACATTGCCGGCGAGTTTCTTATAACTCGTTGGTAATGTCATTACCAACGACTTCAACTCGTTGGTAATGACATTACCAACAACGAGTTAACTCGTGGGTAATGTCATTACCAACGAGTTGCTTATAACTCGTTGGTAATGTCATTATTTCCCGAAGAATATCCGACAACATTTTCCGTCTACGATTTCCGGCTACATTTTCCGACTACAATTTCGATTATCGATTTCTGTATACGTACGATTAACGACTACATTTTCCGTCTACGATTTCCGGCTACATTTTCCGACTACAATTTCGATTATCGATTTCTGTATACGTACGATTAACGACTACATTTTCCGTCTACGATTTCCGGCTACATTTTCCGACTACAATTTCGATTATCAATTTCCGTATACGTACGATTAACGACTACATTTTCCGACTACAATTTAGATTAATGATTTCTGTATACGTACGATTAACCACTACGATTTCTGTATACGTACGATTAACGACTACATTTTCCGTCTACGATTTCTGTATACGTACGATTTCCGGCTACATTTTCCGACTACAATTTCGATTATCAATTTCCGTCTACGTACGATTAACGACTACAATTTCCGTCTACAATTTCGACTACATTTTCCGACTACATCATATTTCCGACAACAATTTCCGACTACATCATTAACGTACTAAGGATGATAATCGTAATCATCGTCATCACTTGAGTCTGACTCGGTTTCATAGGTAACCTCTGGCAATATGTGCCTCTCCTCGTCATCTGAATCAGCGTCAACTTCATATGGATTAACATCGAGAAGTTCTGCTCCAGTAATTCGAACCACACTCCCAGGTCTCACATTATTAAGGCGAATCGTAGATGATTCCGGAATGTCAAAAGCGTTCGGCTCTTGGTATGCAGTAACTTCCTCATCATCTGCGGTATCACCAAGTGTGGCAGCACTGTATATGTTTCTATGAGCAACATGGTTAACCACCTTCCACGGGACTTTGTTAAGAAGATCGTCCAGGTAAAACACTTGTTTTACTGATGAGGCAAGAACGAAAGGGTCATCTTCATACCAGGTAGTAGCAGTATTCACCGAAAATGTTCCGTACTGATCGGTCCTTGTGTTCTCCGGGCTAGTATCAAACCATCTACACTTGAACAAGTGCACTTTCATGCGGTTCCCATAAATTAGTTCAACAACTGAATGAAGGACACCGTAATAGTCAACGCCATCCTGCCCACCATGGACCATCACCCCACAATTCTGTGTTTTCAGTCGGTCGTCTCGATTTTCACATATAAATTTCACGCCATTGACCTGACACATCGAGTAAACGTTTGAAGCAATCGGTTTCATCGCCAGGACCCTCAATTCGTTTGACCACTCTGGGCAACCATCATCTGCTACATGGTTCATCTGAAAACGTCCATATATTAATACGTACAGAAGAAATTATGTCATCTTGAAACCACAAAACCACGTACATACATACATGCTATATAAGGATATATATAAAAATAGACATATACACATATACTTACCCATTGACCAAAGTAGTTTGCAAACGTCTTGTTGTGGTAATCAACATTTCCGGCAATAGCAGGGCAGTGAAGATGATAGTTTTTCCAATATTGTACTTCTTGACAGTTAATCAGTACCGACCAGTGGGCAATGGCTACCTCATTTCCATCCAACTTGTACGACTTTGGCAAGCTTCCCTGTACTACCACGTCACTGCAGATGATAGAAAGGTTGAACTAGGGTTCATCTATCGGCATATGTTGTTGGGGGTCCTCTACATTTTCCAGGTACACTTTGGTGTACGTTACACACTCGTGCGCAAGATATGCTTCAGCGATACACCCTTCAGGTGCATATTTATTCTTCACATAGTCCTTGTAGGCTCCCAATTGTCTACAAGTTAACAAGTACATGTTAACTTACTTAACCACAAGTCATTACATATAAAAACATAGGCAAACCAAATTTATGAATCATTTGTACCTTTCCATGGGATACATCCAAGTGTAGTGTACGGGACCGGTAAGCAACAATTGTTCGGGAAGATGGATCATCAGGTGCGGCATTATGTCGAAAAAATTTGGGGGAAATATCCTCTCAAGCTTGCACATGATAAAAATGATGTCATCTTGCATCTCCCTGAGGTCTGCTTTTTTAACTTCCCTGGTGCATAACTTCTGAAAGAATCTTGACAAGGCCACCAACGGCTCCACCACCTCTTTGGGCATGTACCCTCGAATGAAAATAGGGAAAAGGCGTTGAAGCAGTACATGGCAGTCATGACTCTTTAATCCGTACATCTTATTGTCCCGGAAGTTAACACACTTGCTTATATTTCCTGCATAGCCATAAGGATACCTGCATATATATAGATAAAGCCATATATATGGACCAATTATATTTCTCGCATATAACCATATATACTCCGCTAAAAATTTAAGGACAAATTCCTACATAGCCATAAGAATATATACCTGACATTACTCAGCCACCGAAAAATTTCATGCTTATGCTTCGGCTTTACGGTGTACGGAGCTTGCGGCATTTTTCTCTTACCATCTCTTAACCACAAATGTTTCCGCACACCCATTGCTTTAAGATCAATGCGTGCCTTAGGGATGTCTTTTGTTTTCCCCTCCAAGTTAAGAACTGTGCCCACCACACTTTCACACACATTCTTCTCTATGTGCATGACATCTAGGTAATGTCTGATAGGCAACCTGGGCCAGTAGGAGAGTTCCCAGAATATGCTCTTGTGTGTCCAAAACTTATACCTTTCGGGCTTGTCTGGAATTGACGCCACTATGTCAGGATGATTGCTCAGCTGGCCAAAATCGTATTCATTCAACACTTCCAAAATTTCTTCCCCTGTCCATCGCCTGGGTGCCACACCTGTTTCAACAGTCCCATCAAACGCGTCTGGATCCTGCCTAAATGGGTGATCATATGGAATCCAACAACGGTGACGCATCGAGACAATTTTACTGCAATGAGGACTGCAACAATCAACCGTCATGCACTCTGAACAAGCCCTGTAACCCCTGGTAACGTTGCCCGACAACATACCGCGGGCAGGAAAATCACTGATGCTGCCAACAAGCATGGCATGCATCTGGAACATCTCCTTTTTGAACCTATCGTAAGTGGGGTGGCCACACTCACTCAGGTACTTAAGCTCCTCAATCAAAGGCCTCAAATACACATCGAGACACTTTCCTGGATAACCCGGGCCCGGAATTAACAGAGTGAGCATATTGTATTCCTTCTTCATGCACATCCATGGTGGAAGGTTGTACGGTACCAAAATAACTGGTCATATACTGTATTGAAGACTCATGTTGCCAAAAGGGTTGAATCCGTCAGATGAGAGCCCTAGCCAAACATTTCGGACCTCTGCTGCAAAATGATCAAACTCCCTGACCATGTGCTTCCAAGCCTCTCCGTCGGAAGGGTGTATAAGGGTGTCATCGTCAGGCAAGTTCCTCTCAGCCCACCATCTCATTGCCTCGGCCATGAAAGCACACATGAACAACCGCTCCAGCCTATCAATAAGCGGGAAATATCGAAGTATCTTCACAGCTTTCTTGTTGCCTGCAGGAGTCAACTTATACCTTTCTGTAAAACATACCGGGCAGGCTTCAAGGTCTTCGAGATCTTTTCCCCAGAAGAGAATACAATCATATCTGCATGCATGAATTTTGATGTAGGAAAGCCCAAGATCTTTCAGGATATGTCGCACCTTATGATGAGTGGTAGGAAGACGATGACCGGGTGGCAGTAGCGAAGCAGTCCACTTCAACCAAGAATCAACAGCTTTGACAGACATTTTGTTCTCCATTTTTAGCTGCATCACTCCCATCACACTTTCAAGAACAGTCTTACTACAACCGTCGTACAACGGAGTCTGTTGCAATGCAATCAGGTTGTTGTACTTGTCCATACCGCTTGTGTTTACATGACCTCCAGGTAATGGTTCGACTGGCTCGATATGGGGGAAACCCTCAACGACGGGAGGGACATTTGGTGCTTCATCAGCAAATACACCGCTCTCATGAGGAAACATATCATTGATTAACATCGATGTTGGATCATAGGATGAACTGCCCCTCTCAGCAAAATGTCCATGATCATAGCGTGGACTGGCCCTCTCACCAAATTGTCCATGATCATGCGGACCCGCTACCGATGTTTCACCGTGATAAATCCAACAAGTGTACTTTTCCCAAAACCCGTATTTACTCAGGTGCCTCTGGACTTTATCAATGGGAAATCGAAATCGATCGCTAAAACACTTACATTCTTTACACGGGCAATAATGAAGTGTAGTGTCTCCACAATTAGCCTTCACAAAATCCACAAAACTCCTAATTCCCTGGTGATATCTGACATCCCATCTTTCGAGGCTCATCCAACTCTTGTCCATCCTGAAAATTCTAACAATTTTACGTATTAATTATATATATATACACACATTCACTACTAATAATCGACGTGATCTCTCAATTCAACTCTAATTAAATCAACACATGCATGCATATGTATATATATATATCGATCTAATCTCTGAATTCGATTCAGTACTCGATGATAGTATTCTCCTTTTTTCAATTCAAAACGTATTTGACTGGGTAGGAGGAGGCTCTGTTAAGCCTAGCTCCGATAACAATACGATAATACCAGTCATTGATTCAGACACAAGATTAACTACAAGCTGTTTTCTCGTTTCGGTGACCGTACATCAACAACATTTCATATATATATATATATATATATATCTCACGAATTGGATTTGATCAACACACAGACATATATATATATATATACCACATATACGTATATATACACCTACGTACGTACCTATATATATAGCTTCCCGAGTGATCGAGTTTTCGACGCGCGCCTTAATTTTGACAATATACCGAATGATCGATTTCAGAGCGTACGTTTTCCTTCTTTCGATTTCTCTGGATTTTTTTCGCTCAAAATGATTGAATGATCGAGCTGCCCCATCCGGCATCTAATATAAGACACATTGCCGGCGACGGAGTAAGTCGCCGGAAATGAAGACATTACCGGTGACTTTACGCCGGAATCTCGCCGGTAATGTTGTAAAACATTACCGGCGACTCCAACCGTCGCCGGCAATGTCTAGGCAGACATTTCCGGCGAAATTCCGGCCGGAAAATCGCCGGAAATTTCTCCCTAGACATTGCCGGCGACGGTTGGAGTCGCCGGTAACAACATTACCGGCGAGATTCCGGCGACATTACCGGCGACGGGGTAAGTCGCCGGTAATGATGGACATTACCGGCGACTTTTCCGGTCGCCGGCCTTGTTGGCCGGAATCTCGCCGGTAATGACTCCTTTTCTTGTAGTGCTCATTGTTGGGAAAAATTGATAGGTGAGAAAGATTAGGGAGAGTTCAGAAAATCCTTCTTAAAAAGCTCTACAAACATACAACTGATTGAAATTGGAACGGGAAAAAAAGGCACCACCATTTGTATCGATTGACATTAGTTACTATCATCACGAATAAAGATTTTCTATCATTCAAACAAACACCAGAAGAAAAGAACATTGATTAGATGGAGAAGATGATAAGAATTTGCAGATGAAGAAAAATTAAAATCCAACCCAGGAAAATCTAGATACCAATGTTAGTGGATACCAATGTTAATGCGTTTACCAAAAGCCCTAAAAAAATAAATACATATTAGCCATTTCTAGTAGATACAAATGTTACTGCATTTACCAAATGCAAACCATTCCCTAATTGCTCGTCATTTGAAACTACTCAAGCACATTATTTCATCTTTTACAACTTACTAAACTTTACCATAATTGATATGATCCTGGTTATATCAAAAGTTTCAACATGGATTCACTAATTCAACAAACACCCTGAGTATTACAGTAAGACTAGCATAGAACACCTCCACAGAAATAAACACACCAAGTTTAGAACAATATTATGAACCAAACTTGAAGACCCTATTGAAATTAGAGAAAATGGGTTCGTTGTTCTTCCCGTGAACAAACAAAATTGATATCCTGTGCCAAATTACAATGAATTAGATAAAACCAAAAAATTTAAAGAAGAAGAAAGAGAAAAGGGAAAGAAAGAAAAATATATCCAAATAAACCATAACCCAACTATCATCACCAAAAGCATTCACATTCTTAAGAGACTTCGAAACAAACCCAAAATATTTGAGGATTACATACTGTAGATTTCTCATAAAGTTCTCATATTTACCAAACAAAAGACACCACAACATAAAAACAGCCTCAAACACTACTACACAAAATACTTCACACGATGCTCATTGTGCATCGTCTGAAATATGTTTTGTCCATCGTCTATCCAGGCGACGTCTGATGAAATGGCTTCAGACGACGCTAAAAAGACTAAAATTATTGTCGTATATCAATCATAGAGATGACAGCCATATAATTCAGACGACGGATGACATTCATGGTGCTAACGAATGACATCCATGCATGTGCTTTCTTGTGTCTAATGGCATGCATTCAAACGACAGCGGTTGTCATCTCTATGATGTTTAGTCAATAGACATAATAACGTATGTCATATGAGTATGCTTGTTTCGACATACTTATTTTATTTGACTGACGTTTGAGTATGATCGAATGGACTGTTTTTAGCAATTTTTATGTGGTGAACAAGCATTCGATTTAACAAATAAACAATATATCAAGATACTTTTAACAATACTATATGAACATTGATTTGAACATTAATTTCAACTTTGTCCTTACAAATCTCAAATTTCTATACAAACTACAATTATCATGAAGTTACAAGTACAACTAAACTACTAGCTAGTATGGTAGTAACCATAATTGCCTCAGTCTTGGTAACCACAACATCTGCCTTAACCTAACTCATATCCATAACATCAATTTCAGCTTCTGTGCATGGTTTCTTTAAGGATTGGTTCTTTGACTGTTTCTTCTTCATCGTTTGATCGACTCCAACCAGAGTACTTCCTATGCCACTCAAGTTCTGGCAATGAAGGGGAGGGTCTTGCAAGCTCCACAAGTGTAACCTTGAATAAATGGAGAAAATAGAAGAAAAGTTAGTATATAGATTATCACACAAGTTAAATAACAAGTTATTTTTCTAACCAACCTCTGCATGTGTCTTGTGGTATATTTGTGGCTATTGCAACAGCCCAAGAAAGTCCACCAATAGCATCAACTAAACCCCTCGAAGTTGCATCTTTACCAGCCCAAACTCTTCCTTGTGCAACCTCCTCCATTTGATCTACCTGGCAACATAAAGATAAAGACATATTCAAATCTCATGTATAACCGAGTGAACAAAAAGTGACAAACCAAAATTAAGGTTCAATCAGCCAACATACAATCATTGATATGGATGCAGCAACCTTGTCTCAAAATTGTTTATATGAATTATGTGCAGACTTTGCAAAGATCTTAGCTTCACGTGGTCTGGTTTAGGAAGCAAATAAAAATGAAGAACTTCAGCTCATTCTAGAACTTCAGTCGTTGTTCAGTTGCTAGAACCTCTGCGAACCTATGCGGCTTATTCAATGTCCACATGCATTAAAGCATGAGCAGTTAGACCATATTAGAAATAACCAATACAAAGTTAAAGGCTTGAAACCTTTAAGGGCATTACAACATCTAAACTTTCACAATAATAACTTCTAAAATAGGAGAACCTCTTACCTTATACATCCACTTATTAGAAGTATTACTAAACTTATTTGAAAACACTGATCTTCTACTCTCAGGTAACTCAACAAAGTATAATGACTCCAGTATAGACCCATTCACAGTTTCTTCTATAATCAAGTAGAGACTAATCAGTAACAATGACAATAAGTGTAGTAGCATCGATTCCTTGAGTACCTTCCTATGTTGTGGAATTGGCTAAAGCAAAACCCTAGAATCCCAAATCGATTTAACCATTAAACATCAGAAATCAAAACGAATTGAAAACCTAGAACCCACAAATCAATATGGAAGAAACTAAACCCAAATTAAATTAAAAACCCTAGAAACCCAAACAGTTTAAAGTATTCAGAAATTGAGGAAGATGATATAAACAAAACCTGAGCAGATCAAAGGCTAAGAGAGACCGAGGCGTCCTCCGTCTTCTCCAATTGTACTTGTCGTTGTTATCAGGCCAGAGTTAGAGAGGCCATGCGAGGCCAATGAGAGGAGGCGTGACAGATTTGATGAGTTAGGTGCCCAATGGCCTATGGCAGAGAGACGGTTGTGATGAAGGGAGAGGCTCAGATATGTTGAAAGCAGCATCACGACACCGATGAGATAAGGAGCTGTCAAACGTGGATCACATCAACCACGGCCTAAGTCATGTGGAGGATGGCGAGCACCAAAAACGACATCAGAGCTGCGAGCATGGAGTCTGAGCGAGCGCAACATCGGAGTTCGGAGGTGGTGGCGTTGAACTACTATTGTGTTCTCTCTCGTTGATGCAGAGAGAGAGAGAGAGAAATGAGGTGCCTGGTTTTTTTTGTTTAAGGATTGGCATGACCAAGCGCGAAACAATTTTAAAAAACTATTGTTTTAGGGTTTAGGGTTAAAGTTTAGATTTTTTTATTTTTAAAAAGAGGATTAGTATTTAGAATTTAAGTCTAGGGTTTAAGGTTTAGAAATTTATTTTTTTACATGAAAAAATAAATATGAATCCCACGAGAATGCGTGTGAGGTACTTGGTCCCAAATTATTTATGGTGAAGAGGCAAATTGCATTTTATTCTTAAAGGCAATATGGTCACAATGGTAGGACACATGAATCGAGGTCAAATTCAATTAAGAAAGTTCTAATTTTTTCACACTGTACTTAGATTAGTCTGATCGCCTCATCCAACAATCACATTTACAAAATGATTACGTGATAATGATTTAGTTTTTATAAAGGTTTAGTTTTCATATAACCAACAAATATTGTAAGTAACATTAGTAGTTATATAGGGAATTAAAGACATATGAGAAACCAAAATGGTCTAGTGAAAAATGTGTCCATACATATGTGTTAACCTCGTAATAATAGGGGTTTTCCATAAAAATTACTCTCGTCAGAGTTTTTTTAGATGCCGGTCAATGAGGTCAAATACTACCAAAAGACTTAATAATATTTTTCAAGGATTTTGCCCATTCTCCTATGGGAGGAGTACCTAAATTGATTTTTTTGTTTTGTTTTTTCATATGATAAGGTAGATATGAACTCCACGATAATGCATGTGTAGAACTTAATTAGTCTCAAATTAGTTTTTTAAGAAGCTACAAATCGAGTTTTACTCTAAAGAGGCTTAGCGTCACAACAGTGACAAGCACAGATCGAGAACGAATTCAAGTCATTTTTTTTTAATTTTCAAACAAGGTCTCAACATTATTCCGATCATCCCATCCAACGGTTAAATTCATGAAAATGATTATTTTTAGGCAATTAAGATGTTTTCCGTTTAAGGTAGCAAAAGAAATGTCAAAACTTAATTAAACGACATACGACTGTCATAATTTATGCATATTTCAAAACCATCAAAATTTTGGATGCCCACTATTAAAATTTGAAAATTTTGGATGCTCATTTAGACAATTTAGGTGATAAATATGCCGTTTAGATCGTGTCATAACTCAGACAACAGACGACCGCCGTCTCATCAAAAAACTTAATCTAGTAAGGTCCCTTGGAGAATTGCCTAAAACTCCTCATTTATTTGAATTGGCAAAAAAAATTATAAAGTTGTTTGGCAAATATTTAGACGATAGTCGACCGACATATGATGGAAGGACTAATTGCACTGAATACTCAGATGACGGACGACTGTCGTCTGACTTTAACAATATTACAAGATAACCAAACTTTGAGATGGCCATCCATGAAAATTGTAACTTAATGATTCACAACATTTGTGCTAAATATTCAGACGATGGACATCCGTCGTCTGACTTGAACAATATTTCAAAACCACCACAATTTGAGGTATCTGGCCTTGAAAACTACAAATTTTGGATGCTCACCGTTGAAAACTAAAAATTATCATCATTTCAAGCTGCATGACACGACACACATTTTGGGTATGTCATCTCTCTCTTATAAAATCAATCAGACAACGGAGTTTTCAATTATGTCGTCTAAGGGTGTGGTATGATGTTTTTGTACTAGTGAAAATTATCAAAATTGGACTTCTTGGGGTCAGATCTACATGGTATACAAACTCAACATCACATAATCCAGAAAGTTTTAATCTTGCAATCTTTGATTGTTGAAAGCTTTCAACTTTATTTAAGATGAAGCAAAAATCCTTGAGATTGGAAATTTGAGTTTACCGATTAAGCCTTTCTGCTGATGTAGACTTTTCGAGTGAGATTATCCTCTGGGCTCAATTCGAAAACTGAAGAATAATATACAAAGAAACCAAACTCAACATTGATGCAAATATAAGCGATATATATATATATATGTTTATGCAACTACATATATACTATAACTATGTGGCAACTACTGCTTACAACATAATGAGTAGTGGCATATCTCAAATTCAAATCACGTCTACTACACACACAAAAGCCAAAACAAGACCCAGGTCACAAACAAAAGCTCAAGCCATTCGAGAATGAAAAGATTCAAAATTTACAAAACAAACAACAAGGTAAGATTCAAATAGGGTGCAGTGCTAAATCTTGATGAGCATAAATGATATGTATAACAATTAACAACCAAAAGATATCCACAAAGTTTCAGTCTTGCAACTCCAAGGTTTGGGTGAGACTCGAGTGACCCAAAGATATCCAGAAAGTATGAAAAAAGGCTTCAAAGCTCAATAAAAGCACATAAAAGATTGGATTTTTATACCGAATATTAAAAAAAAAGTACCAAAAAACTTGATGGGTGCTTCGAGCTCTAACAAATTGGGCTGAGCCAAAAAGATGTCTTTGTGAGCAGAGCAGAGCTGTCGGATCTCGAACTCGGATAGCTAGACCTATTTTCCGGGTCAGCCTCGAACTTCAAGAAGACGATGACCTGATCGACAATGAAAACACGGTTCGCAAAACACTTTCTAAAGTTATGATGGAAAACACGCATGAGTAAAAAGTAACCAGATCTGTCACTCAGTATATAACTCATTTCAAGCAAAACATTAGTTTTTGAATTGGCATTAACAACAACAGAGAACAAATTTCTAACTCAAAACTAAAATACACATGAGCACCTCGACGGCACGTCGACTTCTTTTTGGGAGGACATTCGCAAGTAGGGTTGTCGCAGGGACATGTTTTCACCGACAATGAAGCTATGAGCGTACTTGCAATAAAAGGGCTTCACTTTCAATTTCAATTACATGGGCCAAGAAAAATCAGAAATCAAAGGGGGAAAAGAGAGAGAATCGACAGAGCCAGGAGGCCAGTTGATGATGATGTCGATGGACCGGCGGCATCGGAGATCCGAGACGAAGAAAAAATCCCTCCTTCACAGGTCGATCACTGCTAGAAATAATGAACCCAATTAGATCCAAATAAATTTAGAGAAAAAAAAGAAGCCTAACGTAAAGCGATCGAAAACCCTGACCTCCGAAATCCGGGCTTTGATGAAGCTGAGATTCTAGGCTTCAATTAAGCTGAGAACTGAAAGCAAAGAGACGAGAGAGGTTAGATTATGTCAGCGGATGAAAGAGAGAGAGAGGCTGGTGAGAAAGAAAAAAGAGAGGATGCGAATGAGAGGTGAGGAGAGAGAACGTTAGGTTGAGCTGAACCCTTCTCACACGTGTGGCACGTGGCTTTTTTTGGACAAAAACACCTCTTGAATCTCTATTAATTAAGGGAGGGGGGCTTACGGAGGTTGAGAGGAGTTTACGACAGTTCTGAAGAAGTTAGATGGTAGAACTTTGTCAATGTCAATTTTACCCTTTTATTTTCTTAACTATACAGAAAAAAAAAGTTCAAAATGGATAAAAGTGTAAAACAGAGTAGACAAAAAGAAGTTCCCGTTCTAAAAAAAAGAAGACCACTCCCCATACGCGCCCTCCGCCCCTTCCCTGCCCGACTCCTACGGCCAGCAACCACCACCCCAATACTACACCACCACCCCAACAACTAATTACTACGGGCAGCAGCAGCAGCAGCAGCCTTACTCCTCCTCCTTCTCCTCTCAACATGGTTACGGTTACAATTACAATTACGCGCCACCACCGCCAAGGTTTCCTCCCGATACTGACCCGGCCATTATAAGAAGCTTTCAGATGGTCGATAGGGATGTGAGTGGCTTCATCGACGAACACGAGCTACAACAAGCTCTCTCTTCTAAATACCAAAGATTCAGCCTCAGGATTATTCGCTTGCTCATCTTCCTCTTCAACAATCCCAACGGAGCCTCTTCTCCTCTTTGACTCGGTCCCAAAGAATTCACTGCGCTTTGGAGTTGTCTCGCCTAATGGAGAGTATGCCTCTTTAAAATCTGTTTCAATTGTGTCATTGGTTCTAATTTGTTGATTAACAATATGCAATTTGCAGACTACGTTCGAGAGATATGACAGAGATAGGAGTGGGAAGATTGATCTCATGGAGTTGAGAGATGCACTCTATGGACTCGGCTTTGCTGTACCGCCTTCGATTCTTTAGCTTCTGATATCCAAGTATGATGATGGAAGCGGCCGTAGGGTTGAACTCAACTTCGACAGTTTTGTGGAGTGAGTCTTCTTCAGCTGTTTGATTTACAATAATATATTGGATATTAATACCTTAATATCATTAATCGAGTAGTGTAGCATTTCCATGATGGTTCTGACATGCAGATGTGGAATGATTGTGAAGGTGAGTCGCTTGGCCGCTGTATGGAATTTTTTTATTTGATTATATGATGCTCCATTTGATGCCAGAAGAAATTTTAGAAAATGATTAATATTTTCTTACGTGAGATTTATGCTACGATCCAATGAGGTTATTGTAACTATGGTTTCGGGGCTTGACTGAGAAGTTTAAAGAGAAGGATCCGCGATATACTGGTTCGGCAACATTCAGTTATGATGCATTTATGTCAATGGCCATCCCATGTTATCGATATACATAATTCAGTTATACATGATGATTGATGCGGTTGGACTTCGTTGGAGATATCGATGTCATCATAGATAAAAATTTTATATATTTTTTGATAGTTTCTCTTCCTGTGTTTTTCGTTCTATTTTCATACGCCAAGGAGAGTTATAATTTGGTTCGCCAAAATTAGTGGTAGTTGAATTATATATTTCATAAAATAGTATAATTGCACGACCTCGATAAATACACTGGCACTGCGAAGAATTATCAGTGATTGATTATTTTTTACAGAGTGTTGACTTAATATTAAGTAGGCTAATATTATTTTGCGAAATTTATCATCAATCATTGGTAATTCTTCTCACATATTCAATTAGATCAGTGTTCGAATAATAGAGATAGACCTGAAAATACACGATAGTATCTGTCAGCTACAATGGGCTTGGGCAATAAAGTGAAGACGATATAATTGCACACTCTTGAATATTACACCGATAAATCGCACATGCGCGTGCAGGAAAGCTAGTAGTTCAATAACAGTAAACCTTAGGACTGAGATTTGATATATGGTAAATTTACAAACATATATTTACGCCGTAACGCACGATACTTTGTTAAGCGTGGAGTCACTTGAGTGTGGTCCAAATCTCTATATATATTAAAAGAGATAAGCATTTGACAATTAATTTGGCGGTTGACATCAAACATTCAAAATTTCTTTTTTTTGTCTTTCTATCAAACTAACTCTTGAAAAAAGGATTTCATTAATTATGGATAAAAAAGTAAAAACAAAAACAAAAGAAAAGAAACAACAAGAAGATCAGTCCATGCATGTGTACTGTAAAGATCCCTTCTTAAACATCAGGGAAAACTTAAATATTAGGGAGAAAACAAAAAATTATCGTAAACTTTTTATAATTTTTTCTACACAGAAAAAATATATAAAAAATAATCTTTGAAAAATTTATTTTTTGAGAGAGAGATAAGATTACTCTCAAAACTGAAAAAAATAAAATAACTTGCACATCCATCGGTGTGCCTTTTTTCTAGTTCCTGAATATGCTCTAACCTTTTTAAACTGATCCGGGCGCGGTCAAGGTCTTGAATCACAACTCTCCCGCCTCAACAAAATTTTGATTTTGAATTCCATTCCACTCCTCGCTTCATTTACAAAACCGCGGGGCTCGCCTCACTTTTCTTCAATCTCAGATCTTCTCCAACATTTCTATCCCAACCACAAAAGGTCAGTAAATCATGCCCTTCGTTTTATTCTTGGGGATTTCCCTATTCTCGTTCATTATTTGCTTCGATTTTATCGCGTATCTAATGTAAACCCACTCGTTAGATTCGTTATTTTTGTACTGTGGGTGTTTAAATTTTGTGCTTTATGGGATTTGTAATTGACTGGTTTTTGCTTCTGGGTTTTTCATTTTTCTTGATAATTTTTTGTTCTAGGTGGACGGGAGAGTTGGGTTTCGAGATTTGGATGTTCAAAACCTAATTGGGTACAGAAGAAATTTTCAGTTTTTGTATTTTCGGAGGTGAAATTGCATTATGAGTAACGGTAATTCCACAGATGGGTCTTGCAAAACCCGCCCAGCTCTCGGTGATTTGACCAATCGGCCACATAAAAGACCGTTTTTGAAGATTTCAGCTGATTCTGAACCTAAATCTGGAGATGGGTATGAAGGAAATGTGGGTTCTAAAGATGGGGTTTTGCGTAAACTCGCAAAGAAAACGTCTTTGGGGGATGAGGATTTGGTTGGTGAGAAATTGGGGGAAGATTGTAACCCTAAAGGCTTGTCTTTGCCCAAGGTGAGGCCAGATTCTGTGGTTTCACCAACTTGTAGCGCTGGGGATTCAACAACTGATAATAATCCATCTGTCATTGTGCTTGATGAGGACATTGGGGAGAAGTCCAATGACAGTGTTGGGGTAATTGGCGATGCTTCGAGGGATAATTGCTTGTCGGTTGCTTCAATGTCCACTTGCTTGGAGCTGTTTAAGAATGACTGTTGTGATGGTGGAGGGAAATCTCGGAGTGAGAAAGTGGGACAGACATGTGATGATGCTCAGAGCAGTCCTACATGTGAAGCTTTAGGGACAGCTGTTTCCATGAATTATCAGAAGGATGTTGGTGTTAGCAAACTGGATGTGACTAAGTATAGCACTTCTGAGTGGTCGACGATGCCTACCTCGCTGAGCGTTTCAATGGCAAGGTGCACAGCTCTAAGAGATGATGGTGCTGCCGATGTGAATGGTGGCGATGACTTGCTCAATGATTGTTATTGTTCATTTTGCTTGCAAGGTATTACAAGTCCTCATGATTTAAGTCTTATACTTGATTGCTTCTGATAGTCTGATGTAGAACTTAAATGTAAACTAACATTTGGTTGTTTGTTTTGCCATATGATAATCAGCTGCTCATATTCTGGCAGACCTCCAATATCAGGATATAAAGGGTCGAATTGGCAGTAAGTTTCTGGAGAATATGCGAAGTTTTACTGTGGTGCATCTGAAAGATACTTTAGGTCATGTGTATTTTCCTTTCATTTTGAGTTATATTGCTGTTAAAATGTTTTTTTTACCTTCCTTAGCTTTGAAGAAGAGTCAAAAAGAAGCAGGCATATTGGTTCAGAAAAGTTTCAGGGAGAAGGAGATTGATCCTAAAGGTCCGCGGTACCCAAACAAAACGTCAAAACTTGAATCTGATTTATCGAGTCAGTGGAGATCACTCTTTCTTCACATGGAGGACATATTTGTCAATGAGGGCAACCACCTTGTGAGTTTAACCATCTTGTTATTTCATTGCATTATGAACTTACCTATGTCTGACATATTTTTATACCTCCAAGTTTTCACTTTTCATGAAAATCACCTGTTTTTCTGAGAAAGACCAAATTAGATTTCCTAGTCTGTTATTTGAAGTTCCCATGCTTGCTAGTTATAAGGAAGTAAGGGAGGGGAAGAAAACCGAATCCTATGTGACTAATTGATTTGGTTGTATGCTGGCTCTTTGCTGTTGCTCTAGCCCCTTGGTGGAATATGACAGTTATCCTTTGTCAGATCTTTAAATCAGAGACTGATGTTTATAACATTCTATTAAATAGCAACTTTCCTTCTTTGGGGCATTGTTGTGATCAATAGTCTTGGTTCTACTTGGCAGCATGACAAATTTGTCACACTCAAAGAATTGAGAGACAACTGCAAGATTGAACTGGAAACGGCTGTGGGAGTGCCCTCAGAGGGACTGTAGTGGCTTTTTGATGCTTGTGTTATTGTAAGATTGTTGTTACTATCTGTCGACTTGCAGGTGCATGTGCACACTGTGTATTCTTGTATTGCTGTTTCGAAGAGTTATGTTTTTTCACCAGTTTTCGTAATAAGCTGGAAGCTTTCAGAAGGTTTGTGTAATATCACTCTGACCATGTGTTTCATGGACATAATCTACCTACATCAAAGAATGATAAATTTTTCACCAGTTTTCGTAATAAGCTGGAAGCTTTCAGAAGGTTTATGTAATATCACTCTAACCATGTGTGTCATGGACATAATCTACCTATATCAAAGAATGATAAATTTACCTTTATTGTGCTTCCATTCCTGGTGGTATGGACATAATCTACCTACATCAAAGAATGATAAATTTACCTTTAATGTGCTTCCATTCCTGGTTGTATGTTGTCTGCGCATATGACTCCAGCAATTTCATCTTAAGAAGCTTTTGGATGGTTATTTATGTATGTTGGCGGTTGTGAGTTTTGCACTCTCTTGCTCATTCAACTTAATTTGTATTCATTGCTTGAAGTCCCTATTCATATTGCTGGCCATAAGTCAGTTGAAGAAACTTTTCATTCCAGTGACACTATATTTGCAGTACCCTGGCTCTTTGTATTGCTTTACCTAATTGATGCTGGCATAGTTACTGTTATTGGCTCCTTGTTGTCCGCTGAACCAAGTACATTAAGTACTAGGTGGATCCCCGTGCCGAGGCGCGGGTGTTCGTTAAACTTAGATGAAATAAGAACGAAGAAGATCTAAATAGTTATGTTTAAATAGATACTTATATCAGTTTTGTTACAAACTATTTACATAGTTATGTACGAAAAATGGTCAGTGAGTAAAGCATAGAACATCCTAAGCAAAGCATAGTTGAAGCTGAAGCTGAACGGAAACTAACTTCAACATTAGCTAAATACAAATATAAGAAGCTACATGGAGTTTGATTTGGAGTTTCCAAACTAAAATAAAAGATTTCTCTTTCGATGACTACATAAAGTACCATTCAAATCATCTAAGATGGTAATAAATCATCAAAGTTACAAAAAAATATAAGCCATACAATTGACATTCAAACATAGATCTTTCTCTCCTGTTCCTACATGGTTGATTGCAATGACGACGATAATTTTGTTATAAATAACATTGGTCATACTATTCATTGAACAATGAAAGTAGTAAATAAATAACATTGTTACAATATATGTGTTAATCTGTTTAAATGTATAAAATGTACATGCATTAAAACATGTGACAATATGTGTTGTGTATTATGTGTATATGTGTAATATGTATGTAATTATACATATTATATATTTTGTAATATATCTTTGTAGACAATATTTTTCGTATAGTTATTAGGCACATCATCACCATTTTTTATCATTATTTTCAGACCTTTTTTTGACGTCACCCTTGACATCGCTACATATAATTGTCCGTGGGTGAAAACCGGTTCTGACAAATATATTCCGACTTGATTTAATGATTGACCTTGGCTCTTATTGACCGTCATTGCATAACAGGGTCTAATAGGAAATTGACGTCTCTTAAATGTAAACGGCTATTTAGTTTCAGTTGTAAACAGTATTATTCTCGGAATATGTACTTTTTCTCCAACGCTACTCTCAGTAAGTATTTTTGCTTCTATTAATCTTTCGAACAATTTTGTCACAACTAACCTCGTGTCATTACACAAACCACGTATTTGATCTATATTTCTTAATAACATAATAGACATACCAATTTTCAATATAAGTTCGTGTGTCGGCAAACCACTAAACTCAACCTTATTCAAAAATTCCATGGGATACAAAAGATTAATATTATCGCTGTTACTTGAATTATATGAAATAGAATCTGAACTAAAATATGATTTACTATCTCCAGGTACTAATTTAATTACATAATTATTGATTTCATGAATAGTCACAATTTTGGGAGTTACAATAACACGTTCCCTCAAATGATTGGTATTATTGTATTTTGTATAAAAATTAGGATAAGTTGATTTTATGGGTTCAATTGTGGGATCAGCCAACAAATCTCTCGGTATATCAATCCAACTCACATCAGAATCATCCATGGGTAATTTAGATTCCAATCGACCTTCACCTATCTGTAACATCCATTCAGCAAAATCTTTAATTTCAATTTTTTCAAGAGGAGTTAAACCAATCGTTGACAACCTTATATTTTCAATTAGATGAAATATTGTAATGTTAGGCCACAAATATGAAATATTAAATGATGCTTGAATAATTTGTTCTTTACTACCACCTTGTATCACCGGCAAAGTTTGTCTAAAATCTCCGCCGAATAAAATTATCTTTCCTCCAAATGGCTCTTCTTTGTTTGACAAAATATCACGCAATATTCTGTCCACTGATTCTATACACCATTTATGGCACATAGGAGCTTCATCCGAAACTATTAATTTAGCGTTTTCAATTAAATAAAAAAGATGAGTTTGTTTATGTATATTACAATTTGAATCTTTGTCTATAATCGGCTTTATTTTGAAACGCGAATGAGCTGTTCTGCCTATTGGAAGTAATAATGAAGCAATGCCTAACGAAGCAATGACCAAAATAATTTTACCTTCAGATCTCAATCTTGAAATTATAGTATTCCATAAAAAAGTTTTGCATGTACCTCCGCTACCATAAACAAAAAATGATCTTGGGTTCTTCTGTTTTACGGCTTTGATCACCTCATCGTATATAATTTTTTGATTATTATTTAGTTCGGTGATTAAGTCAGAATGTTCTTGTTTCAATGCTTCACAATCAAAATCTAATTATTCTCTGATAAGCCTATTGTTGAGTTGATGTATTTGTTGTATCTTTGGCATTGGTAATTTATGGTCTTTCAAACTACTGGATGACATGTTAAATAATTTTTTGAGTTCATGTAGAACAGCCTTCTTTAATTCATCATCGGGTATGGTAAGATTTTCCATATTAAAATTTAATTTCATTCTGTGTGATATGTCATCGGACATCTTAATCCAATATGCATCAAACAAAGCTCGAGGATCTGAGATATTACAAAATAGAATAATCGTAATAAATAAATAACGAATTTGAGGAGAAGTGGCAGTAAAAGTAGATTTCAACAATGCTTCGAGCCATTCTTTATCATCACCTAATAATCCCAAAGCTCGACATGCATCTTGATAAGTAGAGTATACTGTTTCATTTAACGTTCTTGTTCCCTTAAAATTGATACATTCTTTTTGAACATTCAAAAGTATTCTAAGATAGTACAATTCAGCTGCATTTGGTGGTACATGTGCGATTCTACCGAGAACGATATATTTTTTCCTTCGGGTCCATAATTTTTTATTAGCATTCCACACAAATTTTGTAAGAAATTGAGTATATGTTAATTTCTTTGCTTTCTTATAAGTCTTGTTAGCAGTAAATCAAGCAGTCAGCATTGTAGTTTCTATACCTGGACTTTGTAAGACATTTTCAAGAGAATTAGCTTGATGAAAACAAACATTTTGTTCATTGGGTAAATGAATTTTTAAATATTGAACTGCAGGAAATCTAGAATGAATGAAAAATTCAAATAAACGCCATACGAACTCATGCGGAGTTAAATATCGACAATTCAAATAATTTTGGATTTCATCATTTATATTGTCACGAACCAATACACGAGTTCTATCGGGTCCTTTATTTATGTACTTGAATAATTATTTTATTAACATAGACTGAGAATATGATTCAACGTTTATATGAGCATTATACCTCAATAACACATTAGCATTCACTACCACATATTTACCCATTGCCGGCGATTTTTAAATCGCCGGTAATGTTTTTTATCATTACCGGCGATTTTTGCCAGAAAAATCGCCGGTAATGTATTTTTTTTTTAACATTACCGGCGACTTAAATTTAAAAAAAAGACATTGCCGGCGACATAAATGTATGTCGCCGGCAATGTCTTTTTTTTAATTGCCGGCGAAACATTGCCGGCGACTTACATTTAAGTCGCCGGTAATGTTAAAAAAAAAAATACATTACCGGCGATTTTTCCGGCAAAAATCGCCGGTAATGATAAAAAACATTGCCGGCAATGGGTAAATATGTGGTAGTGATTATATGGTACAACATAATTATTACTAACATGAACTCCTTTTTTAACTACAAAATGTGAATCATCATCATGGCGTCTATATTAAGGAGACTTTATTGCTTGAAAAATTGTGTTAGGAAGAAATGGTTTTGGAACATGTTTTGTACATAATTTGTCTCGCATACATGGAGAAGATGGATTAAGTTGACTGCAAGAACCATGAATCATAAGCTGACAAACTATTTCAAACAATTCTGGATTAATATTTTTATCGGCTAATTCTGCTGAAATTATAGAATCTACATCATCTGCTGTATAACATTTGTATTTATCTTTTAGCTAAAATAATAAATGAGCATGGGTATCCCTCTTTTTTGGAATTCAATTGTACATACATGAGCGTGGACTTCTCCAAAGGGTTTTAAATTAGTTTATTAACATTATTAACATTTAATTTATTAGCATGGGTATCCCTCTTTTTTACCTTATTAACATTATTTTCATTTAATTAATTAATTTCTATATATAATTTAATAATTAGTTTTAAATAATTTATTATTGTAATTATAATAATTTTTAGTGGTTAATTATTGTAATTAATAATTAATTAAATGCATAATTGTAATTAGTTAATAATTAATTAAATGCATAAATTCATTATTGTAATTATAATAATTTAATAATATATTAGTTTTAAATAATTCATTATTGTTATTAGTTTTAAATAATAATTATTGTTAATAATAATTAATTATATTGGTAAATGAATAATTATTATTAAATGTATGATAAATAATAATTCATTATTTTCATTATTTATTGTTTTAATTAATTGATAATTACGTGTATTTTCTAGTAAATTGCATGGTAGCACGTCTTCGATTTAAATTTAGTACATATGCTTGGTTTATTAAGTCGCACTCTTTGGAATAGATGGCGCCTCTTTTCCTAGCTTATCTCCTTAACCCCTTGTGATGTGTGGATTTCATCACTGCACACCATAACCTAAGTGAAGTTATGGATACGAGGTTGATGGCGGAGTTTGCAAAGGACTTGAGGGAGTGTAAATTTTCGAAAAATTGGCCGAATGTAGGACATGGTGTCTAGAAACGGGTTATGACTGGTGACAGGTTTTGGATCTAAGAAAGACGACACCAATAGGTGTTTTGTCGAAATTAGTCCTGCCTCTCGCGTTATCTCTATCCCTAACTGGCCATGTTTTTCTATTTAACCAAGGCTGGTTAATTGAAAATTTACACTTTATCGCGCGGGTCGCACGTCCATTGAACGACCGAAAAAGCCAAGCTAGTGTACTCTATTTAAATCTTAACCGTACTTAATTAACGTAAATTTTGCACTTGTAATTATTATGGTAAGTAGGTATTTTAACAACGTACTCCTAGGTTTAAATGGCTCCATCCGGCAAGAAGAAAGCCCAACAGGAGGCAGAAGATGCCATGCTCCGAATGTTGGCGGACCAAGTCGGTTGGGTTCAACAGGAGGGCAACGATGCCCTCAATCCGGACCCTTCATCTGGTTCGGAGGTGGCGCCTCTTGGGGAAATTCCTTCTGCCCCATTTATCTCCGGCGGTGATGACGTCGACCCCTTTTCAACTCCGACGCCCGGTACCGGTTCAACGGAAAGTACTCAGGCGTCCTCGACCGCTGAATCTATCATGTACAGCGTCCGCCGTAAGCAAAGGAGGGCCCCACTGACCCGGAACCGAAAAGGACTCGGGGTCTCGTTAAAGGGGGCAAAGCGGAGAAAATTTGCAAGGCGACCGAGAAAAAGATCGACTTGCCCTACGACGAATTCACCGGTGGCCCTCCCACAGCTCAGCTAGCAAGTCTCTCGGCGCATAGCATATGGTCAATCGTCCGTAGCCGGGTTCGTCTCACTGCCCCTACTTGGAAGGAGGTGCCGGATGATGAGAAGGCGAAAGTCTTTAAAGATCTTTCGGTACGTAATACGTCCAATTTTAGTTATTATATAATATTGTTAATATTAGTTATAATTTCATAATATATACGATTATAATTTTCTATTTATTTTTGATAGGAACAATTTGCGGTGGATTCGACACCAGCGATGTTGAGGCATATCAACCAAACCGCCAACTCCATCTACAAAGATTGGAAGTACAGGCTCCATCAGTACTTCCAAACTTACGGTCTTGCGCCTCCCCCCGTAGAGCTGCGTGGGGATAGAGAAGATGAGTGGCAGTGGTTGTGTAACCACTTTGCCGATGACGAATTTAAGGTGTTAATTTACTTTTAATATTTCAATTAAGATAATTGAATTATTTAAATTTTAGTTATTAATTTTTTAATGATTTAATTATGTTGTCTAACAGAAATTCTCCGGTGTCAACAAAGCCAACCGGGGTAAGAAGGACAAACACCATACTTCCGGCGCCAAGCAACTGTGACGAACCGAACCAGAATCTGTTGCGTATTCGGCACGATTCTTGAGTTTGTGTTTAGTCGCGGGTTTTCGACGTGTATGTGGTTTGTCGATTCGATTCGCGACTTTGTTTTCGGTCGAGAATTTGAGTTGGGTGTCTTCACGGATATTGTAGAGTACGTGATTTCGAGTTCGTGGGCGGTTACGGAAGATTTTTCCAATAACCGAGGAATATTTTATGATTATTTGAAGTTTTGGGTTCCGACGAGTTTATCCGATTGTTTCGTGCTTATCCGAATCATTTCGTATATTCATTTCGGACCGTTGATTGACCCGTGGCGCGAGTATAAATATCGAAAAGTTGAAAAATAGTCGAGAGATAGTTGAGAATTTCATTTCGGGCGTTGACCAGACTTTGACTTTCCATTTTGGGAAAGTTGACCGTTGACCGATAAGGAAAGGTTTCCCGTTTCCGCTTCACCGTTCGACGACCACTTTCCGGCCACCTCCGGCCATGAGACAGGTATAGCTAGCTTCCTGTCTTGATTTCGAGTCTGATGGTAATTGGTTTGATGTGAATTGGTTTCGTTTTGGATGAGTTCGAATCGGGCCGAGTTCCTCGATTTCTCCGGTGACGGTTGGCCGTTTCCGGCGAGGTTTGGAGGTGGGGGTTAGGGGGGTTAGACTCCCCTTGCCCCTCTGAGTCTTGTGGTGTATTTATTTTGGTCTGAGATTGAGTTTTGAGAGGAGTCCGATTAGGTCACCGATGATGATTTCCGATCGGGTTTCGGGCTGAAATTGGACGGGTTCCGATGGGATTTGGACCTTGTGGTAGAAGGATAAATGGTTCGCCTGGATGAGACCATGAATTCTGGAGCTTTCTGCCGTGTGATTTCACCGTTGACGGCGTGCCGGCGGCGGCGGCGGCGGTCAACGGCGAGGAAAAGTCAACTTTTTAGATTTCGACAATTTTAATGTCATTTTTCTCGTAATCACGCCCTGGTTATCGTACAGAGATTTTCGGGTTGATTTGGTTAGCCGATTTTCAGTCGAGGTTTCGAGTTGGGATTTCGGGAATTTTGTTTATCGTTTTGTACCGCATTGCATATTTCTGGGAACGGTTGGTTTCCGTGCATCAGTTCAGGGTTGAGAACTATGATTTTGATCAGTTATGTTTTTGTGAATATTCAGGAGATCGAGATCGTGACCTGAATCGTGATCGTGCTTCAGGCGAGGGATCTTCCGCCGGACCACGAGTTTAGGGCGAGTGCGCATTACGCGAGTCTGTGAGTGGACATTTCTTTTCACGGATTGATTGCGAGTCCTTTTATAAATGATTTACGAACTTGAGCATGCGGATTGATTATGATTTTACGAGCATGTGTTTTACGATTATGCATATACGAATATACGTATACGAGTATACATGTATATATATTATGTTTTAAGCATGTGCATAGAAAAGATTTATGATTTGGTTTACACAGAGTACAGTCTCAGTATATGTTGTGGTATCGATACACATTGGCTTCTCGGCTGATCCCCGAGTACGCTCCGGGAAGGACAGATATCCTGACCTGAGGCCTTTCTGGCTAGGATCACGTGTGGGTCTGGGATCCCGTGATTCAGACTGTGCTATCGCGTGGAAGCCCACGAGAGTCTCCGCGATATATTTTACATTGCATGCTCTGTACGTGAGTGGTAGCTAGAGTCTGCTCACGTATCATTTTATTTTCATGCGTTTGACTCGCATATGATTTTATATGTATATATACTACCTGGTGAAAGACATTTATTTTCGTCCACTCACTATAACGTGTTTATTGTCTTTCCCCTGGGCTTTTCGGTTTCCGTGCCCAGTTGCAGTTCAGGTTTTGGTGTTTTCACGTCGCGGTTTGGAGGCTAGTGATCAGAGTTACTTGTACTTTCCAGTAGGTTCTTGTTTCACCTACTGATGTGTATATTGTATATGTTTTACTTTAGAGGTCGCTCTGATACGTTCTGATACTTGTTTATACGGATTTTCTTGGATATACATATATACATAGTACAATTTGTTTACTGTTATTGATTGTATTGATGTTGAGAAATCCGGATGGGATTGGTGCCCACGGTTTGGCTTTTGTGGCATAGGACGAAGTGTTTTTCTTTGGGTGCAGGTTATGGCAATTCCACGTTAGTAACGAAACTCTGCCGAAATTTTGAAATTTTTTTGTTAGTTCGTATTTTCGAAAGGGTTTGATTCTGGTTTAGGTAACTGAATTGGGCTTGAGTCCTTTCAGTTTGGTATCAGAGCATTAGGTTGTCAGATTCTGTAGACTCTTGTAGTTGTGACGCTTAGGGTATTTGAGTTGATACAGCATTACTGGAGTGATGACCCGACTGGCCAGCGGTACTCATCAATACTTGGGTGCTGTGTGTCCTCAAATATCTGCGGTTTCATGATTACGTTCTTTCTGCTTGTGCCTAATGCTTGTCTTGTATCAGTAGGATGCCTCCTCGACGTGGTCCCTGTGTTGACCGGGATGATGATCCTGATGAGGATCGCCGAACGCGCGACTTGCTAATGCGAGTGCTGCGTTTGGAAGAGCGTTTTGACCCTGTGGTCAAGGCTCGGACAGCTGGTGCTACTGTGTTTTCGGGTTCAGTTGATCCAGAGATATGCGAGGCATGGTTGATTCAGATTGAGCGTGTTTGTGAGCGTCTGCAGTTTACTCCTGAGCAGATGTCAGTAGCCGCAGTTGGTTTACTTGAGGGTGATGCATACTTTTGGTGGGTTAGCACCGACAGATTTCCGGTTGATACTCCGTGGACCTTGTTTCGTGATTTGTTTATGCGGAGGTATTTTAATCCGGCTACCCAGCAGCGCAAGTACGAGGAGTTCACAAACTTGAGGCAGGGCAGTTTGTCTGTACTTGAGTATCAGTATCGATTTACCCGTTTGTCTCGTTTTGCGCGGGATATGGTGGCTACAGAGGAAGCCAAGTGTCGTAGGTTTGAGCTAGGATTGAATCTGAACATCAAGGCGACCTTGACTACGATGCCGCGGAACAACTTTGATGAGTTTGTTAGTGCAGTTCTTCGTGGCGAGGACATTGAGCAGGAGAGACAGCAGACGTACCAGCCGAGATGATTTGAGGAAGGTGGTCCGAGTCAGGGGCCCTCAAAGAGGCTGATTTCTGATACTTCTGGTTCAGCTTCATCCTCAGGTGGTGGATCATATCGACCACCAGTTAGTGTACCGAGACGGAGGTCGGGATGGAGGAGATATTGACCGCAGCGTCCACAGGCTAGTGGGGATACCAGCGGTTCTAGACATCCTCGACAACTTTTTCGCACACCTGCTACACCGAGGGAGTCTCCGTTGTGTAATTTGTGTAATAAGTATCATTTTGGATCGTGTCAGCGAGGCACCCTCAACTGTTATCATTGTGGCCAGGTGGGTCACTATGCGAGGGCGTGTCCTCAGTTATATGGTGGTGATGGACAGGCGGCCCAGAGTTCCGGAGTTGAGCGAGGTGCCACTACGAGAACTCGACCGGCACAGTTTGCAGGTCAGGGTAGACAGCAGGGACAGCCCCAGCGAGGACGACCAGCCGGACAGGCGAGGGTTCATGCTATGACTCTACGTGAGGGCAGAGCATCACCGGAGGTCGTTATCGATACGTTACATGTTTTTGGTATTCCTGTACTTGCATTGTTAGATCCGGGCGCCACACATTCATTCATATCATTTAGACTGTCATCATTAGCCACGATACCTGCATCTCCAATTCCGGGGTTGTAGAGGGTGTTGTATCCGTCAGGTGAGGTTGTGAGCATCGGTTGGGTTTACAGAGATTGTGAGGTGTTTATTGGAGACCACGGTTTAGTCGCAGATCTGTTATTGCTTGATATTGTGGATTTTGATCTGATCTTGGGTATGGACTTCCTAGAATCGCACTGGGCCATGTTTGACTGCCACATGAAGGAGGTCGCATTTCGACGACCAGGGTTACCCGAGATATTGTTCCGTGGAGAGAAGAATACTTCACTACTGTGTTTGATTTCCGCGATGAGGGCGGACTGGTTGATGAAGAAGGGTTGTGTTGCTTACTTAGCTCATGTTGTGGACACTACAGCCGCAGTGCCGGATATTGATAGTATTGAGGTTGTGTCTGAGTTTCCGGATGTGTTTCCAGCGGAGTTTCCTGGTATAGCCCCTGTACGGGAGATTAATTTTACCATTTAGTTATTACCGGGTACTGGACCGATTTCCCAGACACCGTACCGGATGGCGCCTGCGGAGTTGAAGGAGTTGCAGATTCAGCTCCAAGAGTTGTTAGAGAAGGGATTCATTCGACCGAGTGTTTCTCCGTGGGGTGCTCCAGTGTTGTTTGTGCGGAAGAAGGACGGGTCCATGTGATTGTGCATCGACTATCGGAAGCTGAATCAGACTACAGTGAGGAACAAGTATCCGTTGCCACGGATTGACGACTTGTTCGATCAATTGAAGGGAGCAGCAGTCTTTTCGAAGATTGACCTTCGATCCGGATATCACCAGTTGAGGATCCGAGACTCGGATGTAGCTAGGACGGCATTCAGGATGCGGTATGGGCACTATGAGTTTTTGGTTATGCCGTTTGGGTTGACCAACGCCCCCGCAGCTTTCATGGACTTGATGAATCGGGTGTTTCGGCGATTCCTGGACAAGTTCGTGATTGTATTCATTGACGATATCCTGATCTATTCCAGGAGTGTGGGCCAGCACAAGAAGCATTTGCGAGCAGTGTTGCAGACTTTGCGGGACCATCAGTTGTTCGCGAAGTTTAGCAAGTGTGAGTTCTGGTTGGATAGTGTGAAGTTTCTGGGCCACGTGATTTCGGCCGAGGGAGTTAGTGTTGATCCTGACAAGATCGAGGCCGTGCTGAACTGGAGTAGACCCACTACTGTGACAGAAATTCGGAGTTTCTTGAGTTTAGTAGGCTATTACCGACGGTTTGTTCAGGATTTCTCCCGGATTGCTACACCACTGACTAGATTGACGAAGAAGGGCGTCAAGTTTGAGTAGTCAGATGCGTGCGAGGAGAGTTATTTGCTCCTGAAGGAGAGACTGACTACCGCACCTGTTCTTACATTGCCAGACGACAGTGGTGAGTTTGTTGTGTACAGTGACGCGTCGAAGTTGGGCCTTGGCTGTGTGTTGATGTAGCATGGTAGAGTCATAACATATGGTTCCAGACAGATGAAACCGCACGAGGCCAACTACCCGACGCATGATTTGGAGTTAGCCGCTATCGTGTTAGCGTTGAAGAGTTGGAGACATTACCTGTACGGGAGGCACATGATTCAGATTCTTACTTGCTGGGCAAGAAGACCCTGATACGGAATGGTGTGCCTACAGAGTTCCGATTGAGCGATGACGGTACATTGTTGTTCAGAGGCAGGCTATGTGTACCCAGAGACGAGGACTTGAAGAAGGAGATTCTGGACGAGGGCCACAGTTCAGCGTATGCGATGCATCCCGGGGGTACGAAGATGTTTCGTACACTTCGAGCGTAGTATTGGTGGCGCAACATGAAGCGGGAGATTGCCGCGTACGTGAGTCGATGTTTGATTTGTCAGCAGGTGAAGGCGGAGAGGCAGAAACCTGCAGGGAAACTACAGCCACTTGAGATTCCGGTTTGGAAGTGGGAGCATATTACGATGGATTTCGTCTATCAGTTGCCGCGTACTTCGGCGGGCAACACTGGTATTTGGGTTATTGTTGACCGACTGACGAAATCCGCACACTTTCTTGCACTTCCGGGGAAGATTTTAGTGGGAAAATTGGCCAAGTTGTACTTATCCGAGATTGTTCGCTTACATGGTGTGCCTGTGTCCATTGTTTCTGACCGAGATAGTCAGTTCACTTCTGAGTTTTGGCAGGCTTTACAGCGAGCGTTGGGCACGAGGTTGCGATTTAGTACAGCTTTTCATCCTCAGACTGATGGGCAGTCCGAGCGGACCATTCAGACTGATGGGCAGTCCGAGCGGACCATTCAGACTTTTGAGGATATGCTGAGATCATGTGTGTTGCAGTTTCGCGGAAACTGGGATCAACAGTTGCATTTGATCGAGTTCGCCTACAACAACAGCTATCAGGCCAGTATTGAGATGGCACCGTACGAGGTTCTGTACGGGAAGCAGTGTCGCACTCCATTGTGTTGGAGTGAGGTGGGCGAGCGTTGGCTTATTGGTCCTGATTTGGTGAAAACCACGATGGAGGACATACATGTTATTCGAGATCGGTTGAAGATCGCTCAGGATCGGCAGAAGAGTTATGCAGATGTGAGAAGGAAGAGTTTAGAGTTCGAGGTTGGTTATTGGGTCTTCCTGAAACTGTCTCCGTGGAGGGGAGTTGTGCGTTTCGGGAAGCGTGGCAAGCTTCGACCGCGGTACATTGGTCCATATGAGATTACGGAGAGGGTTGGAGCTGTTGCTTACAGACTTGAGTTACCGGTTGAGATGGCTCGTGTGCATGATGTCTTCCATGTTTCGATGTTGCGGAAGTACATCTCAGATCCTTCACATGTGTTAGCCCCACAGCAGTTGCCGATCAGAGAGGATTTATCGTATGTTGAGGAGCCATTGCAGATTCTCGATCGTCGTGAGCAGGAGTTGAGGCACCGTGTGATTCCGCTGGTGAAGGTCTTGTGGCAGAACCACTC
This sequence comes from Geum urbanum, assembly GCA_946800695.1. NCBI lineage: Eukaryota > Viridiplantae > Streptophyta > Magnoliopsida > Rosales > Rosaceae > Geum > Geum urbanum. The sequence goes on from OX327009.1 coordinate 30,810,233, forward strand.
GGTTGAGGAGGCCACCTGGGAGACCGAGCAGCGTATGCGGGAGCAGTATCCTCATCTATTCACTTGACAGGTACGTAAATTTCGAGAACGAAATTTTTTTTAAGGGGGGTAGATTTGTGACGAACCGAACCAGAATCTGTTGCGTATTCGACACGATTCTTGAGTTTGTGTTTAGTCGCGGGTTTTCGACGTGTATGTGGTTTGTCGATTCGATTCGCGACTTTGTTTTCGGTCGAGAACTTGAGTTGGGTGTCTTCACGGATATTGTAGAGTACGTGATTTCAAGTTCGTGGGCGGTTACGGAAGATTTTTCCGATAACCGAGGAATATTTTATGATTATTTGAAGTTTTGGGTTCCGACGAGTTTATCCGATTGTTTCGTGCTTATCCGAATCATTTCGTATATTCATTTCGGACCGTCGATCGACCTGTGGCGCGAGTATAAATATCGAAAAGTCGAAAAATAGTCAAGAGATAGTCGAGAATTTCATTTCGGGCGTTGACCAGACTTTGACTTTCCATTTTGGGAAAGTTGACCGTTGACCGATAAGGAAATGTTTCTCGTTTCGGCTTCACCGTTAGACGACCACTTTCCGGCCACCTCCGGCCACGAGACAGGTATAGCTACCTTCCTCTCTTGATTTCGAGTCTGATGGTAATTGGTTTGATGTGAATTGGTTTCGTTTTGGATGAGTTCGAATTGGTTTCCCTGAGCTCTTTGATTTCCGATTACATTGCATGCTCTGTACGTGAGTGGTAGCTAGAGTCTGCTCACGTATCATTTTATTTTCATGCGTTTGACTCGCATATGATTTTATATGTATATATACTACCTGGTGAAAGACATTTATTTTCGTCCACTCACTCTAACGTGTTTATTGTCTTTCCCCTGGGCTTTTCGGTTTCCGTGCCCAGTTGCAGTTCAGGTTTTGGTGTTTTCACGTCGCGGTTTGGAGGCTAGTGATCAGAGTTACTTGTACTTTCCAGTAGGTTCTTGTTTCGCCTACTGATGTGTATATTGTATATGTTTTACTTTAGAGGTCGCTCTGATACGTTCTGATACTTGTTTATACAGATTTTCTTGGATATACATATATACATAGTACAGTTTGTTTACTGTTATTGATTATATTGATGTTGAGAAATCCAGATGGGATTGGTGTCCACGGTTTGGCTTTTGTGGCATAGGATGAAGTGTTTTTTTTTGGGTGCAGGTTATGGCAATTCCACGTTAGTAACGAAACTCTGCCGAAATTTTGAAAATTTTTTGTTAGTTCGTATTTTCAAAAGGGTTTGATTCTGGTTTAGGTAACTGAATCGGGATTGGGTCCTTTCAGCAACTCATTCAAATAGCCAAGGAGCACAAGGATAAGGTCTCTAAACACCCTTATCTGAATGCAAGCATAAGCGCGTACGTGACGCCTGGGCTCGATAATGAAGCGAGTCAATGCGGCGTAAGTGATATATATATATGTGCTTTTAATTATAGTAATTATTATTTAAATATTATTTCATTATAATAAATTAATTATTCTTTTGTAGGCAAGGGTGATAGAGCGTGCGCATGAAGAGTTGGCTAACACTCAGCTTGCGTTCCCAGATGTGCCGCCGGAAGACCTGCCTCCTCTATCCTTAGAGAGCCAAATTGCAATCGCGGATGAGGTCTACGGTCGTAGAGCTGGCAAGGAGGTTAGGCACTTCGGGCTTAAGGTGGTACGAGATTTGTCGACGACCTCCGACTCATCATCTACGGGAGGTTCGGGCCAGCGGAGAAGGACTCAGGCTGCGGCCGTCGAAGCAGCCATTCAAGAGGCTCGACTGGCACGAGAGGAGAATCAATCCATGCGGCAAAGACTTGACGAGCAACAAGCACAAATAGCCCAACTCATCGCCCTCATGCAACAATCTCGAGAAGTATGTCAACCTCCTCCGAACCCATACCGCGACGACGACGACCCGGCTGGAGGCGGGGGACGCGGCGGTGCATCTGCTCCTCCAGTGTGTTATTTAGCTTGTAGTTTTTTAATTATCTCGTTTCTTTCCGCATTTCGAACAATATTTTTATTTTTATGGGTTTTTTGAATGTGTATGTACAAATTAATTTTAATTATTTAATAATTAAGTAATATTAAATTAATTAGTTTATTTAATTAATTTTATCATTTTTCATTATTTAAATTCAATTAATAATAAATTAAATTAATAATATTTAATTACAATTTTTTAAAAAAAAAATTAAAAAACACTTGGACGACGGTTGGACAAATAGCAAAATCTATGTTATATTTTTGATAACTAATAATGAATATATGGTTGATTAATAATCAATAATAGTGTGTCACTGACCTCTATGGCTTCTCTGATACGATGTCTGCCTAAAAATAGTCTCTCCAGGACCTATATTTGATGGAAAAAATTTAATGTTAGATTGATTGTGAGAAATGCTGGAATGATTATACTGCAGAATAAGCTACTATATGCATACAATACCTGATATAACTTGATGAACATCTTCATCGTCGCTGTTGTCCTCTTCCAACGTCACCTGACATGCTGGAAAGCAACAAAAACAAATACAATTAAATGATACAAACCATGTGCACCACTAAAACTGATTTTAATAAAGCGGAATAATTCTCATCTAGGAAAATCATTAGTAGAAAAACAAAAGTGTATAAGGGTATAGCTCAAACATATTTGTGATATACATTTCAAAGCAAGCACAAAAAACCCATTAAGATTATTAAAGCCACTGTTATGAGACAGTTGTCAATCAAAGAAGCTACATTACCCAATTAGGATTAGTGAAGAGAGTCATCGATCAAAGTTCCAACAATCAATGAAAATGCCAGACATAATCGAGAGAACCTGGTAATCCTGTAATCCATAAATTAAAACACAATAAGAAAAGAACATGAAATGAGGGAAATAGGTCCTAAGTTGGTTAAATTGAAAAACTATAAGACCCTGAGTTCACCCCCTTGTTATCATGTCCCATTCTGTTAATGAGAGAAGAGTTAGGATTCTTTAAACATATTACCTAAATTCCAAAAGAAAAATAGTTTGAAATGATATATCTGGCTTTGGTTGTGAAAGCAGAAAGGTCATATATCTGGCTGGATACAGTATATCATAACAGTATAAACTATAAAAAAAAAGAGATCAGAAAGGTAATGCACATAGCAGTAGACCACGCTTCAATATCTAAATGCAAATCAAAACCAACAAAGATGAATTGAAAGGATCCAACCCCGATTTAGTTTGTTAAACCAGGATCAAACCCCTTCTGAAAACACGAACTTGTAAAAACCATAAAAATTTCGACAGAGTTTCACTATAACGTGGAATTGCCATTAACCTGCACCCGAAAACACACTTCATCCTATGCCACAAAAGCCAAACCGTGGGCACCAATCCCATCTGGATTTCTCAATATCATAACAATAATGTAAAGTAATAAGCAAATTTGTACTTTACAGAAATCCGGGGAAAAACATATAAAAGTATAACATCAGAGTAATTAGAGCGACCTCTAGTGTGTATATATACATAAATATACAATAGTAGGCTAAACAAGAAACCTACTGGAAAAGAAAGGTAGCTCGAACACTAAGCCTCCGACAGCGACATGCAACAACAGAATCTAAACTGCAAACTGGGCATTGAAAACAAAGAGCCCAGGGAAAGACATATAAATCGTTAGAGTGAGTGGACGAAAATAAATATCTTTCGCCGAATAATAAATGTTATAAAAATATATACGAGTCAAAATGAATGAATATGATATAGTACACGAGGTGAACCCAAACTCCTCCAGCATACAGAGCATGCATAGAAAATCCCATGGGGTCACTCATGGACTACTCATGGACACATCCGTGCTAATACAGTCCGAATCACGGGATCCCAGACCCACACGTGATTCTAGCCAGAAAGGCCTCAGGTCAGGGTATCTGTTCCCACCCAGAAATACATCGGCACAAGGAACAGACATCTGTACCCACCCGGAAATACATCGGCACAAGGTACAAATCCCCCCTGGTAAACATCCTCGGGGATCAGCTGAGATGCAAGTGTATCGATACAACCACATATACTAAGACTGTACTCAGTGTAAATCAAATCATAAATAGTTTCATGCATACGTATAAAGCATAATGTAAATGCATAATCGTAAACCACATGCTCGTATAAATTATAATCACATACGTATGCTCATGATCGTAATATGTATAATAAAGACTCGCAATCAATCAGTGAAAGAAAGATGTCCACTCACAGACAAGCACAGCGCGCAAACGGGCTAATCTCGAGATCCGGCGGAAGATCCCTCGCCCAATGTACGATCTCGATCCCCTGAATAATCACAAAATATAACTGATCAAAATCACAATTCATTACTCGGTACCACACCTCGGAAACCAACCATTTCCGGAACATATAACTCGGATACAAAATAAGCGACGAAAACCCCCAAATTCTCCACATAAACCCTCGACTTAAAATCCGATATCCAAATCAACTAGAAAACCTCAAGGCGATGATCGGAGCACGATTACGAGAAAAATGGAATAAAACTTGTCAAAATCCAAAATGTCAACCTCCGCTGGAGCGCCGCCGTTGACCGTCGCCGCCGGGCGTCAACTGTGACGGATTCCGGCCAAAATCTTCAGATCATAAGTATTCTTCAAGCCCAACACATTTCTCTTCTACACCAAGCTCCAATTCCAAGCCCACCGGCTGGAATTGAGCCCGAAACCCACCACTACTACATTCGATACCATTGCCGGCGACTTTAAGTCGCCGGCCTTGTTTTTTTTTCACCAGAAATGACATTACCAGCGACTTGTCACCGGTAATGATGTCGCCGGAAATTGGCCGCCGGAGATAGCATTGCCGGCGACTTGTGTCGCCGGTAATGTCGTTCTCATTGCCGGCGACTAGACCCAACCCCGATTTAGCTCCCTAAACCGGAATCGAACCCCTTCGAAAACATGAACCAACAAAAACCGTAGAAATTTTGGCAGAGTTTCGCTACTAACGTAGAATTACCATTACCTGCACGCGGAAAATACACTTCATCCAATGCCACAAAAATCAAACCGTGGGCACCAATCCCATCCGGATTTCTCAATATATCAACAGTAAAGTTGGGACGACCCGAACCAGAATCTGTTGCGTATTCGGCACGATTCTCGAGATTGAGTTTAGTCGCAGTTTTTCGATATATATGTGGTTCGTCGACTTTATTCGCGACTATGTTTTCGGCCGAGAATTTGAGATGAGTGTCTTCACGGAAGTTGTAGAGTACGTGATTTCGAGCTCGTGGGCGGTTTCGGATGATTTTTCCAATAACCGAGGAATATTTTATGATTATTCGAAGTTTCGGTTTCCGACGAGTTTATCCGTTTGTTTCGTGTTTATCCGAATCATTTCGAATATTCATTTCGGACCGTTGATTGACCTGAGGCGTGAGTATAAATATCGGGAATAGTCGTAAAATCGTCGAAAATCACTATTTGGCGTTGACTATCGTTGACTTTCCAAAAATGGCAGTTTGACCCGTTGACCAAAAGAGGAAAGGTTTCCCGTTTCGGCTTGCCGTCCGGCGACCCATTTTCCGGCCACCTCCGATCCTGTGGAAGGTATGGTTCACTTCCTTGTGTGATTTCGAGTTGAGTGGTGTTTGAGTTTGTGCGAATTGGTGAGGTTTTTTACTAACCCGAATCGGGCCGAGTTGTGGAAGTTCGACGGTGGTTCCGGCGAGACTTGGAGGTGGGGCTGTTGGGGGTTTTGCTCCCCACACCTTGGTGATACTTTCTAGGTTATTGTTTAGGGACGAGGTGGTGGTTATGGTTGAACCCGATTAGGGTTCCGGTTGGAAATTCCGAATTGGGTTTGGTGAAATTGGGGATGTTGGAGGTTGAATTGATGCTTGTGGTAGTTGACGAAGTAGTTGGGCTTGAGGAGAGCTTCATTTCTGGAGCTTTTTCGCCGGAAAATATCACGGTTGACGGCGCGGCGGCGGCGGCGGCGGTCAACGGTGGTGCTCCGGCCAAAAGTTGACTTTTTGGATTTCGACGTTTTTAATGTCGTTTTTCTCGTAATCGCGCCCTGATTATCGTCCAGAGGTTTTCGGATGGATTTGGTTAGCTGATTTTTAGTCGAAGTTTCAAGTGGAGATTTCGGGAATTTCGTTGATTATTTTGTACTGCATTGCATATTTCCGGGAACGGTTGGTTTCCGTGATTTAGTACAGGGTTGTGGATTATGATTTTGATCAATTGTGTTTTATGAATATATTAAGGGGATCGAGATCGAGATCGTGATCGTGATCGTGCTTCAGGCGAGGGATCTTCCGCCGGACCACGAGATTAACGCGAGTGCGCATTTTGCTCACCTGTGAGTGGACAATTTCTTTTCACGGAATTCTTGCGAGTCTTTTATATGATTTACGAACTTGAGCATGCGTATGAGATTTCGGATTACATGAGCATGTGTTTTACGATTAAACGATTATACTTATACGGATATACGTATACGAGTATACATACACTTATATGTTGTTTCATGCATTTGCATCGAACTGCTTATGATTTGATTTTCACAGAGTACAGTTTCAATTACGTTGTTGTATCGATACACTGCATCCCGGCTGATCCCCGAGGATGTTTACCGGCTGGAATCACGTGTGGGCTAGGGACCCCGTGGTTATGACTGTACTACCTCAGCTAGGATCACGTGTGGGCTAGGGACCCCGTGTTTCTGACTGAGAGATTTTTACTTGCATGCTCAGTACGCTGGAGGAGTATGATTTTACCTCGCGTATTTTATTATTATTTTTTACCTGGACTCACATATGTCATTTTAAACATATATATCAACTGGTGAAAGACATATATTTTCGTCCACTCACTCTAACGTGTTTTATGTCTTTCCCCTGGGCTTTTCGGTTTCCGTGCCCAGTTTGCAGTTCAGGTTTGGTGTTTTCACGTCGCGGTTTGGAGGCTAGTGATCTGAGCTACCTGTGTTTTCCAGTAGGTTCTTGTTTCGCCTACTGATGTATATGTTGTATATGTTTTACACTAGAGGTCGCTCTGATACATTCTGATACATGTTTATACGGATTTTCTCGGATATATATATATATATACATAGTACAATATGTTTACTGTTATTGCTTATATTACTGATGTTGAGAAATCCGGATGGGATTGGTGCCCACGGTTTGGCTTTTGTGGCATAGGACGAAGTGTTATTTTCAGGGTGCAGGTTTATGCAATTCCACGCTAGTAACGAAACTCTGCCGAAATTTTGAAAACTTTTGTTGGTTCGTATTTTCAGAAGGGGTAGGATTCCGATTTAGGTAACTGAATCGGGATTGGGTCCTTTCAAAAGTAAAACAATAAATATATTTATACTTTACTGAAATTCGGTGTAAAATCGTATAAAATATACAACAGAATACTCAGAGCGACCTCTAATGTATAATCATATAAGTATACCACAGTAGGTAGAATGATAAACCTACTGGAAGAAACAAGGTAGCTCGAGCACTATGCCTCCGACCACGACGTGCGACACCAGAGTCCGAACTGTAAACTGGGCACGGAAACCGAAAAGCCCAGGGGAAAGACATGAAAACTGTTAGAGTGAGTGGACGAAAATAAATGTCTTTCACCAAATAATATATACATTATAAAAACATATGCGAGTCGAAAGTATAAATAATCAAATAGTACACGAGGGAGACTCTAACTCCTCACGCGTTCGAGTACACAAGGGAGACTCTAACTCCTCACGCGTACGGAGCATGTAACATAAAAATCGCGGAATCACTCATGGACTACCACGTGATAGCACAGCCTGAATCACGGGATCCCAGACCCACACGTGATTCCTAGCCAGAAAGGCCTCGGGTCAGGATATCTGTCCCCCCCCCCGGAGCCTACTCGGGGATCAGCCGAGAAGCCAATGTGTATCAATATAACAACGTAACTGAGACTATACTCTGTGTAAATCAAATCATAAATCCTTTTCATGCACATGCAAACCGAGACTGTACTCTGTGTACTCTATGTATACTCGTATACACATATCCGTATATGTATAATCGTAAAACATATGCTCATGTAAATCACAATCAAACTGCATGCTCAAGTTCGTAAATCATATATAAAAGACTCGCAAACAATCCGTGAAAAGAAATGTCCACTCACAGACTAGCGTAACGCAGTTCGCGTTAACCCGTGATCCGGCGGAAAGTCCCTCGCCAAAAGAACGATCACGAACCCCTGAATAAACACAAAATCCATTTCTCAAAATCATAACTCGACCATTCAAATCAAATCACGAGAAACCACCGTTCTCGGAAACACATAATTCAATGTCGACGAATCATCGAAAATCCGATATTTACACCTCAATACCTCGCTGTACTTTCGGATGTTCAAATCGAGAAATGAACCTCCCCACTACGATCGGGGCGCGATTTCGAGTGAAATGACATGCAACTTGTCGAAAACCCCAAAAGTCAAACTGTTGACCGCCGTTGACCACCGCCAACGGCGGCGCTGCCACTAAACTGAAATTTTCCCGGCGGAGCAACCACAATTCCATGCAAAATCACCCACTGAGCAACTTTGTCAACTACAACAAAGGCCAATTCTCACTCTAACTTGTCCAATTTCACGAAAAGCCGAATGTTCAAACAAATTTCAAATCCAAAATTCTCCACACACAAGCAAAATTAGATCACGAAACTTACATGGTAGCATCTAGGTGATGAGAGCTTCAAAGCCCACTCCAAATTGCAGCTCAATTTGGCCGGAAAATCATAACCCAAATTCACTCAAAAACTACCAATTTTGGCCGGAAAATTCACCTCTCCACCGCCACCCTCACCGTGAGGGGTGGCCGGAAGTAGACTCGGGGTGCCGGGGCGCACCGAACGGGACCAGCCCTGCCCCCTAAGGTGGCCGGAAAAGGCACCGTCGCCGGCGAGGCCGAACCACCGTCGCGCCACTCCTCCTCCACACGAGTTGACCGGTCAACATACCAGTCAACCATTAATGCCACCTTTGACTTTCTAAAACAGGAAACCCCACTATTTAAACCTTCCCAAAAAGGAAACCTCCAAAAATACATTTCGGCAAACTTTAAACATCCGTAACTTTCGCGTCGTAACTCCGATTCCAATAATTCTCGCGGCAACAAACTCGACTCGTCATATTCTTCAATTATCACCCGGAGTCAAACACATCGACAAACCTAATAAAAAGTCAACTATACAACCCAAACACAAGCTTATCCGATTAAATAATCAACAATCGAAAAAAATCACAACTAAATCTTCGTGACTCGGAATAATGCTCCGGAAGTTCCCACGAGCTCAACAACTTCCGTGAAGAAGCCGAAACCAAATTCTCGTCCGGTAATTTTGTCGTTAGGAACACCACCATTTAAATCTGATTCTGCCGAAACTTCAAACATACATAACTTATTCCTCGGTCGTCTAAATAACGATCCGAAACCGCCCACGAACTCGAAATCACACGTACAACGACTCTCGAGAAGAGACTCAGCTCCAATTCTCGGCCAATGATTTAGTCGTTAACAAACTTGGCGATTCAAACAACCGTTGGAAATCTGCAATTACGCGCAAGCTCGTAAATTAAGCTGATTCCACTGCTGATTCTGTTCTGGGTCGTCACACAAGTCACCGGCAATGAGAACGACATTACCGGCAATGTTTGCGCCGCCGTGGCCGGAAAATGAGGTCATTGCCGTCAACTTTGGTCCAAGTCGCCGGCAATGGTTGGAAAAATTTGTAAAAAAAAAGCCAGTTCTGGATTGGGCCCAATTCCAGAACCTGCATTGAAAGACATAAATCGTACAAATACAACTTCAACAGTACACACATAATTGTCCAACGTACAGTACAAATAGCAATGATACGAAAATAAACTACAACTACACGTCAGAGTCGAGGAACTTGCGGGTCAGGGTCGAAGAAATCCATGTACTCATTTGAACTCCGGTGGCTACCCTGGTCTTGCTGTGGCGGTGACTGGTGCGGTGGTGGTGGTGGATAACTGGGGAACACAGGGACCGGGGGAGGTGTGGGGAGCGGTTGTCCGGTAGTCTGAGCCGCGTACATCGTCTGCATCCATGTGAACATTTGTGTCTACTGCTGGACCATGAGTCGGTGTTGCTCGATCATCCCTCGGTACTCAGCATCTCTGACTGCCTGCTGCTCGACCATCTGCCTCATCTCCTCCATCTGCCTCCTTTGCTCCTCCAACTCCCTCTGCGTCCTATGAAGCTCCGCTGCGAGGTTACGACTAGAAGTTGAACTTCTTGACCCGGTAGAGTATTCTGAAGTGTTCTTCAATACTCCTTCGCCCGCCGAGCCCATTCCCCTGCAGTAGTAGGTATTCTTTCCAGTCCCGCACGCTTTTGCCATGATCTGAGCCGCTATAGGGCGATCAAGCGGATCGATCTGAGAGGCACACTGGGTCACTTCTTCCTCCGAGCAGTCAGGATGGTTGTTCCGAGCTATATTCATGGTCACTTCTGGTTGCCTCCTCCACTCTCGCCTAATTGAAAAGCGAATATGAATAACGTATTATTTAACAAAATAAATTAATATCGAAAAATAGTTTTATTAACACATGCATATATCAAGTACAAAATACAGAGGCAAAAGACTTGCTGCTTCTTCAGGGCACTGTGGATAGAACTTCTGATGAATATACACCAACGGGTTCACTTCTTGTTGTTGCTGCACCTTACTCAACCAACCCAAATAGTTGAGTGAACCTGTAGGATGGGCCCTGGTGTTTTTCAATCTATTCGCCCGGTTCGTCTTCGAAATCGCCTTGTTTGATAAACATATGTAAAAAACTTAGTAACTAACTATTTCAATGTGATACGATACATTAGGGTTGTAAGATATATTCAGGATGCATACCTTCACTTTGGGGTGCTCGAAGTGGGCTATCAGCCATAGCCACTCGTACTCCCTAAACCGGAATTCGCTAGGGGTAGAACCTCGGCCTAGCTCCTTGTACTGTGTGTAATGTGAAGAAAGCTCGTTCTTCCACTCTTTATACCTATATTAACACCAGGAAAAAAAAGTTAGAGATATTAAAACACTTGATAAACAAAAATCTAACTCGATATATACTCAAATAACTCGAAGCACATCACCTCATATGTAGTTGACGCTCTACCCACGTGTGAATAAGGCATTCATCCACGTCAAACCACACCTGCAATATGAATATATAAACGGTAAAATTATATATTTATTCGGACTTAATTAATAAATGTAAAATTTAAGTAATAAAAATACGATTTAACTCACACTCAGTGCATTATGCACTTGCATCTTCACATAGAGAGGCACAGATTCCCAATCTGACCAAAGCATTGGGACCTTGTCCCGCACGATGGCCCCGGCCATGCTGGCATATTTTCGCGTGGTGTCAAATGACTCGATCACCTCGCCATCCTCATTGGCCCTAATGAGCGTTTTCCTTCCCCCGGTGGCCTGCTCAAGTCTCTTCCCGGTGCATGTGCCTCTAGCCCCTTTCCGTTTTCCAGTGCCATTAACGAAATTGCCTAATAATACAATGTCAACAAATTGATATCATTAATTGAACCTATCGTAAGTGTTAAGTAATAATTAAGTAATCAATCTTGTTAAATAAAATTTACTTGCATCGTCCGTTTGCTGGTTGGTGCACCTCACACTCCAAAGATACACGGGGTCAAACGGGATGAAGTTGTACGCTTCCTCCACGCTCAGGAACTTCGGCCGTCCTTCAATATAAATAGGCATCCCCCTATCATCGAATTCAGGGATCACAGGAATCTCGTCGGGCAGGATGAGACAGGACGGCGGAGATAGACGAGGCCTGGACGATGAGGCGCCAGCATCATCTGCCTCAGATGATTCCCGTGAAACGGGAGTAGGCACCGGGCCAATAGGGGGCATTCGGATGGAGGGAGTTTCTGATGCCCCCGTTGACTGTCGCTTGTCTGAGGGTCTGCTGACGAAGGGTCTGCTGACTGAGGGTCGAGGTGCGACTGGGGGTTGCACGGCTCCGGATCGTGCAACTTCCTCCTCTTCTCGCGCAGCTAGCAACATTTGTGTGCGAGCATTCATCATTGGCCCACTGCGCGTGTTGCTGACTGCGGCTGAGGAAGCTTGACTACTGCTCCCTCCACTATTTCTAGTCCCTCTCCGTTTGATGCCTCCAAGCCAATTTGCCGCGAAACCTCCTGCACATCCAACAATTAGTCCTGGTTCCAACCAGTTACGGTTCCGGTTCCAGTTCGAAACGGGTCCGATTTCAAACGGTTCCGGTTCGAAACAGTTATCGGTTCCAACAATGAGTCATGGATTCGGTTCTATGACAAATCGGAACCGGAACCGTTTGACCCCGGAACCGGAACCATTCGGTTTCAAACGGTTCCGGTTACAAACAGTTCCGGTTCAAAATGGTTCCGGTTCCAAACGGTTCCGGTTCTAAAAGGTTCCGATTTCAAACCGTTCCGGTTCCAACCAGTTACGGTTCCGGTTTTTCATACAACCTAATCGAGGACTAATGCTTATTTAACCAATTAATATACGACTACAAATATATCTTAAATTATCAACTATATCAATTAATCCAAATCACCTTAATTTGCCCAACACCCTAAATTTCCTTAAATTACATATATCAATGAATCCAACCCCTAAATTAATTTGCCCATATATGCAACACCTTAAAAATACAATATAATTATGAACTATAACCCTATATCAATTAATCCACGTACCCAAATCACCTTAAATTACCTAAATATTTTTCACATATATACATCACCTTAAATTATCAAAAATTATCAAAACTTAATTAAAATACCTTAAATCACCTGTACATGCATCACCTTACATAAATTTTCCACATATATATATATACATCATATATATATATATACATCACCGAAATTAAATTTTCTAAATATTTTCCACATACATACATCACATATATATATACATCACCTTAAATTATCAAAAATTAAAACATCACCCAAACCTTAATTAATCAAGTTAATTAAAATGCATAAAAATAAAATTAAAATTGAGAGAGAGAGAGAGGGGAGGAGAACCTGTCATGGTCGAGCTCCAAGTAGGCTTCCCGAGAAAATGAGGTGAGGGGAGGAGGTAGAGGAGGAGGGGAGGAGGAGAGGAGGAGGGGAGATTTAGGGTTTTTGGGTGTTTGTGTGGAGAAGGGAGGGGGGAGAGGAGAGGAGGGGAGGGGAGAGGGGATGAGATAGAGATTTGAGGAGTGGAATATAATTGGGGGGGGGGGGGGGGGGGGCGAGGTGAGGAAGAGAGGGGGAGATTTGAGGGTTGGAGAGGAAAATGTGGAGAAATGAGGTGAGGGGAGGAGGAGCAGCCCGATTTTGAAATTATAATAGAGGACATTACCGGCGAGTTACCCACGAGTTCATAAGCAACTCGTGGGTAATGATAATGATTCCCAGCAAAAGAAGTTCCGACTACAAAGTTGACTATCCGACTACAATTTTCGACAAGAATTTCCGACTACAATTTACGACTAGAATTTCCGACTTTAATTTTCGACTATAATTTCCGAGTAGATCGATCAAATTTCCGATTAGAATTTCCGACTACAATTTCTGACTACAATTTACGACTACAATTTCCGACAAGAATTTCCTACTACAATTTCCGACTAAAATTTCCGACTACAATTTCCGACTACAATTTCCGACTACAATTTCCGACTACAATTTCCGACTACAATTTCCGACTACAATTTCCGAGTAGATCGATCAAATTTCCGACTACAATTTCCGACTACAATTTCCGACTAGAATTTACAACTACAATTTCCGACAAGAATTTCCGACTACAATTTCCGACTACAATTTACGACTACAATTTCCGACAAGAATTTCCGACAAGAATTTCCGACTAGAATTTCCGACTAGAATTTCCGACTAGAATTTCCGACAAGAATTTACGACTACAATTTTCGACAAGAATTTCCGACTAGAATTTCCGACTACAATTTCCGACTACAATTTACGACTAGAATTTCCGACTTTAATTTCCGACTATAATTTCCGAGTAGATCGATCAAATTTCTGACCACAATTTCCGACTAGAATTTACGACTACAATTTCCGACAAGAATTTCCGACTACAATTTCCGACTACAATTTCTGACTACAATTTCCGACTACAATTTCCGACAAGAATTTACGACTACAATTTCCGACTACAATTTCCGACTACAATTTCCGATACAATTTCCGACTACAATTTCCGACTACAATTTCCGACAACAATTTCCGACTACAAATTCTGACTATAATTAAAATACGTACATCATTAACGTACTAAGGATGATAATCGTAATCATCTTCATCACTTGAGTCTGACTCGGTTTCATAGGTAACCTCTGGCAATATGTGCCGCTCCTCGTCATCTGAATAAACGTCAACTTCATATGGATTAACATCGAGAAGTTCTGCTCCAGTAATTCGAACCACACTCCCAGATCTCACATTATTAAGGCGAATCGTAGATGATTCCGGAATGTCAAAAGCTTTCGGCTCTTGGTATGCAGTAACTTCCTCATCATCTGCGGTCTCACCATGTGTGGCAGCACTGTATATGTTTCTATGAGCAACATGGTTAACCACCTTCCACGGGACTTTGTTCAGAAGATCGTCAAGGTAAAACACTTGTTTTACTGATGAGGCATGAACGAAAGGGTCTTCTTCATACCAGCTAGTAGCAGTATTCACCGAAAATGTTCCGTACTGATCCGTCCTTGTGTTCTCCGGGCTAGTATCAAACCATCTACACTTGAACAAGTGCACTTTCATGCGGTTCCCATAAATTAGTTCAACAACTGAATGAAGGACACCGTAATAGTCAATGCCATCCTGCCCACCATGGACCATCACCCCACAATTCTGTGTTTTCAGTCGGTCGTCTCGATTTTCACATATAAATTTCACGCCATTGACTTGACACATCGAGTAAACTTTTGAAGCTATCGATTTCATCGCCAGGACCCTCAATTCGTTTGACCACTCTGGGCAACCATCATTTGCTACATGGTTCATCTGAAAACGATAAGAAACCACACAAGAAATTATGAACATAGAAACCACAAAACCACGTACGTACACACATGCTATATAAAGATATATATAAAAAATAGACATATACATATATACCCTTACCCATTGACCAAAGTAGTTTTCTGGACAGTTAATCAGTACCGACCAGTGGGCAATGGCTACCTCATTTCCATCCAACTTGTACGACTTTGGCAAGCTTCCCTGTACTACCACGTCATTGGAGATGATAGAAAGGTTGAACTGGGGTTCATCTATCGGCATCTGTTGTTGGGGGTCCTCAAGCGCTCCCAAATACACTTTGGTGTATGTTACACACTCGTGCGCAATATATGCTTCAGCGATACACCCTTCAGGTGCATATTTATTCTTCACATAGTCCTTGTAGGCTCCCAATTGTCTACAAGTTAACAAGTGCATGTTAACTTACTTAAACCATAAGAATTTACATATAAAAACAGAGGCAAACCAAATGTATGAATCATTTGTACCTTTCCATGGGATACATCCAAGTGTAGTGTACGGGACCGGTAAGCAACAATTGTTCGGGAAGATGGATCATCAGGTGAGGCATGATGTCGAAAAAATTTGGGGGAAATATCCTCTCAAGCTTTCACATGATAAAAATGATGTCATCTTGCATCTCCCTGAGATCTGATTTTTTAACTTCCCTGGTGCATAACTTCTGAAAGAATCTTGACAAGGCCACCAACGGCTCCACCACCTCTTTGGGCAGGTACCCTCGAACGAAAATAGGGAAAAGGCGTTGAAGCAGTACATGGCAGTCATGACTCTTTAATCCGTACATCTCATTGTCCCAGAAGTTAACACACCTGCTTATATTTCCTGCATAGCCATAAGGATACCTGCATATATATATATATATATAGCCATATGCAACAATTATATTTCTCGCATATAACCATAATCTGGTAAAAATTTAAGGCCAATTTCCTGCATATCCATAAGAATATATACCTGACATTACTCAGCTACCCAAAAAGTTCATGCTTATGCTTCGGCTTTACGGTGTAAGGAGCTTGCGACATTTTTCTCTTACCATCTCTTAACCACAAATGTTTCCGCAGTCCCATAGCTTTCAGATCAATGCGTGCCTTAGGGATGTCTTTTGTTTTCCCCTCCAAGTTAAGAACTGTGCCCACCACACTTTCACACACATTCTTCTCTATGTGCATGACATCTAGGTAGTGTCTGATAGGCAACTTGGGCCAGTAGGGGAGTTCCCAGAATATGCTCTTGTGTGTCCAAAACTTATACCTTTCGAGCTTGTCTGGAATTGACGCCATTATCTCAGGATGATTGCTCAGCTGGCCAAAATCATATTCATTCAACACTTCCAAAATTTCTTCCCCTGTCCATCGCCTGGGTGCCACACCTGTTTCCACAGTCCCATCAAACGCGTATGGATCCTGCCTAAATGGGTGATCATATGGAAGCCAACAACGGTGACGCATCTGAACAATTTTACTGCAATGAGGACTGCAACAATCCACCGTTATGCACTCTGAACAAGCCCTATAACCCCTGGTAACGTTGCCCAACAACATACCGCAGGCAGGAAAATCACTGATGGTGCCAACAAGCATGGCATGCATTTGGAACATCTCATTTTTGAACCTATCGTAAGTGGGGTGGCCACACTCACTCAGGTACTTAAGCTCCTCAATCAAAGGCCTCAAATACACATCGAGACACTTTCCTGGATAACCCGGGCCCGGAATTAACAGAGTGAGCATATTGTATTCCTTCTTCATGCACATCCATGGTGGAAGATTGTACGGTACCAAAATAACTGGCCATATATTGTATTGAAGACTCATGTTGCCAAAAGGGTTGAATTCGTCAGATGAGAGCCCTAGCCAAACATTTCGGACCTCTGCTGCAAAATGATCAAACTCCCTGACCATGTGCTTCCAAGCCTCTTCGTCGGAAGGGTGTATAAAGGTGTCATCGTCAGGCAAATTCCTCTCAGCCCACCATCTCATAGCTTCGGCCGTGAAAGCACACATGAACAACCGCTCCAGCCTATCAATAAGCGGGAAATATCGAAGTATCTTCACAGCTTTCTTGTTGCCTGCAGGAGTCAACTTATACCTTTCTGTAAAACATACCGGGCAGGCTTCAAGGTCTTCAACATCTTTTCCCCAGAAGAGAATACAATCATATCTGTATGCATGGATTTTGATGTAGGAAAGCCCAAGATCTTTCAGGATATGTCGCACCTTATGATGAGTGGTAGGAAGACGATGACCGGGTGGCAGTAGCGAAGCAGTCCACTTCAGCCAAGAATCAACAGCTTTGACAGACATTTTGTTCTCCATTTTGAGCTGCATCACTCCCATGACACTTTCAAGAACAGTCTTACTACAACCGTCGTACAACGGAGTCTGTTGTAATGCAATCAGGTTGTTGTACTTGTCCATACCGCTTGTGTTGACATGAGCTCCAGGTAATGGCTCGACTGGCTCAATATGGGGGAAACCCTCAATGACGGGAGGGACATTTGGTGCTTCATCAGCAAATACACCGCTCTCATGAGGAAACATATCATTGATTAACATCGATGTTGGATCATAGGATGGACTGCCCCTCTCAACAAAATGTCCATGATCATAGCGTGGACTGGCCCTCTCACCAAATTATCCATGATCATGCGGACCCGCTAACGATGTTTCACCGTGATAAATCCAACAAGTGTACTTATCCCAAAACCCGTATTTACTCAGGTGCTTCTGGACTTTATCAATGGGAAAACGAAATTGATCGCTGCGACACTTACATTCTTTACAGGGGCAATAATGAAGTGTAGTGTCTCCACAATTAGCCTTCACAAAATTCACAAAACTCCTAATTCCCTGGTGATATCTCACATCCCATCTTTCGAGGCTCATCCAACTCTTGTCCATCCTGAAAATTCTAACAATATTACGTACTATATATATACACACATTCACTACTAATTATAAAATAAAGCATCACTAATTACATTCGAATTCATCCGATTAATTAACAAAAGTCAACCCATGCATGCATATAAATTAAAAATATATATATATATATACCAACAATTCACAATTACAAATTAACATGCCTGAATATATATATATAGACATATTAACAATTAATATTCACAAAATCATTTTATATCCATACATATATATACACAAATTAACATATTTTCATCGAAATAATCTCAAATCCACTCAAAATCAACAGTCAATCACTCGAAAGCAAAAATATATCCACTCTATTTGCATATCAAACCAATAATCGACGCGATATCTCAACTCTAAATCAACACATGCATATATATATATATATATCAATCTAATTAAATCGATCAACACACACATATATATACATACGTATATACGTACCTATATATATATAGCTTCCCGAGTGATCGAGTTTTCGACGCCTTTTGACAATACTGAAGGATTTCAGAGCGTTTTCCTTCTTTCGATTTCACCGGATTTTTTTCTATATATCGAAATGAATAAGCTGCTGCGATCTGCATCTGATATAAGAGGCATTGCCGGCGATTCATTAAATCGCCGGAAATGGAGTCATTGCCGGCGAAAAGTCGCAGGAAATGTGTCAAAACATTGCCGGCGACCTATTCCGTCGCCTGCAATGATTGGGCAACCATTGCCGGCGATTTTTCGGCCGTAATTTCGCCGGCAATGGTTGCCCAATCATTGCCGGCGACGGAATAGGTCGCCTGCAATGTTTTGACACATTTTCGGCGACTTTTCGGACGCATTACCGGCGACGGAGTAAGTCGCCGGCAATGATGATCATTACCGGTGACTTCCCCGATCGTCGGCCTTGTTTTTTCAAAAATCGCCAGTGATGAGCTCGAATGTGGTAGTGCACGGAATCCATGGATTCCGGTGAGTTTCCGGCGAGCTCCCAAACCTCAACCAATTACCAAATTGCTTCACCCAAAAGCATCTAGAAGTTGAGGGGAACTTTTTCCCCTACAACCATCGCCGGAACACCCAACCGGAATCCGGCGAAACCTTCGATCTTCCTCGAGCTCGTTCTCCCTCAAAACTTCATTAATTCACAATATTCCAAGTTCTAAACCATAGAAAATCAAGAGAGGATTCTAACCATACCAAAATTGTAGCCAGAGGTGGCCGAAAATGGATTCAAGACTCTTTCTTCTCACGTCCGCATAATTTTTCTAGCGATCCTGGGCAATCTTTAGTCTATCCCGGATAATCTGAATATCCTCCATGGAGCTCTTCACCAGATCAGGACCAATAAGCCATCGCTCGCCCACCTCACTCAAACACAAAGGAGTGCAGCACTGCCTCCCGTATAGAGCCTCATACGGTGCCATATCAATACTGGCCTGATAACTGTTGTTGTAAGCAAACTCAATCAAATGCAATTGCTGGTCCCAATTTCCTCTGAACTGCAAAACACAAGACCGCAACATATCCTTAAGTGTCTGAATAGTCTGCTCAGACTACCCATCAGTCTGGGGATGGAAAGCTGTACTGAAATGCAATCTGGTACCCAAGGCTCGCTGCAATGCCTGCCAGAACTCTGAAGTAAACTAACTATCTCGGTCAGACACAATAGATACAGGTACACCAAGCAGACGAACGATCTCTACCAAATACAGCTTTGCTAATCTGCCCACTGAAATCTTCCCCGGAAGTGCAAGGAAATGAGCGGATTTCGTCAATTGATTTACGATAACCCAAATACCAGTATTACTAGCCGAAGTACGCGGTAACTGATACACAAAATCCATGGTAATGTGCTCCCACTTCCAAACCAGAATCTCCAAGGGCTGTAACAGTGACGACCCGAACCAGAATTAGTTGAGTAAACGGCTTAGTTAACGAGAATATGCGTAATTACTGTTTTCCGTATATTGGTTGATTTACCGGTTTTAATCACGACTTAATTATCGGTTGAGAATTTGTGTTGAGTCTCTTCTCGAGAATTGTTGTACACGTGATTTCGAGTTCGTGAGAAGTTCCGGATGATTTTTCCGATGATCCAGGAATATAATATGAATATTTGAAGTTTCAGAATATCAACGAGTTTATCCATTCGTATCGAGTTTATCCGAATCGTGGTGGTTACCCGTTTTGGACCGTCGATCGTCCCGAGACGCGAGTATAAATATTGGAAATAGTCGAAAAATTGTCGAAAACACTGTTTGGGAAGTTTGACCGGCGTTGACCGAGCTGTGACCGTTGACTTTCCGTTGACCGGTTCTCCACTGCGCTGCCGCCGTCGGATTTGACGATTTCGGCCACCTCCGGCCGAGTTATTAGAATGAATCGATTCCTCTTTCAATTTCCTACAGTTTAGAACTTGGAATTGTTGAAATTGATGCCGGAATGAGGTAGAACGAAGAGGTTGAACGTTGGGGATTTTCGCCGGAATCGGCCTTGAATGAGGACGGCGCTCCGGTTGCTTTCCGGCGATGATATTTGGTGGGTTTTGTTGGGTTTTAGCTCAGGATTAGTTCCCCTTTGGTTTGGAGGGACGAGGTGGCGCGACGGCGCCGGAATCAGTCGGGGAAGTTTTCCGGCCGGTTTGGGTTGTGAACTTTCGAGCTGTTTTCCGGCCACGGTGGTGGCTGGATGGTGGTGGTGCCTTGAGGAAAGTTGCTCGACTTGAGGAGGAGAACAGTTTGGGAGCTTAGCCGTCGGGAAATCTCTCCGAATGACGGCGCGCCGGCGACCCGTTGACTTTTTGGAATTTAGTGATTTTAATGTCGTTTTTCTCGTATTCGCGCCCCGATCGTCGCCTTGAGGTTTTCGGGTTGATCTGGGTATCAGATTTTCAGTCGAGGGTTTTGATTGGAGATTTCGGGAATTTCGTCGATTATTTTGCAAAGTATTATATGTTTTCGGGAACGGTTGGTTTCCGAGGTGTGGTTCAGTGTTGTGAGCTATGATTTTGATCAGATATATTTTTTGATTATTCAGAGGATCGTGATCGTGCTTCGGGCTAGAGATCTTCCGCCGGACCACGTGATTAGCCCAAGTGCGCGTTTTGCTCA
This sequence comes from Geum urbanum, assembly GCA_946800695.1. NCBI lineage: Eukaryota > Viridiplantae > Streptophyta > Magnoliopsida > Rosales > Rosaceae > Geum > Geum urbanum. The sequence goes on from OX327009.1 coordinate 30,831,462, forward strand.
CCTGTGAGTGGACAATTTCTTTTCACTGATAATCGCGAGTCTTTATACACGTTTTACGAGCATGAGATTACATGTGAGATTATGGTTTATATGAGCATGTGTTATACGATTATGCTTATACAATTATACATTACGTATATGCATTTACATATTGCTTTATGCATTTGCATCGAACTATTTACAATTTGGTTTACATAGAGTGCAGTCACAGTATATATTGTTGTATCGATACACTTGCATCCCGGCTGATCCCCGAGGATGTTTACTGGGGGAGGCTGTGACCCCTGACCCGAGGCCTTTACCGGGGAGGCAGTAACTACATTTGATAGAGTTCGCCTACAACAATAGCTATCAGGCCAGTGTCGAGATGGCACCGTACGAGGCCCTGTATGGGAGGCAGTGCCGCACTCCGTTGTGTTGGAGTGAGGTGGGCGAGCGATGGCTTATTGGCCCTGATCTGGTGAAGAGCACCGTGGAGGATGTGCAGATTATCCGAGATAGATTGAAGATTGCCCAGGATCGCCAGAAGAGTTATACGGACGTGAGGAGGAAGAGTCTCGAGTTTGATGTGGGCGATTGGGTCTTCTTGAAACTATCTCCGTTGAGGGGTGTTGTGCGTTTCGGGAAGCGTGGCAAGCTTCGACCACGGTACATTGGTCTGTATGAGATTACTGAGAGAGTTGGAGCCGTGGCTTACAGGCTTGAGTTGCCAGCTGAGATGGCTCGTGTTCATGATGTTTTCCATGTTTCGATGTTGCGGAAATACATCTCAGATCCGTCACATGTGTTAGCGCCACAACAGCTACCGATCTGAGAGGATTTGACGTATGTTGAGGAGCCGGTACAGATTCTCGATCGTCGTGAGCAGGAGTTGAGACACCGTATTATACCGCTGGTGAAGGTCTTGTGGCAGAATCACTCGGTTGAGGAGGCCACCTGGGAGACTGAGCAGCGTATGCGGGAGCAGTATCCTCATCTATTCACCTGACAGGTACGTAAATTTTGATGTCGAAATTTTTTTAAGGGGGGTAGATTTGTGACGACCCGAACCAGAATCAGTAGAGTAAATGGCTTAATTCACGAGAATATGCGTAATCACTGTTTTCCGTATATTGGTTGATTTACTGGTTCTAATCATGACTTAATTATCGGTCAAGAATTTGAGTTGGGTCTCTTCTCGAGAGTTGTTGTACACGTGATTTCGAGTTCGTGAGCGGTTCCGGATGATTTTTCCGATGACTGAGGAATATAATATGAATATTTGAAGTTTCGGAATATCGACAAGTTTATCCGCTCGTATCGAGTTTATCCGAATCGTGGTGGTTATCCATTTTGGACCATCGATCGTCCCGAGACGCGAGTATAAATATCAGAAATAGTCAAAAAATTGTCGAAAACACTGTTTGGGAAGTTTGACCGGCGTTGACCGAGCTGTGACCGTTGACTTTCCGTTTACCGGTTCTCGACCGCGCTGCCGCCGTCGGATTTGAGGATTCCGGCCACCTCCGGCTGAGTTATTCGTATGAATCGATTCCTTTTTCAATTTCCTACAGTTTAGAACTTGGAATTGTTGAAATTGATGCTGGAATGAGGTAGAACGGAGAGGTTGAACTTTGGGGATTCTCACCGGAATCGGCCTTGAATTGGATGGTGGTGGTGCCTTAAGGAAAGTTGCTCGGCTTGAGGAGGAGAATAGTTTGGGAGCTTGGCAGCTGGGAAATCTCTCCAGTTGACGGCGCGTCGCTGCCGGCGGCGGCAGTCATTGCCGTATCTCCAGCGACCTGTTGACTTTTTGGAATTTAGTGATTTTAATGTCGTTTTTCTCTTATTCGCGCCCCGATCGTCGCCTTGAGGTTTTCGAGTTGATTTGGGTATCACATTTTCAGTCGAGGGTTTTGAGTAGAGATTTCGGGAATTTCGTCAATTATTTCGCACAATATTATATGTTTCCGGGAACGGTTGGTTTTTGAGGTATGGTTCAGTATTGTGAGCTATGATTTTGATCAGATATATTTTGTGATTATTCAGGGGATCGTGATCATGCTTCAGGTGAGGGATCTTTCGCCGGACCACGTGATTATCACTAGTGCGTGTTTTGCTCACTTATGAGTGGACAATTTCTTTTCACTGATAATCGCGAGTCTTTATACACATTTTACGAGTATGAGCATGCATGTGAGATTATGGTTTATATGAGCATGTGTTATACGATTATGCTTATACAATTATACATTACGTATATGCATTTACATATTGCTTTACGCATTTGCATCGAACTATTTACGATTTGGTTTACACAGAGTACAGTCACAGTATATATTGTTGTATCGATACACTTGCATCCCGGCTGATCCCCAAGGATGTTTACCGGGGGAGGCTGTGACCCCTGACCCGAGGCCTTTACCGGGGGGGGGGGGGGGGGGAGGGGGGGCGCAGACCTCTTACCTGAGGCCTTTCTGGCTAGAATCAGGTGTGGGTCTGGGATTCCGTGATTCAGAATGTACTAGCACGGATGTGTCCATGAGATACTTTCATGCGGAGATACTTCAACCAGGCTACCCAGCAGCGGAAGTAAGAGGAGTTTACGAACTTGAGACAGGGCAGTATGTCTGTGCTTGAGTATTGGGACAGGTTTACCCGCTTATCTCGTTTTGCGCGTGACATGGTGGCTACTGAGGAAGCCAAGTGCCGCAGATTTGAGCTGGGTTTGAACTTGAACATCAATGGGACGCTGACTACGATGCCTCAGAACAACTTTGATGAGTTTGTCAGTGCAGCACTCCGAGGTAAGGATATCGAGAAGGAGAGGAAAATGAGGTACCAGCCTAGACGGTTTGAGAAGGGTGGACCGAGTCAGGGGCCTTCTAAGAGGCAGAGTTCTGATACTTCCGGTTCGACTTCATCCTTGGGTAGTGGACTCTATCGACCACCAGCTAGTGCACCGAAACAGAGGCCGAGATGGAGGAGAGATCGACCGCAGCGACCACAGGCTAGTGAGGGTTCTAGCGGTTCTTGTTATCCTCGGCGTACCGGTGGCTCATTTGCCATACCGAGGGAGTACCCATTGTGTAGTCTCTGCAGCAGACATCATGTTGGTTCGTGTCAGCGAGGTCCTGTCACTTGTTTTCGTTGTGGCCAGGTGGGTCACTATGCGAGAGAGTGTTTCCAGCTTGATGGTGCTAGTGGACAGGCGGCCCAGAGTTCCGGAGGAGAGCGAGGTGCCACTTCGGGGACTCAACCAGTACAGTTTGCGGGCCAGGGCAGACAGCAGGGACAACCTCAGCGTCGACAACCAGCCGGGCAGGCCAGGGTTCATTCCATGACTTTGCGAGAGGGCAGAGCTTCACCGGAGGTCGTTATCGGTACGTTGCATATCTTTGGTATTCCAGTACTCACATTGTTAGATCCAGGTGCCACACATTCATTCATGTCGTATAGACTATCGTCTTTAGCTACGGTACCTGTGTCTCCACTTCCGGGGGTTGTGGAGAGTGTTGTATCTGTCCGGTGAGATTGTGAGTATTGGCTAGGTGTACCGGGACTGCGAGATTTTTATTGGAGGCCATGGCTTAGCCGCAGATTTATTGTTGCTTGATATCGTTGATTTTGATCTGATCTTGGGTATGGACTTCTTGGAGACGCATTGGGCCATGTTTGACTGTCACAAGAAGGAGGTTGCATTTCGACGATCTGTTCACATATGCGGCATTGGGTATGAACAAATAAGACATCCCTCTTCATATTTCGCCACCAGTAATAGGCTCGAAGTGTACGAAACATCTTCGTACCATCGGGATGCATCGCATACCACTACCACATTTATCATTATTGCAGACGACTTAAAGTCGTCGGCCTTTGTCTTTAAATCGCCGATGATAATTATTACCGGCGACATTGGGATGCATCGCATACCACTACCACATTTATCATTATTGCAGACGACTTAAAGTCGTCGGCCTTTGTCTTTAAATCGCCGATGATAATTATTACCGGCGACATGTCGCCGGAAGCAACCCGTCGGTGATAGTATCACCGACGAGAAAATGAGGAAGTCGTCGATGATACTGTTGAAGTATCACCAACGACAGTGGGTCGCCGGCAATAATTAATAGCATCACCGACGAGATAGTCATAGTCGTCGGTGATGATGCTCCGCCATGGTCAACGCCACAATTTTTGACGACGACATTTTTGAAGAATGTCGTCGGTGATACGCCGGAAAGTGGGATTTATTGCCGACGAGATTGGTCCATCTCGTCGGTAATACCCGGTGACATTTTAAAAACAAAGCAGGTTCTGGATTGGGCCAAATTCCAGAACCTGCACTGAAAAACAAAAACTGTACAAATACACATTCAACAATACACACATAATTGTCCAACGGTACAGACAGCAACAATACGAAAATAAAATACAACTACACTAAGGGTGGACAAAATCTATGTTGACGAAATCATTTGAACTGCGGCGGCTACCTTGGTCTTGCTGCGGCGGTGACAGCTGCGGTTGTGGAACACTGTGGAACACATGCATCGGTGGAGGTGTGAGGAGCGGTTTTCCGGTAGTCTGGCACGCGTACATCGTCTGCATCCATGTGAACATTTGTGTCTGCTGCTCGACCATAATTCGGTGTTGCTTGACCATCGTCCGGTGCTCGGCATCTCTGACTGCCTGCTGCTTGGCCAATTGCCGCATCTCCTCCACCACCCTGCTTTGCTCCTCCAACTCCCTCTGCGTCCTCTGAAGCTCCGCTGCTAGGTTGTACGGTACCAAAATAACTGGCCATATACTGTATTGAAGACTCATGTTGCCAAAAGGGTTGAATCCGTCAGATGAGAGCCCTAGCCAAACATTTCGGACCTCTGCTGCAAAATGATCAAACTCCCTGACCATGTGCTTCCAAGCCTCTCCGTCGGCAGGGTGTATAGGGGTGTCATCGTCACGCAAATTCCTCTCAGCCCACCATCTCATAGCTTCGGCCATGAAAGCACACATGAACAACCGCTCCAGCCTATCAATCAACGGGAACTATCGAAGTATCTTCACAGCTTTCTTGTTGCCTGCAGGAGTCAACTTATATATTTCTGTAAAACATACCGGGTAGGCTTCAAGGTCTTCAAGATCTTTCCCCCAGAAGAGAATATAATCATATCTGCATGCATGGATTTTGATGTAGGAAAGCCCAAGATCTTTCAGGATATGTCGCACCTTATGATGAGTGGTAGGAAGGCGATGACTGAGTGGCAGTAGCGAAACAGTCCACTTCAGCCAAGAATCAACAGCTTTGACAGACATTTTGTTCTCCATTTTCAGCTGCATCACTCCCATGACACTTCCAAGAACAGTCTTACTACAACCGTCGTACAACGGAGTCTGTTGCAATGCAATCAAGTTGTTGTACTTGTCTATACCGCTTATGTTGACATGAGCTCCAAGTAATGGCTCGACTGGCTCAATATGGGGGAAACCCTCAATGACGGGAGGGACATTTGGTGCTTCATCAGCAAATACACCGCTCTCATGAGGAAACATATCATTGATCAACATCGTTGTTGGATCATTGGATGGACTGGCCCTCTCAGCAAATTGTCCATGATCATAGGATGAACTGGCCCTCTCAGCAAATTGTCCATGATCATGCGGACCCGCTAACGATGTTTCACCATGATAAATCCAACATGTGTACTTATCCCAAAATCCGCATTTACTCTGGTGCTTCTGGACTTTATCAATGGGAAAACGAAATCAATCACTGCGACGCTTACATTCTTTACACGAGCAATAATGAAGTGTAGTGTCTCCACAATTAGCCTTCACAAAATCCACAAAACACTTAATTCCATGGTGATATCTCACATCCCATCTTTCAAGGCTCATCCAACTCTTGTCTATCCTAAAAATTCTAACAGTACTATATATTTATGTATATATATTCACTACTAATTAATTAAAAAATCATCAATAATTACATGCATGCATCCGATTAATTAACAAAAGTTGACCCATGCATATAAATATATATATATATATACCAACAATTCACAATTACAAATTAACATGTATATATATACATATTAACAATTAATCACAAAATAAATTTATATACATATATATATATACAAACATATATATTTTCATCGAAATCATCTCAAATCAATTCAAAATCAACGGTCAATCACTCAAAATCAACAATATATCAACTCGATCTATTTGCATATCAAACCATTAATCTCAACTCTAAATCAACACATGCATATATCTAAATCAACACATATATACATCGATCCACATATATATACATACGTACCTAGCTATATAGCTTCCCGAGCGGGTTTTGGACGCCTTTTGACAATATCTAACTATTTCAGAGCGTTTTCTTTCTTTCTCACCGGATATTTGTAAAATGAATGAGCTGCTGCGGCGAAGATCTGATATAAGAGTTATTGCCGATGATTCATTAAATCGTCGGCTAGGGAGTTATTGCCGACGATATTCCGTCCAAAACATCGACGGCAATACATTGAAATTATTGCCAACGAAATTCTCCATTGACGGCAATACTTTCCCCTAATTGCCGGCGACGAGGACATTATTACTGACGAGTCGTCGACAATAATTTCATTGCCAGCAATTAGGTGAAAGTATTGCCGGCGATGGAGAATTTCGTTGGCAATGCTTATTATTACCGACGATATATGATATCGTCAGCCTTTCTTTTCCCATTTCATGGGCAATAGGAAGAAATGTGGTAGTGTATGCAAAACAATGAGCTTTGTCTAAAATCTCTTTCTTCAAACCCTCGTCCCTGGGTACACATAATCTGCCTCTGAATAGAAATGTACCATCATCACTCAACCGAAACTCTGTTGGTACACTATTCCGAATCATGGTCTTCTTGTCCAATAGATAGGAATCCGCATCCTGAGCTTCCCAAACCTGATCAACCAACACTGGTCGTACCTGGAAGCTAGCAAACAAGGTTCCATCATCGCCCCACTCAAACTCTGCTCCTGTGGTCCGTAGCTCAGCTAACATGGAAACTCTGGCCACACACACATGGAAGAATGAGGCTCCAGATTTCTGACTGAGTGCATCAGCAACAACATTAGCCTTCCCTGGATGATACTCAAAAGTGCAATCATAATCATTGATCAACTCCATCCATCTGCGCTGTCTCATGTTCAAGTCTGGCTGCGTGCGCAAATAGGTGAGACTCTTGTGATCTGTGTATATCTTGCATTGAGCTTCGTACAAGTAGTGTCTCTAACTCTTCAAGGCTAATATAATAGCAGCCAACTCCAAATCATGGGTAGGATAGTTGACTTCATGTGGTTTCAGCTGCCTGGAACCGTAAGCTACCACTCTGCCATGCTGCATCAAAACACAACCAAGTCCCAATTACGATGCATCGCTGTAAACCACAAACTCTCCAATGTCGTCAGGTAGAGTCAGAACCGGTGCAGTAGTCAACTTCTCCTTCAAGAGCAAGTAACTTTCCTCACATGCGTTAGACCATTCGAACTTGATGCCTTTCTTCGTCAATCTGGTAAGTGGTGTGGCAATCCAAGAAAAATCCTGCACAAAGCGCCGATAATAACCTGCCAAACCCAAGAAACTCCTGATCTCTGGTACGTTGGTAGGTCTACTCCAATTCAACATGGCTTCTATCTTGTTAGGATCCATGCTGACTCCCTCAGTAGATATCACGTGATCCAAAAACTTCACGCTATTCAACCAGAACTCACACTTGCTGAACTTCGCAAACAACTGATTATCTCGCAAAGTCCGCAAAACAGCTCGTAAATGCTTCTTGTCCTGGCCTACACTCCTGGAGTAAACCAGGATGTCGTCGATGAACACAATCACAAACTTGTTTAGGAATCGCCTAAACACCCGGTTCATCAAGTTCATGAAAGCTACGGGGGCATTGGTCAACCCAAACGGCATAACCAAGAACTCATAATGCCCGTACCGTGATCTGAAAGCTGTCCTGGCCACATTTGACTCTCTGATCCTCACTGATGGTATCCAGACCTGAGATCAATCTTCGAAAAGACTGAAGCTCCCTTAAGTTGATCAAACAAGTCATCAATCTGTGGCAACGGATACTTGTTCTTCACGGTGAACTGATTCAGCTTCCGGTAATTAATACACAACCGTATAGAACCATCCTTCTTCCGCACAAACAGTACAGGAGCACCCCACGGTGATACACTGGGTCGTATGAAACCTTTCTCCAGCAACTCTTGAAGTTTAATCTGTAGCTCCTTTAACTCCGCTGGCGCCATACGATAAGGTGCCTGAGATATGGGTCCAGTGCCTGGTAAAAGCTCAATAGTGAAATCAATTTCTCTAACTGGAGGAATACCCGGTAACTCCTCTGGAAATACATCAGGAAACTCAGAAACAACCTCAATGTCACCAATGTCTGTCACAGCAACCGTAGTATCAACAACATGAGCTAAGTATGCGACACAACCCTTCTTCATCATCCGCTAGGCCTTCATCGCTGAAATCACACATGGAAATGAAGTATTATTCTCACCGCGAAACAGTATCTCTGGGAACCCTAGACGTCGAAACACAACCTCCTTCTTGTGACAATCGAACATAGCCCAATGTGTCTCCAAGAAGTCCATACCCAAAATCACATCAAAGTCGATGATATCCAGCAATAACAAATTCGCAGTTAAACCATGACCTCCAACAAAGATCTCACAATCCCTATATACCCAACCAATACTCACAACCTCACCAAATGGATACAACACTCTCCATAACCCCGGAAGTGAAGATGCATGCATAGTAGCTAAAGATGATAATCTATATGATACGAATGAATGCGTGGCACCTGGATCTAGCAAAGTAAGTACTGGATAGCCAAAAACATGCAACGTACCAATAACAACCTCCGATGATGCTCTGTCCTCACGCAACGACATGGCATGAACCCTGACCTGCCCGGCTGGTCGTCCACGCTGAAGGTGACTCTACTGTCCGCCCTGGCCAGAAGACTGTACTGGTCGAGCCTCAGAAGTGGTACCTCGCTCTCCTCCGGAACTCTGAGCTGCCTGTCGACCAACACCAACAGGCTGGAAACAGTCCCTCGCAAAGTAACCCTCCTGGCCACAACGATAGCAAATGGAAGGGCCTCGCTGACAAGGACCAAAGTGATGCTTGTTGCAGAAGTTGCATAGTGGATACTTCCTCAGTATAGCAAAAGTGCCACCGGTATGTCGAGGATAGCTGGATCCGCTAGAACCCCCACTGGACTGTGGTCTCTGTGGTCGATCCCTCCTCCATCTCTTTCTTTGTCTAGCTGCACTAGCTGGTGGTCGATATGGTCCACTACCAGATGACGATGCCGATCCAGAAGTGTCAGAACTCAGCCTCTTGGAAGGTCCCTGACTCGGTCCACCCTCCTCAAATCGTCGAGACTGGAATCTCATCTGCCTTTCCTTCTCGATATCCTCGCCTCGAAGTGCAGCACTCACGAACTCATCAAAGTTGTTCCGAGGCATCGTAGTCAGTGTCCCCTTAATGTTCAGGTTCAAGCCCAGCTCAAATCTTCGGCACTTGGCTTCCTCTATAGCCACCATGTCACGAGCAAACCGAGATAAGTGAGTAAATCTGTCCCAATACTCAAGTACTAACATGTTGCCCTGTCTCAAGTTGGTGAACTCCTCATACTTCCGCTGCTGTGTAGCCTGGTTGAAGTATCTCCGCATGAACAAATCCCTGAACAGTGTCCACGGAGTATCTCCGCATAAACAAATCCCTGAACAGTGTCCACGGAGTATCAACCGGAACTCTATCGGTGCTAACCCACAAGAAGTATGCATCTGACTCAAGTAAACCAACTGCTGCCACTATCATCTGCTCAGGAGTGAAACGCAGACGCTCACAAACTCGTTCAACCTAAACCAACCATGCTTCACAAATCTATGGATCAGCTGAACCCGAGAAAACATTCGCTCCAGCGGTTCAAGCTTTGACCACAGGGCCAAAACGCTCCTCCAAACGCAATACTCGCATAACCAAGTCATGCGTCTGGCGATCCTCATCAGGATCCACATCCCTATTAACACAGGGACCACGTCTAGGAGGCATCCTAATGATACAAGAAAAGCATTAGTCACAAGCACAAGGAACGTAATCATGAAACTTCAGACATTTGAACACATACAACACCCGAAGCATTGATGAGTAACCGCTGATCAGTCGGGTCATCGCTCCAGACATGTTGTACGTACTCAAATACCCTTAGTATCACGACTACAGAAGTCTACAGAACCTAAAACCTAATGCTCTGATACCAAGCTGAAAGGACCCAACCCCGATTTAGTTTGCTAAACTGGGATCAAACCCCTTCTGAAAATACGAACTTGCAAAAACCATAGAAATTTCGGCAGAGTTTCACTATAACGTGGAATTGCCATTAACCTGCACCCGAAAACATACTTCATCCTATGCCACAAAAGCCAAACCGTGGGCACCAATCCCATTCGGATTTCTCAATATCATAACAATAATGTAAAGTAATAAGAAAAACTGTACTTTACAGAAATCCGGGGAAAAACATATAAAAGTATAACATCATAGTAATCAAAGCGACCTCTAGTGTGTATATATACATAAATATACAACAGTAGGCTAAACAAGAAACCTACTGGAAAAGAAAGGTAGCTCGAACACTAAGCCACCAACAGCGACGTGCAACAACAGAATCTAAACTGCAAACTGGGCATTGAAAACAAAGAGCCCAGGGAAAGACATATAAATCGTTAGAGTGAGTGGACGAAAATAAATGTCTTTCGCCGAATAATAAATGTTATAAAAATATATACGAGTCAAAATGAATGAATATGATATAGTACACGAGGTGAACCCAAACTCCTCCAGCGTACAGAGCATGCATAGAAAATCTCACGGGGTCACTCATGGACACATCCGTGCTAGTACAGTCTGAATCATGGGATCCCAGACCCACACGTGATTCTAGCCAGAAAGGCCTCAGGTCAGGGTATCTGTTCCCACCCGGAAATACATCGGCACAAGAAACAGACATCTGTACCCACCCGGAAATACATCGGCACAAGGTACAGTTCACCCCTGGTAAACATCCTCGGGGATCAGGCAGGATGCAAGTGTATCGATACAACCACATATACTAAGACTGTACTCAGTGTAAATCAAATCATAAATAGTTTCATGCATATGTATAAAGCATAATGTAAATGCATAATCTTAAAGCACATGCTCGTATAAATTATAATCACATACGTATGCTCATGCTCGTATTATGTATAATAAAGACTCGCAATCAATCAGTGAAAGAAAGATGTCCACTCACAGACAAGCACAGCACGCAAACGCGCTAATCCCAAGATACGGCAGAAGATCCCTCGCCCAATATACGATCTCGATCCCCTAAATAATCACAAAATATAACTGACTAAAATCACAATTCATTACTCGGTACCACACCTCGGAAACCAACTATTTTCGGAACATATATCTCGGATACAAAATAAGCGACGAAAAACCCCAAATTCTCCACATATTTTGGAGAACGACTCAGTTAAAATGGCACATAATTTGGAGACACATGCTCCACTTAAAATTCGATATCCAAATCAAATCGAAAACCTCAAGGCGATGATCGGAGCGCGATTACGAGAAAAATGACATAAAACTTGTCAAAATCCAAAAAGTCAACCCTCCGCCGGAGCGCCGCCATTGACCACCGCCGCTGGCGGCGGCACGGTGTCAACGGTGACGGATTCCGGCCAAAATCTCCCTATCACAAGTATTCTTCAAGCCCAACACATTTCTCTTCTACACCAAGCTCCAATTCCAAGCCCACCGGCCGGAATTGAGCCCGAAACCCACGGAATTCATGGATTCTGGTGAGTTTCCGGCGAGCTCCCAAACCTCAACCAATTACCAAATTGCTTCACCCAAAAGCATCTAGAGGTTGAGGGGAACCTTTCCCTCTACAACCTTGACTCCAACAGTCTCCGGAACACCCAACCCGAATCCGGCGAAACCCTCGATTTTCCTCGAGCTCGTTCTCCCTCAAAACTTCATCAATTCACACAATTCCAAGTTCTAAACCATAGGAAATCAAGAGAGGATTCTAACCATAGCAAAATTTTAGCCGAAGGTGGCCGGAAATGGAAAGTCGCCGGCGATTCAAACAGTGGTTCTCTTCCTCCTCGGTCAACGCATGTCAACGGCCCATTTTTGGTCAAACGACGGTCAAACTTCACGAAACAGTGATTTTCGACAATTTTCTGACTATTCCGATATTTATACTCGCTACTTGATACGATCGACGATCCAAATTGAATCACATCCACATTTCGGATAACTCAAACATAAACAGTTAAACACGACGAAATCACACGATTTCAAATATTCATACCATATTCCTTGGTTATCGAAACAATTATCCAAAACCGCCTACGAACTCGAAATCACGCATACCACAATTCTCGTGAAGAGACTCATCTCAAATTCTCGCCCGATAATTTAGTCGTGAGTAAAGTCGCTAAAACTGTTCAATTAAAACAAACAGTGATTACCCGTAAACTCACGGATTAAGCCTATTAACGTGTTAATTCTGATTTGGGTCGTCACATGAATCTAGATCCAAGCCACATTAGATGTAAACAACCCTTACACTGTGTAGTTACGGAAAGGACAACATGTTAACATAGTGAAAGAAAAAATATCTCAATCATGCAACCCATTCAAACTCAATCAAAACCTATTATAATCCAGGCTAGAAATATAGCAAAAACATAATTTTTACATGGACTGGCCTTTGCTAACACAATGGAAGAAAATAATATCCCAATCATGCAACTCATCGAATCCCAATCAAAAGCTATTATAATCCAGGGAAGAAATATAGCAAAAACACAATTTTTACATGGATTGGCCTTTGTGGATCCTTTGAAGAAACAACACACAATAATGAGATGAAAATCTTAGAAACGACACCAAATCGCTAACCCAAATGACCAGATCTATCATATGCATAACTACCTTGGGGTGTGTCCACGTGATAGAGGAGCTGACGTAACTGCACAACTAAAATTGATCACTGTAAATAAAGCAACAACAAAGCAAAAACACAATTGTAAGCTTGGTACATATATGAAATCGCGAGATCCATGGCAGATTGAGAGAGATTACCTGCCGAATCGAGGGTGATCAAAAGAAAATGAAATGGAGAGATAACGATGTGATTAGATGGGATGGTAGAGGAGACAGAAATCGCAAAATTCACCAACATGACTGGATGAGATGCTAGTAGAGATGGAAATCAAAATTAAAGTGTTAGGCAAGCAAGATAGGCTAACAACATAGGGCACCAACATACAACATGTCTTAGTCAGGAGCTTGGCCAAAATTGACATCAGCAAAGATAAGAAACATTATACCTGAAACCAAACTTAGATACAATGAAGAAAGATGGACCTGAAAAAATATAAACCAAGAAGCTCAGCAAGATGGAGAGGAAACAAAGACGAAGGACATAAACAATCAAAGTTCTTATAATTTATAAAGAACAAACTCATCCCTCGATGATCAGAATCTCTCTCTACACTACCATTACATTGTCACTCTCTCAACTACTAATCCAATTGGAACCCAGCATCAATTTGGCCAATGACCCATGAACAGATATAATCCAAACCAACCCAATCATCTATCAACTGATCTAATTCCAACTCGACACTCAAATATTACATGTAATACCCAATTATATGGGTTTCGCATGGTTTCAAAATGATAGCAAAATTCAAAGCCCCAAAACCTTTGAAACCAAAATGTAAAACCGAATCAAATCTAACTCCACAATATGCACACCAAACTCTATATCAATCAAAACATCAAACACACAAACAATACAGAAGAAATCCAAAAGATTGATCCGTCCCATAATAGATCACGAATTTAGCAATAGATCATGATCCAAATAAATCCATCTATGATTTCCAGCATAATAGTACTCCCAATTCTAGATAGAAATGCATGCTACCTAGCTAGCTCGCTCTATATCCAGTGTTAGATACACATCTGATATATAATGCATTACTTTAATTATCCTCTATCTGACTCATGAGTTATCTAACTGTGCTCGATCTACTTGGGTTGCCCAGGAGTTATCAACGAGATATAATGATGAATTATATCTCTGAGTTTGTGTCTTTGTTTGTCGTAAGAAATCTCCACTCACTCAATCACACTCACTTTGTTTGGGGGAGGTACTTAATAATTGGATGAAGCATAAATATCCTTCCCATTTTCATGATATAGAATCACGTACCAACTGCCAACTATGAACAATGACGGCCCTCTTATCCTCATCAATCTCTTTCTTTAGCTTGCTAACTAATAAGTCAGCAAACAAAAATGGCAAGAAAAAGCACAACTTAGGTAAAACAAATACAATAAAGGTAAATAAAAGAATGACATATACTACACCAGCATCATCACACTCACACAAACAAACAATCAAAAGTGTCATCAACAACACCAAGCACATGGTAGGCGCATTGTCTTACTATCCCAAACCTAAAATGTCCATAGATCAAAATATGTAGATTAGATTGCTAAGAATGAAATAAGACAATGAAGCTCATGCTAATACAATACTTATCTAATGAATTTAGAAAGGAGATGAAAGAAGAACCAACTCCTCCGTTATCTATTAATCTATATAACAATTTTGTTTGAAAATATAACAATTTGGTCGTGTATACAGTAAACTCAATCTGCAATAGCTACCAATAAAATAAAATAATTTGATAACTACCCACAGAACTCAATCGAACCCAATTGGGAGCATAACTACTCACTGAAATCAATAACCTAGAGTATGCATACAAATGATATAATACAAAATTCTGGATGGTTGCTTGTGTTTTTCTTTGCTTTACTTTGCTTTCATTTCATATTCAGAGCTTAACCCATCTCATATACAGATCAACCAATCCAAATCAATCGAATCCAAACAGAGTACAAAGGAAATTTGAACAGACAAAATTCAACATCGATTACATCCAAGCAAATTGACAAACGACAATCAGAGTAGCATAGATGAGAACAAATCAACCTTGAAACCTCAGAAACAAAATCTCGTCAAAAACCAAAAAAACCAAGACCCAAAATCAAACGCTACAAATAAACTTAGACCTAATTCATCAAATTCAGAAAGGAAACAAAACTTTAAGGTATATAAAGTGTGAGTAGTTTAGTACCCGACGTCTCTTTTGTTTCTGAAGTGAAATTGGAAAGCGACGAAAATTGGGTAAAACAGAGAGAAGAGGCCGGCCTTTGATGAAGCTGAGATTTAGGGTAGCTTCTTCGTGAAGCCTAATGTTGAAAAAAAAAACAACACCTGATCATGATGACAAATATCTGTAAACTACCAAATACCCATTTACCAAATGACTTGAAATGAAAGTAGCGAGAAACCCAGTTCTTCTTCTTTCTCAAAGAACGCTCCCTCTGAATTGAATTCTGAAATCGGCCTTTGATCAAGCTGAGATTCTGGGCTTCGATCGAGGTGAGAACCGAGAGCAAAGAGGCGAGAGAGGTTAGATTAGGTTGAGAGAGAGGATGGTGAGAAAGAAAAAAGAGCAGATACGAATGAGAGAGGTTGAGTGTTTGATTGGGTTTGGTTTCGAAGAAGACGCGCTTGATGACAGGGAGAAAGATCTTCGAGGCTCAGGTTAATAGATGAGAGACATAGGGCGACAAGGAGAAAGAAAGAAGAGAGGATGCGAATGAGAGCGGTGTGGTTGAGAGAGAGGGGAATCTCATCAGTTAGGTTTGTCCCGCACGGGTGGCACACTCAAGGAATAATGAATAGTGCAAGGTACAGTAAGGACCACGCTTGTTATATAGTAAATATATATCAAGTGCTGATGTGCTGGTGCACCCTTCAAAAAGAAAATTAAGCAAGTATATATGATATTCATATAAGGAATTATCCCAATTTGTGCTGATGTGCTAGTGCACAACCATGTAATTTTATTCTTGTTGGTTTGAGGATCATACATAGGCATATTTACTAATTGGGAATAGGAATCAAATATCTGGGAATGACTCTGAGATGAGAATTTGACCGTTTACTTGTACATTTGAAAATCGGAACGGAGGTGTCCTCGCCATGTTCCTATACCCTTATTGAATTTGTGTAATATCGTGTGCTGCAGGAGTGCAGGGCCAAGTTATTCTACTTTCATTTAATGATTTACATTTCAATTTGTTTTTTATTTTACTCTGATTTCGTGTGGTAAGCTGCTTATATTCGTACGGATGAATTTCATTTTGATGGTAAAGGTTTTTCCTCTTTGGCAGATAGGCTTATAGTCTAATAGATGCGGTAGTTTCCAGGTGTACATGAGACTTGGAAGTAGAAAACTACTTGTGAGTTATGAATTCCTTGCTGTCTGGATTGGTACTTTTGGTACGGTATCATGCGAAGAGGTCTAGGCACAAGTTTTACCATCTTTTTTCTTGTTTGATACTACTGAGATTGATTTAACTTTTGGTCTCATCAAGTACTAAGACAATATTTCGGTTTTGATGTAGCTGGATGTCAAAATTTGATGTTTTTGGTACACAGCCTACCTATAGCAACATTTATACAAATGGACGAATGGCCTTCAACTCTTAGTCACATGCTATCAGCTCAGTGACCTAGTTCAAATATGAGGTTTTATAGGCTCTATTCTGACCTATTAATTTTTTCGACACGATGCTAGTATACGTCAGTTAGTATCTTCTGATTCAGGGGAGAGAGAGAGAGAGAGTTGCATATCAAAATGTCTCTGTATTCTTTCCGTAGATCTTGTGCAATATCACTCGATTGAAAAGAGCTTCCTTTCAAATAGTTAAAGGAAGCTCAATTTTCTTTGTCATCTGCGTTGCAACAGATATATATGGCTCTGAGTGTAACTCAGATAGTCAGATTCCTCTTCCCTTGGCTGAGGCTCTAGTACCAGCAGCACATACTAAAACTCAGGAAGCCACCACCTTTCGAACGAGTCAGTAGTGGCTTGACTTGATCCTTGAAATATTCGATCGCGAAAATTGGATTCTTTAGGGCTTCCATCAGACCATCACCATGCTTACCTCATCTAAGAGAAACTGATCGATCGTGTGTATCTTTTTTTGCTGATCCAACCAACAAGAAGATTAGATCAAAATAGGAGATCATTATTCTACTTAATTATTAAAATTTGTAAAATAAATAGACGATTATTAATGTACTAATAAATTCACCATAACAATTCATTTATTAATTTAATGAGTGGGTTAATCTTTATTTTGATTTATTTTGATTTATTAATGTTTGGTTTATAAAATAGGTAGTTTTAATTATAAACGTTTTTCTTTTTGAGATAAAATATAGAAATTGATTGAGCTGATTAGTTACAAAAAAAGAACGTCGTTTACCGATTCGATAGAAAGAACTCCCTACAGCAACCTACACTACATCATTGTAACGACCCGAAACAAATTACGCACAAATTAGGTTTATCGCGAATTAATCGTATCGTATGATTTGTTAACGAATTTTTCACCGAGCAAAAATTAGACTTTATTTCTTTCGCAGAAGTCGTAGAGTATTTTATTCCGAGGTCGTAGGAATTTTTGGGAAATTTTTCGGATAAGCAAGCTATTTTTTTTATGGTTTTTAGAAGTCAGCATGAGGAAAATATTAAAAAGTAATTTTTTTATGTCGATTTGATCTGGACTGATGATTCCTGATCAGATCAAATTTGGACTGTTGATCTGGTCAGGAGCTTAGGGGTATAAATAGGGATATTTTTGAAAAATAATTCAGAATTTCAAAAAACCGGATAACCAGGTGACCCGAAGCGTCACTCGTTGTCACGACCCGAACCGAAAATGGTATGTTAATTGGCTTGATTCGCGAGATTCATGAATAATCGCAGTTTATCGTAATTAGTCAATATGGCAGATTTGTTTATGACTAAATTATCGGACAAAAATTTGAGATGAGTTCCTTCACAAGAGTTGTAGTGTGCATGATTTCGAGCTCGTAGGAGTTTTCGGAGGATTATTTCGAATTACGAGGAATAAGTTATAAATATTTCTGACCGTTGGATTTAGTCGTGTTTATCCGTTTTGGTTTCGATTCGTTTTGGACAATTGATCGTCTTGGGTCGCGTGTATAAATATCGAAATAGTCGTAAAATTGTCGAAAAGTCACATTTGGGAAGTTTGACCGTCGTTGACCAGGTTTGACCGCGTTGACCCGCATTAACCGGAGCTCCACCGTGACCGCGAACTGCCGTTGTCCGACCCGCTGATTCGGTGACCTCCGGCCACAATCTTGGTATGGTTAGAATCCTCTCGTGATTTCCTATTGTTTTGAAGTTGATTTTGTGAGAATTGGTGGAGTTTTGAGGGAGAACGAACTTGGTGAAGTTTTGTGATTTCGCCGGATTCGGGTGGTGGTTTCATGCATGATCTGAGGTTGTTGGGGGTTTTGCTCCCCTCAACCTATTGATGCTTTTGGGTGGAAGAATTTTGGGATTTGACGCCGTTTGGAGCTCGCCGGAATCCATGGAGGCCATGGGTTTCGGGCCGATTTCCGGCCGCTGTGTTTGAAATTGGAAGATGGTGATGAAGAGGAAGTTGTAGGGCTTGAGGAGGAGTAGAGTTCTGGGCTTTTTCCGCCGGAAAATCAAACCGTTGACACTGTGCCGGCGGCGGCGGTCAACGGCGGAGCTCTGACAAAGGGTTGACTTTTTAGAATTTTAGGGAGTTTTATACCATTTTGCTCGTAATCGCGTCCCGAGCGTAGTCTTAAGGTTTTTGGGTTGATTTGAGTATCATATTTTGGGACGAGGGTTATTTGGGTGTATTTTGTGAATTTTGTAATCCTCGTCTATATTTTGAGCGGTACGTCTTTCGAGAACGTGGGGTTCTCGACGTATTAGCTCCGTATGATGTGTTTCAATATGTATTAATCGTAACCCTAATATTCAGGTGATCGAGATCGAGCGTTTGGTGAGGAATCTTCCGTCGGACCTCAGGGCTAGCTTTGCTCTGTGAGTGGACATTTATTTACACTGTTGTAGCGAGTTCTTGATTTCAGTATTTGTTTCCAGTACAATGTTCAGATTATTTATCATTTGAAAAGTATTGTTTATTTTATTGGTGATGGCATTTATTTATTTAGCATCGATGCATTGGCTACGCGGCTGATCACCGGTAGTCCATCTATCAGGCTTGAGAGATTCGCTTGATATGCCGACTAGGCTTGAGAGATTCGCCTAGTTTATCACCATCGAGTTTGAGAGATTCGCCCGACCTGCTACTCTAGCAGGGAAATTCACCGGAGCGGTGACTTTTATGTACTTAAGAACTCGCATCATTTTTATTACTATATAAATGGTGAAAAGCATATGTTTATTTTTGTCCACTCACTCTAACGATTTTATTTGCCTTTCCCTTGGGCTTTTCGGTTTTTGTTGCCCAGTTTCCAGTTTGGATTCCAGTGTTGCACGTTATCGATGGAGGCATAGAGTTCGGATCACTCTTCAGTTTCTGTAGGTTTCTTATTTGACATACTCGTTGTAAATGTTGTATATAGGTGTCGCTCTGAGTACTTATAGTGTGTTTCAGTTGAGTATACTCTTGAATGATTCTGGATTTCTTGTAAACCTTTGAGTTTATTATATATATGTTGTTGAGAAATCCGGATGGAGAACGGAGTGTGAAGACCCAGAACAGAATCAGCTTGATCTACGAGCTTGCGCGTAGTCGCAGAATTCCAACAGTGTTTGAATCGTCAGGCTTGTTAACGACTTGATCATTGGCCGAGAATTGGAGCTGAGTCTCTTCTCGAGAGTCGTTGTATGTGTGATTTCAAGTTCGTGGGCAGTTCCGGATCGTTATTCGGACGACCGAGGAATTAATTATGAATATTTGAAGTTTCGACTGAATCGGATTATATTGGCGATCTTCTTAACGACTAAATTACCGGTCGAGAATTTGGTTTCTGCTTCTTCACGGAAATTGTTGAGAATTTAATTTCGAGCTCATGGGAACTTTCGAAGCATTGTTCTGAGTTACGAAGATTAAGTTGTGATTATTTCTGATTGTTGATTGTTTAGTCGATTTAAATATGTGTTGGTTTGAACAGTTGACTTTTTATCCGATTGGTCAATGTGTTTGACTTCGGGTGATAATTGAAGAATACGTCGAGTAGAGTTTGTTGCCGCGAGAATTATTGGAATCGGATGAAAGGACCCAACCCCGATTTAACACCCTAAACCGGAATCGAACCCCTTCGAAAATACGAACCAACAAAAATTTTCCGAAATTTGGGCAGAGTTTCGTTACTAGCGTGGAATTACCTTAACCTGCACGCGGAAAATACACTTCATCCTATGCCACAAAAAGCAAACCGTGGGCACCAATCCCATCCGGATTTCTCAACATCAATATAATCAACAAACAGTAAACATACTGTACTATATATATGTATATCCGAGAAAATCCGTATAAACAAATATCAGAACGTATCAGAGCGACCTCTAGTATAAAATATATACAACATGTACATCAGTAGGTGAAACTGAAACCTACTGGAAAACACAGGTGACTCTGATCACTAGCCTCCAACCGCGACGTGAAAACACAAAATCTGAACTGCAACTGGGCACGGAAACCGAAAAGCCCAGGGGAAAGACAATAAACACGTTAGAGTGAGTGGACGAAAATAAATGTCTTTCACCAGTTTATATATATGTATAAATCACATATGCGAGTCCGGGTAAATAAAATAACAAGTACACGAGGTAAAACTCATACTCCTCCAGTGTACTGAGCATGCAAGTAAAATCTCACGGGGTCACTCATGGACTCCTCCGTGCTAGTACAGTCAGAATCACGGGATCCCAGACCCACACGTGACTCTAGCCAGAAATGGCCTCAGGTCAAAGGTCTGCCTCCCCCCGGTAAAGACCTCGGGTCAGGAGTCACAGCCTCCCCTGGCAATAAAGCCTACCATCGGGGATCAGCCGAGAGGCAAGTGTATCGATACAACAACGTAACCACGACTGTACTCTGTGTAAACCAAATCATAAACATTTTGATACAAATGCATGAAACAGCATATAAGTGTATATATACTCGTATACGTATATTCGTATAAGTATATCGTATAATCGTAATCTCAATACGCATGCTCAAGTTCGAAAATCATATAAAAGACTCGCAAACAATCCGTGAAAAGAAATTGTCCACTCACAAATCAGCTAGCGCAACTCGCGCTAAACACGTGGTCCGGCGGAAGTACCCTCGCCCGAAGCACGATCACGATCCAAATCTCGATCTCGATCTCCTGAATACATATACACATAACTGATCAATATCGTAATCCACAACACTGTACTGAAGCACGGAAACCAACCGTTCCCGGAAATACGAAATGCAGTACAAAATGAATTACGGAAATCCCGAAATCCCAACTCGAAACCTCGACTGAAAATCGGCTACTCAAATCAACCCGAAAACCTCCGTACGATAATCAGGGCGCGATTACGAGAAAAATGACATTAAAAATGTCGAAATCTGAAAATTTGACTTTTCCTCGCCGGAGCGCCGCCGTTGACCGCCGCCGCCGGCGGCGGCGCGCCGTCAACGGTGGAATTTCTCGGTGAAATTTTCCAGATCAGACCCTCTCGACCAGACGAACCCCTTTTCCTTCTAACACCAAGCTCAATTCCAAACGCAACCTTTCCAAAATCACACAAAACCAACAAAATCCCTAACCGGAAAACCCAATCGGGTTCAACCCCAAACTTCATCTCGTTCAAATCCAATCACCTAGGGAGCATCTCTAGGACATAGGGAACTAAACCCCCAACAACCCAGCTAACAAAACTCACCGGAACCATGCTCACCGTCACCGACGAAATCTTCCCCCTCGGCCCGATTCGAAGTCGACCAAAACCCCATCAATTCCTCTCAAACTAAGTACAGACCAACTCGAAATGATAAAAGGAAGCGAACCTTACCCTTCTCACGATCGGAGGTGGCCGGAAAATGGTGATCGGACGGTGGTGCCGAAACGGGAAACTTTCCCCTTTTGGTCAAACTGGTCAGCTTTCCCGTTTTGGAAAGTCAACGACTAGTCAATGCAAAACTGAATTTTTACGACTATTCTCGACAATTCTTCGACTTTTCGATATTTATACTCGTCCCTCGGATCGATCAACGGTCCGAAATGAAAATACGAAATGATTCGGATAAGCTCGAAACAATCGGATAAACTCGTCGGAACCCGAAACTTCAAATAATCATAAAATATTCCTCAGCTATCGGAAAAATCTTCCGGAACCACCCACGAACTCGAAATCACGTACTCTACACTTCCCGTGAAGACACCCAACTCAAATTCTCGACCAAAAACAAAGTCGCGAATCGAATCGGCAAACCACATAATATCGCAAAACTGCGACTAAAACCAAACCTCGAGAATCGTACCAAACACACATCTGATTCTGGTTCGGGTCGTCACAAATCTACCCCCCTTAAAGAAATTTCGACCTCGAAATTTACGTACCTGTCATGCGAACAGATGAGGGTATTGCTCCCGCATACGCTGCTCGGTCTCCCAGGTGGCCTCCTCAATCGAATGGTTCTGCCACAAGACCTTCACCAGCGGAATCACACGGTGCCTCAACTCCTGCTCACGACGATCGAGAATCTGCACTGGCTCCTCAACATACGATAAATCCTCCCTGATCGGCAACTGCTGTGGGGCTATCACATGTGAAGGATCTGAGATGTACTTCCGCAACATCGAAACATGGAAGACATCATGTACACGAGCCATCTCTGTCGGTAACTTAAGTCTGTAAGCAACAACTCCAACCCTCTCCGTAATCTCATACGGACCAATGTACCGTGGTCGAAGCTTGCCACGCTTCCCGAAACGCACTACCCCCCTCCACGGAGACAGTTTCAGGAAGACCCAATCACCAACCTCGAACTCTAAGCTCTTCCTCCTCACATCCGCGTAACTCTTCTGCCGATCCTGGGCAATCTTCAGTCGATCCCGAATAACTTGAATGTCTTCCATCGTGGTTTTCACCAATTCCGGACCAATAAGCCAACGCTCGCCCACCTCACTCCAACACAATGGAGTGCGACACTGCTTTCCGTACAGAGCCTCGTACGGTGCCATCTCAATACTGGCCTGATAGCTGTTGTTGTAGGCGAACTCAATCAAGTGTAACTGCTGATCCCAGTTTCCACGAAACTGCAACACACATGATCTTAGCATATCCTCAAGAGTCTGAATGGTCCGCTCGGACTGCCCGTCAGTCTGAGGATGAAAAGCTGTACTAAATCGCAACCTCGTGCCCAACGCTCGCTGCAACGCCTGCCAAAACTCAGAAGTGAACTGACTATCACGGTCAGAAACAATGGATACAGGCACACCGTGCAAGCGAACAATCTCTGATAAGTACAACTTGGCTAATCTGCTCACTGAAACCTTCCCTGGAAGTGCAAGAAAATGTGCGGATTTCGTCAATCGATCAACGATAACCCAAATGCCAGTGTTGCCCGCCGAAGTACGTGGCAACTGATAGACGAAATCCATCGTGATATGCTCCCACTTCCAAACTGGAATCTCAAGTGGCTGTAGTTTCCCTGCAGGTTTCTGCCTCTCCGCCTTCACCTGCTGACAAATCAAACACCGACTCACGTACGTGGCAATTTCCCGCTTCATGTTGCGCCACCAATAGTACGCTCGAAGTGTACGAAACATCTTCGTACCTCCGGGATGCATCGCATACGCTGAACTGTGGGCCTCGTCCAGAATCTCCTTCTTCAAGTCCTCGTCCCTGGGTACACATAATCTGCCTCTGAATAACAACGTACCGTTGTCGCTCAATCGGAACTCTGTAGGCACACCATTCTGAATCATGGTCTTCTTGCTCAGCAAGTAAGGATCTGAATCCTGTGCCTCCCGTACCTGATCAACCAATACGGGTCGTACCTGAAAACTAGCCAACAAGGCTCCATCATCATCATAACCAAACACAGCACCCGTAGCCCGTAGCTCGGCTAACATCGATACTCTGGCCACACACATATGAAACAATGAGGCTCCCGATTTCCGGCTAAGTGCATCTGCCACAACATTGGCCTTCCCTGGATGGTACTCGAAAGTGCACTCGTAATCGTTGATCAACTCCATCCATCGGCGCTGCCTCATGTTTAGATCCGGCTGTGTCCGCACGTAAGTGAGACTCTTGTGGTCAGTGAAAATCTTACACTGAGCACCATACAGGTAATGTCTCCAACTCTTCAACGCTAACACAATAGCGGCTAACTCCAAATCATGCGTCGGATAGTTGACCTCGTGCGGTTTCAGCTGTCTGGAACCATATGCCACAACTCTACCATGCTGCATCAACACACAGCCAAGGCCCAACTTCGACGCGTCACTGTACACAACATACTCACCACTGTCGTCTGGTAATGTCAGAACCGGTGCGGTAGTCAATCTCTCCTTCAGGAGCAAATAACTCTCCTCGCACGCATCAGACCACTCAAACTTGATGCCCTTCTTCGTCAATCTAGTCAGTGGTGTGGCTATCCGGGAGAAATCCTGTACAAACCGTCGGTAATAGCCTGCTAACCCCAAGAAACTCCGGATCTCCGGTACAGTAGTGGGTCGACTCCAATTCAGCACGGCCTCAATTTTGTCAGGATCAACACTAACTCCCTCGGCCGAAATCACGTGGCCCAGAAACTTCACACTATCCAACCAGAATTCACACTTGCTAAACTTCGCGAACAACTGATGGTCCCGCAAAGTCCGCAACACCACTCGCAAGTGCTTCCTGTGCTGGCCCACACTCCTCGAGTATATCAAAATATCATCAATGAATACAATCACGAACTTGTCCAGGAACCGACGAAACACCCGATTCATCAAGTCCATGAAAGCTGCGGGGGCGTTGGTCAACCCAAACGGCATAACCAAAAACTCATAGTGCCCATACCGCGTCCTGAACGCTGTCCTGGCAACATCTGAATCCCGGATCCTCAACTGATGATATCCGGATCGAAGATCAATCTTCGAAAAGACTGCTGCTCCCTTCAGCTGATCGAACAAGTCGTCAATCCGTGGCAACGGATACTTGTTCCTCACTGTAATCTGATTCAGCTTCCGGTAGTCGATGCACAAACGCATGGACCCGTCCTTCTTCCGCACAAACAACACTGGAGCACCCCACGGAGAAACACTCGGTCGAATGAATCCCTTCTCTAACAACTCCTGAAGCTGAATCTGCAACTCCCTCAACTCTGCAGGCGCCATCCGGTACGGTGTCTGGGAAATCGGTCCAGTACCCGGCAATAACTCAATGGTAAAATCAATCTCCCGCACAGGGGGTATACCTGGTAACTCTACTGGAAACACATCCGAAAACTCAGACACAACCTCAATACTACCAAGATCCGGCACTGCAGCTGTAGTATCCACAACATGGGCTAAGTAAGCAACACAACCCTTCTTCATCAACCGATCCGCCCTCATCGCGGAAATCAAACATGGTAGGGAAGTGTTCTTCTCGCCACGAAACAGTATCTCGGGTAACCCTGGTCGTCGAAACGCGACCTCCTTCCTGTGGCAGTCGAACATGGCCCAATGCGACTCAAGGAAGTCCATACCCAAGATCAGATCGAAATCCACAATATCAAGCAGTAACAGATCTGCGGCTAAACCATGGCCATCAACAAACACCTCACAATCCCGGTAAACCCAACCGATGCTCACAACCTCACCTGACGGATACAGCACTCTCCACAACCCCGGAAGTGGAGATGCAGGAACCATTGCCAATGACGATAGTCTAAATGATATGAATGAGTGTGTGGCACCTGGATCTAACAATGCAACTACTGGAATACCAAAAACATGTAACGTACCAATAACGACCTCCGGTGATGCTCTGCCCTCACGCATAGTCATAGCATGAACTCTCGCCTGTCCGGCTGGTCGTCCCCGCTGGGGCTGTCCCTGCTGTCTACCCTGACCTGCAAACTGTGCTGGTCGAGCTCCCGTAGTGGCACCTCGCTCAACTCCGGAACTCTGGGCTGCCTGTCCGTCACCGCCATATAACTGAGGACACTCCCTCGCATAGTGACCCACCTGGCCACAGCGAAAACAGGTGACCGGACCTCGCTGACAGGTACCAGGGTGATATCTGTTGCAAATGTTACACAAAGGATAGTCTCTCGGTACTGCAAAAGTACCACCAGTACGTCGAGGATAACTAGAACCGCTGGAACCTGCACTAGCCTGCGGTCGCTGCGGTCGATCTCTCCTCCATCCCGGTCTCCGTCTAGGTACACTAGCTGGTGGTCGATATGATCCACCACCTGAAGATGAAGCTGAACCAGAAGTATCAGAACTCTGCCTCTTTGAAGGCCCCTGACTCGGTCCACCTTCCTCGAATCGCCTCGGCTGATACCTCTGCTGTCTCTCCTGCTCAATATCCTCGCCTCGGAGAGCTGCACTGACAAACTCATCAAAGTTGTTCCGAGGCATCGTAGTCAGCGTCGCCTTGATGCTCAGATTCAACCCCAGCTCAAATCTACGACACTTGGCTTCCTCAGTAGCCACCATATCCCGCGCAAAACGAGACAAACGGGTAAACCGATCCCGATACTCAAGTACAGACAAACTTCCCTGCCTCAAGTTCGTAAACTCCTCGTACTTGCGCTGCTGGGTAGCCTGATTGAAGTACCTCCGCATAAACAGATCACGAAACAATGTCCACGGAGTATCCACAGGAACTCTGTCAGTACTGACCCACCAAAAGTATGCATCACCCTCAAGTAAACCAACTGCAGCTACTGTCATCTGCTCAGGTGTAAACTGCAGACGCTCACAAACACGCTCAATCTGAACCAACCATGCCTCGCATATCTCTGGATCAACTGAACCCAAAAACACAGTAACACCCGCAGTACGAGCCTTGACCACAGGGTCAAAACGCTCTTCCAAACGCAGCACTCGCATAAGCAAGTCGCGCGTTCGGCGATCCTCATCAGGATCATCATCCCGATCAACACGGGGACCACGTCGAGGAGGCATCCTACTGATACAAGACAAGCGTTAGGCACAAGCAGAAAGAACGTAATCATGAAACCGCAGATATTTGAGGACATACAACACCCGAAGTATTGATGAGTACCGCTGGCCAGTCGGGTCATCACTCCAGTCATGCTGTATCAACTCAAATACCCAAAGCGTCACAACTACAAGAGTCTACAGAATCTGACAACCTAATGCTCTGATACCAAGCTGAAAGGACCCAACCCCGATTTAACACCCTAAACCGGAATCGAACCCCTTCGAAAATACGAACCAACAAAAATTTTCCGAAATTTGGGCAGAGTTTCGTTACTAGCGTGGAATTACCTTAACCTGCACGCGGAAAATACACTTCATCCTATGCCACAAAAAGCAAACCGTGGGCACCAATCCCATCCGGATTTCTCAACATCAATATAATCAACAAACAGTAAACATACTGTACTATATATATGTATATCCGAGAAAATCCGTATAAACAAATATCAGAACGTATCAGAGCGACCTCTAGTATAAAATATATACAACATGTACATCAGTAGGTGAAACTGAAACCTACTGGAAAACACAGGTGACTCTGATCACTAGCCTCCAACCGCGACGTGAAAACACAAAATCTGAACTGCAACTGGGCACGGAAACCGAAAAGCCCAGGGGAAAGACAATAAACACGTTAGAGTGAGTGGACGAAAATAAATGTCTTTCACCAGTTTATATATATGTATAAATCACATATGCGAGTCCGGGTAAATAAAATAACAAGTACACGAGGTAAAACTCATACTCCTCCAGTGTACTGAGCATGCAAGTAAAATCTCACGGGGTCACTCATGGACTCCTCCGTGCTAGTACAGTCAGAATCACGGGATCCCAGACCCACACGTGACTCTAGCCAGAAATGGCCTCAGGTCAAAGGTCTGCCTCCCCCCGGTAAAGACCTCGGGTCAGGAGTCACAGCCTCCCCTGGCAATAAAGCCTACCATCGGGGATCAGCCGAGAGGCAAGTGTATCGATACAACAACGTAACCACGACTGTACTCTGTGTAAACCAAATCATAAACATTTTGATACAAATGCATGAAACAGCATATAAGTGTATATATACTCGTATACGTATATTCGTATAAGTATATCGTATAATCGTAATCTCAATACGCATGCTCAAGTTCGAAAATCATATAAAAGACTCGCAAACAATCCGTGAAAAGAAATTGTCCACTCACAAATCAGCTAGCGCAACTCGCGCTAAACACGTGGTCCGGCGGAAGTACCCTCGCCCGAAGCACGATCACGATCCAAATCTCGATCTCGATCTCCTGAATACATATACACATAACTGATCAATATCGTAATCCACAACACTGTACTGAAGCACGGAAACCAACCGTTCCCGGAAATACGAAATGCAGTACAAAATGAATTACGGAAATCCCGAAATCCCAACTCGAAACCTCGACTGAAAATCGGCTACTCAAATCAACCCGAAAACCTCCGTACGATAATCAGGGCGCGATTACGAGAAAAATGACATTAAAAATGTCGAAATCTGAAAATTTGACTTTTCCTCGCCGGAGCGCCGCCGTTGACCGCCGCCGCCGGCGGCGGCGCGCCGTCAACGGTGGAATTTCTCGGTGAAATTTTCCAGATCAGACCCTCTCGACCAGACGAACCCCTTTTCCTTCTAACACCAAGCTCAATTCCAAACGCAACCTTTCCAAAATCACACAAAACCAACAAAATCCCTAACCGGAAAACCCAATCGGGTTCAACCCCAAACTTCATCTCGTTCAAATCCAATCACCTAGGGAGCATCTCTAGGACATAGGGAACTAAACCCCCAACAACCCAGCCAACAAAACTCACCGGAACCATGCTCACCGTCACCGACGAAATCTTCCCCCTCGGCCCGATTCGAAGTCGACCAAAACCCCATCAATTCCTCTCAAACTAAGTACAGACCAACTCGAAATGATAAAAGGAAGCGAACCTTACCCTTCTCACGATCGGAGGTGGCCGGAAAATGGTGATCGGACGGTGGTGCCGAAACGGGAAACTTTCCCCTTTTGGTCAAACTGGTCAGCTTTCCCGTTTTGGAAAGTCAACGACTAGTCAATGCAAAACTGAATTTTTACGACTATTCTCGACAATTCTTCGACTTTTCGATATTTATACTCGTCCCTCGGATCGATCAACGGTCCGAAATGAAAATACGAAATGATTCGGATAAGCTCGAAACAATCGGATAAACTCGTCGGAACCCGAAACTTCAAATAATCATAAAATATTCCTCAGCTATCGGAAAAATCTTCCGGAACCACCCACGAACTCGAAATCACGTACTCTACACTTCCCATGAAGACACCAAACTCAAATTCTCGACCAAAAACAAAGTCGCGAATCGAATCGGCAAACCACATAATATCGCAAAACTGCGACTAAAACCAAACCTCGAGAATCGTACCAAACACACATCTGATTCTGGTTCGGGTCGTCACATCGGAATTACGACGTGAAAGTTACGGGTATTTGAAGTTTGTCGAAGAGGTAATTACGAAGTTTCCAAAAATGGAAGGCCTATAAATAGAAACCTGCTGTTTTGGGCAAGTCAAACATTACCATAATGGGAGTTGACTTGGTCAACTCGGTTTGACCGAGATGGAGGAGTGGTGCGACGGTGACCGGCGAGCTCCACGGCGGCGAAGCCCGTTCGGCCACCTCCGGGCTCGAGCATAGTACGGTTCGACTCGTCTTGGAGTCCTCGACCTCGTGCCGGTCTCCTCTCACGGCGAGGTCGCCGGAGGTGGAAGATATTTCCGGCCAAAGTTTTGAAATTTTGGGGTTTTTGGGTGGTTATTATTCCGGTTGATTTGAGCTACAAAATGGATTGGGCTTTGAAGCTCTCCTCTCCACGAATCTAACCATGTAAGTTTGGAGTTTCAATTCGATTTGTGCTTGGAGAATTTTGGATTTGAAATTTTGGGAACAATTCGGTTTTGCATGAAATTGACCTAGTTAGAGTGAGAATTGGCCTTTTTTGTAGTTGACAAAGTTGCTCAGTGGGTGATTTTGCATGGAATGGTGGTTGCTCTGCCGTGGAATTTTCAGGTTGGTGGTGGCGCCGCCGTGGGCGGTGGTCAACGGCGGTCAACAGCAGTCAAAGTTTGACTTTTTGGGGTTTTCGACAAGTTGCATGTCATTTCACTCGAAATCGCGCCCTGATCGCAGTGGGGAGGTTCGTTTTTCGAGTTGAGCGTCCGAAAGAACAACGAGGTATTGAGGTGTGATTTCCGGATTTCCGACAGTTTGTCGTAATCGGATTTCGGGTTTCCGAGAATGGTGGTTTCTCGTGATTTGTTTTGAATTGTCGAGTTATGATTTTGAGAAATGGATTTTGTGATTATTCAGGGGTTCGTGATCGTTCGTTTGGCGAGGGACTTCCCGCCGGATCACGGGTTAACGCGTATCGCGTTACGCAAGTCTGTGAGTGGATAATTTATTTTCACGGATTGATTGCGAGTCTTTTATATACGTTTTACGAACTTGAGCATGCAGCATAATTATGGTTTTATGAGCATGAGATTTCATACGAGATTATGTTTATTACGAGCATGTGTTATACAATTTTGCCTATACCAGTATATAGTACGTATACGCATTCATATGTATTGTTTCATGCATTTGCATCGAACTGTTTATGATTTGATTTACACAGAGTACAGTCTCAGTTACGTTGTTGTATCGATACACTTGCCTCTCGGCTGATCCCCGATGGTAGGCCCACCAGGAGGGGCAGTACCCCTACCTGACCGGCGAGGGGCAGTACCCCGGAACCGAGGCCTTTCTGGCTATGGATTACGTGGAAGTCAGGGACTCCGTGATTCCGACTGTACTAGCACGGATGTGTCCACGAGTGACCCCGTGAGATTTTCCATGCATGCTCTGTTTACGAGTTGGAGTCAGCGTCTCCTCGTATACTATTTGATTTATTTATATTTCGACTCGCATATGTTTTTATAACATATATTACTTGGTGAAAGACATTTATTTTCGTCCACTCACTCTAACGATTTTCATGTCTTTCCCCTGGGCTTTTCGGTTTCCGTGCCCAGTTTGCAGTTCGGATTCTGGTGTCGCACGTCGTGGTCGGAGGCATAGTGCTCGAGCTACCTTGTTTCTTTCAGTAGGTTTATTATTCTACCTACTGTGGTATACGCATATGATTATACATTAGAGGTCGCTCTGAGTATTCTGTTGTATATTTTATACGATTTTACTCCGGATTTCAGTAAAGTGCATATATTTACTATTTTACTTTACTGTTGATATATTGAGAAATCCGGATGGGATTGGTGCCCACGGTTTGATTTTTGTGGCATAGGATGAAGTGTATTTTCCGCGTGCAGGTAATGGTAATTCCACGTTAGTAACGAAACTCTGCCAAAATTTCTACGGTTTTTGTTGGTTCGTGTTTTCGAAAGGGTTTGATTCCGGTTTAGGGAGCTAAATCGGGGTTGGGTCCTTTTAGCTTGGTATCATAGCATTAGGTTATAGGTTCTTTAGACTTCTGTAGTCGTGTTTACTAAGGATATTTGAGAATGTATAGCATGTCTGGAATGGTGACCCGACCGGCCGGCGGATACTCATCAATATTCCGGGTGTTGTATACTTTCAAATATTTGAAGTTCCATGATTACGTTCCACTTGTTGTGAACGATGTTTTATTCATTAAGATGCCACCTTGACGTGCTTTCCATGTCGTTTCGGTTGTGGATCCTATCGAGGATCATTCGACGCGTGAGTTGCCAGAGAACTGTGGATTTGGATGAGCATTCTGAGTTCAGAGATTTGTGTGGCACGGTTTTCCTGGTTGTGTGTGTGCGAGCGTCCACATGTTGCCTCAGAGCTGAGAATTGTGGCAGTTGATGTTTGCCTGAGTCAGATTGTTGTATTTGGTGGGCTGATATTATGTGAGTTCCTGTTGCGACTCCATGGCCTACATTCAGAGTGTTGTTTATACGGTAATGATTTAATCAGGCTACCCAGCAATCGAATGTGGAGTGTTTACCCACCTAAGGCAGAGATGCATTGTTCACACGTTTACCCCTGTTTGTACGTGTTATGTGGCTTCAGATGAAGCGGTGCACGAAGTTCGAGATGAGTTTGAACCTGAGCATTAGAGAGAGTCTAATTGTTATGCCTCGAGATGGCTGTGAGGAGCTTAGTGTGCTGCACTCAGTGGCGAGGCTGTCGAAAAGGAAAGTTGTACGCGGTTTTCGATGTGAAGGTTTGAGGGAAGTGGACTTAGTTGAGATTTTGATGAGGTTGAGTTCCGACACTTCGGGATCAGTGACTTCATCAGACTGTGACCTTTTCGATTATGTTGAGGGTCATCAGATCAAGCAGAGTATCCGTTTGACGATGGCGGAGATCACAGAGTAGTAGACTTGCTCCTATGGCATGAGTTTGGGCGATCGTTGGTGATCCTTTCTTGCAGCAGGTGTTGCGGTGATTTGTGTTCGTGGAGCACTTTCAGTTGCTGTTTCGGTGGCCAGGAGGGTCACGTTACGAGGGAGCACCCTCAGCCAGCTGTTTTAGCGGTTCGACAGCTCAGAGTTCGCGAGGAGATCCTCATGTTGTACCTGAAGTTTGACCAATGTAGCCTTTCGATGAGTTAATCAGCAATGTCGTTATTGATGTGGGCGGCTAGTTGGGCATGTTGGAGTTCGTGCCATGACCTTGTTTGAGGACAGACTTTTCTACGAGGTTACTGTTGTTTGATATCCATGGTTATTGTACCTGCATCTCCACTTCCGAGGTTTTGGAGAGTGTTGTATCCATCCGGAGGTTGCGAGATCCTTGTTGGAGGTTATGTTTAGCCGCGGATCTGCTATAGCTGGACATCGTGGTTTTGGTGTGATTGTGAGTAAGGACTTACTGACAATGCATTTGGCTGTGTTCGAGTACCTCGAGAAGGTGGTTGTGTTTCGATGACCAGATTTCCCCGAGATACTGTTTCACGGTGATGGTCGAGCGAATGGTTGTTGTACCCGACATTGGCGACATTGAGGTGGTTCCCGCGTTTCCAGGTGTGTTCCGGAGGAGTTACCAGGTGTTTCTCCAGTTCGGGAGACCGACTACACCTCTGAGTATTCTGTTGTATATTTTATATGATTTTACTCCGGATTTCAGTAAAGTGCATATATATTTACTATTTTACTTTACTGTTGATATATTGAGAAATCCGGATGGGATTGGTGCCCACGGTTTGATTTTTGTGGCATAGGATGAAGTGTATTTTCCGCGTGCAGGTAATGGTAATTCCACGTTAGTAACTAAACTCTGCCAAAATTTCTACGGTTTTTGTTGGTTCGTGTTTTCGAAAGGGTTTGATTCCGGTTTAGGGAGCTAAATCGGGGTTGGGTCCTTTCACGGAGCCCCACGATTTAGCTTTTGTGGAATATTTGAAGCGTATTTCTTTGCAGGTTCTAAGAATGGTTCATGTATTTCAAAGTAAACTCTGGCAAAAAAAATTTAAGGTCGTGTTTTCGAAGGGGTTTGATTTCGGTTTAGGTAACTAAATCGGAGTCGGTTTCTTTTCACCCACGATGAGCCGACCCAACCCGATAGGACCCACCAAAAAACACCTTCGTTTCCGATGATTTTGGTACAATTTTGAAGCTTTCCTCTTCCTTTTTTGATTCATGTATGTATTGTTGGATTTTGGGTTGTTTTAGGACACGAATCGACTCGATTTACCGGTTAGGATTCGGGTTTAATTGAAGGCGGTGCTCTGGCCATTTTTTGGCGATGGGGTGGGGTGGAGTCGATTGGGTTTCACCTGGAACCCCTATGGTTTGGAGGACTAGGGAGCGACGACGGCGTCGAATTTGGTCGAAAACTATTTACGGGGATTTTTGGGCCATGATGTTTCTAGCCATTTTTCGGCCAAACGACGGCAAGTTAGGGATAGGTCTAGTTGGAAAAGTTGTAGGGCTTGTTGAGATATTTCCAGCCATCAGTCAAATGCTCCCATCGAAGCTGTTACCACTAGAGGCGCGTGTGACTCACGCGCTACCGCCCACGACGGAGCTCCAGCGAGGCAGTAATCTAGCTTCGATTAGTAGGTTTCTGGAGTAGTTTCTTACCTGATTTTTTCACATTTTAATGAATTACTATATTTAATGAATGTGTTATTTATTTAGAAGACCGCGATCGGGATTTTGGCAAGGGAACTTCCGCTGGACCACAGAGCTAGCAGTATTCTGTGAGTGGACACTTTTAATTTCACTATTGATTTCTGAGTCTATTTTATACATATTACTATAATGAATGGAGGCACATATGATTTTGTTTTACACACAACATAGTCATAGTTATTACATCGATGCACTGGCTTCTCATTGATCCCTGAGACGCTCCGGGAGGGCCAGTGACCTGATCCGAGGATTTACATAGTACCCAAGAGTCCCAGGAACCTAACCTAGGTAGTCTTAGGGCTTGTGGTCGTTTAACCCAAGTCACAGCCTCCACACATCACATAGTACTTAGGAGTCGCAAGAATCAGACCTAGATGTTTACATTATTAGGTTCGCATCATTTTTCGTATATTTTATAGTAAAAGGCATAATAGTTATAGTTTTCAGTTTAAAACAAAACATTATTTTTTATCCATTCACTCTAACATTTTTATTTTTTTATATGCCTTTCTCTAGGTTTTTCGGTTTCCTATTGCCCAGTTTGCAGTTTCTATCCTGTGGTTGCACGTTATCATCGGAGGCGTAGAGTTTGAGTCAAACTTATTTTCTAGTAGGTTCCTACCTTAGCATACTAGTTATGTATATTATTAGAAGTCACTCTGAATAATATGTTTAGTTTGCTTCCATTTGTGTTGTATTTCTAAATAATCACTGGATTCCTTGTAACCTTTTGAAATCAGTACATTTGTTATTTGTAAGTTGGTTAATTTGAGAAATCCGGATGGTAATCGGTGCCCCATGGTTTTTTTTTGTGGACTATTTTAGAAGTGTGATTTTATTGCAGGTTTTGGGTTTATTGAATTTTAGGGGAAACTATGGAATTTTTTTGTATGTTTCGTTGTCGCTAGGGCCTAATTCTAGTTTAGGTAACTAAATCGGGGTTGGATCATTTTAGTTGGTATCAAAGCATCAGGTTATAGGTTCTGTAGACATCCGCAGTTGTGATATTGAGGACATTTGAGAATGTACAACACTTTTAGAGCGATGGCCCGACCGGTTGGTGGATCCCCATCATGCTCACGGTATTGTGTGTTTTTAAATGTTTAAGGTTTCACGACTGTATCATTCATATTTTGTTGACTAATGTATTTTTCATCCATAGGGGATGTGTCCTCAACATGGAGCCTGCGTTAATAGGGTTGAGGATCGTGACAAGGATCCACGAACACGAGACTTGCTAGCGCGAGTTTTGCCTTTAGCTAGGCATTTTGATCCTGTTACAAAGGCAAAGACGGCTGGAGCAACCACATTTCTTGGTTCCACAGATCCTAAAATATGTGAGGCTTGGATAGTCCAGGTTGAGTGAGTATTTGAACATCTACACTTCAGTCTAGATTAGAGGACTCTAGCAGCTATTGGATTACTTGAGTTAGATGCTTACTTCTGGTAGGCTTGTATTGAGAAGATTACTATTGACACCCAAAGGCCAACATTCAGAGAATTATTTATGCGCCGATATTTCAACCAAGCTACCCAGCAACGGCAGTATGAAGAGTTTACCAACTTGAAGCAAGGTAGTATGTTCGTGCTTAAGTATAGAGACAAATTCACTCGTTTGTCTTGATTTGCACGTGATATGGTTGCGATTGAAGAGTCCAAATGTAGAAGGTTTGAGTTGGGTCTGAATCTAAACATCAAGGTGACCTTGACAACTATGCCTTGGGATAAATTTGATGATTTTGTAAGGGAGAGACAGTAGTAGTTTCAGTCTCACCGCTTTGAGGAAGTTGGACCCAGCCAGGGTTCTTCACAGAGATTGAGTTCAGGTACATCGGGCTCATTCTCTTTGTTTGGAACTAACCTTATAGATTTTCTTCTAGCAAATCTAGTTAGGGTAGGAGCCAGAGATAGATGAGGAATCGATCTCAGAGGCAACAATCAAGTGTGAGTTCTAGTGGATCGGGTTACCTTTGACGTCCATATAACACACCAGCTACACCGAGAGAGTTTCCATTATGCAATAATTGTAACAGACGTCATCTGGGCCAGTGTCAGCAGGGTATTAAGGGTTGTTTTACTTATGGCCAGGAAGGTCCCTATGCTAGGGAATGTCCATAAAGGGGCACTTATAGTGGTTCAATAGCTTTGAGTTCATGTGAAGATCAGGGTACCACTTATAGAGTTCGAGCAGCGCAGTCCACAAGACAAACAAATCAGCAGAATTACAATTAGCATGAATGACTGGCTGGACAGGTCCGAGTGCATCCCATGACCCTGAGAGAGGGTAGAGCTTTCCCAGAGTTTATCATCGATACATTATATGATTTTGGTTATCCAGTTCTTACTTTATTAGACCCTGCGACTATGCATTCCTTTATGTCGTAGAGATTGGCATCTTTGGCCACTATACCTGCCTCTCCTCTTCTGAGAATGTGGTAAGTATTATGTTCATTTGGTGAGGTTATGAGTGTTGGATGAGTGTATAGGGACTGCGAAATATGTATAGAAGGTTATGGGTTAGCCGCGGATTTGATATTGTTAGACATTCTAGATTTTGATGTAATTCTAGGGATGGACTTCTTGGAGGCTCATTGGGCAGTCTTTCATTGTCATTTAAGGAGGTAGTATTTAGAAGTTCAGGTATTCCAGAAATCTTTTTTTCACGATGAAAGAAATACTTCTCCACTTTGTTTGATTTCGGCAGTGAAGCAGAAAAGACGCTAAAGAAAGGTTGTGAGGCGTACTTGGCACATGTGATCAATACAGAAATTTGTGCCCCGAGTATCGGAGATATTTTAGTGGTTTGTGAGTATCCGGATTTATTTCCAGGGGACTTACTTGGTTTGCCTCTGATCAAGGAGATTGACTTCACCATTGAATTACTTCCGAGTACGGGTTCTATTTCTTAGGCTCCATATCGAATGACTCCAGCAGAGTTGAAGGAGTTGCAGGTTCAACTATAGGAGTTGATCGATAAGGGTTTCATTCGACCCAGTGTTTCATCCTGGGGTGCTCCAGTGTTATTCGTGAGGAAGAAGGATGATTCGATGATGTTGTGCATTGACTATCGGAACGATGAAGAATAAGTATCCTTTACTGCGGATTAATGATTTGTTTGATCAACTAAAAGGAGCTATAGTTTTCTCGTAGATTGATCTCAGGTCAGGATACTATCAGTTTCAGATTAGAAAATCAGATGTACCCAAAACGGCCTTTGTCATTTATAGTGATGCTTCGAAATTGGTCTTAGGTTGTGTGTTGATACAGTATGGCATAGTCATGACATATGGTTCCAGGCAATTGAGGTCCCATGAAGTTAACTACCCCATACATGATCTTGAGCTAACCGTTATTATGTTTACATTGAAGAGTTGGAGGCACTACTTATACAGAGTGCAGTGTAGGATTTACATGGATCATAAGAGTCTCACTTACCTGAGTACCGAACCAGATTTGAATATGAGGCAGCGTATATGGATGAAATTGATTAATGATTATGACTATACTTTTAAGTACTATATGAGAAAAGCTAATGTTGTTGTTGATGCTCTTAGTAGGAAATTTGGAGCCTTTCTATTTCATGTAGGCATCACAAAAGTATCACCTTAGCTGAATTGTGAGCTACAGGAGTAGAACTGGAATGGAGAGATGATAGAGCACTGTTAGCAAGTTTTCAAGTTCAATCAGTGTTGTTAGACCAGTTGTGTGGGACCCAGGATGCAGATTCATATTTGTTGAGTAAAAAGAATATGATTCAGAATGGCGAACCAATGGAGTTTCAGCTAAGAAATGATGGTACCTTATTATTCAGAGGAAGATTGTATGTTCCAAGGAATGATGAATTGAAGAAGGAATTATGTACGTGATGAAGCTCATTGTTCAGCCTATGCCATACATCTGGGTAGTATGAAATTTTTTTGAACACTTAAAGCTTATTACTGGTGGCGTAATATGAAGAGAGAAATATAAATCTATGTGAGCAAGTGCCTTATTTGTCAACAGGTAAAAGTAGAGTGGCAGAAACCAGCTAGAAAATTGCAACCATTAGAGATTCAGTTTGGAAGTGAGAGCATATTACTATAGACTTTATATATCAGTTACCTCATACATCCAATAATAATACTGGTATTTGGGTAATTTTTTATCGCCTTACTAAATCTACCCATTTTCTAGCTCTTCCAGGAAAACTCTCTATGAGTAAATTAGCAAAGTTATATATAGAGGAGATTGTAAGGTTGCACGGAGTGCTTGTGTCTATAGTTTCTGATCGGGATACTCAGTTCATGTCAGAGTTTTGGCAAGCATTGCAAAGGGCATTAGGGACCAGATTACATTTTAGTACATCTTTTCACCCTCAAACTGATGGTCAATCAAAAATGGCGATTCAAACTTTGGAGGATATGTTGTCGTTTTGTGTACTACAGTTTAAAGAAAATTAGGATCAACAACTTAATTTGATAGAATTTGCTTACAACAATAGTTATCAGGCCAGTATTGATATGGCTCCATATGAAGTTTTATATGGAAAACAATGTCGAACTCCGTTGTGTTGGAGTGAAGTAGGGGAAAAGTGACTTATTGGTCCTGACATAGTAAAAGACACCACAAATGACATTCAAATTATTCGAAACAGGTTGAAAGCTTCACAAGACCGACAAACGACACTACCAGAATAAATATTTTAGCTGATGACTTTTTTTTGTAGGCTATACTATACTTTAGCCGTGAAGAAAAGTTGTCGTCAGCTAAAGTATATACTCGTTGGCTAAAGTTTTTAAGGCAACGAGAAAAAAAATGTCATCGTCTTTAGTTGAAAAAAATCGTAGGCTAAAGTCGCTCTTGAGCCGACGAAAATTTTGACTTTAGCCGACAAAATTTTGTAACTTTAGCCGATGACTGGATCACGTGTCGTCGGCCAAAGTATAGCCGACGATATTAAACTTGTCGGCTATACTATAGAAGATGACTTTTTTCGTCGTCGGCTATAGTCATCTAGTTTTAATCCCAG
Organism: Geum urbanum; assembly: GCA_946800695.1. Lineage (NCBI taxonomy): Eukaryota > Viridiplantae > Streptophyta > Magnoliopsida > Rosales > Rosaceae > Geum > Geum urbanum. The sequence goes on from OX327009.1 coordinate 30,870,850, forward strand.
ATCCGCTCAGACCGCCCCCTCCTCTCCGAAAATTAGCCCTAATTTCCAGACCGTCCCCTCCTCTCTCTCTCTCTCTGCCAAGATCTCCGCCGCAGCCACCCACTGCCCGACTGCATTCGCTCACCACCACTGACGAGCCCAGACTGCTGCCCCTCTCTCTCTCAGATTAAGTTGTGATTTTTACGATTGTTGGGAATGATTATTGTTGATTAATGGTTATTAGTAATGGATTGTTGGTTAGGAATGATTAGGAATGTTATTATTGAGATTTGAGATTTGTTTTGGAATTAGGGTTTAGGTGAAATTGTGTTTTTTAATGAAATGTGTTTTGTTCTCATTTTAGGTGTTGTTGGCTATTGTGAAATTGTGAAAAAAACTGCAGATTCTGGATTTCTATTCCCAGAATCTAGGGTTGGCCGGAATCAGCCCCGAAAGCTCACGACCGAAATATGAATTCCGGCTTTGATCTCCGTCGCTAAGCCACGACAGAACTCGAGACATACACTGATTGACTCGCAGCAGTGAGGGGAGCAAAACCTCTCTCCTCTCACCGGCCAAATTTGCCGACACCGTCGCACACGACGGAGGCCGAACGGAAACCAACCACAATCGTTTGATTCCGATACCAATCGATGCAAAACCTGGAAATTCAATAAATTCAAACAATAACAACTTATAAGGTGGTTCTCATGACCTCGATCATACCTGAAATCGACCGGAAAGCCATAACGGCGACGGCAAGCTCAAAACCACTGAAACCCTTAAATTTCATCTTGTCAATTCTCTCTACTCTGGCCTCCTCATCGTCAACCGAGCCCAAAAAAGGGTAGAAGGTGTCGTCCTGCATCAAACCCACCAAAAACCGGGGTTGGAGGTGGCCGAACGATGGCCCACCGCCGGCGCACCACTTCGCCGCCTCATCTCTCTCTCTCTCTCTCTCTCTCTCTCTCTCTCTCTCTCTCTCTCTCTCTCTCTCTCTCTCTCTCTCTCTCTCTCTCTCTCTCTCCTCGCAGGAGGGACGAGTTGACTCGAGCCAACCCCCAAACCAGAATAGTGATTTTTCCATAAAGGGAAACATCCCATTAAAATTTGTTTCAAATTACGGTAACTTCAGTAATTACTTTTTGACAAACTTCGTCGATTGTAACTTCCTCTTCGTAACTCCGTTTTTGACGAATCTCGCGTCAACGAACTCGTATTGATAAATACTATAACTTTTACCCAAAGTCAACTAATTTCCACAATTTAATAAAACGTCAAACCGAGACACATCGGTACTTACGAACGGTAAAAATCTTTTACCGCAATCAGTAAATCGAACACAAATTATTCATAAATAACATAAATAATATAAAAAAGATCAGGATATCACATGGACACTTTCTTTCTTTTTTGTCGATTTGCGAGTCTATTATACATTTCACTATTATGCATTTGCATGGAGGCACATATGGTTTTGTTTGACACACAACATAGTTATAGTTTTTGCATTGATGCATTGGATTCTCAGCTGATCCCCGAGATGCTCTGGGAGGGCCAGGAACTTGACCCGAGGATTTACATAGTACCTAGGAGGGCTAAAAACTTGACCTGGGAAGTCTTATGACTTGTTGTCATTTGACCCAAGCCACAGCCTCCACAAATCACATAGTACTTAGAAGTCCCAGGAATCAGACCTAGATGTTTACATTATTAGACTCTCATCATTTTTGTATATTTTACAGTGAAAGGCATAATAATTATGGTTCCAGTTTAAAACGAAACATTATTTTGTCTACTCACTTTAATAGTTTTCTTAGTTTATATGTCTTTCCCTGAGTTGTTTTTGGGTTTCCTATTGTCCAGTTTGCAGTTTCTATCCTGTGGTTGCACGTCATCGTCAGGGACCTAGAGTTCGAGTCATGCTTCTTTTCTAGTAGGTTCTTAGCTTAGCTTACTAGTTCTGTATATTATGTAAATTAGAAGTCGCTCTGATTACTATGTTTAGTTTACTTCCGCTTGTGTTGTATTTCTAAATAATCACCGGATTGCTTGTAACCTTTTGTCAGTACATTTGTTGTTTGTATGGTGGTTGGTTAATTTGTGAATTCCGGATAGTGGTCTCTGAAGTGTTGTTTCATTATAGGTTTTGGATTTCTCGACTTTTAGGGTAAACTATAGAACTGTTTTGTAGGTTTTGTTCTCGTTAGGGCCTAATTCCAGTTTAGGCAACTGTGGGGGAGAAATATTTCTCTATGTCGACGAGCTGGATGAGGTTTTTGGAGAATGAGGAAGCCTCAGATCATTTGGATGAAATGTGAACCAGAAGATTTGACAATTGGTAAAAGCTTGACGAGGAAGGAAATTTCACGCTAAAAGTTTGACGAGAAAAGGTCGACGAGAAAAGGTCATGCACTAAAAGGCATACGACGAAGTCAAAGTTTGTTGAGATATTCGAGGTGCATGACTCAGTCTCGTGGAGAATATCTCGAGGATGTTTTGATAGACATGTTTAGAACGTGGGCCTTCGGGTAAGGAGTTAGTTTTGAATGAGAAGGTCTGAAACTTGAGGCCTACGAGTTGGTTGCTGATTTGGATGGAAGTTTTGCACTATAAATACTACCCTTCCCGGCAGAGATTGATACAGATTCATTTTTTGGCCAACTAACTTGCATTTACACTCTAAATTAGAACACTTTAAGTGACTTGAGCGTCAGAGTGTCTTTGTAGGTACGCCTCCACCTCATTTCGGCACAAGGAATTCGAACTCAGACTTGTCAAAAGAGTGGAATCGTTCGGTGTTCGTTGAGAAATTCTTGTTGAGGTAACTTGTCCTCGACGAGATTTTTACCCTCCAACAAGTGGCACCATCTATAAGAAACGATGTCACCGAACATCCCTGAAAACGTTGACAACGAGGCTTTGCCACACAACAACGGAAGAAACCAGTATGAGGAATATGAAAGTGGTGAAGTTTCTGGTGGAGAAACATCTTGACTAGCAGAAACACCTCGACAAACAGAAAAATAGCCCGCCGACCCAGATGTTTCAAGGAATCTTGACGAGCTTCAGCACATTGCATTTGAGTTTGATCAAAGTGGCTTGAAATATAAGAATTGATTCCATATCAATTGTAGCCTATGGAGTCTTGATGGAACTAATTTGTTTGTTAATTATGCAGGAGATGGTTTTTGTGTCATTTCACTAAAATTAAAGTAGGGGGCAAACATCTAAGCTTTATCTTTTCTGATGATATTGCAGGAAAGAGGCCTACAGAATTGACGAAAGCTGGAATCTTTGAACGAGATTATGGCACTAAGGAGTGTCAGGAGAGAAAAAATTCCATCGCTTGAAATTGACTTGATCAAAGCTTCAAAGAGGTTTTGGGATGCAATCTCTGAGCAAAATAATAAAGATGGTTGGTTCTACACCTTAAACTAATAGAATTTCATCACTTATGAGAATTATGCTTATCATTGGTTGGCTGTAGTGGAGACAAAGGTTATGATTTCCCCGATTGAGGTTGCAAGAAAAAGAAAAGATGGAATGGAGAGAAGGCCAAGGTACTGTAGAGTAGAACCTTGGAGGCAAAACAGATATGGCTCTGGTATACTTTGAGTCGATCCTCAGGAAAGATTGAAGAAGAATTCAAGGGTGTGAAGTCGAAGATCGAATCATTTGCTAGAGAGATTAGTTCATTAAGAACATCTCGCTGTATTAGGTGAGATCACACAATGATGGAAATTGGAGGTAACAAATTTGTGGTATCAAATGGCTTTGTTACATCTCAAAGTATGATATGCATATTGATCAGCTTAGTGATGAAGGGCCTTTTCATGTCACACTAAAGTGCTTAAGGCAAAGACAAGTGAAATAAATAAGTTGTTTGTTGAGGACAAAACTATTTCGATGATATGACATTGTGTTGATGATGAAAGTGCTCAATGAGAGATTCTTGACCAGCATATGACCTAAAAAGCCTTGGTCATAATGGAATTATTGGCATTGAAGCTTTAGAGTAAAAAATGCATAAAGATCGAAAAGCCGAAGAAACATATAGATGTAAATGCTTGACGAAAGATTCTCGACGAGCATATGACCCAAAAGGCCTCGGGCATAATGGGATAGAAGGCACAAAAGATTTAGAGCAAAAAAATGCATAAAGATCAAAAAGATGAAGAAGCATATCGATGTAAATGCTCGACGAGAGATTTTCGACGAGCATATGACCCAAAAGGTCTCGGGCATATGGGAAAGAAGGCATAAAACCTTTAGAGCAAAAAATGCATAAATATCGAAAAGCTGAAGAAGCATATCGATGTAAATACTCGACGAGAGATTCTCGACGAGCATATGGCCCAAAAAGCCTCGGGCAGAATGGGATAGAAGGCATAAAAACTTTAGAGCAAAAAATGCATCAAGATCGAAAAGCTGAAGAATCATATCGATGTAAATGCTCGAAGAGAGATTCTCGACGAGCATATGATCCAAAAAGCGTCAGGCATAATGGGATTATAGGCATAAAAGCTTTAGAGCAAAAAAAACATAAAGATCAAAAAGCTGAACAAGCATATCAGTGTAAATGCTCGATGAGAAATGCTCAACGAATAGATGGCCCAAAAAGCCTCGAACATAATGGGATTGTTGGCATATAAGCTTTAGAGCGAAAATGCATAAAGATCGAAAAGCTAAAGATGCATATCGACGAAAATACTCGATGATAAATGCTCAACAAGTATATGACCCAAAAGCCTCGAGCAATATGGGATGGCATAAAATCTTTAGAGCAAAAATGCACAAAGATTGAAAATCTAAAGAGGCATATCGATGAAAACACTCGATGAGAGATGCTCAACGAGTATATGACCTAAAAGCCTTGGGCAATATGGGATGGCATAAAATCTTTAGAGAAAAAAAATGCATAAAGGTCGAAAATCTAAAGAAGCATATCAACGAAAATACTCGATGGATGATTTTCAATGAGTATAAGACCCAAAAAGTCTCGGGCGTAATGGGGTTATTGGCCATATAAGCTTTAGAGAAAAAATGCATAAAGATCGAAAAGTTAAAGAGGCATATCGATGTAAATGCTCGGCGAGAAGTTCTCGACGAGTATGTATCCCAAAAAGCCTCGAGCATAATGGGATTATTGGCATAGAAGATTATAGCAAAAAATGCATAAGGATCGAAAAGCTAAAGAAGCATATCGATGTAAAAGCTCGATGAGAAATGTTCAACAAGTATATGACTCAAAACCCTTGGGCAATATGGGGATTGATTGGCATAAAAGCTTTAGAGAAAAAATGCGTAAAGGTCGAAAAGCTAAGAGTATATCGCGAAAATGCTCGACAAGAGATTCTTGATGAGCATATGACCCAAAAAGCTTCAGGCATAATGGGATTATTGGCATAAAAGCTTCAGAGCAAAGAATGAATAAAGATCGAAAAGCCAAAGAAGCATATCAATGTAAATGCTCGACAAAATGATTTTTTAACGAGCATATGACCCAAAAAGCCTCGGGCGTAATGGGGTTACCAGACATAAAAGGTTTAGAGCAAAAAATGCATAAAGATCGAGAAGATAAGTGTATATCGATGTGAGCGCTCAACTAGAGGTGTTCGACGAACATATGAATAAAAGCCAAGGGCATATGGACTATGAAGAGGCAAATATACCAAAGGGTGAAACGACAAGAGACTCTCATCGAGATATTTACTGTCCTCAAGAGAATGTCTTTTGACAGAAAGTTTCTAACGAAAAGACATCGGGGGCATGTGTAGGGGAATAAGCAGGAATATATGCTTTATTAACAATGCTTGCAGGAATAAAGACTGAAAAATGTGAAATAAAAGAGCTTGACCTCTGCGAAGCTCAAAGTTATTTATCGTCGAGTAAACATTTGATGGACTTTCTCGACGAGATCAGAAAGAGAATTACAAAAACAAAAGGGCAAACCATGGCATGTTGGAGCTCGAGAATAGTGGCAGGAATTGAGCAGGGATCCTTTGTCTTGAGATTAGGTCGCTTCGGTAGTTGCTGGCTCCGGCGATCATGCCACGGTCATAGGCAATCCCGACTTCAGTTTGATGATGACTAGCATTATTCTGGAGGTTCCTGATGGTATCCTCAGAATATACAAGTTCACTGCAAAGGCGGTTGATGGTACTCTCCAGGGAGTCAATCTTGAAGGGGATGCCTTCTAGCTCATATTCCAGGTCCCGGAAGGCTGATTGGCGATCTGATTTAGAGGAATTGGGGGTAGCGCAGCTGGAGTCTCAGAAGCTGTAGCTTGCTCTCAAGTCACATTCCAATTACCGAGGCCAGGTGCGATGGCTCGGTCGAAATGATATGGGAATGGGATGATTATGGTCCTCAAAACTGTGACTATGCCACATCGGAGAGCTGCGCTAGTGATCATTCCAAATGGGGAGGACAAGCCATGAGACTTGAAAAGAAACGACGTGTTAACGTGAGCATGCATGAAGATAGAAAAGAACGTAGAAGGAAAGTACGAGATACTACTTGGCGGACGACTATTCAGGGGATAACTTGATGGTCACTCGTGAAAGTTTCTTTCTTTTACCATGTCTTGGTGGAGAAGGAAGAAGAATGGGCTGTTTGAAGGCGAGTCCATCACAAAATCAACTTCAGAAAGTGTGGCAGACATAACGGAGGATTGTATGATGCGCATATAAAAGGTATGACAAAACAAGTTTATAAAGCCCTAGTGAGTTAGGGTTTCTCATGCGAGACGCAGGAAAGAAAGTGGAACCAAACCCCAAAATGACCGAGATCAAAGGAATTTTTAAATTCCTAACTGAAAGCTGTTTCAGAGAAAAGACAGGGTCAAAGGGTTGTTGAGAAATTCTCGTCAACTAAAGGTTAGAATTTTCTCGACGAAGTATTTCTCGGGAATGATTTGTTGTCTCAAAAATCGTTTAATAGGTACGAGTACTCATCGACAAAGATGTCGAGCCTCTTTCGATGAAATAAAGTTTGTTGAGAAGTTGTCGAAAATAGGGGTGAACATTCGTCAAAGGGAGAAAGGCGAAGTAAAGCTTGACGAGCACAAATTCGACAAGTATCAGAAAAGGCATAAGTACGAGAAAATAAAGCATCCGTGCAAAAGTAAGAAGTCGGTAAAGCTTTTCAAATGTCGGCTTAGGCCGAAAAATTACATGCCCGAAATAAAAAAGGGGGAAAACAAGGGAAAGAAAGAAAATGCTTTAGCTGGGGGCATCGATGGAGATGGTGCTCGTCAAGTCTTTCTCCTCGACCTTATGTTCAGCGGGCTTCTGGGTGCTTGAGGTGGTCTCAACGAGGGTCTACGCCATTGAGAAAGAGGGCTCGGTATGCTTAAGGATCACCTCAGCTATAGGAGCGACCTCGATGTGCTTGAGTATTGACTCGGAGGAGGGGACGACCTCATCAGCAAGATGGGCTATATTCTCGGCGGGTGCATCATTTTTCAGCATCGAAGAACGTCATGGTCTAGGGAGCGCTTGTAAATATGGAGAGCCATGCTACGCGTCGCCTTAGAGTTGCCAATAATGGGTTGTTCCCTGTTGAGTAAGGGCTGGACATTGGTAGGCTTCGAGCCACTGGTCAACTAGCTTTTCTCAGCGGGGGTCGCGACGCGCTTCGATGGAAGAGGCTTGGGGTGTGTTGAGACTGCATGATCGTCATAGGTATTTGAATGAGGATAAATGAAGATAAGTACAAGGTAAATCATGACAGGGACGTAGAAATACTTTGGGGAGAAGCAGGATGCAACAGTTGCTCGTGGAAGAGGGGATCGAGTTCCTACACGGAAGGTGGACAGACTTCGGGTTCTCATGATTAAGGTGGGCGAGATCCAGGACCAGGAGGAGGAAGGTTAGTGTACTTGGATAGGGCTTCGCTGGTGCTCGATGAGAGCTTGCGTCTTTTCTCCTCGAGGGGGTCTTTGAAGTTAACTATGTGAGGAAGAACATGCCCTCTCTTCTTGCTGCCGGAGGCAATGGCAGAGGGAGAATCCTCGGGGACCTTTGAAGAGAGGGAAGCAGCCTTGGCCGGGGACTTGAGCAGATGAGGAGTCTCGGTGTTGACATAAAAAAGGCATCTCCACCTGCATGAGCCAGGTGAGGATGTCCTTCTCAATGGAATACACCTCAATATTTCGAGTGTACACCGATGAGGAGTGCTCACGAGGGAGCACCAGGAGAGAGGTGAAAGAGGTAAAGCCGGCTAGAGACCAGTGGTTATTGGCCAGGTTCTGGGTGAGCCAAGTAGCCCTATTGTCATATAGAAAAACTAGATTGGAACCCACTAGAAGAGCTACAAGAAAAGGAAAGTTCTTGATCTCCGGAGGCATACAGTCTCCCTTGATCACCATCGGGCTGGAATCCAACCCTTTGTAATTGGTGTTGAGTTGCTCGAAGCACTTTCGTTGGTGGTGAGGCTGGAAGTTGAAGCGTCGACGAGTTTTCATGGTCTGGGAATATTTATGGAGGAAGAGAAAGTCCCCGACCCCAAGAGGAAACTTAATAGTGGTTGCTGGCTGAAGGCCAACAACTCCGAGATCACGACGACCAAGTTTGGGCTTAAGTCCATGGGATGCAAATCAAGCACTACGAGTAGCAAAAAGATAGTAGGGTGCAGATGGAAACATAATGGAGTTATGGTAGCATTGAGTACGCCGAATGTGGGAAACGCGGACGAGACGCGTAGGCAAGTGAAGAGTTTTCAGTTTCTCGGCGAAAAAATTCCTTTTGGGGTTTTCGGTGAAAATCTCAAAAGAAAGTTGGTGGCATTTTTGAAGGACAAATATTTCTCTACGTCAACAAGCTGGATAAGGTTCTCGGAGAACAGGAGGCCACGGATCGTTTGGACGAAAGGTGAACGAGAAGATTTGAAAATTGGTAAAAACTCGACTTGGAAGAAAATTGCACGCTAAAAGGTCAACGAGAAAAGATCATGCACCAAGAGGCATGCGACGAAGTCAAAGGTTGTTGAGATATTTACGGCGCGATACTCGATCTCGCTGAGAATATCTCGAGGACGTTTCTCTCGACGAGCTACAAAACGTGGGCCTTCGGGTATAGAGTCCGTTTCTAATGGGAAGGTATGAAACTTGAGGCCCATGAGTTAGTTGCTGATTTGGAGGGAAGGTTTGCACTATAAATATTGCCCTTCTCAGGAGAGATTGATACAGATTCATTTTTGGGCCAACTTACTTGCATTTACACTCTCAATTAGAACACTTTGAGTGACTTGAGTGTCAGGTCTAGAGTGTCTTTGCAGGTACCCCCTACCATATTTCGGCACAAGGAAGTCGAACTCAGACTTGTCAAAGGCGGGGAATCGTTCGGTGTTCGTTGAGAAATTCTTGTTGAGAAATTCTTGTTGAGGTAACTTGTCCTCGACTATATTTTTATGTTCCAACAAAAACTTAATCGGGTTCGGGTCTTTTCAATCATGCTCATTACAGACTCTACCATAAGACATAACTAGACGAAATTAGACGTAGAGTAATGAATGAAAAAAAAATCTGGGCCCCACATTCTATCTAGTTGTGCACCCCAAGCTATAGCAACAATAGAAATAACTCTGGTGGTGACAATTACAACAACTCTGGTGGTAATTCCAATTCTAAAAACTGGGGGAGGAATCATAGAATGTCAGATATGTTCTAAGAGAGTTCATTATGCTGTAATTTGTCATTACAAGAATGGGAACAATGATCAGAACTCTGCATCCACATCTGTGGTTGAATGACAAATATGTCGCAAGAAAGGTCACATTGCACTGAACTATCATCATAAGAACAATTATGCCTATCAAGGATCTTCACCATCTCAATCTATGCAAGCTCTTACTGCACAAGGTGGGTCATCTCATGGTGTATCTGATTACATAGATCCTGACTCTTGGATTCTAGACAGTGGTGCCATACATCACATGACTAGTAATGTTCAAAATCTCTCTCGAGCTCAACCATATGATGCAGGGGACAAAATCACAATTGGGAATGGTACATGTTTTTCAATCCAACACACAGGGTCTACTGTTTTGTTACCAGTAGAACATACCATTCATCTTCAAAATGTATTCATGTGCCTCATTTTGGCAGTGGACTTGATGTCTTTTAGTAAACTATGTAGAGACAATCATTGCAGAATTATAGCCGATGAAAATGCTTTTTGTTTGCAGGACAGGGCAACTCAGGTAATCATCTATCAAGGCAGGAGCAACAGTAATGGCTTGTATAAAATCCCAAATGTCCTATCCAATTCTCATGCTTCTTCACCCTCTGTAGCTTTTATTGGACAGAAAGTCAAGTCATCTGTTTGACATAAAGGTTGGGTCACCCTTCAAATGAAATAGGGAATAGAATGTTGTCATCTTCTCATATTGAGTCTGTAATAGATGATAAGCCTAGTGTTTGTAAGGGATGTATGTCTGGAAAAATCTCAAGGTTACCCTTCACTGAGAGTCTACATAGATCAAATGTTCCTTTTGCTAATATTCATAGTGATGTATGAGGACCATCCCCTTATGTGTCTATCCAAGGTCATAGATATTTTGTGAAATTCACAGATGATTGTACTAGGTTCTTTTGGGTTTTGCCCATGATCAATAAATTAGATGTTACTTCTCTCTTTGTTCAATTTCATGCCTTTGTTGAAAACCAGTTTGGTTCCCACATTAAAATTCTTCAATCTGATGGAGGGGGTGAGTATAATAATAATGTTTTGAACCAATTTCTTTTATTTAAGGGAATTCAACATTTTATTTCATGTCACTACACCCCCCAATAAAATGGAGTAGCAGATAGAAAGAATAGGCACATTATTGCAACAACTATTTCTCTACTTCATACAGCTAGCCTTCCATTTCAATTCTGGTTATATGCTTGTGCGCATGCTACTTTTCTAATTAATAGGATGCCTACTCTTGTTCTTGATATGCATTCTCCTTTTTATTAACTTTATGGCATTAAGTCTGTCCTATCTCCTCTCAAAATCTTTGGTACCAGTTGTTACCCTTATCTCAGATCCTACAATTCAAATAAGTTTCAACCTATATCAACAAAGTCTGTCTTCTTATGGTATGCCACAGGGTACAAGGGAGTAATATGCTATAATCTAGCAAGTGGGAAAATATTAATTTCCGGACATGTCATTCATGATGAAGATACCTTTCCATGGTTCCTCTGATCACAGTTCTACTGATAACAGTCCTTCATCTTCTAAACCCTATGAAGTGTTATCTGTCATTGTTTCAACAGTATATAATGGGATAGATGAGTCTAGGACATCTCAGGGTAGTTCACCTTTTTATTTTCCTTTGACTATTGGGGTAGATCTTCCTAGAGGGTCAAAAAATAGCCATATTACTGCTCCTGTATCTGATCCTACCACACAGTTGCGTGTCCTGACTCCAGCTCAGTTGGAGGTAGTGGTACCATTTCTTGAGGCAGGTGCAGAAGAGTTACATGTAGCTCCTATGAATGACGAAGAATTTAAAGACATGGTGAATGCAGCAAATATGGATGCAGCTGTTAATCCTGATATTGTTCAAGAAGGAAATGTTGTTCCTCATGGTTCTATGAATGAGCACAGGATGATTACAAGATCCAAAGCTGGAGTAGTCAAAAGAAAGCCTTATGTTGACTTTCAATGTGATTCAGCAATGATTGAATCAAAGACATATGATCAATATGCATTCTATTCTGGTTTTACATGTGTTAAGGAAATGTGTGATGTTACAGAACCTTCCACCTACAAGTCTGCTTGTGGTAAACCTCAATCGAAATAAGCAATGAAGGAGGAGATTAGTGCTTTACATTCACAATAGACCTGGTCTCTGGTGCTTAATCCAGGTAACAGAAATATTGTAGGGTGTAAATGGGTATATAAACTGAAGAAGAATCCAAATGGGTCTGTATCAAGATATAAACTTTGATTGGAGGCACAAGGTTTCAGTCAACAACAAGGTCTTGATTTTGAAGAAACTTATAGTCCTTTAGTAAGACATACTACTGTCAGGTTAGTCCTAGCTTTAGCTGCCTCAAATAAATAAAGTTTAAGGCAATTGGATATTAAAAATGTATTTTTACATGGAGACTTGAAAGAGGAAGTTTATATGCAGCTGCCAAAAGGATTTGTTGATCCCATATTCCCTTCCCATGTGTGCAATTTACATAAGTCCTTATATGGATTGAAATAGGCTCCTAGAGCCTAGAATGAGAAGTTTACTGCTCATCTATCAGCTCGTGGGTTGTTTTTTCAAGTCATTATGATCCTAGTCTCTTTGTAAGGTACCATTAAGCTACAACAATCATACTTTTACTCTATGTAGATGACATTATCTTGACTGGAATTAGTGATGCTGCTATAAACTTTGTGGTTCAGACTTAGTGAAGTGTTTGATCTCAAAGATATTGGGAAGATAACATACTTTCTTGGGTTATAGATTCATTATGAAGGAAATGGGATCTTTATTTCTGAATCAAAATATGCAAAGGACTTGATTGCTAAAGCTGGTATGTCAACTTGTAAACCATGTTCCACACCATGTCTTCCTCATTCACACTTGTTGTCTATAGATGATGAGGTTCTCTCTACTCCATCTACAAATAGTAGTATTGTTGGAGGTCTCCAATATCTTACCTTTACCATACCAGACTTGGCATATGCAGTCAACGCAACATGTCAGTTATGCAACCTCCTACTGATCTACATTTAGGTGCTGTTAAGAGGATTTTGCGATATTTACAAGGAACATTACATAAGGGACTATTATTCTTCTGGCCCTATGGATATTACTGCCTATAGTGATTCTGATTAGGGAACAAGGAGATCTATTACTGGTTTTGTTGTGCTCCTTGGTCATAATACCATATCATGGCAATCAAAGAAACAACCTTCTGTCTCAAAGAGTTCAACTGAAGCTGAATATAGAACTTTAGCTAATATAGTTGCTGACATATACTGGATACGACAAGTTTTGTGTGCACTTAAGCAAAAGGACTTGTCTCTACACTTTGTGTCTACTACCGAACAGGTTGCAGATATCCTCACCAAGGGCCTAAATTCAGGATTGTTTCTGAAACATTGTTCCAACCTGAACCTTTCTTCGAAACCAGGTTCAGTTTGAGAGGGGATGTTAGTGTATATATGTAATGGTGGTCTAGCTCCAGCGTATCTCTCATATTCTTTGTTTTTGTTAAAATAGTTGAGCATGTGTACAGTTGTAATCAGCGCTTTGATGAAGGTTGTTAGGATCTTAGCTGGTTCTCTATACATAATGCCTGTATAGATTGCTTTCATTAAGATAAGATAGAAGATATATTTTATGACTGATAAAATAGATTAGAGAAAAAAGAGAGAGATAGAGTCTGTTGAGATAAGATACATAGAGAGTTAGAGGTCTGAGATTATTAGCAATGCTTGTAAGTCTACATAGTGATTCAATGAAAGATTGAGAGAGATTACTGTTTATTACTCAATTTGATTATGATATCATAAATTCTATCCAAGGGAACTCCACCACAACCAATTCAACCAACATTTATGAGAGATCTCAAAGAGTTCAACTAGCTTTAATGCATCCCTAAATCATCAGATTTTCAAGATGTGAAGATGAAGACAGGAATGAGCGATTTAACGGGCACTCATAGAGCTAATCTTGGGTTGTTGGATACAAGTTATAGAAATTAATTTTAAAAAATCAAACCCAAATGCTAAAAATTAATAAAATAAAATAAATAAATCAATTGCTTGTCAGATAAAAAAATAAATATTTACAAAATTGTTGTTTTTGAGTAAAAAATTAAAATTTGAGAGACTGATACACATTGATAACCATGTTTATTAATGAGCCATTGCACACAGTAACCTCGATCCAGAAAACTAAGTTGTGGTAGGTCCCATTTACAAATTTTACACGGACAACCGTGTGGAGAGATTATCCCACAGACACTACCTGTGAGTATAAGGCATTCTCGCCCTCTTAATACCAGATAGACATTTCATCCGTTGCTGCTCTATAGTCAATGACTTTTCCAACTGAGCCTGGAACCTGCAAAAAACCAAACTGTGTCAGTGGGTCCCCTTTGAAAGAGGGCTTTTCTGCATGAATGACATGTGTTCTAGACTCTCTTCTTGGGCACCCTGCATGCTTGTCATGTGTCCACCATCCACCGCCTCGATTATCGGTGCCACACCATCTGAGGTCGTCGATTTTTTGGCCACCTGCTGCGGTGGCGCCCCCGAGGCAGTGGAAGAGGCAAAAAATGGGCCAGTCTTATTTTCAAAGCTCGAAGGTGTCTGTAAATCTCGGGCCGCCGCTTCCTCCGGACGCCGCTCCTCCCTAGCCCGCTGCACCACACAACCATTTATGCCTTACACAAAAAGGCCGCAAAGAGAGCAAAAGCCCCTTAAGTTTGAGTACTCAAAGCAGATAGGTAACACATATTCTGATGCAAACCAGATCTTGTGTTTCACCGCCATACCGCGTTGGAGATCAACCCGTATCTTGAACTTCCTAATTCTGGTTGACAATAAAGCCAGATCATGCTTAATGTACTCACTGATGACGTTCCTGATCTGTTCCGCCCAGTCTCGAGTTAGCGCCACCTTCATAACATTGTGAGCATACACCCACATCCACATCACTGCTGCTAGGATCGCCGAGAGGTCAGATAATATGTCAAACTCTTCAACGACTACCGTGTAATCCTAGTAAAACTAAGGACCACATACGGCCTGTTTAAGAGCGACGAGATTGTCGAAACTGCAAAATAGCCCTTCATCATCATGCCAGTGAAGTACCACCTTGCCCAGGCGGAGTGGACCATGCCACAGACATGCTATGGCAACCTTGAGCGTCTGATCTCGAACTTCCGGGAATGTCACCGGTCCAAAAAATCGTGCAACCCATAGCGCATCGTGACTCCGTCTCTACCTCCTTCTGTCGCCGTCGATGGGACAAGATCAACGACATCAAGGCAGTCATCCGAAAAGGCCATGGTGGCCTTAAACTGGGTCGCAATGTCATCGGCATCCGCAACCATGGCAATAGAATAAGAAACCGGCTCCGATTTGGGTTCTAGGGTACAAAGGAGAAGGGGAAGGACGAACCAAAGATCAGTGAGAGGAGAGAAAGAATAACCGGGAAGAAGATGAAGGAAGTGGGAAATAGGGGCGGTGGAGCTGCTAGGGTTTGAAATGGGAAAGTATTTTCAAAGGAGAAGAGTAACTCAACGCAAATAGACTCAACTCAGTCTTGATGAATAACTCACAAATAAAAAGTTATATAAATATGGATAATTTGCATGTGTCCAAAACCATTCGGACCAAGTATTTTCCTATGATATACCAAGCAAGTTATTCAAATATGAGATTACATGCATGAATATCAAACCAAACTCAAACCACACTGCACTATAACAAAAAATTCAATTTGTTATACTTTTTTTTACGACGACATCCCCATCAATGGCGACTGAAAAATCACCCTTGCAAATGTGAAGACATTTTGCAACGGCGAACCGACGCCGTCGTAAAAGGTTTCAACAATTGCGAAGGTAAAGAATCGTCGTCGCAACATTATTTTTGCTGAAAAATAAATTTTTACAGATAAATAACTGTTCGATGGGATGATTAGAGTACTCTAAGTACGTCATTAAAAACTTATCATTGTTTGACATGAATTTGACATCGATCGGTGTGTTGAACCGTTGTGACCCTATGGTGATATTTAGAATAAAACTTCATTTGTCACTAGGTAAAAAATTAATTTGAAACCAAATTCTACATAAGCATTCTCGTGGGTTCATATCTATCTTACTATGTAAAATAAAATAACAAAAAAGATAAATTTAAGTACTCCCCCATAGGGAGAATGAGCAAATTCCATAAACATGTTATTTTAGTATTATTTTACCTCATTGACCAAGCACTAGACAAATTCCGACGAGGTTAAATTTTTTGCACAATCCTATTTACTACAAGATAGACGAGGTTCATTTCTCATTAGATCATTTTATTTTGTCGTAGTTTTTAAATTTATCGTATGAGTACTAACCGTTGTGACCCTAAGGTGATTTATACTAAACCTCAATTTTATACTACTTATAAAATTAATTTAAAACCAAACTCTGTAGATGTATTATCGTGGGGTTTATATCTATCTTATCATGTCAAAAAATTGCCAAAAATAGTCAATGTAGCCACTCCCTCCTTATAGAGGAATGAGTAAAAGCCTTCAAAAAGGTTAGTTTAGTCTTTTGGTCATATTTGACCTCATTGACTGAGTTCAAAACGAACTCTAACGAGGCTAATTTTTTCGCGAGATCCATTTTATTACAAGGTTATATTATGTATATGGACACATTTCTCATTAGACCATTTTGGTTTTCTTATTTCTTAAATTTCACATATGACTACTAGTATTAATACATTATTGGTTGGTTATATAGAAAAATAAAACTTTTTGAAAGTAAATCACTAACGAATAATCATTTTGCAAATGTGACCGTTGGATGAGACGATCGGACCAATCTAAGCATGATGTGCAAATGTGTCCTACCATTATGCCCATAGTGCCCTAAAATTAAAACGTAATTTGTCACTCCATCAAAAATAATATAAGATCAACTACCTTACACACATTCTCTTGGAATGCAGTTCTATCTTGCTATATAAAAAAATAAAATTTCTAAATCTAAAACCTAAACCTAAATTTAAACCCTAAACCTTAAACGTAACTAAAAGAATTTTTAAAAAAAGGCAAAAAGGAAAAGAAAACACAGGTATCAAATATTAGGTCGGATCACAAACATCAACACTTTAACCACACACACACACACACACACTCTCTCTCTCTCTCTCTCTCTCTCTCTCTCTCTCTCTCTCTCTCTCACACTGAGATGGCAGCTCGCCTTCGCTGAAGGTCCTCCAAGACCCGCCGCCGAACGTCTGCCTCCAAGTTGCCACTAGGGGCTGCCGCAGAATCAAAGTCTCTCTGAGCTCGCAGATTCTCTCACCACTTACTGCTTGGTTGCTTGCCTATTAACATCATCCTCGCATCGCGTAGATCTTTAGCATCAGCATCGAGCTCTCCGATAACCCTCGTTGTTGATTGGCGCTTGTCACCGTTCCTTGGTCTTGTCGACCAACAACTCTAACCTCGCCAAATCTCATCGAAGCTCAGATCTTGTACTGTTGCGCCTTAAGCTCCACCACCAGATTGATAATTTGTGAATCGGGAGACTCCGACTTCAACACCTTCACCGACAACGCCATCCGCTAGTAAGTAACCTGAAATCCTTAATCTCTCTCTCTCTCTGGGTATGTAAATTTAATGACTTTGATGCCAGTTAGGAGGTTTCTCTATTTGGGTCTTTGATTTTGATTATGATTGGTATAGGACTCTGACATATTGTGTATGTTATTTAATATTGGATTTTTATTATCTAGGATTATAGGTGTAGTCGTGACTGTTGCAGATTATGTTAAAAGTTCTAGAATTTTTTGTAGGGGAAGATTTTTTTTGGTGTGATTGAGTTTCATGCTTGTTGTTTATGGCTGTGAACATGCCCAGTTGAGAGAGGTGAAATTGCAAACTGATATCGGCATGCCATAAACCACCGCAACTAACAACCTATATATATCATACAACTCTTATGTAAGTATAAACGACAAACAACGTACTCAACAAGTCAACCACTTCAAACAAACACTAAAAACCTCTATAAGATGGCATAAAAGACTAATTAATCCCTTTCATAAGTAGCTTAAAGAAGTCAGGCATCTTGATCCACCAAATAGCCCCTTCGTTTGAAACTCATAATTAGCTGATTGTTTGGACCGTAAAATAATATTTTATTAGCCCGATTTTTGCGGCCCGCTTAATAAATTTAGTTTGGAAAGAAAATCAAATTATCTTGTTGTATACCTTGCTGAGTAAGAAGCATGAAATCTATTCAAAATCCTTGAAGGATTCTGATTTTTTACTCTTTTCAGCGAGAAATATGCTTGAGAAATCACTATAAGAGCATCCACACCCATGATCAAAGCAAGAAGCAAAGCAAGAGCAATTTTTAAATTCTTTATTTGCTCAAGCAAATCAATTTTTGGCCATACCCATTCACTATTTGCTTCAAGCAAATCCATTTTTTTATGTTGTGAAATGTTTAAAAATTATTTACCGGATAGATTTACCACCAATAATAATGTGACATGTGTCTTTATTGGTAATAATTATACAAGATTTTCGATAAGATTTTTGACTAATTAAAAATTGACACGTGTCACTACCACGTGTCATTGTCGGTAAAATAATTGGACTAGATTTTCAGTGAGATTTTCGACCAATGTCAATCCGACATGTGTTGCTACGAGATAAAATCGTCGAAAATATAATAGGACTAGATTTCTGGTAAGATTTTTGACCAATTATGATGTGACACGTGTCACAGCGAGATAGCTTCGTCGATAAAATAATTGAACCAGAGATTTTCGACATGTGTCACTACGAGATAAAGTCATCGACAAAATAATAGGACTAGATTTCCGGTTAATTTTCGTCTAATGAGGATGCGAAACGTGTCTTCAAAAATGACATTAACGTGTTCCACCTATTGAATGTGTTCTCAGAGATCGTTGCACGAAGAGGCCCAACTGCCGTCTACGAAGTCCATGGAGAGAGGTACAACCATGCTTACTATCTGGCTGGCAGAATATATCTGAGGTACTCTACATTTGTCAAAATAGTTTTCAATCCCCAGACACCACAAGATAAACTCTTCGCAAAGAAACAAGAGGCATATCGGAAAGATGTGGAGAGGGCCTTTGGCATCTTGCAATCTCGATGGGCAATTATTCGTCATAGTTGGGCATTGTACCACACATCGATAATGACTACCATCATGTTAGCTTGCATCATATTGCATAACATGATTAGATGAGGATGAGGAAGACATGGAAAACCCATCGAGGGCTTTCCTGGTTTATGATGGGTCGGTGGATGCACAAGGGAATCAAATTCTTTTTTGGCCAATTAGTAGAGATGGAGCCAATATACAACGATTTTATGACCGTGTTGCAGATCTCAAATTCGGTTACATTAATAGAGAGCTCCAGAAGGACTTGGTGAATCACAATTGGAGGTTGGAAACTGGCGAGATATTTTAAATATTAATATGTGTGTTTAATTTTATTATATGTTTTCATTAAGCTTGTGTTTAATTTTAGTATGTGTTTTAATTTAATGTGTATTTCAATTTCATCTTAATAAATAAATTACATTTTTATTTTCCTAATTGGTGTGAGTTGATCAAAAATCGAAGTAGTATATATAAGCAAATTTTTGGGAGAGTTTGAGAATTTTTGGGATTTTTAACTATTTTTGGGAGCTTTTTCCATTTATTTTTGTTCTGATCAAATAGTAGCCGTTGCCTTTGAATTCTGACCATTGGATCAAAAATTTCTAATTCAAAATGGAAGGCATAAACCGTTGGAGTTTAAAAGCTCACCCGGTAACACACGTGTAGCCATTAATTGGTCAGTCAATTTTTTGAACTCTTTTACTGGCACGTGCACTGACAGAAAAAAATTCAACTCGCCTGACGTTACCCACATGACGTGGGCTCAGCCGGGCGCTCGAACGTTCGAAGGAGCAAAGTTTGCTCGTTCGTTCGGGCGAGCAAAAGGTTGTCATTGACTGGGCGAGCACCACATTGCTGGTGCGAGCTCAAAATTGGGTTTGCTCGAGCAAACTCTGCCTGCCCCACCACCTGCTCGATCAAAATCTTCTCAGCCGCTCTAAGTAGAGGCTTCATGATCATTTCAAAGGCCACTTCTATAGTCACACGATTTTCCCTTAGCAAACACAACTCTCCTTGCGAGAGAACCGGCGTTGGCGTATCCAAAAATCTCACCCGACAGAGCATTATGGATTCGAAGATCATTTTTTGTTAGACGACGATAATCAAAGGAGGTTTCACCCGAAAGAGCGTGAAGGTTCCGGCGATCAGAGAAGTTACAAACCATTGTTCTCAACACTTGCCAAGAAGATTGCTCTGCTTGCACCGAAGGAGTTGTGAGGTATTGATTTTCATGATTCAGCAGCGAGAAACGAACCCAAGTCCTAAGTTACTTTGGAAAAAAGAACTCATCGAGCGAGGTTGGTGATCTCCTTGCTTCAATCGCTTCTTAGAAGTTCAGTAGCGACGCACTACATATGAATATTCTGCCTTAAGTAGTGACATGCCAAGCACGCATAAAAGAGACAATTTGTGATTTACCTAGAATTATCACACATCTACTCGCTGAAAACAAATCGAGCCAAACACTAGTAAATTCGCTACATCGTTTCACAATTTACTTAAGAAAATAATGGCTTTAGCAATAAAATAAATATTATCTAGTCTCTTGATAATATTTGAAATCTCGTCCAAAGTCTCGACGAGATCGTTACTCGGTGAAAATACAACGTACTCTCCATACACAAGTAGTTGAGAATTGGCTGGTAGAGCGTGGTAGATGCTACTTAACCATTGAGAGAGTGCCCTTGATCATATTGAAAACTTCAACAGATCGATAAAGGAAACATAAATTCACACTAGGCCTCCACGTATTCAGTGATATGAGTTATGAAGAATTCGATGAGACACATGGTTGCACGTTTGATATACCAAACACAAACCTGGAAATTGAAGGTTGGTGGTATTGAGATTATAGAGATTTTGAACTGGAGTATCTTCCCAAAAAATTGGGACTGTCAAGTCTGTGTTACATCTAGATCAAGCAAATAGGTATTTCATATTTTAGAATGTACTAAGTAAAAAAACTGTTACGTCCATAATTATGTTCTAATTATACCTCTAATTTTATGCTTATTGCTTATTTTTTTTATATTAATAAATCATTGTTCTTATAACGTTTCCTCATTGTGTTATGAAATCCTTCATGGGACCGGAAACTACAAGAAGAAGAAAAAGGACTTAGACGATGAACCAATTAAGGATTTGTTGTCTAAATATCACTTAAACGACGAAATATGATTTCGTCGTTTAAGATAATAAATTCGTCATCTAAGTGTTACTTTGAGGACGAAAATAGAAAGCGTTGCCTAAGTGAAAAAACTATGTTGTCTAAGCAAAACTTAGACAAAAAAACAAAAAGCGTCGCCATAGAAAATTGTTTCGTCGTCTCAGCAAAACTTAGACGACGAAATTTATTATTTCGTCGTTTAAGATAGTAATTAGACGACAAAATCATTTTCATGTGAGCACGTACGCAGACGATGAAATTTATTATTTTGTCGTCTAAGTGGAATTATTATGATGAATTAGTTTCGTCATCTCAGAGATATTTAAACGACAAAATTGTCACTACTAGAAAAAAGCACTTAGGCAACGAAGCAACTTCATCGTCTAAGAGGGGCCTTTTTCGTTGGCTAATATCTTAGACGACGAAATAAAGTTCGTCTAGGTTTTTAGACGACAAAAGTTTATTAAAAAAGACGACGAAAATATTCATCGTCTAAGATTCAACACTTGGACGACAAAAATAATACAATTTCTTCATATGGGTGTTGCATCTTAGACGACAAAATTGTAGTAGTTTCGTCGTCTAAGTGTTTAGTTTTGTTAAAAAAAATTAAATAAAAAAAGTTAAAGAGCCACTTAGACGGCGAAACTAATATAATTTCGCCATCTAGGTGTTGCAACTTAGACAACGAAATTGTAGTAATTTCGTCATCTAAGTGGCTGATTTTGTTTAAATAATTAAATGAAAAATTCATTAAATGAAAATTACACTACCAGATAAACACACTTAGATGGAAAAAATACTATAATTTCATCGTCTAGGTGTTGCAACTTAGATGAAAAAAATTGTAGTAGTTTTTTCGTCTAAGTTATTGATTTCTTTTAAAAAAATTAAATAAAAAAATTAATTAAATGCAAATTACACTACCAGAAAAACACACTTAGGCGAAGAAGCAGTTTCATCGCCTAAGTGGCTTTAATCTTCGCCTAAGTACTTAAGCGACAAAACTTTCGTCGTCTAAGTAACAATTTAGGCAACGAAAAAAATTTCATCGTCTAGTCTTTAAGTAAAAGACGAAACAAATTTGATTAAGTGATTTGATCAAGTTTCGTCACCTAAGTAATTTGATTTTTTGATAAAAATAATTTGGCAGCAAAAAAAACTGCCAAAATTTTGAACTTAGGTGACGAAACTTATTGGTTTCGTCGCCTAAGTGATTTTTAATTTTTGGTAAAAAAAATTTTGCGAAAAATATATGTTTTCGTCACCTAAGTCAAGTTTGTTTTATTTTATTATAATATAAAAAATAATTTTGGATAGTTGCTTAAAAATCATCAAAAATCAACCATCAGATGCAACCATTACATTTATACAATATTATAGAAAAAAAAAATTCAACCTAATTCAAATAAGTTTAGGATTCGATTGAATGAATTTAGTGATTATCGAAAAATAGTTATAAGACAAAAATTATTGTAAAAAATAATTCATAATCCATTTTCCGGAGTTATCAACTAAATAGAAATTAATTGAAATTTGACATAAAAAATTGATTTAAGGCTAAAAACTTGTTATCTATCTAGTAAGGTTGTATAACTTAAGTGTTCGTATGTCTATATTCACTCCACATCAATATTAACGAAATTAAATTTGGACAAAACAACTGTTAGATATATTCATCATAACATAATATGTAAGTGAGCGAATTTTCAGTAAATATGAAATTTGTTAAGGGTATGATCGATGTAGTCAAACATAAAACCGAAATTTAAACGAAACAAAAACGTTGATATACAAATCTTCGTAACTTTGATTTTCAAACAGCCGAGACTCACAATTCAAGAATTGTTTACTCCATGCCCTAGACGAAAAAAAATATAGATTTCAGATGGTATACATAGTCACACTCTTTCGGAGGCAATGAAATTCATCTTAGACGATGAAATGGGACACTCGTCTAAGTGGTACTTAGACAACGAATCTTACAACCACATGACGACGAATCTTACTCATTTCGTTGTCTAAGTATTTAGGGGTTAGGGGTTAGTGTTAGGGTATGGACTTAGATGACGAAATAGTTTGTCGTCCAAGTACAATTACCACAGCGACAAAATATTTCATCGTTTTAAGTTTCACTTAGACGACTAACTAGGGATTTCATCGTTTAAGTACTTCTTAGACAACGATTTTTTTTCTCTGTTAGACAACGCTTTTTTTCGTCATCTAAGTGTTACTTAGATGACGATTTTTCTCTCTGTTAGATGACGCTTTATAATTAGTAGTCTAAGTACACTTAGCCGACAAAATTTCTGTCTTAGGCGACCAAATCATATTTTGGCGCGTAAGTGAGTTATTCTGGTAGTGTTATTCATTTAATGCGAAATTCATAATAAATAAATTATTTAAATTATTTTTTATTTAAATACAAAATTCATAATATAATTAGTTAATAAACTAAATTAACCTAACCTAAATTAACTAAATTAGCCTAACCAAATTAACCTAAACAAATTATATTGGCGTGTGGTGGTGGTGGCAGTGGTGGTGGTGGCGTGTGGTGGTGGCAATGTTCTAAAAGTTGTTAAACTACATCGGGTCGGCCGAGAGAAAAAACGTTTAGTCAGCGACTAGTCGAAGATTAGTCAGATAAGTGGATAAGTCGTATTTGCTATTTTATAATTAAATTTATTAAATATCCACACAATTTAATAATATCGACTAGTCGGCCGACTTTTTCAACTTTTAGAACACTGGGTGGTGGTGGTGGTGGTGGTGGTGGGTAGTTTTATTGAGAGCGAGAGAGAGAGAGAGACAAGAGTGTATTTGAGAGAGTTGAGAAAATGAAGAGAGATTGAGAAAATGATCGATTTAAAGGGTTTTAAAACGACTTAGACGACGAAACCTAATAGACTCATTACCTAAGTGATTTAAATTTTTAAAAAACCCGCCAACTTTTTGCACTTAAACAAGGAAACGTAATAGTTTTGTCACCTAAGTGTTTTAAATTTTAAAAAAGCCGCCAACGTTTTGCACTTCGACGACAACACCTAATAGTTTCGTCATCTAAGTGTCTTAAAGTTTTAAAAAACCCACCAACTTTTTTGACTTAGACTTTGAAACCTAATAGTTACGTTGCCTAAGTCATTTAAATTTTTGACCAAAAAAAAACCGCCTACTTGTATCACTTAGACGACGAAACCTAAAAGATTCATCGTCTAATTGTTTTAAATTTTCTCCAAATTTTTTGCAAAAAAAATAATTTTTAGATATTTGAAAAAAAATATAAAAATTCACTTAGGGGACGAAACTATATATAAATTTAGTCGCCTAAGTGGTACTTATGCGATGAAACTTGTACAGTTTCGTCGTCTAAGTGAATTTTTTATTTATTAATTTTGGGTAGTTGTTTAAAAATTATCAAAAATCAACCGTGAGAAGTAACCACTAAATTTATACAATATTGTAGAAATTTTTTTAACCCAATTTGAATTAGTTTATGGTTTGATTGATTGAAATTAGTGATTATCGAAAAATAGTTAAAAGATGAAAACGATCGTAAAATATAATTCATAAACATGTTTCCGAAATTACAGGTGTTTGTTTTTTTTTTGAAAACTTAATTAGATAGAAATTAATTGAAATTTGACATAAAAAGTTGGTGTAAGACTAAAATCTTGTTATATATCTAATAATGTTATATAACTTAAGTGTTTGTATGTCTATTCACTCCACATCAATATTAACGATATATTCATTACAACATAATATGTAAGTGGACAAATATTCAGTAAATATGAAGCTTATTAAGGGTTTGATCAGCATAGTCAATTACAAAATTAAAATTTTAACGAAATGGAAACGTTGATATACAAATCTTCGTAACTTCGATTTTCGAATCGTCGACACTCATAGTCCAAGAATTTTTTACACTATGTCCTCGATGAAAAAAATATACATTTTAAGATGGTATACATGATCGTGTTATTTGATTGGAGGCGATGAAATTCATCTTAGATGACAAAATGGGCATTGTTCGTCGTCTAAACACTTAGACGACGAATGATACCAATTTCGTCGTCTAAGTGTTTATGGGTTAGGGTTTATGGGTCAGGGCTTAGAATTTAATGTTAGGGTATGGTCTTAAACGAAGAAATGGGTATCATTTGTCGTCTAAGTCTGGCTTAGAAGACAAACACAGGTTTTCTTTGTCTGAGTTTTTATGGGTTAGGGGTTAGTGTTTTACAATATAGACTTAGACAATGAATGGGTAGCCATTTCGTTGTCTAAGTGCGATTACTATGATGACAAAAACATTTATCTTTTAAATTCAACTTAGACGACTAAATTTTTTAACTTAGGCGACGATTTATGATTTCGTTGTCTAAGTGTTACTTATACGACAAATTTTCTCTCTCTTAGGCGACAATTTATGTTTCGTCGTCTAAGTATTACTCAGATGACAAATTTTTTGTCTTAGGCGACGAAGTATGGTTTCGTCGTCTAAGTGGTACTTAGGCTACGAAACCTTAATGATTTCGTTGCCCAAGTGCCTTTTTTTGGTACTGTGTAGAGACTTAGAAGACGATTTGAGAACATATTCGTCGTCTAAGACTAACCTTAAATACTAACTTCTAAACCCTAAATCCTAATATCAAAACCTCTAAGCCCTGAAACAATTAGACGATGAATTTATATGTATTCATTGTTGTAATTTTGCACTTACCTTGGTGACCAAGTCACATTCGACCATTTGGTATGTTATCTAGGTGTGAATAGCTGATTTGCAAATATTGTGCTATTACGTACCAGTCATAATGCATATATGAATTCATGTCTTCAATCTAAGCCAATATATCCCACATAATTGTAGCATCTTCCATCCCAGGAGTTTCCCACTTATAATAGATCGAGAAACTCCGAGCATGTGATGGCGGTGGTCAACAAAAGCGGAGCTGGACCTTGGGACATAGTTGTTCATGTTGCTCGGTACAAAACTTATTTGGTCGGAGGTTGGAAGCAGTTGGTTCTGGATAATAATTTGGACAATGGTCGGTGGTGCATTCTTGAACTCCAGCCATCCATTTGCACATTCATGTTTTAAAAGTGGATAGGCTACAATGCACCGGTAAAATGGTTGCCAGTGACTAACGAGGATTCAAATTATGATCTTCTCACACTAAGCAACAACGAAGATGGCCCTATCCCCTTACATCAACTGAGCGTACAAGGCACCAACTTATTTATGAAAGGTTCACCAAATAGCTATTTGACAAGCAACGACATCCATGTATTGTTATAACAATACGAAACCACACCGTTGTAAGTAGTTGCATAAATTTTACACATTTTCTCAAGTATAACTTATGATGTCATATTTTATAATACCATGGATGTGCTATTATTTCATATATTTAAAAAATTATGGAGGCTTAGACACCTATCATTCATTTCAACTCCATGCATGCACAATGCTATTATCATTCATTTCAACTCCATGCATGAACAATGCTATTACATATGAGTGGGAGTCGATGCATGTTCAGGGCGGAACATAAAGCTTCGAAGTGAATGCTAGGGAAGGGATTTTGTCATTTTACGCAGTCTAACGGTCTAGCCAACGAGGATACATGCTTGTTTGTTCTTGTCCATACTAACCCAATACTTTCGTGGTTTGCACACTCTAGTTCCCCTCGCGCAAACGGTCCTACATGAAGATGTTCGTCAAGAACACCGACCTTATTATAGGCGGTACAAGTTATAATTATGGAAATGTCATCCTACCTTGTTGTGTATTTCCCGCTCACTCCTTCTTTAATAAATTGTCTTACACTATTATTTGTTAGTCTCCTATTTGATAGTTTATTATAGTACCATCTGACGAGTTGTGGAATTATTATTAATTAATCACCTATGTTCACGGGTCATCAGTACTTGTTCATAATTTGTTTATCCCCTATATATATGACACATTGCAAAACTGTACCCCAAAGGTTATGCACAAAACGATTCTCAGCATAATAAAACAAAATTCATATTGTAATAATCACAAAAAGGCAATATCACCTTAGGAACAATGATTTATGATCCAAGAGAGTCACACGTAGTCTTTTCACCAGAGTTCATCATCAACTATAAGCATCATCGTGAAGTCCAAGTTGGACTTATATGAATCCTTTTGAACCACTGCTTTTGTGACCACATCCAAAAATTTGGTGTATGGCGAATCTGAGAACCCTATTAGCAATTGCAAGCAACATGTAGATTAATGCATAACATGAGCAAAAGTGCGAGGTTGGACTTGACTGGCCAACCTTTTTGTAACTACAATATATTAAGAGGGTGTGTAACAAACTTAATGTTTTAAAGTGATTTGGCTCTATTCTCTGTCCTTCATAATTACAAAACATCCCCTCATAGTTTCGTGTGGGTTCACATACTAGTTAGTCCTCCTCGCTAGTCACAATATACACATAATAATTAATAGCGTTCCGGTAATGGTTTCACGACGAATGCTTTTGGATTCACCATTAAAAACCTCTATCTTCCCCCAGGGCTCGATTTTATTTTTCTGCATGAACTTGAACCATTTTTTAAAAAACTTTATATTCTTCCCTTTTGAAGCACATACCTTTACATCTACAGGAACATCTTTTTTGCAATATAATGAATACCATATTCCTTCTTGTAGATACTTGTTTGCAAATTTTTTGGGAACTTACTGCAACCAAAATAATGTGTCTTTAAGTATATGACATCCAGTATATGTCGATGAAATGTATTTTATGTCACCTGTAAAAATAATAAATATAAGTTACTCAAAAACCCACATCCGAATTTCCCTTAAGTACTATGACATCACACTATGACATTGATTGATTGGTTCCTTCAACTCGTTCATCGGACCCAATTAGCAGAACTTCCCTTCCACTTCCCACATGAATTGGTAAAGCTGCTATTGCTACCCCCATATCGCCCACCCCTTGTTTCCCCATCCTAGTGTTAAAGATAGTTACGTTTACCACTGGAAGCCGCTGCATCTCAAACATGCACCATCTCCCTCTCTCCAGTCCTACCTGACGCACAAATTCTTCCCATCCCAGCCCTATTTGCATTGTCGTCTCGTTCGACTTAATCGCTACCCTCCATGATAATCGCAAGTTACACCTATCTATCCCGACAACCAGTTTGTTATAACCACTATCTACGATCTTGTCTGCATATTTGACGGGAATAACCTTCATACAAATACACGCATTTAAGTCTAACTTTTAATTGTCAATCATTTTACAATTTAAAATGAAAATAATGCTTGTTAAATGCAATTACTGGTGGTGGACATTTTTTCAGGAATAGGTGTCAGCTATGGTTTAGGTCTATCCCCCCGCACAAAATCAGTCCCATTTGTACCTGCAACCTCCATTTCAGATCAAACCTTACTACCTCAAATTTCATGTGTTTTTCATACCGGCACACAATACCGAGATAGGACCCACGCATATTTTCATTTAGGAACTCTGACCATCCATTTATGAGTTGCACTATGCTTCCATCCCGCTCAACAACAATCTCCCAAACTTAGCTTGAGTGAAGTCCATCCACCTTAACATATGCTTTGTTTTCATTGTCTCCTTCCATAAAATTATGGGAGAATGCCTTTGGAATTTCCTGCACCGAAAACATTATGCGTATCTTAGTGTAAATAGTATATAAGGTTATAAAAGCAATGTCTTCAACAATAATACCAGATACTCAACGTTGAAGGTTGCCAGCGCTCTGCCTCATTCTCCACTACTATTGTGACGACCCGAACCAGAATCTGTAGCGTATTCGGCACGATTCTCGAGATTCTGTTTGGTCGCAGTTTTACGTCGTATATGTGGTTCGTCGACCCTATTCGCGAATTTGTTTTCGGTCGAGAATTTGAGTTGGGTGTCTTCACGGAAATTGTAGAGTACGTGATTTCGAGCTTGTGGGCGGTTCCGGAAGATTTTTCCGATAACCGAGGAATATTTTATGATTATTTGAAGTTTTGGCTTTCGACGAGTTTATCCGATTGTTTCGTGTTTATCCAAATCATTTCGTATATTCATTTCGGACCGTCGATTGACCCGAGGCGCGAGTATAAATATCGGAATAGTCTAGAAATAGTCGAGAATTTCATTTCGGGCATTGACTGAGTTGACTTTCCGTTTTGGGAAACTGTTGACCGTTGACCAGAGAGAGAAACTTTCCGTTTTCGGCTTGAACGTCCGACGACCAAATTTCGGCAACCTCCGGCCAAGTGAAAGGTAGGGATCGCTTCCTTGAATGATTTCGAGTGTGTTGGTATTTGATTTGGAAGAAAATGATGCCGTTTTGGTGGAACCCGAATCAGGTTGTTTCGTCGGATTTCGCCGGAGTTAGGAGGTGGTGCTCCGGCGAGATTTGAGAGTGGAATTGTTGGGGTTTTTACTCCCCTAGCTTAGGTGATGCCCCTGGTATACTTGATTTCGGGTTTTGATGAGATTTGAGGGTCACCGGTTTAGTCACCGGAGGGGTTATTTCCGTTCGGGTTTGCTTGGATTTGGAGGGGTTCCGTTATGAATTGGCTTTCGGGGTAGAAGGGAAAGAGGTTCACCTGGTTGGGAACTTTTGATCTGGAGCTTCTCCGCCGGAGAAAGTCTCCGTTGACGGCGCGCCGCCGCCGGCGGCGACAGTCAACGGTGGCGCTCCGGCGAAAAAGTCAACTTTTCAGATTTTAATATTTTTAATGTCATTTTTCTCGTAATCGCGCCCTGATCGTCGTCCAGAGGTTTCTGGGTTGATTTGGTTAGCCGATTTTCAGTCGAGGTTTCGAGTGGGGATTTCGGAATTTCCGTTATTCATTTTGTACCGCATTGCATATTTCCGGGAACGGTTGGTTTCCATGATTCAGTACGGGGTTGAGAAGTATGATTTTGATCAGTTATGTTTTTGTGAATATTCAGGAGATCGAGATCAAGATCGGGATCGTGATCGTGCTTCTGGCGAGGGATCTTCCGCCGGTTCTCGAGATTAGAGCGAGTGTGCTTTTTGCTCACCTGTGAGTGGACATTTCTTTTCACGGATTGTTTGCGAGTCTTGATATATATTTTATGAACTTAAGCATGCATATGAGATTTCGGATTACATGAGCATGTGTTTTACGATTATATGATTATACTTATACGGATATACGTATACGAATATACATACATTTATATGCTGTTTCATGCATTTGCATCGAAATGTTTATGATTTGGTTTACACAGAGTACAGTTATTATATGTTGTTGTATCGATACACTCGCATCCCGGCTGATCCCCGAGGATGTGTACCGGGGGAGGCTGTGACTCCTGACCCGACGCCTTTACCTGGGGGAGGCAGACCTCTGACCTGAGGCCTTTCTGGCTCGAATCACGTGTGGGTCTGGGATCCCGTGATTCGGACTGTACTAGCACGGTGTGTGTCCATAAGTGACCCCGTGGGATTTTTACTTGCATGCTCAGTACACTGGAGGAGTGTGAGTTTTACCTCGTGTACTATGTGATTTTATTTACCTGGACTCGCATATGTTATTTTAAACATATATATTAACTGGTGAAAGACATTTATTTTCGTCCACTCACTCTAACATGTTTATTGTCTTTCCCCTAGGCTTTTCGGTTTCCGTGCCCAGTTGCAGTTCAGGTTTTGGTGTTTTCACGTCGCGGTTTGGAGGCTAGTGATCAGAGTTACTTGTGCTTTCCAGTAGGTTCTTGTTTCACCTACTGATGTGTATATTGTATATATTTTACTTTAGAGGTCGCTCTGATACATTCAGATACTTGTTTATACGGATTTTCTCGGATATATATATACTACAGTACAGTTTACTGTTTATGATTCATATATTGATGTTG
This sequence comes from Geum urbanum, assembly GCA_946800695.1. Taxonomy (NCBI): domain Eukaryota; kingdom Viridiplantae; phylum Streptophyta; class Magnoliopsida; order Rosales; family Rosaceae; genus Geum; species Geum urbanum. The sequence goes on from OX327009.1 coordinate 30,901,769, forward strand.
AGAAATCCGGATGGGATTGGTGCCCACGGTTTGGCTTTTGTGGCATAGGATGAAGTGTTATTTTCTGGGTGCAGGTTATGGCAATTCCACGTTAGTAACGAAACTCTGCCGAAATTTTGAAAAATTTTTGTTGGTTGATATTTTCAGAAGGGGTTCGATTCCAGTTTAGGTAACTGAATCGGGATTGGGTCCTTTCAACTATCAAGAACAATGCACCCCTGTTTATGCACACAACAGACATGTCCTTGCAAAGATTTTGTTATTACACTGCGGGATTACCCAAGTATATAGAACAATTAAAATTCTGTGGTTTACATATGAGAGTCCTATCCCAGTGTCATTTAACAACTCAAACGTAGTAGCTTCCTAACACAAACCCTAACCAAAAATAGGTGATTTCAATGTAGATAAAATAAAAACAATGTAGTAGCAGTGAAACAGAGTAGTGATGAAAGATAGAAGAGACCATTAGGTTTGTAATCAAATTAACCTTATTGTTCAAGAGGTATTAACACCTCAAGATTGAATTTCAAAATGCACCAAGAACATACTCAGGAGTAATTGGCATTTATCACTTTGTATGGTAATAAGCAAACATCAACTACATCTAGAAAACCTAAAGCACCTCAGTCCTTTGAAAAAAATTTTAAACACGAAAATGAGCTTTAGCTTATCTACTGTAGTTAATGGTTGATTTTAGTGAGCAAACGCAGCATGTACCCATACATTGACCACTACATCATCATGCCTAAAACCCTAAACAACATAACGACAAATTATCAGCATGCACCCATACATAGATACACAAAAATGATTATTTCCCATTTTTTCCAATATCAACAATTCACAAACAATTATTTCTCAAAATCATTACAAGGAAGCCCAATCTGTATTGATACACAAAAAAACAACAATAAATATAGTATCATCCCGAAATTAAACATAGTATCACCTCAAAATCAACCAAAATAAAGTCAAAATGCTTAGAATTTCAACAACCCAAATGTAGTAGCATCCTGAAAACAAACCCTAACTGAAAATAAACAATTTCTATGTATATAAAATAGAAAAAATGCAGTAGCAGTGCAAACCTTCTTCAATCGAGACTGAATTTTTGATCGAATCTACATTGTGAAGCGAGACAAATACTGTGATCAAATTTGTGTCACGAAGCGTGGCTGATACTACGATCGAATCTGCATTGCAAATCGTGGCTGATAAATAGATCAAATCTTTGTGGGGAATCGATATTGATTTTGCAATTGATTCAGAGAGGAGGAACGAAGAATGCAGATTGAGGGGGATGAATAGGTTTTACAGTATCAGAGTTGCACAAGAAATGAAAGGAATGATGGCGAGTCGAAGCATATTTCGTTTCCATACAAGGCTACAAATATCTTTTTAAGGGGCTTAACGGTTTGGCTTTCTGATACTACATTATAGGCCTTGGGTCCATGTCCTAGATTGTCTAAATCTTAGGGTGATTGGGCTTTTTGTATTATTAATAATATAACTGCCATGGGGTGTAGTTTTATAAAAAAAATAAACCAGGACCTAATTAAAAGTGTAAAATAGTTGAATTTTTTTTTTGTCATAGTTGATAATATTGTTATGCCAAATTCCTATTCGGTCTCTAGCTATATCCAACAATATTAATCCGGCAACCAGAAATTGTGATACCATGTCTAGCAATTTTGTTTATGGTATGTCAAAAGAAAATTAGGAGCCGATGTCCCGCCATAGTAATTCGCCAACAAGATCTGCTTACCCTTTGTTGGGCGATTACAAGCAATTAACCAGCAACCTTGACATGTCTGATTCTATGGCTGTGTCAGAATATAGGGGACAAAACATTAGACTATAATATATCGATAATTTTTTTAGGATCAAAATTCCCCTTCCACATCATCAACTAGGGTCTCTGGTCAAGATGTTCTTCCTAAGGTACGTAAATCTAATCGAGTTAGTAATGGAATTCCTACACAACATTATAAATCTAAATTAGGTGCTAACGAAAATATTCCTTTGCAAATTATTTTTCACATCGTGATCATCAGAGTCTCATGCACTTGTTGTAAGTCAATTATCTACAGTGTCTATTCCTCGGGTAAAACAAGATGCTTAGTTTGACCCAAAATAAAAGTAGTCTTTGTCTGAAGAACTAGAAGTTGTGTATAATATTAATAATCGGGATGTTATAGCTATGCCACATGGTAAGAGGACAAGGTAGGTCATCTTTTTCTTCGTGACAAGGTTCGTATAAAGGTGAATGTACTTGATATGAAGTCCTAAAGCTCTCGTGCCCTAAACAATGTATATAATATATATTATTTTATCAATATAAATCTCTAAATTTTATAATTTATCTTAATATTATTCATTTATATAGTAATTATAACTTTAATTAGATGTTCATATTATTTAATGTATATAATATATTATATATATGATAATAAGACACTTGTAATTTCTAAATTTTCCACTAAAAATTTCCCTTCGTGCCCCGTGGGCTTAGCCCGGCCAGGCCAGGAAAATCCGACAAGGCTGGGGGGGGGGCTAAAAATCTCATGGACGGCCCAGTGGTTTTAATTTTCCAAAACCATCCGGCCAAGATTTCATAGGCGAAGATCTAATGCCTGGCCCTCGCACGAGTGTCTTGAATTTGGCTAGGTGGGCCCGCCCCATTGGCGAGCCCTTCCATCAATGTTCCAGGCTGTCCCGGTCTTTATGCGGGGATGGGTAGAGTTAATAAGATTGCTAGATTTTCAAACGAAATATTTTGATTTCAAAAAAAAAGGAAAATTTTATTTTAAAATAAATGCCTTTTGATTTTCAATTTGTTCATTTTATATTTAAGTGCATATGTGCTTTTACCTTAGCAAGCCTTCCAAAATTCATCAAGTCGCCTCCACCATCAACATCGACTATCTGCCATCAAAGTTGCATTTGCAATTATCCAACCCATAAACATGAGCACCTTAGAAACTTATCGTGCCACAACTTCAGGCGTTGTTCCACGCCGCAAATGTGTGGTCAATCCGCGGGGTTCATCTAGTGCACCTGCAGAAATAGAACAGGCGCCATCATCGTTGGTTTCCTTGATAGGATCATGTTCTAAATCTGGAAACCTGCTGCCAACAAGAACAAGTTCATCCGTTAAGTTGGTTGCGGAGTTGGAGTACGAAGAGGAGTTGCTGTTGTCGGTTAATAAATCACTGAGGGACGTCAACAACCATATCCAGATGATGGAAAAGTCCAGGCGTTTGATCAATGGTGTCCTAAAAAAAATTGCTGATGCAAGCGTTGAAGCTGAATATGTGCTAGCGGCTGTTGCAGATGGCTGCCACTATTGGGGAAGATATTCGAGGCGACGAAGCTTCATGGTCGCCTCGGATCACTTTCTCGTCGCCTCGATTTGTTGTAACCAACTCTTCGTCGCCTCGATACGTCGCTTGAGATTGATCCCTTCACCATTGGGGCGACGAAAATTGAAAAACTTCGTCGCCTCATTTTATTTGAAGCGACAAAAAAAATATACGTCGCTTCAATTTTTCGCCGCGAAGATATAAACGTTGTCGCTCCATTTACATTGAAGCGACGAAGATTTATCAATCTTCGTCACCTCAATATATTTAATTTTTATTTTTTTTTCTTTTTCACTCAATGAGGCGACGAAGATTGATCAATCTTCGTCGCTCCATTTACATTGAAGCGACGAAGATTGATCAATCTTCGTCGCTTCAATGTATTTAATTTTTATTTTTTTCTTTTTCACTCAATGAGGCGACGAAAATTGATCAATCTTCGTTGCTTCAATGTATTTAATTTTTTTTTCTTTTTCACTCAATGAGGCGACGAAGATTGATCAATCTTCGTCGCCTCATTGAGTGAAAAAGAAAAAAAAATTAAATATTAATGTACCAAGTCACGACCTATCACAATTTAAAAACACAAAAACTCATTCAACCACAAATCAAGTTATATAGAAAAATATGCCACAAATCAAAACGTTAACAGTTTATACAAAGCCTAGATACTATTGTTCGATTCACACAGTAGACTCATGCTGGGGGATGGCGATGCAGCTCGATTACGTGCCAGGAGGTGGTGGAGGAGCTTGAGCTTGTTGACTCCCAGCCTGGAATGATCGCATTAAGGCCGCCATTTGTTGGACCCTTTGGGCGAGCTCATTATAATCCTTTTTGGCTATGCGCGCCACCTCGCTTGATCTGCGCGCCTCCTCGCTCGATCTGCGCGCCTCCTCTCTGGCTTCAGTGACCTCCCTTTTCAGGGCTTGGGTTTCTTTTACTCGGGCCCCTCCTCTCGGTTTGGGGTCGCTTGTGAGAGCGCGCCCTACCCCTGTCACGTCGAACAAGAACAAATAAATATATTTGAATAGTAAACAAAAATAGAGCAAAACGTAAATCGAGATGAACGACGGTGGTTTGTTAGAGTATTACCTCTTATAGAGGTCCCGGACCTTGAACCCACCTCTTCCTCTATGATATTTATTTGTGTATCAAGAGGAAGAGGATGGGGTTGGGAAACCGCATCGCCTTCAGTGTCACCCGCAACACTATCTTGTTGCGACAAGACTTCATCGAGTCTTCGCTTCACTGCCGCCTGCTCAATTAAAATATATTAAATAAATAATATTACAATATGGTAAACAAAAATAATTGTAATAACGTAACGTAACATATTTTCGCTTACCACTTTCTCAGCCGCATTCTTGTCTGGCTGGTATACGTTAATCCAAGTCTGGACGGCGGGTGCTCTATGACCCTCCTTCTCCAACACCTCGCTTCGGTATGAGAGGGCGAGAGATCCCGAATGGTGGTTGAGCTGCTGCTCCTTGTTCTTGTTTCGGTTTCCTCGATTCTGTTCGCACAATCGCTACCACACACACACAAAAATCATTTTAAAATAAGAATAGATAAACATGTATATTTTTAAATTGTTGGCTACCAAAACTGTGCGGATAGTTTATGAAGCTCACCAAGTAAGCAGGGTCTTCGAAGTGGGCTTTTAACCACGCCCATTGGTCTTCCCTCCCGAGAAACTCGGCCGGAGTCTCCTGGCTGACGTGAAGATAATGTTGATGGCAATCATGCTTCCAATCCTTGTAGATTGTTTGCGCCGTCGCATCAATAAAGTTCCACATCTCCACATCAGTCGCCGGGATGTCATAGTTCGTCTAGCACAAGACATTTAAATTCCATTATGTAAAAGTTATATTTACATAAACCGTAAAGTAACAAAGTAAGCTAAGAGCAGTAAGTATACCTCAATATTTGTATTGACGATATCGCGATGCAAATCGCTAAGTCCCAAAAACTAGGTGCAAGCATTGGAACTTTTCCGCGGATGATGCTATCGATGTCTCTGGACATCAGACTCCTGAATTCCCTCGTCGCAGGCCCCCAATGCCTCATAGAGTAAGCGACTTGTAGTCGCCTATTGTTGTTCATCCGGACGAGGTACTCAGTCTTCGTCCCGACAACGACCCCGCGCTGTATCGTCGTCGGATTTCCGGTTGCCATGTCCACCATGTCGGGGAGTTTGGTCTTCTTGCACCGGATGCTGAGGGCGGGAGGGTGCTGTGAGGCCGTAGTGGCGTCGCTGTCATCCACTGTTGGAATCGCATCCTCAAGGTATGGGGCGGGCGTTAAACCCCTACTGATGGAATCGTCGGGGTCCCAGATTGTCCCGTGGGGCAGCCCGACCCGGAAGCCCCCTCTCAGCTGAATGGTCACCACGCTGCCTCCGCAGCCTCCGCAGCTGCCGCCGCCGCCAACGCGGCCGCTTCACGACGCTGGATCGCCGCTTTCCTCCTTTGGTGACTTGTATTTCCGGGAGCCATTCTGTTAAAACATTAAAAAAAATCCAACCAAACCCAGCAATATAAGCAATAAAGTCCTACAAGATGTTCTTTTACTTTATCAATAGATGCTAACCAATAACTTAATCATAACCTTTACACACTCATCACAACTACCACTTGAAGTTAACATATGAATCGATTTCTCAAACATGCTTTACCGACCAAGATTTTTACCAAAACAAACCTACACGATGAAATTAAATATGCTACCAAATGCTTCAAAGTTTCAAACCTACACATGCTTTACATGCATAACTCATACCAACGTACATCAGACTTCTAATATGTATCCATCAACATGACCCTGCATTGTATGTGCATAACTCATACTAAACAGTTGCCATTCCAATAACAGTTGCAATATGGAGCTATGACAATTTCTCAAACATGCTTTACCGACCAAGATTTGTACCAAAACAAACCTACACGATTGACCATGATATGAATTCGAATGCTTCAAAGTTTCAAAACAAAGTGATTACACGTACTGAACAGAATGCATTTGTCTAGAATGCCTATCCATTTATCTATATAACTTCTAGTATATGTATATTACATACCAGAGTAATATAGAACTGTTGCATGCAATATAGAACTGTTGCAACATGACCGTGCACATATATGCATAACTCATACTAAACAGTTGCAATGAAATTCACATCTACTCAATCAAATGAATCATAACTCCTCAATCATTGAAAGAAACTGTGAATCACATCATCGTTCACATAAATCACAACACTAGCATAACTCCTAAATCATCGTTCACATGAATCACATTTACTCAATCAAATTCACAATGAAATTCCATACCAACACAAATTACATCTTCCTTCCCAGTATTGCTTTGATATAATACACCGATGAAAAGGTAAAAAAATTGAAAGAAAAAAATTGAAAAAAGAAGAAGATGCTTACCGAGCTTTGAAGAAGATGATTAGAGAGCTTTGAAGATGCTGATTAGAGAGCGAAGAAGATGATTACAGAGCTTTGAAGAAGATGATTAGAGAGGTTTCTCGATTTGGTTTCGGCTTCGAATTCGACGGTGAGTTTAGGGTTTTGGTGGAGGGGAGGGAGGGGGTTTAGGGTTGAGGTGGAGGGGATTTAGGGTTTTGGGGATCGGGTTTAGGCATTTGTATTTCGGGTTTAGGGATTTGGGGCGAGCTGAGGTAGATTAGAAACGAAGAACTTGGATACGAAGACGAAATGAAAAGAAGAAGAAAGAAACTGTGAATCTGGAATTATAAAGCCAACGAGGCGACGTATGTTGACATCTTCGTCGCTTCAATACGTTGAAGCGACAAAGAATTCAATCTTCATCGCTTCAAATTAGAGGAAGCGACGAACAATGAAATCTTCGTCGCTTCAATTTATTGATGGAAAGGTAATGAACTGAAGATGAAAGAAACGATGAAGTTTGGAATTATAAAGCATACGAGGCGACAAAGATTGCATTATTGGTCGCTTCAATACACTGACGCGACAAAGAATGCAATCTTCGTCGCTTCTATTAATTGAAGCGACAAAAAATGGAATCTTCGTCGCTTCAATGTATTGAAGCGACCAATAATGCAATCTTCGTCGCCTCTTATCCTTCATTTTGTGTTATTTTTTACAAATTCAAAAGTTAGAAATATTTTTTCGAATACATAATTATGCATTAAAGAAAATACGAATTTAGGTTTCAAATTCATAATAATATTAGTTTAGTCCTCGTCCTCGTCCTCGTCTCCTTCTTCATCCAAAAGTAGTTGAAAATCTGGGTAAAATTGTATCACCGTGGGAGTGTCCTTTTGGTAAGGCTCGAATATATGATCTCCTCTTGGTAAAATTGTATCACCGTGGGAGTGTCCTCTTGGTAAGTCGAACCTGTAGCTCCATCAGCTCCGCTGGCTCCGAACGACAAGACGTCGGTAAAATGAGTTCAGCGCCCGGTACAAGCTCAATGGTGTAGTCGGTCTCCCGAACTAGAGGAACACCTGGTAACTCCTCCGGAACACACCTGGAACCTCTGGAACCACCTCAACATCAACAATGTCGGGCACAGCAACCGTAGTATCCACATCATGAGCTAAGCAACAACACAATCCGTCTCCATCATCCGCTCTACCAACACCACGAAACAGTATCTCGGGAAAAATCTGGTCGTCGAAACACAACCTCCTTCTCGAGGCACTCGAACACAGCCAAATGCATCGTCACTAAGTCCATACTCATAGTCACACCAAAACCACAATGTCCAGCTATAACAAATCCGCGGCTAACACATAACCTCCAACAAGGATTTTGCAACCTCCGGATGAATACAACACTCTCCAAAACCTCGGAAGTGGAAATGCAGATACAATACCCATGGATATCAAACAACAGTAACCTCGGAGAAAATTCTGTCCTCAAACAAGGTCATGGCACGAACTCCAACATGCCCAACTAGCCGCCCACCTCAAGTGCGACTTGCTGAATAACTCATCCAAAATGCTGCGTTGGTCACTTCAGAAACAGCATCATGATCTCCTCCTGAACTCTGAGCTGTCGAACCGCTAAAACAGTTGGCTGAGGGCGCTCCCTTGTAACGTGACCCTCCTGGACACCACAATAGTAACTGAGAGTGCTCCACGAACACAAGTCATCGCAACACCTGCTGCGTGAAAGGATCACCAACGATCACTTGAACTCATGCCACAGGAGCAAGTCCGCTACTCCATGATCTTCACCATCACCAAACGGATCCTCTGCTTGATCTGATGACCCTCAACATAATCGAAAAAACCACAGCCTGATGAAGTCACTGATCCCGAAGTGTCGGAACTCAACCTCATCAAAATCTCGACTAAGTCCACTTTCCTCAAACCATCACATCGAAAACCACGTACACCTTTCCTTCTCAATAGCCTCGCCACTGAGTGTAGCACACTAAGCTCCTCACGGCTATCTCGAGGCAAAACAATCAGAATCTCTCTGATGCTCAGGTTCAAACTCATCTCGAATCTCGTGCACCGCTTCCTCTGAAGCCACATAACACGTGCAAACGGAAACAAACATGTGGACAATGCATCTCTGCCTCAGGTGGTAAACACTCCACATTCGATTGTTGGGTAGCCTGATAAAACCATTACCGTATAAACACCCTGAATGTAGGTAATGGAATCGCAACCAGAACTCACACAATAACAGCCCACCATATACAATGATCTGACAAATGCAAACATCAACTGCCACAATTCTCAGCTCTGAGGCAACATGTAGACGCTCATAAACACACAACCAGGCAAACCGTGCCACACAAATCTCTGAACTCAAAATGCTCATCCAAACACACAATTCTCTGGCAAATCGCTCGTCGATTGATCCTCAATAGGATCCACAACCGTACCGACACGGAAAGCACGTCAAGGAGGCATCCTAATGAATAAAAACATCGTTCATAACAAGTGGAACGTAATCATAGAACTTCAAATATTTAAAAGTATACAACACCCGGAATATTGATGAGTATCCGCCAGCCGGTCGGGTCACCATTCCAGACATGTTGTACATTCTCAAATATCCTTAGTAAACACGACTATAGAAGTCTACAGAACCTATAACCTAATGCTCTGATACCAAGCTGAAAAGAACCAACCCCGATTTAGCTCCCTAAATCGGAATCAAACCCTTTCGAAAACACAAACCAACAAAAACCGTAGAAATTTCGGCAGAGTTTCGTTACTAACGTGGAATTACCATTACCTGCACGCGGAAAATACACTTCATCCTATGCCACAAAAATCAAACCGTGGGCACCAATCCCATCCGGATTTCTCAATATATCAACAGTAAAGTAAAACAATAAATATATCTGTACTTTACTGAAATCCAGAGTAAAATCGTATAAACATATACATCAAAATACTCAGAGCGACCTCTAATGTATAATCATATAAGTATACCACAGTAGGTAGAACAATAAACCTACTGGAAGAAACAAGGTAGCTCGAGCACTATGCCTCCGACCACAACGTGCGACATCAGAGTCCGAACTGCAAACTGGGCACGGAAACCGAAAAGCCCAAGGGAAAGGCAAATAAAAACGTTAGAGTGAGTGGACGAAAATAAACATATGCCTTTCACCAGTTTATATACCAACTCAATATAAAACAGTGCGAGTTCGGAAAACACAACACATATATATATGGAGGTTGTCGGGCGACCTCTCAAGCCCGACGTCAGGTGAATCGCTCAAACCCGACGGTGATAGGTCAGGGGACCTCTCAACCCTGGCGGCACGTAGGGGACCACTCAACCCCGCCCAGAGGAATCTCTCAACTCTGGTCCAGTGGAATCTCTCAACTCTGGTACATCGATGTAATAAATGCCATCACCCATAAACATATAACAATACCTCCGAAAATAACATATATCTCAACATCGTATAATTTAAATACGGAAAATCATAAAATCCACGAACTCTCAAATCAACTGTGAAAATAAAAACTTGTCCACTCACACGCTTGCGTAACGCAGTTCGCGTTAACCCGTGATCCGGCGAAAAGTCCCTCGCCAAACGAACGATCACGAACACCTGAATATTCACAATGTCCACTACTCAAAGTCATAACTCGACAATTCAAAGCAAATCACGAGAAACCACCATTCTCGGAAACACATAATCTGATTACGACAAACTGTCGGAAATCCGGAAATCACACCTCAATAACTCGCTGTACTTTCGGATGCTCAAATCGAGAAACGAACCTCCCCACTGCGATCGGGGCGCGATTTCAAGTGAAATGACATGCAACTTGTCGAAAATCCCAAAAAGTCAAACTTTGACCGCCGTTGACCGTTGACCGCCGCCATTGACCGTCGTCAACGGTGGCGCCGCCACCAAACTGAAAATTTTTCGGCGGAGCAACTTCTATTCTACTCAAAATCATCAACTGAGTAACTTTGTCAACTGCATCGAAGGCCAATTTTCACTCTAACTAGGTCAATTTCATGCAAAACCAAATTGTTCCCAAAATTTCAAATCCAAAATTCTCCAAGCACAAATCGAATTAGAACTCCATACTTACATGGTTAGAATCATGGAGATGAGGGCTACAAAACCCAGTCCTTGTTTGAGCTCAACTCGACCGGAATCACAAACCACCATTAACCCCAAAAATCACAAACTTTGGTCCAAGTTTTCTCTCTCCACCGTGAGCCACGCTGTGCGTGGTGGCCGGGGATGGGACGAGAAGGTCGAGGCGAGTCGATTGCCACCTCCCCCGTGGCCGGAGACAGCCGAACGGCAGCTCGCCGTCGACCACCGTAGCCACCGTCGCGCACCAACTCGGTCAACACGAGTTGACTGGTCAACTCCCATAATGGTAAGGTTGACTTGCCCAAAACAGCAGGTTTCTATTTATAGGCCTTCCATTTTTGGAAACTTCGTAATTATCCTTTTCGACGAACTTTAAATACCCGTAACTTTCACGTCGTAAATCCGATTCCGATAATTCTCGCGGCAACAAACTCATCTCAACGTATTCTTCAATTATCACCCAAAGTCAAACACATCGGCAAATCCGATAAAAATTCAACTGTTCAAACCAACACATATTTAAACCGACTAAATAATCAACAATCGGAAATATTCACAACTTAATCTTCGTAACTCAGAACAATGCTCCGGAAGTTCCCACGAGCTCGAAATTAAATTCTCAACAACTTCCGTGAAGAAGCCGAAACCAAATTCTCGTCCGGTAATTTAGTCGTTAAGAAGGCCGCCTTTTAAACCCGATTATATCAAAACTTCAAATATTCATAATTTATTCCTCGGTTGTCCAAATAACAATCCGAAACCGCCCACGAACTCGAAATCTCGCATACAACGATTCTCGAGAAGAGACCCAGCTCTAATTCTCGGCCAATGATTTAGTCGTTATCAAATCTGACGATTCAAACACTGTTGGAACTCTGCGACTACGCAGTAACCTCGTAGATCAAGCTGATTCCACTGTTGGTTCTGTTCTGGGTCGTCACAATCATGACACCGCTGTTTTGAGTCACAGTTCTTTGATCTCTATCAAACGAGGTGAACTTGACACCGTTCACATAACACGACTTATAAACCCGGAATTGCTGAGGTCCTTGAGCTAATGACTTTATTCCTGCAACCAAGCTCGGGTCCGAGTTTTTTTTTTAAGGGACACCTGAGAGATAAGTGTTAAGAGAAGTTAAAGATAAGTGTTATAAACCCTCAAAGAACCTTACAAGAATTAATAGTTGGATGTACCCATGTTAAGAACCATCGAAGAAAACTCCTCCTCCGACGAAGCACGTCGAAATCTTCACCATTTTTAGCCTTGAACCTTCTGAGATGTTCTTCTAGGTAAGGTTTGACTTCATCTGTTTCCACCAAGACTTGCCAGTGAGCCTCAGCAGTCTCTGCCTCAGTCAACCTGAACTGGCAACGGGTCTCGATAATATCTGGTCTTACTAAGAGTGAAACACAGCTGATATTCCACTCAGGGGAAGTGTCGATATCTTCGTTGTCCATCCGTCTGAGATAAGACTTACAATACGTCACCGACTCATGTACGAGGTACTGTTCAGTAATACTACATTCCGGGTAACGTGTATTCCTCATTGACTTTTTATATTTTTTTAATTGTCTGCAAAAACACCCTCAAGATTAGTACAATATTTTCCTAATTGCCGACATATTACATAACGAACATAATATTAGCAATGAAAAACATTTTACCTTTCAATTGGATACATCCATGTATAGTGTACTGGACCTGTAAGGAATACTTGTTCTGGCAGATGAACCATGAGATGAACCATAGATGTAAAAAAAATGTGGAGGAAATATGAGCTCCAAATTGCAGAGAATCATCACTATCTCAGTTTCCATGTCACGCACAACCTCCTTCTTAAGCTCCCTACTGCATAGTTGACGAAACCAATTTGACAGTGCTATCAATGGCTTCACAATGTTTTCTGGCAGGAACCCTCTGATAACCACAGGAAGAAGATGTTGAAGCAACACATGGCAATCATGCGTCTTCAATCCATAAAACTGTGACGGGGAACTTACTTTCACCTTACTTCTCAAACTACATGCATAACCAAGAGGATACTTAACATCCCTGAACCACTGGAACACATCTTCTAGATCATCATTTTTAACTAAAAAGGGTGCATGAGGAACTTTCGCCGTACCCTCGTCACCCGCTCTTTGTCACTGGTTTTTTCGCACATTCCTCTTCTTCAAAGCAGCGCGAGCTTTTGAACCATCCTTAGACTTCTTATCAATCGCAAAAATTGTTCCAAGGATGTTGTCACACACATTTTTTTTCAATGTGCATGACATCTAAGCAATGTCTGATCTTCAGTGATGACCAATAAGGCAGCTTCCAAAATATGCTTTCGTGAGTCCAACACTGTCTGTTATTCGGATTGTACGGCACCTTCAAGTCGTCATGTTGGCTAAGAATAGGGTAAACGTGTGACCTAACGTCCTCCAAAATTTCATCTCCACTCTTCTGATAGAGTCTTCCGCCAAACTCCACCTTCCCGTTAAATGCCTTGCTCAATCGTCAAGGGTGATCTTGGTGGAGCCATTTTCGATGACCTTCATAAACTATCCTCCCACATATATGCATTGAAGTTAGCTCATCTAGACAGATTGGACATGCCTTATACCCTTTCACAGTTGACCCCGCAAGTATCCCTAAACCTGGAAAGTCGCTAATAGTCCACATTACCGCTGCCTTCATCAAGAATACATCATTGTCTACTCGATCAAAAGTATGGACTCCAACGACCCATAAATGTATTAGCTCCTCGATCATCGGCTCAATGAGTACACTAAGGCACTTTTCGGGAGATTTAGGGCCTGGAATCAACACTGATAACATGTTATATTCCTTCTTCATGCACATTGATGGTGGTAGATTGTACGGCATCACAACAACGGGCCATGTACTATGCAAAGTTCCCATTGTTCCGAATGGATTGAAACCGTCTGTTGCTACTCCAAGGCGCACATTCCTGCAGTCCCGTGCGAAACCTGGAAAAGTTCTGTCAAAATGTTGAAACGCTTCTCCATCAGCTGGGTGGCTGAGGCTACCAGCCACGCATATCCGCTCCCCCAGCCATCGCATATGCTTGGCAGTGTGTGGGGACATAAACAAACGCTTCAACCTTGGTGTTAGAGGGAAGTTACGAATTATTTTTTTGGGAATATCATTCGTATATGGCTTATATCTTTCAGAATAACACACTGGACAAATCCTCTCGTTTACAAGCGCCCCCCCTGAACAACACACAGTTAAACTCACACGCATCAATTCTTTCGTAACCCAGTGAAAGATCACTCAAGATTTTTTTTATTCTCGAGTATGAACAGGGGAATGTGTGCCCTTTAGGAAGAAGTTTATTAATGTAAACACATAAAGAGTCAACACTTGTGTCCGACCATCCATTTTCATTTTTCATTTCCATTGCATATAATATGGCACTCAAAACAGTTTCCTCACTGCCATCATATAATGGGGTCTGTGACTCCTTCAATAATCTATCGTATTTTTCATAATCATCGTCTACCATGTCATTGAAGTTCATGCTTGAATTATCTTCCACTAATTGTTGGGGTGCATCTGCATGGTATCCAGGATAATAGGGATATGCATCATGTAGAATCTCCAACTGCGAGTTCACTGAAGGACCGGCACCACTAGAAGGACCGACTCTGTCTTGAAGCCACTGTCTTCGTTGACTGAGCATTGTCGGTTCACCAGAAACTTCCCCGTGAAGGTGCCAGACAGTATAATCCGGACTCAAACCACTGTGTGATAAGTGATGATACATGACATCCATAGTAACCTTGAACGGACCGTTCTTACAACGTTTGCACGGGCAGAAGTGATAATCAGCTCCGTTACTATGTCGCCGGGCAAAATTCATAAACTCGAATATGCCTGTGATGTAACTTGGATCAGCATGATGATATGTCATCCAAGTTTTGTCTGGGTGTTCGTCCATGTTTCCTGTCAACATAAACAATCAATATGAACAAAGTTACCACGCCACAGTTGCGATTCAACCAAAACCCCACACTTCTTCGGCTTATGCCTCTGGGTTGGGTTGGATCCTATCCCCTTCAGGGGAACACGACATTTGTCAACGCTCTTGCACCCATGCGTTTCAGCTCCAGTTTAGGGAAATTTCGGCAGCATCTCCCTACAGTTCCCCGAGTGCACACATATCTAAACAACCTAATTTGCACTCGGGGAACATTGAAAGGAGACACTGTCGAAACCATATCCCAAAACTGAAACTGAAATCACATGAATAGCAAAAGGATCAACAAAGTCATGTTCACCTAAAGTGTCCAAAAATGGGACAATTCGAGAATCAACAACTCAACTCGATCAACTAGATGAGTTGTTGATTCTCAAACGGGAGTTCTAAGTTGATAAACACCACAATTATATAAAACCATACGCTCGATTTCATGATTAACACTAATAACACTACTAATTAAGGCTCGAATATACCTAATCTACACTAATCATCAATTAATTTCACTAAATTTAACCAAATTTCAAACATTAATCATGAACCCATAACATGATTTATCACAATTCAATGATTCAAACACTAAAACTACAACATAAGACCAAATTCAATTCAATTTCAAAAATTTCACATCAACTTCATTTTCACTTATAATCATCAATAAATTTCACTAAATTTAACCAAATTTCAAACATTATTCATGAACCCATAACATGATTTACCACAATTCAATGATTCAAACACTAAAACTACAACATAACACCAAATTCAATTCAACTTCAAAAATTTCACAAAAACTTCAATTTCACTTCTAATTTAACATATTATGGTCATAAAGAGGGTTAAAGAGATACAAATCAAACTAACCTTACTCAAGAATCAAATCAATGGCAAGAACAACCTTCTTTCTCAATTTCCTAAAATTTCTCCCAAAATCGCACAAGAACAGCTCCAGAACGCGAATGAACTATTTTTCTAAAATTCTAACTTTATGAACAGTTTGACTTTAACAAGAAGAGTAGATCCAGATTTAAAAAAAACGAGAAGACGAAGATTGAGCAATCTTCGTCGCCTCGATTTTCTTCGAGGCGACCAAACTCATCTTCGTCGCTTCGAATGTAAAAAGTGGTCGCCTCATATTATTGAAGCGACCAAGATCAATCTACGTCACCTCAATTTGTTTAAGCGACGTAATTAATATTTGAGGCAATCTACGTCGCCTCATTGAAATTGGGGCGACGAAGAAACGTAACTACGTCACCCCAATGCTCTCCTCCAATAGTGTGCCCAAAAAATTATACTCCATGGTTTTGTTAAATTGTGCACTATTTGTTTGTTTTCCTTGGATTAAATTTCTAAATTAGTTGTTTTCATGATCTGGAGTTATGCCCAATATCCATTTCAGTTTAATAATTAAGTATATAGGTCGACAATAAAACTCATGTATTCATATCACCCTAAATTAGCGTAGCGCCACCGTGGCTAGGCTCTCCGTTGTTGCAGAGGCAAACATCGACTCTCGTCGCCGTTGTTCCCAATGTATTATCAATATCTCGTAGGCAAAATATCTCAGAATTAACGGCAACCAAATATGGACATTCATGTTGGTTGATCATACATACTATGTTCTTCTTCATAGCTTCACCCATTAAGAATATTTTGGTTATTTTTTAGTATTGGGGAGTCACTGGTGTGTGTGTGTAATATACTAAGTTCCGAATTGCCTGTTTAATCAAACTTGTTTTATTTTCTTTTAATCAACACCTTTCGTATACGTATATCATGTGAGTGGTGTATGTATCTATTTATGATCCATATAAACATATCTCTCTATGTTAAAAGAGTTGAGCTTTCTATATTTGTTTGGGAATTTATGGTCAAACATTCTAAATATCCTAGTTTGTCCTTCTAGGAATTTATTTTTTTATATATCATGGGTTATAAAAGTAAATCAACTAATTACAGAAAAATAAAAACTTTTAGAATAGGCAACGTGTTCATAATGGAAAAACCAAAAAAAAAACCCACAGTAATACAAGCTTTTAATTATATTTATACTCTCAAGTAATTATCAAATAGATATACACCCATCGGGTGTCCGTGTGTGTATTTATCTAGTATATATAATGTGAATTTTAGTTTGAAACTACCAAGTTTAATAGGACTCCCTGAATATTTATATTTTTTCATTGTGCCATACACATATGAACGTCGACGACTCTAATGTGTACATACATGATTGACATGCTGTTTGAGCATATAACTCCGGTACACACAATAAAAACACTTATTATAAAATCTGTTTCCACTAAATAATGCCCATGCACTGGGTGCTTTATTCTAGAATAATCCACCTGCTTAATACAAACAAAACTAGTAACTACTTATTTATTTGAATAAATACAAGTATAGATCAATTCCACTTCCGAATCAATGACGCTTAACCAACATCAGCAAGAACTTTTGCACTCATTTTATAAAATATGCACGAAATTATCCGTATGGTTTATATGTTGCATTATGCAATCATAGGAATGGGATAAATGTTCAACCCATTGACTGCCATTTTTCATTGGCCTATGCATGTAGGGCTGTGATTTTCATTAGGCAAATTTTAGGATGGCTAGACTTATTCTTTTCTTACAATTGCCCGCTCGCAGATTTTTCGAGTCTATAGACCAAATAGTCACCCCTAGTTTTTATGGCAAAACCTTTTCTATATGTCCTGTATTTCCATATTTCCTAACTCATTTGTATTATATAAACTTTTAAGTTTCTTCCATATTTGATATAATGGATTATATTTTTTTAATAACTACTTAGAGCATCCTCGATGGTTATGCCAAAATCCTAGTTGGCACTCCAATTGAAACATCTGGGTGGGAAAAGAAAGTCTTTGGGGCCTCGAACCATTGTGTCTGAGTCATGGTGGAAGACAAACCATACTCAATATTGCAAATTTGGCATATCGATCAAAACCAATATGTGATTAATTTTATTTACTATTGGTTCTCTTTCCTTTGTCTCTTCTTCTCTCAAATCTCTCTTCTTCACCTATATGAACTTGCTTTGATGTATAACAAAATAATTATTATTTTTAACATACACTACAAGAAAACTGCACCTAGACCACGGACAATTTCCGTCGTCTAAGTGCAGTTTTCCGTCGTCTAAGTACTTGGACGACGGAATCTCCGTCGTCCAAGGTCCGTGCTCCAAGTGCTGTCGTCCAAGTTAACTTGGACCGCGGACATTATCCGTGGCCCATGTATGCACCTGGACGACGGAAACGCTAATTCTCCGTCGTCCAGGTGACCACATGGGCCACAGACATTGCTCGTTTCTCCGTGGCCCACGTGTTCACCTGGACGACGGAGAATTATCGTCTCCGTCGTCCAGGTGCATACATGGGCCACGGAGAATGCTAGCTTCTCCGTGGCCCAGGTGTTCACCTGGACGACGGCAACTAATTATCCGTCGTCCAGGTGAACACGTGGGCCACGGAGAATGGCAGGGTTTAGGGTTTAGGGGTTAGGGGTTAGGTTTAGGTTTTGCACCTGGACGACGGAGAACATAATCTCCGTCGTCTAAGTGACTTTTTAATTTTAAAAAAAAATGAAATTAAATATTATTAATTTAATTTATTATTAATTTAATTTAAATAATGAAAAATAGTCGAAATTAATTAATTAAAATAAATTTTTAATATTAATTAATTTGTACATACACATCCAAATTAAAAACCCATAAAAATTATAAAATATTGTTCGAAACTCGGAAATAAAGAAATGCGATAATTAACTAGCTAGCTAATACACTGGAGGAGCATATGCGCCGCCGGGTCCTCCGCCTCCAGCCGGGTCGTTGTCGTCGGGGTGTGGGTTCGGAGGAGGTTGACATACTTATCGATTTTGGTTCATGAGCGCGATGAGTTGGGCTATTTGTGCTTGTTGTTCGTCAAGTCTTTGCCGCATTGCCTCATTCTGCTCTTGTGTCAGTCGATTCTCCTCTCGTGCCAGTCGGGCCTCTTGAATGGCTGCTTCAACGGCCGCTGCCTGACTCCTTCTCCGCTGCCCCGAACCTCCCGTAGATGATGAGCCGGAGGTCGTCGACAAATCTCGTACCACCCTAGGCCCGAAGTGCCTAACCTCCTTGCCAGCTCTACGACCGTAGACCTCATCTGCGATTGCAATTTGGCTCTCTAAGGATAGAGGAGGCAGGTCTTCCGGCGGCACATCTGGGAATGCAAGCTGAGTGTTAGCCAACTCTTCATGCGCACGCTCTATCACCCTTGCCTACAAAAGAATAATTAATTTATTATAATGAAATCATATTTAAATAATAATTACTATAATTAAAAGCACATAATAAATATATCACTTACGCCGCATTGACTCGCTTCATTATCGAGCCCAGGCGTCACGTACACGCTTACGCTTGCATCAAGATAAGGGTGTTTGGAGCCCTTATCCTTGTGCTCCTTGGCTATTTGAATGAACTGCTTGGTGCCGGTAGTATGGTGTTTTTCCTTCTTCCCCCGGTTGGCTTTGTTGACACCGGAGAATTTCTGTTACACAACATAATTAAATCATTAAAAAATTAATAACTACAATTTAAATAATTCAATTATCTTAATTGAAATAAAAAAAATAAATTAACACCTTAAAGGAGTCATCGGCAAAGTGGTTACACAACCACTCCCACTCATCTTCTCTATCCCCTTGCAGCTCTACCGGGGGAGGCACGGGACCGACATCTTGGAAGTACTTATGGAGCTTGTACTTCCAATCTTTGTAGATGGAGTTGGCAGTTTGGTTGATATGCCTCAACATGGCCGGTGTCAGATCCACCGCAAATTGTTCATATAAAAAATAAATAGAAAATTATAATCGTATATATTATGAAATTTTAACTAATATTAACAATATTATATAATAACTAAATTGGACGTATTACGTACCGAAAGATCTTTAAAGACTTTCGCCTTCTCATGATCCGGCGCCTCCTTCCAAGTAGGGGCAGTGATACGAACCCGGTTACGGATGATTGACCATATCCCATGCGCCGAGAGACTTGCTAGCTGAGCTGTGGGAGGGCCACCGGTGAATTCGTCGTAGGGCAAGTCGATCTTTTTCCTGATCGCCTTGCAAATACGCTCCGCTTTGCCCCCTTTAACGAGACCCCGAGTCCTTTTCGGTTCCGGGTCAGTGGGGACCCTCCTTTGCCTACGGCGGGCGCTGTACATAATTGATTCGGCGGTCGAGGACGCCTGAGTACTTCCCGTTGAACTGGTACCGAGCGTCGGAGATTGGAAGGGGTCGACGTCATCACCGCTCGAGATGAATGGGGGAGCGGGAATTTCCCCAGAAGGCGCTACGGACGGACCAGATGATCCGTCCGGATTGAGAGCGTCGTTGCCCTCCTGTTGAACCCAACCGACTTGGGCCGCCAACATTCAGAGCATGGCATCTTCTGCCTCCTGTTGCGCTTTCTTCTTGCCGGATGGAGCCATTTCAACCTAGGAGTACATTGTTAAAATACCTACTTACCATAATAATTACGAGTGCAAAATTTACGCTAATTAAGTACGGTTAAGATTTAAATAGAGTACACTAGCTTAGCTTTTTCAGTCGTTCAATGGACGTGCGACCCGCGCGGTAAAGTGTAAATTTTCAATTAATCAGCCTTGGTTAAATCGAAAAACATGGCCAGTTAGGGATAGAGATAACGCGAGAGGCAGGATTAATTTCGACAAAAGTCTTTCTTAGTCCAAATCCTGTCACCAGTCATAACCCGTTTCTAGACACCATGTCCGACATTCGGCCAATTTTTCGAAAATTTACACTCCCTCAAGTCCTTTGCAAACTCCGCCCTCAACCTCGTGTCCATAACTTCACTTAGGTTATGGTGTGCGGTGATGAAATCCACACATCACGAGGGGTTAAGGAGATAAGCTAGGAAAAGAGGCGTCATCTATTCCAAAGAGTGCGACTTAATAAACCAAGCCTATGTACTAAATTTAAATCGAATACGTACTACCATGCAATTTACTAGAAAACACACGTAATTAAAAATTAAGTAAAACAATAAATAATAACAATAATAAATTATTATTTATCAACTAATTAATTATGAACTAATTAATTATGAACTAATTACAATAATAAATTTATTCATTTATCAACTAATAATAAATAATTACAATAATAAATTTATTCATTTAAATAATTATCAACTAATTACAATTATGCATTTAAATAATTATTAATTACAATAATTAACCACTTTTTCATTATTATAATTACAATAATGAAATATTTAAAACTAATTAATAAATTATATTTAGAATTTAATTAATTAAAAGAAAATAATTTTAATAAGAAAAAAAATAGAAATTTACCTCACCGGAGTAATCAGTAATATAGGCGGAGTTGAGTCATTGGGGAGGAGGAACCACGCCGGAAAAATTGTCGTCGGAGCGTCGCCGGGGGAGGATCGCCGGAGGAGAGGAGAGGAGGAGATGGAATGATGAGAAAATGAGGGGGGGGGTGCAACTCTATTTATAGAGTTGCACTTAGACGACGGATCACTATTCTCCGTCGTCTAAGTTCACTTGGACGACGGAAATAGTGTTTTCCGTCGTCTAAGTGGCGGTTTCAAAAAATTTCAAGCGGCGCCAATTAATCGGCGGGACGTTTTGAACCGCCATGATTTTGAACTTAGACGACGGAGAATGAATTCATTCTCCGTCGTCTAAGTGAAAATTCAAGCGGTCCCAAAAACGGAAGCGGTAAATTGAACCGCCATAATTTTGGACTTGGACGACGGAGAATGACCATCTCCGTCGTCCAAGTGAAAATTACATGGAAAAAATAAAAATAAATAAATTCGAACCGCCATGGTAATTTGAACCTGGACGACGGAGAATGGCCATCTCCGTCGTCCAGGTTCAAATTACGTTAAAAAAAATTTTAAAAATAATTCGCTAGGAATTTAGCGATCTGTCATTCGAGTGAAATAGTCGTCCAATATCGATGAACACATTGTATATATGAACAGTTAAATTTGAACCGACGAATTATTTTTCGTTTTGAAAGTTGTTAAGTATCGACTAATCCTTACGACTTAAGTGTTCATGAGTAGAGGCTCATTTGCAGCAGAGTATTAACGAAATTGAATTTGGACAAAACAACCGTTAGATATGTTCGTCGTAACATAATATATAATTGTCTTCAAAGGACCATAAAATAATAAGTTCGGGAAGGGTTTGATCGGCACAGTCAACCGCAAAACCGATAATTTCACAAACCGGAAACGTGGATACAATGCATTTCGCAACTCCGATTTTCGAACAGTCGAAGCTCACACACCAAGAATTGTTTACTCTAAAGTCTTGACGAAAAGAATATGCATTGGAAGAAGGTCTAGATGGTCGTTGTCTTAGAAAAAATTACGAAATCTGCACCTGGACGACGGATATGAGATTCTCCGTCGTCCAGGTTAGTACCTGGACGACGGATTTGCCTAGACGACGGAGAATCTCATATTCGTCGTCCAGGGTAGTACCTGGACGACGGAGAATCACATCTCCGTCGTCCAGGTGTATAGACCCTGAATTCTGGGGTTAGGGCCTTACTATTTAGGGTTTAGGGTTTGTGAACTTGGACGACGGAGAATGACTATATCCGTCGTCCTAGTGTGGACCTGGACGACGGAGAATTACCATCTCCGTCGTCCAAGTTCTAAACCCCGAATTCAGGGGTTAGGGCCTTAGGGTTTACGGTTTAGGTCGTCCCCGGTCATTTGTGTGTCCGTTCAATTATTCTGATTCAAAAATATAATTAAAAAATTGATCGATCGATCTAATCTGCTAGATTTAGGGTCCAGGATTTAGGGTTTTATATGAGATTGAGATTTGGCGGTGCGCCAAAGGTGAAAATGGCGGGGGACCTAATATAAACGTGGACGGAATATCTCATCTCCGTCGTCCAGGTGTATAGACCCTGAATTCAGGTGTCCGTTCAATTATTTTGAATGACCATAAAAAAATTAAATAAATGATCGATCCGATTTACAAATGTTTAGGGTCGAGGATTTAGGGAGAACGCCAAAATACCCAAAGGCAACAACCTGCAATTAATTTCTCTGTTGTCCAGGATATATAATTCGGATTAATTAATTACCGTAAATTAACCTGCATCGATCATATATATATTACAATAATTACAATAATTAATTACCAATTAATCTCCCTCGTTGTATGACCGTACTCTTCGTCATAATCATCATCGTCCTCATCCCCGTTAGACGACGGCTCATCCTCGTCATCGTACTCAACATCGTCCGATGAATAACCTGAGTCCTCGTCCGTGTCCTCTTCCTGCTCGTCTTCTTCATCTACCTCATCGATAATCTCATCTTCAGTTAGATCTGTACAACCATCAGGCATGGGTAACCGTTCACCATCTTGAACCAGGTCCATTATATCGGAGCGGATGACAGAAATATTAGGCTCTTGATAGGCAGGAATGTCTCTTTCTAGTTCAGCAGCATCTTCAGTCTCCGGCGTCTCTTCAGGTGTCATGGTATTCCATATTCCTCGGTGAGAGATATGGTTCACTATTTTCCACCCTTCATCGGCTTTCAGATCGTCGAGATAGAACAGCTGCCGAACTAAGGTGGCGAGAGCGAAAGGCTCATCCTCATACCAGCTAGAGTTTGTATCGACTAATAATAGTCCCAGGTCTTCCTTTGTACGCTTGAACCATCTGCACTTGAATAGGAAAACGTTGACATCATTCCCGTAACATAGCTGAACCACATATACAATAGCCCCGTAATATAGATCATTGTCTTTCCCAACCGCCACCCCACTGTTTTGTGTTCTTCTTCCTTCGTCTCGGGCCAATGAATGGAACTTTACACCGTTCACAAAACATCCGGGATAAATATAGTGTTTAACCGGCTTCCCTGCTAGCAAGTGCTTTGGCCATGACCACCACCCTCCGTGGTTTTCAGATTTTTGCAGATCAATCATCTGCGGAAAAGGGCAAATTAATATAAGGGTTTACTTTCTACAAACATGATCAATATGTATTTAAATAATTAATACCGAGACGTACGTACGTACCCATTGGAAGAAATAATCGGGAAACTTCTTCTTAACCATTTTCTCAATCCACGCCGAACTCTTGTTTTGATTTAACGCCTGAAGCCTCTCCCTGTATGACATCATGTACGGCTCAACTTCGTCACAGTCTCACAACACTACCCAATGTGCCTCAATAAGTTCTTCCCGTGTTAACGATTCCTTTAATACTCCTCTAAACGGTCGGACGACATTGGTGACGACAGAAAGATTGATGCGGGCACTGCGATCGGATGCAGTGGGAGGTGGTGGATCTTTGAGGTACCTGTTGCCGACCTGTTTTTGACGAATGACTTATACTGTCCAAGCTGTCTACAAAATCAAACGTACAATAAGAATAAGTACATATAGCTAGCTAGTATATATATAATCCCCAGTGGAACAAATAAATTAATTAGTTGTACATACCTTTCTTGAGGATACATCCAAGTGTACTGGACCGGACCAGAAATGAGCACCTGCTCGGGCAGGTGGATCATTAGGTGAATCATGATGTCAAAGAAAGCAGGGGGAAAAATCCTCTCTAGTTTGAAAACGATGTGCACAATTTGTTGTTGCAATTCCACCACATCTGACTTCTTTAATTCTCTGGCGCATAACCTCTGTCACCACCTGCACAATGCCACTATTGGTTCTACGACGTCCCGAGGCAAGTATGGTCGAATTACCACTGGAATCAGACGTTGCAGCATAACGTGATAGTCATGTGTCTTTAGACCAACAAACTTGTGTTGCACCTCGTCCACTGCTCCAGTTATAGTAGCTGCATACGTAGCCGGATAACGAACGCCCTTAAACCAGTGAAATACAGAACGTCTAAGCGTCGGCTTCACTGTGTAAGGTGCATCTGGCATCTTGTTGTACACTCTTTTCATATCCCTCCTCAACCACAAGAGACGACGTAGATTCATTGATTACAAATCTTTGCGCGCTTTGGGAGTATCTTTAGTCTTGAACTTAATACTGAGAATTGTTCCGACCACGCTGTCGCACACATTCTTTTCTATGTGCATCGCATCCAAGTTGTTCCTCAGCTTCAACTTCGACCAGTAAGGGAGTTCAAAGAATATACTCTTGTGATCCCAATAGCTCAGATCATGTGGAGGAATTGGATTGCATTTCTTTACATCCGCGTCATTGCTCAACACACCAAAGTCGAAATAGCTCAACCTCTCTAAAATATCTTCGCCCAACCAACTACGGGGTTTAGGATTGTTCTCTACCGTACCGCCGAAATGAACTTCATCCTGTCGCCAGGGGTGGTCGTGAGGAAGCCATCTACGGTGACCCAAGTAACACACCTTCCCCACGTGCCAACTAGAGTTCACGTCGTCCAAACATATAGGACATCCATTATATCCTTTTGTCCTGCAGGCTGCCAACATCTCATAAGCTGGAAAATCGCTGATCGTCCACATTACGGCAGCCCTCATCGTGAACATCGTGTCAGTGAATTTGTCATAAGTTGGGACTCCATTTTCCCACAACAATTTCAGCTCGTCGATCAAAGGTCTGAGGTAGACATCTAAGCACTTCGATGGATATTTAAGACCTGGAATTAGTACGGTAAGGAAATTAAATTCCTTGTTCATGCACATCCACGGAGGCAAGTTGTACGGCATCAGAATAACTGGCCAAGTGCTGATAGCGGAGCTATTACTTCCCCAAGGATTGAATCCGTCTGTAGATAGGCCGAGTCTAACATTTCTAACCTCTGAAGCAAAGTCTCCAAATTCTCTGTCAAAATGTTTGAAACCCTCCCCATCCGCCGCGTGTCGCAGGACATCGTCATCTATTCGTTTTTCTGCGTACCATCGCATCGCCTCTGCTGTGTGTAGAGACATGTACAGGCGCTGCAATCTGGGAATCAAGGGAAAATATCGAACAACTTTCACAGGAATTCTCTTTTTCGAACTCTTCCTATTCAACTGGAATCTGCACTGGCCACATACGGGACAATAGTCCAAATCTTTATACTCTTTGTAAAATAGCACACAATCATTCGGACATGCGTCAATTATTCTGTACTTTAGGCCGAGGCTGCTCAGGATATTTCTAACCTTATAATGAGATTTAGGAAGATTGTGATCATCAGGAAGCAACTTACATATTTGCTCTTGAATTTCGTCAAAAGCACTCACTGACATTTTGTGCTTCACTTTTATCTTCATTTGCTCCATCACATATTGCAACACATTCTCTCGACATCCAGGGAACACCGGGGTCTGCGCTTCAAGTAGCATCCAGTTGTACTTTTCCATCTCACTGGTGTTAGTGGCCAAGCTAGCTGCGGGGAATGTGTCATCATGCTCATTAGTGGTACTATAACCTCCGTCTTGGTGTTGGTGTCCACCATAACTACATCCCGGAAACGCATTATGGACCAAATCTGCAGTTGGGTTCCAAGCTGGGAGTCCGGCACCACTGCCGCTGGATGAGGCACCATGGTAACTGTACCCTGAGCTGAAGTCTGCTGCGTTGAACTCTACTGCTTCACCATGCTCGCTCCATGTAGTGTAACTCCACATCATACCATTTTCGTACAGGTGTTGCATCATAACATTAACCTCCGCATACTGACAATTAAGACATTTCTGACACGGACACCTGAAACGTTTCTTTCCCTGACCATGTTCTATTCCAAAATTGACAAATTCGCTAATTCCATCCATATACTGGACATCACATCTATTCTTCAACTTCATCCAACTCTTGTCCATACTGCTACAAAATATTATAATTAATTAATTATATATTACATATATATATATATATTAGTCCATTAATTTACGCTTAATTATACGTACTCGATCTACATCGATCCATCAATTACGTACGTACGTAATTTAATCTGTATATATAGCTAACATCCATGCATGTATGTACGTACGTACGTTTTCACTAAATATATATATATTAATTAAGCACATTTTAACTGCGTACGTACCTGCTGGCCTTCTCGATATCTGTTAATTAAGCTAGCTAGCTAGTCAGCGGAGATCCCTTATCCTGATCGATCCTTCTC
The DNA here is from genome assembly GCA_946800695.1 of Geum urbanum. NCBI lineage: Eukaryota > Viridiplantae > Streptophyta > Magnoliopsida > Rosales > Rosaceae > Geum > Geum urbanum. The sequence goes on from OX327009.1 coordinate 30,928,877, forward strand.
AACCCTTCGAATTCGATTGATTGATCTCCGATCCCTTCTCCTTCTCCTTCTCCCTTCTCCTTCAATTCTTCTTCAAATGGAAAATGAAGAGATCGATGGAATGAATTCGAATCGAAGAGATCGAGAGTTTGGCATCGGGCTTATATAATGCTTCACTTAGACGACGGAGGTGTCGGTACATCGTCTAAGTGAAGTTACTCGGACCACGGCGTGTCGGTCCGTTGTCCAGGTGATCACCTGGACCTTGGACTCTTCTCCGTCCTCCAGGTTATAACTTGGACGACGGAGATGTTATTCTCCATCATCCAGATGATCACCTGGAGGATGGAGAAGACTCCGAGGTTCAGATGATCACCTGGACGACGGAGAATAACATCTCCGTCGTCCAGGTTATAACCTGGACCTCGGAGACTTCTCCGTCCTCCAGGTGATCACCTGGACGACGTAGAAGGTATTATCCGTCGTCCAGGTGGTTCTTAGACGACGGAGACTTCTCCGTCGTCCAAGTGTAACTTGGACCACGGAACAATTACGTTTCCGTGGTCTAAGTGTTGTTTTCTTGTAGTGATATGCAATACCAAAATAAGTACTATAGCTGACGACTTTTGAAAAAACAAGCCAACGACTGTTCAAGTCGTCGAGTATAGGTCACTATATCTGATGACACAATTAAGTCATCGGATATAGTCAAAACTATACCCGACGACGGCTATAGTCATTGGCTATAATACTATAGCCGACGATCACCCTGGAAGTTGTCGGCTATGGTGATGAAACTATAACCGACGACCTATAAAGTCGTTGGGTATAGTTTGACTATATTATAGCCGATGACTTTAATGAAGTCATCAGCTATATAGTTCCTTTTATACAGAATTGGGCAGCAGCTCGACCATTTGAAAAGAAATCGTCCAAAAAATCCCAAAACGCTCTTCAATCGTGGGTGTCGTCGGAAGCTGTCCAAAAAGAGTTCGTGATACTCTCCCGCTATACATATATATAAGTATGTATGTATATATTTATGTGTGTGTGTGTATTAATATTGTTGATTTAGAGTTGATTATATATATAGATATGAATGAATGTGAAGATTTTGAGTTAATTGTTATGTTTTAGTTGAGTTGCGTTGATTTTGAGTGAATTGTTGATATATATGTATGTGTGTTAATTTGTAATTAAGAATATATATATAGAAGAATTAATGTATTTAATTTGAGTTGTTAATTTGTGTTGATATTGTTGATGTTGAGGTGATCGATTAATGTTGATTTGAGTTGTTTTTTAGTTGAGTTGAGTTGATTTTGAGTTGAATTCAATGAAATTATGTATATAAATATGTGAATCTTTGATATATATATATATATATGTATGTGTGTTAATTTGTAATTAAGAATAGAAGAATTAATCTAATTAATTTGTAGGTTAAAGAGATTAATAGATATAATGTTAAATTTTTAATTAGTTCATGTATATATTAATTTATGTATATACAGTAGGAATTTTGAGGATAGATAAGAGTTGGATTTTTCTTCCAAAATGGGATCGAAGATATGGCGTTGGAATGTGGAATTTTTTGAAATATGTGAAGTGTAATGGGAAGGAGAATACAATTGTCCTGTGTACGCAATGTCAGTGTCGAAACGATTTGGTTCATTTCCCCTTTGATATAGTATGGGAACACCTGAAGAAAAATGGGTTTTGGGATAAGTACACAAATTGGATTTATCACGGTGAAACATCATCAGCGGGTCAGCATGATCATGGGCAATTTTCTGAGAGGGCTAGTACATCCGATGATCCAACAACGAGGTTGCTCAACGATGTGTTTCCTTATGAGAGCGATGTATATGCTCAAGTACAAGATATCCCTACCGATGTTTAGGGCTTCCCTTTTATTGAGTCAGTCCAATAATTACCCAGAGCTGTCAATACTGCAAGTATTGACAAGTACAACAAACTGATTGCCTTCCAACAGACCCCGTTCTATAACGGGTGTAATAAGACTGTTCTTGAAATGGTCATGGGAATAATGAAGATCAAAGTGGAGAACAAATTGAGTGTCAAGGCTGTTGATGCTTATTTAGAGTTGACAGCTTTGGCGTCATCATCTACCTACCAATCATCATAAGGTGTGACATATCCTGAAACATCTTGGTTTTACTTACATCAAAATTCATGCATGCAGATATGATTGCGTTATCTTCTCGGGTGAAGATGCTGAAGGGAATGATCTTGAAAACCTTGATGCATGTCCGGTATGTCACACCGATAGGTATAAGTTGACTCCTGCAAGGAATAAGAAAGCTATAAAGGTACTTCGGTATTTTTCACTGATTGATAGGCTGGAACAGTCGTTCATGTCTGCACACATTGCCAAATCTATGAGATAGCACGCGAAGAGGGATTTTCCTGACGATGATACCATCATACACCCTACAGATGGAGAGGCATGGAAGCACATGGTTAGGGAGTTTTCTCATTTTGCATCAGAGGTCCGAAATGTTTGGCACGGGCTCTCATCTGACATATTCAACCTTTTCGACAACATGAGTCTTCAATATAGTATATGGCCTGTTATTTTGGTACCGTACAACCTTCCTCCATGGATGTGCATGAAGAAGGAAATACAATATGTTGACTATGTTGATTCCAGGGCCGGGTTATTCAGAAAAGTGTCTCGGTGTGTATATGAGACTCTTGATTGAGAAGCTTAAGTACTTGAGTAATGTTGGTCATCCTACTTATGACAAGTACAAAAATGAACTATTCCAGATGCATACCATGCTTGTAGGCACCATCAGTGATTTTCCTATCTGCGAGATGTTATCGGGCAAAGTTATCAGGGGATACAGGGCTTGTCCAGAGTGCATGACTATTGATTGCAGCAGCCCTCATTACAGGAAGATTGTCCAAATGCGTCACCGTTGTTGGATTCCACATGATCATCCATTTCGGAAGGATAATGAGGCATTTGATGGGACTGTAGAAACAGGTGTGCAACCCAGGAGATGGATGGGGGATAAAAAATTTGAAGTGTTGAATGAATACGATTTTGGGCAGCTTAGCAATCATCCTGATGTAGTGGCAACAATACCTCTCATACCTGACCGGTATAAATTTTGGACGCACAAAAGCATATTCTGGGAACTTCCGTACTAGTCGAAGTTGCCCATCAGGCACTACCTAGATGTCATGCACATTGAGAAGAATGTTTGTGAAAGTGTGGTGGGCACAGTGCTGAATTGGGAGGGGAAAACTAAAGACGGCCTGAAGACACGCATTGATTTTTGTACTAAATTTGTGATTGGGTTATTGAATTTGTGAATTGTATGGAATTTTTGATTGGGTTAATTGAATTTGTGAATTTTATGGAATTTGTGATATATGGAATTTGTGATTATTTTGAGGGAATATTATGTGATTTTTGTGATTTTTTCTGAATATATGAAATATGTGATTTATGTATGAATTTTGTGAATTTTGTGATTTATGTATGGAATTTGTGATTTATGTATGAATTTTGTGCTTTATGTATGAATTTTGTAATTTAGGTATAAATTTGTGGTGTGAAATTTTGTGATTTATGTATGGTTGAATTTAAATAGGGTTTAATTTAATTAGGTTTTAAATAATTAGGGATCATGAATTGGTTAAGTCGGAAGAGTTCGAAGGGCTCTAATAAAGGAACCAGGTCTAGTGGCGATAGTTCCTCGTCCGCCTCTATAAGTAACACTCATAGCGGCCCGAGGACCTCTCGACACCTTTAACTGCTTTAACAGCCGCAACAAGATGTAGGGTCCCGCTGACTCGCCTGCACGAGGCCGTTTTTCAACAAATGTGCCACTCCCTCGTCGCAGCCGTCGTCCTCTAATGCAGGTCCTTAAGACAGTTCCTCTATGGGGACACGTGGTGGTCCACCGCTGCACCTCTTCATGCCCGATACGATACCATCTATACCTACACTCGATGATCGGGGAGTGCCCATTCCAGGACATATTGGTTACACTACCCCCGAAAGAGGCATACTTCTATGTGACATTTGATACACTTCTGTATAGTGAAAGGGTATCAAATACATCGACGTCCGAATCGGGTAAATATTATCAAACTTAGTATTTAATTTGAAACTAATTAATACATAATGAATATACCGCTTAAGTGGTTATGATGAATTTTTTTCCCTTCTATTAGCCGACACTGACGTTGGAGGTAATGCAAAAAAGAATACTAGATGCACGGTCAGCGGCAAGCTACTTGACAAGGCGATCAAGGACAGTGGGAAAGTGGTCATAGAGACCAATTCAAATGGAGATGTGATAGTAGATAAGAATACGCATAAGTATGCCGGCATGGTAGGGAGTATAATACGAGATAGAGTGCCGGTTCTATGGGGAGAGTGGTCATCCGTGCCACAATGTGTGAAGAACTATGTGAACAATGCGCTGTTGGTAAGTTAATTATATATTAATTATGTATAATTATCCTTTATATATTCATTATGTATGTCTACCATTTATATATTTAATTATATATACATTGTAGCTGTGGTTTATTATGCCGGAGGAGCTCAAATACACGTGGGCTGATGAGGTGCAAGGAAAAAGGTGATGAGATATGGAGTTAAATTTTAGACATTTTGATGATTATTTATATGTCAATTTACTCACCCATACCTCCCATATATAGGTACAAAGAGTGGAAGAGTGAGCTCAAACGGCACTGGAAGAAGCACAGCAACCTCTGTGGGGGTACCCCTATGGAGTTTATATATAGGGAGTACGAGTGGTAGTGGCTCGTAGTCCACTTCAACACCCCAAAGGTCGAGGTATGCAATAGTACTCCGTTTATGCTTACTTGTATCGTATTTGGAAAAAATAGTTTCCTAATTAATTTTTTTTTTCACATATGTCCATCCAATTAGCCTATTTCTGCAATAAACGCGGAAAACCGGGGAAAAAACATGAAGAACCATCATGGTGGTTCGAGATCCTTTGCGGGTGAATGGAGGAGGCCGCCCAACACCCTGAAGTCCCCCATTTAGATTATACATTACAGAAAACGTATCCTCAGTGCCCCAAAGATATTGTAAGTCTTATGCCCTTATAAGTTAATTAGCATATTTGCTTATATATCTCCAAAATTTTTATGTATGTTTACTGGTCCAATTTATTTTGTTTTGTTGTCAATTAGGCGAGAGTGTAAGAGGTGACTCCAGAGGCGTTGACTCAGATCGTGAGAGAGCAATGGCCTGAGACCCAGGATACGGACCTCCCCCAGGCCATCTCTCAGATTGATCAATCTGACCCGCTTGTAGCGGTGAGGATTATGGGTGAGGTTTTCTCACCACGGGGAAGCGGCTACTACTACAAGGGTCTGGGACAAAAGGGGGATGGGATCTTGAAGAACACTCTCAGATTCTCACGCAGGTTGATAAGGTAGAGGTTTTCTCATCTACAGGAACAGCTCCAGAGGGTGACAGCAGAGCACCAGAGGCAGGCGGCAGAGAATCAGAGGGTGGTGGAAGAGACTCGAAGGCGGGTGGAGGAGATGAAGCGGGCGAGATTAGCTGAGAAGTCTTTGATGGCTTCATGGTTTCAGGATTGGACTGCACAGCTCCAGTTATCTGGAATACCAGTTCCGGCTCCACCTGCGTTCCTTTTTCCTGCCATGCGGCCACAGGAGGATCCCAAAGATCCTGATATTAACATCGATATTTTTCAATAACATCAACTTGGATCATCCATAGTTGAATTTGTGTAATATGCGTGAATTTGTGTTTTGTTAGTGAATTTGTAATGTGTTTTGCAATTTCAATCAATAATATTATGTAATTGTAGGTTTGGGGATAACAATTGCACATTTTCGTGTATTTTTTTCTGAAATTTTTTACTATAGCCGACGACACTATTCAAAGTCATCGGCTAAGGTAAATACTATAGCGAACGACTTGGTTTGTCCTAGTCGACGGCTATAGTGACCCTCGGTGAACGCCAATTGCTGATCGGTCGTCGGGTATAGTCAGGACTATACCTGACGACTCGCCTTCTAGTCGTCAGCCATAGTTTTGGCGACGGCCTTTTTACGTCAACCATATAGTCGACGGCCGGTTGTCGACTATGACTATAGCTGGCGACTAGTCTTGCTATAGCCATCGACTCTAAGTCGTCGGCTATAGTCTCTGTTTTTGTAGTAATGGGTTGGAGAGCTAAAATTTAATTTTTAATTTTTTGTCAACTCATATATCAAAGTTCAAATTTGACACATTATTTTGGAGTCTCCATTGGAGAAGCCTTTATGACACAGAAATGAAAAGTCGTTTAGTAATTAAGTAATGTATTCTCCGGTCAAACTATTAATTTATAATCAATTACTCAAGTTGTTTGGTCAATTATTCGTATAGGGTAATACATTTGAATGGTATGTAATGTAGGGGTCATCATTTGGCCCGTGGGTCTCGTGGGCCGGTGGAGGCCCGCAAGCCCGTGGGCTAAAAGCCCAGCCCGGCCCTCAAAAACCCGCCAAGGTGGTTGGTGGGCCGACCATGGTTTAGAGATCTAAAGCCCGGGCCAGCCCGCCAAAAGCCCGACAAGGCCCGTTAGGCCCGGCCCGTCAAAGCCCGCACACATATTGACATATATCATTTAATCATTTAATGAATTTTAATCATTATACAATTTATACCTAGTTAAAGTTTACCTACACACATATTGACACATATATATATATATGATATAGTGACTAGTAGTCTAATAGACTAATACTATATAGATATATATTTTATATTTGTGTATATATATTAATATATTACATATACATGTATAGATTGAATATTCGAATTCCATATATAATTAAATTTGTGTATCTATTTTACTATTAAGTCATTATTTAAAGTTTAGCATAAGTTAGGGTTTAGGTTTAGGGTAAATTAGGGTTTAGGAGATTAAGATTTATGGTAATCTAAGGTTTAGGAATTTGAGATTTAGGGTAAGTTAGGGTTCCGGTTCTAGGATTTTATTGTAATTTTTTTAGGGTTTAGGGTTTGGGGTTTAGGTTTTAGGGTTTAGGGTTTAGGTCCAAAATTTATAAAAATTAGGGACGGCCTACTTAGAATATTATGAACAACCAATCCGACAATCAATTTTTTATATATATAAGATAGTAGTACATATATCATTATACCTACACTTATATATATATATAATATAGTGACTAGTACTATATATATATATATTTTATATTTGTGTATGTCTATATTAATATATTACATATACATATATTGATCAAATGTTGAAATTCCATATATAGTTATATTTGTGTATCTATTTTACTATTAAATCATTGTTTAGAGTTTAGGATAATTAAGTTAGGGTTTAGGTTTAAGGTAAGTTAGGGTTTAGGGGATTGAGATTTAGGGTAAGTTAAGGTTTAGGAATTTTGAGGTTTAGAGTAAGTTAGATTTTAGGTTTTAGGAATTTTGAGGTTTAGAGTAAGTTAGGGTTTAGGGGTTAGGGGTTAGGGTTTAGGGTTTAGGTTTAGGGTTTAGGGTTTCATTGTAATTTTTTTATCGATTTACACAGTAAAACAGTAAATATAATAGATGGTTCAGATTAGATCTTGTAATTTTTCAATGGTGAGAATTTAATTGAGAGTGTGTGAAATGACATCAATACCTTTCTCTTATATATTGCTTATTTTTCTATGGAGAAACTAGATAAATTAAATTTTTATGTCAAGTTTTTTGACACTATGAGATAGATATGTAATTTACAAGAATGTGTGTTAAAATTTTGATCTTAAAAAATTTCTTTAGGGATGGGTAATTTACGTTTTAGTTGTAAGGGTACTACGGTCACATTTAGCGAAACTCATAGATGTAGGTCTAAATCAAGTCCAAAATTTATAAATTTTTAACAGCATGCTTAGAATATTATGAACAACCAATCTGACAGTCAGTTTTGTAAAATGATGATACATGATCGATTACGTTTCACAAAGGTCTTTCAATCCATATAACCAAGGAATAAAGATAAGAACATTAGTGTACACGTAGAGAATTCAAGCAATATAAGAATTAAAAATGTTTTAACAATAAAGAAGGCCATATATAATAGTTCACCTTGTAATAAAAGACACCGTACGTAAAAATTAGCTTAATCGAAGTACGTTTGGATCCCAGTCAATACAATTAAACAAAATTTGTGAAAACACTAAAATACACTCATCTTATTTTCCTTATTTTCCTATGGGGAGAGTAGATAAATCAATTTTTTATGTCAATTTTTTTGACACTATGAGATAGATATGTATTCCATAAGAATATGTGTCCAAAATTTGATGTTAAAAAATTATTTTTGGGAGGGGTAATTTCCGTTTTAGTTGTAAGAGTACTATGGTCACATTTGGCGAAATACATGGATCGATGTCTAAATCAAGTCCAAAATTTATAAAATTTTAAAGGCATGCTTATAATATTCTAACCAATCAATCTAACGGTCAATTTTATAAAATAATTAAACATGTCCGATTAAGTTTCACAAAAGTATTTCATTCCATATAACAAATGAACAAACGTAAGAACATTAATATACATATGGAGAATTCAAGAAATATAAGAATTAAATATATTTTAATAATAAACGAGGACATGTAGAAAACTCCATCTTATAGTGATAAACATCGTACGTAAAATTTAGACTCGTCGGAGTACGTTTAAACCCCGGTGCATGGATGAAGGTTACGTTTATTTTGAAATGTCTTAATTTTTTAATAATTAAAGCCCGATAGGCCCGGCCCATAAAAGCCCGCAAAGGCCCGGCCCGCAAAAACCCGCTTGAATGAGCCGGGCCCGGATCCTTATATAAAAGATAAAGCCCGGCCCGGCCCGGCCCGCAAATATTAAAATGTTGTTGAGGCCCGGCCCGACCCGGCCGTGCCGGCTATACATGGGCCGGACCGGACTTTTTGCCGACCCCTTGTAATGGTCCCTACTCAATGTTTGGTAGTAAGTATTGGGTAAATAACCACATTTAGTATTCCCACTGTGACAGGTACCTTATATTAGGCCCAATTAAAATATTTCCATATTTCCACAAGATCCAATAATGGAGAGACAAACTACACCGACCACCAACACTAATAACGTAGCCTTTGAAATGAATGGATACAATGATATCAACCCAATTTCAGTCGTGAACTCCATTTCTAGTGATATTCTGACCATTGAAGCTGATGGAGATACTGTATCTTCAACCTATGTTCCACAAATCAACCAAGAACATAGGATGAATCAGAATCTGATTGTAACTGCGGAAACAACCATTCTCAGAGACATGCAAGTTCAGATTGATGGCCTGGAGCGTTCTGTAGCAGATTTAGATCCCAATTTTCGAGTATCACCTCCACTTCATAATCAGTCGGCCTATCTGAATATTCTTGAAGCTCGTGCAGAACGACTCGAGTCTCGCATGAATACACTTTCTGCGGCTCGTGGCATCGACGTAACACCTTTCGGAATATCAAACAGTCCCAAGTAGTTGGTTACGGTTGCCTGGTGTTCCTCAAGTAGGATTTTTATGCTCATATTTATCGTACTTAGCAATTCATCGCAAATTGAGCAAAATTGTTTCGTGTTTTCAATAGTGAGTTTTTGAAGAAGTTTATTTTTACATCACTAGGTCAAATTGCATTCTCACCTTCCTAGGCTATATCAGTTTTGACGCAACTATATGTTGATATCAAATTGAATAGTGATCGCTTTGCAGGCAGTTTTCTAATCATCCTTCTATATATTCAGAAGAACGAATCTTAGACATGATCCATAGTTCATGAAATATTAGTCGACTAGGTATTTGAAATATTATATTTAACCCCATAGTTAATTGCAACAATAAACGGAAGCAGACATGAAAAGTGATGACACCAGAGTACAAAAACTGCTAGCACTGTTGAATTTGCTAATTGTTGACATAATAATATACTAAAACATGATTTTTCTGTAATCACAATTATACAGTGCAATAGGGAAAAAGTCGTGGTAATAGCCGCGTTGAAAATTAGCAAAAGATAACCCACGGTGGGCATAGGCTTATTCATCAACATAATTCGATATGTTACCAGCATCCACAATTGGACTTACATCAAAATGAAGATTGATCGCATCTGTCAGACCAATTATAGCCTCCCCTAAATGGTCGAGAGCTTGTCCCTGAGATGTCCCCATGTCCTGGACTGCCTTTTCCACCGAACTTAATCGAGCGTGCATTGGATGAGCAATCGGACACTCCTCTAAACAACAACTATGGGCCAGATTCACAGCCTCTAAACCGGTACAAGAATGGTTAAACAAGTGAAGCTAGTTTTCACTCGAGGGCAACCTGATCCGGCATCAGGAGGTGGTGGGGGAGTAAGCCGGGGTGTTTTTCGAACACTTAGAGCATCTCCAATGGGGAGATCTAAGAGCTAGAAAAATAGCTTTGTAGAAAAAAAACTCTCTCCAATGGTGAAAATGTGAAGTCCTAAAACCTATCAATCTAGCTTGGGGTGCAAACCAGGTGCTAAAATAGCATCCTAGATAGCACGCGATCTAGCAAAGGAAGAGTGGGACCCGACTGGCTGACAGTGGCCCCAACAAAAGCAAGTGACGCGCTAGAGAGGAGAACATCCTGGTCACTCGCGCGCTGGAGGAAAGGATGGCTTCATGACGCGCTGCACGCTCTGGCAGGAGAGGCGAGTGGGGGACAGCAGCAGTAGAGCGGGACCCGCGCACGCACGTGAAGGGGTAAGTATCTGTTGTTGGCAAGTTGAGTGCAGCTCTAACGGTACTGGAATCAACGATCAACATTGATTTCAATTTCAATTTGAAATCAATGGCCGGATTTCAGTTTTAGGTGTAATTGTTTATTTTTTTTTCGAGCAAACAATCCGGTGGATTTTTCCGTTCTGTTTTAGGTAAAATTGTTCCCTATAAATATCAACCCAAATTTTCATTTATTTCACACCATTTCTTACATTCTCTCACACCATTTCTTACATCCTCTCAAAATTTCCTTCCTCCTCTTTTCTTATAGCAAATTCAGTTTTTTTGTTCAACACCATGGGTCCAAAGAGAGCTTTACCAAAACCTAGGGCACCAAGATTGGAAAATTGGAAAGAGGCGGAAGATAGAGCTTTGTGCGTGGCCGTGTTGAATATTGGTGGAGATGCCGCCGTCGGCACTAATCAATCCGGTGGAACCTTATGGGATCGTATATATGAGCATTTTGAAAGTATCAAGCCAACCAACGCACCTACGCGAACCCAAATAAGTGTCGAATCTCGATGGAAGAAGATCAATCCCGCAAGTATGAAATGGAGCCAAGCAATGCATAAAGCCATCAAAAATCATGCGAGTAGCGAAAATGATCAAGATGACGTAAGTATTTTTTTTGTCACTTAAAATATAGTAATAATTCATGCATTAAATTAAATAATTACTACTATGTTTGTAGTTAAGGAATGCAAAGGGGTACTACTTCGATGATTCCCATGGAGAGCATTTCGCATATTTGCATTGTTGGGATATCTTGAAGGAGTCACCTAAATTTTCAAGTCCGCCAACAATGGATGAGGATATTAGAAATTGTGAGACTCCTACCAACTTGGATGATAACAATTCGCCCGGAGATGAAGCAACAACAAGCGTGGCATCTAAAGCTAGGCACGAGCGTCCAATGGGACAAAAAGCGGCCAAAGCGGCAAAGAAGAAAGTTAATCAAGAGCTAACATTGAGTATTCATGCTCAAATGAAAAGGTTTGCCGATCAAAATGATCGAGAGTTTGCACGAAGGGAACAACTTATGCACGAGGCAATGACGGCTCAACAAAGGGAGGAAGATGCTTGCACAATGGTCGTGGATCCAAGTATATATTCACCATGTAAAAGAGAATATTGGGAGAGGAAACAAAGAAAGATACTTGAGCGAGAGGAATTGGAGGCATCCGCATCTACATCTCAAGCATCGACACCTCCTTACGGCGGATCAAGTTCTTCCCCATATCTTCCACTCAATCAAACGGCGTGGATGCAAAATGATGATCAAGAGTGATTAGTTTGTTTTATTTTGTCTATTGCTTAATTTATATTGTTGTTTTGAATTACTTTTAACTAATTATGTATTGTTGTGTATTTTTTTTATGGTCTTATAAATTAATTGGTATTGTTGTTTTAACATAATATATAATGCATACAACACACACAAAGTTAAATGCATTCAAATACACAAAATATTACATGCACACACACAATATTAAAAACATACAACCACACACAAATTAAAAATACTCAACCACACGAATTAAAAATACACAACCACACACTATTAAATGCAAACAACAACATGATGGAAAACGGATGCCATTTATTGACACATGCTAACGACACAAATTAGCCACTGTTGCGCTCTTGCCACTTCTTCAAAGCTCAGCCGTGTTGAACTAAATCCGATCTTAGTTCCCCACATATCACTGGACACCGAGTCCTCTTATAACGATCACGTATAAATGCATGCATTAGTTGAGGATTACGATGCACCTCATCATCATAAGCTGGTTTATCATATATATCAGCTTTTCTTGGACGCATTGGGATGTCGTCAATGTTGAAATCATATTGCTCATCTTCGGCACGCTTATCCTCTACAATCATGTTGTGCAAAATAATGCACGTCATGATGATGTATTGGAGCCTCTCCCTACTCCATAAACAAGCTGGGCCCCTCACAATTGCAAAACGTACTTGGATGATACCAAATGCTCTCTCCACGTCTTTTCTGAACGCCTCTTGCATCCTTATAAAATATCTTGTCTCCGGAGTGGTAGAATTTTTTATTGCTTTCACAAGAGTTGCCCAATTAGGATAAATGTCGTCCACCAAATAATAACATTAATGGTACGTACTGTTGGTTATCTTGAAAGTCACTTGAGGAGCTTCATCTCTGCACACCTCGTCGAACAACGACGACATTCCTAAAACATTGAAATCGTTGAGAGAACCTGAAAGTTCAAAACATACGTGTTAAATCCAAGTATCATACTAAGCGGCGGATGAAACTACTTTATTTGATAAAAATGGTTGCAGCTTTTTGAAGGTCTTGCCAAACTACAGTGTCTTCGTTATTTTATATGTGGCAGACGACATGTGGTATTAGACCGAGTTGTATTAGAATAATAATACCTACTTTGACGATCATTAATGAATAAACACTATTCCGCCTACTCAAATAACCTATGCAGTAAAGCAATTTTCAAACTTTGAACTCTAACATGCATGGCCGCTCTTGCCTACAGTAAACCAATTTTTGGCTCCGATTGGATATAACCAGGCGCATTGGTCAAATTTTGGCTTCAGTTGGAGATATTTAGTAGGAGAAATTTCTCAATTGTTTGTATTATTATTTATATTATTATTTTAGATTGGTTTCGTGAATAATTGTAAAAGTTAATATTATTTTTGTCTTGACATAAAATCAGGACTATTGACCTATTGTATACACACACAGTCCCGACGGTGTCAGCGTTACCCTGTGGTTAATGTATCCAACAAAGGGTTCCGTTAATAATTTTTTTTGGAAATGCATAAATATGTACATATTATATTTACTAGTCCACATGGACAAGGCAAAAAATGAGGTCTATAAATATAAGGACCCACATTGCTAATGCAGGTTCAATCAAACCCAAACCAGCCTACCAATAGATATGAGGTCCAATCAAACCCATGGCGATTCAACCAGCTGGAAAAGAGTATGAAGAAACCCACATGCACATGCTATACAACAAAGGTACAGAAAACCCATCGGTAATCTGAATAAGAAAACATTACTTGCTTTGTAAAAGAGCACATCTTTATGTGAAAAAAATACTGCAAAACGCTAATGAACATTGGCAGTCCGGATTGACAACACAATGACACTGTCAAACATAAAGGTGATGGCGCGGACGGCCTGAGCCATAGCTGTAAAGCTATAAAAAAATAGTATTGATGACTTTGGAAAACGATTATAGATGTGGTGAGAGGAGTACAAAATTTGTTATTCTTTAAAACATATAAGGGTCACAATAGTTTAGCGAAAATATAATTCATAACTAATAGGCTCATCACATATATGATAGTTAATATTTAGTATACAATTATTTGAAATTAACTTTATTCATTTAGATGGCTTCATTACAAGACGTAATAAGTCATAATAAATTATACAAACAACAAAAACAAAACTAAATAGGGATTGTAACGGGTTAGGCCGGAGCCGAATTTTGGGTACCCAAACTCGAAATAACCCTGACCGATCAAAACATACTTGAACTCGTGCTCATATTTAGTTTGTGTTTCTACCCGACCCAAATTAGTCGAAAATGTAATACCAGAACCCGTTCGGTTTGCCCGAGCCATAAATAGTTAAATTGAAAAAAACTCCATTTTTTACACCAGTCGCTATTTTATAACACTCAGCACATCCGCACTCATTTAGAAATTTCTATTGGTCTACATTTTCCTTTGTGAGGAATTGCAATTTCTATTTATCAAATATGAGGTTCCTTTCATTCTCTTCGTGCAGAAGTTTAAAAAATAGAGATATCTATTACTAAAGTTAATTATAAAAATTTAAATTTTCATGTTTTTTATAAGATTTGTAGGAAAATTAATGGGGCTTATTAGCAATTTTGATATTTTTGTTTAACAATTTTTAAGGTATTTTATGAAAATATATAAGTTAATAATAAAAAATAAACTTTTGTTGCAGGAGAAAGTAGAATAGACAGAAAGTTATATTCTTCTCTTTGATAGAATGCCTTAAATATAGGCTGATATAATCAGTTACAATCACTATCCCGATATAACAAGGATTCTCTGTATCTATCTAATCAATAACCGTATCTAACTAGGATAAGACACACACCGGGATTTATGAGAATAAATCTCTTTAAACAACTTTGTATTTGAATCATGGTAGTCTGATTAAAATTTCGAATGAAAGAAGGACGGGCCAGATTGGGGAAGCCGTTAGAAGAGTGGTGGTAGACAGACTCAAAAACATGGTGAGCTGTCACTGGCACTTAAGTATGTCACAACAAAAATTATATCTTTTACGGCACACGTTAACGGGTCATAAAAAATAACAAAACTTACGCGCGCCTAGCGTCACACATGTGCGTGGGGGGAAGCGTTCTCTCTCACAATTAATTACCGATGGTCTCCGAGGAAGTCCTCATTATCAACTTCAGGGCGACGCTCCTGTTTTGCACCGCTACACCAATAATAGACTAAGGAATCCCTATTAGAGGAAGTCTTATTCCCGGCAAAATTGTTTAGCGCTTCGACTGCTCTTAATATCGGATTTTCTGACTTATGAATCAGGGTCGGTCGGGTACTAGTCGGCCCAGATAATCAGGGGTACGACATATTTTCCCAGCCCTAACTATAAATTTAGACGAAATTAATTTGCTAGATGATCCGATACATCGTATATGATGGGGTTCAGGGTTGTAAATACAAATTTGAGTCCAAAGCTAACACATCTCCAACTATAAAAGACTATTGTCTCTACCATTAATTTATATACATTAGTGTATAGATCACTTTATGTAATTTTCATCTTATTTGATCAAACTAATGTTATACTATATATAAATAATCAGGACCGTTATTGACCCGTTGTGGCAAATCACAACAATAGAAGCTCAAACAATAATCATACACTGGGAAAATAATTTTTTTAACAGTGATCCATACACTAGTATCTATAAATTGAATGTAGTATATGTGATTATGTGTCGTACATAACAGTAAATCTTAGGAAATCCACTATTATTCATATTTTTTATACGAATAAGATTGTTATTATTATCATCACCCTCATTGCGTTAATAGCATGAACACATATAAAAAGCAACTATGTCTCTAATTCAAGCGAATAATAACTAACTGGTAGCAAATACCACTATTCCAAACGTCGAAGGTCAACAACATTCAGTGAAACAAATCAAATTTCTTAGATTGACAAAGTTGGTGAATGAGTGAAACCACTAAATTTTTTGACAACTGTTATATGATCATGGTTGCAAACATCAGCTTACTATGGGATATGATTTGAACATTTAATCATCATGTTAAATTTTTTAAAGTTATATCGAATCAACTTGATTCATCAATTAAGTCCTCCAATCATTGACTCTTGCAGGTCATAGAGCGGCAGAAATATATGAAGATGACTTAGGGTTTAAACATGCACTATTTATGCACTTCTTTGTTGCTTATTGTTGATGATTGGTTTATACTTCAGTATTTCCTTGTTATAATGAACCGAGATACTTTAAAGTATTATAAATTAAATGGCGTTTTGAGCCAAGTTTATTATTGACCTGGTATTGAATGGTTAAAATAATACATCACATAATATATAAACATGGTTACATCAGTGTACATCCATATTACGAAACATCATAAACAACATAATACAAATTATACTTCAAATGAAAGGTCCACGAATACAAACATCAAATGAACTGGTACTCAATTGTGGTCGGATGAATTAGGGGAAGAGTGATAATTAGTTGGATCCATGGTGTCATATGAACCGGAATGGCGATCATCAAATTCGTTTGTTTCATGTTCTAATTCCATATCTTCCAGGTTATACTCTAGTTCCACGGAGCACTCATCAGCTCATAAAAATCCACCTCCATACTCTTCACCCTATTCGAAGAAGCGAACTAGTTAAATATGGACTCCTCATGGTCGGATACGGTTTACGTATGTTAAATTACCCTTACCTCTTGGCCTCCACAAAACCAATAGGGTCGTCCATAATGTATGTTATCATCTCTGGAGAAACAAGACCTCATCCAGTTGTGGCAAATATTACATACTGGACAAAATCGTGGTATGCCATACCATGTTTGTCTTGACAATCCGCGTCCATGACATAAACCAAAATCGTCCGTAAATTATTTGTTAGGCATTTAAGGGATAAAATTAATTTTTTTTAAAAAAATCTGAGCAATCTTCACAGACAATGCTGAAAACTCACAACTTCAATCTGCACGTCGTTGACATCCAGCGCAACCAGGCTGAAGACATCGACAAATAGAACGCAACTAGTCAGCAGGTTAACACAGTTCGATAAGCACAGTGTCGAACATTTCCAGTAAGCACACCAGCGTGATCCCCAATTCGCGGATTGACCCCACAACATTGGCAAATCATGTTGACATTTTGGGGGAGGACCGCCTGAAAGGGTTGGGTTAAACATTGCCAATGGAGCTCCTCTCTTATTAGAGCGGTTGTTCTCCACTGTACCTTGGTACATAAACATCTCAATTTGTGAGTCGACACGGACCATGCTTTGTTAAGAGTATCCTGCACATGAATTAAATGATGGCTATGATTAAAACACGACGACTAAGTATAGCCCAAATATGCAGTACCATTTGATGCAGGGGTGGTAGTCCGACGAATCATATATACCTTATTTGAGGTTCAGCACAGAGCAAAATATAGATATGTGGAAGCTAGAGAAATTGACTACTGAAAATATCCAAACTCTTGACACCCATATATATAGGGCCAACCGGGCAACTAATTATTATTCATATATATAGTGTATAACTTGATTATTTAACGGTAGGTTAGGCCGTTATGTTATAATCCGGTCCAGCAGCAGCATATACCGGGGTTAAATTTGGCACAGAAGCTTCATATTGAACAATCACGCCCAACAACAATTTTTTCCACATTCAAGTCCATTAGGGTTTCCTACATTCAAAACCAGTAATCTAGTCAAGCCCTCCCCCCTGCATCTCCAATGGGGGAATATTAACCCTATAACTAGTTAGGTTTTAAGGAAAGGGCTCTTCAATGGTAGAAGAAGAAGAAGAGTATTGCCCCTATAATTGCTAATACTAGTCTCATATGGAGTCTTAAATGGAGACCAACTATATATGAGACCTAGTCACAAATTTTGGTGGGCTACATTTGCTATTTAGTGGAGTGCGTTTACTATTGCATATATTAAAAATAAAGAATAAGGTTTAAAACTTAGATATGAGACTTTATTTTTTGATATTGATGAGTCTTATATAAATCGTGTTTTATAGTGTTCTCATAATAAGTATACGACCTTAATATGAGACCAAATGGATGGAGTTGTCCAGGTCGTAAATAAATAAATTATTTTTTCACAAATATAAAGAATACCTTAACCATAATCTATACTATTCTTTAACTAAAGCCAGGTTGTTTTTCCACTTTCGCCATTTTTCAAAACATACCCAACACACCCACGGGCCATAATTATTGAAGGGTTTTTCAGTAATTTAGAAAAATAAATATATCATCCCTCTCCTCGTTTTTCTCTTTGCACATACTATATTACCACAGTAAATTATTATTATAATCCATTTGAGCAAATAATGTTTTTTATTCATTCTTTAAATTAAAAAAAATTATCATATGCTTAGCATGCATGAGTACATTTTCAAGTATTTTTTTTAATATGAATACAATAATCAATTACTAATTATCGTGTCTTGCTTACATAAATTAATGAATCAAGTTCATAACAATTTAATAAAATAACTTTACTATATAAGCTTACAATATTAATTCAAGATTCCACTACTTATTATCGTGTCCAACGTACATAAATTCATGAAACTATATCACCTCCGAAAGAACTTTGCATAACCAACACCAGCCACACTGTTTGCATCCTTTAAGTAAGTTGTCATGAAAAATTGCAGGGGGCCTAAGCTCTTGCATGATGGCATTATAAGGAATTGGAGGCTGTTGCCACTCCTCATCCTCATCGTAAACCCACAATAACCTAATCCAAACTCTGTTTTTGCAAACCGAAAGGATCCACTCTGGATCATTTATAGATGATACCCATTGCGTCATTGCTCGCAATCTGCACGCACGAACCTTGGGAGTCCCCATAATTTGCAAGACAAAATACATGTATTTCGCAGCACGATGCTCCAATTTCATCTGGTTGTTGAGCCCGTTAGCCGCTTCATCGAAATACATCAGCGCTTTACGAACGTTCTCATGGTAAAATAATTGCAGTATTACTAATCTATATAATGGTTCTGGTGTTTTTCACTAGTGGAGAAAAGGATTGAAAAGCAAAAAATAAACTCTTCACTTCAACAACTCTAAGCGACGACTATTGACGTCGTCGCTTACAAAACAGAGAGCGACAGATATTGTCCAAAAGTCATCACTTACAAAAGTATTGAAGCGACCAATATTCATAGTTTGTCGCCCAGGTTTATCTCAAAACCATGTTTTGGAAAATTTAACGACGACATTCAATCTTCGTCGCAAACTAATCATTGAAGCGACAAAGTTTAGTGAAGTCGTCGCTCAAGTGTAAACGAAGCGACTAACATTGGTCAAACTTCTTCGCTTAGATTTTTTTTCATTTGTTTTTGTACTTTGTCTTAAATGCAACCTGTATATATAGATTTTTTTTCATCTATCTTTGTACTTTGTCGTAGAGATTTATCATCACTGCATACACCGTGGTTTGAATCCGAATTATACAGTTTGGCACATACATAGGAAAGTTTTTAGTCAACCGACAATGATTAGTCGACGGAGACAATGGCTTAAGGACAGAGTCGAGGCTTCCAGTGTTATGGGTCCTTTAGTGTTCCAAGGTACATCATGGTCTAATATCAGTGGATACAAACACTAGTTACTATGAGAATTCACCATTTTGTCTTGC
Source organism: Geum urbanum (assembly GCA_946800695.1). Classification (NCBI taxonomy): domain Eukaryota; kingdom Viridiplantae; phylum Streptophyta; class Magnoliopsida; order Rosales; family Rosaceae; genus Geum; species Geum urbanum. Next base: position 30,948,643 of record OX327009.1, read on the forward strand.
CATGAAGACAAAACAAGTGTTGTAGTTGGATAATCCTCTTACCGTCGGGTGGTACTTGGAAGGTGGTGCAAGTATTCGCACCGAAATGTATACAATGCCGAATCATTGGCAACATAAGATAAAAGGTCTCCTTTAGGGAATCAAAACACAGAGCCTTACCAAGAGGACACACTAAGTTCAATACAATTTTACCATATGGATGTATCTAATGTCCAACTCGATTTAGAAGTACACGAAGAGAATGAAGAATCAAGCGGTTATGGCCGAGATGATATCGACGTCGAAGAATTCGATGAGGAAGAGGAAGAGGAAGAGGAAGACGATGATGATAGAGACGACGAAGAGGAAGACTACTAGTTATTTTGTTATATGTCACTTAGTATCATGATAATGATGATGATAAATATTTTATGTTGTAATTTTGAACAATATTAAATAAAAACATATGCAAAGAGGATAACTAATCTGTTAAGTTTAAGTTCAATCCAAGCAACAAATATTGGTCTATATTTGTCGCTTCACATGTAAAGTGACGATCTCTGCACAAATGTCGTCGCTACAGATCATGTGAAGCAACGAAGTTTGACTCGCTTAACCCTAAACCCTAGGGAGAAACCATAAACCCTAAACCCTCATATGAAGCGACGTACTTAGACTCACTGGGTAACCTAGTGAGTTTAAACTTTGTCGCTTCAGTGAATCTGAAGCGACGCATATTGGTTTGTTGTCGTCGCTAACTTAAACAGACTTGAAGCGACGAGGTTTGACAAAGTTCGTCGCTAACTTGAACCAAAGAATACAAAATCGAAATTATCGGCGATATTTCGTCGATATTTCGATTTTTTGAACTTACCTGAAAAATCCGTGAATATATCTCCAAACTTTCCGAAATTTTCCGAAACTTTTCGATATTTCCGATATATCCTCGATATTTCCGATATTTACCGAAATGTTTGAAATTTTCAGTAGCTTTTTTAATTTAACAAAATTAAAAGCTTGTCAGTAATTGGTCCTCTATGTGGTTTTGAAGTATTTATATATTTGATTTTTTAATGTGTGATGTGTAACATATTGTACAAAAATGTGATGGTCTAGCCTCCCATTAAAGTTTAGCCATCAAAAAAATAAAAATAGAACTATTAAATTATATTTTAATAGTTATCAGCACTTAACACGTACTAATTCATATAGTAATATAGCAAATTCATATGTTTTGATGTTTGATCAATATTTTCTTTTCACATAAGGTAGGTAATTGATCATATAACAACCTCCAAAAGTTTCATTACAAATTTTCATATATTTTTATTAGTTTCTGTCATTTCCGTCAGAATTTTCAGTGGATCGATATTTCGTCGATATTTCCGTCGATATATCCAAATTTTGGACTGTCGATATATTCTCGATACTCGATATTTTACTCCTTGACTTGAACAGACTTGAAGCGACAAGGTTTGACAATGTTCGTCGCTTCAATCGATGAGGGTATTATATCTGGGTTTGCTTGTTCCTCTTCATTTTCCCAGCTCTTCCCTCAGTGTGTCTCTCTTATCTACTACGTGCTTAATTCCTCCCACCACAACAATAGTCTTAGTCTCTTCCCCTAGTCCATCTCTTTCATTCCCCTAACTTCTCTATCTCTGATTTTCACTCATATAGCCCAATCGACGAGAAGAAATCGAATTAGGTTTCTGGCCCAATCGCTCTGATTTGGACCAAGTCGAGTCGGTCGAACCTTGTGCTTTGAAGCCTCGAGAGGTCAACTTTGAAGCCCCGTGAGCCGCTCCACCTCGTGCTGCTCCTCGTCTCCTCTTCGTTGTCTCCGTCGAGGTGCTATTTTCTTGATTTCTTGACACAGGCCATATTGGAGGTGCTATTTTCCAAATACTCAAGCCATAATTTATGTTGTTGACGCTAGTGACACTAACAGGCTAGTAATAGCTAAAGAGGAGTTTCATGCTATTTTGGAGGTAACCAACTGCGGGATTTATTTTTATTTTTTGTTAAATTAAAGTAACTGAGTTGTTCTATTTGTAGTTTGTATGTAGGGGGAACAGAGGAAAAGTAATTGATGTGAGAAATATTTTGAAACAGTAAAGATCTTGTTTGGGCCTGAAATAAATATTTCATATTGGGCTTGAATGGCTGAAGTCTTAGCGAGCGGCCCGTGAATTATAAGAGACCTTGGCGAGCAGCCGAGTGTAGGAAATAGAGTTCAGTTAGAACTATGATTCATTAGTTAGCTGATTCCATGCGGCTTGGATGTCTATCATATCTGTTTTATCTCAGATAGGTTTCTTTGATAGAAGAGTTGTGATAGTATTGAATATCTATAAGGATTAATAACCCGTGTGCTGGTGTTGGAGTTATATTGGGATTCTAAGAGCAAGAACAGAGGAAGTTTAATAGAATTGAATGACTGCTGGTAAGCGAGTATATAAGGAGAGTAAGAGCTTTGTGAAAGGCCCCCCCTGATCAAATACATACATTTGCTATACGCAAGTACACCTAGACAGACATCTCGTCTTCGAGATTCTATCTTCTTTGCAACCAGAAGGTCAAAGTGCTTGTGACCTATCGAGTGAGAGTATTGCGACTCCAAGGAAGCAAATTTCTATTGGAAAGTTGAAGGGCTTGTCACCTATCGAGTGAGAGTTTGGATACTCTAAGGAAGCAAGTGTTCTTAACACACCGTCAGAGAAGTTGCTCTGCTTTGCACTGATAAGGGAGTGTGAGTATCGATTTTAAAGGCTCTGCTAGAGACACATATCAAAAGTCCTTGGTTACTAGACGAGAATGACCTATTCGGACAGGGTTGGTGCTCTCCCTGTCTAAATCGCTTTATATATAAGTCAGGTGGCTGTAAACAGTCCATATTCCATTGAAGAACGGTGGCACGCCAGCATACGAAGCACACGATACAGGATAAACCGGTACCTGCAGTTAAAGCTATCCGAACCTGTTAAAAGAGACTGCTTCGCGGGAGGATCTCTCCGCGGGAGATATTTTGCACTCGAACATTTTGGCAGGCCCAGTGGGACATCTCTTTGCGTCTCTAAGTGACAATTGGGGATCCTTATCAAATGGTCTACCCTCAGTGTCGTAAACACCCACAACCGGTTTACTGTGAACATACATCTACTCGGTGTCGTTCATTGAGTATTCAAGTGGTTGAAATTATCTTCGCAAGAAACTTCAACATCATGACGTTTAAATCTTTGAGTGAAGCAGAGATAGCGGAACTCACGTTCCCAGAATACCTAGCTTATGCAGCTAGGTATGATAGCCACCAGGCTAATTACCACGCGGCTCTCGATGAAAGGATCGAGCAGCAGGCAGCTCTTCTCACTACCCAGAGTGACTTAATAAATACGGCGGCAGCCGGAATCCAATCAATACGGATAGATTTCAGTAGAGATCGAGAGGAGAGAGAGGCCATGGGAGCCCAGGTAACTAGTTTCGTGGAAGGTCAAGATAAACTACGGATAGAAATCCTCCAACACTTGGGATCAAGTTTGGATGAATACCGCCTACATGCGGCGACACTGTCTCAAAGGACAGATAGGGACATAGCGTCTCTAACCAAATCCGTATCTAACTTTGCAAGAAAGACTAGACAAGCAGAGTCTTTCCCTTCTGCTTGGGAGCAACGGTTAAATAGGTTCCTAAACGATTGCGACATACATTTAGCTAAGATGTATGAAACATACGAGACACCGTTTCCTCCCATGCAGAAGGACGATCCTGATGCATGGCAATGGCCAAAATTTTACCGGCATCAGACCTTCCAGACTTTCTCTGGCGATGACGATTCTAACGCGACAACACACTTAGCATATTTTAAGCTGCAATTGGGGTAGTATGCCGATAATGAGGGACTCAAATTACGAGTCTTTGGATTGTCTTTGTCAGGATCAGCCCTCGTATGGTATACGGGAATAGAAAAGGGCTCGATCAGTGAGTGGAAGGACATGGTGGCCTTATTCATAGATCACTTTGGAACGGCAAGACTAGAAACCAGTGTTGGAAAGTTGGCTTCCTTGAGCCAATCGGCGACAGAAAGTCCAGTCACTTTCTTACACCATTTCCGGTAAGAATACAATCTATGTAAGACCCCACTTGGTAAAGAAGAGGTGGTCGAGATGGCTAAGAATGGTTTGGAGGATACGTACCACCAGCTATTCCTAAACAGCAAGTACTTCTCCTTGAATGAGCTTATCACGGCTGTAACAAAAGCTTACAGTACCATGCAAGAAAGAGACAACAGAAGGAATGCATCCAAGGGAACGTACAATACTAAGTCTTATGATAGACTAAAGCCAAAAACAGTGGCTTATATTGAAGATATAGACGACCAAGAATCGGACTCTGAGGGCGAGCAAGTGGATGCTGTGGATTTAACAACAAGCAAAGTATTAAAGCCCCGCAATCTTCAAAAGAATAAGGGTCCAATCAAAATTTCAACAGTGGCTTTTTTACCAAGCCAGAGTTTGAGACATACACTTATGATGCCAATATGGCTCATGAGATCTTGGACGAGCTATACAGCATGCGTGCTGTCAAAACGGATTTTGGACCGCTTTCTATAGCTAAGCTGTTAAAGGGTAAAAAGTACTGCAAGTTCCATGGAGCATGAAACCATATTACAAAAGACTGCATCAAGCTTAAAGACCAGATCCAGAGATGGATCAACGAAGGAAGACTAGAGCTGGAAGGAACGTCCAAACCAGAAGCATTAGTGGATTCTAAGCCTTTCCCAACACCTCAAGTCAATGTGATTGATGTCGAGTGGTCACTACCCGATAGTCGTATTAGAAGTTGGGAGAACTTGAATCGATCTATCTTTGTAGCCTACTCTTTCAAATACGAACAAATGGAGGATATCTTTGATAGGCTAAGGGACATGGGTTTGATCCTCTATTACCCGGTTAATGAATTCAGGCAATTACGGTATAAAGGTCTAGCTCAGCACTTCTGCAGATTTCACAACCATTTTGGTCATCAAACAGCAAAGTGTTTGACCTTGAGAGATAAAATCCAAGGGTTGATCAATTGGGACGTGATTGAAATCAACGAAAAAGGAGAGGTAGAATGGCATCCACTATACCCTCATAGGCCATCACCTCCTCCCGACACAACTTTTCCTGCCATCGAAACTTCTTCCCATAGCAATCAAACTGAACCAACATATAATAGGAAGAGGTCAAGACGGAGGTCTAAACGCAATATTGCATTTGTCCGACCTAAGAGGACTGAGATTACTTACAATGCGTCTAGGCGAGAGGAAATATTTGAAGAGCTAGTCCAAGCAAGAATAGCAGTGGTTCCTGATAATTGGGGAACTCCGGACCCACATCCTGAGGATGTCAGGGGTCTTTTTCACTGTCGATACCACAATAGGTGGGGTCGCCATTCCACAAGTGCTTTTCGTGATTTGAAGTTTAGGATACAACAGTGGATTGACGAGGGAGAAATAATGATAGATCAAGAACCCTCGCCAGGCTTGGCAACCGCTTTATCGATGACGGTTGGGATGTTGGAACTAACACAAGACAAGTCCAATAAAAGGAACAACCCAACATCCATCCAACTACTGGCGAGAGTCCACAGAGCAGGCAAACGACAAAAGCAAACGAAGGAAAAGAAAAAGTGGACCCAAAAGCAGTGTCGCCAGTAGCCCTTTGCGCTCATTGTAAACTCAGAAGTGGGTTGAAGATCTCATATGAGGAATTAGCTGAAGCAGCCAAATCATTCCTAGAACTATTTGCACAAGCAGATCACCAACCTCAACGAGCAAGACAAAGGGACACTCCAACTCCTAAGCGCTCGCGAGCAACAGAAGAGGTTAGTACTGTCCATAGATCCAAATCAGAAGTTGCTGACACGCTCGCAAGGCCGTATATACCTCTAGCTTCAAGAAATATCACTAAGGAGAACGTTTGGTATGTGAGGGAGAAAGGAAAAACTATTGAGGTGACTCCAAGCAGAAGAAGAAATCTTCAACGACGCTTTGGGGAAGCCAAGAGAGCACTAGAGGCTTATGAAGCAGGCCTGCTCAAAGAAGAAGAACTGGTGTGTTCTCTAGAAACGCTGCAAAGGCGGATGAACGCCCTTGCAGCAAACCCATTAGTGGTTTTCAGGAAAAAGTCTCGCGAGTCCAAGATGAGAGCACAAAGACCAGGTGTCTTTGACCGTAACCCAGAGTTAGGGTCTAAAGGAAAACATCCTGTACCTACTCCTGAGGATCATCGTGAAGTTGCACAATGGAAACCAGTGAGAAGACGTCTCACTTTTGAAGATGACACGATGAAGGCAATAGGGCTACATACACCTCCTAAGGAAGAGAAAAGCATTCAAAAGCAAAAAACTCCAAGCGGGCCCAAGGTCTTGCAATGGAAACCGAAACCTTTAGTTGTGGAAGAACAAAAGAAAGTCCGACAACTCGTTTCCCGTCCAATGGAGCAAGATCCAGCACTACTCATGCCAGCAACTGTTGATCCTATACCTGAGGATAAGTTGCAATATGTCGCTTCTCTCAAGCTCACTACAAATTTGAGTCCCGAGGTGCAACAGGCTGAGGGTGACAACTATGAAGATGATGAGCAGTTGTTGGATTACGGTGAAGGTGACGAAGAAGAAACTTAAGATTACATCGAAGAGGAGGATATCACTGTTAATATGGTGTATATCTTATCCTTCAAGTATGCTTTGCCTTCACCAGCAATAATGGATGAGTCAATCATGAGCGATAGCGTTAACAACTTGGTAGTGCCAGACAATGAACCAAAACCAAAAGATGACTTAGCACTTACCAAGGCACCAAAAATTGATTCATCAACTAAAGGACAAATGATGTTCGCCAAGCCTACTGTAGACATGGCCATGCACATGCGGCCGTTATATGTTACAGGGAAAGTCCAAGGAATTCAACTAAACAAGCTCTTAGTGGACTCTGGAGCAGTGGTAAACATCATCACAGTTAAAGCAATTGCCTTATTAGACGTTCCCAAATCTGCTATCCAAGAAACCTCACTGAACGTTAGAAACTTTCAGGGTAGCATTTCCAAGACTTTGGGCATTGTCTTTTTGCAGGTTCACATCGGTCCAGCCACCGGTACTTATACATTCTTTATAGCAGAATGTACAGCTCCATACATTGCAATTCTAGGGCGTGACTGGATCCACAAGAGCTATTGTGTACCTTCGTCCCTCCATCAGCAGATGTTACTTTGGGATATGGAGTCTGGTGAAGCAAAGATCATTAATGCTGATCCTCGTCCATATTCTGGTCACTACCACATATTTAACCATTGCCGGCGATTTTTAAATCGCCAGCAATGTTTTTTAACATTACCGGCGATTTTTTCTCCAAAAATCGCCGGTAATGTCTTCTTTTTTTTAACATTGTCGGCGATTTTTCCGGCAAATCGCCGGCAATGTTCCGCCGGTAATTAAAAAAAAAAAAGACATTACCGGCGATTTTTGGAGAAAAAATCGCCGGTAATGTTAAAAAACATTGTCCACGGAGTGTCAACTGGAACTCTGTCGGTGCTAACCCACCACAAGTATGCATCACCCTCAAGCAAACCAACTGCGGCTACTGTCATCTGCTCAGGAGTAAACTGCAGACGCTCACAAACACGTTCAATATGAACCAACCATGCCTCGCATATCTCTGGATCAACTGAACCCGAAAACACAGTAGCACCCGCAGTGCGAGCCTTGACCACAGGGTCAAAACGCTCTTCCAAACGCAGCACTCGCATAAGCAAGTCGCGCGTTCGGCGATCCTCATCAGGATCATCATCCCGGTCAACACGGGGACCACGTCGAGGAGGCATCCTATTGATACAAGACAAGCATTAGGTACAAGCAGAAAGAACGTAATCATGAAACCGCAGATATTTGAGGACACACAACACCCGAAGTATTGATGAGCACCGCTGGCCAGTCGGGTCATCACTCCAGTCATGCTGTATCAACTCAAATACCCTAAGCGTCACAACTACAAGAGTCTACAGAATCTGACAACCTAATGCTCTGATACCAAGCTGAAAGGACCCAATCCCGATCCAGTTACCTAAACCGGAATCAAACCCTCTCGAAAATACGAACCAACAAAAATTTTTCAAAATTTCGGCAGAGTTTCGTTACTAGCGTGGAATTACCATAACCTGCACCCAGAAATTAACACTTCGTCCTATGCCACAAAAAGCAAACCGTGGGCACCAATCCCATCCGGATTTCTCAACATCAATATAATCAATAACAGTAAACAAACTGTACTATGTATATAAGTATATCCGAGAAAATCCGTATAAACATGTATCTGAATGTATCAGAGCGACCTCTAGTATAACATATATACAACATATACACATCAGTAGGCGAAACAAGAACCTACTGGAAAGCACAGGTAACTCTGATCACTAGCCTCCAAACCGCGACGTGAAAACACCAAAACCTGAACTGCAACTGGGCACGGAAACCGAAAAGCCCAGGGGAAAGACAATAAACACGTTAGAGTGAGTGGACGAAAATAAATGTCTTTCACCGAGTAATATACGTTATAAAAACATATGCGAGTCTGAATAAATATAAATAAATACGCGAGGTAACTCATACTCCTCCAGCGTACAGAGCATGTAAGTAAAAATCCCACGGGGCCACTCATGGACACGTCCGTGCTAGTACAGTCCGAATCACGGGATCCCAGACCCACACGTGATTCGAGCCAGAAAGGCCTCAGGTCAGGGTAACTGTTTCCACCCGGAAATACCTCGGCACAAGAAACAGATAACTGTACCTACCCGGAAATACATCGGCACAAGGTACAGCGTCCCCCCTGGTAGGCACCCTCGGTGATCAGCCGGGGATGCGTGTGTATCGATACAACAACATGAACTACGACTGTACTCTGTGAAAATCAAATCACAAATATCTCGATGCATGTACAGTAAACAGCATAAAAATGCATATGCATAACATAATCGTATATAACACATGCTCATAATAATCGTAATCTCGTAAATATGCTCATATCTATTTACTCATATACGTATGTCCGTATATATAAATATATATATATAATTGTAAACACATGCTCAAGTAATCCGAAAATCTCATACGCATGCTCAAATTCGAAAATTATATAAAAAGTCTCGCAATCATTTCCGTGAAAAGAAATTGTCCACTCACAGACTCGCGTAACGTGCACTCGCTCTAAACTCGTGGTCCGGCGGAGGATCCCTCGCCTGAAACACGATCACGATCCAGATCTCGATCTCGATCTCCTGAATATTCACAAAACATAACTGATCAATATTGTAATCCACAACACTGTACTGATGCACGGAAACCAACCGTTCCCGGAAATGTGAAATGCAGTACAAAATGAATTACGGAAATCCCGAAATCCCCACTCGAAATCTCAACTGAAAATCGGCTAATCAAATCAACCCGAAAACCTCTGGACGATAACCAGAGCGTGATTACGAGAAAAATGACATTAAAATTGTCGAAATCTGAAAAATTGACTTTTCCTCGCCGGAGCGCCGCCGTTGACCACCGTTGACCGCCGCCGCCGGCGGCGGCGCGCCGTCAACCGTGGAGTTACACGGCGGGAAGCTTCAGATTTCATGGTCTCGTCAAGGCGAATCATTTCCTCTTCTACCACCCAAGCCAATTCAAACCGGAACCCTTCCAAAACCGGCAAAAACCGAACGGAAAAATCCCCTCCGGTGACCTAATCGGACCCAACTTAAAACTCAACCATAACTCAAATTAAGAACACCAATAGACTCAGAGGAGCAAGGGAAGTCGTTTCCCCCCATCCTCCACCACCGAAGCTCGCCGGAAAACGTCCAATCGACGGCGACGATTTCCTCCATTTCGGCCTTACTCGGGTTCCAAGAAACTCTTACAAATTCTCACAAATTCATACACCAATAGACTCGAAATTGAACAAGGATTCGAACCATACCCTCGCCGAAGTCGGAGGTGGCCGGAATCTAGGTCGTCGGACGGCAATTCCCAAACGGGAAACTTTCCCTTTCGGTCAAACAAGTCAACTTACTATTTTTGGAAAGTCAACGGCCCGGTCAAATTTCAACAGTGTTTTACGACTAATTCTCGACTATTCCAATATTTATACTCGAGCCTCGGGTCGATCGACGATTCGAAATGGATAACCATCACGATTCGGATAAACTTGAAACAATCGGATAAACTCGTCGGAACCGAAACTTCAAATAATCATAAAATATTCCTCGGTTATCGGAAAAATCTTCCGGAACCGCCCATGAGCTCAAAATCACGTACTCTATAATTTCCGTGAAGACACCCAACTCAAATTCTCGACTGAAAACATAGTCGCGAATCGAATCGACAAACCACACAATATCGTAAAACTGCGACTATAACCAAATCTCGAGAATCGTGCCAAACACACATCTGATTTTGGTTCCAGTCGTCACAAATATACCCCCCTTAAAGAAATTTCGACCTCAAAATTTACGTACCTGTCATGTGAACAGATGAGGATACTGCTCCCGCATACGCTGCTCGGTCTCCCAAGTGGCCTCCTCCACTGAATGGTTCTGCCACAAGACCTTCACTAGCGGAATCAAACGGTGTCTCAATTTCTGCTCACGACGATCGAGAATCTGCACTGGCTCCTCAACATACGATAAATCCTCCCTGATCGGCAACTGCTGTGGGGCTAACACATGTGAAGGATCCGAGATGTACTTCCGCAACATCGAAACATGGAAGACATCATGCACACGGGCCATCTCAGCCGGTAACTCAAGTCTATAAGCAACAGCTCCAACCCTCTCCGTAATCTCATACGGACCAATGTACCGCGGTCGAAGCTTGCCACGCTTCCCGAAACGCACAACTCCCCTCCACGGAGATAGTTTCAGAAAGACCCAATCACCAACATCGAACTCTAAGCTCTTCCTCCTCACATCCGCGTAACTCTTCTGCCGATCCTGGGCGATCTTCAGTCGATCCCGGATAACCTGTATGTCCTCCATCATGGTTTTCACCAAATCAGGACCAATAAGCCAACGTTCGCCCACCTCACTCCAACACAATGGAGTGCGACACTGCTTCCCGTACAGGGCCTCGTATGGTGCCATCTCAATACTGGCCTGATACCTGTTGTTGTAGGCGAACTCAATCAAGTGCAACTGCTAATCCCAGTTTCCACGAAACTGTAACACATACGATCTCAGCATATCCTCAAGAGTCTGAATAGTTCGCTCGGACTGCCCGTCAGTCTGAGGATGGAAAGCTGTACTAAATCGCAACCTCGTACCCAAAGCTCGCTGCAACGCCTGCCTAAACTCAGACGTGAACTGACTATCTCGGTCAGAAACAATGGATACAGGAACACCATGCAAGCGAACAATCTCGGATAAATACAACTTGGCCAATTTGCCCACTGAAATCTTCCCCGGAAGTGCAAGAAAGTGTGCGGATTTCGTCAATCGGTCAACAATAACCCAAATGCCAGTGTTGCCCGCCGAAGTACGCGGCAACTGATAGACGAAATCCATCGTGATATGCTCCCACTTCCAAACTGGAATCTCAAGTGGCTGTAGTTTCCCTGCAGGTTTCTGCCGCTCTGCCTTCACCTGCTGACAAATTAAACACCGACTCACGTACGCGGCAATCTCCCGCTTCATGTTGCGCCACCAATAGTACGCTCGAAGGGTACGAAACATTTTCGTACCTCCGGGATGCATCGCATACGCTGAACTGTGGGCCTCATCTAAAATCTCCTTCTTCAAATCCTCGTCTCTGGGTACACATAGCCTGCCTCTGAACAACAACGTACCGTCGTCGCTCAATCGGAACTCTGTAGGCACACCATTTCGAATCATGGTCTTCTTGCCCAATAAGTAAGGATCTGAATCCTGAGCCTCCCGTACCTGATCAACCAATACGGGTCGAACTTGGAAACTAGCCAACAAAGCTCCATCATCATCATACCCAAACACAGCACCCGTAGCTCGAAGCTCGGCTAACATCGATACTCTGGCCACACATATGTGAAACAACGAGGCTCCCGACTTCCGGCTAAGTGCATCCGCCACAACGTTGGCCTTCCCTGGATGGTACTCAAATGTGCAATCATAATCATTGATCAACTCCATCTATCGCCGCTGCCTCATATTCAGATCCGGCTGCGTCCGCAAGTAGGTGAGACTCTTGTGGTCAGTGAAAATCTTACACTGAGCACCATATAAATAATGCCTCCAGCTCTTCAACGCTAATACAATAGCGGCTAACTCCAAATCATGCGTCGGATAGTTGACCTTATGCGGTTTCAGTTGTCTGGAACCATATGCCACGACTCTACCATGCTGCATCAACACACAGCCAAGGCCCAATTTCGACGCATCACTGTACACAACAAACTCACCACTGTCATCTGGCAATGTCAGAACCGGTGCGGTAGTAAATCTCTCCTTCAGGAGCAAGTAACTCTCCTCGCACGCATCAGACCACTCAAACCTGACGCCCTTCTTCGTCAACCTGGTCAGTGGTGTAGCAATCCGGGAGAAATCCTGCACAAACCGTCGGTAATAGCCTGCTAAACCCAAGAAACTCCGGATCTCCGGCACAGTAGTGGGTCTACTCCAATTCAGCACGGCCTCGATCTTGTCAGGATCAACACTAACTCCCTTGGCCGAAATCACGTGGCCCAAAAACTTCACACTATCCAACCAGAACTCACACTTGCTAAACTTCGTGAATAACTGATGGTCCCGCAAAGTCCGCAATACTGCTCGCAAGTGCTTCTTGTGCTGGCCCACACTCCTGGAATATATCAGGATATCGTCAATGAATACGATCACGAACTTGTCCAGGAACCGCCGAAACACCCGATTCATCAAGTCCATGAAAGCTGCGGGGGCATTGGTCAACCCAAACGGCATAACCAAAAACTCATAGTGCCCGTACCGCGTCCTGAAAGCTGTCCTGGCTACATCTGAATCTCGGATCCTCAACTGGTGATATCCGGATTGAAGGTCAATCTTCGAAAAGACCGCTGCTCCCTTCAGCTGATCGAACAAGTCGTCAATCCGCGGCAACGGATACTTGTTCCTCACTGTAATCTGATTCAGCTTCCGATAGTCAATGCACAACCACATGGACCCGTCTTTCTTCCGCACAAACAACACTGGAGCACCCCACGGAGAAACACTCGGTCGAATGAATCCCTTCTCTAGCAACTCCTGGAGCTGAATCTGCAACTCCTTCAACTCTACAGGCGCCATCCGATACGGTGTCTGGGAAATCGGTCCAGTACCTGGTAATAACTCAATGGTAAAATCAATCTCCCGTACAGGGGGTATACCAGGTAACTCTGCTGGAAACACATCTGGAAACTCAGACACAACCTCAATACTACCAAGATCTGACACTGCAGCTGTAGTGTCCACAACATGGGCTAAGTAAGCAACACAACCCTTCTTCATCAACTGATCTGCCCTCATCGCAGAAATCAAACACGGTAGTGAAGTGTTCTTCTCGCCACGGAACAGTATCTCAGGTAGCCCTGGTCGTCGAAACGCGACCTCCTTCCTGTGGCAGTCAAACATGGCCCAGTGCGACTCCAAAAAGTCCATACCCAAAATCAAATCAAAATCCACGATATCAAGCAGTAACAAATCTGCGGCTAAACCATGGCTATCAATAAACACCTCAAAATCTCTGTAAACCCAACCGATGCTCACAACCTCACCTGACGGATACAACACTCTCCACAACCCCGGAAGTAGAGATGCAGGTATCGTAGCTAATGATGACAGTCTAAATGATATGAATGAATGTGTGGCACCCGGATCTAACAATGCAACTACTGGAATACCAAAAACATGTAACGTACCGATAACGACCTCCGGTGATGCTCTGCCCTCACGTAGAGTCATAGCATGAACCCTCGCCTGTCCGGCTGGTCGTCCTCGCTGGGGCTGTCCCTGCTGTCTGCCCTGGCCTGCAAACTGTGCTGGTCTCGCTCCAGAAGTGGCACCTCGCTCTCCTCCGGAACTCTGAGCTGCCAGCCTGTCCACCAACGGGCTGGGAACAATCCCTCGCAAAGTGACCCTCCTGGCCACATCGATAACAAAGGGTAGGAACTCGCTGACAAGAACCATAGTGGTATCTATTGCAGAGGCTGCACAACGGGTACTCCCTCGGTATAGAAAACCTGCCACCTGTACGCCGAGGGTAACTAGAGCCGCTAGAATCCTCACTAGCCAGGGGTCTCTGCGGTCGGTCTCTCCTCCACCTCTGCCTCTGCCTCCAAGCACTAGCTGGTGGTCGATAAGGTTGATAGGGTCGACTACCTGAAGATGAAGCTGAGCCGAAAGTATCAGAACTCTGCCTCTTTGAAGGCCCCTGACTCGGTCCACCTTCCTCAAATCGCCTCGGCTGGTACCTGTGCTGTCTCTCCTGCTCAATATCCTCGCCTCGGAGTGCAGCACTAACAAACTCATCAAAGTTGTTCCGAGGCATCGTAGTCAGTGTCGCCTTAATGTTCAGATTCAATCCCAGCTCAAACCTACGACACTTGGATTCCTCTGTAGCCACCATATCCCGCGAAAAACGAGACAAACGGGTAAACCGATCCCGATACTCAAGTACAGACAAACTGCCCTGCCTCAAGTTCGTGAACTCCTCGTACTTGCGCTGCTGGGTAGCCTGATTAAAATACCTCCGCATAAACAGATCACAGAACAATGTCCACGGAGTGTCAACTGGAACTCTGTCGGTGCTAACCCACCACAAGTATGCACCACCCTCAAGCAAACCAACTGCGGCTACTGTCATCTGCTCAGGAGTAAACTGCAGACGCTCACAAACACGTTCAATCTGAACCAACCATGCCTCGCATATCTCTGGATCAACTGAACCCGAAAACACAGTAGCACCCGCAGTGCGAACCTTGACCACAGGGTCAAAACGCTCTTCCAAACGCAGCACTCGCATAAGCAAGTCGCGCGTTCGGCGATCCTCATCAGGATCATCATCCCGGTCAACACGGGGACCACGTCGAGGAGGCATCCTATTGATACAAGACAAGCATTAGGTACAAGCAGAAAGAACGTAATCATGAAACCGCAGATATTTGAGGACACACAACACCCGAAGTATTGATGAGCACCGCTGGCCAGTCGGGTCATCACTCCAGTCATGCTGTATCAACTCAAATACCCTAAGCGTCACAACTACAAGAGTCTACAGAATTTGACAACCTAATGCTCTGATACCAAGCTGAAAGGACCCAATCCCGATTCAGTTACCTAAACCGGAATCAAACCCTCTCGAAAATACGAACCAACAAAAAATTTTCAAAATTTCGGCAGAGTTTCGTTACTAGCGTGGAATTACCATAACCTGCACCCAGAAATTAACACTTCGTCCTATGCCACAAAAAGCAAACCGTGGGCACCAATCCCATCCGGATTTCTCAACATCAATATAATCAATAACAGTAAACAAACTGTACTATGTATATAAGTATATCTGAGAAAATCCGTATAAACATGTATCTGAATGTATCAGAGCGACCTCTAGTATAACATATATACAACATATACACATCAGTAGGCGAAACAAGAACCTACTGGAAAGCACAGGTAACTCTGATCACTAGCCTCTAAACTGCGACGTGAAAACACCAAAACCTGAACTGCAATTGGGCACGGAAACCGAAAAGCCCAGGGGAAAGACAATAAACACGTTAGAGTGAGTGGACGAAAATAAATGTCTTTCACCGAGTAATATACGTTATAAAAACATATGCGAGTCTGAATAAATATAAATAAATACGCGAGGTAACTCATACTCCTCCAGCGTACAGAGCATGCAAGTAAAAATCCCACGGGGCCGCTCATGGACACGTCCGTGCTAGTACAGTCCGAATCACGGGATCCCAGACCCACACGTGATTGGAGCCAGAAAGGCCTCAGGTCAGGGTAACTGTTTCCACCCGGAAATACCTCGGCACAAGAAACAGATAACTGTACCTACCCGGAAATACATCGGCACAAGGTACAGTGTCCCCCCTGGTAGGCACCCTCGGTGATCAGCCGGGGATGCGTGTGTATCGATACAACAACATGAACTACGACTGTACTCTGTGAAAATCAAATCACAAATATCTCGATGCATGTACAGTAAACAGCATAAAAATGCATATGCATAACATAATCGTATATAACACATGCTCATAATAATCGTAATCTCGTAAATATGCTCATATTTATTTACTCATATACGTATGTCCGTATATATAAATATATATATATATATAATTGTAAACACATGCTCAAGTAATCCGAAAATCTCATACGCATGCTCAAATTCGAAAATTATAGAAAAAGACTCGTAATCATTTCCGTGAAAAGAAATTGTCCACTCACAGACTCGCGTAACGTGCACTCGCTCTAAACTCGTGGTCCGGCGGAGGATCCCTTGCCTGAAGCACGATCACGATGCAGATCTCGATCTCGATCTCGATCTCCTGAATATTCACAAAACATAACTGATCAATATCGTAATCCACAACACTGTACTGATGCACGGAAACCAACCGTTCCCGGAAATGTGAAATGCAGTACAAAATGAATTACGGAAATCCCGAAATCCCCACTTGAAATCTCAACTGAAAATCGGCTAATCAAATCAACCCGAAAACCTCTGGATGATAACCAGGGCGTGATTACGAGAAAAATGACATTAAAATTGTCGAAATCTGAAAAATTGACTTTTCCTCGCTGGAGCGCCGCCGTTGACCGCCGCCGGCGGCGGTGGCGCGCCGTCAACCGTGGACTTTCACGGCGGGAAGCTCCAGATTTCATGGTCTCGTCAAGGTGAATCATTTCCTCTTCTACCACCCAAGCCAATTCAAACCGGAACCCTTCCAAAACCGGCAAAAACCGAACGGAAAAATCCCCTCCGGTGACCTAATCGGACCCAACTTAAAACTCAACCATAACTCAAATTAAGAACACCAATAGACTCAGAGGAGCAAGGGAAGTCGTTTCCCCCCATCCTCCACCACCGAAGCTCGCCGGAAAACGGCCAACGGACGGCGACGATTTCCTCCATTTCGGCCTTACTCGGGTTCCAAGAAACTCTTACAAATTCTCACAAATTCATACACCAATAGACTCAAAATTGAACAAGGATTCGAACCATACCCTCGCCGAAGTCGGAGGGCCGGAATCTAGGTCGTCGGACGGCAATTCCCAAACGGGAAACTTTCCCTTTCGGTCAAACAAGTCAACTTACTATTTTTGGAAAGTCAACGGCCCGGTCAAATTTCAACAGTGTTTTACGACTAATTCTCGACTATTCCGATATTTATACTCGAGCCTCGGGTCGATCGTCGATTCGAAATGGATAACCATCACGATTCGGATAAACTTGAAACAATCGGATAAACTCGCCGGAACCGAAACTTCAAATAATCATAAAATATTCCTCGGTTATCAGAAAAATCTTCCGGAATCGCCCACAAGCTCGAAATCACGTACTCTATAATTTCCGTGAAGACATCCAACTCAAATTCTCGACTGAAAACATAGTCGCGAATCGAATCGACAAACCACACAATATCGTAAAAGTGCGACTATAACCAAATCTCGAGAATCGTGCCAAACAGACATCTGATTTTGGTTCGGGTCGTCACACAACATAACCTGATCGGTGAAGATTATGTACAAGCGATGTGGCAAGAGCATGAAGACTTGGATGAAAACAGAATACAAGTTTATGATAGTCTATGTGCTGAAAAACGAAAGGTGGCTCGTGCCTATGACCGATGTACCAAGGGCATGAGTTTCGCAAAACGAGAACTCGTCTGGCGAGTTATTTTGCCTGTTGGCGAGAAGACTGAAGGACGAGGAAAATGGTCAGAAAAATGGGAAGGACCATACATTGTCGATCGACTTTTGGGAAAAGGAGCAGTTCGTTTACGAGATTGAGATGGTACAATACACGCCAATCCTATAAATGGTCATTTCCTTAAGAAGTTCATACAACCAATCTGGGAGTATGATGAGCCTCCAACTGTGGTTTAATCCAGTTTATTCATGCTAATATTCTACTCACATGAGTAAGCTGCAGGGGCAACACACAGGGATTATGCACATCACAGTAGCCTATACTTGAGGCCAAATCTTTAGTTAGAGCCTGTATTTGAGGCCAAATTTTAAATTACAAACTACATCTGAGTTTATCAAATAAATTTACAT
The DNA here is from genome assembly GCA_946800695.1 of Geum urbanum. Lineage (NCBI taxonomy): Eukaryota > Viridiplantae > Streptophyta > Magnoliopsida > Rosales > Rosaceae > Geum > Geum urbanum. The sequence goes on from OX327009.1 coordinate 30,966,921, forward strand.
AAGGAACTCTTTGCTTCAAACAAAATATTACATTCATCAAATAGAAGAATACAAAGGCTTTGTGGCCCCAAGCTCTGATACCACATGAGAAACAAATTACAAATCAGCAACAGAACAGAAAGATAAATACAGTTTGTTTTTCACAAATCGTCATAGTTGATAGCCATCCCCTGGGGTCGATGTATCAAATATACACATGTAGAGATCGACCTCGGCGAGGGGATGAAGTGGATTTGAAACGCCAAGGAAGCTAGTACATCATATCAAAAGACCCTTTGCACTAGACTTGGCGTTTGCTGCCTTTTTTCCCGGGTCTGAGGCTCCTATCTTTCCCCTTCAGTGCAGCCATGTTCATAGGGCTTACAGCCTCTATGTTATCGAAACGGATCGCGTGCACCAGAGGAAGACGAGGAGTTTTCAACCTCGGGATTGTGGCTTTCCCTTCTTCTACTGACACAAGTTGGGATAGCCAAGGCAACGCCTGGACGTAGATATTGCTATCTAGTCCAGGTTTGGACGTGGATATTGCTATCTAAAGAACACGACATGGAAAATTTTATCTGGAGGTTTCTTTAGGTAGGAAGACCATAGCAAAAGAACAAGAGGGGAGTTTATTCTCGCGAGGAAGTTGGTTCATAAGACAAGGAAAGGGAAACCTTTTATAGAAAGAAGTCACAGCGGTAAGGCTTTGCGAGAGTAATTACACCCGAAAATAGTGGACACGCGTTTAGCTGGAATTGGACTACGATATGGTTTATCTACCCACGAAGAGAGCATGATTAATGAAAGATTTTTGGGGCAGGTAAAACGTATTTCAAGGATTTGATTATTTGACGCGATACGGATTCCAAGCATGGAATTGAATTCCATTTAATGTTGAACAATCAGATCAAGCGAACGGCTGTAGCTTAAAAGTGAGGCTAGTTTCATTGGAACAAGTTTTGACCAGGCTTAAATCTGAGGCCCATTCTTGTTGTTGGTCCCAATCCACACTTTGTTTCCAAAATTTGGATTGAATGAATAAATACTTAAAGAATTTTGGATCAAATAAAATAGGGCCTGAATCCTGAGGCCCATTAGATTTACAATAAGAGGGAAAATTTCCTCACTACGGCTTTGGAAACTTCCAAGGCCACCCAGGCGTGGTGGACCGTTTGGCGAGCATTTTTGGCTTCTTCTCGTGCCTCTTGCATGAGCTGAGCTTGGCTCTCGCCTTCTATCACAACCTGGCCTACATTATGTTTGAGGACATCTGCTTGCAGGACATCTATTTCAGCGTCAAGGATGGCAAGTTCAGCCTTGAGAATTTCCCTTCTAGCCTTTTTTGTTTCTTAAGGCTTCTTGCTGAGTGGATGTGTCCTTTAGAATCGCCTGGATTCGCTTTTTCTCCCTTCGAGTTTGATGCTCCAATGTCTCTATTGCTTCTTTCTTACGCTCGGCATCGAGCTTTAGACATTGGTAGGCTTCACTTTGGCTCAAGAGTTGAGAAAGGTTCTCCTCAAGGTCGTTCAGGCAGGGAATGGAGTCTGCTGGGGCGGTAGCCTTCATGTTCTTAACTTGGATGCAGACGGCTTGGATGTCGTGAGGAGAATCCAGATCCCCAGAAAGGATGTCCTGAATAGTGACATCAGTGTCAGAATGAGAGCTCAGTGTACCCAGTTTGCTTACAATTTCTTACAATTGTACTGTTTCTTCTTATGGTCTGGGTAACTGAGAAGAGGCTCCTAGTGATGAAAATGGTGCAGTGACTTCTTCAATTGTAGATTTAAGATTTTCATCATGGACATCTGGAGAACTGACATGCTGACCCTTGGCGGCCATTTCAGATGTTTGGCCTGATAGGATTGGTTGTTCCTTTGGACTTATGGGAGTTATCTCATGAACATCAGTGTCCACAGGAACGCTTTTGGACTAAAATACAAATACATATTTATCAGGATCAATCAGAATTAATAATTCAGAATGAAGTAAGTTAAGAAGTTCTTACTTGTGTGGGAGACAATGACTGTGTTTCCTCAGTTGCTTGAATTTAAAGCACTAGCGAGGAAGGAGTTGGGTCCTCGCATTCTGAATTAACCTCGACCAATGGCAGTGGTTTGACAACTGAGTGTTCTGGCGAGAGGGGAATTTGCTGCTCTGGCTCTGTGATGACTTGTTCATCCTGAGTACTTGTGCCCTCGCCAGAGGAGGAAGGAATGAAGCAAGATTGAAATTCAATCTGCAAGTGACATAACAAAACAACGCTATCAACATGCTTGTTCTTCTCTTCTTCCTCCAGTTCTGATCGGTGGATTCCAGCGAGAAATTGGGCTATGAAGTCCTTGCAGCATTCTTTACCGTTGTTGATGAGTTCATGACCTGTATCATGATCTTCACTACCATATATGATGCTAGAATCATCGAACTTCAGGATATAGGCTTTACAGCATCCCTCAGAGAGCCTTTCTCCCAGTGAGTCTATTATATAATAGGCTTCGTCTTCAGCTTTGATGACGAAGAAATGATCATTCCAACTCACTATGAATACCTGAGGCTTCTGGCTCTTCTTGACTAGCTCCCATGATACATCAAAAGATGGAAGACCATTCAGGGCTGTAAACCTTTCTGAGTCGAAATACCCAATGAAGGAGTCATCAGATGAGAACTTCAGTGGTCTGATGCTGGCCTTCGAAATGACGTCCAGATCAAAATGTTGATCTGGGTAAGCGCTTGCAAGAGCCTCGTTCTTGCATAGTTCTCGCCACTCCCTGGAACCTTGAATCAAGAGGTCATCGAATTGGGAGAGCGTGGGCAGGCTGTTTGGATTTGCACGTAACCAGTGTGCAATGGTGAAAACCAGTGCTGAACATGCACTTGCCCCGGAGGCTTTGTCACTCCTCTGATCAAACGAAGCATGAAAGACTTGAGCTTGAAGCTTTGCTTGTTTGTCCCTGCTTGTGATCTTTGTAGCTAGCCAGGCTCCACTTAGAAGCTTTTTGGGCTTCAGGTGGATCTTCCTACGTTTCTGAGACTGTCAAAGAATTTGGGTTAGTTACAGCTTAGTGACAAAATCAGATATTATTCTGGGTAAATGAATGCAAATACTTACGGAGTGCCTAGAAGGATTGGATCTTTTCTTCTTAAAAGACTGTAAGGCCCCAGTCACGTCTGGTTCAGGGGTGTGCTGTGTTTAAGAAGGAGGGTTGATCAATTACAATATCAGAAATTGCTAATACATGTGGAATTTTTGGATAAAGAAGCATACCTGTGGCCAAGGTGTTGTGCTTACGTTCCTGAAAGTCTTGCTGATAACAGCCAAGTCTTCTTCATTTGAAAATCTTTTGCCAAAATCATGGAAGATAGAGGCAAAGCATGCAAACGGTCCATTGTGTCGTATCTCTTCCCAAAGTTGGGAGCGCCATACTTGGTACGACTAGGTGACCGAATGAGAAATCACTAGTGGCTTTGATATGATAGGAAGCATTACTGTTGGAAAGCCAAAGTGTTCATCTTGCACTTCTGCTGCAAGAGGATGACCTGTTCCTCGCCAGAGAGTATATTTGTTCACAGAATTAGCGAGGGGCATGGGTGCATCCTGGGTGAGCCCGAACTGTCTGGAGAAATGGTTGGGGGCATAGAGTTCATACCCGGGGCTCGCTAAGTCTGGGACTGGCAGGTCCTTGCAAGTGTTGCACTGAATGAAGAAGTTCCTCGCAAGAGTGTCTTGCTCTGGCAAAGGCATAAATCCACTCGCGAGGAGGCCATGATGGCGACGACTTAGTATTACGTCAACTGCTGCAGTTGGAAAGTTTTTATGCAAACAGAGAGGATTGAAGTAGTTGAGATAGGACCATGGTTTGGTCCTAGTTGGTATAAAAACCAACGACTGGCCCAGTGGCTTCCGATCTTCAAAGGCGGGAGGTGCTGATGGGCAGAAGAAAGGGAAGTACATCCACAACCAGAACTCTACCATCCAGAGTGGTCCTGGTTGATTAAGATCAAGCTTTGAAAGTGTGACTCACCTCAAGCCATAATAGATGTAGGCGAGAACGGATTCAACTAAGCTCAGTTGTTCACCGTTGAATAAGCGTTCGGCAAGGTTGGTCCATCATCTGTTGACCTTTGCAGAAGAAGGATTGAAGATGTACTTCGATAGCCAGTACTCCAGAAAGGATATTCCTCCCTGGTCTGTGTCTTTTTCCTCCTGTGCAAAATGCTTTACCCAGGAAGAGTAGGAAGAAGGACGGTTGATGGAAGCTTGGACTGGTGTCACATGGTGTTGATTGAGCGACTAGGGGTTTGCAAATGCAGGAACTCCAAAGATAGTGTATAAATTAAGCATTGTAATGCTTACATCACCACAGGGGAGACGGAAACAATTGGCTGTACAATCCCAGAAGCACATGGCTGTGGCGAACGGTGCTCTGTTGCCACCAGCTGGGAGAGAAAATCATAAATCGATAAGTTGAGTGATTCCAACTGTTTCTCACCAGTTGATATCTTGTTCGCGATGGTGCCGGTACCAGGGGAGATCTTCTACGCTTGGGTGCGGCCATCTCCCAATGAGACAAAGTGTATCTTTGTTGGTCCATTCCTTTGGGTCTGCCTTGGGGTTTTCTTGGACTATCAGGGATGAATTATAGATGGGTTGGAGAAGGATATTTAATAGCTCTGGATTTATTGGAATATTCAGGAAGGGACCAAGAAGGCCAGTACCTTCGCTTGGGTCTATAGAAAGGGTGCAGACGGCCTCTGGGTTATGTCGTCTGGCGACAGCCTTGAGGTGTCTGAAGAATCTCTTGACGTCTTGGGTTTCATGAGGGATGGAAATGTCTTTGCGAGGAGGCATTTTTCTAGATCGGAGAAGATGAACGGCGTCGAGAATAAAAAGTCTTAGCTTTTGATTGAAAAGGTTAAGAGTGCAGGATCAAGGCAAGTGAAAAGGTCTCGTTGGGGAATGAGATTTTGTTGATATAGACTAGTGCTTTTATATTACGTCAGCCGAATGATGCAACTCTTTAGAGAGGTCGTGCAACGTGGCACTAAGGTGTTATGTTACCGTTTGATTTAACAGCGCGTCAGTCGGGTAATATTCAAGTCTTTTCGCTTGTTCAGGTAATTCAAGTTGAAGACTTGAGGGGCAATGTTTGGGCCTGAAATAAATATTTCAAATTGGGCTTGAATGGCTGAAGTCTTGGCGAGCGGCCCGTGAATTATAAGAGAGCTTGGCGAGCAGCCGATTGCAGGAAATAGAGTTCAGTTAGAACTGTGATTCATTAGTTAGCTGATTCTATGTGGCTTGGATGTCTATCATATCTGTTTTATCTCAGATAGGTTTCTTTGATAGAAGAGTTGTGATAGTATTGAATATCTATAAGGATTAATAACCCGTGTGCTGGTGTTGGAGTTATATTGGGATTCTAAGAGCAAGAACAGAGGAAGTTTAATAGAATTGAATGACTGCTGGTAAGCGAGTATATAAGGAGAGTAAGAGCTTTGTGAAAGGCCCCCCCCGATCAAATACATACATTTGTTATACGCAAGTACACCTAGACAGACATCTCGTCTTCGAGATTCTATCTTCTTTGCAACTAGAAGGTCAAAGTGCTTGTCACCTATCGAGTGAGAGTATTGCGACTCCAAGGAAGCAAATTGCTACTGGAAAGTTGAAGGGCTTGTCACCTATCGAGTGAGAGTTTGGATACTCTAAGGAAGCAAGTGTTCTCAACACACCTTCAGAGAAGTTGCTCTGCTTTGCACTGATAAGGGAGTGTGAGGTATCGATTTTGAAGGCTCTGCTAGAGACACATATCAAAAGTCCTAGGTTACTAGGCGAGAAGGACCTATTCGGACAGGGTTGGTGCTCTCCCTGTCTAAATTGCTTTATATAGAAGTCAGGCGGCTGTAAACAGTCCATATTCCGTTGAAGAATGGTGGCACGCTAGCATACGAAGCACACGATACAGGATAAAACGGTACCTGCGGTTAAAGCTATCCGAACATGTTAAAAGAGACTGCTTCGCGGGAGATATTTTGAGCTCGAACAGATCTATTAGGACTTGCGGTAATAAATTGTAAACCGGTGCTTTGTCAAATACTTAATAATGCTTTAGACATCAAGCTTTCGTTGTGTTTGGAATTCATTGGATACACCCAATGTATTTATTGCGTAAAAGCCTCTTTAGTCTTTACATATTGTAATGTCTTTCATTTTGATGGCTTACTGATTTCCTTTATTGTCTTCCTTTTTAAAAATGTATTTAAGTTGGATTCACTGGTCATCGTTCCCGTTTGCAGGAGGAAGAGTTGAAAGGTGCTGTTGTTCCAATTTTTGCCAACAAGAAGGTTAGTGCCAATACGTAATCTAGAAATTGCATGGTTGGCATGGTTGAAGTGTTCATTAAATTATCTAATTGAATATTTGTGATATATGGGACGGTGTAAAATGCCTTTTCCTTGAAAAATTATAACAGTTTTGAGTCTTTCTGTTGCAGTTGTACGGGTCCTTCCGTACACTTACAGTAATCATTTGTATAGAATTTACAGTTTTTTTAATTGTTTTAATATTCTCCTTTGGTTTATATAGGATCTTCTTGGTGCACTTAATGATGCCGCAATTATTGAGGCTTTAGAGTTGCACAAGATAAAAAAACCGTCACCAAGGCAATTTGGGTGACAATGCCGCCGCAGTAATTCCGTTTGTCGGCAATAAATCCTCGTGTGCTTCAGCAGATATTCTCGGGGATGACCAAGACTAGGACCCTTCATTTTCTTTGTATTTAGATTAATGTACCAATGTTGTTATGAAACATATTGTAGATGAATACTATGTATTTATAAAATGTAGTGTGTTTGTGCTATGTTATACGTGTGTTTTATGTTATTTGAATGTACGTATTGTGTTATTAGGATGCGAAGGAAATTGGTTCAAACCAGACCCACAAACCTGTTTTTTTGCTCTGTAACATTGACTAAAGCGACGAAGAATGTTCAATATTTGTCGCATGAAAATCTAAGCGACAACCAAACTTCGTCTGTTCCATGAACCAAAGTTTGTCACTTGAAATTTCAAGCGACGACCCAATGTTTATCGCTTGAAATTTCAAGTGACGACCCAATGTTTGTCGCTTGAATTTCAAGCGACGACCTAGTGTTTGTCGCTTGAATTTTAAGCGACGACCCAATGTTTGTCGCTTGAATTTCAAGCGACGAAGATGTGTTCAATGTTCGTCACTTGAAATCTAAGTGACGAGAATGAAGCGACGGCATTTGAGCGACGACTTGTCTTCACTTCGGTATTGAAGCGACGAGTTTGGTGCTGAAGCGACGACTTTCTGTCATCACTTCAATCGATTTCTGGAGTGGTGTTTATATTCCAAACATGTATTCATGAACTTCATGTCACTAGTATAACTCGCTGCACCGGGATAAATGTATTCATTCCACAAAGGGGCCATACAGAAGGTCTCCAGGATGGCAAGGACATCTCTGTAGTGTCGCAATTTCTAAAACTTCTTGCAAACTGCCATTAATCAAGATATGGTCTCAACTGCGTGTCACTGCCAATCTGTTGGATTATAGGTGGCGAGTATGAAGATATATTGCCATATCTCGTCAGGGAGTTCAGACCATAGTATGTCCACCTTGCAGGTGCGGCTCTATTCATAGTTCCTTCTCCGTTGTTCATTATATGTCTGATTCGGCCTAGCTAATGTACTACATTTTTGCAAAATCGAGTGCTCCTTTAAATTGTTTCTAAAGGGAACACCCAACGAACACCAGCCCTCATGAAACGCGTTTGGCTCCTCTGGCTTGTGGTGTTTCAAGGATTATGCCTGAAACAAAATACGTCATAATGTTTGATGACCAAGGTTCATCAAAAATGGGTCGCGACTGTAAAATATGACCAAGGTTCGCCATCGTGTTACTTGTCACCTCCATCATTTTAGCGTCTTGTCGATCTGTTCGTTCTCACAGTCTTCGTCGGAGTTCATATTATTTTCTGTAAGTAGTGAAATCTCTGTTCATAAACCCTAGGTTTCTGTTTTTCTCTATTCTAAGCATTTTGCATGGTCCTTTTCGTGTTTCTTTCTGTATTTTCGGTTGTTGTTGTTGATTTTCTGTGTTTTTCACCTTTTTTTTTCATTATATTTTGTAGAATATATGTGATGTAATGTGTTGTGAATGTTATTTGTTTGTTGTAGTAGTTGTGTTTGTTGTTGTGCTTGTGTTTGAATGCTTTTTGTCTGGATATATCTAAGTATCTGTATGTGTATTTGTCTGGGTATCTGTCTGGGTATTTTGTTTTGGATATCTGTTTGGGTATCTATAAGTATCTGGCTTGGTATTTGTCTGGGTATCTGTTTATCTTACTATTTTTGGATATTTGTTTTTAATTTTTGTCTAACTGTATGTGTGTTGATCATTTGTAGTTATTCTATAATCAATGGCGAAACACAATAGAGTAGTCCAAGATTCAGACAACGAAGATGAAAGAAGTCCTAGAATTCCTAGATCATCTAGGAAGAGAATAAAACAATATGCTTAATCATCAAAATTTGATGAGCATTCGTCTTCATTTTATTTTTCTTCTTTCGAGGAGGAGGAGCAGATTTTTTTAAGGAAAAATGATTCGAAAAGAGTCAAAAGGAACAGGGGAAGAAGAGTGACTTCCTCTGCATCTCGTTCTGCTGTTCCCGAAGATCAAATTGCTAAGATTAAATATCATGTTGCCAAGATGGTTAGAAAAAGTTTAAAGCAAGAAAAGCAGAAGAAGAAGGAGAAGGAGAAGAGGAAGAAGAATAATACGAAGAAGAAGAAGACCAAGGTAATGAAGAAGGAGGAGATCAAGGGGAAGGGTAAGAAGAATTTGGAGTCTGAAGATGAAAGTGAATCAACTTCTGATTTTGATTTAGAGATATATAGTGATGACGATGTGTCAGTTCCGGTACCTATTAGACAACAACAGTGAGTAGTGGATTATCCTGAAGTTGTTTAGGTGGTGGAACAGAACTGGAAGTGTCAGTTCCGGTGCTATTTGCCATATTTCCATAATTTCATTGCTAAAAGCTGGGATAATATCAGCGAAGATGTGAAGAATAGGTTGAAGGAGACACTGTTCAATGATCTACTATGAGCATTCATTGACAGTGATATTGATCAATGTGACTGCTTTAAATCGAATGATGCAATTGATGTTATGGCTAACGCTTACAAGACGGAGAATAGGGAGTTTCATTTCTATCCTTCTCATGTTCACCATATCACTCCTGGTTATGTCGCGTCTCTGTTGGGTTTGACCACATAAGGAAATCCAATTACATTAAATGACAAGAATGTGAAGATTTCAGGGTGGCTGCTTAACTTGTTTGGGGGAAAGGCAATCAGCAAGGGCCATATCTACTCTTTGTTGGACGTAACATTTGGTAAGAAAGAGATGGTTGACGAATGTGTTATTCTGTTGGTGTTGCTTCTTATGGCATGTATTCTCCTGCCTAATTCGAAAAGAACTTTGGCGGTTTGTTTTACAAATTGCGTGACCAATATTGAACTAATGAAGCAGTTTTCATGGGCAACTGTTATACTCGACAAGCTGTTTGATGCATTGGACACTTATGCAAAGAACTTTGTTCCACAAGTAGCCATGAAGGAGGAATCAAAGAAGCTGAATGAGAAGAAGGCAGCTGGTAAAATGAAGGTGGTGAAGGCGGATAAGGATGATGATGAGGATGAGGATGATAAATAGCCTAAGAGAAGCAATGCGATTAATGTTGGTGCATGTAGCATTATTATTCTGGTAAATTTTCTTGAGTAGTTGTTTAAGTATCTACTTCAGTATTTGTCTGAGTATCTTTCTGAGTATTTTTCCCTTATTTTTGTTTTCATTGTTATTTTTTGTATTAGTTTTATCTTGCTTCAATCCTCGATATTGTCAAACTAAGAAAATGGAAGGACCATTATGTGGTTGGAATGGTCAAGTATAACCTTTGTGATATTATGAGTCATTTCAAAAACATCAGAAGCTTGGAAGTGCTGAGGGTGAGTATCTAACTATTGTTTATTGTTCTGGGTATCTGTCTAAATAGCTATCTGGGTATCTTTCTTGGTATCTGTCTAAATAGCTGTCTAGATCTCTTTTTCACAGACTAGATATTTTTTGAATTTGAGGATGAAGACAATTAAAGCTGGTACTAAAGCTGATAAAGCTGATGACATAGATCCTGTCCTAGAAAGTATGAATGATATGGCCAATGATGACATAGTTCCTGTTCTGTAAAGTATCAATGATATGGCCAACAATGACTATTCAAATTTTGAAGCCGAGTTGCGTTCCAAGAAAGATGAGTTGAAAGATAGTCAAGAGCTTGCTGAGAAGTTGCAAGAAACTATTAAGGAGATGGATTCCCAGTTGAAGGAAAGTGAAGAATTTGGCTCCCATTTGCAAGATCGTAACATGGAGATGAATGCGGAGATCCAAAAATTGCAGAAATCCAAAGCAGTTCTTTTACTTGTCATTCATTTTTTTGAAGAAAGATTTGAATTCTCTCAAGAATGATAAGGAATACTATTAGTTTGAAAAGGAAAAGAAGGAACAGGAGATTAAGTCTATGGAGAGGGAGAAATTGTCTCTGGTGAACCAGATTAATTCTCTTAAGAAACAAGTATCAAATACTGATGATGATACGGATGTGATGGCAGCAATGATGGCAGAGAAAGATGTTGTTGAGAAGAGAATAAAAGAGATGAAGGATGGTGCTGAAGCCACTGAGAAGAAACAGCTAGATGTTGAAACCAAACTTATAGCATCCCTTGAGGAGAAATCCGTGCTTGAGAATAGATTAAAAGAGGTGAAGGATGTTGGTCAATCTAGTACGAGAAATGTTGCTTCACATGTTATGGATTTGAGAAAGAGGCTCATTGAAGCAGAACGTCAACTGAAGGAAATTCAAGAGAAGATACAAAGTGCTTATGTAGAAAATACTATATTGAAGAAGGAAGTTGAAGATGTGGCTGCTCAAGCTGAAGCTGCTGAGGGAGAGATTTTGTTGTTGAAAAAGCAACTCGATGAAGCACAAGTTCAACTTGCTGTTCAGGGGAACATACATGATTCTGCTGAAGAAAATAACAAATTGAAGAAGCAAGTTGAAGATGGTACTGAAGTACTTCAATCCTGTCAAGCAGCAAATGAGGATCTTCGAAGGAGGTTGGATGCCTTGCAAAGACAAAAGGATGATCTTGAGAAGGAAAAGATACAATTTGAAGATGCAAAGTAGACACTTGAGTTCTTCAATCAGCAGCTTGTTGAACAGATTGAGAAGTTGATGAAGCATGTTGGTGCATTTAAAAAATCACTACTTAGTACCAATTCTGACATTTGATGACAATAGATCTCAGTCATTTCATTTTTGTATAATTCGCCAAATATACTAATTTTTTTGGGTATCTACGTATGTATTTGGCTTAGTATCTATCTGTATATGTGTACCTGTCTGGATATCTATTTTTTGAATATTTTTGTTCTGGACATGTAATGTAATCTCTTTTTGTAACTTTCATTGAAGTGGATCCTTTTTTTTCTTTTCTTTTTTTGTATTTCTGTTAGGAAATTTTTTGCAAACGAAGAAGAGTTCCCAACGGGTAAAGTCTGCACCAACTTTCAGTATAGGGATTACCCCTCCTCCTCCTCCTCCTTCTGTTACTACAATTATTTCTCCAGATGTGATTGAAAGCCTGGTGACTCCTCCTCTTCCGTTAGTCCCTCGTACAGATTTGATTCACAAGGCAATCCTGGTCCTGGTGTGAGACTCAACAGAGAAAACATTTATCTTTGTTTGTAAGTTAAGGGTTCAAACAATAAGTTCAGGAAGCCCTTGAAGAGGGAGAAGATCTACTGGCATCTTGGTGATGTTGAAGGCACGGAGAAGCCCCAAACTAGAGCCGGGAGCAAAAACGTTGACCTAGTACCCAGTGGAGAGTTTACAATTCAGGAATTATCTTCATCATTGATAGTGAAATCGGTCAAGAAGAATATGGGCGAGCCGAAATGAATACGTGTGAGTTTAACCGACGAGCAGAAAAATGTCGTCATGTTTCATCAACGTGATGTTTTCCAGTACTTGAAATAGAGCTACTAGACTGATTGGGTGATATACTGGACAGAAATTGTGGAAAAACAAGTGAGTATATGTTAGTGTATCTGTTTGGGTATCTATTTGTTTATAGTTATTATTTTCAGGTTTTAATTATTCTCTCCGTTTGTTTTGGATAGAGAGGATATTTGGACTGGTACTCAGTTTTTAGAGTTCTTCGACCGTGAAGATTTGAAGTGTATTATTAATGGTCAAAAGAAAAACAAAACAAAACAAAACAAAACAAAACAGGAAATTAAAGACTTTATTAAGACTTAGAATTAAGCAACTCCCCGACAATGGCGCCAAAATTGGATAGGCTGGGTAAACACCTATTTAAATATACCTTATTTTCAACAAAGATATATCATTGTAATAGTTAATTATAAGAGTTATCGAACACAAGGAGTTGGTGAAACTAAATCCTAACACAAAACTGAAATGCTGACAGACTCGACTATAGTACACTAATAATACTACGAAACTATGCTAGACAGACTCAAATGGCACGAAATTTGGACACAAAAATATATACACAGTGGTTGACTGTCACAAAAAATTTGAGAGTATTCGGACTAGTTTTGGATACCGAATTGAATCGGCTAAACTACAGCTAATGCAGAAAATATATGCTGAAAATAAATATGCAAATGAATGCAAATGAGTTTAAACTATATGATTAAAGAGTTAAGAGGAATGCAATTCACCACCGTCATTCCATCTCACTAATACATACTTACCCTAATACACATATCCGATGAATGAAAGTTCCCAGGAAGAGTTGATCGTTACAACCACATCCTATTTGAAAGGACCCAATCCTGATTTCGTTTCCTAAACCGGAATCAAACCCCTTCTGAAAATGTGAACCAACAAAAACCATTAAAATTTCGGCAGAGTAACGCTACTAATGCGGAATTGCCTTAACCTGCACCCGGAAAATACACTTCATCCTATGCCACAAAAATCAAACCGTGGGCACCAATCCCATCCGGATTTCTCAATATCATAACAGTAATGTAAAGTTATAAATATAACTATACTTTACAGAAATCCGGAGAAAATCGTATAGAAGTATACATCAGAATACTCAGAGCGACTTCTAATATAGATATACAAATAGTAGGCCAAACTAAGAACCTACCATAAAAGAAACATCGCTCGAATACTATGCCTCCGACCACGACGTGCGACACCAGAATCTGAACTGCAAACTGGGCACGGAAACTGAAAAGCCCAGGGGAAAGACATGAAAACAGTTAGAGTGAGTGGACGAAAATAAATGTCTTTCGCCGAATAATATATATGTTATAAAAACATATGCGAGTCAAATGTATAAATAATCAAATGGTACACGAGGGAGACTCTAACTCCTCACGCGTACAGAGCATGCATGGAAAATCTCACGGGGTCGCTCGTAGACACATCCGTGCTAGTACAGTCTGAATCACGGGATCCTAGACCCACACGTGATTCTAGCCAGAAAGGCCTCAGGTCAGGATATCTGTTTCCACCCGGAACTACATCGGCACAAGAAACAGTTCCCTCTGGTAGGCATCCTCGGGGATCAGCCGGGATGCGAGTGTATCGATACAACAGCATATACTAAGACTGTACTCTGTGTAAACCAAATCATAAATAGTTCGATGCAAATGCATAAGGTAATATTTAAATGTATATACGTAATGTATAATGGTATAAGCATAAACGTATAACACATGCTCATATAAAACATAATCTCGTATGCATGCTCAAGTTCGTAAAACGTGTATAAAGAGTCGCAATCATTCCATGAAAAGAAATTGTCCACTCACCGACTAGCGTAACGCAGTTCGCGTTAATCCCGTGATCCGGCGGAAAATCCCTCGCCAAACGAACGATCACGAACCCCTGAATAATCACAAAATCCATTTCTCAAAATCATAACTCAGTATCTCGAATCAAATCACGAGAAACAACCGTTCTCGGAAACACATAATTCAATAACGACGAATTATCGAAAATTCGATAAACACACCACAAAACCTCACTATAATTTCCGATGCACAAATCGAGAAACAAACCTCACCACTACGATCGGGGCGCGATTCCGAGCGAAAGGACATGCAACTTGTCGAAAACCTCGAAAAGTCAACTGTTGACCACCGTTGACCGCAGCCGCCGCCGGCGGTGCCACCCAACCTTGAATTTTCCTGGCGGACCAAAGCTTATTCCACTCAAAATCATCCAACAAGCAATTTCCATAATTACACCGAAGTCCAATTCTCACTCTATCAAGTTCAATTTCAAGCAAAACCGAAATTACACAAACTTTTCAATCCATGAATTCTCCATGTACAAATCAAATTGAAACTCCATACCTATATGGTTAGATTCATGGTGATGAGAGCTTCAAAGCCCAGTGTTTCATGTAGCTCAATTTGGCCGGAAAAGGAACCACCCAAAAACCCCAAATTTCTACAACTTTCAACCGGAAAACACCTCCCTTCCGGCGACCCACGCCGTGAGTGGTGGCCGGAATCTCCATGAGGAGACCAAGGCGAGTTGAACGGACCCTAAGCCGAGCCCGGAGGTGGCCGGACGGCGTCTCGCCGCCGGCGAGCCGTGGCATCGTCGAGCTCCTCCTCCTCCCATGTTTGACCGGTCAACAACATTGAATACCAGCTTTGACTTTCCCAAACAGGAAGCCACATTAAATACTTTCCCGATTTGGAAACTTCTAAAATACATTTTACGACAAACTTCGAATACCCGTAACTTTCACGTCCTAATTCCGATTTCAATAATTCTCGCGGCAACAAACTCAACTCGACATGTTCTTCAATTTCCACCCGAAGTCAAACACTTCGACAAATTCGATAAAAATTCAACGGTTCAACCCCATCACATGCTTATCCGATTAAATAATCCACGATCGAAAATATTCATAACTTAATCCTCGTAACTCGGAATAATCCTCCGGAAGTTCCCACATGCTCGAAATTAAATTCTCAACAACTTTCACGAAGGATCCGAAATCAGATTCTTGCCCGGTAATTTAGTCGCTAAGGAAGCCGCCATATTAGCAGATTATGTCGAAATCACGACAAACCACGAAACTCGCAAATCAAGTCAATAATAATTCTATCTACTGTTCAGGTCGATCAACGGTCCAAAACGGATCAAAATCACAATTCGGATAGACTCGACAATATACCAAAATTTCAAATATTCATATTATATTCCTCGGTCGTCCGAAAAATCATCCGGAACCGCCCACGAACTCAAAATCACGCGTACAATAACTCTCGAGAAGAGACTCTACTCAAATTCTTGGCCAATAATTTAGTCGTGATCAAAGCTGGCGATTCAAGCAATTATTGGAGATCTGCGATTACGCATAACATCATGGCTTAAGCTAATTACGCTTCTGATTCTGTTCCGGGTCGTCACAAATCCACCCCCCTTAAAAAAATTTCGACCTCGAAATTTCCAAGTCTGTCGACTAAAAGTAGGAGCACTGCCTCTGCATATAGATCAACTCTCCAATGGCTACGTCAACTGAACAACTTTGACAACAAACTTCACAATAGGAGATAGCTCCGTGCTGTAATCCATGTACCCTCAAATCTCGAATTTGAACTGGCTCCACACAATTGCCAAGTGTTCCTGCATAAGGAATTGATAGGGTACAAATCATGCAACAAATCTGAAATGTAGTTCCACTACATGGAACACAACACACACAAAAGCTAACGCTATAGGCAATGCCGAACTAAACGGCACAACACAAACTCGCCTATGATCACATCTGGATCAAAACAACGTGGCAAATTCATAACTCAACCCACTCACATCAATATAACTCAAACATCGAATTCGGGCAATTATTAGCCTGTTTCCGCTAATCTGAAAGTCTGTGGTAGCACATTCCACAAAATCAGAATCCAACGTCAGCTCACACCAACTCGCTCCAGCACAATGGAATACAACATCGTTCCTCAAAACGACATCATGCAACGTCAAAATCATAGTGGTGTACACACTGGTACTGCATGCAAGATCGAACAGTTGAAACTGCTTGTCCCAAATCCCTCGGAACTGCAATACATAGGACCACAACATGCCCTCCAAGGTCTGCATAATCCTCAAGGATCGCCCACCAATCTGAGGATAAGAAACTGTACTAAAATGTAATCTGCTCCCCAATGCTCGCTGCAAAGCTTGCCAACACTCAGTTGTAGCTGATTATTTCGATCAGCAAACTGGGACACAGGCGCACCACGTAAATGGACAACCTCCGTCAAATATAGCTATGTCAGCCTGCCATCGAAATCTTTTCCGAAAGTATAAGGAAATATTCTGAGTTCATCGAATGGTCCACAATGGCCTGACAACTGGTACCACAAACCGAAGTGCGTACTGGCACAAAAAACCACAGCGACAAACTCCAACTTCTAATCGGAACAATGGCTGTTACTTCCCGGCAAGTCTCTGCCTCGCTGCCATCGCCTATCGACAAATGTGGCATCTGCTCACACAAGCTGCTTCATTCTTCTACGGATTGCGTCACGAGTACTAAACTCAAAGTATCAGACACATCTCCGTACCGCTAGTGTATAACGCACGTAAAACAATGAGCTTCAACATCATTACACTCGAACTCAGCTCCCGTAGTTCGCAACTCAGCTAACGCGGAAACTCGAGCCACACACACATGAAACACTGAAACTCCCGACTTCTGACGGAATGCATCAGCAACAACATCCCAGATGGATAGTCAAAGTACAACCTCTAGCCTTTCTTGAACAAGCTCAAAGGTGCAGCCATAGTCGTTAATCGAGCCCATCCATCTACGTCGCCTCAAGCTCAAATCTGGCCGAAAATGCAAGTAGATGAAACTCATGTGATCAGTGTACATCATACACTACGCTGCACGCCGTAGTAGTAGTGTCTCCAACTCTCTGATGCTAACATAAAGACAGCAACTCCCAAATCATACACAGGATATGCAATTACATAAAGTCTCCACTGCCTGAAACCATGAGCCACCACTCTGCAATACAACATCAAAGCATAACCAAATCCAAACTTCGATGCACCGCCATAACCCACGAACTCACCACGATCGTCAGGTAAGGTCAAAACTGAAGCAACGGTCAACCTTCCTTCTGGAGTAAGTAACTTCCCTCGCGTGCATCGAACCACTCGAACTTGACGCTTTTCTCCATCAATCCGGAAAGTGGAGTGACAATCCGGGAAAATCCTGAACAAAGCACCGATAGTAGTCTGCTAAACCCAAGAGACTCCTGATCTCTGGTACAATGATAAGTCAACTCCAAATCAACACGACTTCAATCTGGTCAGGTTCCACGCCAACTCCCTTGGCTGACATCGCGTGGCCCAAAATCTTCACGCTAATCAACCAAAATTCACACTGGCTGAACTTCGCAAACAACTGATCATCTCACGAAGTTCGCAAAACTGCTCGCAATTGCTTCTTGTGCTGGTCCACACTCCTGGAGTAAATTAGGATGTTGCCAACGAGCCCGACTGCAAACTCGTCCAGAAACCGTCTGAACAACCGGTCCATCAATTCCGTAAAAGCTACGGGGTATTGGTCAACCAAATGGCGTGACCAAGAACTCCTGATGCCCGCACCGTGATCCAAAAGTTGTCCTAGCCACATCTGACTCCCTTATCCTCAACTGATGGTATCCGGACCCGAAATCAATCTTCGAAAAGACTGAAGCTCTCGTGAGCTGATCAAACAAGTCGTCAATCTGAAGCGGAGGATACTTGCTCTCCTCTGAAGCCTGATTCAGCTTCTGGTAGTCAATGCACCACCTCGTCGAACCATCCAACATTCGCACAAATAATGCAAGAGCACCCCACAGTGATACACTGGGTCGTATGAAATCTCCTCCAACAACTCCTGAAGTTGAACCTGTAGCTCCATCAGCTCCGCTGGCACCGAACGACAAATTGCCGGTGATATGAGTCCAGCGCCCAGTAAAAGCTCAATGGTGTAGTCAGTCTCCCGAACTGGAGGAATACATGGTAACTCCTCCGGAACACACCTGGAAACTCGGGAACCACTTTAATGTCGCCAATGTCGAGCACAGCAACCGAAGTATCCACAACATAAGCTAAGCAACAACACAACCCGTTTCCACCATCCGCTCAACCATCATCGCTGAAATTACACATGGCAATAAAATATCCTTCTCACCGCAAAACAATATCTCGGAGAATTCTGGTCGTCGAAACATAACCACCTTCTTGAGACACTCGAACACAGCCAAATGTGTCGCCAATAAATCCATACTCATAATCACATCAAAACCAGGATGTCCAGCTATAATGGATCCGTGGCTAAGCCATATCCTCCAACAAGGGTCTCGCAACCTCCGGATGGATACAACACTTTCCAAAACCTCGGAAGTAGAGATGCAGGTACAATAGCCATGGATATAAAACAACAGTAACCTCGGAGAAAATTCTGTCCTCATACAAGGTCGTGGCACGAACTCCAACATGCCCAACTAGCCACCCACGTCGATTGCGACATTCTGATTAACTCGTCTAGAAGGCTGCGTTGGTCAATTCTAGAAATAGCATCATGACCTCCTCGTGAACTCCGAGCTGTTGAACCGCTAAAACAACTGGCTGAGGGCGCTCCCTCGTAACGTGACCCTCTTGGCCACCACTATAGCAACCAAAAGTGCTCGACGAACACAAGTCACAGCGACGCCTGCTGTGTGGAAGGATCATCAACGATCACCCAAACTCATGCCATAGGAACAACTCCTCTGCTCTGTGATCTCCACCATCACTAAACGAATCCTCTACTTTGATCTGATAACCCTCACATAATTGAAAAGGCCACAGCCTGATGAAGTCACTGATCTCGATGTACCTGAACTCAACCTCATCAAATATCTCGACTAAGTCCACTTTCCTCAAACCAACACATCGGAAACCGCATACGCCCTTTCCTTCTCAATAGCCTCGCCTCTGAGTGCAGCACATCAAGCTCCCCACGGTTGTCTCGAGACATAACAGTTAAAATCCCTCTGATGCTTAGGTTCAAACTCATCTCGAACCTCGTGCACTGCTTCCTCTGAAGCCACATAACACGTGCAAACAGGGACAAACATATGAACAATACATCTCTACCTCAGGTCGGTGAACACTCCATATTGCCTTGTTAGGTAGCCTGATTGAACCATTACCGTATAAACAACACCCCGAATGTAGGCCATGGAGTCGCAACAGGAATTCACAGAATACCAGCCCACCAAATGCAATGATCTGACTCAGGCAAAAAACATCAACTGCCATAATTCTCAGCTCTGAGGCAACATGTAGACGCTCATACAAGCACAACCAGGCAAATCGTGCCACACAATTCTCTGAACTCAGAATGCTCATCCAAACCCACAATTCACTGGCAAATCGCGCGTCGATTGATCCTCAATAGGATCCACAACCGTACCGACACGGAAAGCATGTCAAGGAGGCATCCTAATGAATAAAACATCGTTCGCAACAAGTAGAACGTAATCATGAAACTTTAAATATTTGAAAGCATACAACACCCGGAGTATTGATGAGTATCCGCCGGCCGATCGGGTCACCACTCCAGACATTCTGTACATTCTCAAATATCCTTAGTAAACACGACTACAGAAGTCTACATAACCTATAATCTAATGCTCTGATACCAAGCTGAAAGGACCCAAGCCCGATTTGGTTTCCTAAACCGGAATCAAACCCCTTCTGAAAACGTGAACCAACAAAAACCATTAAAATTTCGGCAGAGTAACGCTACTAACGCGGAATTGCCTTAACCTGCACCCGGAAAATACACTTCATCCTATGCCACAAAAATCAAACCGTGGGCACCAATCCCATCCGGATTTCTCAATATCATAACAGTAATGTAAAGTAATAAATATAACTATACTTTACAGAAATCCGGAGAAAATCGTATAGAAGTATACATCAGAATACTCAGAGCGACTTCTAATATAGATATACAAATAATAGGCTAAACTAAGAACCTACCATAAAAGAAACATCGCTCGAATACTATGCCTCCGACCACGACGTGCGACACCAGAATCTGAACTGCAAACTGGGCACGGAAATCGAAAAGCCCAGGGGAAAGACATGAAAACTGTTAGAGTGAGTGGACAAAAATAAATGTCTTTCACCGAATAATATATATGTTATAAAAACATATGAGAGTTAAATGTATAAATAATCAAATGGTACACGAGGGAGACTCTAACTCCTCACGCGTACAGAGCATGCATGGAAAATCTCACGGGGTCACTCGTAGACACATCTGTGCTAGTACAGTCCGAATCACGGGATCCCAGACCCACACGTGATTCTAGCCAGAAAGGCCTCAGGTCAGGATATCTGTTTCCACCCGGAACTACATCAGCACAAGAAACAGTTCCCTCTGGTAGGCATCCTCGGGGATCAGCCGGGATGCGAGTGTATCGATACAACAGCATATACTAAGACTGTACTCTGTGTAAACCAAATCATAAATAGTTCGATGCAAATGCATAAGGTAATATTTAAATGTATATACGTAATGTATAATGGTATAAGCATAATCGTATAACACAGGCTCATATAAAACATAATCTCGTATGCATGCTCAAGTTCGTAAAACGTGTATAAAGAGTCGCAATCATTCCGTGAAAAGAAATTGTCCACTCACCGACTAGCGTAACGCAGTTCGCGTTAATCCCGTGATCCGGCGGAAAATCCCTCGCCAAACGAACGATCACGAACCCCTGAATAATCACAAAATCCATTTCTCAAAATCATAACTCAGTACCTCGAATCAAATCACGAGAAACAACCGTTCTCGGAAACACATAATTCAATAACGACGAATTGTCGAAAATCCGATAATCACACCACA
The DNA here is from genome assembly GCA_946800695.1 of Geum urbanum. Classification (NCBI taxonomy): domain Eukaryota; kingdom Viridiplantae; phylum Streptophyta; class Magnoliopsida; order Rosales; family Rosaceae; genus Geum; species Geum urbanum. The sequence goes on from OX327009.1 coordinate 30,987,954, forward strand.
AAACCTCGCTATAATTTCCGATGCTCAAATCGAGAAACAAACCTCACCACTGCGATCGGGGCGCGATTCCGAGCGAAACAACATGCAACCTGTCGAAAACCCCGAAAAGTCAACTGTTGACCACCGTTGACCGCCGTTGACCTTGAATTTTCCCGGCGGACCAAAGCTTATTCCACTCAAAATCATCCAACAAGCAACTTCCATAACTACACCGAAGTCCAATTCTCACTCTATCTAGTTCAATTTCAAGAAAAACCAAAATTACACAAACTTTTCAATCCATTAATTCTCCATGTACAAATCAAATTGGAACTCCATACCTATATGGTTAGATTCATGGTGATGAGAGCTTCAAAGCCCAGTGCTTCATGTAGCTCAATTTGGCCGGAAAAGGAACCACCCAAAAACCCCAAATTTCTACAACTTTCAACCGGAAAACACCTCCCTTTTGGCGACCCACGCCGTGAGTGGTGGCCGGAATCTCCATGAGGAGACCAAGGCGAGTTGAACGGACCCTAAGTCGAGCCCGGAGTTGGCCGGACGGCGTCTCGCCGCCGGCGAGCCGTGGCACCGTCGAGCTCCTCCTCCTCCCACGTTCGACCGGTCAACAACATTGAATACCAGCTTTGACTTTCCCAAACAGGAAGCCACATTAAATACTTTCCCGATTTGGAAACTTCTAAAATACATTTTACGACAAACTTCGAATACCCGTAACTTTCACGTCGTAATTCCGATTTCAATAATTCTTGCGGCAACAAACTCAACTCGACATGTTCTTCAATTTCAACCCAAAGTCAAACACTTCGACAAATCCAATAAAAAGTCAACGGTTCAACCCATCACATGCTTATCCGATTAAATAATCCACGATCGAAAATATTCATAACATAATCCTCGTAACTCAGAATAATCCTCCGGAAGTTCCCACAAGCTCGAAATTAAATTCTCAACAACTTTCACGAAGGATCCGAAATCAGATTCTTGCCCGGTAATTTAGTCGCTAAGGAAGCCGCCATATTAGCAGATTATGTCGAAATCACGACAAACCATGAAACTCGCAAATTAAGTCAATAATAATTCCATCTACTGTTCGGGTCAATCAACGGTTCAAAACGGATCAAAATCACAATTCGGATAGACTCGACAATATACCGAAATTTCAAATATTCATATTATATTTCTCGGTCGTCTGAAAAATCATCCGGAACCGCCCACGAACTCGAAATAACGCGTACAATAACTCTCGAGAAAAGACTCTACTCAAATTCTCGGCCAATAATTTAGTCGTGATCAAAGCTGGCAATTCAAGCAATTATCGGAGATCTGCGATTACGCATAACCTCATGGCTTAAGCTGATTACGCTTCTGATTCTGTTCCGGGTTGTCTCACTATTACCTAATCCTTATGCCTATGCAGGTTTGTCATGTACCTCCCCTACATTTATCCCTCTAATTACCCATAGTCATGGACCCCAAGGTTTACAAAGAAGAAAGCATGAAAATCTTGAAAGGGTTTAAAAAGCTACAAGGATTCACAGGTACACTACATGCGTGTCCTACTAGACTTATGGATTTCAATCTCCTGACGGTAAAATCAGTGTATCACTATAGAGATTCCGGTGGAAGAAATTATCATCAGTTGCATGTATCTCATGAAAATAGAACCCTAGCATGCATACTAAGTTGGCCACCAAAGAAAACATACAAGAATTCATACGGTGAATCATTCAGAGAATATGCAAAACTAGGTTAAAATGTATTCATTAAAAAGACTTCATGTATGCGGTTTCAAGCAACCCTTTAACAATGAGTTTAGCTACTAAAAGTCATAATTAAAGAATCAAAACAATTCATAGAGTTAAAACAAACAAACGAGATGAAGAAAAACTCTGGTCGGCCAGAATTCGACGGGTCGAGAATTCCTTCAACTGGTCGAAAACGAGACAGGTTGAATTCCTCTTGCGACTTGCTCTCCCTTTTGCACGAAATTCTTCTCTCAAAATGATGATTTTTATTTTCTAAAACCTAAAATAGGTTTATATACTTCCTCCAATTACTCTCCTAGAGTCCACACTGGAATAAGCTTCTATAATTGCACATAACTCCTTCTTTTCTCTGTATTGAGCTAGGAATCCTTCTTTTGTTTCCTTTTCCTTTAATTCTCCACAAAACCTATTGCAACAATAAACATAATTAAACCACTCAATTAATAACAATAAACAAAATATGGGGAACAAATTAAATACCGAATAGATGCATAAATATGCGACTATCAATCTGCTTGAGTATCTGTCTGGGTAATACTATCTGTGTTGTTCTTGAGTTTTACTGAAAGAGAGATTCAATGTATAAAGCCTTTTTGAAATGAAATGTTTGTTTTTGCACTCTTATCCAATTTACAACACTGAGCCAACTCAAATCTTTGTGTATACTTGGTATAGAAATGTAGCAGTTCATAAACCAACCAACCTTAAAGACAGATACCCAGACAGTTATCTAAATAGATACCCATGGTGGTTTATAAATGATGTGTCATTTTTTCTGTTGTGATTTAGGATGATTAGAACGCTTGGGTATCACCGCACGTATCTTATTCTCTAGAACCGTCTTCTCGGTGCCTCTATAAAATGCCACAAACCTCATCATAACTCTCTCAACACATTTCTCTGAGAAACCTAACCCTAAACGAAATCACAATTTCTCTCCCAGAAAATTCATTCTCTCCCCACAAACCACAAATCAAAACCCAAAATCAATGTCTTGCTCCGACCCTTCGTCCTCAACTCCTTTCCCAGTGGAAGAGTTGTCGCCATCTCTGCCACGGGCATCCTCCACTATGTCCGAAGAGTTCCATTACTCAAGAGATATTATGCATGTCAACTTTGAAGAATGTCTGTAAGAGCTCTGTGGTCTTGCATGGAGAGTTGATGGGTTGGCTAGGAAGATGGAGCAGATCGATGTGATAGCTGCGAAGGTTAAATAGGGTCTGGCGATTGTTGAGGATGTGGAGTGCAAGGTCGAGGCAGTTACAAATATTGTGCTCAAGCTCAGGGCTGCGAATGAAGGCTGATGGGTTGTAGCTGTTGGGTCCTTTTTAGTTAGGTTTGGGTGTTTTAGAGATTTGGGATCTATTTTGTCTACTCCAAAACGTCCATTTTTTGTAGTTAGTTATGGATATATTTGGAGTAAAACCATTTTTGTAATGACCTTTATTGATACCTTGATCCCTTTTTGCTTTGTCTTAGTATGGGGAAGAACTTTGTAATGACCTTTCTGCAAGAATATCTGCTTTAATATCTGTTTGGATATCTGTCTACCCAATAAGTCTTCTATGTTTGCTCTTGAATGTGAATCAGAGAACTAAAGTGTTTGATTTGCACTTTCTGATCCATTGTACAAGAAAAAACCCACTCAAATCTGTTTGTATACTTGATTGAAACCCAGCAGTCATAAACCAAAGGGATTAAAAACAGATACTTAGGCAACGAATTAGACAGATACCTATTATTGTTCATCAAAAGACATGTAGTTTTCTGTAATGATTTTACGATGATCAAAACGCACATGTGTTTCCGCATGTATCTTATCCTTAAACAACTCTATAAAAACTTAGACATCTATTTTGGCAGCTAAGAACATGTTTAAGACTATAAAAACCTTAAAACAAATCTTGTCCAAAAAATCATGGCTCCTACTACTGGCAGATCCTCCGGGCTCAAGAGAGGAGCTTCATCCTTCGCTGCTACTCCGTATCAATGCCGAATCATCGACAGATTCAATCGACGACCAGATCAGAGGGGCGAGGAAACAAATTGAGGGAAATCGCCTTTTAAATGTCAAATTGTTGGTGATGATGGAAGTTGCTCTCCAGAGGATTGACGAGACCACAAAGAAGATTGACGATGCCACAATGAAGATTGATAAGATGACTAAGAGGATTAAGAAATTAAAAAAGAAGTTGGAAGATTGGTTGCCCTAATTGTTTTGGGTGTTATGTTGATTATGTTTGTCTCGGCTCGTATTTTTGGGTGTTAAGTTGTGTATTCTAGGGAGGTCACCGTCAAATATGGTTTCAAGTGTTGTTCTGGTTTGGAGTGTGATCTACGCATTTTATGCTTGATTATTAATGTCTTTCTCTCTATATTTAACTTTGTTTTGTGCTTAGTAAATATGTTTTTAACTTACTTTATGTTTGTAGGTAGAAATAAAGGAGGAATCCGTAAAGGAGGCAGAAATGAGCTCAAAACCTACTAAGGAGGAAGTTCCTAAAATGAGGAGGAAAGATGAAGAAGAATGGGCCACGATTTATAAAGAATGGATCAAAGATCACTAAGATGGGTCAAGACCATGCTCATGTGTCCAATAATGTCCAAGATCATGTCAAGATTCACCCACAAAGAAGCCCAAAAGAAGAAAATGGATCAAAAGCTAGAAATCAGGAAATCTGCCTGTGCAGATCAGCCCACTTCAAAAGGCCACTGTGAACAGATCCGGATGAATCTAGACGCGATTAGAATATGGTTGGAAAGATCTAGAAGTCTAGTTTCCAACGCAACTGGAATCAAGCGATGTGGAGTTCTAGAACGAGAGAAATTCCTATTTTAGTGGAGAAGGGTCAGGTTACCCGGGTGGAGTAGTTAGACTTCTAAAAGGAGTCGAACTAGGCTTTGCTTGGCCTATATAAATGAGGGCTCGACTAGGGTTTCATTATCACACATCATAGACACCAAAGCTCTGCCCAAAACACCTCCCAAGTCGTCATATGCCTAATCCCCTCCAAGGCCGAAGCTCCCTCCTCACGGATCAAGAATAATTGGCGCTCTTCGTCTTGTTCTTGAGAATCCATCCACTCGAGGCGTTGTTAGTGCTCTTCACAGACTCCAAAAGTGTAACCATAAACCTTCTATCTCATCTTTTGTCTTGTAAAGAATTCGGTTTACGACTTGTGATTTGTTTAATAAAGGCTATACGTTTTTACTTACTTATGTTGTCTTCCATGTGTTCTTAGTTTTTGGTCTTTGACTTGTATGCATGCTTGTATGCTTAAAGCTTCTTAATGTGTTGGGTGATACGCTCTTCGTTCCTCCCTAGCATGTTTTGTATGAATCTTAAATAAATTAAGGTGTAGGCGCTCTTCGTCGCACTCTTAAAAGCATGTGTATAAATTGCAGGTTGAAGGTAAGAATTTCGTTGATACTGGGTAAGTGAAGCATGAAAATGGTGGAGGTAGACATGATGTGATGATCATGTGTACATAGTAGAATTAGGTTTAAATTTCGTAGGTCATTAGTTAAACAAACCAAATCTCGCACCCCCATAAACAAACCTAGCATAGTTATGCATGCACCCTCAATCCCCGGTTAAGAACGATCCCTATTTACCAATGCTACATCTACTAAAAAGGGTTTTAATTGGCTCATTGTTGTTGAGTGTTAAGTGTTAATTTAGTACTTAATAATGGTGAGTATCAGAGTGCTAGAACTTTCTTTTTGTGATCATTTTTTTTATTGATGACCATACTTTTCATTTGTTTGATTGGATTGATCCAATGGAGTTGATTGATGGCCATGCTTCAAGAAAGATACTTAGAAGACACTTATGTTTTTCAAGACAGATACTTAGACAGCTACTTAGGCAGCGAATTAGATGGATACCAATTTTTGTTCATAAAATGACACGTCGTTTTCTGTCGTGCCTTTTAATTTTGAATGACAGGTACAAGAACAGATACTCTCGCACATACCTAAACAAATACTCTCACAGATATTTGAGCAGATAGGCTTTGAAAATGACAGAACAATATAGATTCATTCTTTAAACAATACTATTCATTCTCTAAATTAAAATAGATTCATTGATAATATGGAAGAAAAAAATACAATCGTAGAAATTTTAAGAATACATAGTAATCTGCAATGATTCATCTTTAAAGCTTCCTCTTCTTGCTACTGCTTGCTCCATCAAATCCTAATGGTGGGGGAGGCAGCATCTCGAAGATTTGATGAAGAAGTTGAAGGATTGCCTCATCATTCTCCTTGATGAGTTTCTGCTTTTCCTTTATATCCTTGAGAACATCCTCAAGGTTAGTCATCCTATTGGATAACTGTTGCAGCATATTTGGAGGTGGAGAAGTTTCTTCATAAGTGCAACAGTGGCGGTGTGTGGCTTCCTTGCCTTCTCAGACCATTTCTTCGATCATCTCTTCAAAAGAGTTCTTGGAGGTGTTGGCCATTTTATCTTTTGAACAGAAGGAAAGGACGAGTAAATATAAATGTTTTTGTTTTGTGAATGAGTTATGTTCAGTGCATCTTTTATTTAGAGAGTGAAAGATTGTGTTGATGGAGTCGTTGGGTCTCTTCTTTTTTAGATGAAGAGTTGCGTATTAATGTCCCTTAATATTTTTCAATGTCGTTATGCATGCTTGTTAGGAGAAACAACGAGACAGGAATAGCTTTGTCATAAAAAGAGAAGGGAGAGAGAGAGAGAGAGAGAGAGAGAGAGAGAGAGAGAGAGAGAGAGAGAGAGAGAGAGAGAGAGAGAGAGAGAGAGAGAGAGAGAGAGAGAGAGAGAGAGAGAGAGATATATGAAGCGTCTTGTAGTAAAAAGATAAAGAAAATTGGAAAAATTCGGGAATAAACCGCTTCAACCATAAAAGAAATTTTGGTTTGTTCTCTATAAATAGTACTGGCTTCTAATATTCTCCATAACATGTTTGTGTTTCATTATCAACTTCTTTTGCTTGAGTTTTTCTTCTCCTCTCTAAGTTTTTATCATAAAAAAAAAAACTAATGGCGCCAAGGAAGAAGAACCCACACAACTCAGACATTTCTGGCCATTCAACTGATGAAGATTTTGATCCATCAAAGTTCAAATCCTCCTCCTCCTCCTCTTTCTCTGAAGACTCTGTATCAGACCCTCCTCCTCCTCGTGCTGCTCGACATCCTATATGTGTTGTTTCTGATGTCCCTCTTCAACCTTTTAGAAAATTATTCTGTATAACATCTTCAATAAACCACACAGACATTTATGTTTTCAATCGATAGGGTTGTTGCAGGTTCTCCTGTTGTGACCAATGTGGTGACATCTTGAGAATTCTGCCAGCATTATTTCTTTTTCGCCCTTCTTCTTAATTCTCTTCTTTTTTGGTCTTCTCGGTTGTTTCTTTGTTAGTGGAGGCCTGACTTCCGGTCCATTTTGTGACATGTTCTGAATGGATTTCTCAATGTTTGGCACTAGATTGAGTGTGAATGAGTAGGCTTGCTTGTAATACTAAACTTTGTACAATTTTTCCACGTAATCGTAAATATTCAGTCTTTTCTCTTGAATGACAATAAGGGCATGGACACATGGAAACCTCAACAACTTTCACTATCCACATGAGCAGGTCCATGTCTCCATGTTGACTGCACTGCTATATTTGTCAGCTTGAACTTCATAGACAAAACCACTGGAGTGCATCACCCTCCAATGCCTGCCCATTTTAAGTGTTTCATTGAGCTTTCCTTCCATTCTTGGTCCCATTACAGTGTACCATTGTTCCGATTCTTGTCTTTTACTTGTCACCATTTCCATCACCTTTCTCCTATGATAGTAGTAACAAAAAAGAAAACAAAAAAGAAGAAATTAAATAGTGCATTATCCTAGAAACAACTGAATGAATCAATTTTTGTAAATGGTTGTAATGTAACAAAAAAAAAACAGATACCCAGACAGATATTCAATCAGCTACTCAGACAAATACCCATGATATATTTTTTTTTTCAGAAACAGTGCATTTTTACAGATATCCTGAAAATAACCCTTTAGAATTAATCAGGTTCTAATGGAAATAAACCTTAGAATTATCCTATAAATAACATAATGAATCAGGTTTTTGTAAATGATTGTAATGTAACAAAAAAAATAGATACTCATTCAGCTACTCAGACAGATACGGATGATATTTTTTTTTTCAGAAACAATGCATTTTTACAGATATCCTAGAAATAACCCTTTGAATTAATCAGGTTGTAATCGATGACCTGATTTCGTCTGCAAGGTAGAAGACAGGCAGTGTACGGAGATGTACTATCCAGCTATTGAAGCACTCTGAAATGTTGTTTGTCATTTTGCCATACTTGTCTCTTCTAAAGAATGCACCACGTACACCATTTTTTTTAGAGATCCTTGAAGAATTCTATTATCTCTGCATATCCTCCTTCTAGCTTAAGCTGGTCAAAAAGGAACTTATATTGCCTCTCACTTCTGGCATGTGCACATTGCATGAAGAGTTCAAAAATTCTATCTTTGGCGTGTGCTTTGTAGTTGTCTTTGAGGTTAGCAACCAAGTGTTGAAAGTAGTAGTCGTGCTCATAATTGGGGAACACCTCTGGAAGAGAACTCATAATCCCATTATGACGATCGAAGAGGAATGTTATTTTCCTCCGAGTATTAATATCCTTATTTATGTTGTGTCTGTCTATCTCATCTCTTAGTTTCATAAAGAACCACCTCCAATTGTTTTCATTTTCGGCATCGACTATCGCAAATGCAATTGGATAGAGTCCTGAAATGAATCGAAAAGAAACAAAAAGCTAAGGTTCCTATCTAGTTGTACAGAAAGTACTTAAATATAGTTTATAAAAGGAAAAACAACCAGATACCCAGACAGTTATTCAGACAAATACTCATACAGTCCTATCATTTCATTTGTCTACATTACCTTGATTTGCAACTTTTGTAGAGGCCCCAATGATCTGTCCTTCGTATTTGTTCTTGAGGAAACTTGCATCAACGAAAATCATGGGTCTGTAGTATTAGAATCCCTGCATGCAGGCACCAAATGACACAAAAAGGCGGTGAAACCTTTGTATTTCCAGATCAATATCTACAACAACTCTAGAACCAGGATTTTTCTTCATAAATTCGTCTCAGAACCAGAGAAGGTTTGTGTATGATTCTGCTTCGTTTCCATGCAGTGAGTTCACTGCCAATTCCTTTCCATACCAGACCATCTTGTAAGGGACTTTCAGGCTAAAACTCCCTCTGATTTCTGTCTGTAAGGCCTTGGCTCCCTTGTTTAGGTCAGCGCGCAGTTTGTCTTTAACAATTGAGCTGGGTATTGAATAAATGATAAGTTTCAAGTAAAGAAAACAATATCTTTAGACACCAGATTTTTTTTGGAGAAGTAGCTAGCCAGTGATGTTAGAAAAATGTATCATACCTGACAATAGAAGATCTCATCATCTCACTGGTCTGTTTCTGGACGTTTTCTTTACATGTATGATTATCGTTTATTTCACTGATGTAAAATGTCCATTCGTACAGAATAGTCTTGCCTTCACAAACCAGTTGTATTTATCGCGCCCTTTGTATATACAATGTACACTTACGCGTGTGGGCTCATTCTTCTCATATGTAAACTTGAATCCACTTTCGATTAAGTACTTTCTGAGTTTCAGCTTAAACTCAGTCACCCTGCCTAAGAATTTCTGCCATTTTTCTTGTATAAGTTTAGCCCATGGTTTTGTCAAGTAATCATTTGTCTCCTCTTCTCGAAAGCATCCAAAACCGACATCTGCAATATTACATATTTCCAAGAAGCCAACCATCTGCACATCCTGTCTTAAGTTTTTATTATGATTGCTACAGACCGCTGATTGCTTGGAACTGATGTTTGCTGTTTGCTGGGAAGGGGAAACGTATACATGTTTTAGCTTGACATAATATTGTAGCAAATATTCAAACAGATACTCAAAATCTATTTTTTGATGTTCTACCTCATTCAGGTCTGTGATTCTGATCTCAATATATTTTGAATTGAGTCTTTGGATAGAAAGCATCATCAAAAATACGTCACGGTCAGTTTCCAGGAAAATGTGTTCATATTCTGGTGGGATATAGTATTTGTACGTTAAGATTGAGTCGTTGAGTGTTTTGAATCGTTGACAGACAATATCCACAATGTTAGCAAATGTGATATCATCACTCAAAATATCCATCACACCTTCTCAACTATGAATACATTTCACAATGATTGGAGAAGGTGTTGTTGCCATTGAACATACCTACATAAGCGTTGTAGAAATGCATGTAAATACTTTGGTTAATTAACACTAAGGTCTGATATTTTTAACAGAATAAATAGAATTACAGATAGGTTGACAGATACTCAGGCAAATAGGTTGATAGATACAAAGACAGATACTCAGACAGATACGTAGACAGATACTCAGACAGATACTATAACATATACCAAAACTTATTTTTTAAAACCAAAATCAAATCCAAACGTAATTAAGTAGATTTCGATATCGCAATGCATATAGTTCGATTAATACAACTATGAACAAAAATAGATTCGTGCAACAACAGTTTAAATTGTCTATCATATAGAAAAACAGAGTGAAAAATAGAATTGAACATATGAATTCATCAATTTTTGTAAAGAGATGACGATAAATATCGAATCAGTGAGTGATAGACAGAGATTTTAAAATTACAACGCTTGAAATTTCGTACGACGTCGAGATCGAACAGAATTTTTGTTACGACGATTTCTAAAAGAGAGAGACAGAGACAGAGACAGAGGGAGAGATATTTACTTTTCCTGGAAAAGTAAAACAGCTGAGATGTGTGTTTGAGTACATGAGTTTTTTTTCTAATGGGATAGGATCGAGATTGATAGGGAAGCAGCAGTGATGGCCTTTTTTGAGGCAAAACAGCTGACCAATTTGTCAATATGTCAAACGTCAGGCGACGACTCAGATCTCGTGTGCACCTGCGAGATTGCATGTGCGTGTGAGAGATTGCATGCCCGAGCATTAATTTGTAAGGGAAATGAGCTCAACATAGGAGGTAACAATATATTTATTTTATATTATTCAGCAATTTTCTTAGTTTCTGGAAATTGTCTCTTCCTGTTCGGCACTTATCCATACAAATGAACTCAAGTGATTCCCCTTGCCCTTCGCTAATAGTCGTTGGATTCAAAAATTATCGTCTGCTGCTCGGAAAATTTTAAAAACAAACGTATGGAAGTTTTAGCTTCTCATTCGGTGATAATGAACTATAATAGCAATAATGTCTTCCTGTTTGGAAATATTGAAATCGAACCAAAGGAAGCAAAATGATAAACTTAACTTCATCACACCTCACCTCCTATCTCGTCGAGTGCAGGGATGATATAAACTAGCTATTTTTTCAAATACGCTCTTTATTCATATTCTACTTCTGCTTTATACGAGAAGTTATGTATTACGAACCCAGTACTAGTACTAAGTTTGTAATTAGACAAGTACCAATTTGATGTAATAACTTCTAGCTCCTATTCATTGAATTATTTTAAAGATCGATTCTCCCATGCCTCTCGAACATGAAACCAAACCTCTCCTACAACAACGCATACTATATACTACAGGAACACGTAATAATATATACGTAATAGGCTTCAAGAATTACTAAAACCGCTACAACTTATAGTTCTCATTGGTAATTAACATGATGAAATTTAACAGACATCGATTCGGACAAAAGATTTCTAGGCTGTTTTTCGTAAATCATAGCCTCACAAAAGATGATATATAGCCCACCCGAATTTATAATTAATGAGAAAACATAATAAAAAAAGGTCTCAATTTCTATAAACTATTTAGCGTAATGGCTATATAGATAACTACTACGGATGTATCTTGGCTACTTCCATAATGGCCTTAGCCCACTCTATTCAGAAGTCATCAATTTTTTCTTTGATGACATCCCTTAGCTTTAATTTGTTTCTTGCAACGCGCCTGCGCCATTGATAACAAATTGGAACAGTATAAGAATGAAAATTGCCATTAAAAGGTACATGTGTAAGACATTTGACATTTGGATCCCCTACGATGTCTTTTATGTAACGCATGATCGAAACCCTGATGACTTGTCATACACTTGTTCCTTAATTCCCTGGAATATAACAATAAATTTATGTACACGCAGCATAGACATGAACAATAAATAACCTTGATAGCAGCCACAAACTACACATACCAATAGGTTTGTCCATTTAACTTTGTTCTGCCTCTTTACACCTTTGTAACTCTTAATAGAACTAAACCAAATATATAAGATAACACAAGTCAACAACAAAATAAGTCGTAGCAGGTCATTTTTAACCATCAAAAACATTAGTTATTCATAAATTGTGTACAAGGCACTTAGCAACATACGCTTCCACAATAGTTTCCTGACTCCTCCAACAAGTTATTGGATCTATGAAGTACATTGTTTCATCATTCGATGACGTAACCGACAATGTCCATGTTCTTGTAGCATGTACATATAACAATATCATCAATCTAGTAGACAGATATTTATGTATCAAGGTAATTAAAACATGCACATCACATACTATTTTATTTTTCTAGGATTCAGTGTTCATACTTTGATTTATGCGGCACGATAAACATTTATTCCGTGGTCCCATTTTTGTAACGATCTACTAGGTGGGTGATCAATTCTATTATATAGTGTTGTCCTCGAGCGTCGGTGTAACTTGGATCCACAAATGCAATCTTCTTCAGCATCACATTTCCCTTTAAAACTCCATAAAGATAGCTGAGATAAATTAAATGCTAATGAATGTTTAGCTTTACATGCATCGGTGTATCCAATAATGAACATAAAATCTAATAGAATTCGCTAGATAGCCTTCGAGTTACACATATTCTAAACATAAAGATAATACAATATATAAGTACCTCATATCAAAATGAAATGTACCCATGTAATATAATTTATAATGAATCAAAGCATGTAATGACTACCTTATATAGAGCGCAATGGTATCAGATGAGGCATTTTTTGTGTGGGCCATATTGAAAATATCCGATCGGGAGACATTGATCTTGCATTTGTGGCTGAATATAATTTCATCTAATGTGAGTTGAACCGTTGCATCACCAACTAATTGCATCTTGGCTCACATGCATAGCCGTTCAACAGGTTCTGGCTGACCCAAGGGACAATACTGCTCGCTCTCTTCAAGTCTTCAGAATTAGAAAGGTTCGCTAAAAGAACTCGTTCACAAGGAGTCACCGCATTTACCGAAATCTGTTGCATATCCCTTTCATTAGAGCAATTGTTCCGAACATATTCTAGATTTTGATCATGATCATCGGCTATATTATTGTTTGGATGCTCTAGATCTTCATTCATAGAGGATTACACGCATCATAAATATTGTTAAGGTATAGTACGTATTTGAGATTTTATTTTATAAAAATATTACACAAAGAACCTACTTCTATTTGTCGTCCCTCAAGTAATTCTTTCAGTTGTGTCTGCCATTAAAAAAGATGACAATGAAATAGTAAACACCACAATATGTCATTGTTAACTAAACAAAAATATTCACATATAGTATAACTAATTAACTCACATTATCCTGTTGAATTTTATTTCTTGCTTCTACTACATCGCCTCCTCTTAAACATAAGCCGAATATGAGAGCATTTTGGCCAGCAACAATATCAAATATCTCTTGCATTTGATCCGTGCTAGCCTATACAAAAATAGGTAATAACTCTATAATGAAAACTGAATCAAATGTGACAGATATAATGAATTAGTAACAATCCACGTACATGTTTTATTCCTTCAGGCAATGGAAGATACAAGGCTTTTTATCCGCGAGGACTTTGTATCACCTTGCATCCACCAGTTTCCCAATCCATCACTGTCAAATTTCTAGGTGGCAATGTAGGTAGTGTAAAGAAAATATCATGTAAACTCTCGGTGTCAATATTGTGAGATCCCTGTTAAAAGTTGTTTTAGTCCTGCATCATGTATGTTTCACTGAACTTAAAAAAAAGAATTAACGGAAACACGATATCAAAGCTAACCTCTACAAATTTAACCGGTTGGTGCATGTAGGCAACATATTTTTTCCTAAACTCATCATAACTCATTTCAATATCTTCGTCGAAAAGTTTGGCAGCATCTTGCCCTAGCACTGCAGTGCATATTTCTAAACTGTGTAGTCGGTAGTCTGAAAGCATTGACCTTGGTGGTAGTTGATGCACACAAAAAGCATCCGTTCTCAAGCTTTGCATCGACACCCGTTCACCAAGGTACCAAGAATAGCCGATAGGACCATATAATAAAATATGCTTACCGATGCATGCAATATTATTTTGGACATAAATCGGCCATTTGGTAGTATCAAAACCAAATGGATGCATGTCAACCTACGCCATGTAATTCAAAGATCGTATAAGGATAACATATCAGAAGATATACATAGGTGCAACTTACAATAACATCTATATTCACTAAATTCAACATAAATTCCCTCCTTATACAAAACACTATATTAAATGATTTTTGTTTGAGGTCGATAACATCTTTCACCAACAATATGGTTCTTGACCATTATATTGAGGAAAGTATTAAAATGTATTTATCATACCTGGTGTCGAGTCAAACAAGTAAGGGTCTTTCTAAATTCTGGAAAGCTATGCTTGCATTCATATGTATCTCTGGCTCTAAACCAATGGGTTGCACGCAGCCAACTGTCACCAATGTCATTAGGCTTGAATAATGCCAACAGCTTTCGCACATCCATACCTAGTGACACAAACATGATCAAAGAGCTAGATATATTTTGATAACATGACAAATGGAATATAATAATAAAATAATAATTAAAATTACCTCCCATGCTCTCCAAAAGCCACCAATACTATCACACAACTCTCTTGAGACGACACCCATATTCCGATAAAAAAGATGCTAGAGGGCCCCTCCCCCCTCCTCCCCCCCAATTATATGACGTCATCTTGGATAAATCCTTAACACAAGGCATCAAATACAACTTCACTGCATTTGACTTGTTGGCGTATAATGAACAAGACAACATAACAACTATAAAAAAGTGCATAAGATTGTCTTCATCCTCAAGATTTGCTGGTACCCATGTAACATGTGCATCACAAACACCACTGAACGTCAAAGGATTATCGGCCAACTTAGCCATTTCAAAGCCTAAGTACTTGGTAATTTCAGCCTTATTATGGTATGCAAACATGTCATATTCCAATGGCTTGCCACTAAATTGAATACCGATAATTGCGCTGAAGTCTACTGGTGTCATGGATATTTCTTTAACGTTGTCAAAATGGCAAGTATGGGTTGTATCCCACCACCGTTCAACAAGCGCAGTCAGAAGTTTTTGATCCCTCCTTCCCTCTTTAATAAAAAGCTTTGTAAATTCTCCATATCCACATTGACAGATCTTTTGTTTGATCCTGTCTGTAAATGTTTCATACCATTCACATATCAATTTAAAGTTTTCACCTCCCTTTAACTCTGACATTACCAGCTGCCAATTCACGTACATTAACACGCAAAGGAAAAAATTGTTTACTAAATATTAAATTTCTTGCTAAAGCAAACTAGTAACTTAAATGCGTAATCACATGTAAGGTGAAATATTATCCATTTCGTAAAACCATTAAAAAATCAAAAAAAATTGACTGCTTCCATCATTTCATGACCATTGCTAGTATAAGCTTCATACATAAGGATGATACCTTGGATGATATATGGGCGTCTACATTGATATGAAGCTCATGTAATGACGTATTCCGGTTTTTTTTGGGTTTGTAAGCTCGAACCCCATTCAAACGGCCTTTTGATGTTTGAGGTTGGTCGTTATCCTGACATGCTATTTTTGATTGGTGTTTATAGATGGTGTTTTTTTTCAGCGGGGCCTTTTTCGGTGGGACTTTTTTCGGTGAGATTTTACTGGCAAGTTTATTTTTTACCATATTTTCAACAAAGTCCAGCATTATGTTGATAATGAACACAATATACCAAGATTAGCAATACAAAAATAACGCAGTAACCTATACATCTCAGAAGGGAAATGGCAACTATAGTTTTAATCCCATCCAAGCAGTGCAATACAGTAATTCGTGACTATATATCAATCCAGGAGGATAGCAATCATAAACAAATAAAGCATGTTGGAATCTTAACAAATAAAGCTGGCGAAATCAAACAGTAGAGAAGATTGGCCAATCATTTATGAAATAGTAAAATCCATTTATGAGTTAATAGTCAATTGGGAAACATGAGAAGAAGATATATATTATTCAATTGACGACGACGACAACTAATCTCGGTCCATAGAGTCAATAGAATACATAAAGTAATCGATAGGCAATATCTGAGACCAAGCTCGAAAAGAAGAAAGAACCATCGCTTCAAGCAATTGAACCCACCTTAATTCTACCCTCAGGGTCCGGCGTACGCTGACTAGAACGATTGCAAAGGAGGCTCGTGAAGTTTACGGAATTAGCTTTTGATATGGTTTACAAGTAGAATTAGGCCACTGAGTGCCTCTTTTGATTAAAATCACCTATTTATTACTTTAAACAAACAAAAATATTTATCTCTGTCATTCAAAAAATTATAGAAAAATATTCACACTCTCTCTTTTCCTGGTGCCTGCTTCACTCTAAGTGTCTTATTTTAGGGAATTGGCGAATTCAACTCATCTCTGAACAGTACTCGAGATTTTATCATGTTATCTTAACTATTGACCGATACCAATAGATCGTTTGATCAACAAGAATAATTTCTTCACAAAATGTGTATAGTTATGCATTAAAGACATTAGCAAAGTCAAGATAACTTTTGAGACGTTGTTTTTGACGAATTGCACAAACTAAAAATGTGTTTACTAGTGTTGCATAACTTGTATACTGCTATGAACAAAATAAACATTAGATTGTGAAAAAAAACAGAAGCAAAACAAGACTGAAGAAACCATCGGCAGGATGTGTATGTTGAACTATTTTATAAGTGAGGTAAACATTTTAGATGTTTCCATCATCAATTCGGCATCTATCACCGAATGGATCGATACCGAGACCACCACGAAATTGGCTGAAATTTTTACCACATTTTTATAATAGTTCAATGATCACTTCATATGGTAGCTATTTTAAAATACATTGCTTTTGACCTTGATCCATAAAAGCAACTCTAATATCTAATTATTTTTGCCTAATTAATGACCGATACAGAAAGGTTGATCAATAAGCCAATTTTTTTTTTCACAAAATGCCTATCGTAATGCATTAAACATGTCCGCAAAGTTGAACTAGCTATTAGAGATTTTCATATTGACAGATTGCATAAATGGACAGTACGTCAACTAGTGTTATATGACTTGTTTAATGCTTACAAACGAATGTAAAATTATAAGGTTAAAAAGTTAAACCAAAACTTAACATGTAGAAAGTGACCGTAAGATGCGGACATAAAGCTATTTTGTATGCGAAGTAAAAAAACTTAGCCACTTTGGACACCATTTTGGCATCGGTCCACATGATCAACCTCAATGGTCATTTGTGCCCCTTTATTCTATTTGTAAAAATCACAAGCGAGAGCAGTACCACGATGATATCTAGAAAAGTAAATTTTCATATGGGTATACTAAGGATGCTTGTATGACGTCGTGGTTGCAACGAGCCCAAATATTGAATTGTTGAAGTACTCTTTAATGTAAAACTAGCGGAAATAAACAATAGGGGTAGGATTGACCAATGAGTTTGACTTTATGGATCGAGATCGAAACTATTAAGAAACTGACCCAAATTTTAACCACATCTATATAATATTTTTAATGATCTATAAACATATTGAATAAATAGACCATACGATGTGGCCATTTAATTCTTATACATATGGGGTTAAAAATTCAGCTGATTTTAGTGTGGTCTCAGTCATAATCCATTCGGCCAAACCACACAGTCGAATATGTCCTTATATTTTAATTCCACTAACTTTAACGGTAACTTTGGCAATTCAAATTTTGCTCTCCTCGCATCCAAGACATCGTAAGGAGTACCTATATATAAATATGACTTTTTACATTTCCAAATGGATGTACAATAGCCTTTATCTTAGTGACTTATATATAATGATGCTAGGGGCACCATAAATGACCGTCGAAGTAAAATGTGCGGATCAAGGACCAAACGATGATCAAACCAGCCCAAAGATAAGGTTTAGATAGCACAATTCTAAGAATGCATAAGTTGAAATAAAGTAGAAATTAGAAATTCGGAACATCATATAGTAATCCGATTACAAAACTACTTTGCCATCAAGCTAATGCATGAATCTAAGTACATAACCGAATACATGAGTTCTCATTATATTACATAACAGCTTCTACTTAGAAAAGGAGTTAAACCTAACATCTAAATAAGCAAGAAAAAAATTTGCAAACTCCATTGAGTACCTGTTTGAACAAGAGCTTTAATTAGACTTGTGTACGATGTTTCTGAGATGAATGCACAGGTAAAATGCTTTAGTGTACAGGGTTTTATGTAGTGAGGTAGAATAATACACTTTCCTACAAACTTCATTATGTCTCATTTCAGACAGTAATAATTATTCAGCTTATATTAGTATGCCAAATTGTTGTATTTAACATTAGAACTTATTCGACCAACAACACCACATCATGACGCTATAGCAACACACGTATACAGTCCATTCAATTCAGTTTTAAACCAACAATGATAGAACTGAAAACATAGAATTGATGTATTGTTGACCTGATTTTTCACTGAGCAGAGGCCTGAAACTTGTCTCTAAGTTTAGCAACAAGCTCCTTCAACTCTTTTTTGTGCTTGTTTTGTTCCCTGATTAGCATGTTTTGATTGGACAAAAGTCGCTTGATAGTTTCAAGGATGAAATTAGTAGTGAAGAGTCTTTCATTAATACCTGCACCGGTTTGAATGGCTTCCATTTCATCGGAGCTCACCCTTGACCAAGTTTTTCCAGATGTCGCATGCTTCTCAATGGATTTTTCTTCACCAGAGCTGAACTTTACCTATGTTTTTCCAGCCGTGCCTTCCTGCCCAGTGCTTGACACATTGGTGACACGAAGCAACGGGTTCCTTTGTTTTTCTAATGGCCATCCCAATTTCTCCTTTGGCTTAGGGGTTTCTTCAGCAACAACAATTTTGCTAGAAAAAAATATCTAAGTAGTTATCCTAAATGAATGAAAATTCATTAATGATGCATAAGAATTGCATGCATTTGAAGAAACCTTTTTGTTGGGTTCCTTGGCACTCCTTTAGGCCAGCCACCCTTCTTGTTTTTTGTTGTGTTCCTTACCACTCTTTTAGGCCCTTCTCCTATCTTCTTTTCTATTGTGGCTGCATAGGACATTTTTTTTTTCGTTCCCTATAAACTAATGTGTGGTAAATCATATCAAATTCTAACAACAAATAGAGAGCACGGTCCTAAGTGATCTAAAAAATAATTGAAACCATCATGTATTTCTAAATTCAAGCACAATTACTCAATATAGTAAGGAAGTAGGAAAATAATATAACACTGGAAAGCACAATTACTCAATAGTAAGGAAGTAGGAAAGATAAACTTTATATAACACTGCAATTTGTACCAAAATGAATACAAACTTTGGTCATCCTCTAGGTTTCTTAGGGTCAGTGTCAACGCTGATGTCAATATCTGGTATGGGTATTCCCAATACCATCTTCTCTTCTCTTGTGACAGGCCTCTTTAACCCGACTGTGCCTCCACATTGTATTGCCTTTGATGTCTTTGTGTCCTTTCCTTTATCCTCATTCAAATTATGCTTTTGAAGCTCTGTAAATGATGGAGGTGGTGATTGGAACGTATTTGGCATTGGAGAGTGTGGTGCTGCAGGCAGGTGTTGGTTATGTACTTGCGGTAGGAAAATGTGTCAGAAAGCTCGCAGGATCTCCTCATTCAGGATGACGTTGTTGGGTTCTCATTCTTTTGTGTACCTAATAATTGAATCATATGTCAATATTTAAGTAGAAGAAAACAAAGTACATGACATAGATACTAGAGATAGAAAAGATGTTATAGAGATTTTCTTATTGAAACAGTTATTAAAGTTACATAAATGTATAACATAAACGCCGGTAATGTAGCTGGTTGAAACTATGCAACTTCCATTTTTTTTTTGTTATCAAATTAGCATAAGTAAAATACTCCATTCACAAAGCATATAAAAACCTAAAAATGCAGGAATAACATCCAAACTTTGTTTCAAATAATATCCGTCACCATCACAATCTCACTTTCAAAACAACGATAGCCCAATATGGAAAAAATTGGTCATGTCCATTGAGTAGCCAAAAACCCAGAGTAAATATTTTTTCAAATTGATATAAAACAAAATCAACATCTTTTCTAGATTGATTTATCGATCTACCAAAGCGATATCAATCGGATTATTATATTGAATCGTCTATGGATAAACTATACGGTGCTACATGCAATCACAGATCAAGTGACCTAATCTCTGAATAAAAAAGCCCCAATGTGCCCCTAATATATGAATCTGAGAGCCCTACTTTCTAACTATGTTGCCCCTGATTCACATCAATAACAAAACAAGATTTGAAGATTCTAGAATTATTCATAAAAGAGGGAGGAGTGGAATATTTACTATGGATTTCTTTTCCGGCCATGGAGAATGCTACTGAGAGAAATAGTTAGGAAGAAAGTAAGAGAGTGAGTAGTACAGTTAGGAAGAAAGTAATAGCGACAACACTTCGTTTGGGAGCATATTTGGATGTAGGTTGGTGGGAGCATTGATTGGTCATCGGTATTATCACCGGAGAGGCATCAATTGGCCATAGGGGAAGGACATTTGGCCAGCACTTATTTGGCTAGCACTTTGGTAAAATAATATTTTAGGCAATTTGAAGAGTAATAAAATAGTTTGAAGTATATACTCACATGATCTGTCAAGTAAGTCGCCTCACTATCTGCACTGTTAAAAAAACTTTTGTAGGCACTAGTAAAGAGATTTGGAGGGTGGATGGCTGAAAAATATTTACCATTTTATTCGATTAGTAGTAGATAATAATTGTTGGAATAGTTCTTGCCAAATAACAATGCATAATTAGTGATGGTGATTATTAGTATAAATACCAAATGTAGATTTGACTTTGTATAAGACTGCATATATATATATTTGAAATAAGATTGGCAAATAAGACTGTTATCATTGATTGATAGTAGAGTATAACTACCAGTTCATCATCTTTCTTGTATTCCGGTGAAAGCAGAAATCAATGGCTTAATTTGTTGGAAAATATAGTCCAAATCCTTGAGCAGTGCAGCAATTTGAAGAATTGTAATGGATATCATCCTAATGTATATGTTCATATTGGATATAGTCCCTTTTCGAATAAACATAATTGTAGATAATTGTACAGCAATTTATTTTTTTCTCACAACTTTGTTTGATTATACAGTAAAAAATCATTCCTATTTGATCATAGAATTGTTATGAAAATATATCATGACTAGACAAAATGATTTATACAAAGTAAAAAACAAAACATTAATATTTCCACTAGGTTATCCATTGTAGCTACAATGGGTATGGAATTTCTTATACCAAAATGAACACCATATAGATAGGTATTGTATAAACATGGCTTTCCCTTTACTCAGTTGGCTCAGAGTTTGCCTAGCTCTTCAATGAGCCAGACTTTATTCGTCACTAAGAATCTCATTCACAGCATAAAATACGACATGAACTAGTATCTTTTTTACCTTTAGCTTATTCTGATTAGCCCCATGATCGCCTGGAAGTGTGCGATACTTTTTAGTCAACTTCATACACTAGCTTACTATTTCGGGAGAAACAAAATCGTCTGCAACTTTAATGCAGGAATTCAAGTTTCTCACCTGATGTGGACAGCCTGTAGGAATGAATACTACACCCCCTAGCTTCTGGACAAACGTCCATGGTTCAATATCGTACTCCTTCTTCAGCTTTCTTTTGTGCTCCACAGTAAGATAAACAATCTGATCATGTATCAGATTATCCAGCTGCTGCAATGGTTTGCCCATGTAGTCCTTGAATTCCCTGTGGCGCTTCTTGATGTAATGCTTTAGCTTCAGAACATCAACCACCTGAAAAATATCTCATAGAGCACCTCCATCAGAGGCTTCATCATACTTTCTCCAAGACCCATTCTCACATTTACCACGACAATGTGTTCTCTTCAACTTTTTCACTGCAGCAAGATGTTTATCTTCAAGCTTTACTTCAGTAGTATGAGTGGGTATGTTAACTACATCAGACATGTCACAATGAAGTTTTGTGATAGAATCTCCCTTTCCAAGTTTCGGAACAAAGCCATATGCAATGTATGACTTAGGCCGCATGTCTAGTTTGGCACATATTTCGAGTAACTGGGAAACAAGAATTAAGACACAAATCAGCTAGATGAGTGTATTCCTTGGAACGCAGGAAACAAACAAATTCAGTGCCATGGTAAGGAAAAATATGGTCAAATTAAGTTGATGGTAGCCAGTCTTTTAGTTTTAGACTTTTAGGGCAGTAACTTTGATCAAATTTGCTTTGCAAATATCCACTAAAAAATTGGTGCATAGTGACATAAATGTTGGACCAGCCTGACATATCAATCACTCATATAACTAGTGGCTCAATGTAAAGCCTTGCATATGACTTCTAGCTCCCAGCTCAGACCAGACCCATTTTGAAGAGCATTGTTTACTATAACGGGCTCACACTTCTTCAAGTGCCTCCGGAAATGATCTTGGTTCTCAGGTTGAAGGGTCTCAATGCTTGGATAGAAGAGATAATTGTCATCTGAATCACTTCTTGAGGCAGCTTTTCTAGACTTCAGATCATCCAAGGGATTTGCACATGAACAAATTCTTGATCGGCATCGGTTGTTGTATAGTTCTCATCTATTTTTGTGGCTTGCTTTACCAGTTCCATGATCTTATTTCCAGAATAAATATTAGAGTTCCAGAGTAGACTTCCTGCTACAACATCCACAACCAATGTTGTCATTTATATCTACTTTCCACCCATTTACCTTAGCGTTCCGAAGCTCCGCGCAACAGGTGAGACAAAGATCATAGTTACACTCTGAACAGCTTCGATGGTAGTCAAAAATGGAAGTATGACATCTGTCACAAAACATCCGCACAGAAAAATAGCAATCAGAATTCCTGATCTTAAGTTCAGAAAGTTTATCCTCCAACCCTTGTCTCATAGCCTCAAAATTCATCTTTGTCACCTATTCCTCATTAATCTCTTTCAAAAATGAAAGCAACTGATGCACCAAATACTTACAATGCTTTAGCTTCTCATCTTCTCCCATCTTTAAGGTTGCCTTCTTCAAGCATCGTTTGCAATTGCAATTGTTGCAGCATTGTTTGCAATTGCAATTGTTGCAGCATTGTTTGCAATTGCAGTTGTCGCAGCATATAGGACAACCCTAGCCAATGTCTTCCTCTGATAGACTGGAATACCATTTTGTTAAGCATGGTATACAGTACCGCGTTCACTTCCCAACAGCGAAATAGCGAGGTAATGAACCACTCTTTCATTATCATTTCTCTGACATTGATGGCACATTGTACACACATCTAGTCTACGCAGCAGTACAATCTTCTTCTCCACTGATCCGTTCTCTTCCTCTTTTTTGCCACACCACCTAAGATGTTCCCCTAGTTCATCATCCTTCTCTCTAGGACATAGAATTTTCACACTGCCTTCTCTGTCATTGTCTTTGAATCTCGCGAACATTGCTAAATTTTAGCTATGTTATTATCACAAAAATATTTGTGTATATGGTGTTTGGCATGCATATACCAACATACATACCTACCAAATATGAAAATGGTGCTTTACAGACATTATCAGATTTTATGCGATAAACATATTGATGGTTTGATCCAACCCACATCAATTATGAAATTTCGATATAGGGACCCATTTACAAAATTTAGTTAATGACTTATTCAATGCAACAACAATGTAGTTGATAAACTCTACCAATGACCAAGAAATATCCCTATTGTAATCACAAACATTATTCTACCAAAAATAATAAAAACTGACCCACCTTGTCAGTTGAAGAATTCAGCACAACACATAATCCAGCGAACGAAACAAATAACAAGACAATCCAAACGGCCTAATTCGATACCTGAAAGTTTGATTTACCAAATGGGTGACTAAGAATGAAAGAGTGCGCTTGCTACCCGATGACTCACCACAAGGCTTATAATCATCCAGTACACTAATTCTTCTTCTACTCCATGTATCTCTCCCCAATTTCAATCAAAGAGTGTTGCTGCTAAAGTGGAGAGCATCTTCAGTGCACTTGCACCAAACTAGTAGTTATTTTTCAATCGATAGTTAGTAAATTACTAGTAGAAATAATTAAATTACTGTAAAAATTAAATTACTCTACAAGACCAACCAAAACACATAACTATCGGATTGAGTGTGTACCTCCACTTTCAGATGCGTCGCAGTCTTCGAAGGAGACCAGATGCAAGATGTTGTATAACCTGGACATGTCGTCGGCGATCGAGGTGAAACAGTTTTGGTTTCAAACTGTTGGTCGAGGTTGGAGAAAGCACAAGCCAGAGGATTTTGGAATAAAGATAATTTACGAGGGCTGATCGCAGCTGTATAAAGTACGTGTATTTTTAATGGCTTATCATTTAAATAATAAGGGCTTTTGATTTTGGAAATTGGGTTCGGTATATAAAGTGGTTTATGGATTTTTTGGCATCCTTTTAGAAAAATTAAGAGGCGCTGTAATTCACCCAAAACAAACCAAAAACACGTTGGACCATTTTCCGTCAATAGCAAATCTATGTCATGGCAGTGAAGGAGTTCGATATAACTATGGCCCAGCTTTAATTGACGACGTTTGAACCCCTCCCGCAGACATGACGATAAATTGTGATAGTCTGGTTAGTAATAGTATTTGAATAGGGTACTGTACAGCTAGGTTTCTTTTACGGATTCAATAAATCATCCATCTTGCAGGAATCACTATAACGATTCGAACCGGAAATGGTATGTTAATTAGCTTTATTTGCACATTTCACGATTAGTCGCAGTTAGTCATAATTGATCGATCTGGCGGCATTGTTCAAGACTTAATTATCGAACACGAATTTGATTTGAGTTCCTTCACGAAAATTGTAGAGGATTTGATTTCGACTTTGTAGGAGGTTTCAGAGGATTTTTCGGATAATCGGAGAATATAAAACAAATATTTGAAATTATCGTCGAGTTTGTCGTACTTATCCGTTTGGGTTTGAGTTATCTAAATTGTGAATTTAGTCGGTTCACGACATATAAATAGCGGAATAGTTGTAAAAATTATCGAAAAGTCGCATTTGGGCCGTTTGACCAGAGTTGACCGAGCTAGACCCGAGTCAACCGAGTTGACCCATTGAGTTCACCGAGCGCCGTCGAGTTTCTTGCCGGAAAACGGCACGGTTGCCGGAGATTAAGGTAGGAATTTGAAGCTCTTCCCTTAAGCTATTGATTGATGTATATACTGTGATGATTTGAGGTGGTTTGAGTGGTTGATTTTGGAGGAGAAATTGGACGGAATCGGAGTAAATGGGGAGAGGTTTTCCGATGGGGTTTTTGGGTAGAATCGGTTGGGCTTGAGGAGAGGAAGGTTTTGGGGTCTTGGTCGCCGGAAAATGTCACCGTTGACGCCGTGTTGCCGCCGACAGCGGCGGTCAACGATTGAGCTCCGGTAAGGGTTGACTTTTTGGATTTTTGAGATTTTTATACCGTTTTGCTCGTAATCGCGTCCCGATCGTAGTCTTGAGGTTTTTGAGTTGATTTGAGTACTCTATTTTGGGACAAGGGTTTATTGGGTATATTTTGAGAATTTTGTTATCCTCGTCGATATTCCGAGCGATACGTCTTTTGAGGACGCGGGGTTCTCGACGTATTAGCTGCGTATGTTGTGTTTCAATATATATTGATTGTATCCCTGTTATTCAAGTGATCGGGATCGAGTGTTTGACGAGGGATTTTCCGCCGGACTTCAGAGTTAGCTTAGTACTGTGAGTGGACATTTTATTTTCACAGTTGAAATGCGAGTCTTGATTTATGCATTCATGAATATATGTTTATGATTATGCATCTATGTATACAGTTATAATTATGCACATATAAGTATACATTTTATAATTAAGCATATTACGATTATGCATGTGCATGTGCATGGAAATAATTTATGATTTGGTTTACACATAGTACAGTCTCTGATATTGAGGTATGCATCGATGCTTTGGCTTTTCGGCTGATCCCCGAGATGCTCCGGGAGGGACAGATATCCTGACCCGGATCACACTTCAGTTTCTATAGGTTTCTTGTTTGACCTACTTGATGTAAATGATGTATATAAGTGTCACTCTGAGTACTTATGTTTGTTTTCAGTTGAGTTTACTCCTGAATGTTTCTGGATTTCTTATAAACCTTTTGGTTTATCATATATATGTTGTTGAGAAATCCGGATAGGGAATGGAGCCCTATGGTTTGGCTTTTATGGAATATTCGATGTGTATTTCTTTGCAGGTTCTAAGAATGGTTCACGTATTTCAAAGCAAACTCTGGCAAAAAAAAATTAAGGTCATGTTTTCGAAGGGGTTTGATTTCGGTTTAGGCAACTAAATCGAAATCGGGTCCTTTCAGTTGGTATCAGAGCATTAGGTTTCAGGTTCTGTAGACTCTTATAGTTGTGTTACTAAGGGCATTTGAGAATGTACAGCATTTCGGGAGCGATGACCCGACCGGCCGGCGGATAATCATCAATACTCTAGAGTGTTGTATATTTTCAAACATTTGAAGTTTCATGATTACATCCTTTTTGTCTTGTGACTAATATCTTTTATCCTTAGGATGCCTCCTCGACGTGGAGTCCGTGTTAAACAGACTGGGGATCCTGATGAGGATCAACGTACACGTGACTTGCTTATACGAGTATTGCGTTCGGAGGAACGTATTGACCCAGTGGCTAAGGCCAGGAAAACGGGAGCAACTGTTTTCTCTGGTTCCCCTGATCCTGAAGTGTGTGAAGCTTGGGTGGTTCAGGTTGAGCGTGTTTGTGAGCACTTGCATTTTACTCCTGAACAGAAAACAGTAGCTGCAGTGGGTTTGCTTGAGTCAGATGCTTACTTTTGGTGGGTTGGTACAGACAGAGTTCCTATTGATACCCCTTGGCCGATGTTTGAAGAGATATTCATGCGTCGGTATTTCAATCCAGCTACTCAGCAGCGGAAATATAAGGAGTTTACCAACCAGAAGTAGGGGAATATGTCAATGCTTGAGTATCGGCATAAGTTCACTCGTTTGTCTCGGTTTGCATGTGATATGGTGGCATCAGAGGAAGCCAAGTGCAGGAGGTTTGAGTTAGGTTTGAATCTGAATATCAAGGGGAATTTGATCACTATTCATCGAGATAACTTTGATGAGTTTGTTAGTGCTGCACTCAGAGGTGAAGATATCGAGAGGGAGACATAAATGCTTTTTCAGACTCGTCGATTTGAAGAGGGTGGACCTAGTCAGGGTGCTTCGAAGAGGCTGAGTTCAAGTACCTCTGGATCGGCATCATCTTCGGGTAGTGGATCTTACAGATATCCTACCAGCACTGCTATGCAGAGCCATAGATGGAGGAGGAGTCGACCACAGAGGCAGTAGTCGAGTGGGAGTTCCAGTGGATCGAGTTATCCTCGACCCTCATTTGGCACACCAGCTACACCGAGGGAAACTCCATTGTGCAGAACCTGCTAAAGACATGAAAGGACCCAACCCCGATTTAGTTTCCTAAACCGGAATCAAACCCCTTCTGAAAACACGAACCAATAAAAACCATTAAAATGTCGGCAGAGTAACGCTACTAACGCGGAATTTCCTTTACCTGCACCCAGAAAATAACACTTTATCCTATGCCACAAAAGCCAAACCGTGGGCACTAATCCCATCCGGATTTCTCAATATCATAACAATATTAATAAACAGTAAACATAACTATAATATATAGAAAATTCGGGAAAAACCATATAAAACATGTATCAGTATCGTATCAGAGCGACCTTTAGTGTATATATATACAAAAAATATACAGTAGTAGGTGAAACAAGAAACCTACTGGAAAACACAGGTAGCTCGAACAACTAGCCTCCGACCACGACGTGAGACACCAGAATCCGAACTGCAAACTGGGCACGGAAACCGAAAAGCCCAGGGGAAAGACATGAAAACCGTTAGAGTGAGTGGATGAAAATAAATGTCTTTCGCCGAATAATATATATTATAATAACATATGCGAGTCAAAATGAATGAATATGATATAGTACACGATGTGAACTCAAACTCCTCCAGCGTACAGAGCATGCATGGAAAAATCACATGGGGTCGCTCATGGACACATCCGTTCTAGTACAGTCCGAATCACGGGATCTCAGACCCACACGTGATTCTAGCTAGAAAGGCCTCAGGTCAAAGGTCTGCCCCCCCTCCCAGGTAAAGGCCTCGGGTCAGGGGTCACAACCTCCCCCGGTAAACATCCTCGGAGATCAGCCGGGATGCAAGTGTATCGATACAATAACATATACTGAGACTGTACTCTGTGTAAACCAAATCATAAATAGTTCGATGCAAATGTATAAAGCAATATGTAAATGCATATACGTAATGTATAATTGTATAGATATAACCGTATAACACATGCTCATATAAATCGTAATCTCATATGCATGCTCATGCTCATAAAACGTGTATAAAGACTCGCGATTATCAGTGAAAAGAAATTGTTCACTCACAGGTGAGCAAAACGCGCACTCGCGCTAATCAAGTGGCCCGGTGGAAGATCCGTCACCTGAAGCACGATCTCGATCCCCTGAATAGTCACAAAATATATCTGATCAAAATCACAATTTTCAACACTGTACCACACCACGGAAACCAACCGTTCCCGGAAATATATAACACAGTACACAATAATAGACTAAATTCCCGAAATCTCCACTCAAAACCCTCTACTGAAAATCCGATATCCAAATCAACTCGAAAAACTCAAAGCGACGATCGAGGCGCGAATACGAGCGAAACGACATATAACTCGACACATTTTCAAAAAAGTCAACGGTCACCGGAGCTCTGCCGTTGACCGCCGCCGGCGGCGGCGGCGCGGCGTCAACAGTGACGGATCCCAGCCAAAATTTCCAGATCACAGGTCCTCCTCAAGCCCAACACATTTCTCTTCTACACCGAGACCCAATTCCAAACCCACCGGTCGGAATTGAGCTCAAAACTCAGGT
Organism: Geum urbanum; assembly: GCA_946800695.1. Taxonomy (NCBI): domain Eukaryota; kingdom Viridiplantae; phylum Streptophyta; class Magnoliopsida; order Rosales; family Rosaceae; genus Geum; species Geum urbanum. The sequence continues at coordinate 31,017,135 of OX327009.1, forward strand.
GAGATTCCGGCGAGCTTCAAACGGCAACCATACCCAAATTCCTTCTACTAAAAGCATCTATAGGTTGAGGGGAATCTTTCCCCCCAAAGCCCCGACCCCAAAAGTCGTCGGAGAAGGCCACCCGAATCCGGCAAAGTCCAAGAACTTCACCGAGCTCGTTCTCCCTCAATTCTCAACTAAATCAAGAAATTCTAAGTTCTAAATAGTTTAGAATCACGAGAGGAAGATTTTACCTTCCAAGGTCGTGGCCTAAATCGGTCGGGAACAGAAGCTCCGACGATGAACAGTAACTGGGTGAATAGTCCCCTCGGGTCAACGGTCAACGGGTTCAAATTTTGATCAACACTCGGTCAACGCCTCAAACAGTGTTTTCGACAATTTTTTGACTATTTTCGATATTTATACTCGCGTCTCGGGACGAACGGTCAACGGTCCAAACGGATAACCATCACGATTCGGATAAACTCGAAACGAACGGATAAACTCGTCGATATTCCAAAACTTCAAATAATCATATTATATTCCTCGGTCATCGAAAAAATCATCCGGAACCGCCCACGAACTCGAAATCACGTGTACCACAACTCTTGAGAAGAGACTCAACTCAAATTCTCGGCCGATAATTAAGTCGCAAACAAAACCGGCAAACCACACAATTAACAAAAAATTGTGATTACGTGCTAACTCGTGGATTACGCTGATTACTCTACTGATTCTGGTTCGGGTCATCACAGACATCACTTTGGTCAGTGTCAGTATGGCACCTCTACTTGTTACCGTTGTGGCCATGTGGGTTACTTTGCGAGGGAGTGTCCTCAGCTTAGCACTTTTGGTGGTGTTGCGGATCAGAACGAGATCAGGGTACTGCTTCTGGGGATCGTGTAACACAGCCTTCTGGACAGGGTGGTTAGGAGAATCTCGGCCAGTGTGGACGATCAGCAGGACAGGCTCGAGTTCATGCCATATCTCTACGTGAGGGTAGAGCTTCTCCCGAGGTTATCATTGGTACGTTGTACATTTTTGGTCAACATATGCCAGTTTGTTAAAAAATTTCCAATTGACGGTACAAGATCGCTGAATAAGAACGGAAAAATACTATATATTTTCACTAGGCATGTTGAATTTGATTTTATACAGGCCTTATGTTTTTCAATAATTTAGTTTTTCACACTTGACGATCAGGAAGGCTTTATTGCAATTTCCATTGATTGATGTCGTATCATATAATTGCTAGTTTCACTATGACATGGTATCTACAGTTTTAATTCAAATTTAATATTTCATTAAGCAAGGATAGATACATTGAATATTGTATCTATAGTTTTAATCGATACTATTAGAATGACGATAAATTTCAGGTTTCATCATTGCAACTAACAGAATTTTTGGAGTCGAGATGAAATTGACTCAAAACTACCAATGTATGGAAAACAATACATTTACATCAACAAGACTACAGAAATCATCAAAATTTAGAGAAATAGATCAAAGACACCCATTGTTCTGTGTTAGCCAAGGAGCAAATAATTTCAAAAAGCACATTATGTTCTAAGGTAGCCCAAGGACACCTTATTTTCAAAGTAATATGACATTTAAAGCGCACCGCTGAAGTTGTACAAGCAAATCAAATACATCAAACTTATTACACCAACACATGCAACCACAGAACCAATTCAAACGAGTAACTTGTTCATGCAAACAATTAAAATGTCATATCCACTCACTCAGTGTATATATATGAAACCATCGTATAAATTTTACTATTAGCACAGTCCAGCATAAAAGTCTCCCCTTAGCCAGAACCAAAAATAGTGTGAGGTTCAATACCAAACTTCCTTCCATCAAACACCATCTCCACCATAATGCCACTCTCAAACTTCACCATCGGACGCCCAAAAACTGCTGCCGCACAGAAAGAAAATAAATCTCAACTCTTTATTTAGATCACAACAAACAACAAAAAATAATGTAGGTGATTTGTTGAACATCCAAACCTGCTTTTGGCGGTTGTTAGGAATGTTGCAGATGGCAGACCAAAACTTGTGCGGAATCAATTTTTCGGAACCCATGACTCATACCATGCTTGATCAATGATATTTGGCGAGTCAAGGTCATCAGGGTTATTGATATGGGAATTTTCTGCAGAATGAACTCATTGATGCTCAATGCTTTTGATGAAGTTGAAATCAACTTGTACATTATCCGGTGCATGGACAGGGTTGGTTCCCTAAGATAGATCAATGCAAGTTTCTCGGTCATGTTGGGGTCTGTTGGAATAGGTTCCATGCATGTCACTAGATTGACTAGGCAAAACAAATCGACCATGCCTTCGGCCTGCATCGCCTTGGTTCCACAGCTTGATGGAATAGCATTTTCTCAGGTATTCCTCAATTGAGACTGTGATGGAACTGAACCTTGGGATGACAATTCCACGTTGTCACGTTGGTTATTCATTGGATGTCTAAGATGGTTGTGACCATAAATCATGCACATCCCATACTGTACTCCAGTCTTCTCCTGCATACCACCATTGTTGTCCAGAGAGAGAGAGAGAGAGAGAGAGAGAGAGAGAGAGAGAGAGAGAGAGAGAGAGAGAGAGAGAGAGAGAGAGAGAGAGAGAGAGAGAGACTGAGATTATGAGATAAGGGGAAACCAAATGAGAGGCCGAGAAACGAACACAGACCGAAAGGAAATCTAGCACACATCGCATGCTCAAATTTTTCAAAATGACTAAAAGGGAAATATGCAACAGTAAAATGAACAGTATATCAGTAAACCCAACTTTTTAATATAGAAAGTTATCCTCAAATTGAAGGAGCTGGCTAGCTGGTCCTTCTCTATCAAGAGCAGTTCTTGGGTAGGGCTGTCGTGCCACGTGTCCTTCAAGCTATCCAATAATAGAAGACGTAAAGAATATTTTGGAATTTTTGCTCCTACCTTGCGGGTATGAAATTTTTGTGTTGGACTTCCTCATTCATTGGCCCTATTTGTCCTACAATTCTTGGTCCCTCTATCAAAACATCTAGCCTATGATATTTAAGGTGTGTAAAGGGAACCTTTCAAATCATAATGATGATGTCATAAGAAGCGAGGATGATCGAGGAGGACAGAAAATCAAACGAGCTGAGAGCAATGTGCTAGCAAGGAGTAAAATATCGTATATTGAGAATATATTAACGGTGCAAAATTTGGATATATCGATGGAAATATCGATGAAATATTGATTCAGTGAAAATTCTGACAGAAAAGACGAAAACTAATAAAACTACATAGAAATTAGTAATGAAACTTTTGGAGGTTGTTATATGATCAATTATCTACCTTATGTGAAAAGAAAATATTGATAAAAAATCAAGACATATGAATTTACTATATTACTATATGAATTAGTACGTGTTAAGTACTAATAATTATTAAAATACAATTTAATACTTCTATTTTTATTTTTCGATGGCTAAAACAGCTAGGCCATCGCACATTTTGTACAATATATTACTGATCACACGTCACAAAATCAAATATACAAATACTTCAAAACCACGTAGAGGACTTATGAGGTTCGAAAAGTTTTTGAAAATTACAAATATTTCAAAAAATTTCAGAAACATCGCCGATATATCGAAAATATCAATAAAAATCGAAAAATTTCGAAAATTTTAGGGATATAATGAAGAATTTTTCAAGTAATTCAAAAAAATTGAAATATCGATGAAATATCATCAAAAATATCGGTTTACATTCCTTGTATGCCATGTTTTGAATTTTGATGGTGACGTCCACGTTGGAAACGACGTGATTCCACATCAAGCAGGCTCCCTTATACAGATTCTTTAGTAGCTAGCTAGAAGAAAGAATACTCGAGAATTGATCGAAGCAAGTTGGTTTCACAATGGTATAGTGACCCTCATATCGCCTCTTTAACACGTAGCCGTAGCAACTAGCTAGCTGCATTACTCCGATCCTTAACTGACCAAAAGAAAACGTTAACTAATTTGATGGAATAATTTCTAAGAATGCTGCTTTGATAGAACGAATATTGTAATTTAAGGTAAGATGACTAACTAAATTTAGTATGAAAACGGTTTTTCAGACGATACTCACGTAGTATAGGTTAGGGCATGTTTGTTAGTTAACTGGTTTTGTAAGTTTTTGCGTGATGAATCTAAATTGGCCTTTGGCCATCCCCAAGAATCCATGCAATCTCCAAATCATGATCGAATTGAATTGGCCAATTAAGCTACGTACTGCCGCAACTGTCTTTGTCATGCATGTCTCCCTCAACCAGCTGCCGTCATCCCTTAAACGCTGTCACTTCTCTCTCAGAGCGTCCCGTCCCCAACCCAACCGGTCCCAACGTCGAAACCCTAAACCCTAGTTTAGCCAGTTAACCATATTATCGATCAACAATTGAATATAGTATTTACGACTTACGAACGTACTATGCAGTTTTCTGGGTTCATTTTTGTGAGGATAAGATGGAGTTGGTGGCTGTTTGATGATATATATTATCAAAATATGATATATAACATCTTTCTATTAAGGTATATTTAGTTTTGGTCATTTTTAAGTACAGAATATTATATCAATTTTTTGATCATATTTTGTCATCTTCACTATTCAAATTTTAGGCCAAAATGTATAAGATCAAATCCGTAAATTTTCAATCAAAATGGTGATTGTTAAGGTATTCAAAACGGCAATTGAAGTTTATAAGCATGAACAGTTCTGATTTGACAAATTTGATCCGTTCCTTAATTTAATTTAGTTTGATACATTAACGATCACTATTTTAGCTGAAAATTTACAAGAATGATCTACTCATATATACCTAATAATTGAACGATAAAGATGTTAATATATAATTAAAAAATTTATCTAATATTTATACTTGAAAATGACCAAATTTTTTTATACCTTAATGAAATAAACATATATATATATTTCATTCCGGGTCCCTCGGATTTTAGCATCATCCATTAGCATTCATGAACCAGACGGAAAAAATGCACTAAAATTATGTAGAGCTACCACGGCGGACAACGGTTTCAGAATTTAGATGGGATCGAGCGTAGGGCTAACTTCCACTACATTCTAGGTGGATTTCGATCACTGCAGTTTATCACATGCATGTACCTGTTTTATATATATATAGTCAATCCTTTTTTCTTCTTTGGTCTTTTTTATTTTGGTGGTCATTACAAAATTTTGAGACTAAACATGTGCATCCATGTGCTCTTTATATTGCTAAATTCTAATACTAGCTAGAAATGAATTTATAGGGTTCACAGTTCAACTGATCATCCATCCCTTTCTCCACAACCTCGATCGATCTAGAAAACCAAATTATAGTTGAACACTAACAAAAAAATTGAACATCATACACCTCCATGTCCTTAATTTGGAATGTCCTCGTTAGTTTTATTGTCTTTCAAAGTGCACTCGACATCTTAGGTTTTTTTTATCTTAACGTAACTTGTATAACGTACTTTGTTTCAAGTATTATACGAGATTAAACATAAAATTATTAATTCGGCCAATAGACCATTATTGTCAATCGATTTTCATGTTATATATAATATCAGAGTAACGTACATATGATCGTTACATGAGAATTATCATCATCGATCCATGTTCAACTCGTTATCATATGATGTTTGAAAGATTCAAATGCGTAAGGATACAAAATTCCTTGACGTTCAAACAAATTTTCATCAACAAAAATGTGGAATATTCATATATTACTGAGCAGCTCAAAAACGGCGTGTCATCATATTACCAAAAACGACAAAGCGTATACCCATAATTCCAAAAATTGCTAACGGCAGCAGCACCTAAGAGTCAACCAAGTTCCTCCAACCAAAAACCTCCACGTGTAAAGCAGCAGGTCACTAAATACAAAGCCACACATCACGTCGTCCGCATTAAACAAAGGCATCTCTGAAGTTGACGAGGCTGTGGGTGATTAATTAAGAAAGAAATACGTGGTTAGAGAGAGAAACCAAAGCAGATTTTAGAGAGAGAGCCATTGGCTTCATACTTTTAGAAGTTATATAAAGAGAGGGCAAGTGACCATTGGAATGCAAGAGAGCCAGCAAACACACTAAAGCGAGGCCAAAACTAAATTTGAGTGCTTGAAAATTCCAGATTTTGAATTCTCTTCCAGCTTCTTCTGTCTCTCGATTTCGGGTTTCGGTTTCGGTTTCTATTTCGATTTCGATTGTAAAGTTCGAAGGTTTTTCACCTAATCCTGCAAACCTAGTCTTTTTATCTGGGTTTTGCTTGCTTTGTCCTAAAACTGCACCTGTTCTTTAATTTTTGTAAGAACCAGGTTAGTTTTGTTAGATACACATCTGTCTATTTTAGCTTACCCTTCTTGTGACTGAAATGGCAGCAGCTATAGATATTTACAATGGTGGCAGCAGCAGCAGCATAGTGACACCCGATTTATCAGAAGAGCGTATGATAGCACTTATGCCATATATGAAAAGTGCTTCTTCAACCTCTTCTGTTTCTCCTCCGACCTCTCCCTCCACTTCTTCTTATTCTTCTTCTTCTTACACTCCACTCTACTCTTCTTCTCATCCCAATCTGTACCCCGACTTTTGCTCAAGCACCCAAATGTTTCCACAGGTGGGTTTCGAGCAAACAGGCTCCTTAGGGCTTAACCAACTCACCCCTTCTCAAATTCATCAAATCCAAACCCAAATGATACTCCAACAACAACAAAAGGAACAAATTGCAGCTCTAGCTACACTACCAAGCCGATCACATCACCAAAGCCCTAACACCCTCAACTTCCTTGGCCCAAAAGCAATCCCAATGAAACAATCTGGTGCTCCCAAGCCCACAAAGCTCTACAGGGGAGTGAGGCAGAGGCATTGGGGAAAATGGGTCGCTGAGATTAGACTCCCCAAGAACCGAACTCGTCTCTGGCTTGGCACATTTGAAACTGCTGAAGAAGCAGCTTTAGCTTATGATAAAGCTGCTTACAAGCTCAGGGGAGACTTTTCCAGGCTCAATTTCCCTCACCTTAAGCACCAAGGAGCTCATATCTCTGGAGATTTCGGTAACTACAAGCCTCTCCATTCCGCAGTTGACGCCAAACTCCAAGCAATTTGTCAGAGTTTGGCTGCTAATTCACCGAAACAGGGCAAAACAGAGGACCTTTGTTCTGAAACAGAGTCGAAGCCAGTGATTGCTGCTCCAAACATGGTCTTTGATGAGTCTTCTTCATTGAAAAGGGAATGGGAGACACCTAAATTGGAGATCATGTCATCCTCATCGTCGCCATCTCGGTCCTCAGATGAGTTTTCGGGCGGATCATCCTCACCGGAATCCGACATCACATTCTTGGATTTCTCTGATTCTCAGTGGGATGAGAAGGATACTTTTGGGTTGGAGAAGTTTCCTTCAGTGGAGATCGATTGGTCTGCTATTTAAAACTTTATGATCTTTGTAATCTTTGTTACTTTAGTTTCGGGTCTAGTTTTTGGTTTTAGGTTAAGTTTGGTGTATCTAGAAGCAGCTTCTGCAATGAAATTTTTGGCATTTGCAGAAGTCTTGCTCGGTACACATAGGTTTCAGATACTTTAGTTCATACTTAATAGAGTCAATAAGTCTGTGATTGTGTGATCTCTCCATTTGGTCTGCTCGTGATATTTTTTTTTCCTTGCAACCATGGAGATTGTAGTAATCATTGTAATATATTGTTGTACTTCTTTTTCTTAATTTCTTTGTTTTATTTTGTGTAACATGGTGAGCATGTGACGGTGTTTGATTCTATCTTAAACAGAGTTTTCTATGTATCTTTGTCCATGGTTTACAAAGCAATCAAACAGAAAATGAACAATAGTTGTCTTTTCAAGAAGAGAGTACTCACATATTACTAAAAAAGAAGGAAAAAGGAGAGAGTACGCATAGAAGGTGGACTTTGGGGAGTTCTTTTAAAATGTGATTGTTGCAAGCATGACAGGAAAAAAGAAGTTATAATCATTTCACGGTGGTATTTCTTGGCAGAAGTGTAGTTAAGCATGATCTCCTATTCTTCATTCACATGTAGTATGATGTATCATCATTCCGGCAGTACACCTGCGCATTATAACCTTGAGCATAATGTTTAACTCATATTTTTTTTCTCTCGACCTGATAGCAAAGTTCAGAGCTCCAGACATTCAAGAACAAAGGCTTGATACTAGCTTGTATATTGACTATATTCCATATGCCGGGAACTAAAACAAGTTTCATCACTTTCATGCAATCAGATTGCATAATGTTTTTGAAGATTTACAGTAACCGGTTTGTTTGAATTTACTGTTGGTCAAAGACTAGGCATATTTTTCCCAAACGTTAGATCAGCAAGTTCTACGCAGCAGGCGACTTGTTGATATCATGAAAGATCTTCAGATAAATGAAACACTGTTACATCATTTAAAACCATTAAATTAGCACATGTTTTACAGTATTTAGAGATCACGGGTAATTACGAAGCTTCTGTTACTCCGAAGTATATGACAGGAACTGTGGTGTAGAAATAGTGTAGAAGGATGATAGGTAATTACGAAGCTTCTGTTATAAATCATCCTCTTGAATTGTCCAAGGACCTTACAGCGGAAATAGTGTAGAAGGATGATGTGTTATCCTAATTCAATCTCTTGGAACAGAAAACACCTTCCTTCTTTCAAATTAGTGGTGTTTCTTCTACAAATCAGTTATCCAACTCGATCATACTTGTAATCATGCTATGAAGCTTTGCTTTACAAGCTAACTCATCAGTTTTAGACCTGGTCATAGGGATGACTTTGGGAGCATTTGGTTCCAGCCATTTTAGAACAATAAAGAGAATGCAAGCATCTGGGATCACCCACCCCACCCTCCCAACTTTAGTGGATTCTATAACTTTCTTATTTGCATCCCCTTGAATGAGAATGACAAGTTGGAATGGCCAAACCATGGGTTTCCTGCTAAACCCACTTTACTGCATTATCTTATCCTTCACCCTTGTGATAAGCATTTCTTGAAGGCACCATCGCCAGAGAAGAATTAAAGATTGAAAAGAAGAGGGAGTAAAAAAATATATAGCTGCACAAACAAGTTCAATATTCTTTTCTTTGTTCTCAGCATATACAAAGACAAGTTCACACAACCAAAGATAGTGATGAGGAAAGAGACTCTGAGAGCCCATCCTGGGCCATCACGATTCCTCACAATTCAAATCCAGGAAAGAAATATTCGTATTCATGTCATTTTGAATAAGATGATGTCAAATCTTTCTTTCTGAATTGGGTACTTTTGCCTCGAGTTTTGTCCAAAGCATCCAAAAGGGTGTGCGAATGAATGGGAATGAAACTTGTAAAAAGTTGGTAAAGGGATTCCTTAGAGGGTGGAAAAGGATCATGAATCATGAACCAAGTTGGTTATTCAACTTTACAGGTTTTACTGATGTGGCTTGGCGAGGTACCTAGCTTCATCTGTAATATAATCCAAGATTCCAGTTCTTAATTTAGAATTAAATATAGCTACTTCCCTTGGTATATGATAAAAGAGGGCTCGGTTATTCATCCTAGTAATTGAGCAGCTGGTTTTATAATCAGAGATTCTACTGGAAAGCCAATTATTGCAGCTGCTAAAAAATTACCTTGAACAAATGTTCTACAGACGGAAGCATTAGCACTTAGAGCTGGATTACATGCATGCTGTGTTAATTCGTGGTTTGTCTCATGTGCAGGTTGAAGGTGATTCAAAATTGCTAGTTGACAGTGTTCTAGATCCCCTCAAGGCCTCATGGAGAATTAAAGCAATTATTAAAGACATCGGCTATCTTGCTCAAGATTTTTTTTGTTTGAGCCTGAAATAAATACTTCATATTGGGCTTGAAAGGCTGAAGTCTTGGCAAGGGGTGAGCCGAAGTCTTGGCGAGCGGCCTTGTTAAAAGATGTAGCTTTGCGAGCGGTCAAGTGAAAAAACAGAGTCCGTTTCCAGATCAACTTAAGATTGTGGATTCCGGATGGCTGATTCATGCGGTTTAATGTCGATCATACATTTTCTGTTTCAGATAGGTTTCTTCTAGTACGGGAGTTGTGGTAACATTAGAACTATATAAAGATAAGACCCGAGTGCTGGATGGTATTTGAGTTATATTGAGATTCAAAAAGAGCAAGACCAGAAGAAGTTCAAGAGAATTGAAAGACGACTACTGATCATTATATAAGGAAAGTAAGAGTATTGGTGAAAGGGTCCCCGATCAAACATATAACATTTGCTATACGGAAGTACACCTAGACATCTCGTTAAGAGATTCTATCTTTGTAGCCAAACGATCAAAGTGCTTGTCACCGAACGAGTGAGAGTATTGCGATCAGATGAAGCAATTATCACGACTGGAAGATTGAAGAGCTTGTCACCGATCGAGTGAGAGTTTAGATATCCAAAGGGTGTAAACGCGACTGGAAAGTTGAATGGCTTGTCACATATCGAGTGAGAGTTCGGACATCCAAGGAAGCGGTGTTCTCAATACATCGTCAGAGAAGTTGTTTTGCTTTGCACTCGTAAAGGGTAGTGTGAGGTATCGATTTCTGGGGCTCTGCTAGAGACACATAAACCCGAAGTCCTAGGTTACTAGGCGAGAAGGACCCATTCAGGCAAGGTTGGTGCTCTCCTTATCTTAATCGTTTATCAAGAAATCAGGTAGCTTTAAGTTCTATATTCTGTTGAGAGACGGTGGCACGCCAGCATACGAAGCACATACAGGATAAACCGACAACTACGGTCAAACTATCCGAAGTCAATAAAAGAGACTGTTTTGCGGAAGGATCTCTCCGCGAGAGATATTTTAGAGTCAAACATTTTGGCACGCCCAGTGGGACCATTTTTGTGTCTCTAAGTGACAATAGGAGATCCTTACTGAAGGAATTACCCTCAGTGTCGCAAACATCCACAACCGGCTTACCATGAACATACATCTACCCGGTGTCATTCACTAAGTAATCAAGCGGTAGAAATTATCTTCGGTAAGGAATATCATTCAACCATGTCATTTAAATCTTTAAGTGAAGTGGAGATTGTAGAAAATTCCCAGAGTACCTAGCTTATGCGGCTAGGCGCGACGAACATCAGACTAACTACTACACGGCTCTCGGTGAAAAGATTGAATAACAAGCAACTCTTCTCACTACCCAAGGCGACAGAATAGACGTGGCGTTAGCCAAAATCCAAGCATTACGGGTAAAACTCCATAGAGATCAGGAGGAGAGAGAGGTAATTGGAGCCTAGGTAGAGAATCTCGCGGAAATTCAGGATAAATTACGGATAGATATCATGCAAATCTTGGGGTCAAGTTTGGATGAATACCGCCGACATGCGGCGACACTGTTTCAAAGGACAGACAGGACATAGTGTATCTAATGAAATCTGTTTCTGATCTCGTCAGAAAGACTAGACAAACGGAGTCTTTCCCACCTGCATGGGAACAACGGTTAAATAGGTTCATGAATGATTGCGACATACATCTGGCCAAGATGTATGAATCACGAGACACTGTTTCCTCCCATGCAGAAGGATGATCCAGATGCTTGGCAATGGCCAAGGTACTACCGACATCAAACCTTCAAGACTTTCTCTGGCGACGATGATTCTAATGCGGCAACACATTTAACATACTTTACACTGCAATTAGGGTAGTTTGCCGATAATGATGGACTCAAATTAAAAGTCTTTGGATCATCTTTGTCAGGATCGGCCCTCGTATGGTATACGGGATTGGAAAAGGGGTCAGTAAACGAGTGGAAGGATATGAAGGCTTTATTCATAGACCACTTCGGAACGGCTAGACCTGAAACCAGTGTTGGAAAATTGGCTTCCTTGAGCCAATCGGCGACAGAAAGTCCAGTCACCTGCTTACACCATTTTTGGTCAAAATATCATCTATGCAAGACTCCACTAGGTAAAAAGGAGGTAGTAGAGATGGCCAATAATGGTTTGGAGGATACGTACCACCAACTGTTTTTGAATAGCAAGTACTTTTCCTTGAACGAGCTTATCACATCTGTAACTAAAGCTTACAGCACCATGCAAGAATGAGACAACAGAAGGAATGCGTCTAAGAGAACGTACACTACTAGGTCTTACGACAGACCAAAGCCAAAACCTGTGGCTTATATAGAAGACATAGACGACCAGGATTCAGACTATGATGGAGAACAAGTGGGAGCATTGGGTTTATTGACAAATAAAGTTTTAAAACCCCGCAAGCTTCAAAAGAGTAAGGGCCCCATCAAGCTTTCGATAGTGGCTTTCACTCATCCAGAGTTCGAAATATACACGTACAACGCTAACATGGCCCATGAGATCTTGGATGAGCTCTACGGCATGCAAGCTGTCAAAGCAGATTTCGGACCTCTCCCTACGACTGAGCAGTTAAAAGGTAAAAAAATATTGCAAGTTCCATGGAGCATGGAACCATATTACGAAGGACTACATCAAGCTGAAAGATCAGATCCAAAAGTGGATCAATGAAGGAAGACTAGAACTAGAGGGAGCGACCAAGGTAGTTTCATTAGTAGATTCAAAACCCTTCCAATTGCCTCAAGTTAATATGATAGATATCGGTTGGTCATCACCTGGTAGTTGTGTTGGAGGCGTGGAAGAGTGGAATAAGCCAGTCTTTTTATCTTATTCTTTCCAGTATGATAAGATGGAAGAGATCTTGGACAGGCTGTGTGAAATGGGGTTGATCTTTTATTACCCGGTACTCAAACTCAGACATTTATGGTATGAGGGTCCAGCCCAACATTTGTGCAGATTCCACAATCAGTTTGGTCATCGAACAACAAGGTGTTCAACCTTGAGAGATAAAATTCAGGGATTGATCAACTGGGAGGTGATTAAAAATAACTACAAAGGAATGGTGGAATGGCATCCACAAAATCCTCAGGCATCACTACCTCCCAACATATCATTTACTTCCCTAGACACCTCTTCCGCTCGCAATGCATCTGAACCAATACACAGAAGGAAAAGACCAAGGCGGAAGCCTGGACGTAGTATTGCATTTGTCCGACCTAAGCGGGCTGAGATAACTTATGATGCCTCCAGGTGAGATGAGATATTTGAAGAGCTAATCCAAGCAGGGATAGCAACAGTTCCTGATAACTGGGGAACACCAGACCCATATCCTGAAGATGTTAGGGGTCTACCTTACTGTCCTATCATCATCGATGGGGTCACCATTCCACGAATGCTTGTCGTGATTTGAAGTTAAGGATTCAACAGTGGATTGATGAGGGAGAAATAATTATAGAACAGGAGCCCTCGCCAAGCTTAGCGACCGAAATATCATTGACGGTTGGGATGTTAGAGTTAACAAGGGACAAACCAAGTAAACGCAAACAAACCGTCGATCACCAAACTATTGGCGAGAATCCACCAAGCAAGCAAACGAAAAAATCAAATAAAGGAAAAGAGACAGTGGATCCGAAAGTAGAGTCGTCAGTAGCCCTTTGTGCTCATTGTAAGCTCAGGGGCGGGATGAAGATTTCCTATGAAGAATTAGCTGAAGCAGCCAAGGTCTTCCCTGAGTTATTTTCACAAACAGATCATCAGTTCCATAGCCCACGCCGAGCAAGGCAAAGGGATTCCCCAGCACCTAAGCGTTCACGAGTGACAGAAAAGGTCAGTGAAGCAAAGAAGTCCAAATCAGAAATTGCTGACACGCTCGCTAGGCCGTATATTCCACCAGCTTCAAGAAACATCACTAAGGAGAATGTATGGTACGTAAAGAAGAAGGGAAAAACCGTTGAGGTAATTCCAAGTAGAAGAAGGAACCTTCAACGACGATTTAGAGAAGTTAAAAGGGCATTAGAGGCTTATGAAACGGGCCTGCTCAAAGAAGAAGAAGTGGTCTGCTCCCCAGAAATGCTGCGAAGATGATTGAACGCTCTTGCAGTGAACCCCTTAGTAGTTTTTGGGAAGAAGACTCGCGAGCCTAAAATGCGAGCACAATGACCAGGTGTCTTTGACCGTAACCCAGAGCTATGGTTCAAAGACAAACAGCTTGAACCTGCTTCTGAGGTTCGTCGTGGAATCAAAAAACGTAAACCAATAAGACGACGTCTTAGTTTCAATGATGAAGCGATGGAAACATTGGGGCAACACACACCACCAAAGGAAGGGGAGCATGTTCAAGGACATGTCACTCCAGGCGAAACTAGAGTCTTGCAATGGAGACCGAAGCCTTTAATCATAGAAGAACAAAAGAAGAGTAGTCTTAACAAGACTTTTCCCCGTCCTAAAGAACAAAGTTCTGAACTGCTCATGCCAGCAACCATAGATCCTAAACCTAAGGATCAGATGCAACAGGTTGCTTCTCTGGAGGTCACTGCAACCTCGCATCTCGAGGGACAAAAATATGAGGACAACAATAATGCAGATGATGAAGAGTTGTTGGATTACGGTGACGGTGAAGACGAAGAAACAGAAGGATATGAAGAGGAGGTGGAAACCACTGTTAACATGGTGTTCGTCTTATCTTTTAAATATGCTTTACCTTCACCAAAATCAACAGGTGAATCAATCTCAAGCAGAAGCTTTAATAACTTGGTAGTGCCAGAAGATGAACCAATATTGATAGACCAATCAGCACTCGCCAAGACATCGGAGACTGACCCATCATTGACAAAGGGACAGATGATGTTCGCAAAGCCCACCCTGAACATGGCCATGCACATGCGACCATTATATGTGATAGGAAACATCCAGGGGATTCAAGTCAACAAACTTTTAGTGGATTCTGGGGTAGCAGTAAACATCATCACAGTCAAAGCAATGGCCTTATTAGGCGTTCCCAAGTCTGCTATCCAAGAGACCACCCTTAATGTTAGAAACTTTCAGGGTAACATTTCCAAGACTTTGGGCATTGTTTTTTTGCAGGTGCACATCGGTCCAGCCACCGGCACATACACACTCTTCGTAGCAGAATGCACAGCTCCATACAGTGTAATTCTTGGGCGTGACTGGATCCACTGGAGCTATTGTGTACCTTCGTCCCTCCATCAGCAGATGTTACTTTGGAATATGGAGTCGGGTGAAGCCGAGATTGTCAATGCTGATCCTCGTCCATACTCCGTATCTGCTAATTCTTTATAAGCCAGTTATTACAACAGTGACCTCAGACCATTGGATGTATGTGGCGTTGATAACAACGGCCGCCCAGTTGGTGTTACGGCCTTTGCGCTAGCTCAGTGGGGTATTATTCAAGTAAATCATGATAATAGCAGACCCTACACCATTGAGCTACCATCCAAACACTCTCAATGATTGGGTCTCTATCAAGTATAGAGATCGAGGCTTGCTACTCTTTGCACGAACGCTTCCATAATTTTCTGATGGAGAGTCAAGCCTACGAGAGGGTTCCAATAATTGCAGCATTGGAATATATGGATGAAGATGTGTTACACGACTTGGACGAAGAGGAAGAGATCAAAATAGCTCCAACAGTCTTAGATGATTTATCTCCTAAAGTCAAAGATCCCATTGAAAAAGTCAATCTTGCGAACAATGAAGAGCCAATCTCTGTGGCCATTAGTACATTCCTAGAGCCTGAAGAATGACTAAAGCTCATTGAATTGCTACATGAATACGCTGATTATTTTGCAGAGAAATATGACAACATGCCAGGACTATCACCATAATTGGTTTGTCACAGCTTATCCATCATAGAAGGAAAGAAGCCGGTAAAACAAGAGATGCGTCGAATGAACACAGAAACAACAATTCTAGTCAAGGAAGAAGTAGAGAAAATTCTCAAGTCAGGGATCATACGAGTAGCTAAATATAATGAGTGACTATCCAACGTAGTCCCAGTCAAGAAGAAGAATGGAAAAATACAAGTTTTTGTTGATTATAGATACTTGAACAATGCAACTCCAAAGGATGCATACCCAATGCCAGTAGTGGATTTGTTGGTGGACTCAGTGGCTCGTCATGAGATGTTAACTTCCATGGATGGGACGGCTGGTTACCACCAAATCCCAGTGACAAAAGCAGATAGACATAAAACTGCGTTTCGGTGCCCAAGATTTGCAGGAGTATTTGAGTATGTGGACATGCCATTTGGACTCAAGAATATAGGGGCAACCTACTAATGAGCAATGCACTTAATCTTCCATGATCTTATTGGTAACACTATGGAAGTCTACATCGATGATGTGGTGGTTAAAACGAAATGCAGGAGAAATCACATTGAAGACTTGCGGCAAGTGTTTATCCTGATGAGGCAACATCAATTGAAGATGAATCCAGCTAAATGTGTGTTTGGAGTACAAGCAGGAAATTTCCTGGGATTTCTGGTTCATCAGCGTGGGATTGAGATACCGGACGACAAAAAATAAGAGGTTCTTAGTGCAACCCCACCAATAAGTAAGAAAGAATTACAGCATTTATTAGGAAAAATCAATTTCTTACGACGGTTTATTGCCAACGCTGCTGGAAAGACACAACAATTTTCAAATTTGCTCAAGCTTCAGAATCAGAAAGACTTTGTGTGGGCACCTATCCATCAAGAGGTGTTTGAAATCATCAAAGCATATTTGACAAACCTGCCAGTCTTGGTACCTCCAAGGCCAGGGGTTCCTCTCAAGCTGTACATTTCAGCTACTGAAATTTCTATTGGGAGTTTATTAGCTCAGGACAACACATCAGGCACCGAACGTGCTATTTTCTATCTCTGTCGTACCTTAAACGAGTGTGAAACGAGATACTTGTCAATGGAAAAACTGTGCCTGGCCTTGTATTTTTTAGGATGTAAGTTGAGGCATTACATGTTATCCTTCACCACGTGCATTATAGAATAATCAGACTTGGTGAAATACATGCTTTCGAGACTCATTCTCCGGGGACGGATTGGGAAGTGGATTATGGCTTTGTCAGAGTTTTCTTTGCAATATGTTCCCCAGAAAGCGGTTAAAGGCCAAGCAGTGGCTGATTTTTCGGCTCATTATCTGATGAAGGATGTTCACAAGAGGCCAGAACAAGAACTCACTCGTGTTGATCTGGCACCTTGGTGTTTATAATTTGACGGGTCTAGTACGAGTACTATGGCTGGGGTAGGAGTAGCATTGATTTCTCCACGCGGCCAAACTTTTTCTTATTCTTTCAGGTTGGATTTCAGGTGCACAAATAACCAAGTGGAGTATGAAGCTCTTTTTATTGGCTTGGAAATTTTATTAGATATGGAGATCATAGATGTGCATATATTCTGAGATTCCCAACTAGTAATCTGACAACTTGAAACCAAGTATAAGGCTGGACCAGTATTAAAACCATATGCTAAGCGAGCATGTGATTTACTCAAGTTGTTTACCGAGGTGGATTTGAGCCATGTTTCTCGCGAGAGGAATTATGCAGCAAACGAGTTGGCCCAACTAGCAAAGGGGGTGAGCTTGCAAGATGGAGTACGTGAACGTATATTAAAGGTTGAACGAAGGACCCTGCCATCTTTGTTTGCTCGCCAAGAAGACAAAATGAGTGGTACGTTGCTACCCTCGATCACATTTATGTGGATTGAAGATAGGATATTATTTCTTATCTCTAGAATCCTAATAATCTGGTCGATAAGCGGATTCGTTTTTTAGCTCCTAATTATATACTCAAGAATGATGAGTTGTATAGAAGAGGACATGAAGACATATTCTTGCGAAGTGTCTTTGGACGTGAAGCTAAGCGATTAATAAGGGAGGTTCATCTTGGAATGGCAGAGGCACATCAGGCTGGTCCAAAGATGAGATAGTTAATACGACGACATGGCTTTTATTGGCCAGGAATGCTCAGAGATTGCATCACGTTCGTTAAAGGTTTTGAAGAATGCCAGAGACATGGTCTAATCTGCCATATGCCCAGAATACCGTTACAGCCGATAATCAAGTCTTGGCCAGCTCGAGGATGGGGTTTTGATTTAATTGGAATGATTCGTCCTCATTCATCAGAAGGGCACAAATTCATCATTGTAGCTACCAATTTATTCACAAAATGGGTTGACGCTTGACCTCTCAGAGTATCATCAGCAAAGGCCATCCACCAGTTTTTATTCGAATATATTATTTGTAGGTTTGACATTCCTAAGAGTTTTTTCTCAGACCGTGGGGCAGCGTTCATGTCTGGAGATGTAGACGAGCTTATGAAGAATTTTGGAATACATTTTCTACATTCTTCTCCATACTATGCCCAATATAATAGTCAAGCTGAAGCAATCAACAAGATCATCATACATATCCTTAAACGGATGATTGCGAGCAATGCCAAATTGTGGCATGAAGAATTATTTAACACCCTGTGGGCTTATAGAACAAGTAAAAGAACGCCTACATGTACCACTCCTTATGCATTGATGTTTGGCCATGATGTGGTCCTGCTTTTGGAAATAAATGTCCAATCTTTATGGATGATGGAACAACATAGTCTGATAAGTGAAAATTATGTGCAAGCAATGTGGCAGGAGCATGAAGACTTGGATGAAAAGAGAATACAAACTTATGACAGTCTGTGCGTTGAGAAACGAAAGGTGGCTCGTGCCGATGACCGATGTACTCGGGGCATGAGTTTTGCAGAAGGAGAATTGGTCTGGCGAGTCATTCTGCCTGTTGGCGAGAAGACTGATGGCTGAGGAAAGTGGTCAGAAAAGTGGGAATGACCATACATTGTCGATCAAATTTTAGGTAAAGGAGCTGTTCGTTTACGTGATCGAGATGGAACCATTCATGCTAACCTTATCAATAGTCGTTTCCTTAAGAAGTTCATACAACCGGTCTGGGAGTATGAAGACCCTCCAATAGTGGCTTAATCCAGTTTATTCATGCTCATCTCACTCGCATGATTAAACTGAATGGGCAACATATATGGATTATTTGCATCAGAATAGCCTATACTTGGGGCTAAATTTTTAAATTTTTAGTTTCGGCCTATACTTGGAGCCAAGATTTTATTTGTTTTTTTCTGGATTAAGAGAGTTCACGTTAGCCAATTACTGTGGCTAAAGTTATATACAAACTACATCTGAGTTTATCAATATAGAATTATTGTTTGCATAAAGAATTCTTTGCTCTAAATGAAAATATTACATTGTTAAGAAGAATACAAGGGCTTTGCGGCCTTAAGCTTTGATACCATATGAGAAACAAAGTACAATCAGCAACAGAACATTAAGATAAATACAGTTTGTTTTTTTCCAAATCCTCAAACAGCTGATAGCCGGTCCTTGGGTCCACATATCAAATATGTATACATTGAAAAGAGAGAGCGACCTCGAGAGACAAAAAAATAGAGGATTTGAAATGCCAAGGAAGCTAGTTCAGCAGATCAGAAGACCATTTAAACTAGGCTTGGCGTTTGTTGCCTTTCCCCAGTTGAACTCCATGTTCTTCCTTTTCAGTGCAGCCATGTCCATAGAGCTTGCAGCCTCTATGCATCTAGAAACGGAGTGTGTGCCTGTGAGGAAGACGAGGTGAGTTGTCCCTCGGGATTGTGGCTTCGTCACCCTGTAGAAACACATGATGAATCAGCCAAGGCAACACTTGGACATAGATATTACTATCTAGTTCGGGTTTGGACATGGATATTACTATCTAGAGTCCACAATTTGGACGGTTCTATCTGGGGGATCTTTCAGATGGAAGAACCAGAGCAAACACATGAAAGAGGAGTTCATTCTCGCAAAAAAGTTTGGAAGGTTTGATCATAAAACAGTAAAGAGGAAACCTTTTATAGAAAGGAGTCATGGCGGTAAGGCTTTTCGAGAGTAAATGCACCCGGTAATAGAGGACACGCGTCTAATGGAAATTGGGCCATGTTACGGTTTATCTACCCATAGAGGAAAGCGTGATGAATGAAAGATTTTGGAGCAGGTAAAGCATATTTTGAAGATTTGATGGTTGACGCGATACAGATTCCAAGGTTGGAATTAAAGTCCATTTAATCCGGATTATCAGGGCAGGCAAGCGGCTAGGTTCTATAAATGAAGCTAGTTTCGTTTGAATAATTCTTGGATGACTTGATTCTGAGGCCCAATATGGTGTCCAAGGCCCAATCGACACATTGATTCCAAAATTTGGACTAGACAAACATATACTCAAGAGTTTTGAAATACCATGAATAAAATAAAAAAGGGCTCAAGATCTGTGGCCCAATAATTACAAAACGAGGGTTTTTCCCTTCAACAATATTTTTGCAAACTCGAGGTTTTGCCAGGATTTTTTATACATGTGTAGAGCGTTGTTGGCTTCCTCTTCTGCATCCTGCAGTAGTTGAGCTTGGCTCTCTCCTTAAATCGTAAGTTGGTAAACGGATGCTCGATTTGAGTTAACATTGGACCTTAAGCTGTCTACCTCAGCTTGGAGTGCAGCTAATTCAGCTTCTTTGGTTGCCAAAACCTCCTGCTGAGTTGTTGTGTCTCGCAGAAGGGTCTGGATTCGTTGGCCTTCTTCTTTTGTCTGGCGAGCCAGTGTCTCCACCACCTCTTTCTTATATTCAGCTTCAAGTTTCAGATGGTGGTGGGCTTCACTTTGACCAAGAAATTCATGAAGTTCTTTCTCAAGGTCAGGTATATTATGGAGGAATTCAGCCAGGGCAGTGGCGTTTAAATTCCTAACTTGTTCTTGGACGCGTTTGATGTCTTGAGGGGAATCTAGACTACCAGAAAAGATCTTCTGGAAAGCAATATCAATGACAGTAGGGAGGCTCTTTGCACTCAGTTTGGTTGAAATCCCTCGCAGGACTGATATTTCTTCTTGTGGGTTGGGTGTGTGAGAGAGAAATCCCTTTGATGAAGATGGAGCTTTAGTTCTTTCAAGAGAAGTTTGAGGTTCTTCATCAATAGCATGTAGTGAGCTGGAAGGCTAGTCCATGGCGGCCATTGTGGAAGGCTCAGAAGAGTGAGGTTGGCCTTACGAGCTCTCTTGGTCCTCTAAATTTGTTTGTGAGTCAAGAGCCATTTGGTCGCTTGTCAGAGGATTGGGTTTGGACTATAAAGAAATAACAGAAAGTCAAAAAGCTAACCAAAAAGAAATTAATATACAGAACGAAGTAAGCGAATGGAATTTTTACTTGGACGGGGAACAATTGTTGTGTTTCCTCAATCACTTGAAGCTTAGGCTTTGGCGAGGGAAGAGTTTGGTCCCTTGGTTCTGGAATAACTTCAACCAATGGCTGTGGTTCTTCAACTACAACTTGGAGCTCTGGCGAGAAAGGAATTTGAATTTCTTGCTCTAGAATGGCTTGGTCGTTATGAGAACTTGTGCCCTCGCCAGATGGGGAAGGAATGAAGCAGGATTGGAACTTAATCTGAAGACGCCGAAATAAAATAGCAACATCAACTGGTTTTTTCTTCTCTTCTTCCTCGAGTTCCTTCAGTATGATTCCAGCCAGAAACCTAGCTATGAAGTCTTTACAGTACTCTTTTCCGCTATTTATGACTTCAAGTCCTGTTTCATGATCTTCAGTTCCAAACATGATATCGATGTTGGAATCATCAAATTTTAAAATGTAGGCTTTGCAACATCCTTCAAAAAGCCTTTCTCTGAGTGAGTTTATAATATAGCATGCTTCATCCTCAGCTTTGAGGACAAAGAAATGATCGTTCCAACTCACTAGGTACACCTGAGGCTTGGTGCTCTTGCTGATGTGATCCCATATTGTATCAAACGATGCAAGATCATCCAAGGCTGCAAACCTCTCTGGGTTGAAATACCCAATAAAGGAGTCATCAGACAAAATCTTCAAAGGCCGAATGTTGGCCTTCAGAATAACCTTGAGATCATAATGTTGATCCGGGTAGAAGCTGGTGAGGGCTTCGCCCTTGCATAGTTTCTGCCACTCCGAAGAACCTTGGACTATAAGGTCATCAAATTCGGAGACCGTGGGCATGCTGTCTAGATTTGCACATAACCAGTGTGCAATGGTGAAAACCAGTGCCAAGCAGGCGCTTGCCCCGGAGACTTTGTCACTAGGTTGACCAAAGAAGGCGTGGAAGACATGAGCTTGAAGCTTGGCTTGTCTATCCCTGCTGTTGATCTCCGTAGTGATCTACGCATTTTATGCTTGATTATTAATGTCTTTCTTTCTATATTTAACTTTGTTTTGTGCTTAGTAAATATGTTTTTAACTTACTTTATGTTTGTAGGTAGAAATAAAGGAGGAATCCGTAAAGGAGGCAGAAATGAGCTCAAAACCTACTAAGGAGGAAGTTCCTAAAATGAGGAGGAAAGATGATGAAGAATGGGCCATGATTTATAAAGAATGGATCAAAGATCACTAAGATGGGTCAAGACCATGCTCATGTGTCCAAGAATTTCCAAGATCATGTCAAGATTCACCCACAAAGAAGCCCAAAAGAAGAAAATGGATCAAAAGCTAGAAATCAGGAAATCTGCCTGTGCAGATCAGCCCACTTCAAAAGGTCACTGTGAACAGATCCGGATGAATCTAGACGCGATTAGCATATGGTTGGAAAGATCTAGAAGTCTAGTTTCCAACGCAACTAGAATCAAGCGATTTGAAGTCCTAGAACGAGAGAAACTCCTATTTTAGTGGAGAAGGGTCAGGTTACCCGGGTGGAGTAGTAAGAGTTCTAAAAGGAGTCGAACTAGGCTTTGCTTGGCCTATATAAATGAGGGCTCGACTAGGGTTTGAGGATCACACATTCTAGGAGCCGAATCTCTGTCCAAACACTACCTCCTTTCACACAAAGTCGAAGAACTCTTCTCCTTAGCCGAAACACCACCATCACCACCTCAAAAACATCCCTCCTTCACCCATAAGTGTTCTTACGCTAGATTTGGCTTTGAACACTTGTGTCCTCCCTCACGCCAACAAGGGGATGCTATACTTGGAGCTTGCGGAGAGACGAATTCCTCGGAGCAAAAAGTGTAACATGACATCTTGTATCAAATTTCGGTTATGTATTGGTTTTCTTTACTTTTTGTAGAAAGACAACATGTTTTAGTGTAAAGATGATTGTTTTGGATTTTTATGAGTTCTTCCATGTGTTCTTAGTATGAATTCGAATATATATGCTAACTTACTATGATCTTAATGCTTTGAAACTTGTTTAGGATGACACTAGATGATTTGGTTCACCCTAGCATGTTCCACCGAATTAATCAAGATAAAATTGAGTTAGGAAGTTAACTAGATGATTTGGTTGCTCTCTAATTCGATGTAAGCATGTGTTTGTGTTTTAATTTGTGCTATGAATTTCGTAGAACTTGTTTAAAGAAGAAGTAATCGGCTTAGGTAATTAGTATGTGATGATCACTTGTAAATAACTAGTTTAGGTTTTTTTTCGGCAATGATGCATGTTTAGGGTTTCTAGGGTTCTTGATTGTTTGCTTGTCTATGAGTGAAGCATGTTAGGGTCCTAGGGTTTCTCTATGAGAATGATTGCCACGTTTTTGTCTTTAATTTTGTAGGCATTAAACAAACAAATCTCGCACCCCCATTTAAACTTAGCATAGTTATACATGCACCCTCAATCCCCGGTTAAGAACGATCCCTACTTACCAATGCTACATCTACAAAGAAGGGTTTTAATTGCTTTCGTGTTTGATTAAGTGTTTAATTAAATGCTTGAAAAGATGCGAATCACGTAGCTGTCTAGATACCACTTGGGGGCACCTCAAGCCCAGAGTGGGTTTTTCTGTGCTTATGAGACTATCAAAAGATTGGGTCAGCTATATGGTTCAGTGAGAAAGTTGAAAAAGTAATTGTTCTGGGTAAAGCATTTGCAATACTTACTGGCTGCCAAGAAGGGTTGAACCTTTTCTTCTTAAGAGCTTGAACGGCGACATTCACATCTGTTTCTTGGGCGTGCTGTTGATTATAAGAATGAAGGATTGGTCAGACACAATATAAGAAATTGCTAATACATGTGGCACATTTGAATGTAAGAAGTATACCTGTGGCCAGGGAGTTCTACATGTGTTCTTGTACAGCTTACTAACAACAGCCAAATCTTCTTTATTCGAGAACCTCTTGCCAAAATCGCAAAAGATGTTGGCAAAATAAGCAAGCGGTCCTATATGTCATATATCTTCCCAAAGTTGGGAGCGCCATACTTGGTACTACTCGGTGACCGATTGAGAGATCATAAGTGGCTTCGTCAATTCAGGAATAATCACCGTTGGAAAGCCAAAGTGTTCATTCTGCATATCCAGTGCTATAGGATGACTTGTCTCTCACTAAAGAGTATATTTGTTCACAGAACAAGCGAGGGGCATGGGGGCATCTTGGGTGAGCCCGAGTTGTCTCGAGAAATAGTTTGGAGCATAGAGCTCATACCCGGGGCTCGAAGAATCAGTGACTGGCAGGTCCTTGCATGTGTGACATTGAAGGAAAAGGTTCCTCGCGAGGTCATCTTGCTCTCGTGAGGGCATAAATCTGCTCGCAAGGCTGCCAGGGTAACGACGATTCAGGATCACTTCAACTGCTGCGGTTGGAAAGTTTTTATGCGAGCAGAGGTAGTTGAAGTAGGCTAAATAGGACCATGCTCTAGTTCTAGTTGGTGCAGATACCAAGGTCTGGCCCAAAGGTTGTGTTCTTCAAAAGGAGGGACTGCTGAAGGGCAAAAGAAAGGAAAGTACATCAATAACCAGAACTCTACCATCCAGAGTGGCCCTGGTTGATTAAGGTCGAGCTTTGAAAAGACGACTCACCTCAGACCATAGTAGATGTAGGCGAGAACGGATTCAACCAAGCCCAGTTGTTCACGATTAAAGAGGCGTTCGACAAGGTTGGTTCAGCATCTGTTGACCTTTGCGGAAGAAGGACAGAAGATGTACTTTGATAGCCAGTATTCCAAAAAGGCTATGCCTCCTTGGTCGGTGTCTTTCTCCTCCTGTGCAAAATGCTTAACCCAGGAAGAGTAGGAGGAAGGACGATTGAGGGAGGCCTGAATTGGTGTCCCGATTTGGTGATTATGTAGCCAAGAGTTTTCAAACACTAGAATTCCAAAAAAGGGTATATAAATCAAGAACAGTAATGCTCACATCACCACAGGGAAGGCAGAAGCAATTGGCGGTGTAATCCCAAAAGTACATGGCTGTGGCGAACGGTGCTCTGTTGCCACCAGCAGGGAGTGAAAAGCATAAATCGATGAGTTGGGTGATGCCGACCACTTCCCATCGGTCTTGGCGAGCGGCCCTGTTAAAAGATGTAGCTTTGCGAGCGGTCAAGTGAAAAAACAGAGTCCGTTTCCAGATCAACTTAGGATTGTGGATTCCGGATGGCTGATTCATGCGGCTTAATGTCTATCATACCTTTTCTGTTTTAGATAGGTTTCTTCTAGTAAGGGAGTTGTAATAGCATTAGATTTATATAAAGATAAGACTCGTGTGCTGGATGGTGTTAGAGTTATATTGAGATTCAAAGAGCAAGAGCAGAAGAATTTCAAGAGAATTGAATTATGACTACTGATCATTATATAAGGAAAGTAAGAGTATTGGTGAAAGGGTCCCCGATCAAACATAAAACATTTGCTATATGGAAGTACACCTAGACATCTCGTCAAGAGATTCTATCTTTGTAGCCAGACGATCAAAGTGCTTGTCACCGAATGAGTGAGAGTATTGCGACCAGAGGAAGCAATTATCACGACTGGAAGATTGAAGAACTTGTCACCGATCGAGTGAAAGTTTGTATATCCAAAGGGACCAAACACGACTGGAAGGTTGAAGGGCTTGCCACATATTGAGTGAGCGTTCGGACATCCAAGGAAGCGGTGTTCTCAACACCTCGTCAGAGAAGTTGCTCTGCTTTGCACTCGTAAAGGGTAGTGTGAGGTATCGATTTCTGGGGTTCTGCTAGAGACAAATAAACCTGAAGTCTTAGATTACTATGCGAGAATGACCCATTCAGGCAAGGTTGGTGCTCTCCTTGTCTTAATCACTTATCAAGAAGTCAGGCAGCTTTAAGTTCTATATTCCGTTGAGAGACAGTGGCACGCCTGCATACGAAGCACATACAAGATAAACCGACAACTGCGGTCAAATTATCTGAAGTCAATAAAAGAGATTGCTTTGCGGAAGGATCTCTCCGCGAGAGATATTTTAGCGTTAAACATCTCTAATATATCATTCACTCACATTTTAAGAGAAGGAAATGAAAGGACCCAACCCCGATTTAGCTCCCTAAACCGGAATCAAACACTTTCGAAAATACGAACCAACAAAAACCGTAGAAATTTTGGCAGAGTTTCGCTACTAACGTAGAATTACCATACCTGCACGCGGAAAATACACTTCATCCTATGCCACAAAAATCAAACCGTGGGCACCAATCCCATCCGGATTTCTCAATATATCAACAATAATGTAAAGTAGTAAATATAACTACACTTTACTGAAATCCGGAGTAAAATCGTATAAAATATACAACAGAATACTCAGAGCGACCTCTAATGTATAATCATATAAGTATACCATAGTAG
The DNA here is from genome assembly GCA_946800695.1 of Geum urbanum. NCBI lineage: Eukaryota > Viridiplantae > Streptophyta > Magnoliopsida > Rosales > Rosaceae > Geum > Geum urbanum. The sequence goes on from OX327009.1 coordinate 31,043,599, forward strand.
GTAGAACAATAAACCTACTGGAAGAAACAAGGTAGCTCGAGCACTATGCCTCCGACCACGACGTGCGACACCAGAATCCGAACTGCAAACTGGGCACGGAAACCGAAAAGCCCAGGGGAAAGACATGAAAACTGTTAGAGTGAGTGGACGAAAATAAATGTCTTTCACCACATAATATATATGTTATAAAAACATATGCGAGTCGAATGTATAAAAATAAAATGGTACACTAGGGAGACTCTAACTCCTCACGCGTACGGAGCATGCATAAAAATCTCACGGGGTCACTCGTGGACACATCCGTGCTAGTACAGTCAGAACCACGGAGTCCCAGACTTCCACGTGATTCTAGCCAGAAAGGCCTCAGGTCAGAGGTCTGCCTCCCCCCGGTAAAGGTCTCGGGTCAGGAGTCACAGCCTCCCCCGGTAAACATCCTCGGGGATTAGCCGGGATGCGGGTGTATCGATACAACAACATATATAACGACTGTACTCTGTGTAAACCAAATCATAAATAGTTCGATGCAAATGCATGAAACAATATATAAGTGTATATACGTAATATATATACTGGTATAGGCATAATCGTATAACACATGCTCATGTAAATCGAAATCTCATATGCATGCTCAAGTTCGTAAAACGTGTATAAAGACTCGCAAACAATCCGTGAAAAGAAATGTCCACTCACAGACTAGCGTAACGCAGTTCGCGTTAACCCGTGATCCGGAGGAAAGTCCCTCGCCAAACAAACGATCACGAACCCCTGAATAATCACAAAATCCATTTCTCAAAATCATAACTCGACAATTCAAATCAAATCACGAGAAACCACCGTTCTCGGAAACACGTAATTTAATGACGAATCGTCGAAAATCCGATATTTACACCTCAATACCTCGCTATACTTTCGGACGCTCAATTCGAAAAACGAACCTCCCCACTGTGATCGGGGCGCGATTTCAAGTGAAATGACATGTAACTTGTCGAAAACCCCAAAAGTCAAACTGTTGACCGCCGTTGACCGCCGCCGCCGGCGGCGGCACCACCAACTTGAACTTTTCCCGGCGGAGCATCCTCTGTTCCATGCAAAATTACCCACTGAGCAACTTTCACAACTGCAACAAAGGCCAATTCACACTCTAACTAGTCCAGTTTCGTGATAAACCGAATTGTTCCCAAAATTTCAAATCCAAAATTCTCCAAGCACAAATCGAATTAGAACTCCATACTTACATGGTTAGAATCATGGTGAGGAGAGCTTCAAAGCCCACTACAATTTGTAGCTCAACTTGGCCGGAATCAAATCCACCCAAAACCCCAAAAATTCTCCATTTTCAAACCGGAACTTCTCTATCCACCACCACCCACGCCGTGAGTGGTGGCCGGGGATGGAACGAGGAGGTCGAGGCGAGTCATTTGGGTCCTCCCCCATGACCCGAGACGGCCGGACGACAGCTCGCCGTCGACCACCGTCGCGTTTCTCTCTCTCCACCACGTGTTGACCAAGTCAACACGGTCAACACCCATAATGGCAAGGTTGACTTGCCCAAACAGGTAACCTTCTATTTATAGGCCTTCCCAAAATGGAAACCACATAATTCACTTTTCGGCAAACTTCAAATACCCGTAACTTTCTCGTCGTAATTCCGATTCCGATAATTCTAGCGGCAACAAACTCGGCTCGACATGTTCTTCAATTATCACCCGAAGTCAAACACATCGACTAATCGGATAAAAAGTCAACTGTTCAAACCAACACATATTTAAACCGACTAAATAATCAACAATCGGAAATATTCACAACTTAATCTTCGTAACTCGGAATAATGCTCCGAAAGTTCCCACAAGCTCGAAATTAAATTCTCAAGAACTTCTGTGAAGAAGCCGAAACCATATTTGAAAGGACCCAACCCCGATTTAGCTCCCTAAATCGGAATCAAACCCTTTCGAAAACATGAACCAACAAAAACTTTTCGAAATTTGGGCAGAGTTTCGTTACTAGCGTGGAATTACCTTAACCTGCACGCTGAAAATACACTTCATCCTATGCCACAAAAAGCAAACCGTGGGCACCAATCCCAACCGGATTTCTCAATATCTCAACAGTAAAGTAAACAATACATATAATAGTACTTTACTGAAATCCGGGTTTAAAATCGTATAACATATTCATCAGAGGACTCAGAACGACCTCTAATACATAACCATATAAGTATACCACAGTAGGTAGAACAATAAACCTACTGGAAGAAATAAGACCGCTCGAGTACTATACCTCCGACTACGACGTGCGACACCAGAGTCCGAACTGCAAACTGGGCACGGAAACCGAAAAGCCCAGGGGAAAGACAATAAACACGTTAGAGTGAGTGGACGAAAATAAACATATGCCTTTCACCAGTTTATACACATACTCAATAATAAACAGTGCGAGTTCGGAAAAACACAACAACACATATATATATACACGGAGGTTGTCGGGCGACCACTCAAACCCGACGTCAGGTGAATCGCTCAAACCTGACAGTGATAGGCCAGGGGACCACTCAACCCTGGCGGCACGCAGGGGACCACTCAACCCCGCCCAGAGGAATCTCTCAACTCTGGTACATCGATGTAATAAATGCCATCACAAATAAACACATATAACAATACCTCCGGAAACAACATATATCACAACATCGTATAATTAAATACGGAAATCATAAAATCCACGAACTCGCAAATCAACAGTGAAAATATAAACTTGTCCACTCACAGTCTGGCGTAACGCGTATCGCGTTAACCCGTGATCCGGCGGAAAATCCCTCGCCAAAACAACGATCACGAACCCCTGAATAATCACAACGTCCAATATTCAAAATCATAATCCGACAATACAATACAATTCACGAGAAACAGCCGTTTTCGGAAACACGTGATTCAAAGTCGACGAATCGTCGAAATCCGTATATAACACCTCAATACCTCTCTTTACATTCGGACGCTCATCTCGAAAAATGAACCTCCCCACTGCGATCGGGGCGCGATTTCGAGTCAAATGACATGCGACTTGCCGAAAGTCAAAAAGTCAAAGTTTGACCGTTGACCGCCGCCGTTGACCGCCGTCCACGGCGGCGCCGCTGCCGGCCGAAGAATTTCACGGCGGAGCAACCCTTGTTCCACTCAAAATCACCCACTGAGCAACTTTGTCAACTGCACCAAAGTCCAATTCTCACTCTAACTAGGTCAATTTCATGAAAAACCGAATGTACACACAAATTTCAAATCCAAAATTCTCCTTCCACAAATCGAATTAGAACACCATACTTACATGGTTAGAATCATGGTGAGGAGAGCTTCAAAGCCCACTACTTGTTTAAACTCAACATGGCCGGAAAATACAAACCCGAATTCCTCCAAAAACCTTCAATTTTGGCCGGAAAATTCTCCCTCCACCGTCCACCTCGCCGTGAACGGTGGCCGGAAAGATGATGAGGGAACCATGGCGCATCGATTGGAACTTGTCCCGTGCCCTGGAGTGGCCGGAATCTACCACGCCGCCGTGGAGCTCAACCTTCCCGTCGGCCTCCTCCTCCACCGAGTTGACTCAGTCACCTCGGTCAACTTCATTTAATGAATCTCTGTTGACTTTCCTAAAATGGAAATCCCACTATTTATAGCTTCCCAAAAAGGAAACCCCATAATTATCCATTTCGGCAAACTTCAAACGCGCGTAACTTTCTCGTCGTAATTCCGATTCCGATAATTCTTGCGGTCACAAACTCGTCTCGACATAATCTTTCAATATCACCCAAAGTCAAACACATTGGCCAAATGGATAAAAAGTCAACCCTTCGAACCAACACACATTAAATCAACCAAACAAACAACAATCGGCAAAATTCACAACTAATTCCTCGTAACTCCAAATCATGCTCCGGAAGTTCCCACGAACTCGAAATTAAATTCTGAACAACTTCCGTGAAGAAGCCGAGACCAAATTCCCGACCGATAATTTAGTCGTTAAGTAGCCCACCATTTAAATCTGAACTTCAAATATTCATAACTAATTCTTCGGTCGTCCAAATAACGATCCGGAACCGCCCACGAACTCGTAATTACATATAAAACGACTCTCGAGAAGAGACCTAGCTCCAATTCTCGGCTAATAATTTAGTCGTTAAGAAGCTCGGCGATTAAAACAACTGTCGCAACTCTGCGACTACGCCGTAGCTCACGAATATAGCTGATCATACGACTGATTCTGGTCCGGGTCGTCACAAATCCACCCCCCCTTAGAAAAATTTCGACCTCGAAATTTCTGAGTCTGTCGGCTACAAGGTAGGAGCACTGCCTCTGCATACTGCTCAACTCACCAACGGCAATCTCAACTGAACAACTCTGATCACAAACTCCACAATAGGAGATAGCTCCGAAGTAAAATCCCTGTACCCACAAATCACAAATCTTAACTGGCTCCACACAAGCGCCAAGTGTTCCCACATAAGGAACAGACAGGGTACACAATGCAAAACTAACCTGAAACACAGTTCCGCCTCACGGAACACAACACACATAAAAACCAACACTATAGGCGATGCCGAACCATACGGTATAACACAAACTCGCCAATGACCACAACTGGATCAAAACAATATGGCAAAGCACAACTCAGTTTACACACATCAACATAACTCACACACTCACATCAACATAGCTGAAGCATCGGACTCAAACAATTATCAACCCATTTCCGCTAATCTGACAGTCTGTGGTAACACACTCCACAAAATCGGAAACAAACATCAACTCAAATTCAAACCAAACTCACTCCAACACAATGAAGTACAACATCGTTCCTCAAAACGACGTCAAACAATATCAAAATCACAGTGGACAACAACCTGGTACTGCAAGCAATCTCGAACAACTGAAACTGCTGGTCCCGAATCCTCCGGAACTGCAATACCGAGGTCCACAACATACCCTCCAAGGTCTGAATAGTCCTCAAAGATCGCTCGTCAATTCGAGGACAATAACCGGTACTAACTCGTAATCTGGTCCCCAATGCTCGCTGCAAAGCTCGCCAACACATAGTCGTAGCTGATTACCTCGATCGGCGAACTGGGACAAAATACACCACGTAGAGGGACAACCTCCATCAAACACAGCCATAACAGCCTGCCACTGAAATCGTCTTCGAAAGTACAAGGAACGTACTAAATTCATCAAACGATCCACAAAGACCTAACAACTGGTACTACAAACCAAAGTGCATACAAACACACACAATATCACAGCAGTAACCGCCACGTCTAACCGGAAATCTCAAATGGCTAACACATCTCGGCATGTCTCTGCCTCCTAGCCATCGCCAGTCGACGAATGTGGCATCAGTACACACATGCTGCTGCGCTCGCACAAGCTGCCATATCGCTCTTCATGTTGCATCATGAGTAGTAACTCGAAATATCAGACACATTTCTGTACCACTAGCGCCAACCGCGCGCAAAACCATGAGCCTCAACATCATCACGCTCGAACTCAGCCTTCGTAGCTCATAACTCGGCTAATACGGAAACTCGAGCCACACATTCACGAAATACTGAAGCTCCTGACTCTCAACTGAATGTATCAGCATCAACATCATCCCAAACAGATGGTCAAAGTACGACCACTAGCCTTTCTCGAACAAGCTCAAAGGTGCAGTCCTTGTCGTGAGTCGACCCCATCCATCTACACTGCCTCAAGCCCAAATCTGGCCGAGAATGCAAGTGGATGAAACTCAGTGGTAAGTGTACATCCTACACCGCGCTGCATGCCATAGTAGTAGCGTCTCGAACTCACTGATGCTAACACAAAGACAGCTACACCCAAATCATACATAGGATATGTAGCTACACAAAGTTCCACTGCCTGGAATCATGAGCCACCGCTCTGCTACACAGCATCAAAGCACAACCAAATCCAAAACCTCAATGCATCGCCAAAACCCACGAACTCGTCGCGGTCGATAGGTAAGGTCAACACCGAAGCAACGGGCAACCATCCGACAGGAGGAAGTAACTCTCCTCGCGCACATCGAACCACTCGAACTTGACGCCTTCTTTGTCAATCCGGAAAAATGAAATGACAATCCGGGAAAATCCTGCACAAAGCCGTCGGTAAAAGCCTGCCAAACCCAAGAGACCCCTGATCTCTGGTACAATAGTAGGGCAATCCCCAAATCGACACGGCCTCTAACTGGTAAGGATCCACGCCGACTCCCTCGGCTAGCATCACACAGCCCAACATCTTTACGCTAATCGGCCAAAACTCACACTAGCTGAACTTCATAATCAGCTAATCGTCTCGCGAAGTCCACAAAACCGCTCGCAACTGCTCCAGGTACTGGTCCACACTCTCGGAGTACATCAGGACATTGTCAACAAATATGACCGCAACTCGTCCAGAAACCGTCTGAACACCTGGTCCATCAAGTCCGCACGCTCTACGGGGCATTGGTCAACCAAACAGCGTGACCAAGAACTCCTGATGTCCGCACCGAGATCCAAAAGCTGATATAACCACATCTGACTCATCAAACCTCAACTGATGGTATCCGGATCCGAAATCAATCCTCGAAAAGACTGAAGCTCTCGCGAGCTGATCAACCAACCGTCAATCCGAAATGGAAGATACTCACTCTCCTCTGAAGCGAATCTGGCTTCCGGTAGTCAATGCACCACCACGTCGAATCATCCAACGTCCGTACAAACCATACAAAAACACACCACGCAATACGTGGGGTCGCACGAAGTCTCCTGAAATCTCCTCCAGCAACTCCTGGAGTCGAAATAATAGCGTCATCAGCTCCACTGGCTCCGAACGACAAGATGCCGGTAAAATGAGTCCAGCGCCTGGTACAAGCTCAACGGTGTAGTCAGTCTCCCGAACTGGAGGAACACCTGGTAACTCCTCCGGAATACACCTGGAAGCTCGGGAACCACCTCAACATCACCAATGTCAGGTACAGCAACCATAGTATCCACAACATGTGCTAAGCAAACAACATAACTCATCTCCACCATCCGCTCGACCATCACCACGAAACAACATCTCGGGGAAAACTGGTCGTCGAAACACAACCTCCTCCTCGAGGCAGTCAAACACAGCCAAATGCATCATCAGTAAGTCCATACTCACAAACATAACAAAACCACAATATCCAGCTATAACAGATCCGCGGCTAAGTCATAACAACCAACAAGAATCTCACAACCTCCGGATGAATGCAACACTCTCCAAAACCTCGGAAGTGGAGACGCAGGTACTATAACCATGGATATCAAACAACAGTAACCTCGGAGAAAAGTCTGTCCTCAAACAAGGTCGTGGCACGAACTCCAACATGCCCAACTAGCCGCCCAAGTCATATGCGACTTGCTGAATAACTCGTCAAAAGGGTACATTGATCAGACTGCAGGAACAACATGAGGATCTCCTTGCGAACTCTGAGCTATCAAACCGCCAACACAGCTGGCTAAGGCGCTTCCTCAATACGTGACCCTCCAGGCCACCGAAACAACAACTGAGGGTACTCCTTGAACACAATTCGCCACAACACCTGCTGCGCGAAAGGATCACCAACGATCGCTCAATTCATGCCACAGAAGCAAATCCGCTACACTGTGATCTCCGCCATCGCCAAACGGACCAGCAGAGGATCCTCAACATAATCGAAAAGACCACAGCCTGATGAAGTCACTGATCCCGAAGTGTCGGAACTCAACCTCATCAAAATCTCAACTAAGTCCACTTTCCTCAAACCATTGCATCGAAACCACATACAACATTCCTTCGCAATAGCCTCGACACTGAGTGCAGCACACTAAGCTCCTCACGGATGTTTCGAGGCACAACAATCAGAAACTCTCTGATACTCAGGTTCAAACTCATCTCGAACCTCGTGCACTGCTTCCTCTGAAGCCACATAACACGTGCAACAGGAAACAAACATGTGGATAATGCATCTCTGCCTCAGGTGGGTAAACACTCCACATTCGAATGCTGAGTAGCCTGATAACACCATTACCGTATAAACAGTACTCTGAATGTAGGCCAAGGAGTCGCAACTGGAACTCACACAACATCAGCCCACCAATACACAATTTGACTCAGGCAAACATCACTGCCATAAATCTCAGCTCTGAGGCAACATGTAGGCTCTCACACACACAACCAGGCAACCCGTGCCACACAACTCACTGAACTCTGAATACTCATCCCAATCCATTGTTCTCTGGCAAATCGCGCGTCGATTGATCCTCAATAGGATCCACAACCGAAACGACACGGAAAGCACGTCAGGAGGCATCCTAATGAATAAAACATCGTTCACAACAAGTGGAACGTAATCATGAAACCGCAGATATTTGAGGACACATAACACCCGAAGTATTGATGAGTACCGCTGGCCAGTCGGGTCATCACTCCAGTCATGCTGTATCAACTCAAATACCCTAAGTAAACACGACTACAGAAGTCTACAGAACCTCTAACCTAATGCTCTGATACCAAGCTGAAAGGACCCAACCCCGATTTAGCTCCCTAAATCGGAATCAAACCCTTTCAAAAACATGAACCAACAAAAACTTTTCGAAATTTGGGCAGAGTTTCGTTACTAGCGTGGAATTACCTTAACCTGCACGCTGAAAATACACTTCATCCTATGCCACAAAAAGCAAACCGTGGGCACCAATCCCAACCGGATTTCTCAATATCTCAACAGTAAAGTAAACAATACATATAATAGTACTTTACTGAAATCCGGGTTTAAAATCGTATAACATATTCATCAGAGGACTCAGAACGACCTCTAATACATAACCATATAAGTATACCACAGTAGGTAGAACAATAAACCTACTGGAAGAAATAAGACCGCTCGAGTACTATGCCTCCGACTACGACGTGCGACACCAGAGTCCGAACTGCAAACTGGGCACGGAAACCGAAAAGCCCAGGGGAAAGACAATAAACACGTTAGAGTGAGTGGACGAAAATAAACATATGCCTTTCACCAGTTTATACACATACTCAATAATAAACAGTGCGAGTTCGGAAAAACACAACAACACATATATATATACACGGAGGTTGTCGGGCGACCACTCAAACCCGACGTCAGGTGAATCGCTCAAACCTGACAGTGATAGGCCAGGGGACCACTCAACCCTGGCGGCACGCAGGGGACCACTCAACCCCGCCCAGAGGAATCTCTCAACTCTGGTACATCGATGTAATAAATGCCATCACAAATAAACACATATAACAATACCTCCGGAAACAACATATATCACAACATCGTATAATTAAATACGGAAATCATAAAATCCACGAACTCGCAAATCAACAGTGAAAATATAAACTTGTCCACTCACAGTCTGGCGTAACGCGTATCGCGTTAACCCGTGATCCGGCGGAAAATCCCTCGCCAAAACAACGATCACGAACCCCTGAATAATCACAACGTCCAATATTCAAAATCATAATCCGACAATACAATACAATTCACGAGAAACAGCCGTTCTCGGAAACACGTGATTCAAAGTCGACGAATCGTCGAAATCCGTATATAACACCTCAATACCTCTCTTTACATTCGGACGCTCATCTCGAAAAATGAACCTCCCCACTGCGATCGGGGCGCGATTTCGAGTCAAATGACATGCGACTTGCCGAAAGTCAAAAAGTCAAAGTTTGACCGTTGACCGCCGCCGTTGACCGCCGTCCACGGCGGCGCCGCTGCCGGCCGAAGAATTTCACGGCGGAGCAACCCTTGTTCCACTCAAAATCACCCACTGAGCAACTTTGTCAACTGCACCAAAGTCCAATTCTCACTCTAACTAGGTCAATTTCATGAAAAACCGAATGTACACACAAATTTCAAATCCAAAATTCTCCTTCCACAAATCGAATTAGAACACCATACTTACATGGTTAGAATCATGGTGAGGAGAGCTTCAAAGCCCACTACTTGTTTAAACTCAACATGGCCGGAAAATACAAACCCGAATTCCTCCAAAAACCTTCAATTTTGGCCGGAAAATTCTCCCTCCACCGTCCACCTCGCCGTGAACGGTGGCCGGAAAGATGATGAGGGAACCATGGCGCATCGATTGGAACTTGTCCCGTGCCCTGGAGTGGCCGGAATCTACCACGCCGCCGTGGAGCTCAACCTTCCCGTCGGCCTCCTCCTCCACCGAGTTGACTCAGTCACCTCGGTCAACTTCATTTAATGAATCTCTGTTGACTTTCCTAAAATGGAAATCCCACTATTTATAGCTTCCCAAAAAGGAAACCCCATAATTATCCATTTCGGCAAACTTCAAACGCGCGTAACTTTCTCGTCGTAATTCCGATTCCGATAATTCTTGCGGTCACAAACTCGTCTCGACATAATCTTTCAATATCACCCGAAGTCAAACACATTGGCCAAATGGATAAAAAGTCAACCCTTCGAACCAACACACATTAAATCAACCAAACAAACAACAATCGGCAAAATTCACAACTAATTCCTCGTAACTCCAAATCATGCTCCGGAAGTTCCCACGAACTCGAAATTAAATTCTGAACAACTTCCGTGAAGAAGCCGAGACCAAATTCCCGACCGATAATTTAGTCGTTAAGTAGCCCACCATTTAAATCTGAACTTCAAATATTCATAACTAATTCTTCGGTCGTCCAAATAACGATCCGGAACCGCCCACGAACTCGTAATTACATATAAAACGACTCTCGAGAAGAGACCTAGCTCCAATTCTTGGCCAATAATTTAGTCGTTAAGAAGCTCGGCGATTAAAACAACTGTCGCAACTCTGCGACTACGCCGTAGCTCACGAATATAGCTGATCATACGACTGATTCTGGTCCGGGTCGTCACAATATTCTCGTCCGGTAATTTAGTCGTTAAGAAAACCACCATTTTAACCCGATTACGTCGAAACTTCAAATATTCATATTTTATTCCTCGGTCATCCAAATAATGATCCGGAACCGCCCACGAACCCGAAATCACACATACAACGACTATCGAGAAGAGACTCAGCTCCAATTCTCGACCAATGATTTAGTCGTTATCAAATTTGGCGATTCGAACAACTGTCGGCAATCTGCGACTACGCGTAAGCTCGTAGATTAAGCTGATTTCTCATACTGTTTCTGTTCTGGGTCGTCACAAATCCACCCCCCTTAAAAAATTTCGACCTCAAAATTTCTGAGTCTGTCGACTAAAGGTAGGAGCACTGCCTCTGCATACTGCTCAACTCTCCAGTGACAACGTCAACTGAACAACTCTGACAACCCACTCCACAATAGAAGATAGCTCCGTGCTGAAATCCATGTACCCTCAAATCGCGAATCTGAACTGGCTTTACACAATCGCCAAGTGTTCCTGCATAAGGAACAGATATGGTACACAACACGTAACAAACCTGAAACATAGTTCCGCCACACGGAACACAACACACACAAAAGCCAACGCTATAGGCGATGTCGAACTATACGGCACAACACAAACTCGCCTATGACCACATACAGATCAAAACAACGTGGCAATTCACAACTCAACCTGCTCACATTAACATAACTCAAACATCGAACTCGGGCAATTAATAACCTGTTTCCGCTCATCTGACAGTCTGTAGTAGCACATTCCACAAAATCAGAATCAAACGTCAACCCACATCGAACACGCTCCAGCACAATGGAGTATAACACCATTCCTCAAAACGACATCAAGCAACGTCAGAATCATAGTGGTCAACAAACTGGTACTGCATGCAATCTCGAACAGCTGAAACTGCTGGTCCCAAATCCCTCGGAACTACAATACATAAGGCCACAACATGCCCTCTAAGGTCTAAATAGTCCTCAAAGATCGCTCGCCAATCTGAGGATAAGAACCGGTACTGACTTGTAATCTAGTCCCCAATGCTCGCTGCAAAGCTTGCCAACACTCTGTTATAGCTAATTACCTCGATCGGCGAACTGGGACACAGGTACATCACATAGATGGACAACCTCCATCAAACATAGCTATGCCAGCCTGCCATCGAAATCTGTTACGAAAGTACAAGGAGAAGAACCAAGTTCATCAAATGGTCCACAATGGCCTGACAACTGGTACCATAAACCAAAGTGCGTACAAACAAACACAAGATCATAGCGACAAACGCCACGTCTAATCGGAAATCGTCAATGGCTGTAACTCTTCGGCAAGTCTCCGTCTCCTAGCCATCGCCTGTCGACAAGTGTGGTATCTGCACACACAAGTTGTTACATTCCTCTTCATGTTGCGTCACGAGTAGTAAACTCGAAGTATCTGATACATCTCCGCACCACTAGCGCCAAATGCGCGCAAAACAGTGAGCTTAACATCATCGCACTTGAACTCAGCTCCCATAGCTCGCAATTCGGCTAACACGGAAACTCGAGCCACACACATAAGAAACACTGAAGCTCCCGACATTCAACTGAATGCATCAGCAACAACATTCCAGACGGATGATCAAAGTACAACCTCTAGCCTTTCTCGAACAAGCTCAAAGGTGCAGCCATAGTCGTTAGTTGACCCCATTCATCTACACTGCCTCAAGCCCAAATTTGGCCGAAAATGCAAGTGGATGAAACTCAAGTGATCAGTGTACGTCCTACACTGCGCTGCACGCCATAGCAGTAGTGTCTCGAACTCTTCGGTGCTAACATAAATACAGCTACTCCCAAATCATACATAGGATACGTAGCTTCATAAAATTCCACTGCCTGAAACCATGAGCCACCGCCCTGCTACACAGCATCAAAGCACAACCAAATCCAAACCTCGATGCATCGCCATAACCCACGAACTCATCGCGGTCGTCAGGTAAGATCAAAACCGAAGCAACGGTCAACCATCCCTCAGGAGTAAGTAACCCTCCTCGCGTACATCAAACCACTCGAACTTGACGCCTTCTTCGTCAATCCGGAAAATGAAGTGGTAATCCGGGAAAATCCTGCACAATGCATCGATAGTAGCCTGCTAAACCCAAGAGACTCCTGATCTCTGGTATAATGATAGGTTAACCCCAAATCAACATGGCCTCTATCTGGTCAGGATCCACGCCAACTCCCTCGGCTGACATCACGTGGCTCAGAATCTTCACGCTAACCAACCAAAACCCACACTGGCTGAACTTCGCAAATAACTGATCATCTCGCGAAGTCCGCAAAGCCACTCACAATTGCTTCAGGTGCTGGCCCACACTCCTGGAGTGAATCAGGATATTGCCGACGAACATGACCGCAACTCATCTAGAATCGTCTGAATACCTGGTCCATCAAGTCCACAAGATCTACGGGGCATTGGTCAACCAAACAGTGTGACCAAGAACTCATGATGCCCGCACCGAGATCCGAAAGCTGTCCAAACCATATCTGACTTATCAAACCTCAACTGATGGTATCCGGACCCGAAATCAATCTTCGAAAAGACTGAAGCTCTCACAAGCTGATCAAACCAATCGTCAATCTGAAGCGGAGGACACTCACACTCCTGAAGTAAATCAGGCTTCGGTAGTCAATGCACCACCTTGTCGAACCATCCAACATCCGTACAAACAATGCAAGAGCATACCACGCAAATACGCGAGATTGCATGAAATCTTCTGAAACCTTCTCCAGCAACTCCTGGAGTCGAAACTGTAGCCCCATCAGCTCCGCTGGCTTCGAACGATAAGATGCCGGTAAAATGAGTCCAGTGCCCGGTACAAGCTCAATGGTGTAGTCGGTCTTCCGAACTGGAGGAACATCTGATAACTCCTCCGAAACACACCTGGAAACTCGGAAACCACCTCAATGTCGCCAATGTCGGGCACAACAACCATAGTATCCATATTATAAGCTAAGCAAGCAACACAATCCGTCTCTATCATCCGCTCGACCATCACCGTGAAACAGTATCTCGGGGAAATCTGGTTGTCGAAACACAACCTCCGTTTCGAGGCACTCGAACACAGCCAAAATGTGTCGTCAGTAAGTCCATACTCATAGTCACATCAAAACCACGATGTCCAGCTATAACATATCTGCGGCTAAGCCATATCCTCCAACAAGGATCTCGCAACCTCCGGATGGATACAACACTCTCCAAAACCCCGGAAGTGGAGATGTAGGTACAATAGCCATGGATATCAAACAACAGTAACCGAGGAGAAAATTCTGTCCTCAAACAAGGTCGTGGCACGAACTCCAACATGCCCAACTAGCCGCCCACATCAATTGCGACTTGCTGATTAACTCATCAAAAAGGGTACATTGATCAAACTCCAGAAATAGCATCATGACCTCCTCGTGAACTCTGAGCTACCTGAACCGCTAAAACAGCTAGCTGAGGGCGCTCCCTCACAACGTGACCCTCCTGGCCACCACAATAGCAGCAGAAAGTGCTCCACGAACACAAGTCACCGCAACACCTGCTGCGAGGAAGAATCATCAACGATCACCGAAACTCATGCCACAGGAGCAAGTCCGCTACCCCGTGATCTCCGCCATCGACAAACGAATCCTCTGCTTGATCTGATGACCCTCAACAAAATCAAAAAGACCACAGCCTGATGAAGTCACTGATCCCGAAGTGTCGGAACTCAACCTCATCAAAATCTCAACTAAGTCCACTTTCCTCAAACCATCACATCGAAAACCGCGTACACCTTTCCTTCTCAATAGCCTCGCCACTGAGTGTAGCGCACTTAGCTCCTCACGGTTATCTCGAGGCACAACAATCAGACTCTCTCTGATGCTCAGGTTCAAACTCATCTCGAACCTCGTGTACTGCTTCCTCTGAAGCCACATAACACGTGCAAATGGAAACAAACATGTGGACAATGCATCTCTGCCTCAGGTGGGTAAACACTCCACATTCGAATGCTGGGTAGCCTGATAAAACCATTACCATATAAACAACATCCTAAATGTAGGCCATGGAGTCACAACAGAAACTCACACAATACCAGCCCACCAAATGCAATGATCTAACTCAAGCAAAACATCGACTGCCATAATTCTCTGCTCTGAGGCAACATGTAGACGCTCATACACACACAACCAGGCAAACCGTGCCACACAATTCTCTGAACTCAGAATACTCATCCAAACCCACAGTTCTCTGGGAAATCACGGGTCGATTGATCCTCAATAGGATCCACAACCGTACCGACACGGAAAACACGTCAAGGAGGCATCCTAATGAATAAAACATCGTTCACAACAAGTGGAACGTAATCATGGAACTTTAAATATTTGAAAGTATACAACACCCGGAATATTGATGAGTATCCGTCGGCCGGTCGGATCACCATTCCAGACATGTTGTACATTCTCAAATATCCTTAGTAAACACGACTATAGAAGTCTATAGAACCTATAACCTAATGCTCTGTTACCAAGCTGAAAGGACCCAACCCCGATTTAGCTCCCTAAACTGGAATCAAACCCTTTCGAAAATACGAACCAACAAAAACTGTAGAAATTTTGGCAGAGTTTCGCTACTAACGTAGAATTACCATTACCTGCACGCGGAAAATACAGTTCATCCTATGCCACAAAAATCAAACCGTGGGCACCAATCCCATCCGGATTTCTCAATATATCAACAATAATGTAAAGTAGTAAATATAACTATACTTTACTGAAATCCGGAGTAAAATCGTATAAAATATACAACAGAATACTCAGAGCGACCTCTAATGTATAATCATATAAGTATACCACAGTAGGTAGAACAATAAACCTACTGGAAGAAACAAGGTAGCTCGAGCACTATGCCACCGACCACGACGTGCGACACCAGAATCCGAACTGCAAACTGGGCATGGAAACCGAAAAGCCCAGGGGAAAGACATGAAAACTGTTAGAGTGAGTGGACAAAAATAAATGTCTTTCACCACATAATATATATGTTATAAAAACATATGCGAGTCGAATGTATAAAAATCAAATGGTACACGAGGGAGACTCTAACTCCTCACGCGTCCGAGTACACGAGGGAGACTCTAACTACTCACGCGTACGGAGCATGCATAAAAATCTCACAGGGTCACTCGTGAACACATCCATGCTAGTACAGTCAGAACCACGGAGTCCCAGACTTCCACATGATTCTAGCCGGAAAGGCCTCAGGTCAGAGGTCTGCCTCCCCCCGGTAAAGGCCTCAGGTCAGGAGTCACAGCCTCCCCCGGTAAACATCCTCGGGGATCAGCCGGGATGCGGGTGTATCGATACAACAACATATATAACGACTGTACTCTGTGTAAACCAAATCATAAATAGTTCGATGCAAATGCATGAAACAATATATAAGTGTATATACATAATATATATACTGGTATAGGCATAATCGTATAACACATGCTCATGTAAATCGAAATCTCATATGCATGCTCAAGTTCGTAAAACGTGTATAAAGGCTCGCAAACAATCCGTGAAAAGAAATGTCCACTCACAGACTAGCGTAACGCAGTTCGCGTTAACCCGTGATCTGGTGGAAAGTCCCTCGCCAAACAAACGATCACGAACCCCTGAATAATCACAAAATCCATTTCTCAAAATCATAACTCGACAATTCAAATCAAATCACGAGAAACCACCATTCTCGGAAACACGTAATTCAATGACGAATCGTCGAAAATCTGATATTTACACCTCAATACCTCGCTGTACTTTCGGACGCTCAATTCGAAAAACGAACCTCCCCACTGCGATCGGGGCACGATTTCGAGTGAAATGACATGCAACTTGTCGAAAACCCCAAAAGTCAAACTGTTGACCGCCGTCGCCGGCAGCGGCGCCACCAACTTGAACTTTTCCCGGCGGAGCAGCCTCTGTTCCATGCAAAATCACCCACTGAGCAACTTTCACAACTGCAACAAAGGCCAATTCACACTCTAACTAGTCCAATTTCGTGATAAACCGAATTGTTCCCAAAATTTCAAATCCAAAATTCTCCAAGCACAAATCGAATTAGAACTCCATACTTACATGGTTAGAATCATGGTGAGGAGAGCTTCAAAGTCCACTACAATTTGTAGCTCAACTTGGCCGGAATCAAATTCACCCAAAACCCCCAAAATTCTCCATTTTCAAACCGGAACTTCTCTCTCCACCGCCACCCACGCCGTGAGTGGTGGCCGGGGATGGAACGAGGAGGTCGAGGCGAGTCATTTGGGTCCTCCCCCATGACCCGAGACGGCCGGACGACAGCTCGCCGTCGACCACCGTCGCGTTTCTCTCTCTCCACCACGTGTTGACCAAGTCAACACGGTCAACACCCATAATGGCAAGGTTGACTTGCCCAAACAGATAACCTTCTATTTATAGGCCTTCCCAAAATGGAAACCACATAATTCACTTTTCGGCAAACTTCAAATACCCGTAACTTTCTCGTCGTAATTCCGATTCCGATAATTCTCGCGGAAACAAACTCGACTCGACATGTTCTTCAATTATCACCCGAAGTCAAACACATCGACTAATCGGATAAAAAGTCAACTGTTCAAACCAACACATATTTAAACCGACTAAATAATCAACAATCGGAAATATTCACAACTTAATCTTCGTAACTCGGAATAATGCTCCGGAAGTTCCCACGAGCTCGAAATTAAATTCTCAACAACTTCTGTGAAGAAGCCGAAACCATATTCTCGTTCGGTAATTTAGTCGTTAAGAAAACCACCATTTTAACCCGATTACGTCGAAACTTCAAATATTCATATTTTATTCCTCGTTCATCCAAATAATGATCCGGCACCGCCCACGAACCCGAAATCACACGTACAACGACTCTCGAGAAGAGACTCAGCTCCAATTCTCGACCAATGATTTAGTCGTTATCAAATCTGGCGATTCGAACAACTGTCGGCAATCTGCGACTACGCGTAAGCTCGTAGATTAAGCTGATTTCTCATACTGTTTCTGTTCTGGGTCGTCACAGGAAATTTTTGTAGTTGATGTTCTGGCACATCGTGGACACATTTATTACTCGGTTACTTAGACTCACTACCAGAAATTGAGACATTACCGGCGACCTCCCGTCGCCGGAAATCCCCCGCCGGTGTTAACATTGCCGGCGACGGGAAACGGAGTCGCCGGTAATGTCGGAGACATCACCGGCGACTTGTGTCGCCGGCAATGTCAAGACATTCCCGGCGACTCAAGTCGCCAGCAATGTCTCGGACATTACCGGCGACGCCGTCGCCGGCAATGGTAGCGCCGCCGTGGCCGGAATTTGTGACATTTCCGGCGACTGAGGTCCATGTCGCCGGCAATGTGTGAAAAAATTTTGAAAAAAAAACGCGGTTCTGGATTGGGCCCAATTCCAGAACCTGCATTGAAAGACATAAACCGTACAATCATACAAGTTCAACAGTACACATAAATGTCCAACGTACAGTACAAATAGCAACGACGATACGAAAATTAACTACAACTACAGGTCAGGGTCCAGGAACTTGCGGGTCAGGGTCGAAGTAATCCATGTACTCATTTGAATTCCGGTGGCTTCCTTGGTCTTGCTCTGGCGTTGACTGGTGCGGTGGTGGTGGTGGATAGCTAGGGAACGGAGGGACCGGGACCGGGGGAGGTGTGGGGAAGGGTTGTCCGGTAGTCTGAGCCTCGTACATCGTCCGCATCCATGTGTACATCTGAGCCTGCACCTGTGTCTGCTGCATTTGGTACTCGGCCATCTGCCTCTTTTGCTCCTCCAACTCCCTCTGCGTCCTATGAAGCTCCGTCGCGAGGTTACGACTAGAAGTTGAACTTCTTGACCCGGTAGAGTATTCTGAAGTGTTCTTCAATAGTCCTTCGCCCGCCGTGCCCATTCCCCTACAGTAGTATGTATTCTTTCCAGTCCCGCACGCTTTTGCCATGATCCGAGCCGCTATCGGAGGATCAAGCGGATCGATCTGAGAGGCATACTGGGTGACTTCTTCCTCGGAGCAGTCAGGATGGTTAGTCCGAGCTATACTCATGGTCACTTCTGCGGTCGCCTCCTCCACTCTCGACTAATTGAAAAGGGAAAATCAACAACGTATTAGCTAACAAAATCTATTTCCATCTTGAAAAATAGTTTTATTAACACATGGAGAGGCGAAAGACTTACCGCTTCTTCAGGGCACTGCGGGTAGAACTTCTGATGAATATACACCAACGGGTTCAGCTCTTGTTGTTGCTGCGCCTTAGTCGACAAACCCATGTAGTTGAGTGAACCTGCATGATGGGCCCTGGTGTTTTTCAATCTATTCGCCCGGTTCGTCTTCGAAATCGCCTTGTTTGATAAACATATGAAAAAAAATTAGTAACCAACTATTTCAATCTGATACGATACATTATGCTTGAAAGATATATTAAGGATGCATACCCGAGCTTTGGGGTGCTCGAAGTGGGCTATCAGCCACAGCCACTCGTACTCCCTAAACCGGAATTCGCTAGGAGTGGAACCTCGGCCTAGCTCCTTGTATACAGTGTAATGGGAAGAAAGCTCGTTCTTCCACTCTTTATACCTATATTAAAACAAGGAAAAAAAGTTAGAGATATTAAAACACTTGATAAACAAAAATCTAACTCGATATATATTCAAATAAGTCGAAGCACATCACCTCATATGTAGTTGACGCTCTACCCACGTGTGAATAAGAACTTCATCCACGTCAAACCACACCTGCAATATGAATATATAAAAGGTAAAATTATATATTTATTCGGACTTAATTAATAAATGTAAAATTTACGTAATGAAAATACGATTTTACTCACACTGAGTGCATTATGCACTTGCATCTTCATGTAGATAGGCACAGATTCCCAATCTGGCCAAAGCATTGGGACCTTGTCCCGCACGATCGCACCGGCCATGCTGACATATTTGCGCGTGGTGTCGAATGCCTCGATCACCTCGCCATCCTCATTGGCCCTTATGGGCGTTTTCCTTCCACCGGCTTCTCAAGTCTCTTCCCGGTGCAGGTACCTCTAGCCCCTTTCCATTTTCCAGTCCCATTAACGAAATTGCCTAATAATACAATGTCAACAAATTGATATCATTAATTGAACTTATCGCAAGTCTTAAGTAATAATTAAGTAATCAATTTGATGTTAAATAAAATTTACCTGCATCGTCCGTTTGTTGGTTGGTGCACCTCACACTCCAAAGATACACGGGGTCGAACGGGAGGAAGTTATACGCTTCCTCCACGCTCAGGAACTCCGGCCGTCCTTCAATATAAACAGGCATCCCCCTATCATCGAATTCAGGGATGACAGGAATCTCGTCGGGTAGGAAGAGACCGGACGGCGGAGATAGACGAGGCATGGACGATGAGGCGCCAGCACCACCATGTGTCTCAGATGATTCCCGTGAAATGGGAGTAGGCACCATCCGAATATGGGGCATTCGGATTGAGGGAGTTTCTGATGCCCCCGTTGACTGTCGCTCGTCTGAGGCTCTGCCACCGGAGGGACGTCTGCTGATTGAGCGTCTAGAGACTGAGGCTCGAGGATCAACTTCCGGTTGCACGGCTCTTGATCGTGCAGCTTCCTCCTCAGCTCGCGCCTCTAGCAAGGCTCTCGTGCGAGCACTCATCATTGGCCCACTGGGCGTGTTGCTAACTGCGGGCGAGGAGGAAGCTTGACTACTGTTCCCTCCACTATTTCGGGAACCTCTCCGAAGCCAATTAGCCGCAAAACCTCCTGGACATCGTAATAGTCATGGATTCGGTAATTAACCGAAACGGTTTGGAACCGGAACCGTTTGAAACCGGAACTGTTTGGAACCGGAACCGTTTGTAACATAACGGTTCCAGTTACAAACAGTTCCGGTTCCAAACCGTTACGGTTCCAAACCGTTTCGGTTCTATAACAAATCGGAACCGGAACGGTTTGGAACCGGAACGGTTTGAAACCGGAACTGTTTGGAACCGGAACCGTTTGTAACATAACGGTTCCAGTTACAAACAGTTCCGGTTCCAAACCCTTCCGGTTCCAAACCGTTTCGGTTCTATAGCAAATCGGAACCGGAACGGTTTGGAACCGGAACCGTTTGAAACTGGAACTGTTTGGAACCGGAACCGTTTGTAACATAACGGTTCCAGTTACAAACAGTTCCGGTTCCAAACCGTTCCGGTTCCAAACCGTTTCGGTTCTATAACAAATCGGAACCGGAACGGTTTGGAACCGGAACGGTTTGAAACCGGAACTGTTTGGAACCGGAACCGTTTGGAACCGGAACCGTTTGAAACCGGAACTGTTTGGAACCGGAACTGAACTATACATATTCGATGTGTATATATATATACATCATGCATCTTAATTAAATTTATCCATCACATATTCATCCAAATCACAAACCCTAATTAATTTTCCACATTTATCACACATATATATATCATGCATCTTAATTAGGTTTAATTTCCACATATATATACATCACACATTCATCCAAACCACATTTATACATAATTTTCACATATATATATACATCACTTCATTTTCACATACCTAAATATATATATACATCACATATATATACATTGCATATAAATTTAGAACTTATCACCCTAATTTCCAACTTAGCACCCTAATTAATTTACACATACACATACACATACACATACACATACACATGCAAAAAAATAATTAAAAATTGAGAGAGAGAGAGAGGGAGAGAGAGAGGATCAGACCTGCCATGGATTTCCACCTACAATGCTTTGCCGATCGACTACAATGGTGAGGGGAGGAGAGGAGGGGAGGAGGAGATTTTCGGAGGAGGAGAGGAGAGGGGATCGGTGGAGATGAGGAGAGGGAGAGGAGGAGTAGAGGATAAGGAGGAGGAGTGGGAGAGGAGGAGGAGGAGGTGAACTCACCGGACCGATTTGGGAGGAGGAGAGGGAGAGGAGAGGGAGAGGAGGAGAAATGAAAGGCTCGGGCTATCATGCATCTATCCAGAAAACATTGCCGGCGAGTTTCTTATAACTCGTTGGTAATGTCATTACCAACGACTTCAACTCGTTGGTAATGACATTACCAACGAGTTAACTCGTCGTTGGTAATGTCATTACCAACGAGTTGCTTATAACTCGTTGGTAATGTCATTATTTCCCGAAGAATATCCGACAACATTTTCCGGCAATGATTTCCGGCTACATTTTCCGACTACAATTTCGATTATCGATTTCTGTATACGTACGTTTAACGACTACATTTTCCGTCTACGATTTCCGGCTACATTTTCCGACTACAATTTCGATTATCAATTTCGGTATACGTACGATTAACGACTACATTTTCCGACTACATCATTAACGTACTAAGGATGATAATCGTAATCATCGTCATCACTTGAGTCTGACTCGGTTTCATAGGTAACCTCTGGCAATATGTGCCTCTCCTCGTCATCTGAATCAGCGTCAACTTCATATGGATTAACATCGAGAAGTTCTGCTCCAGTAATTCGAACCACACTCCCAGGTCTCACATTATTAAGGCGAATCGTAGATGATTCCGGAATGTCAAAAGCGTTCGGCTCTTGGTATGCAGTAACTTCCTCATCATCTGCGGTATCACCAAGTGTGGCAGCACTGTATATGTTTCTATGAGCAACATGGTTAACCACCTTCCACGGGACTTTGTTAAGAAGATCGTCCAGGTAAAACACTTGTTTTACTGATGAGGCAAGAACGAAAGGGTCATCTTCATACCAGGTAGTAGCAGTATTCACCGAAAATGTTCCGTACTGATCGGTCCTTGTGTTCTCCGGGCTAGTATCAAACCATCTACACTTGAACAAGTGCACTTTCATGCGGTTCCCATAAATTAGTTCAACAACTGAATGAAGGACACCGTAATAGTCAACGCCATCCTGCCCACCATGGACCATCACCCCACAATTCTGTGTTTTCAGTCGGTCGTCTCGATTTTCACATATAAATTTCACGCCATTGACCTGACACATCGAGTAAACTTTTGAAGCAATCGGTTTCATCGCCAGGACCCTCAATTCGTTTGACCACTCTGGGCAACCATCATCTGCTACATGGTTCATCTGAAAACGTCCATATATTAATACGTGCAGAAGAAATTATGTGATCTTGAAACCACAAAAGCACGTACATACATACATGCTATATAAAGATATATATAAAAATATACATATACACATATACTTACCCATTGACCAAAGTAGTTTGCAAACGTCTTGTTGTGGTAATCAACATTTCCGGCAATAGCAGGGCAGTGAAGATGATAGTTTTTCCAATATTGTACGTCTTGACAGTTAATCAGTACCGACCAGTGGGCAATGGCTACCTCATTTCCATCCAACTTGTACGACTTTGGCAAGCTTCCCTGTACTACCACGTCACTGGAGATGATAGAAAGGTTGAACTGGGGTTCATCTATCGGCATATGTTGTTGGGGGTCCTCTACATTTTCCAGGTACACTTTGGTGTACGTTACACACTCGTGCGCAAGATATGCTTCAGCGATACACCCTTCAGGTGCATATTTATTCTTCACATAGTCCTTGTAGGCTCCCAATTGTCTACAAGTTAACAAGTACATGTTAACTTACTTAACCACAAGTCATTACATATAAAAACATAGGCAAACCAAATTTATGAATCATTTGTACCTTTCCATGGGATACATCCAAGTGTAGTGTACGGGACCGGTAAGCAACAATTGTTCGGGAAGATGGATCATCAGGTGCGGCATTATGTCGAAAAAATTTGGGGAAAATATCCTCTCAAGCTTGCACATGATAAAAATGATGTCATCTTGCATCTCCCTGAGGTCTGCTTTTTTAACTTCCCTGGTGCATAACTTCTGAAAGAATCTTGACAAGGCCACCAACGGCTCCACCACCTCTTTGGGCATGTACCCTCAAATGAAAATAGGGAAAAGGCGTTGAAGCAGTACATGGCAGTCATGACTCTTTAATCTGTACATCTTATTGTCCCGGAAGTTAACACACCTGCTTATATTTCCTGCATAGCCATAAGGATACCTGCATATATATAGATAAAGCCATATATATGGACCAATTATATTTCTCGCATATAACCATATATACTCCGCTAAAAATTTAAGGCCAAATTCCTACATAGCCATAAGAATATATACCTGACATTACTCAGCCACCGAAAAATTTCATGCTTATGCTTCGGCTTTACGGTGTACGGAGCTTGCGGCATTTTTCTCTTACCATCTCTTAACCACAAATGTTTCCGCACACCCATTGCTTTAAGATCAATGCGTGCCTTAGGGATGTCTTTTGTTTTCCCCTCCAAGTTAAGAACTGTGCCCACCACACTTTCACACACATTCTTCTCTATGTGCATGACATCTAGGTAATGTCTGATAGGCAACCTGGGCCAGTAGGAGAGTTCCCAGAATATGCTCTTGTGTGTCCAAAACTTATACCTTTCGGGCTTGTCTGGAATTGACGCCATTATGTCAGGATGATTGCTCAGCTGGCCAAAATCGTATTCATTCAACACTTCCAAAATTTCTTCCCCTGTCCATCGCCTGGGTGCCACACCTGTTTCAACAGTCCCATCAAACGCGTCTGGATCCTGCCTAAATAGGTGATCATATGGAAGCCAACAACGGTGACGCATCGAGACAATTTTACTGCAATGAGGACTGCAACAATCAACCGTCATGCACTCTGAACAAGCCATGTAACCCCTGGTAACGTTGCCCGACAACATACCGCGGGCAGGAAAATCACTGATGGTGCCAACAAGCATGGCATGCATCTGGAACATCTCCTTTTTGAACCTATCGTAAGTGGGGTGGCCACACTCACTCAGGTACTTAAGCTCCTCAATCAAAGGCCTCAAATACACATCGAGACACTTTCCTGGATAACCCGGGCCCGGAATTAACAGAGTGAGCATATTGTATTCCTTCTTTATGCACATCCATGGTGGAAGGTTGTACGGTACCAAAATAACTGGCCATATACTGTATTGAAGACTCATGTTGCCAAAATGGTTGAATCCGTCAGATGAGAGCCCTAGCCAAACATTTCGGACCTCTGCTGCAAAATGATCAAACTCCCTGACCATGTGCTTCCAAGCCTCTCCGTCGGAAGGGTGTATAAGGGTGTCATCGTCAGGCAAGTTCCTCTCAGCCCACCATCTCATTGCCTCGGTCGTGAAAGCACACATGAACAACCGCTCCAGCCTATCAATAAGCGGGAAATATCGAAGTATCTTCACAGCTTTCTTGTTGCCTGCAGGAGTCAACTTATACCTTTCTATAAAACATACCGGGCAGGCTTCAAGGTCTTCGAGATCTTTTCCCCAGAAGAGAATACAATCATATCTGCATGCATGAATTTTGATGTAGGAAAGCCCAAGATCTTTCAGGATATGTCGCACCTTATGATGAGTGGTAGGAAGACGATGACCGGGTGGCAGTAGCGAAGCAGTCCACTTCAACCAAGAATCAACAGCTTTGACAGACATTTTGTTCTCCATTTTTAGCTGCATCACTCCCATCACACTTTCAAGAACAGTCTTACTACAACCGTCGTACAACGGAGTCTGTTGCAATGCAATCAGGTTGTTGTACTTGTCCATACCGCTTGTGTTTACATGACCTCCAGGTAATGGTTCGACTGGCTCGATATGGGGGAAACCCTCAACGACGGGAGGGACATTTGGTGCTTCATCAGCAAATACACCGCTCTCATGAGGAAACATATCATTGATTAACATCGATGTTGGATCATAGGATGAACTGCCCCTCTCAGCAAAATGTCCATGATCATAGCGTGGACTGGCCCTCTCACCAAATTGTCCATGATCATGCGGACCCGCTACCGATGTTTCACCGTGATAAATCCAACAAGTGTACTTTTCCCAAAACCCGTATTTACTCAGGTGCCTCTGGACTTTATCAATGGGAAATCGAAATCGATCGCTGAAACACTTACATTCTTTACACGGGCAATAATGAAGTGTAGTGTCTCCACAATTAGCCTTCACAAAATCCACAAAACTCCTAATTCCCTGGTGATATCTGACATCCCATCTTTCGAGGCTCATCCAACTCTTGTCCATCCTGAAAATTCTAACAATTTTACGTATTAATTATATATATATACACACATTCACTACTAATAATCGACGTGATCTCTCAATTCAACTCTAATTAAATCAACACATGCATGCATATGTATATATATATCGATCTAATCTCTGAATTCGATTCAGTACTCGATGATAGTATTCTCCTTTTTTCAATTCAAAACGTATTTGACTGGGTAGGAGGAGGCTCTGTTAAGCCTGGCTCCGATAACAATACGATAATACCAGTCATTGATTCAGACACAAGATTAACTACAAGCTGTTTTCTCGTTTCGGTGACCGTACATCAACAACATTTCATATATATATCTCACGAATTGGATTTGATCAACACACAGACATATATATATATATACCACATATACGTATATATACACCTACGTACCTATATATATAGCTTCTCGAGTGATCGAGTTTTCGACGCGCGCCTTAATTTTGACAATATACCGAATGATCGATTTCAGAGCGTACGTTTTCCTTCTTTCGATTTCTCTGGATTTTTTTCGCTCAAAATGATTGAATGATCGAGCTGCCCCATCCGGCATCTAATATAAGACACATTGCCGGCGACGGAGTAAGTCGCCGGAAATGAAGACATTACCGGCGACTTTACGCCGGAATCTCGCCGGTAATGTTCCAAAACATTACCGGCGACTCCAACCGTCGCCGGCAATGTCTAGGCAGACATTTCCGGCGAAATTCCGGCCGGAAAATCGCCGGAAATGTCTCCCTAGACATTGTCGGCGACGGTTGGAGTCGCCGGTAATGTTTTACGACATTACCGGCGAGATTCCGGCGACATTACCGGCGACGGGGTAAGTCGCCGGTAATGATGGACATTACCGGCGACTTTTCCGGTCGCCGGCCTTGTTGGCCGGAATCTCGCCGGTAATGACTCCTTTTCTTGTAGTGACTCAAGGTCTTCCTTATCAAGTATATAGTGTTGTTATGTTTGATAATTTAGACGTGGGAAAAAAACCTTCATTAGTATGTACTTGTACTATAGACTTTTCCCATTTTAATACCTAGATTTTTAAAAGTTTCTATATAGTGCCTATGTAATTTTTTATTTATATTTTTCTTAAAATGCCCCTATTATGCAAATAAAACTAAAAGAAAAAAAAATACCCTCTAAAAAAATCGAAACTAGTCTGACTCACTGTAGAATGTTTCTTTTTAAGAGTGATTCTTCTCCGAACTAAATTAATTTTTTAGATATGGAAAGTTACTACAACGATGCTTAATAACAAACAACTCATATTTTCTACCTTCTGGGTGGTAGTCCGCCTTCTAGGGGATCCTTATGAGTATGACCAAATATAAAAAACTCACTTTCTTCCTCATTCTGGGCGGTAGTCCGCCTCTCAGAGAAGTTTTAATGAGTTTGTACTAATATATATGCAACAATTTGAAAGAACTATAGTGGAAAACTATAGCTTATTTATTCAACAGAATTACAGACGAAACATCCTGAGTCTCACTCTAAGCTAAACAGCTATAAGATTTTTAGCTACTCATACTTGTAGATATACTTACTTGGAAATAGAAAATCTGAACAGCTTGCTTCGAATCTATCTCTCGACAAGCTTGACTCTCAGGCTTTCTACTCTTAGATAGATCTCTTCAATTCTGATTTTTGATGCCTAAAACTAAGACTCAAACTGGAATTGAAATATTCTTAATTAATAGTAACTTCAGTATGAAAAGGAGACCCTATGCTGATAACATTCTGGCGTTCCTCCATTATCTTCTTTCGAAAAGCAGACTTCTTATTGATAAGAGATGCTCCCTTCTTCAGAAAAAGACGATACAAATTTTCATGTTTTTACATATCATCATATATTTCTGAATTTTCTCCAACATAAGGCTCATCAAATTTAAGCCATCTTCTGGTTCCATTTTCTTCCACGTCTGTATCTTCATACATCTCATAGTGCCTATCATTCTCGATCTTTTCGACCACTGAGCACATGTAAGGGTGAAATCAATATCTTTTCTTTTAAGAGAAACAAACAAGTCACTGGTAACGGCCTCTGGGTGGTCATAAGTAGTGACAATTCTCTTTTCTCCTGAAGAAAAAAAGTAATCTAAGAAGATCTTTTCTCTTAAAGGAAAAAAAGTAATCTTTTGATCTTCTTTGATTACTTTCTTGATGTATTCCAATGTCATGGCTTTCATCCATGAAATATTAGAATTTGGAGTTCCATTGTATCCATTATAAGCTGGTTCTAAATACTGATCTTGGATGCTTCTGACATAGTGCTATGGACAAATGTACTCAGTTTATTGATTAGCTTTATGCACCACTTCTGTAGGTGTCGATTTGAATTTGAGTCTAAGAATGTAATTGGACTTTCTTACATTCTTGACAGTATTGCATATTATAGTAGGCAATCCCATGAGATCATCATTAGTCTTTGTCGATAGATTTTTAACTAACCACAACTTGTGCTCTTGCGGATGCTCACTTTGAACATTCACCATATATCTTCCTGCGAATGGTCCTAGAACAGTAAAGAGTGTATTAGAGAGATCTGTCTTGATTGAGTGTCTTCCAATAATGCTGTGAAATTTTAACCACTCTGGGTCTTCTAACGTCTGAATTGCTAGAATCTTGATTCCGCATCAAACTTTGAGAACATCTTGGTTCCTCTGAGCCTGTTGATTAACACTCTTGCATGTGCTATTTGATAACCATATTTTACAGTTTTCTTATTGACATCTCTACAGTTTGCTAGCATGATTTATGACATAGAATGCTAGAGCGTGATGATGACTATTTGATGGTCTTATCAATCGCTTATCCAAAAGATCAGCTATGACTTTTCTGAATTCTTTATATTCTTCTTCCTTGTATTGTGGGATTACTTTTACATGACAGATAGAATTCATGTCATGTAGTTTGAACTCACAGACCACTGGGTTTTTTTTCTTCAGAATTTCAGAGGATTGATGTCAATATTTTGTTTCAACATCTACTTAATCTCTCAAAGGGTATGCATCTTCTATTTCTCAAGCTTAGCTTTAAAGTGCTTGAATTATGCTCTTGTATAAAGGCTGCTTCAGATACCTCTTTATCTTCTTCTTCGTCCCTTTGACGATGCCTCTATAAGCAACTCTTCTTGTTGCTTGTATAGCAATATCGTTTTGTATTTTGGTGTATATCCACCACTATTCTATTGTGATCTCTGATATTGCTCTGCAAATCCTGGACCAACAACACTTTTTGCTTGTTTTAGTCACTCCGTACAGAATATCTTGTCATTCTTTTCGAAGCCCAATAAGATCATTTTTGGCTTCTGAATGAATGTGTTGTAGAAGAAAATCATTGTCAATCAGTATATCTGAGTCTTGGCTTTCTGATTGCCAAAGCTCTTCAATTACAAATGTTCCTCCTCTCATCAAGATTTGAACCTTTTTGGCAACCGTATTCATGAAGATCTTTCTTCCTTCTACAGTTTTCTTAATTGCACATCTTTTTGAATTAGTAATCCAGAGTTCTTCAAGTATACTAAACTTTTTTGTAGGCTGAAGCCAGAACCATTATATATATAGGCATGTAGATGATACTTCTTGTATCCTGAAAAATTTAATCCAATTTCCATGTAGTTGCTACTTATAGTAGCAATTGCTGCCTTGCATAAATTTTGTTTCAAATAACCTTCTTCTTCTACTATTTTTGAGAAATGATTACATTGTTCTTCTTCACAAGCTGGGCTTTCTACATATACTATTTCTTTCTTTTCAATAATAGTTTCGAATTTCATTCTTTCTAGAATTTTATTTCTTTCTTCTATCTTGTAGAAGTAGTCTTCATATTCATGTTCAATAATCTGATTTATTAAACTATTCTTTGTTTTTCTTATTGCTTCATCTATGAAGCATTCTTTGTGATATGTCTCTCTTGGCGCTTCACAAAACATGGGAAGACCATCTTTCTCATAACAATGACAGTAGTCACAGATAAATGATCCGGGATTGACTTTGTAAGAAGAAATCTTTTCTTCTTTAGTGCTTTCTTCCCAATTTTTTATTTCAAGGAGATAAAGCCCTCTGGGTTCATATTCCTCTTTAGAATCAGTTTATGATTCTTTTGATGATTCATCTTCTGTCCAGGCTGAATAGACAGATATATTATCCTTTTCATCTTCTGAATAGACTACCTCGTATCCTTTCATATTGGCCATCTATATGAGCTATTCATATTCTCTCACAAGAGCTTTTGAACTTCGCTTATCCTTCTTAAAATATTCGTTAGCATAGTGACATTCGGCCTTGCATAACCAACATCTGCATGTTCTCTTCTTTTCTTTTTCTTGAGGAAAATTTTTCTTCTAAAAGAATCTCTTTCTTGGGTTATGTCTTTCTCTTCTGTAATTAGAGCTTTTCTTGAATCATCAATTCTTCCTTTTGTTTCTTCTGAAACGTTTCTGGAAGTGCTTCCCTTTATTTTTCTGTTTGTTTTATTCACATCCCCAGTTAGTTGGGATGTCTGTGATTCTAGTGCAGAAATTATCAGATCCTTTAAGCTTCCTCTTTGCAGCTCTACATTGCCCTTGCGTTTGCTTAGCATTTTTCGCACATCAGCTGATTGTTTATGCAACTCCCCATAATGAAAAACTTTCTGGAGATTTTTCTTCTGTGTTGTCCCTCATGGCTGTCCTCTAGGATTTCTATGCAATAGATGTATTAGGTTGCTGTTTTTCAGCTCCCCTATTATACAGTAGTATTCTTAGAATTCATTCAGATATTCCACGAAATACTTCATGTTGCATATTTTGAAATCATATATGTTGGTTTTTGCTAACTATTTAGCTTTGTCCCCAACATATGAGATATCTCCACAGAATTGGTCATAGATTGGAGTTGCAAAAGTGTATGGTGACTTATCACTTTTGATTTTCTCCAACCATTCTTGTCCCCTAGAAGTTTGTTAGAAGGCAAAATAAAACGTTTTTGCAATTCCTGTCAGAAATTTTTTGTAGGTTAGGAGCTTCAAACTTTTCATAGGTAGTGCATGCTGCCATGAATAAGCTAGCAACCCAATCATTTATGGTTTTCTTCTTGTCTAGAGATTCGTCTAGATCAATCCATACACCAAATTGTGTAATTAGTACTTTTGGTAAATTTTCCAATGGAATGAATTTTTGGGAACTTCTTTCCCCTTTGTTTCCAGTAGAACCTTTCATGTTTTTTGGAAGTTTTGTATTTTCACCGATTTTTATGATAGTGGTTTCTGTAGTTCCTAAAGACTCTCCTTGTTCCATTTTTACTTCTTGATAAAGAAAGACTATTACTTCATTTTTGAATGTGAAACTTTCGATCTCTTTGATTAATTTTTCTAGACGAGATGGATCTTTGCACTTTTCTACTTCTTCATAGAGTACAAAGAGATTCTCTTTTGGATTTTCAGATTTTAGCATGCTGATATCTCTTTCTAATTCAGCATCTAAATCTTCTTCCATCACTGGGTCGGTTTCTTCCTTTATTGAAATTCTAGTACTTCTAGTACTCTTTTCTCTAAAAGGGCTTCTGAATGATCTAGAGCTTTCAGCTCTCAAGCTTTTAAGGGATACATCATTGTTTCTGTGTCCTTCAAATTTTAGGTTAATGTCTCCAGTTCTTCTACTCTCATAGATCGCTGCTGTTCCACTTTCTGGCTTTTCTTTAGGGCTAGACAATTTCCATTCTAATGAAAAGGTTACCTCATCCCATGTAACCTTATGGATCTGTTTCAAATGATTTTTTTTGGATTTTTCAGGAATCCAGTAGTAAGACCAGGAATATTTGTTATTTTGGTCTTTCGTTCTACTGTTGTGCTCATTAGTTTATAGTAGATCATATAAACCACAATAAGCTCTTGCATGTCATCTTTCATTGAGGTGCCATCTGGTTTGACTCTTAGTCATAAATAGTGGGCTGCATTAGTCAGGTTAGTTGAAAATTTTGGGAAGTAATTGAAATATGCAACTTGGTTGAATAATGATGCTTGGAGGGTTCCCAATAGATTTTTCTGCAAATCAATCAGTTTATTGTCATGTAAGACGGATAAGACTGAGCAATTTATGGCTTCTCTGACCAATAATTTTATGTCAACTTGGACTGCTCCAATGTGCATAAATTTGTAGTTTCTTTTTCTGTTTTAGCAACTTCCTCAAGTGTTATCAAAAGAAGATTTGTTTCTCTTGTTGTTGCTGGAGTGGTGAATTCAAGGATTTTAAACTAATGACTATCCAACATGTCAAAGTTCCATCTTTTGTAAATTTGCTTGATTTCAAATTTTGGAATTGAAGAGTTTCGAACATTTTCTTCAATTTCATTAAACCCAAATTCTTCATAATTGAGGAGCTGTACTGCTTTTTTCTTTTTAAAGATGCTCAACATATTTATGTTACAGACATCTTCAACTTTTGATTTCTGAAATCTGATACTTGACAGATTTGTTGTTAGATCCAAAAGAAACGGCTTTGGTGAAGGGTTCTCTCCTGGAACTTCTAGTTATTTAAAGTCATTAATTTTCTTTATGATTGTTCGAGGGGGACTATATCTTGACTGCTTATGTTTTTGGGCTATCCTTTGAACATAGTCAATGATCTTTATTTGTTAAATATTAGTGTAATGGTCCTTGAATTTACTATTAACCTTTCTTAATAGTTCTTTCTTATTTTTCGGGTGATTTTGGATACAATCCATTTTAGTTTTCAATTTATGTAATGGATTACTGATCTCCGAAGTATCTTGATCAAGATACTCTCTGTTTCTAGAGATTTCTGTTTAAGATACTTGATGCGTTGCATCAATTAAATTTAATGAAGAATCTAGTTTTTCCATGATTTTCTCAGAAGGTGTTCCCATCTTTAGGAATTTGTTGAGCTATAGTAAGCTCTAATACCAGTGAAGGTGTGGATCTAACCAACAAGCTCAGATGGATAATCTATATAAATAAAGCTCTGGTTTAGGTTTATCACACAGACAAGCAACTATAAGAGAATGTTGTTTAGCAATTTCAATATCAATTTTTTCCTGGTCTTGAGGACGAGACAATCTCTTTAGTCTCTCTTACAGTTTAATTTTTTGTTTTATGTTGTCAGTGAAGTTCCTAATCCACTTAAATTTTTTACTTAACTTCCGAGAAACTAAAAAGTGAGAAATTCTGATAGTAAAACATAATGGTTTACTTTCGTGTACTGGCGATAGATTTTTACCTGCAAGTGTTAGAATAAACAATTTATTGGCCCACTACGCTTCAAAAATACATAATAATATGTAAAAAGAAAATTAAAATGGTATTTTAATAATTTTACCCCCTTCAGGTACCATCTTGGGAAATAATGCAAAAGTCTAGGTATCATCTGAATAGTTTTGAAAGTTCAGGTACCAAAAACTGCATTGGATGATAGTTGGGGTACCGTGTGTGAATTTTTCCCTTTAGATGTGGGATGTATTAGAGCTACTAAATTATAATTTTCCTTTTTTATAATTGAAGAAATGTTAGAGAGGGGGCTTCTGGTATCTATCATTTCAAACTGAAAATATTAAGAGGAAGGTTTTCATTGTTAACCATATACGTGCAACAGAGAAAGAACTTGTAACAAAAGATGGGAAGGTAATGATAACCAGGAAGATGTGATCTATGTGAGGTGCACGTAGTGGTCATGATTAGAATTGAGAACAACATCTACACTGGTTGGAGATTTCAGCATGAGAAATTGTGGCCCCCACCGGGGATAGTATGAGCTGGACAAAAAAATGGTGCAGTGGTGAAGGAGAGGACCAGCGATCGGTTGTTGACCAAGCTCATGGGCCACAACACGAGCAAAAATCGCTCGGTCGAGAGAAGGTGCTACCTTAGTGGAACTCATGCACATGGGTGATGCCAGGGCGCATAATTTTTTATTTTTTCTTTAAGAGGCTTGTAATACACGCTCCTGTAAATTGTAATTTTTTTTACAGTGGAATGACGGTAGCCCGCCGGCCACATGACGAGGTTGTCTGGCGTAACACCCCCAATGGACAAGTCAATATGGGCCGTCCATTTTGATTCGAAAATTTAATCTGACATCCTCGATTCAAATAAAACGGCTATTTTACTTATTAACTAGAAGAAGCAATATTTTTCAAAAAATCACCCTAAAGTTACAAAAAAATCCAAAAAAAATTGCAAATGATACCCTACAATTTTTCTCTAAATACTACATCAATTTTTTTCATCTCCCGCACTAATTTGTGCACAACAGCTTTATCATCTCCCTTCATGCCATCTCTCAATCCTTTGATTTCTTTTGCAAAAATGTTTAGTTGGCTTCCTCTGAAGATTTACAATTGTGCATATTTTATGTTCGTCAAAGTGTTGATCCTCTCACCGACAACAAGCAAAATGTCGATAAATTATGGGCAAAAGTTTATGTCAATTATAAGGAACATTTAGAGATTGCTCGTGGTGAATCAAGGTCGGAGCATAGGACCCAAATCACAATTTCATCTCATTTTACTAAGTTGAGGCCATTTTGAAAACTTGGGGTAATGCTCTTAGTTATGCACGAAGGAATCCAGAATTCGGCACAAATTTGCAAGATGAGGTAAGTCCTTATAATTTTGTCATCTCCATTTTATTTGATAATATTGTGATATAGAAATTCGTTATTTTTTTTAAGTTAAGACAAGCTCAATCATGGTATATGTCATAAAAGAAGAAAGAGTTTACGATGTTTGAATGTTTGAAAATGGTCAAGAAGCATCCGTATTTTATGTCCGTTGAAACTACTACTCCACCTTCTTACTATGCCAACTTCGAAGCTACTCCTCCCGTTATCGAAATATCTCCCACCATTGATTTGGACGAGGATAAAGTGGTTTCAACACCACAAAACAACCTTTAAACTCCCTCGAGTCCGGTTAGATCAATGTGAGTGAAGGTGGCAAAGGAAGCAATAAAATTGAGGTACGCGATGAGGATTTGAAAAGCATTGTGGCTAATCAAAAAAATTGGCTCGCTGGGTAAAAAGCAAGTGAGGATAGTGAACTTACTTTACACAAAGTGCAACTCACCCTTCAAGAGGAACACTACAAATTGAGGGTTGTCGTTGAGGATAGTGAACTTACTTTATATGTTTGTTGCAGGCTTCTTCCGGCAAGGAGCGAATCGAAGATATTCGATTGGTAGATCACGTGGATGTCATTTTGTGAGACCATGTCCACGTCAGTGACGAACGCATTAGCAATTTTGACATTTTGCCGGCATTGTTATCGCCTTTTCGTGAGTTCAAATCGAAATGATTCATCTTACTGATGTGGGAATGTGAAGAAGTGTTTAAAGAAATGTGTTTATGGGTAGAATAGCAAGTGCTTTGTATATGATGTGAGTATACAATGAGCCATAGATGATACTTTTATAGCCATAGATGATTAAGTGATTTCCAGATTATCTGATGTTTAAACATGATTGCACGTGTCACATAATGATTGGTCGAAAATCTCACATGAAATCTTCTTTAATTATTCAGACGATAACGACACGTGGAAGAGATATGTGTCATCTTGTGATTGATCGAAAATCTTATCGGAAAATTGGTTCAATTATTTAGGCGATAACAAACCGTAGGAGTGAGACGTGTTGTCTCGTTATTGGTCGTAAATCTTACCGGGAACGTGGTCAAATTATTTAGATGATAATGACATGTTTCATCTATTTATTTGTTAAAACTCTTACCAAGAAATAAAAAAAATTAAAAATTAAAATTTATAATTAATGAATAATAATATGAGGTATTATTTTTACACTGTTGTATGAAAAACAGAAAGTACACCTCACATTCGATGAATAATGACTGCACCTCTAAGTTACATAAGTGCATATACTCTAAATTAATCAACCAGTTAGGTCCTTTTGTCTTTGCGATTATTTTGTAAACGTTATTTGCATTTCAAGTGTCTTGATGCACCTCTATATATATGTGCACCAGAAACGCGATGAAATGAGTATTCCATGAAAATTGTGAAGCACAAGTTTTGGATACGTGTTTGCTTAATATACATGGTTCACTTCTTGATAGCAACATATCATCAATTTTACAAACCATCTGCAACCCAAAATATGAATGAACTACATTGTTAACTAGTTACATGAGATATTGGAAGAGAACAAAATATACTTATATCGGTCGGACTTTTTATGTTGTCGTCTGTATAAGAGATATTCAGGTAAAGATGTGTTGAAAGACATCTATATTAAAGATATGAAACGTTCTATTATCAACGAACAAAAAGCAGTCATGTGGCGGTTAGAATTGATTTTAGTATATTGTTAGCGTATATTAATGGGCTTCTTCGAATTTTTTAGAGTCTAGGTGTAAATTTTGGGGCTTTTATGAGAATCCATTTGAGCGTGTGGCTACAAATACAATTCTACTATCCAAAGTTTTAGGTTACGTTGCATGGAATCGGGTGGGGGACGTGTAAACAAAGCGTTTGGAAACGCGGAAACGTTTTTTTGGAAATATTTTTGAAAGCGGGTACGTTTTGGAAGCATAAAAATAAAACAATAACTATATATTAAGTATTATATATAACCTTATATAAAATATAAATAGATAATTTAGCTTATTTAATCGTTATAAATCAAATGGTTGTCATAATGTTTGCTTAACCCAAGATCCAGAAAAACTAAAAAAAGACTATTATTAAGTTTAATACCAAATAACAAATGTCCCACACAGTGCCACATTGCCACTACGGCACCAAAGAAAAGAAACAAGGGCCCAACACTCAACCAAATTCTTTCTAATTCTCTTCTCTGCCCTCCACATCAAAATCTGGGAAATTCTCATGCATGCAGACTTGCCGCAGTGCCTCATCCACCAATTAAAGAGATCTTGTATAATCAAGCAATTATTATATTCTACAAGATTGGGAAATGAGGAGGCCGATGGTGGAAGAGAACAAAAAAGAGACTACCTTTGAGCTAGGAGCCTAAGAGGCGTGAGACAGTGGCACAAATGGATTGAGTAGATCAAATTCTAGTTGGGTTTAAGTCAAATCGACAAAAAGACCTGAATGGTATACTTCGGATTCGACTTGTTGTAGAGAGATGTG
The DNA here is from genome assembly GCA_946800695.1 of Geum urbanum. Lineage (NCBI taxonomy): Eukaryota > Viridiplantae > Streptophyta > Magnoliopsida > Rosales > Rosaceae > Geum > Geum urbanum. The sequence continues at coordinate 31,080,842 of OX327009.1, forward strand.
GACATCAAAAGGAGGCAGAGGTCAATTAAAATGGTTCGATATGACCAAGGATGCCGATTGGGTTTTAGGATTCTCAAGTAAAACTAAATTATGACCCTCGCGCTTCCAGTTCATATACGTTTCTACACTTCATCTCGGAAGCTTATGCTTCCACCAAGCGTCCATTCTTAAAAAAATTGGAAGCGCATTTCGCTTCGCGCTTTTGATTCCGAAGCGCAGAACGCTCTCTCTATCACGCTTCCGTGCAACGCAGGTTTCAGGACCAAAAGCTTATATCCAGATACCCTCAAACTCATGTTGTTTCCACTTGCACACTAATGATTGATTGCTGACATGCAAGAATGATGAATCTTTCTTTGGTATTGGATCTTGAGTTGGGCCAGTTGAGAGTTTGAGATGTTTACTTCTGAAATTCTTGAGTCTGAAGAACATGTATCTATGCATAATTCTGCTATTATCACCCATTTAAATGTTTGAAACTAAAAGATAAAGAATTTTTTACTTGCTATCCTGTAAACATCGGAAATATTTAGCCTGATAATTTTTCGTTTCAGGAGAAACGGGAAAAATCGCAGGAGTTAGGAACCTAAGCATGATGGACTTCTAATTCTAGCTAAGTAGCTATCAACCAGGAGGTAGTGAAGGGCCCAACAAACTTGGAGAACTGGAGAACGCTAATTTTATAAGCCCAAACTCATTCAGAATGTCCAACAGTCCAAGCAACCACTAGTTTTCTTTCTTAAAAAAAACAATCACTAGTTTACTGCATCCTTTGCATTTGCATTATGTTCTATATATAATCGGAGACTCCCAAAGAGGTTGTTAAACCCTAATCACATAAATTAATTAATCAACAAAAAGAGGTTACTAAATCCTAGAAATCCCAATGCAATCTTCATACCTAAACAGATCTGATTCTGAATCATCAATTTATCTTTTGGAATTCGGATTCTTTATATGTTCCTGGAGTGCCCAGATTAGTTAGGTACATACCTCAAACAAATGTTGCTAATCGATCTGCAAACCTTTGAAAATTGTTCATGTTGCCTTGGTCATCTTTTTAAATCTGTGCTGATAATATCGTCATCATTACCTTTTGACCTTTAAGCATATGATCATATATTCAAGATCGGATACTCAACAAAGACCCGAAAGAACGATGAGAATCTGGCTCTAGCTAATTGCACGCTTTCATTACAAAGATTATTTTAAATGTGTTAAAAGAATAATATATACCTATCATCCTTTGAAGTATTTTCACTATATAGATGGAGTATATATTGATGCGGTTCCAGCATATATATATTTGACAAATTGCGCATTATTTTTAAGTTCTAAATATACCCGCAGATTCGATGGACTACGTACACAAGCGTGCATATATATATATATATTCCATAATTTATATATGTACGCATGCATGAGTCATAGTCTCATAGATGAACAAGTCGTTTATGGCGTCGAAGGACAAAGGGCGCCCAAGAAGAACAGTTGAAGATCTTGGCAATCAGATTTTGTGCGACCCAGATACTCATTCGATCAGATTCCCTTATCGATCAATTACGTCCTCGATCAAGAATATCGGTGCCTTCCCCTTATTAATCTGGCTGACTGGCTCACAGATAATGTCATATCCCTACACTTTTCAGCATTCCACTTGGGGTATGCTTTCTCCGGCTACAAAACTGATCTAAATAAAGTTGAAACCATAGGACAATATTAGAATCGATCGAGCAAGATCAAGTTACAGTACACAGTACTTGAAGATACGAGTGAACATGCTGTTTGTGTCGGTGAACTGGTGTGGACGTTGCACAAAAATGCAGTAGCTCTTCAGTAATCTCAAGTAGCAAGTGATGCCTTACGAGTGTAGAGCATATTCCATTATGATCAAGAGAGTGAACGTACTCTTGATGATTAAAAATGTATTTACTAAAGTTGATGCTATTAATTAGCAACTGATTCGGTTGAATTATATATATAATGCCTCTCTCTATGAGTCTATGGTACACCTAAATTTGTAAGTTCTTATAACATACATCAATAGCATTTTGAATAGTGTACACATTCAACCCATCCTTATAACATCGAGTAAATATGACAGTATATTAATGAATTGGGAAAATTGCTGGTGTGGTCACTTATATTTGACAAATAAGATGGATTAGTCACTTATGTTTGACAAATATCAAATTGGTCACTCAAGTTGTACATTGTCATTCAGATTGGTCACGTTGTCTATTTTGGATATTAAAAAAAGCATATTTATTTATGTGTAATGTGGATATAAGTAAGTTTATTAGCTTGGAAAAGAAAAAAAATATTCATCTAAGTAAAGCACATGTGTGTCACATATGTAGTTTTTAACATCTAAAATGAACAAATTGACCAATCTAAATGAAAAAGTAAAAAATTGATGACCAAAACGATATTTGTGATTCCGCCTCATCTGCCAAACATGAATGACCAAATTAACAATTTTTCCTAATAAATAATGTCCACCAAGATGCAACATCAACTTTAACCTCTCACGATAATCTTGCTAATTTTCCATAGTCGACGTACATATAAGTTATGAAGGATATCTTGATGGATACCAAATTTTTTGCAAGGGAATTTGACATAGGCACATAGCTCATTAAGCACTAAAGTTTCTCTAGCAAAGCCAAGTGATGGAGCAAGCAAAAAGGTGCGCGCATGCTTTCTTCTTCTACTGCTTCTTCTCAATCACTTCCAGCAAGTAGACTTGACAATATAGGTGGGCTCCGTGAATTCGTTCATTATCGTCTGTTTAAATGTGTCTATGAATCTATCCGTTATTATAATAGATTTAGATGATTAATCTGTTAAAAATCCGTCAAATAAATGGGTGAGTTTAATATTTTTACCGTTTAACCCATAAAACTTTATTTTTCAAATTTTCAAAACATATATTTTACTTAATTTTTTTTATTAAAAATTATGAATTAAAAAAATTAAAACTAAAATCTCTCCTCTCCCTCTTCCTCTTCCTCTTCCTCTCCCTCTCCCTCTCCCTCTCTCTTTTCTCTCTCTCCCTCTCTCTTCGTCTATCTCTCCTTTCCCTCTCTCTCTCTCTCATCCTTTTTTTCTCTAAATCTCCTTTCACTCTTTAGTCCCTCTCTCTTCTCCTTCTCTCTCTCTTCTCCTTCTCTCTTCGTCCTCTGCCTCTCTTCTCCCTCTCTGTTTTCACCTGCTCTCTTCGTCCTCTCTCTCTTTAATTACGTCTCTGTTTTCAACTTTTCTCTCTCTCCCTCTCTCCATTCAACACATATTTATACAAATAACAAAAAAAAAATCTATACAGAATTTAATAAAAATAAAGCAAGAAAACAAAAGCAAAAAGCAAAAGCAAAAAAAATTTATTTTAAATAAAAAAGAGATAAACGAGTTTTATAGGCCCGTTGGGTTAATCCACGAACCCATGGAACTGATTCGTTTAACTCGTTACAATAAATAATTAAATGAATTTCAATCCGTTACAACCCTTCCAGTTCACCCGTTTGCCAGGCCTAGTAGTAGCAAGTGGCAAGTTGCATGTGCAATGTTTTTTACATGATAGAGCTTTGTCTAATTAAGATTTACATCATGTCTAATTGCATGGTTTTGATGGTAGAGATCGAATCCAAAGTTCGTCTCGATCAGTCGGGAACCCACAGGTCCACTAAGGTTGAAGGAGAAAATAGTCAGCGATGCAATTTGAAACTTTGCATGCAACTGTATCTGGGCTGACAAGAATATAAAACTTACGTAAGCTTACCATATTCTGATCGAGAACCGGCGAACACACATACAGTTGATTTGGGTGGTTGTGGATTCTCTCTTACAGTTGAACAGAATTATTCTGAGCTTCAAAAAAGGTCGTATGACAATTTTTGAAAGGAATTGATGCTTTGTAATCGAGCTACCATTGTATTCCAAGTTCTGAATTGATTCTTTGAGCTTGACCATTGTATTCCAAGTTCTGAATTCTGTTCGGACCAACCATGCATGCATGCCCTGTTTTCATTTTTTTGTTTTAAACATGTCAAAAAGTAATGGAAATGTGTCACGTAATTAAGAGGAATATCAATTACACTTATGCATTATGTATCTTGCTATATATAACAAGAACTGGTGCTTAAATGACCGTTATATGTCGTGCCAATGTCAAATCTTCCATATGGGTTGAAAGTTCAAGCCATCAAAGTCGATCGAAAAGAGAGGTTTGCAAGCTCTATTGGCTGAAGATAAAATTTAGGGTTGTTATATGTAGGGCTTCACTGCCTTCACATAACTAAATAATATAAAAAAAATGCTAACTAACAATACTTTCACTACCGCCGCAAACACTATAGCCGACGAGATTATGTAAAACTATAGCCGACGAGCAAAAAATATCGTCGGTTATAGTGAAAAAAATAAATTTTTATTTTTATTTTTTAAAAACTCGTCGGCTATAGTACTATAGTCGACGAAAATGGATAAAAAATCGGTGGCTATACTATTACCGACGGGTTTTAGCCAACGGACTTTAGCCGACGATCCCTAAAAATCATCGACTAAAGTCCGTTGGTTAAAACCTGTCGGTAATAGTATAGCCGACGAGTTTTTTATCCATTTTCGTCGGCTATAGTACTATAGCTGACGAGTTTTTAAAAAATAAAAATTATTTTTTCACTATAGCCGACGATATTTTTTGCTCGTCGGCTAGTTTTACATAATCTCGTCGGCTATAGTGTTTGCGGCGGTAGTGTTTATTTGTAAAAACAATGACGTTTACTTGGAAAGAAAATGAGAAGCGGGAATAATTCAAGAAGGAGAGTATTCCTGTGTTTATTGACGCATGCATAAAAGAATTGAAATGATTTCGGATAAAACTATTTCAGCATTTACTAACACTTAAATTTAGCTTAACTTCAATCAGCACGATCGATGAAATATAAACTCGAACGGAAGTTCTACACATGAAGATGTTTTCTAACACCACCTGTACTGATTCGGCCCTGAGTATGTTGAGCGGTAATTATGCATATTTTCCAACTTTACATTAGGCAGTGTTAGTACGCAATGTGCTAAACCCAAAAAACATACTCTACTTAGCACAAAAAACACCCGGGAAGCCTAGAAACGCCATGCAAAAAGCCATTCACTAGGCTCAGGGACAGTCTGGTTATTCCGAACCCGTGTTATACAACGCACATGAGGCGCATCCACATGCGTCATGCGCAGGCCGTACCGATCTACTCGGATGAATGACCAGCACACCCTCACGATTCCCAAACTCCCATTTTCACCTACTACGAACGCCTTCTTGCGCCATCCTCCAGTAGATTACTGCACCTTCTAGAACCACCATAGTTTCCCTTCCTTCGGTGCCATGGTTATCGTTCCTTAGTCAAAATCTCGTCACGCATACACGGGTTTGTAGAAATATCCAATTTCTACAACGATGGGTTGGAGAGTTTGAACACGTTGTACAGATAGTTCACGATCCTCACAAAGATAGGCCCACACTGGCCTAAGCAAATCCCCGAATGGGAAAGTACGAACTGAAAAAACAGGTGAAGAGGCAGGTTCATCCCATTCTTCAGGTGCCACTCGTAAGCGCACGTAAAACCTTCGGGGGGGGGGGGGGGGGAGGGGTTGGTAAAGGTTTCACCTGGCCCTAACGGCCTCATTATGACGCTATCCAGAGGCACGCCATACTTGTCTTAAAAACTCTCGCACTTCGCCTCCGAGCATGACGCGACGGGTTCCTGGATAAGCATACCATCATAAAAAAAACCTCAAGATAACACCTCCCTTCAGATTCCACAGCTTGTCTTCTGCAATCTGGGATGTACACGTCCTGGCCCCGCTCTGCTGGCGTTGGTAGTCCTCCGACGCCTCAACCCCTACATGGCTGGAAGAAGCCATTTCTAACGCTGCAGTCAAGGGTCGAGCGTCAGGAGGAATAAAACTTAGAGGGTCAGGATTAAGCATGACGTGCCTAGACTCTATACAACTAGACAGGGAGGAAAGCGTCTGACTAATACTAAACGACTCCAGCGAGAGCCCTAGCCTCCGATTCAACTCTTTTACGCATAAATAAATCTTAGGGCGCCTTCTCGTACCGTTAAGTATCCTATGCGTTTCATCGCTAGATACATATATATACAGGAGAGGACGGATTCATGGTCTCAACGTGAACGGCCTGACAAAGGGAAATATGTTAGAGACCACGTTGAGCACCACAGAAACACGCCTGAAAAGTTAAAACAAGTCTGAAATTGCTAAAAGACAACCGTATCTACTGGAATTTCAAATTACCCAAACCACTACACCAAGAACACAAACCCAGCAAACAGATAAAGCCTAGATTACGAAGTACAGCACAAAAACAAGATTACACAAAGGAATCCACAGCAAAGCAGAAAGAGTCCGGAAGCCTTACCAAAAGATTATAAGGGCAGGTTCGAAATCCTTCAAAAACTCTCAGATGAATGCAGCAAGAACCTTTCTTTTGATCAAATTTCTCTCAGAAACAACTCTTCAAGCAAAGTAAAGAAACCAAAGTAGGGTAAAACAAGGTCTTATATAGCCACGGTTCCGAAAGCATCGCTTTGTCCCAGCCGTCGATTAGTTTGGCCAATTCACCGTTGATGCACGCCATGTAACAAGCAGCGTTTCAAATTCAAAACCCAAACGTCTTGTCTTAACTGTCACACCATTATGATATCCAAAGCACGTGCTTTGAACCCCCCCCTTGAGCCCCATGCTCGACGACACGTGTTAGGCATGCATCGACAACAAAAACGGTAACATATCACGAAATGGAACTCTTCACACCACCGCGGTCGAACGAACCAATTCTATAACCCCATATATCAGGTTGAAAAAAGGCAGAAAAGTACCCGTCCAGGAGAATTCCTTAAAACGCGGCAAATAGTAAGCCTCAACCAATCACGACGGGCGTCGTCAGCGGCCGATCACCTTGGACGCGATGCTCTCCGATCGCGCACACTACTAGAGGTATTGGCTACCTGCGGACTTAAAATCCTCTCGGGCCAAAAAAAAACCTAACCGTTGAACATCGGGAGGCCCCTAGCGGCCGAAACGCGTGTGGGTCCATTCTACCAAAAACATCGTTCCACATAACGGACTTCCCAGCGACTGATCCTTCTGGATGTCCCCTAACGCGAAATGACTGACCGGAACGCATTGGCTACCCGGGAACTTCACTCCCCCCCCGAGCCCGAAAAAGTGTTGGTTCAACATCTCTGATAAGACGCCTCTAAACGGTAGAAATAACGTTGACCCATGCATCACATTAGGAGCTACTCGATCCCATTCCAAGTACAAGTTCCCCCTATACACCGTTCATCCCTGAAAAAGTCGTGACTTAGGGGCAGGCGTTAAACGCAGGCGTCGTCAGGGATCAACCTTGGTTAGGAAGTTAGGGGACTTTAATACCCCTTACTTCACGCTGAGCAAGTCGGGTTGGAACGGAACGGCGCTAAAGTAAAGATGTTTTTTGGAAAAGTTATTCTAGTCAACTCCCCAACCAAGGTTCACCATTGACTCGGGGACCTTGTAAGTACGCAATGTGCTAAACCCAAAAAACATACTCTACTTAGCACAAAAAACACTCGGGAAGCCTAGAAACGCCATGCAAAAGGCCATTTACCAGGCTCAGGGGCAGTCTGGTCTTTCTAAACTCGTGCCGTAGAACGCACATGAGGCACATCCACACACGTCACGTGCAGGCCGTACCGATCTACCCGGATGAAGGCCTAGTGCACCCCCACGACACGCACAAGGGCAGTTTGGTCACCACAGCTCGGTTCCGTACGACGCACGTGATGGAGAACAACTCACATCACATGTAGGCTGTACAGAACAGAGCAACCACTGACCACCGTACCCCTTAGTCACTCATGTGGAAATCTGCCATTCCTAAACACCAAAATGGTAGGAGGGCTAGTCCCACATCGAGAATCACTTCGAGCTGTCAAAAATCATCTAACTATAAACAGATGGCACTTGCTCCAAGGAAGAGGTAATTCGACTTGACTTCTACTGTTACTTTACCCAAACAGTTACGTCATTTACTGACTTAAGAATCAGAGCATTGAAGACGGGCCAACCCCGTCTCGATCTCTTAGGCTAAAATTACTATTTTACAGATATCAAAAGCTTTCTAGGTTATGGACCGGGACGCTTGAGAGCGATTCTACACCCAAAATCTTCCCCTCTTCAGAACGGAATCAGTACAGATTTCATCCAAAACAGGTAGTTCAATGATGACAAGGATGTGACCACTTCATGCCCATCTGAATCTTACGTGGAATGTCATTTTATATCACATCCCAACTATTCCAGTTACAAAATGGTTAAGGGATATCCGAAAACCAAAAAGATAAAGTAGGTTTTTATCCTAAATCTAGTTTCATCTCCTTTCCACTAAATGATAGCAAAAACTCGAACAATCTTCAAATCCCATTAAAACAGAGATAAAAAGTGCAACAAAATATAAATAAAAAAGCATGTAATGTTATGAGAGCGAGCCTTGTCGGTCACACGTACGATAGAAACTTCTTCATCAAAATGAAACGAAGATATTTGATGTGGCTATAAGGCTATGTGGACTGCATTGGACTTACGTGCCGACAAAAAAATGTAAAGATAAAGCGCTCCTGTGGTCGTGACGATAATGGTGCTATAGCACAGATGATAAATGATCAAGATGCTGAAATGTTTCTTAGTGAAGGATAAGGACTAAGCTCTAAAGAGCTAATGAAATCAACTCTACAAGCGATACTTAATGATTGCTCTAGCTCAAGTTGAAGTCTGCTGCACCAAGTCATTAGAACCTTGAGCTATATATGCATCCACGGTTGGTATTCATTATTCAACGACATTGATACGGTTCTTCCAAAACTCTGGTTTTCATGATCGGGAACAAAAACGTTGATTTTTGTTGCCATTTCTACTTCATGTATGCATGACATTAATCTATATATAAACCATTTTTAATGTCCTTTAATTTGTAAGATGAAAGTTTACCATGTTGGTATACTGTATACATGCAAGCAATAATTGAAGCTGGTAATTGGTAGCTAGGAGCCTCCTAGGATATCAAAAATTGAAAAGTGAAAAGTTGTGAGATGCTGATAGTACTAAAAGTCATTTCCTTACATTTTAATTTGCTTTCCAGGATATTTCCTAATCATTAAAGCATTAGAGAAAGGTGAAAATAGATTAAAACAAAAATAAAAAGTAAATGATAACATAAAGAAAGAGATCAGGCTGTAAGTGGTAACTAGAGATGATAGGAAAAGTATATTCACATTATATCTAGTAGCTTGTAGCTTGTAGCCTAGTACTGTGTGATATATACCTGTGACTGGCTAGATTCTGCCAACATATTATGAATTGCTTAGGGCTTCGTTTGAAATTGGGTAAGCTAGCTTCTTTGAACAAGATCTCAAATAATAGTGCATGTAATTAATCAATATCAAAATATATGATGGTTATAGTATATTAGGCACGTACCAAATAACACATAATGTAGCTAGCTCGAAAAAAACATCTAATTAAAGAAGTACTGAAATTAGTGAAAAGTCATTTATAAGTAACTAATATTAGCAGTGAAATGTTGACCAACTAATTAAATCATTATACGTAATCTATCCTTTGATAGAAGTAATACTTCCAATTTTAATTTATTTGTATGTTGCTTTAGTGAATCTTTATGTATAAGAGATGCTTAAATATATATATATATATGTCGAAGGAGAAAAGTAAATATGCACACTACAAGAAAACTGCACTTAGACCACGGATCATTTCCGTCGTCTAAGTGCAGTTTTCCGTCGTCTAAGTACTTGGACGACGGAGTTTCCGTTGTCCAAGGTCCGTGCTCCAAGTGCTGTCGTCCAAGAACCTGGACGACGGAGACTTAGTGTTTCCGTCGTCCAAGTGAACTTGGACCTCGGATATTATCCGTGGCCCAGGTGTTCACCTGGACGACGGAAACACTAAGTCTCCGTCGTCCAGGTGAGCACCTGGGCCACGGACACACGAGCAATGTCCGTGGCCCAGGTGCTCACCTGGACGACGGAGACTTAGTGTTTCCGTCGTCCAGGTGAACACCTGGGCCACGGACACACGAGCAATGTCCGTGGCCCAGGTTCTCACCTGGACGACGGAAACACTAAGTCTCCGTCGTCTAGGTGAGCACCTGGGCCACGGAGAACGACCGGGTTTAGGGGTTAGGGGTTAGGTTTAGGGTTCTGCACCTGGACGACGGAGAACATAATCTCCGTCGTCCAAGTGAATATTTTATTTTTAAAAAAAAATAAATTGAAATTAAATATTATTAATTTAATTTATTATTATTTTAATTTAAATAATGAAAAATGCTAATATTAAATAAATAAACTAAATTTTGAATATTAAAATTAATAACTTATATATATAATTATTAAATAATCAAAGTAAATTAATTTGTACATACGAAAAAACCCATAAATTAAAAATTAAAATATTGTTCGGAATGCGTAAAGAAACGAGATAATATACTACGTGCTAGCTAATACACTGAAGGAGCAGATGCGGGGCCGAGTCCTCCGCCTCCAGCCGGGTCGTTGTCGTCGGGGTGTGGGTTCGGAGGAGGTTGACATACTTCTCGATTTTGGTTCATGAGCGCGATGAGTTGGGCTATTTGTGCTTGTTGTTCGTCAAGTCTTTGCCGCATTGACTCATTCTGCTCTTGTGTCCGTCGATTCTCCTCTCGTGCCAGTCGAGCCTCTTGAATGGCTGCTTCGACGGCCGCAGCTTGACTCATTCTCCGCTGCCTCGAACCTCCCGTAGATGATGAGCCGGAGGTCGTCGACAAATCTCGTACCACCCTAGGCCCAAAGTGCCTAATCTCCTTGCCAGCTCTACGACCGTAGACCTCATCCGAGATTGCAATTTGGCTCTCTAAGGATAGATGAGGCAGGTCTTCCGGCGGCACATCTGGGAACGCAAGCTGAGTGTTGGCCAACTCTTCATGCGCACGCTCTATCGCCCTTGCCTACAAAATTATAATTAATTTATTATAATTTTGTAATCATATTTAAATAATAATTACTATAATTAAAAGCAGATATATATATATACATATCACTTATATCACTTACCCCGCATTGACTCGCTTCATTATCGAGCCCTGGCGTCACGTACGCGCTTACGCTTGCATCAATAAAAGGGTGTTTGGAACCCTTATCCTTGTGCTCCTTGGCAATTTGAATGAACTGCTTGGCGCCGGTAGTATGGTGTTTCTCCTTCTTCCCCCGGTTGGCTTTGTTGACACCGGAGAATTTCTGTTACACAACATAATTAAATCATTAAAAAATGAATAACTACAATTTAAATAATTCAATTATTTTAATTGAAATAAAAAAATTAAATTAATACCTTAAATTGTTCATCGGCAAAGTGGTTACACAACCACTCCCACTCATCTTCTTTCTCCCCTTGCAGCTCTACCGGGGGAGGCACGGGACCGACATCTTTGAAGTACTTATGGAGCCTGTACTTCCAATCTTTGTAGATGGAGTTGGCGGTTTGATTGATATGCCTCAACATAGCCGGTGTCGGATCCACGTCAAATTGTTCCTATGAAAAATAAATAGAAAATTATAATCGTATATATTATGAAATTTTAGGCCGAGATTAACAATATTATATAATAACTAAATTGAACATATTACGTACCGAAAGATCTTTGAAGACTTTCGCCTTCTCATGATCCGGCGCCTCCTTCCAAGTAGGGGCAGTGATACGAACCCGGTTACGGATGATTGACCCTATCCCATGCGCCGAGAGACTTGCTAGTTGAGCTGTGGGAGGGCCACCAGTGAATTCGTCGTACGGAAAGTCGATCTTTTTACCGGTCGCCTTACAAATACGCTCCGCTTTCCCCCCTTTAACGAGACCCCGAGTCCTTTTCGGTTCCGGGTCAGTGGGGGCCCTCCTTTGCCTACGGCGGGCGCTGTACATGATTGATTCGGCGGTGGAGGACGCCTGAGTACTTCCCGTTGAATGGGTACCGGGCGTCGGAGATTGGAAGGGGTCGACGTCATCACCGCTCGAGATGAATGGGGGAGCGGGAATTTCCCCAGAGGGCGCTACGGACGGACCAGATGATCCGTCCGGATTGAGAGCGTCGTTGCCCTCCGGTGGTAATTCCCAACCGACTTGGTCCGCCAAGCGGCGGAGCATGGCATCTTCTGCCTCTTGTAGGGCTTTCTTCTTGCCGGATGTCGTCTTTGGCGGAGCCATTTAAACCTAAGAGTACGGGGTTAAAATACCTACTTACCATAATAATTACAATGTCCAAAATTTACGCTAATTAATTAAGTACGTTTAAGATTTAAATAGAGTACACTAGCTTGGCATTTTCAGTCGTTCAATGGACGTGCGACCCGCGCGATAAAGTGTAAATTTTCAATTAATCAGCCTTGGTTAAATCGAAAAACATGGCCAGTTAGGGATAGAGATAACGCGAGAGGCAGGACTAATTTCGACAAAAGTCTTTCTTAGTCCAAATCCTGTCACCAGTCATAACCCGTTTCTAGACACCATGTCCGACATTCGGCCAATTTTTCGAAAATTTACACTCCCTCAAGTCCTTTGCAAACTCCGCCCTCAACCTCGTGTCCATAACTTCACTTAGGTTATGGTGTGCGGTGATGAAATCCACACATCACGAGGGGTTAAGGAGATAAGCAAGGAAAATAGGCGCCATCTATTCCAAAGAGTGCGACTTAATTACACCAAGCCTATGTACTAAATTTAAATCGAACACGTACTACTAATTTATTTACTAAAAAATACACGTAATTACATGCAATAATTTATTTTCCATTTAGCATGCAATAATTAACCATTTAATTAATTAATAACAATAATTATTTATTTAATTAATTAATAACAATAATTATTTATTTATTTATTTAATAACAACAAATTTACAATTATTCATTTAATTAGGAAACAATAACAATAATTATGATTTAATTAATAAATAACAACAATTAATCATTTAATAAATATTTAAAATTAATTACTAAATTAATTTCTACTAATTAATTATATTTAGAATTAAATTAATTAATAAAATGAAAATTATTTAAATAAGGGAAAAATAGAAATGTACCGAAGCGGAGTTTACGGGAATTTCGCCGGACTTGAGTCGTCGGAGAGGAGGAACCACGCCGGAAAAAATGTCGTCGGAGCGTCGCCGGAGGAGGATCGCCGGAGGAGAGGAGAGGAGAGGAGAGGAGAGGGAGAGGAGGAATGATGAGAAAATGAGGGGGGGTGCAACTCTATTTATAGAGTTGCACTTAGACGACGGAGTACTATTCTCCGTCGTCTAAGTCCACCTGGACGACGGAAAATGTGTTTTCCGTCGTCTAGGTGGCGGTTTAAAAATTTTCAATCGGCGCGTAATTAATCGGCGGGACGTTTTGAACCGCCATGAATTTGGACTTAGACGACGGCGAATGGATTCTCCGTCGTCTAAGTGAAAATTCAAGCGGTGCCGAAAACGGAAACGGTAAATTGAACCGCCATAATTTTGGACTTGGACGACGAAGATGGTCAGTTTCCGTCGTCCAAGTGAAAATTACATGAAAAAAATTAACAAAAATAAATTTGAACCGCCATGGTTTTTGAACCTGGACGACGGAAAATGACCATCTCCGTCGTCCAGGTTCAAATTACGTAAAAAAAAATTTAAAAAAAAATTCGCTAGGAATTTAGCGATCTGTCATTCGAGTGAAATAGTCGTACAATATCGATGAACGCATCGTGTATATAAACAGTTAAATTTGAACCGACGATTAATTTTACATATTGAAACATGTTAAGTATCGACTAATCTTTACGACTTAAGTGTTCATGAGTAGACGCTCATTTGCAGCAGAGTATTAACGAAATTGAATTTGGACAAAACAACCGTTGGATATGTTCGTCGTAACATAATATATAATTGTCTTCAAAGGATCATAAAATAATAAGTTCGGGAAGGGTTTGATCGGCACAGTCAACCGCAAAACCGATAATTTCACAAACCGGAAACGTGGATACTAGGCATTTCGTAACTCCGATTTTCGAACCGTCGAAGCTCACACACCAAGAATTGTTTACTCTAAAGTCTTGATGAAAAGACTTTGCATTGGAAGAAGGTCTAGATGGTCGTTGTCTTAGAAAAAATTACGATATCTGCACCTGGACGACGGAAACACTCATTTCCGTCGTCCAAGTCAGAACCTGGACGACGGAAACACTCATTTCCGTCGTCCAGGTGTATAGACCCTGAATTCAGGGGTTAGGGCCTTACTGTTTAGGGTTTAGGGTTTGTGAACTTAGACGACGGAAAATGACCATCTCCATCGTCCAGGTGTAAAAACCCCGAATTCAGGGGTTAGGGCCTTAGGGTTTACGGTTTAGGTCGTCCCCGGTCATTTGTGTGTGCGTTCAATTATTCTGATTCAAAAATATAATTAAAAAATTGATCGATCGATCCGAACTGCTAGATTTAGGGTCCAAGATTTAGCTAGGGTTTTATATGAGATTGAGATTTGGCGCCAAAGGTGAATCTGCAATTAATTTCTCCGTTGTCCAGGATATATAATTCGGATTAATTTCTTACCGTAAACCAGCATCGATCATATGTATATATATATATATATTACAATAATTACAGTAATTAATTACCAATTAATCTCCCTCGTCGTATGACCATACTCTTCGTCATAATCATCATCGTCCTAGTGTGTACCTGGACGACGGAGAATGACCATCTCCGTCGTCCTAGTGTGTACCTGGACGACGGAGAATGACCATCTCCGTCGTCCAGGTGTAAAAACCCCGAATTCAGGGGTTAGGGCCTTAGGGTTTACGGTTTAGGTCGTCCCCGGTCATTTGTGTGTGCGTTCAATTATTCTGATTCAAAAGTATAATTAAAAAATTGATCGATCGATCCGATCTGCTAGGTTTTGGGTCCAAGATTTAGGGTTTTATATGGGTTTAGGGTGAATATGGCGGGGGACCTAATATAAACGTGGACAGAATTCAGGTGTCCGTTAAATTATTTTGAATGACCATAAAAAAATTAAATAAATGATGGATCGATCCGATTTGCTAGATTTAGGGTCGAGGATTTAGCTAGGGTACGTTTTATATGAGATTGAGATTTGGCGCCAATATTTATTAATTTCTCCGTTGGCCAGGATATATATATAATTCAGATTAATTTCTTACCGTAATCCGGCATCGATCATATATATATATATATTACAATAATTACAGTAATTAATTACCAATTAATCTCCCTCGTCGTATGACCGTACTCTTCGTCATAATCATCATCGTCCTCATCCCCGTTAGTCGACGGCTCATCCTCGTCATCGTACTCAACATCGTCCGACGAATAACCTGAGTCCTCGTCCGCGTCGTCTTCCTGCTCGTCTTCTTCATCTACCTCATGGATAATCTCATCTTCAGTTAGATCTGTACAACCATCAGGCATGGGTAACCGTTCACCATCTTGAACCAGGTCCATTATATCGGAGCGGACCATAGAAATATTAGGCTCTTGATAGGCAGGAATGTCTCTTTCTGGTTCAGCAGCATCTTCAGTCGTCGCCGGTGTCCCTTCAATTGTCTCTGTATTCCATATTCCTCGGTGAGAGATATGGTTCACTATTTTCCACCCTTCACCGGCTTTCGGATCGTCGAGATAGAACACCTGCCGAACTAAGGTGGCGAGAGCGAAAGGCTCATCCTTATACCAGTGCGAGTTTGTATCGACAGATAATAGTCCCAGGTCTTCCTTTGTACGCTTGAACCATCTGCACTTGAATAGGAAAACGTTGACATCATTCCCGTAACATAGCTGAACCACGTATACAATAGCCCCGTAATATAGATCATTGTCTTTCCCAACGGCTACCCCACTGTTTTGTGTTCTTCTTCCTTCGTCTCGGGCCAATGAATGGAACTTTACACCGTTCACAAAACATCCGGGATAAATATAGTGTTTAACCGGCTTCCCTGCTAGCAAGTGCTTTGGCCATGACCACCACCCTCCGTGGTTATCAGATTTTTGCAGATCAATCATCTGCGAAAAAGGCCAAATTAATATAATGGTTTACTTTCTACAAACATGAGCAATATGTATTTAAATAATTAATACCGAGTCGTACGTACGTACCCATTGGAAGAAATAATCAGGAAACTTCTTCTTAACCATTTTCTCAATCCACGCCGAACTCTTGTTTTGATTTAACGCCTGAAGCCTCTCCCTGTATGACATCATGTACGGCTCAACTTCATCACAGTCTCGCAACACTACCCAATGTGCCTCAATAAGTTCTTCCCGTGTTAACGATTCCTTTAATACTCCTCTAAACGGTCGGACGACATTGGTGACGACAGAAAGATTGATGCGGGCACTGCGATCGGAGGCAGTGCTGGGAGGGGGTGGATCTTTGAGGTACCTGTTGCAGTAAGTAACACACTCATGCATTAGGTATGTCTCTGCTATGGAGCCATCCGGGGCCGACCTATTTTTGACGAATGACTTATACTGTCCAAGCTGTCTACAAAATCAAACGTACACATTACATAAGTACATATAGCTAGCTGGCTAGTATATATATAATCTCCAGTGGAACAAATTAATTAATTAGTTGTACGTACCTTTCTTGAGGATACATCCAAGTGTACTGGACCGGACCAGAAATGAGCACCTGCTCGGGCAGGTGGATCATTAGGTGAATCATGATGTCAAAGAAAGCAGGGGGGAAAATCCTCTCTAGTTTGCAAATGATGTGCACAATTTGTTGTTGCAATTCCACCACATCTGACTTCTTTAATTCTCTGGCGCATAACCTCTGCCACCACCTGCACAATGCCACTATTGGTTCTACGACGTCCCGAGGCAAGTATGGTCGAATTACCACTGGAATCAGACGTTGCAGCATAACGTGATAGTCATGTGTCTTTAGACCAACAAACTTGTGTTGCACCTCGTCCACTGCTCCAGTTATAGTAGCTACATACGTAGCCGGATAACGAACGCCCTTAAACCAGTGAAATACAGAACGTCTAAGCGTCGGCTTCACTGTGTAAGGTGCATCTGGCATCTTGTTGTACACTCCTTTCCTATCCCTCCTCAACCACAAGGGACGACGTAGATTCATTAATTCCAAATCTTTGCGCGCTTTGGGAGTATCTTTAGTCTTGAACTTAATACCGAGAATTGTTCCCACCACGCTGTCGCACACATTCTTTTCTATGTGCATCGCGTCCAAGTTGTTCCTCAGCTTCAACTTCGACCAGTAAGGGAGTTCAAAGAATATACTCTTGTGATCCCAATAGCTCAGATCATGTGGAGGAATTAGATTGCATTTCTTTACATCCGCGTCATTGCTCAACACACCAAAGTCGAAATAGCTCAACCTCTCTAAAATCTCTTCGCCCGACCAACTACGGGGTTTAGGATTGTTCTCTACCGTACCGTCGAAATGAGCTTCATCCTGTCGCCACGGGTGGTCGTGAGGAAGCCATCTACGGTGACCCAAGTAACACACCTTCCCCGCGTGCCAACTAGAGTTCACGTCGTCCAAACATATAGGACATCCATTATATCCTTTTGTCCTGCAGGCTGCCAACATCCCATAAGCTGGAAAATCGATGATCGTCCACATTACCGCAGCCCTCATCGTGAACATCGTGTCAGTGAATTTGTCATAAGTTGGGACTCCATTTTCCCACAACAGTTTCAGCTCGTCGATCAAAGGTCTGAGGTAGACATCTAAGCACTTCGATGGAGATTTAGGACCTGGAATTAGTACGATAAGGAAATTAAATTCCTTGTTCATGCACATCCACGGAGGCAAGTTGTACGGCATCAGAATAACTGGCCAAGTGCTGACGGCGGAGCTATTACTTCCCCAAGGATTGAATCCGTCTGTAGATAGGCCGAGTCTAACATTTCTATCCTCTGAAGCAAAGTCTCCAAATTCTCTGTCGAAATGTTTGAAACCCTCCCCATCCGCGGCGTGTCGCAGGACATCGTCATCTATTCGCTTTTCTGCGTACCATCGCATCGCCTCTGCTGTGTGTAGCGACATGTACAGGCGCTGCAATATGGAAATCAAGGGAAAATATCGAACAACTTTCACAGGAATTCTCTTTTTCGAACTCTTCCTATTCAACTGGAATCTGCACTGGCCACATACGGGACAATAGTCCAACTCTTTATACTCTTTGTAAAATAGCACACAATCATTCGGACATGCGTCAATTATCCTGTACTTTAGGCCGAGGCTGCTCAGGATATTTCTAACCTTATAATGAGATTTAGGAAGATTGTGATCATCAGGAAGCAACTTACATATTTGCTCCTGAATTTCGTCAAAAGCACTCACTGACATTTTGTGCTTCACTTTTATCTTCATTTGCTCCATCACATATTGCAACACATTCTCTCGACATCCAGGGAACACCGGGGTCTGCGCTTCAAGTAGCATCCGGTTGTACTTTTCCATCTCACTGGTGTCAGTGGCCAAGCTAGCTGCGGGGAATGTGTCATCATGCTCATTGGTGGTACTGTAACCTCCGTCTTGGTGTTGGTGTCTGCCATGACTACATCCCGGAAACGCATCATGGACCAAATCTGCAGTTGGGTTGCAAGCTGGGGGTCCGGCACCACTGCCGCTGGATGAGGCACCATGGTAACTATACCCTGAGCTGAAGTCTGCTGCGCTGAACTCTACTGCTTCACCATGCTCGCTCCATGTAGTGTAACTCCACATCATACCATTTTCGTACAAGTGTTGCACCATAACATTAACCTCCGCATACTGACAATTAAGACATTTCTGACACGGACACCTGAAACGTTTCTTTCCCTGACCATGTTCTATCGCAAAATTCACAAATTCGCTAATTCCATCCATATACCGGACATCACATCTATTCTTCAACTTCATCCAACTCTTGTCCATACTGCTACAAAATATTATACTTAATTAATTATTACATATATATATATATATATATATTTGTCCATTAATTTACGCTTAATTATACGTACTCGATCTACATATCGATCCATCAATTACGTGCGTATGTACGTAATTTAATCGATCTGTACATATATATATATATATATAGCTAACATCAGCTAACATCCTTGCATGTATATATATATGTACGTACGTTTTCACTAAATACATATTAATTAAGCAAATTTTAACTGCGTACGTACGTACCTGCTGGCCTTCTCGATATCTTTACGTTAATTAAGCTAACTAGCGTGTCAGCGGAGATCCTGGCCTTATCGATCCTGATTCTTCTCGGCCTAGCTAGCTTCTAGCTACCTAGCTCGATCGAGCTCCCTAGCTTCTAGCTACCTAGCTCGATCGAGCTCCCTAGCTTCTCCTTCTCCCTTCTCCTTCAATTATTCTTCAAATGGAATCGATCATGAAGAGATCGAGGCTAGCTAGGAATGAATTCGATCAGTACGTTTGGCCGGCAGTGGGCTTATATAATGCTTCACTTAGACGACGGAGGTGTCGGTACGTCGTCTAAGTGGAAGTACGTTTTGTGAACTCGGACGACGGCGTGTCGGTCCGTCCTCCAGGTAATCACCTGGACGACGGAGAATACCATCTCCGTCGTCCAAGTGGTCACCTGGAGGACGGAGAAGACTCCGAGGTCCAGGTGGTCACCTGGACGACGGAGATGGTATTCTCCGTCGTCCAAGTGGTCACCTGGAGGACGGAGAAGACTCCGAGGTCCAGGTGGTCACCTGGACGACGGAGAATACCATCTCCGGCGTCCAGGTGGTCACCTGGAGGACGGAGAAGACTCTGAGGTCCAGGTGACCACTTGGACGACGGAGAATACCATCTCCGTCGTCCAGGTGGTACTTGGACCACGGAGTCTTTTCCGTCGTCTAAGTGTCACTTGGACGACGGAGAATTAGTGTTTCCGTGGTCTAAGTGCTGTTTTCTTGTAGTGGCAAGAGATAGATATGAAATTGTGTTTTATTCATTGATAGATGACCTTAAATAGACATTATAATCTCTTACAATCAATATCTCTATAAATCAGGAATTGAGACAATATCTACTTCTACTCTAATTAGGAGACGATACATACCGAGATATCAGGAATATTATTTCCTTAAACACTCCCCCTTGTGTCGTGATATTAATGTATGATGCATAACGTTTCACTAAAAATCTTGCCAAACAAACAAAAAAACCTCTTGGGTAAAAACAAAAGCTTGGTCTAAGGGAAAAAGAGTACAACGCACCAATTACAAAAACGATCACATGTGAGGTAGGCTCCCCTTGATGTCTATGAAATGAAATCCCCCTGATCAGTAACTCAATCTTGGAGTTCAGACAATCTTTGCATACCGATGCGTTTCACATATTTTGCAAATATAGATTTTGGTAATGACTTGGTAAACAAGTCTGCAGTATTATCAGTCGAACATACTTGATTCACATGAATGTTCAATAGTTGTTGTTGTTGCTGATTGAAGAAAACCTTCAGTGATACGTGCTTAGTATCATTACCCTTAATGTGTCACAACTTCATTTGTTCAATGCAAGCCGCATTGTCCTCAAAGATAAAAGTTAGTGCTGTAGTAGTGGATGATAATGCACTAGATCCTCGAATATGATGTATGATTGACCTAAGCCAAACATACTTCTTAACCACTTCATGTAAAGCTATAATCTCAGAATGATTCGAGGAAGTAGCAACAAAGATCTGCTTAGTTGATCTCTAAGAAATCGTTGTGTTCCCCATGGTGAATACATAACCTGTCTGGGAACGTCCTTTGTGTGGGTTAGAGAGGTACCCAACATCAGCAAAACCAACAAAGACATCACAAGGTGTCTCTAAATAAGGGTCCACACTACATTGAGAAATAGTGCTTGCAGCCAGATGAATGTTCAATAGATCGAATAATTCCTTCGACGGGTCAAAGGTATGGTTCTGGTCCGTCCAAAGTGCAACCTTCGATGGGTCGATTGAACCATCCATTTTTTGGGAATTTCAAGCTTCTACCTGTATTCTTTGTAAGGAAATAAGAAGCCCAAGTCTATGAAACCCTTCAAGTACTTGAAGATGTGCTTTATACCATTCCAATGACGTTGTGTAGGCGCAAAATTAAACTGAGCTAACAAGTTCACAGAGAATGCAATGTCTGGTCTAGTACATTGAGCTAAATACAACAAAGCTCTAATAGCACTAAGGTCTGGTACCTTAGCTCCCAATAATTCCTCATCGTCATCTTTCAGACAGTACGGATCTTTATTAGGTTCCAGACTACGAACAACAATGCATTGGTGTGCTAGGAGGGTGTGTTTTATCCATATTGAATCGCTTGAGCATCTTTTGGACATAAGAAGACTGGTGAATAAGTATTCCACCAACTTGATGTTCTAATTCTAAATCAAGACAAAATCGAGTCAAACCAAGGTCTTTCATCTTAAACTCGGATTTCAAGTAGCCAACCATTTTATTGATTTTGTGAAGAGACCCAATGATATTCATATCATCAACATAGATCGCTACAATGGCAAATCCTGAACTTGTTCTCTTAATGAATACACATTGGCATTAATCATCGTTCTTGTATCCCTTCCCAATAAAGTAATCACTTAGATGTGTATACCACATCCTACTAGATTGTTTCAATCCATATAGTGAACGGTTCAATCTATTAATATAAGCACTCCGTGGTGTAGAGTTATTTGAATTGGATATAACCATAGCACTACTGGACCAAAAACCTGCCTTTTCCTTGAAGAGTCTAGTTCGGCCTGCATTGTGTCTTTCCATTTCGGCCAATCCGCTCTCCACTAACATTTAGCAACCGAGAAAGATTCCACTTTATCTTCGAGAATAATCTCCTAAGCGACGGAATAAAAAAAAATATCATCAACTACCTTGGATGATCTATTTATAACAATGCGCGCATCATTGTTAGTTAGTGAGATTTCACCGTTCTCTAACATTACATATGGATATGAAGCATCCTCCAGAGAAGCCATTTGTGATTCTATGATATTACTGTAGTTATGAACAATCTCATGTGTGAGGTTCACAATGTTGATGATGAAATGATCAGTTTGTGCCTGGATAACCTACTTTTTTGCCAACAGCTCATCTGTGGATTTGCTTAGTCTCCCCCTCTTCCTAGTAGGAGATGAGGACGATGTTACTCTATCCACCTGGGTAAGAGGTAAGTTACTCTGCCCTCGAGTTTCTTTATACCGCTCATTGAGGACTTCCAACCTTCCAGGAACATTTGCAGCAGAAATGTCTGATCTCATCATTTTGGCAATATAGGTAAAGGAGTCAGGCATCGAGTTTGCTACCTTTTAAAGATCAAGGATTGGTCGCTCTTCAATCTCACTTTGAGATGTATGTGGATCTTTTTGAAACATAGCGGGAGGAGCTTTCCACGTCAATTCTTGACGTTCAACTAGAATGGATGCATTCCTATCTTCCCCTAATGTCAGAAAGTATGGAGGACAAATCTTGCAGTAAAGAGATCTTATGTCGAAGGTTCTAAGTAATGAACAATCGTTAGAGATTCATAACCAACATATATGTCTATTTTAGTTGAGAACCAATTTTAGTGCGTTATGGAGGCGAATTGGCATATACATTGCACAACCAAATATGCGTAAGTGTGAAATATCAGGCTCATATCTAGTTACAACTAGTACGAACTGAATGGTTGACGTGCTTTAGTTCTCAAGAAAAGAAGCATTGCTACATATAATACTGCATATCGTCAAGCAGATACCGGAAAATTAGTATGCATAACCATTGCTCTGGTCACAAGCTGAAACCGCTTGATTTTTGCCTCTGCTAAACCTTTCAGTGAATGAACATGATGGACAAAATGTTCAACTTCAATCTCAATTGACATACAGTAGTCATCAAAAGTCTTTGATGTGAATTCTCTGGAATTATCCAATCTAATTGACCTAATTAAGTGTCCTTGTAGTAAGCCCGTATCTTAATATTTTGTGCTAAGAGTTTTGCAAATGCAACATTCCTGTGGATAGAAAAGCAACGTATGACCATCGCGTTGATGCATCCAGCAAAATCATAAAATATTTAAATGGACTACATTCCGGTTTGATAGGTCGACAAATATCTCCATGGATTCTCAATAAGAATGGTATATTTTCAGTGTTAATAACCACAAAAGAAGGCCAACCTTGCAACTTTGCTAATGCAAGCTTTGCAAAATCAATGATGAGCATCAGAGATTGCCATAAATGAATCTTGTAAACCAATACTACGTGTTTTAGTCGACTTAGTAGTCGTAACCGGATTAACAGTGTTAATTAATCTCATCAATTCCATCAACGCCGAAGGGAATTGGTACATGCTTCTTTGCTCTGAAAAATGAATGACCATGAGAGTTTTTCAATAATTTGGTCATTATATCACGACATGGGTGTCCCAGTCGGTAATGCTAAAGCTGATAAGAGACCGAGTCACACACAGTAGAGAGAGTGACTACATTGGATTCAATAATTTGAATTATTTAATATTTTGATCATCATATCACGACCTGGGTGTCCCAGTTGGTAATTCCAAAGTTGGTAAGAGACCAACTTACACACAGTAGAGAGAGTGACTACATTGGATTCAATAATTCGAATCGTTCAATATTTTGATCACATATCATGATCTGGGTGTCCCAATCGGTAATGCCAAAGCTGATAAGAGACCGAGTCACACGCAGTAGAGAGAGTGACTACATTGGATTCAATCATTCGAATCGTAGTAAGATATAAACCATTATAAGTCTCGGCTAACTTCTCCAAGACATGCTTTCTACCACATTCTTCAGAAGTTATGCATAAGAGTTCTTTACGATTATCACAATGAGTTTCTAAGTGTAAACCGTTGACTCTAATGTCCTTAAAACTTAGCAAGGTTCGATTGACCTTAGGCGCATACAATGCATCAGTGACATGAGTTTTTGTACCATGTTGTAGTAAAAATTGTGCTTAACCACGCTCATGTATAACCGACGTTGATCCAATCATGGTTGTCACTGATAATGTATATGACACAAGATCAATAAACAATTTCCTATTCCATAGTATAGTATGAGTAGTACCACTATCTGTTAGAAATTCGATCTCGCCTTCAAACATCTATAAAATAATTTGAATTAATTAGTCTTAAAGACTTGTCAAACACTTTAAGTAGAGACTTAAAGATTTACCAAATGGTTGTGACCCTTAAAGAGTGTTGATATGACATAAGCATGGTTCAAAAAATTTTGAAACCTTTATTTTTCAAGAAAACTGATGTAAAAACACATCAGAAAAATACCAAATATGAGTACAACCTTCGCAAGTCGAAGATTCACAGAGCTTGAACACGAGGCTTGGCCTCGTTGGGTCGAGATATTTTCTTCGATGGTCGAAGAATGCGACTTTGGAGTCCGAGATCTTCCTTTGATGGGTCGATGATGCATATTGTAAACCTGAGGACTGCCTTCGATTGGTCAAAGAAAAATCAGGCAAAATTTTTGACGGATCGAAAAATGACAAAACCCGATCCAAGGTGTACCCTTCGAAGAGTCAAAGAGTTTCCAGGATAAAACCATCATCTCTTTTGTCTTATTTTTATGATACTTTGGTGTCATAATGCCATAAGAATTATTTAGAATTTGAACCTTGTAAGAAATATGTATAAACATAATCATTCTTAACACTTTCAAATACTGAGGGGAAGAAAATTTTATTACTTTTCCAACATCAAAACTTACATAAAAAGATTATTCTTATTCAAAACTAAAACCGATTATAACAAGTAAAATTAAACTAAACTTGATTACATAGCAGAATCATAAGCCTAATACATAGACTAATCAAAAATTCCGTAGTCTCTAGGCATGCTTTGGGGAAATCTGCTACAATTAGATTGGCTTCACCTCCATTTTCCATCTCATACACTACTACAAAAAGTGCTTTATACAATGCTAATAACACAACGAATTTAAAAAATGTGTTGTGTGATAGTGAAAAATTGGTTACCTACTATCATACATCAATTTGTTCGCACCAACATTGTGTGTTAAGAATGAAAAACTCTATCACACAGCAAAAATGTACATTTCTGTGGTATGATCGTGATAAAATGAGTGGCATTTTCCCCTCCATTTCCGAAGTCAAAATTTATTGTAAACAGGATTATTTTGAGCACGCCAAAAGACAGTAATTCACATAATTGTTGTATGTGTTTTCAAATTAAGCTCAAAATATTGGCTTATTTAAGTTTCATTCCAAGTTTGAACCATCACAAAACGAAAAATCATGTTGTATGACACAAATGTTAGTAGCAACAATTAGATGCCCTTTTGTTTCCCCCAATTTTTACATTTTGACACAATAGTATATAGAGCACATCGTTGTATAAACACATGTTGATGGCAACAATTGGATGCCATTTTGTTTCCCCCCAAAATTCATAATTTTAAGACAATGAAAACATATTAGTGCGTTGTATGAAGAAAATATTGGTAGCAACAATTGGATGCAATGTTTGCCCCCCCCCCCCCCAAGTCATTATTTTTACACAACGAAGACATATTACTATGTGGTATGAAGAAAATCTTGGCGGCAATAATTGGATGCCATTTTGGTTCCCCCTAAAATTCATCATTTTCACAAAACGAAAACATATTATTGCGTTGTATGAAGAAAATCTTGGCGGCAACAATTAGATGCAATTTTGGTTGCTCTCCAGTCAAAATATTCACACAACACAACATTCAAAATTTTGTTGCATGATGCAAACTTTAGTGAAGTGTCGAAACTATCACACAACAAAGGCTAGCACATTGTTTTGTGAAGTCTAATGCACTATTTTTTAAAGGGTTTGGGGTTTTGGGAATTAGAGTTAAAGGTTTAGGGTTTTTTTTGTTTTGTTTTTTTAGGGAGGGTTCAGGGTTTGTTGATATTAATAAAGGATTACAATAAAGGATTACAATTTTACAATTGTTGGAGATTCATAACCAACATATATGTCTAATTGACGTTAAAGACCCATTTTAGTGTATTGTGGTAGCGCAATAGGAACATAAACTGCACAACCAAAGATGCATAGAAACGAAATGTCAGACTCATATCCAGTTATCAACTGGTACACCCTGAATGGTGGACATGCTACAGTTCTCAAGCGAAGAGGCATTGCTGCTTGTAATACTGCATATCCTCAAGTAGATACTAACAAATTGGTATGCATAAACATTGCTTTGGCCACAAGCTGTAACCACTTGACTTGTGCCTTTGCTAAACCGTTATGTGAATGAACATGAGGGCAGGGATATTCAACTTCAATCCTAATCGTCATACAGTAGTCATCAAAAGTCTTTGATGTAAATTCTCAAGCATTATCCTATATAATTGCCTTGATTGGATTTTCTGGGTGGTGAGCCCGAAGCTTAATAGTTTGTGCTATGAGTTTTATAAATGTAGTTTTCGTTGTGGATAACGAAGAAACCTGTGACCATCTGTGACGACCCGAACCAGAATCGGTAGAGTAATCAACGTAATCCACGAGTTAGCGCGTAATCGTAGTTTTTCGATAATTGTGTGGTTTGCCGGTTTTGATTACGACTTAATTATTGGCCAAGAATTTGAGTCGAGTCTCTTCTCGAGAGTTGTAGTATACGTGATTTCGAGTTCGTGGGTGCTTCCGGATGATTATTTCGACGACCGAGAAATATAATATGAATATTTGAAGTTTCAGAATTCATCGAGTTTATCCGTTCGTATCGAGTTTATCCGAATCGTAATGGTTATCCATTTTGGACCGTCGATCGTCCCGAGACGCGAGTATAAATATCGGAAATAGTCGAAAAATTGTCGAAAACACTGTTGGAAGTTTGACCGGCGTTGACTTTTGGTGTTGACCGTTGACTTTGAGCTGACCAGAGAACCACCGCGGGCAACGATCTGTTTGCCGGCGGATTTCACGATTCCGGCCACTTCCGACCTAGACCTTGGTATGAATCGATTCCTCTTTCAATTTCCTATAGTTTAGAACCTGGAATTTTGGAATTTAATGTTGATTTGAGGGAGAATGAAGAGGTTGAACTTTGAAGATTTTCCCCGGAATCGGCCTTGAACGGGGGCGGCGCTCCGGTGACTTTCCGGGGTGGATGTTTGGTGAATTTTGTTGGGTTTTGGATGGTGATCATTTCCCCTTTGGTTTGGAGGGACGAGGTGGCGCGACGGTGTCAGAATCGGTCCGGGACGTTTTCCGGCCGGTTTGGGGTTTGAAATTTCGAGCTGTTTTCCAGCCACAGTGATGGCTGGATGGTGGTGACCCCTTTGGGAAAGTTGCTCGGCTTGAGGAGGAGAACATTTTGGGAGCTTGGTCACCGGAAAATCTCTCCGGTTGACGGCGCGCCGCCGGCGGTGGCGGCGGTCAACGGCGGAGCTCCGGCGACCCGTTGACTTTTTAGAATTTGATGATTTTAATGTTGTTTTACTCATATTCGCGCCCCGATCGTCACCTTGAGGTTTTCGAGTTGATTTGGGTATCGGATTTTCAGTCGAGGGTTTTGTGTGGAGATTTCGGGAATTTCGTCGATTATTTTGCACTGTGTTATATATTTCCGGGAACGGTTGATTTTCGAGGTGTGGTACACTGTTGTGAATTGTGATTTTGATAAGATATATTTTATGATTATTCAGGGGATCGAGATCGTGCTTTGGGCGAGGGATCTTCCGCTGGGCCACGTGATTAGCGCGAGTGCGCGTTTTGCTCATCTGTGAGTGGACAATTTCTTTTCACTGATAATCGTGAGTCTTTATACATGTTTTACGAGCATGAGCATGCATATGAGACTATGATTTATATGAGCATGTGTTATACGATTATGCCTATATAATTATACATTACGTATATGCATTTACATATTGCTTTATACATTTGCATCGAACTATTTATGATTTGGTTTACACAGAGTACAGTCACAGTATATGTTGTTGTATCGATACACTTGCATCCCGGCTGATCCCCGAGGAAGTTTACCGGGGGAGGTTGTGACCCCTGACCCGAGGCCTTTACCGGGGAAGGGGGGGGGGCAGATCTCTGACCTGAGGCCTTTCTAGCTAGAATCACGTATGGGTCTGGGATCCCGTGATTCGGACTGTACTAGCACAGATGTGTCCATGAGCGACCCCGTGGGATTTTTTTCATGCATGCTCTGTACGTTGGAGGAGTTTGAGTTCACCTCGTGTACTATATAATATTTATTCATTTTGACTCGCATATGTTATTATAACATATATCACTCGGCGAAAGACATTTATTTTCGTCCACTCAATCTAACGGTTTTCATGTCTTTCCCCTGGGCTTTTCGGTTTCCGTGCCCAATTTGCAGTTCGGATTCTGGTGTCTCACGTCGCGGTCGGAGGCTAGTTGTTCGAGCTACCTGTCTTTTCCAGTAGGTTCCTTGTTTCGCCTACTGTTGTATATTTTGTATATGTATACACTAGAGGTCACTCTGATACGTTACTGAAACATGTTTTATACGGATTTTCTCGGATTTTCTATACATTACAGTTATGTTTACTGTTTATTACTACTTATATGATATTGAGAAATCCGGATGGGATTGGTGCCCACGGTTTGGCTTTTGTGGCATAGGATGAAATGCTATTTTTCGGGTGCAGGTAATGGCAATTCCGTGTTAGTAGCGTTACTCTGCCGAAATTTTAATGGTTTTTGTTGGTCCGTGTTTTCAGAAGGGGTTTGATTCCGATTTAGGAAACTAAATCAGGGTTGGGTCCTTTCACCATCGCTTTGATGCATCTACCAAAACCATAAAATATTCAAATTTTGCGCATTCTGGTTTGATATTTCACAAATATCTCTATGGATTCTTTGTATTTATGGTATATCTTACAAAGGAAGGTCTAACATGCAACTTTGCCAATGACCAAGCTATGCAAAAAGAGCGATGAGCATCAGAGATTGCCATATAGGAATCTTGTGGAATAACACTAGGTGTTGAGACCGGAAAGAAATTGTTAATCTCATCCACTCCATCAAATCCGATTGTTTTAGGAATTTCTACATGCTTCTTGCCTTTGAAAATGGATGACCATGAGAATTTTTTAATATTTTGATCATCATGTCACGACCTAGATGTCCTAGTCAAAAATGTCAAAGTTTGTGTGAGGCTTTGTCACACACAGTAGTAAGTGTGACAATATTGGATTCAATAATTCAAACTATAGTAAGATATAATCCACTACGAATTACCCCTAAATTTTTTAAGGTGTGCTTTCTACCTCACTCCTCGGGAGTTATGCATAAGAATTCTTTTCCATTCTCACTATGAGTTTCCAAGTGTAAACAATTGGCTCTGATGTCCTTAAAACTTAATTAGCAAGGTTTAGTTGGCCTTAAGCGCATACAATGCATCAGTGATATGAATTTTACACCATGTGGTAGCAAGAATTGTGCTGAACAACGCCCTTATATAATTGGTGCGGAACCAATCATGGTTGTCACTGATGATGTATATGGCACAAGATAAATAAACAATTGCCTATTCTGCAGTATAGTTTGAGTAGTACCACCATCTGTTAGACACTCGATCTCGCCATCAAATATTTATTAAAGAATTTGAATTAATTAATCTTCATGACTTGTTGACTACTTTAAGTAAAAGACTTACAAATTTACCAAAGGGTTGTGACTCTTAAAGAGTGCTGATATGACATAAGCAAACCGATCTAAAATAGATCAAAAACACCATTCCCGGATGACATTTTTGACGGGTCGAGAAGTACCACTCGATGGGTCGAAGAAACCGAAAATTAATTTTGATTTTGTGATACCTTTTTGTCGACGGGTCGAAAGTTGGAAAGTTCTGTCATACAGGGAAACATTCGACGAGTCTAGGTAAACCATCAACGGGTCAGATAAATTCTAAAACTTATATCGATTTCCGATATCTTTCTTCGATGGGTCAAAGAAGACTCTCAACGGGTCGAGTTTGTGACAATGTGGAGACAGAGTCATGCATTCGACACATCAAGGTTATGTTCGATGAGTCGAAAAATACCAAAAACCGTTCTAGAGTAAAAAATCTTTAGAATCAAATCATCATCTATTTTGTCTCGTTTGTATGACTATTTGGTGTTTATAATTCCATAAGAATTTTGTAGAATTTGAACCTTTTAAGCAATAAGTATGAACATAACCAATCTCAATACTTTCAAATACCGAAAGAAAGAACTTTATTATTTTGCCAACATCAAAACTTACATCAAAAGATTGTTCTTATTCAATAACCATGACTAAAAATAAAGTTAAATACAATACTAAACACTATTACATAGTAGAGATATCGATCTAAGAAAAATATGTAGTCACTAAGTTTACATTTGGGATATCAGTTACAATTAGATTAGCTTCACCGCCATCTTCCAACTCTTGATCCGCAATGTAATTGGTCTCATGAGTCAAGTACTTCTTGCATCTCTTATAAGCATTCTAGACATCTTTTGGTGCACGACACTGCTTGTGCATATGCTTGCTCAAACTATACTTATAGCAAGCACTACAACATTTGGAGACATTGCCGGCGACTTTTAAGTCGCCGGCAATGTCTTTAGACATTACCGGCGATTTTCGCCGGAAAATCGCCGGTAATGTCTTTTTTTTTTTTTTTTTTTTAACATTACCGGCGATTTTTGTCGCCGGTAATGTCCGTCGCCGGCAATCCCTCGATGGTAATGTAAAAAAAAAAAAAAAAAAAGACATTACCGGCGACTTTATTTATGTCGCCGGTAATGTCTTTTTTTTTTTTTTTTTTTTTTACATTACCGGCGACATGAATTTATGTCGCCGGCAATGTCTTTAGCTTCGAGACATTACCGGCGACATAAATTCATGTCGCCGGCAATGTAAAAAAAAAAAAAAAAAAAATTACATTACCGGCGACTTAAGTCGCCGGTAATGTCCAAAAATCGCCGGCCTTGTTTTTGGACATTACCGGCGACTTAAAAGTCGCCGGCAATGTGTAAAAATGTTGTAGTGAAGGTGTTGAGCTATATGTCAAAGGAGCAGACCTCGAAGACTTTCCATTATTCCGGGAACAAGAACTTGTTGGATTCTTGTTGGAATTGTCTTGGCGAGTCCAAGTCATATTCTAAATGTTTCCTCCTCTGCTACGATCTCTACCACATCCTCCTATACCACCATTCTTGATGTAACATTCTTGGCTAGCACACTCATGAGATCACTAAAGGATCTAAGTCACTCTTACTTATAATCAATCCGATATTGGTGGGCAAGTGTGTCCATAGTGGTAGGAAAGGCAGTCAACGACTTTTTAACCATGGCCATGTCGTTCTTTACAATGCCACAAATTGCAAGCTCAGGCTGTAGCTTTAGCATATCTTAGTAAAAATCATTGATGTTGGGGTAATCCAATAACCGGATTTGATCCCATTTTTCAAGCAGATCAGGAAGTTATGCGTCATGCATATTATTAAACCGTTCTTTCAATGTCACCCACAAATCCGCGGGATCATCTTTTAACAAGTACTGCTTTCATAGAGCAACATGTATATGTCTCCTAAGAAATATAAGAGCTTGAGTTTTGCGGAGATTATGTCATCATCGGCTTGAGTGCTAGGTGGTAGTGGTTGGATCGTATCCAAGATTCTTTTACCGATGAGAGTATTCTTCAGATCTAAAACCCATCTATGGTACTCTGCTCCTTAAAGATCAAGGCTTTCAAATTTTGGCCCTACTGGTTTAGTCATCTACAAAAGATAAGAGATAAAATTAGTTTACCAATTGAAAAATCACGATCAGTAATCAAGTTTAGGGAATAAGAAAACATGATCCATTGATGTATGGTCACAAATATCGATGCGATAATCGGTGGTTTCATACCACACTCCATAAAACTGTGACTGACTTAGAGTCACAAAATATTGACTTCCTTTTTTTTTATGTATACCGTGACTCCCCCAGGACCGTCACTATTGTTTAAACTTTGAGGAGGAAGATTTAATCCTCTCTCACTCATACCTGCAATAATCCATAAGAACTAGAGACATATATAAAATTCATGGTATTTAAACCTAAATCTAGACCTAGATCTAGGATGTTACAGTAATTAAGTTTTGCAACCTAATTCTAAATCGAAGAACTTTAAAACTTTGCCTTGAGGGTATTATGCTCGGAATGAAAACTTTGCTGAAAGAAGTTTGAAGCAAGAAAGCAAAAATCTGGCGACAATGACGATTCCGAGCGACAGACGGTGGTTCTCCAGCAACAATGTTGCTCCGGCGGTGATGAAGATTTTTCGGCAAGGAGGAGGGCGATGGTTATTTCCAGTGTTTAGGTTTTTTTTCTTCGGGTTTTGCGTTGGTGGCTATCAACTCAAGAGCTGCTGATAACCTGTTGAACAAGAAAAGTAAATACGCAAGTGATAGATCTAAAACTGTGCTTTTATTCATTGATTGATGGCCTTATATAAGCATTACAATCTGTTACAAATCTGTATCCCTATAAATCAGGATTGAGAGAATATCTACTTCTATTCTAATTAGAACAAGACACACACTGGTATACCAGGAGTATTATTTCCCTTAAACAAGAATAATTATTTTACTTAAGTAAGTTTGTAAAAATTTAAAGGTAAAAAGTAGAGTTAACGGTCCAGATTTGGTCAAGTTCTTTTCCATGCTGAGATCACATTGAGTAATCCATGAAAGTATTTATATACCATTTTTGTATATTTTGCTCATTTTCCTATGGGAAGAGTAGCTAAATAATATTTTTGTCAAGTTTTTTTACATTATGTGAGAGAAATAATTCCCATAAGATAATGTGTACAATGTTTGGTCTCAAATTATTTTTTACGGAGTGAAATATTATGTTTTAATCGTAAGGGCACTATGGTCATAATTGTTAGACACACGGATCAATGGCTTATTGAGGTTGAAAAATTATGAATTTTTTATAGTGTGCTTAGGTCATTTTGATTCCCGCATCTAACGGTCGGCTTTACAAATTTATTATAAACAAATTCAACAATACTAGTTGTAACTTAGTGAATTTAAGCAATATGAGAAATGAAAATGCTCTAACGAGAAATGTCATTATACACGTGTGTTCATCTTGTAGTAATAGACAACTTCGGAAAAAATTAGCTCCATCGGTGTCATTTTAGGTGCGGGTCAATGAACTCAAACAATATTTGCTAAAGACTTATATACCATTTTTTTTATATTTTGCTCATTTTCCAATAGGAGAAACAACTAAATAATTTTTTTTGTCAAGTTTTTTTACATTATGACATAGAACTGAATCCCACTAGATTGTGTGTACAAGGTTTGGTCTCAAATTATTTTTTACAGAGTGAGAAATTATGGTTTTACTTTTCCATTTAACTAATAAACAAAGTCAACAACACTAGTAGTCATATAATGAATTTGAGTAATAAGCGAAATCGAAATGGTCCAACGAGGAATGCCATTATACATGTGTGTTGTATAGACATGAACATCATAAGAATATGTTTGTCAAACTCGACTGAAAACTATTTTTTTAAATAGTCGTAGCTAGATCGCAATTTAGTAGTAAAGGCAATATGGTCACAACAGTTCAAGAGTCATATAGTGACGTCAAGCGACATGAGAAATTGAAATAGTTTAATTAGAAATGAGTACATACTCACACGTCCACCATGTAGTATTATGTATTTTGAGAAAAAAATTAGCTTAGTCATAGTTCGCTTAGATTCCGGTCAATGAAGTCAAACAATTTTGATGAAAATACTCAAATAACCATTTAATGTATTTTGCTCATTTTCCTATGAAAGAAATAGTTAAATTGATTATATTTATAAATTTATCGATGTTGAGAAATATATATGAACTTACGAGAATATGTGTGTGGAACACTGTTTTAAATTATATTTTTACAGAGTGGCTACTTATGTTTTAGTCGTGCAGTAAAGTCACAACGGCTAAACGCACGAATCAATGTCAAACTAAAGTTGAATTATTTTCATTTTTTTGCAGCGTCGAGATATTATTTTATTCGTTATATCTAACAATCAATTTTGTAAAATAATGATTTCTTCTAAAGTTTGCGTATAAAATTGACATTTAAAAAAAAAATCTTGAATATTGGTCAAAAATCAAAATATATATAAAAAAAACCCTAGGGTAAACTTAAACACTTCACTGCGCCTCCCTCTCACACAAAATGCTGCTGCTTCTTCTTCTTCTTCTTCTTCTTCTTCTTCTTCTTCTTCTTCTTCTTCTTCTTCTTCTCTCTCTCTCTCTCTCTCTCTCTCTCTCTCTCTCTCTCATCTGAGACCGCAGCAATATATGGCCTCTCGCCCAGTTCACTTAGCCTTCACCACCTCTACCACCGACTCCTACGAAGCGTGCACATCCTCGTCATCCTCCTATCACTCCACCGCCCAACGAAGCTATCAGAGCTCACCTCGAAATGGAATTCGTTCCCGGCCTCAACTATCCAACATCTTTGCTCGATCGCTGATTCACGGCTCACATTGTCTGACGATCTACCTATCACGACGTCTCACCCTCGTGACTTCTCCCGCTACTGCTTGCGTGGCCAAGTTGCGATGCTTTTCTCCGCATATCCTCGTGAATCTTGTGGCGTCAACCTCAGTTGGCCCGGCCTCTTATTTTCTTAGTCAATGGAAAGACGACCCTGCGCCCAATCCGCCCCGCTCTCTGCCTCGCCCAGTATACTGAGACCTAGCAGTTGTACCACGAGCTAAGGCGAACCGACAGATCAAGATATTATCACCCTCGGCGTCCCTGCCACCATGTCAAAGCCATTACACTTGGTGTTGGTATCGCACTCCTTACTTGGCTTGGCCCTACCTGCTCTCGACTTGGTCTGCTCCATCCACCGCCCCGTATCCGTCATCGAGCTCAGCCTTTAAGTTTTAATCCATTATGTTGTATTTTGGTTGAAATTTTATTGAAAAGTTGATCCGTTATGTTCAATTTGTGCCTTCGTTGATTATAGATCATGCTTGCATTGATACTACTTACGTTATATATTTTAACCTCACCTTCAAAAAACATCACATATTGAGAGCACTACACAAATTAGGTAGAGGGTTTACATGGATTTGGAAATAAGTTAAATCTGAAACAGGAGAGTATATAAATTTATGTTAATTTACTCACTCTTAATAGCTAAAACAGTTCAAAATGCTAAAATATGTGAAAGTTTGAAGTCTGTTGCATTATTTGATGAAGTTTTTGACTTGGTTGTAATGGTTGTGATGATGTAGACATATTGGGAAGCTGGTGGCAACTCCACCAATGTGATTATAGCAGCTGCAAGGCTGGGACTTGACTACCAAATGTGATTGAAAAGTCGATCCGTTTTGTTCAATTCGTGCCTTCGTTGATTATAGATCATGCTCGCATTGATACTGCTTACGTTATATATTTTAACCTCCCCTTCAAAAAACATCACATATTGAGAGCACTACACAGATTAGGTAGAGGGTTTACATGGATTTGAAACTAAGTTAAATCTGAAACAAGTGAGTATATAAATTTATGTTAATTTACTCGCTCTTAGTAGGTAAAACAGTTCAAAATGCTACAATATGTGAAATTTTGAAGTCTGTTGCATTAGTTGATGAAGTTTTTGACTTGGTTGTAATGGTTGTGATGAATTAGAAATATTGGAAGCTAGTGGCAACTCCACCAATGTGATTATAGCAGCTGCAACGCTGAGACTTGACTACCTAATGTGATTGAAAAGTCAATCCGTTTTGATCAATTTGTGCCTTCATTGATTATAGATCATGCTTGCATTGATACTGCTTACGTTATATATTTTAACCTCACCTTCAAAAAACATCACATATTGAGAGAACTACACAGATTAGGTAGAGGGTTTATGGATTTGGAACTAAGTTAAATCTGAAACAGGTGAGTATATAAATTTATGTAAATTTACTCGCTCATAGTAGCTAAAACTGTTCAAAATGCTACAATATGTGAAATTTTGAAGTCTATTGCATTATTTGATGAAGTTTTTAACTTGGTTGTAATGGTTGTGATGATGTAGAAATATTGGGAAGCTGGTGGCAACTCCACCAATGTGATTATAGCAGCTGGAAGACTGGGACTTGACTACCTAATGTGATTGAAAAGTCGATCCGTTTTGTTCAATTCGTGCCTTCGTTGATTATAGATCATGCTTGCATTGATACTGCTTACGTTATATATGTTAACCTCACCTTCAAAAAACATCACATATTGAGAGCACTACACAGATTAGGTAGAGGGTTTACATGGATTTGGAACTAAGTTAAATCTGAAACAGGTGAGTATATAAATTTATGTTAATTTACTCGCTTTTAGTAGCTAAAACAGTTCAAAATGCTATAATATGTGAAATTTTGAAGTCTGTTGCATTATTTGATGAAGTTTTTGACTTGGTTGTAATGGTTGTGATGATGTAGAAATATTGGGAAGCTGGTGGCAACTCCACCAATGTGATTATAACAGCTGCAAGGCTGGGACTTGACTACACTACATAGGCTATGTCGGCAATATGTATCGAACTTTGGGACGAGGGAATTGGTATGGTTTGCATGAACGAGGATACTGATGGTATCAGTTCCAGTGCCTCTGCATACAAGACACTTTTGTGTTGGGTTCTAGTGGTTCATCCAAAAACATGGCTTGTGTAGGTGTAATTTAAAGTTAGCACCAGGTCCTTTTGAATTTTTTTAGTTTAGGTAAGTAGATAAAAAATCTGAATCAAGTGTGTTGTGGTTTTATTAGTTAAGAAAAATTTAGCAGGGAGGGAGGCTTCATCTTTGAACCAAGGTAGAATGGCCTGAGTTGCTGCAACATATACTATTTATCGACATCTTTTCTTTGGGTGATGTTTATGTAGATGTATCTCGTTTGCTAGTTGTGTATATATGTATACAGATGTATAGGATTGACAACATTATAGATAAGATTGACTTGATGATGTAAAGATGGTTCCACCATAGACTTATCCACTGTGTAAAGGTTTTTATGTAATCGATGGATGGAATATGATATATTTTGTTGTAAATGAATTGTTAATTTAGTATATTTTAGCTTGTATTTTAGTTTTGGTATATTTCATATTATAATTGCTATAATAATTTAGAAAACTAGAAAAATAATACACACAACGGACATTAAATAAAAATTATGTGATGTGAAGTAAACTCATCCAAAATTTTTACTAAGGAATCATTATCTAATATAAAATTATAAAATGGTTCTATGAATATATCTTTGTATGAGGATTCAAATATACATAAATGAAGTCATCTCCAACAACGGTAATTATGAATATAGTGATGTTCGAAACATTGTCCATCAAAATGCCACAACTGTAATGAGACTAAAACCTTTGAATGACACCATTTTTCGGAACTAAAATTTGTCGTCTGATTACAATGTCATGCCAAATGCAATGCGCTCATGTCGAATGCTATGCTAGCATGCTGCACTTTCGCATTGGCATGTTTCATCACACAACGATTTCTAAATAAACATTGTAGTAGGAGTTTTGCCATACAACCGTTAAATACTCGTTGTCTGATAATTCAATCAGACAACGTATAGTAATACAACGGTTTTTAATGCATGTTCACAATGGTATTAATTAGTTGTGTGATGCATTCTATGTAGTAGTGACAGTCCGCGTAATGTGTCTCTTTTTCTTTAGCTTGGTATTGTTGAAATATCTTGTAGGCATTTTGAATTTTCTTGGGAGCTCTGCATTGTTTGTGCATATGAGATGTCGCACCACACCTATAGCAGGGTGCTGAGCGAGAAGAAGAAGAAAAATTTGAATAATTCTTACCATTCCTAGAACCAGAATTGGATTGATTCTTGTTGGAGTTGTTGTTGTTATTCTCTTGGCGAGTCCAAGTCAAATTCTGACTATTTCCTCCTCTACCATGACCTCTTCCTCGTATTCCTCTACCATCACCAGCTTGATAAGGCTTTGAATTGTTGTTCCTCTTATCATTTCGTGTCTTTCCAGCATGATTAGCCTCATGGATATTCTTTGTATAAGCTGGCCTAGCATTAATGTGGAGAAGGATCGCATGATACTTCACTTTCTTGGCCAACACACTTATAAGATCACTGATTGATCGAAGTCTTTCTTTTTCATAATCAATGTGATATTAATGTGCAAGGGTGTCCATAGAGGTAGGAAAAGTGCTCAAAGACTTTTCGACTATGGCTTGTGTCTTTACAACGCCATAAATGGAAAGGTTAGACTGTAGCTCTAACATATCCTGAGAGAAATCGTTGATCTTAGGATAATCCAATAACCAAATTCTATCCCATCTTTTTATGAGCTCTAGAAGTTGTGCATCACGTACATTGTTCAACCGTTCTTGCAAAGTTACCCACAAATCTGTGAGCTCATCGTTAAACAAGTACTGTTTCCTCAGAACAGATGAATATGTCTCTTGAGAAACATGAGAGCTTGAGCTTTTTGAGCTAGATTATTCTCGTTAGCTTTAGTGCTTGATGGTAATGGTTGCATGGTATCAGCTAAACGTTTACCGAGGAGAGTATTCCTTATGTTAGATACCTATTTGTGATATTCTACTCCTTGAATATCAAGGATGTCAAACTCTAGCCTTACCGGCTTAGTCATCTACAAAACATAAGAGATGTAGTTAGTTTACCGATAAAAAAATCACGATCACTAATATCAAGTTTAGGGAATAAGAAACATGATCCATAATATATGGTCACAAAAATTGATGCAAAACTGGTGGCTTTATACCACTAGTGGCGGAGCCAAGACTAAATTCGTACTCGGGCTATTTGTAGCACGAAAAAATTTCAACAAATATCAACAGTATAAGAAATTTTTATTAATTAAACAAAAAGGGGAGTTGTAGTAAGCCTTACACTCACACACATTTACATAAACTAAATTTGCAAAATAAAAGAAAAACTAACTAAAGCTTTAATACCACCTCATTCTTAACCACTTCAACAAATAACTTTTCAATGTGAAGCACCATACAATCATTAGACATTCTGGAAACTAAAGACATCTATAAATATAACAAGCCTAAATAAATCAACTAGATAACTTTCAACTACGGCAATAATAAACAAGCCCAGCTAATCAACAATACACATTCTTGATCAATTAAGAGAGAAATCAGACTAGCTAATCAAGCTATAGGTGTATATCTGCATTGCCTTCAGCTTGATCAAAAGGAGAAGACAATGTGTTCTCTGCTATAAATCCTGTCATAAAATAAAATCTTCAAAGTTAAGATGTAGTTTAGGCTAGAGAAAAATAGAAAAGATTAATAAACACCGCCACACACCCATCACAAAAAGCGTACGTACATGTGATCTACGTAATTTAGGCATATTAATTAATGTGTTATTCTCTACATTCTAACTATGTTAATTGCTTAGTATTCCTATTTTTACTTATTTTGTAATTTTTAGGTTTTTGAACAAAAGAGACGGAGTAAAGGAGCCTACACGAAAGCAATACACACCAAGAAGGGAGATGAAGAACTCGGCCCAAAATTCCAGAAGATTTTGTGAAGAAAAGAGAAGAATAAGAGTCCTAGGCTGACTAGGAAAATATTTCCTATGTTGACTAGGAATATGAAGTTTCCGGAAGAACCTTGGAAAAAGAACAAATATAAGATGGGCCAAACTAATTAGAAGATCATTCAAGAAGCCCAAGATTATGTCAAAGACTGATAAAATTTGCGGAGAAAAAGATTTGGCAAGAATAGGATTCTCAAGTTGAAGAAGAAAAGAAAATCATTCAAAAAAAAGAAAGTAGAATCTGCCTTCGCAGAACAGACAACTTCAATGGACGACTGGGTACAGTTCAAGAGGATTTAGGCAATGATCAACATATGGTTAGAAATCTATTTGAGTCTTCTTTCCAACAAGTCAAAAATCATAATTTTTGGAGGTCTACAACTCTAGAGAAGTGCGATTGTTTGTAGACTGCCAGATTTACCTGGGTAGAGAAGGAAAACCTAATTTTGGAAGGAAAACCACTTTGGAATAAGCAAGAGGCTCGACCCTAATAGGGATCATCTCTCATCCTAGCTATCTTGCTGCAAAAATCCTCAGAAACACTCATTCACCAAAGTTCTCCAAAGTCGGTTCAACTACACCATCTCCACCACTCCAAAATCCAACCCGCACCATCAAAGTTTCCATCGTACCTTCATGTTTGCAGTGCTATCACGGAACAAAAAGTGTAAACATGAAACCGTTACTCCGTAGTTCTTCTCGTTTTTATTTTTCTTTGTGTGTAAACTTGGAGTTTATTGTTTATTTTGGTTTTGTACAATTTTTGAATTTCATATATCTTCCATGTGTTTATGAGTTTTTCTTCTTGATTGCATGTTGTGTGTTAAACGTAATGTAATGATCCAAACATAAAGTTACGCCAACTTTTACGATTTAGGATTTCCAGAAATTATGCACCTCGTGAAATTTTGTTAACGACTTTTTCTTCGGGAGAGAATTTGATCTGACTTTCTTCGTGAAAGTCGTAGAGTTTTTAATTTCATGCTCGTAGCAATTTTAGGGAAATTTTTCGGACTTACAAGCTTTTCCTTTTGATTTTTATAAGTTTGTTTGGTTAAAATATGTATTTTTTTAATGTATTTTCTTGTCAGTTTATTCGCAATCGTTAGATCTTGATTAGATCGAATTGTGACCATTGATTTGATCAGATGCCTTGGTATAAATACGTCAAATATAGTTTAATTACGTAGAAATATGGTGTGATTTATGAAATACGTACGCGACCCTTATAGCCATTTTGACCCGTTTGGATTTCGAATTCGACCCACCAGAAAATGCCACAGTTGCGGACGTATTTGGTAAGGATTTGAAGCTCTTATTCTCCTCTTTACATTCATGTATTTATTTGTGAGAATTGGTGATGTTTTGAGGCCGAAAAATGGCCAGGAACCCATCAGAATCCGGGTGGATTCGGTGGCAGCGTTCCAGTCATTTTTCGGCATTGTTTTTAAGTAGGTTCAACTGGGTTTAAACCAAGGATCAAAACCCCTTTGGTTTGGGGGACCGATGTGCATCACCGGTGACGGAATCAACCAGAGAAAATTTCTGACTATTTCGGCCACCGTGGGTTTCGGGGCCAATTCTGGCCAATCGTCGTGGAATTGGGTCTCGGTCCAGTTGGAAAAGATGTTGGACTCGTTGAGATTTTTCCAACGAGTCAAAAATCTTATTTTTCCTGTGGGGTTTCCGGGATGGTTTAAGAGTTGTTTCTCGCGCGTTTTATTGAATTCTGAAATAAAACGAACCATTTATTTATTCAGGAAACCGCGAGAGAGATTTTGGCGAGGGAACTTCCGCCGGACCTTCGAGCTAGCTGTATACTGTGAGTGGACATTTTATTTTTACTGATTGACGTGCGAGTCTTGATTATGCATTTTATTATTATGCACGTACGAGTATGCATTTATAATTATATGTCGTACGAGTATGCATTTACGATTATGCATGTGCATAAAGACAAATATGATTTGTTTTACACAGAGTACAGTCTCAGTGATACAAAGGGCATCGATGCATTGGCATGCTCTATTGATCCCCGAGATGCTTTGGGGAGGACAAATATCCTAACCTGAGGACTTTTTGACTATATAATCATGTGTTGGTCTGGGATCCCGTGATTTAGACTGTACTGGGGAGGAGGTGTCCGAGAGAGGGACCCCGCGGTTTTTAGACTCGCATCATGTTTATTTGCTTATATATTGTGAAACACATGTTATATTTATTGTTATCAGTTTAAAAATGAAAGTTTATTTTTGTCCACTCACTCTAATAATTTTCATTATTTATATGTCTTTCCCTGGGATTTTCGGTTTCCTTCTTGCCCAGTTTTCAGTTTCTATCCTGTGGTTGCGCGTCGTCGTCGGAGGCCTAGAGTTCAAGTCACCGTTTTTTTCTAGTAGGTTTTTGGTTTAACCTACTAGCTTTGTATATTTGCAAATTAGAAGTCGCTTTGAGTACTATGTTAGTTTATTTTCCTTTGTAATGCATTTCGAGTACTTACTGGATTTTGAATAATAAGTTTAAAGAAATACCTTTACTATTATTCAGTAGTTTGTGAAATTGAGAAATCCAGATGGGAATTGGCGTCCCATGGTTTGACTTTTGTGGACTATTTGGAAGTGTGTTTTCATTGTAGGTTTTTGGTTTACTCATTTTATAAGTAAACTCTGGCGAAATTTTTTAAAAGGTTGTAGTTTTGTTAGGATCCAATTTCGGTTTAGGCAACTGAATTGGGGTTGGGATCTTTCACTTAATGCTTCGGCTTAGGTCTAGATAAAATTCTCAGTCCCTCTCTTCATTTAAATTGATGTTCATGTGATTAGGGTGTTTAGATGTTGTCATTACACTTTAATTCAACTATCATAACATATAATTGGAATTATGACTTGTAAATTTCGTAAATAATAGGATGATAAACAGTGGCGAAGCCAACTTCTACTCTCAGGAGGGGCACCCATAAATTAAGAACATGAATTTATGAAAAACATATGCTACTATACATATATATATATATGCTACAAAAATAAACCATAATGAAAGGAAAAAATAGAACCCTAGACTAAGAAATGAAATTACTAGGCTTCGAACGCAAAACCTCTCTTGCGCAATTAGGGAACCTAGCCACTGTACCAACTTATTTTGTATGTTTTAGTTGAAAACTAAAGGTAATTCTAAGATATGATTGGGGCATGTGCCCACCCTGAGTTTAAGGTGGCTCTGTCCTCGATGATAAAATCAATATAATTGAATGACTAATTAGGATGGGATGATCACATGTAAATAATAATTAGGTTTCTTTTTGTCTTAAGCATGATTTAGAGTTCTTAGGGCATGTTATGTGTTGATTGTCTATAAGTTTATGCATGCTAGAGCCCTAAGTTCTTTGCTTTATGTTTCTGACTTTTTTAAGTAATAAAATTAGATAGAAAATTTAGTTAATTAAAATCCATTGCGACACCTCTTTTCTTTTACACAATTATTGCATGCACCCTTCAATATCAGGTTTAGAACGATATCCTACTTATCAATGCTACATCCACACAAAATAGTTTAAATTGAATGCGTTGCATTAGGTAATAGGTTGTTAATTTAATGCTTGGTATTAGCGTTGTCAAATTTTTGGGCCGTTACCGGGAATTGAAAATTGTTTGTGATTTTTTTGTGTAAATATTTGCTTTAAATTTGTGAGTTCTTGTCTATATTTCATGTTTATA
This sequence comes from Geum urbanum, assembly GCA_946800695.1. Taxonomy (NCBI): domain Eukaryota; kingdom Viridiplantae; phylum Streptophyta; class Magnoliopsida; order Rosales; family Rosaceae; genus Geum; species Geum urbanum. Next base: position 31,124,298 of record OX327009.1, read on the forward strand.
CTTGTATATCACTAACTTTCACTTGTAGGGATTTATACTTTATATTTGTACATAGTTACATGCTAATTCTACATAGAAATTTCGCCCCTAGCTTTATGTCAATATGTGCCATTAATTTTTCATTGCTTTATGTGAATATGTGTTAGTTAATTATTTTTAATTTTTGTAAATATTAATTGGTGTTTGGATATATATATATATATTTAATAATTGTTAAGCGCATTAAAGGAATGTCTTCGATTTACATTGACTACAGACACTTGGTTGAATAAGTCTCACTCTTTTGGAATAGATAGTGCCTTTTTTTCTTGTTTATCTCCATAACCCCTCGTGATGTGTGAATTTCATCACTGCACACCATAACCTAAGTGAAGTTATGGACATGAGGTTGAGAGCGGAGTTTACAAAGGACCTGAGGGTGTGTGCTATCTCAAAATTTTGGCTGATTGTTGGATATGGTGTCTAGAAGGGATATGACTGGTGACATATTTTGGATCTAAGAAAGAGAAACTCAAACAGAGTATATACCATTTGCCCAGTTAGCCTCAGGTGTTTCTTGAAATTAGTGTTGCCTCTTACGTTATCTCTATTGCTACTGGCCATTTCTAAACGTTAAATAGGCGGAATGATTGAGAACTAGCATACATTATCGTGTGGGTCACATGTCTGAAAGAAGACTTAAAGATCAAGCTATGTATTCTATTTAAATCTTTGGCGAACTCAACTTGGACATGTTTGCTCGAAATTTGTGTACTTGTAAGGCCATAATCATGTTGCATTTTTAGCTGCAAAACTCCCCTGCGGTTTTGTGATGCTTAGATTTCACCACCGGGTACCCTAACCTCAATGAAGTTAGGGACATGAGACCAAAGGAAGAGTCATTATATTCATACTATTCACGCGACTTGTGTGTTTTCTGCAGGTTCTAACACTTTTCATCTTATGCATTCATACCATGTTATCATTGAGGTTGATCTTGTTTGATGCATTTAGCTAAATTTCAAATTAAGAAAATGTGTGATCTATGATGAATCAAAGTGTAAAATTGTATGAAAAGTGCCTCAAACATGTGCTAAGTATATCAATTCCAACGTATGAACTCTTTTTTGTATATATACTTATGCATCGCGTTGCTTATTACACTCATTTGCATTGTATTTTGTTATATATCATCTTGTCTCCATGTTTAAGTCTGTTTCTGCATTTGGTGTGTTAATTAGTTAGTTGATTAGTACAATTTTCGTGTACATTGTATACTTTTGTAATTCTTTTGTCTTCTGATGATACTAACATTGGATTTGTTAATGAGTCAGACAACTCATGAATGTCCAATCCTGCACTGTGTCAACTTGAACTCCAATCTCGAATAGTGCCTATACAAAACAGAGCTCAAAATCAGACAGAAGAGTTTGAATAGGATCCGCCTGTTTTATAGGAAAGTCCACCTACATCGCCATCATCATCAGTGCACATCTCAGACATTGAATCAAACGTCAATAATATGGTCGGTGTTGATGGCATAGAATAGTCCATTTGAGAGTAAACTTGCTCGAATTTGGGTAACTTTGGCCCAACTTCTATTGTCTATCCTCAACCAGCCGCATCCCAGACAACTCCAAAATTAAAGACTGGCGTCATACACCATCTTCTGCGCTTCCATGGACATTCAACAGAAGAGGTCAACATACACCTCACGACATTTTTGTTTGTATGCAACTCCATGCATCTATTCGGTACTTCAAAGGAAGCCTTTATACTTAGGGAATTTCCATTTTCATTGGAAGTGAAGGCAAAACATTGATTATTCAGTCTACCTGCAGGATCAATCACAACGTAGGGCAAGTGTGTGAAGGAGTTTCTCACTAAATACTTTCTGACATCAAAGATCACCAATCTGAGGAAGAAGATAACTGGCGTCTTGTAAGATCACGATGAGTCTTTCTCGGCTTATTATGAAAGGTTCAAGGAGTTGTGTGAGTCTTGTCTATTATATGGAATATCAGAAAGCAACCTCTTGACATACTTTTATGAGGGACTCAAGCCTTTGGAAAGAGAGCCCCTAATGCAGTAGCTGGAGCGTAGAAGATCATTCCTGGAGAAGCTTACAACTGTAAGCCGTGCCTTATTGAATCAACATGCTCTCAACACACAATGGTATGAGGGTATGACATTGCAACAGAACAAAAAAGTTCATGAAGTGTCTTCTTCAAGCACCAACGTAGAACTTGCTAAGCTCACTTTATTAATTACTAAGCTTCTGGAAACTAAGTCACCACAACCAATACCACGTGCTACACCTGTCTGTGGAATTTGTCTGCTTGATGGACATCATAATGATTAGTGTCCTCAGAACGCACCAGCTCCAGAAATAGAAGAAGCCAACATCTTGGGTGGATTCCAGCATAACCAAAGTGCCCCTCGGTTTAACAACTATGGAAACTACAATCAGGGGTTCAGAAACAATCATCCTGACTTTCAATGAAGAAACAATGATGGCTACTTAAACCCTTATGCATCTCAACCCTTTCAACAATAGCAATCAACTCAGCAAAGAGCTTTTCACGCCAATAATGGTCTAGTTCAGCCTATTCTCACCAACCCAGACCATGACAAGATGTTGGCCCAACTCTCTGCGTCACCACCAGTTTTGCTAAATGCTCAGGCCCAACATGGGAATGGCATTGCTGAATTGAAGAAGCTGATGGGCTAAGTTGTTGAATTTATGGGCCATATTAAGGATAGATATGGAAAATTATCAACTCAGTCTGTTCCAAATCTAGTAGGAGATTTCAAAACAACAAATGTAGTAGCTACTCAGAGTGGAAAGCAGTTGAATGAGTATTAGAAGAAGAATCTAACGTCACATTTCATCAACCTTGATGACGTTAAGGGTGATCCGGCCACCCTTAACGTCGAGAAGAGTAAAGTGACGCCACATGTAGCCACATTGGCACCTTCATCTTCACAAATTGACCCGATGACACAAGGCGGGAGTTCAAAGCCTTCAAGTTTGACTCCTACTAATTCCCCGTTTGTCACAACACCATTTCCAAGTCGTTTAGTGAATAAGAAGTAGCAAGAAATGGATGAAGAAATCTTGGAAATCTTCAAGAATGAGCAAGTAAATATACCCTTCATCAAGAGCCTTAAGCAAGTGCCGAAATATGCTAAGTTTTTCAAAGAGTTGTACACCACAAGGAGACAAACATGAGAGAAGAAGATTGTGAAGGTGAATGAGATTATTTTAGCAGTCATTCAACGACGGCTACCCCCCAAATTGAAGGATCCAGGGAGTGTCTCTGTTCCCTGCGTGATTGGTGCTAGATCTTTCAACAACGTGATGGTGGACTAGGAGCTTCAATCAATCTCATGCCATACATTCCTTACCAAGCTCTTAGTCTTCCTGTGTTGAAGCAGGATGATGTCATCATCTAATTAGCTGATAGTTTTGAGACTTATCAAAGAGGATATGTAGAAGATGTTATTGTACATGTCAATCAGCTTATCTTCCCAGCTGATTTCTATGTTGTAGACATTGAAGATAGTGACATCAACACCACGCATATGCTGTTAGGGCGTCTTTCATGTGGGCGGCAAGAACAAAGATTGATATATTCAGCGGTATATTCAGCATGGAATTTGATATATAGGTCATTGAGTTCAACATTTTCGATGCCATGAGACACCCTTTAGCTAGTGTTAACTTGTGCTTTTCTGTGGACAAGGAAAGAGGATACGTTAGATTTGGTTCTTCAAGAAGCAGCGGGGCAGACTCGATTCGGGGATGATGCTCATTTTAATGACTTTTGGCTCGAAATGGAGCTTATCGCTAGTGAAGTACTTTCCCTTCTTGACGCAGCACAATATTAGGTTTGACACTCTTCTACTTTGCCGATCACTTTAGGAGAAAACAGGATGCCGCCTTCAATTGTTTAGGCACCGGAATTAGAGCTAAAAGTCTTACCTGAACATTTGAAGTATGCTTATTTAGGGGAAGAGGAACCATCATCAGTGATCATATCTGCAACGTTGGAGGGTGATGAGGACCAAAAACATATGGAGATTTTGAAGAAATACAAGACATCTATAGGTTAGACTCTTGCTAATGTCAAGGGAATTAATCCGACAACCTGTGTTCACCAGATTTTACTTGAAGATGGTGTCAAGCCTAATAGAGAGACTCAACACAGACTCCATCCTCCTATGATGGAAGTTGTAAAAAATGAGGTAATCAAGATCTATGATTGTGGCATGATTTACCATATCGCAGATAGTCGTTGGGTGTCTGTTGTTCAAGTCGTTCTGAAGAAGTCTGGAATCACAGTTGTGAAGAATGAAAATAATGAGTTAATGCCTCAGAGAGCTGTCACAGGCCATCGAGTTTGCATCAACTACACAAGCTTAACGCCACCACTAGAAATGATCACTTTCCTTTGCTATTCATTGATCAGATGCTTGAACGGTTGGCTGACCATGCTTATTAATGCTTCCTTGATGGATATTACAGGTACAATCAGATCAGCATAGCTGAAGAAGACCAAGAGAAGACCACATTTACTTGCCCATTTGGTACTTTTGCTTACAGAAGAATGCCCTTCGGATTGTGCAACACACCAGGCACCTTTTAGAGATGTATGTTAGCCATCTTTTTGGATTACATTGAGAAGATTATACTACAAGAAAAAATGCACTTAGACGATGAAGCAACTTCATTGCCTCAGTGGCGTTTTTCACCGCCTAGGTTTCATCATCTAAGAATCATAGTCTAAGCACTTAGATGATGAAATAAAAACTTTTCGTCGTCTAAGGTGCTACTTAGACGACGAAATATATTTCGTCACCTTTGTACTTAGACGTCGAAATATTTCTTAAAAAAGTAACAAAATTTTTTGTCGTCTTAGATGCACCTTAGACAACAAATATGGATCTTCCTCGTCTAAGTAATAACACTTAGACGACAAAGGATATTCGTTGTTTAAGTGATAACATTTAGACCTTCAATCACTTAGCTAGATGACGAAGATTAATATTCGTCGTCTAAGGTATTACACCTAGACGACGAGTAAAGAAACAGATTCAACGTCTTAGTGATTGAACCTAGACAACGAATTCTTCTTGTTTCATCGTCTAAGTTCAATTTTTTAATTTTTTCTCAAATAATTATTTTAGAATTATAAATTAAATTAAATATTAATATTAATAAATTAATAAAATTTTCATTGAATACATATATATATTAAATATAAAACGTGTACATAAAAAGTGTATCTACGTACATCGATCAAAATGTATATAAACTACGAAACTAAACTGGGAGTATGGATCCCGTTGATTCTCCTGCTGCTGCTTGGATCGTTATCCTCGTCGTCGGGCCCAGGAGGGGTAGAGGCTGGCACTGGGGTAGAGGTTGCATGCCCATCAACTGGAGGAACTTGAGGATGAAGCTCATCTAACTCTGGGTCAATCCAACCTGTTGCTGTAACGATCGAGCTTCCTCCCGAGCCGATTTAGCCTCCTCTTGGGCCGATCGAGCATCTTCTTGCGTGACTCGGCCACCTTGGCATCTGCCCCATTTCGCCTATTCGATAATGCAGATAACTTGGTCAAATCTCTCTAGACCACTTGTCCAAGTCCACAAACATCAATTCTAGCTCGACGGTTGAAAAATGCATCGGCAATACTGATCTGAGTCTCCTTCAATAGAGGAGGCAGCTCTCCAGGCGTCATTTTCGGGTTTCACAAATGTACCTGCTCTAATTCTTCTTGGGCCATTTGCATCAACACCTCCTAAAATTAATCATGTTAAAAATATATGAATGTTTATTTCTAAAAAAAAATTGACATTGTTTTCCCTAAAATAGATCATATCAAAAACCTGCACGAAAGATAACACTTCGAATAACCAATTCCAATATAACAAATTAATCGTGGGCACCGATTCCCATTCAGATTTCTCAAGTTCAGAATCAAAATTTAACCAACTAAACAAAATTCCAATAGCACCACCTAATTAAATGTCCTAATAATAATTCAATTTCTCCAAACCAGCCGTAATTAAATTCAATAAATTTTGGAAGTACGATTAAATTCAATCAATTTTAGAAAAATAGTTGCTTACGCCATGTTCACTCGCGGCATTGACTTGTCTGGGCTTGACTTAATGGACATGCTGGCATCCAGAAAATAATGTTTCTAACCCGCATCTCTGTGAGCCTTTGCCATGTAGATGAACTTTTTGGAGCCCGAAATATGGTGGTCGGTCTTTTTCTCACGATTAGCCTTGTTGGCCTCTGACCTTATCTGTTTTACAATAAAGAATATTAAATAATAAATAAATGTTTAAAAGTATGAAATTACTCATTTTCATTATATTAAAGAAAAAGAAGACGAACCTTAAACTTCTTAGCCTCAAAGTGCCCGACCAACCATTGTCACTCGTCTTCCCTATATATCTGCAACTCTGCTGGGGTAGGCGAGGCGCCATGTTGCTTGTAGTACTTTTGGAGATCGTACTTCCAATCCTTGTAAATGCGGGTACCCGTATCCTCTATGAATTTCCACATCTCCGGTTGTCCTTCATAGTCAAAATGGAACTAGAATTTTTAAAAAATTAAAATTCCTAGACCCTATTCCTCTATGCTTTGTAATTAATTATGAAAGTAAATAAAATTCAATAGACCCTATTAACGAGAGTTCACAGTACACCCTGAACTTTTCGGTTTAGGACAACTCGTTCCAAGAATGGGCAATCATACGTATGTTGTTCCGTATGATTGATCCGATGTTGTGAGAACACAAACTGCTCAGCTCCGGCATCGGAGGGCCTCTGGTGAACTCATCGACCGACACCTCGATCTTCTTCCCCGTTAACTTTACTATCCACTCACATTTAGCTCCCTACCCAAGTCCCTAAGTACGTTTGGGGTCCGGGTCTGAGGGCTCCATCCTGGTCTTGCGTCGGGCACTATAGTGAAAAAAATCGTCGACGGATTCTTGTGGACCTTGTGATGTCACCGCCAAAGTAGAAATCACACGCTTGTGTGTATATTTAGTAGACGCTTCAGTTCGAGCATTCAATATTGGCTGAGAAGCCGCCGGAGCCACATAAGCCGCAGAGCCCATAGGAGTCGTAACAGTCTCCTCTGAGGTTTGACCCCAACCCATCTGTCATCTAATAGATTGAAATTCGGTAGCCTTCAGCCTTCTCTTGGGCAGTGTGCCTTTTCCTAATGCCAAGCATCTTGATTACGCTGTACGACATCAGATATTAACAACATTTACTCAACAATCCAACAATTCACAATCCAACTAATTTGAGTACAACGAATACAACAAATTTCAACATATTCATCATATATATACAAAATTCAACATATACATATTCATCCATATATATATATCCATTATATAATCATCGGCATCAAAACTTCATCCAACAAATTAAACAAATTCACATGTTCCTAAAAATTCACATCCAAAATTCCCATCCAAAATTCATCCAAAAAATTCAACAAATTCACATCATCAAATATATATATTCATTTCATATATTCATATCCATATATATATATATATATATATATTCATTGGCATAGTTATATATATATTCAACAAATTCACAAAATTCATATATATTTATATATATATATAGTTAGAGAGATAGAGAAAGAGAGAGGTTGACCAAGAGGAGCGTCGATGGTGCATGTGGTGGTTGCAAGGAGAGGAGAGGCAATAGAGGTGGCAAGGAAAGAGAGGAGAGGCTGAAGTGAAGGCGGAGGCGAGCGAGAGAGAGAGAGGGGAAGGCTCGATTAGGAAAGGCGGTGGCCGACGAGCAGAGGCGGAGGCAAGCGGGAGAGAGAGAGAGAGAGAGAGAGAGAGAGAGAGAGAGAGGAGGAAAATTTTAGAGTCCGAATCCAATTTGTGGAAAATAGTTCCCAAATTGATTCATATTGATCGACTTAGACGAAAAATTATACGTATTTCGTCGTCTAAGTGATTTTTAAAAATGCCTCCAAAAACTTAGTGCAAAAAATTTTTGGGGTAAGATGACGTACCTATATGATTTCGTCGTCTAAATAGGCACCTAGACGACGAAACTAATATTCGTTTCGTCGTTTGTGATAATTTATTTAATTTTTTTTGGATATCTGCCTAAAAAGATTAGCCATCAAATGTAATCATTACGTTTATATAAATTTTAGAAAAAAAATTGACGCCAATTGGTTAGATTTTGGTATTCGATCGTTACAGTTTTGTGAATATTGACAAAAATTTCAAAAATGAAAACAATCGTAAATATTATTAACTATTAAAACCATTTTCGACATTATGAGAATTTTTACTACCTTACGTCGAAACTTTAAATATCAATTAGATAAAAATTATAGTAAAATTGACATAAAAACTAGATTGACGAGTTAATACTTGTTATACATCTACTAATGTTGTATAACTTATGTATTCGTATGTTCGTATTTACTCTACATCCATATTAACAAATTTGAATTTGGACAAAACAACCGTTGGATATATTCATCACCACTTTATATGTAAGTAGGCAAATTTTTATTCAAAACGATGTTCGTTAAGGGTTTGATCGGTATAGTCAACCATAAAACTAAAATTTCAACGAAACATAAACGTTGATATATGAATATTTGTAACTCCGATTTTTGAAATGTCGACACCCACAGTCTAAGAATTGTTTCCTCTATGCCCTCGATGAATATATCTGCAATCTAACATGGTATACATGATCGTACTCATAAAGGCCATATTGTGAAAATATACTTAGATGCCGAAAGTGGTACAATTTCATCATTTAGGTGCGACTTAGATGACGAAATATACTACTTTCGTTGTCTAAAAGTTTTACGGTTTAGGGGAAAGGAATTTGAGTTTAGGGTTTGTACATGTACTTAGACGATGCAATTCACTACCAGAAAAACTCACTTAGGCAACGAAGCAATTTTGTCGCCTAAGTGCTGTTTTTCGTCCGCCAGGTACTTAGGCGACATTCGTCGGCTAACAATCGTAGCCTAAGTGGCATCTTTGGCAGCGAACCAAATGTCGTCACCTAAGTACTTAGACGTCGAAATAATATTCCTCTAAACGGGGAGATTGTTCGTTGTCTAAGTGTACACTTATGCGACAAATACCTACAGTCTTCGTCGAAGTACTACGACTTAGACAGCGACTTGCTGTCATCGTCTAAGTGTTTCCACTTAGGCGAAAAAATTGTTGTTTCATCGCGTAAGTGTACACTTAGACGACGAACAGTTCATTGCCTTAGTGATTTACTAGGACGACGAACCATGATTTTTTGTCGCCAAAGTTGAATTTTTTAATTTTTTTTCTCAATAATAAATTAAATTAAATTTAAAATATATAATAATCTATTAATAAAATATTCATTCAATATAAAAAGTGTACGTCCATTGATAGAAATAATAATAAAATAACAAAACTAACTACTAAAGTAAACCAGGAGTAGGAGTAGGAATCGCGTCGCTGATTCCCCCGCCGCCACTCGGATTGTCGTCATTGAGGCCAGGAGTGGGCTTGGAGGGGGGGGGGGCTCGTAGAAGGCAGCCGTGTTACTATTGTGAGCTTCAAACCGTGCCTCCACCGACCTTGAATGCTCCCGGGCACGATCGGCCGACTCCTGTGCCAATTGACCCCGTTTAAGGGCGACTCGAAAAGCCTCAGAATCATCCCTATGGCGACGAGTCAACGATGCGAATGACTCGAACAAATCTCTCTTCACCGTCCATCCCCACGAACCTCCTTGCTAGGTCAGCGGCCGTAAATAGCGGCAATAGAGATCTGACTCTGAAAAACAGGGGAGGCACCTGTTCAGGTGTCATCTCCGAGATGGCCAGTTCGGTCACTGCCAATTCCTCCCCGGCCAGTTATTTCAAGCTCTTCTGAAATTAATCATGTGAAGAATACATAAATATTAATTTCTAACAAAAATTTGGCATAGTTCCCCTAAAATTGGAGAAAACCAAAAAACATGCAGGCAAGATTATACTTCAAATAACCAATTCCAACATAACAATTAAATCGTGGACACCGATTTCCATCCGGATTTCTCAAGTTGAAAATCATAATTTAACAAAATAAACTAAAGTATAACCGTACCTAATTAAAGTTCAAAATCATAATCCAATAGTACAACCTAACTAAACCATATCCTAATCATAATTCAATTTATTAAAAATGCAATTAGTGTTATACTAAATTTTGATATGCTTTGAAAGTACGAGTAAATTCAATTGATTTTGAAAAGATGAGTTACTTACCCCGAGTTGACTCGCTTCATTGACGAACCAGGGCATCACATAAGCTTGCATGCTGGCATCAAGGAAGCAATGCTTCGAACCCGCATCTTTGTGTTCCTTCGTGATGTAAATGAACCTTCACCAGCCTGATCCATGGTGTTTGTTCTTCTTGTCCCGATTTACCTTATTGATCTCCGACTTTGTCTGTTACACAACAAAGATAATTAAATAATAAAATAATAGTTAAAAATAATAAATTATGCAATTTTCATTACATTAAAGAAAACTAAGATCAACCTTATACTTGTCGAACTCAAAGTGTTCGACCAACCATTGCCACTCCTCTTCCCTGTTGTTCAGGAGCTCCAGAGGGGTAGGCGAGGCGCTGTTTCGCTGGTAGTACTTGTGAAGGTCGTATTTCTAGTCCTTGTAAATGTGGGTAGCCGTCTCTTCTATATCCTTCATCATATCCGTTGAGCCGGAGATATCAAAATGTGTCTAGAAAAATTTAAATTCTAGAAATTATGCATTTATGTTTTGTAATTACTTATAAAAATAAATAATATTAAATAACATTACTGATAGTTCGCGGTATACCCGCAACTTTTCAGGTCGATGCAGCTCTTTCCACGAAGGGGCAACCATAAGTATGTTGTTCTGTATGTTTGAGACGATTGTGTGTGAGGTAAGACCCCCGAGCAGCATGGACGGAGCGCCTCGTGTGAACTTGTCATATTTCACCTCGATCTTCTTCCCCGTGGACTTATTTATGTGCTCGCTTTTGGCGCCCTTTCCAAGTCCCAGATTCCTTGTCGAAAGCGAGATTGATGGCTGCCTCCTGAACTTACGCCGAACACTATAGACAATCGAGTCGTCGACTGACGAATCTGGATCTTCTGGCGCAACACACGATCGGGCCCCGTCTGGCTCGTCCGTAAAGGATGAGGCCTCTACAAATGGAACATGAGGGATTTGACCACTCGTCGGAGCCGAAGATTGTTGTAGAGTATTTGAAATGGTTTCCTCTGAAACCTGCCTCTAACCTATAGCTCGTGCCATGGCTTCACGTTCGGCCTCCTTCTCTGAAGCCGTGTGCCTCTTCATTAGCGTCATAATTAAGCTGAAAAAAAATGAAATAATAATAATATAATATTCATCAGATATTACTCGAATATTAACAATATAATATTCATCATAATTCATCCAAATATATCCAATTTTCATCAAATATATCCAAATTCAACTAATATATCTAAATTTATCCAATTTATCCAAATTTCACAAATATATCCAAATTTCATCCAAATTTCACTATCTTATCCAATTTATCCAAATTTATATACATATATTTAATATACCCAACCCTCCCCCCCGGGTCATCTCTCAGATTGATCAATGTGACCTAATCGTAGCAGCGAGGATCATGGTTGAGGTTTTCCCACCACAAGGGAGCACCTACTACTGTAGGGGTCTAGGACAGAAGGGCGATGAAGTCTTGAAGAACACTCCCAGTTTCTTACGAAAGTCGGGAACTTTTAGGGTTTCTCAACTACAGGAACAGCTTCAGAGGCAGGTGACGGAGCATCAGAAGGAGATGGAAGAGACTCGGAGATGAATGGAGGAGATGGAGTGGGCGAGATTAATCGAGCAGACTACGTTGGCTTCTTGATTTCAGGATTAGGCTACACAGCTTCAGGCTTCTAGAATCCCGATCCTGGCCCCACCTTTGTTCCATTTTCCTGCTCCATAGCCACAGGAGGATCCGCAAGCTTCTGGTGGTAACACCTCTATTTTCAATCATATAGATTTGGATAACCCTTTGTATAGGTATAATATGGTTGATTATGTGTTTTTTTTCGTGAGGATATGTTTGTTTGTGAATATGTGTTGTTGGCTATTGTGTAAATAAAATTGTTCAATTGCTAGTTCTGGGAATAGAAATCCAGAGTCTGCACTTTTTTTTTTCCAGAAATCACCAACTATAGCCAACGACATTAGTCTCACTCGTCGGCTAACGTGTTTAATAAAAATTATAGTTTCATACTGTAGCAGACGATTTGTAAACTATTGTCGATGATGTTCAAATACTATAGCCGACAACGTCATTTGGGACTCGTTGGCTATAGTCTTATTTGGGTCAACCATTTTGACCACCGAGGAAGGTTTTGCCGATGACATTATTGTTGGCAAAAGTTTTAACCTAATGCCGACGACTTTTTTTTCATGTGGTATAGTCTAAACTATAGTCGACGACAGCCATAAAAGTCTTCGTCTTTACTTTCACCGACGCCCTTCTCCCGAAGAGGATAAAGCCGACGAACTGCCGTCGGGTATAACTATAGCCGACGACATTGTCTAACAGGGCGACGACTAAAAGTCATCGGCTATAGTCATTATCCTGGTAGTGTTAATGGAGAGAAATAGGATCGAAGTCGATCCAATTTTGGGATATATCGATCCACTTAGGCGACGAAATGAACAACTTTCGTCGCCTAAGTCATTTTTAAATGTTACCCGAAAAATTTGGCGCAAAACACTGAACTGCAAAAAAAAATGGTCTTAGGCGACAAAACCATTGGGTTCGTCTCCATGTACTCACTTCAACGACGAACTTATAGTTTTGTCATCTAAGATTTCAAGGTTTAGGGTTAGGGTTCACATAAACGACGAAGACATTTTTAGCGTTGTCTAGGTAGTGCTACTTAGCCGACAAAATAAATGTTTTTATCGTCTAAGTGAACCTTATTCAATCATAACCATCTGGCCTTATTCCTGCAAATCCTTTTGATTCATAATCTTATAGAATTCGAAATCAAAAGTCGATTCTGATATCTCCTCTGATCCCTCTGTAGACTTCTAGTTCTCCTTGGCGCAGTGATTGTCGAGAAATACTAAAAAACCAAATTAGTTGAAAGGACCCAACCCCGATTCAGTTACCTAAACCGGAATCGAACCCCTTCTGAAAATACGAACCAACAAAAAATTTTCAAAATTTCGGCAGAGTTTCGTTACTAACGTGGAATTGCATAAACCTGCACCCTGTAAACAAAACTTCGTCCTATGCCACAAAAACCAAACCGTGGGCACCAATCCCATCCGGATTTCTCAACATCAATACGAATCATAAACAGTAACTGTACTGTAGTATAAATGTATATATCCGAGAAAATTCGTATAAATATGTATCAGAATGTATCAGAGCGACCTCTAGTGTAAAATATATATACAACATATACATCAATAGGCGAAACAAGAACCTACTGGAAAAAAAACTCAGGTGACTCTGATCACTAGCCTCCAAACCGCGACGTGAAAACACCAAACCTGAACTGCAAACTGGGCACGGAAACCGAAAAGCCCAGGGGAAAGACAATAAACACGTTAGAGTGAGTGGACGAAAATAAATGTCTTTCACCAGTTATATATATATATGTTATAAAACATATGCGAGTCGAATGTATAACGTTAACATTTAAAGGGTACGCGAGGGAGACTCTAACTCCTCACGCGTCCGGGTATACGAGGGAGACTCTAACTCCTCACGAATACAAACATGAGGGAGACTCTAACTCCTCACGTGCACAGAGCATGTGTGTAATCACACGGGGCCACACGTGGATTCATAACAACATATAAACACAATCATATAACACATGCTCAATATAAACACAATCTCGTACGAAAACTCATACTCGTAAAACCATAATCATACTGCCTGCTCAAGTTCATAAAACGTATATAAAAGACTCGCAAGAATTCCGTGAAAATAAACTGTCCACTCACAGACTCGCGTAACGCGCACTCGCTCTAATCACGTGGTCCGGTGGAAGATCCCTCGCCTGAAGCACGATCACGATCTCGGTCTCCTGAATATTCATAAACACAACTGATCAAAATTATAATCCACAACCCTGTACTGATGCACGGAAACCAACCGTTCCCGGAAATATGAAATGCGGTACAAAATGAATAACGGAATTCCCGAAATCTCCACACGAAACCTCGACTGAAAATCGGCTAACCAAATCAATCCGAAAACCTCTGGACGATAATCAGGGCGCGATTACGAGAAAAACGACATTAAAAACACCAAAATCCAAAAAGTCAACTGGTCGTCGGAGCTCGGGCGTTGACCGCCGCCGCCGCCGGCGGGGCGCCGTCAACCGGAGAGTTTTTCCGGCAACCGAGCTACCAAAATATTCTCCTCAACCAGGTGAGCAACTTTAATGAAGGAGCCACCACCATCCAACCACCACCGTGGCCGGAATCCAGCTCGAAAGCCACGGTGGTCAAAACTCCTCCGGCGAACTGTTCGCCTCCGTTCCTCCTTCCACGGCGCATGGCTGTCCTCCAAACCTGTCCCAAAAGGATCACCACGCCCCACTGACCAAAACCCCCTAACCCTCCGGCCACCACCGTGGCCGGAGCGCCACCGTCACCGAAACCCAAACCGGCCGGAAAACTCATCAACTTCTCACTGTGATTTCTCCCTCCAAACTCAACCAATTCACACAATTCCAAAGGTAAAACAGCATAGAATCACAAGAGGAACACTTTACCTTCAAAGGTCGAGGCCTAAAGTGGCTGGAATCGGCCGGTCTGACGATGGAATCCAAACGGCCCGTTTCACCTCCTCGGTCAACGTCAGTCAACGTGGTCAACGGTCCTGTTTCGGTCAACTCGGCCCAAAATCAACTTTTCGACAATTTTACGACTATTTTCGATATTTATACTCGTCCCTCGGGTCGATCGACAGTCCGGAACGAATATACGAAATGATTCGGATAAACTCGAAACAAACGGATAAACTGGTCGGAACCCGAAACTTCAAATAATCATAAAATATTCCTCGGTCATCGGAAAAATCTTCCAGAACCGCCACGGGCTCGAAATCACGCACTCTACAATTTCCGTGAAGATACTTAACTCAAATTCTCGACCAAAAACAAAGTCACGAATCGAATCGGCAAACCACGCATACGACGAAAAACCGCAACTAAACTCAACCTCGAGAATCGTGCCAAATACGCAACAGATTCAGGTTCGGGTCGTCACATTAGTTAACACCCATAATTAAATACATACATATTTACTATATAACAAACCTCAAACTACTGTTCCTAAGCGGGGTATTATGGTCTTTTGGTCGTCACACACTTAGCACGCTTCACACACTGTTTTGGATCAGATTTCTGATAGATATCTCCTCCATAGATCTCTCTCTCACAAAAGAAATGCGCTTCTGTTGCCATTTGCGATTCCAAAACCCGACTCCTTGTTCATCTATACTCTAGATCGATTTACAAACGAAAATAGTGAAACCAACTTTCAGAGCCGTACAAAATCTCAGCTAGAGACCGACTATGAGCTTTCAGGTTCGTCGCCGAATCTTTTTCTCTTTTCTGTCACATTTCTTCTCAAAACCCATTCTATATTATAATGAGTTTCCATGTTACGATGATGGATTTGGTGGAATCACTTACGTATTTGGTTTTGGTTTCAGGGAACAACTTCAAATAGGGCTTTGGGGCTGCTGAAGTGAGTTCTTAAGCAGCTAAAGTGAGTTTTTCTGGTATGTTTCTATGGTTTATATTGTTATATTTCTGCCATTAGTGATTTATAATAGTTAGGTTTAGTGAATGGGTTTCGTTGATGTTCAGTTGAATTGTTGTTATAAACGAGGATTTTTGTATTGCAATATTGTTATGTGCCTTTAAGTCAAAATATAAACTCGAACGAAGTCTGGAATCCGGCGAAAAGGGTTTCATTACACTGTTCGTGACAGTGTAAAAGTTTAGTGGACTTTGTATTTCGAGGTAATCCACATTAGAGTAAGAAGCTGCGTGAGGAGGGAGGTTTTATATTGTGACGACCCGAACCAAAATCAGTTGAGTAAACGACTTAATCCACGAGTTAGCGCGTAATCACTGTTTTCCGATAATTGATTGGTTTGCCGGTTTTAATCACGACACTACTACATTTTTAACTATCGCCGGCAATAGTTTTTCAAGTATTGCCGGTGATTATTCTCCCAAAAATCGCCGGCAATACTTTTTTTTTAATCATTGCCGGCGATTTTTCCGGCAAATCGCCGGCAATAGTCCGCCGGTAATAAAAAAAAAACAAACTATTGCCGGCGACTTCCATGCAAGTCGCCGGCAATAATAAAAAAAAAACTATTGCTGGCGACTTGCATGAAAGTCGCCGGCAATAGTTTTTTTTTTTATTACCGGCGGACTATAGCCGGCGATTTTCCGAAAAAATCGCCGGCAATACTTTTTTTTTTTTAAATCATTGCCGGCAATACTTTTTTTTTTTAATCATCGCCGGCAATACTTGAAAAACTATTTCCGGCGATTTAAAATCGGCAGCAATAGTTAAAAATGTAGTAGTGCGACTTTATTATCGGCCGAGAATTTGAGTTGAGTCTCTTCTTGAGAATTGTTGTACACATGATTTCGAGTTCGTGGGCGGTTTCAGATGATTATTTCGACGACCGAGGAATATAATATGAATATTTGAAGTTTCGGAATATCGTCAAGTTTATCCGTTCGTATCGAGTTTATCTGAATCGTGATGGTTATCCGTTTGGACCGTCGATCATCCCGAGACGCGAGTATAAATATCGGAAATAGTCGAAAAATTGTCGAAAACACTGTTTGAGGCGTTGACCGAGCGTTGACCAAAATTTGAACCCGTTGACCCGAGAGAACTATTCACCTAGTTACTGTTCATCGTCGGAACTTCTGTTCCAGGCCGATTTGGGCCACGACCTTGGAAGGGAAATTGTTCTCCTCGTGATTCTAAGCAGTTTAGAACTTGGAATTTCTTGATTTAGTTGAGAATTGAGGGAGAACGAGCTCGGTGAAGTTCTTGGATATTGTCGGATTCAAGTGGCCTTCTCTGGCGACTTTTGGGGTCGGGGCTTTGGAGGGAAAGGTTCCCCTCAACCTATAGGTGCTTTTGGTAGAAGGAATTTGGGTTTGGTTGCCGTTTGAAGCTCGCCGGAATCTCACCGGAATCCATGGATTCCGTGAGTTTCGATCTCAATTCCGGCCGGTGGGCTTGGAATTGGATCTCGGTGTAGAAGGGAAATATGTTGGGCTTGAGGAGTAGTTTATTTCTGGAAAGTTTGGCCGGAATCCGTCACCGGCGACCCGTTGAATTTTTGGAATTCGATGATTTTAATGTCGTTTTTCTCGTATTCGCGCCCCGATCGTCGCCTTGAGGTTTTCGAGTTGATTTAGGTATCGGATTTTCAGTCGTGGTTTTGAGTGGAGATTTCGGGAATTTCGTCGATTATTTTACACTGTGTTGTATATTTTCGGGAACGGTTGGTTTCCGTAGTGTGGTACAGTGTTGAGAATTGTGATTTTGATCAGATATATTTTGTGATTATTCAGGGGATCAAGATCGTGCTTCGGGCGAGGGATCTTCCGCCGGACCACGTGATTAGCGCGAGTGCGTGCTTTGCTCATCTGTGAGTGGACCTTTCTTTTCACTGATCGATTGCGAGTCTTTACATTATATTTTACGAGCATGAGCATACGTTTGTGATTATGACTTATACGAGCCTGTGTTTTACGATTATGCTTTATACGTAAGCATGAAACTATTTATGATTTGATTTACACAGAGTACAATCATAGTTTATGTTGTTGTATCGATACACTTACATCCCGGCTGATCCCCGAGGATGTCTGCCAGGGGGAACTATACCTTGTGCCGATGTATTTCCGGGTGGGTACAGATTTCTGCTCCTTGTGCCAATATATTTCCGGGTAGGAACAGATAGCCTGATCTGAGGCCTTTCTGGCTAGAATCACGTGTGGGTCTGGGATCCCGTGATTCGGACTATACTAGCACGGATGTGTCTATAAGCTACCCCGTGGGATTTTTCTATGCATACTCTGTACACTGGAGGAGTTTGAGTTCACCTCGTGTACTATTTAATGTTCATTCATTTTTTGACTCGCATATGTTATTATAACATATATTATTTGGCGAAAGACATTTATTTTCGTCCACTCACTCTAACAATTTTCATGTCTTTCCCCTGGGCTTTTCGGTTTCCGTGCCCAGTTTGCAGTTTGGATTCTGGTGTTTCACGTCGTAGTCGGAGGCTAGTTGTTCGAGCTACCTCTGTTTTCCAATAGGTTTCTTGTTTCGCCTACTGTTGTATATTTTGTATATGTATACACTAGAGGTCGCTCTGATACGTTACTGATACATGTTTTATACGGATTTTTCCCGGATTTACTATATATTACAGTTATGTTTACTATTTATTGTTATTGTTATGATATTGAGAAATCCGGATGGGATTGGTGCCCACGGTTTGGCTTTTGTGGCATAGGATGAAGTGTTATTTTCCGGGTGCAGGTAAAGGAAATTCCGTGTTAGTAGCGTTACTCTGCCGAAATTTTAATAGTTTTTGTCGGTTCGTGTTTTCAGAATGAGTTTGATTCCGGTTTAGGAAACTAAATCGGGGTTGGGTCCTTTCATATATTACACAAAGTTAAGATTAATACTTGGATTTACAGAATATAACTATCGTGTATGACATGGAATGGTGGTGGAAAATCAATTCAAGTGATATACATGAATCACCCCATAGTAGTGTTTGTCGATTTACAGATAAAGTATTCTATAGCATTGGACACATGCAATCTAGCACTACTGAAAGATTTATGGGTAGTCTGTTTCCACCCCAGTTATTTTGCGTGGTTGTAATCGTTATCATCGGTTCGTCTAATATCAATCATTACACTTCGTTAATACACATAATATAATCATTTCAGACCTCGATTTCCTGGTATTGTTGTGACGACCCAGACCGGAATTGGTATAGTAATCGGCTTAATCCGCGAGTTTTACGAGTAATTGTGGTTTAGCGTAATTAATTGGATATGCAACTTCGTTCACGACTTAATTTTCGGACACGAATTTGATTTAGGTTTGTTCGTGGGAAATGTAGAGAATTTGATTTCGAGTCCGTAGGAGCTTTCCCAGGATTTTTCGGATAATCAAGGAATATAAAATGAATATTTGAAATTATCGCCGAGCTAGTCGTGCTTATCCGTTTGAATTTGAGTTATCCGAATTGCGGATAGAGTTGTTTCGCGACGTATAAATAGCCGAATAGTCGTAAAAATTATCGAAAAGCCGTATTTGGACCGTTTGACCTGCGTTGACCGAAATTGACCCGTGTTGACCCATTGACCGAGTGGGTCGAGTTGACCCAGTTTGAATGTCGCCGTCGGACTTAACGTTTCCGGCCACTTCTGGCCATGGTTTTGGTATGCATGGTTCCCCTTGTAATTTGCTACTGTTTAGAACTTGATTTGAATAGAATTGATTACGAATTGAGGGAGAACGAAGAGGTTGAAATTGGGGAATTTCGCCAGAATCGAGTGGCAGATTCCGGCGAGATTCGATGTCGGGGTTGTGGGGGGAAAGGTTTCCCTCAACTCCATGGTGGTTTCTGGGTAATTAGATTTGATTTTGGATGAGGTTTGATGTGGTTTTGGTTGGTGACCGGA
Source organism: Geum urbanum (assembly GCA_946800695.1). Taxonomy (NCBI): domain Eukaryota; kingdom Viridiplantae; phylum Streptophyta; class Magnoliopsida; order Rosales; family Rosaceae; genus Geum; species Geum urbanum. Next base: position 31,144,123 of record OX327009.1, read on the forward strand.
GGAGGAATTCTGGCATAGATTTTGAGCTGTTTTTCGGCGGATTACGGCAAAATTGAAGGTTGAGGTAGTGGAGAGAGATGTGTGGCTCGAGTAGGAGAAGAAATTTGGGCTTTCCTCGCCGGAAAATCTCCCCAGTGACGGCGCGCCGCCGCCGACGGTGGCGGTCAACGACGGACCTCCGGCGAGGCGTTGACTTTTTGGATTTTGTCAAGTTTTATGCCGTTTTGCTCGTAATCGAGCCCTGATCGTCGCCTTGAGGTTTTCGAGTTAATTTGAATAGTGGATTTTAAGTCGAAGGTTTTATGGAGTATATTTGGGGTTTTCGGCGAGTTTTCTGTTTCCGAGTTGTGGTTCAGAGTATTGAATTGTGATTTTGATCAGTAATATTTTGTGATTATTTAGAGGATCAAGATTGTACACTTGGCGAGGGATCTTCCACCGGATCTCGGGATTAGCGCGTTTGCGCGCTGTGCTTGTCTGTGAGTGGACACCTTTCTTTTCACTGATTGGTTGCGAGTCTTTATTATACATTTTACGAGCATGAGCATGCATATGAGATTATGATTTATACGAGCATATGCTTTACGATTATGCATTTACGAATATACTTCGACGAATATGCTTATATAATTTTGTATTAAGAATATGCATTTACATTATGCTCACTACACTTGCATAGAAACTATTTATGATTTGGTTTACATAGAGTACAGTGACAGTATATATTGTTGTATCGATACACTTGCATCCCGGCTGATCCCCGAGGATGTTTACCAGGGGAGGCAGTGACCTCTGACCCGAGGCCTTTACCGGGGGGGGGGGCAGACCTCTGACCTGAGGCATTTCTAGCTTGAATCACATGTGGGTATGGGATCTTGTGATTCGGACTGTACTAGCGCGGATGTGTCCATGAGTGACCCCGCGGGTTTCTACGATGCATGCTCAGTACGCGTGAGGAGTTAGAATCTCCCTCATGTACTATATCATTTTCATTCATTTAGACTCGCATATGTTTTTATAACATATATTATTCGGCGGAAGACATTTATTTTCATCCACTCACTCTAACAGTTTATATGTCTTTCCTTGGGCTCTTTGTTTTCAATGCCCAGTTTGCAGTTCGGATTCTGGTGTCGCACGTCGCAGTCGGAGGCTTAGTATTCGAGCTACTTTTCTTTTTCAGTAGGTTTCTTGTTTAGCCTACTGTTGTATATTTATGTATATATACTAGAGATCGCTCTGAATACTCTGATGTTTATATTTTCGTATGTTTTTCCCCAGATTTCTATAAAGTTAATGTTTTTGCTTATTGCTTTATATTATGATATGATTTTGAGAAATCCGGATGGGATTGGTGCCTACGGTTTGGCTTTTGTGGCATAGGATGAAGTGTGTTTTCGGGTGCAGGTTAATGATAATTCCGCGATATAGTGAAACTCTGCCGAAATTTCTATGGTTTTTGGAAGTTCGAGTTTTTAGAAGGGGTTTGATTCCGGTTTAGGAAACTAAATCGGGGTTGGGTCCTTTCATTGTACACATGTGCTATTTGGTAATTTGGTTGAATCTCAACTAGGTGCCCATCTGGGGTAGAGTCAAATAAACCCGAAGGATTTGTGTACGGAACCAGGTCTTTGGCCTTGGTTTTTTGCTGATTAATGGTTGTTGCGAAGGATAATATCTCTTTTGAGTTGATTGGATTAGATCAATCTGTATTTGAAGGTCTTGGTTTTAATCGAATTGGTATATTGAATGCTTCAATTTGCAGGTATTGACATATCTTCTGATAATTGATTTATTGAATGTTTTGGGGTAAAGTGGTGAATTAGTTTATAGAAAAAAAATATCACGATAAGTTGAATCCCCTTACTTTATCTCCACACAATTAAATCGGGTTCAATTGAATTGTTGTTATCAAGAAATTATAAACGAGAATTTCTGTACTGTAATATTGTTATGTGACTTTGAGTCAATAAATTCGAACAAAGACTGAAATCTGACAAAAAGAATACACTGTTTAACTGTTTAAGCTCTACGTACCAAGTGTCTAACTTATTGTTTTGTCTTTTTTGTTTTTTATTTTTGCAAGGAATATTTGCTTTAGCTTCATTGGAACTCTAGAGAATGAGCTTACGTTTAGAGGCTTGAGATTACATTTAGAGGCTGGAGCTTGCGTTTGGAGGAAAAAGGTATGTGTATCAATACTTTTGATGTGTTGTGAACTAAAGTATTTGTGATGTTGTAAGCTGAAGTAAAATGCATGTATGATGTGATGAAGTGAAATGATAGTAGTCATTGATTCTAGACTCAATTAGATATTTTGATATATATTGTGAGATTTTGATTTGTGATTATTATATTGCAGTTTTTGTTTTAGGATTGGTTTTGTGTTGAGGTAGTGATTATAAAAATGAATTTTCTTTAAAGACTCTCTCTTGAATAAGCACTTTACAATAGTTTGTACTCTCAATGAATTAAGACGTCTTATATATAAGCTTTACTACAGTTAAAAGATTGTAACTTTATGAATAATTGAATTTGGTTTTACTCTAATAATCTGGATTTTTTTATCTATGAACTTCTCACTTTATATTGTTGGCCTTTATGAATTGTTTAGCTCTTAAATTTGGTTTCACTGTGGTATGTGACTGTTGAGATTATTTTTTCAGATTGGTCGATTCATGTTTTTTGTGTCTATTTTTTTATTTCATGTATATGGTTCCACTTCCTTACCATAGCTTCAGCTTGAAATATTCTTGCCGACCTATCTTTTTCCTGTCTTGGTCTTCCTTCATCCCTTCGGTCATTGATTTTTCTCTCTGTGACACTAGTAACAATAGGTTTGATCTCTAAATATGATCTCTCTGTGAGCTTCTCATTTGTGAATTTTTGGCAGTTTCAATTTAATCACTACTGGCAACAAATCTTGCTTTAAAAAATATATATATTTGACCTCAGTTTGTTGAATGTGTAGTGCATATATTTCACCTTTATCATATTCTTTCAATCAAAATTGGTTTCACTACAATTTTCTTATAATGTCGCTAATTTTTAGAGTATATGAAGAATTAAATTTTTTTTTATTTTCAAATAAATTGGGTCATCACAGCAGTTATTTTGTAATATTATATATACATAATTACTTTTGATTTTTATAGAATGCCGCCAAAAATTCATTCAAGCAAGAGGTCCAGATTTTTTAAAGACTCCTAAAATTTTATTGGCCGGGTCAGCCTCTACTCCAAGTGAGAGTTCACGAACTAAGAAGACAAAAAAATTTGAAGATCCGCAAAATTTTGGACAAGACTTGACGGTTCATGGGCCAACAACATTATTGGACAGTATACAACATGAGGGTACAAGTATGTATCAAGCACTAATAATTTAAATTTTCATTGTACTAATAAAAAATAATTTTGTATAATTAACAATTTTTTTTAATAATAGGTGTGGTTGTTGTTTTCATTCCTTTTGGTCAAGCACTGTATCAAAACAGTTATCACGGTGATCTATTTACGATCCATTTTTTTGAATTCATTAAATAATAACATATCTAAAAGCAAGTTTTGCTAACTTTAATTGTAGGTGTGATTGTCAAGTATGAAGATTCTGGCGATTGCAACTATGAATGCAAACATTGCGGTGCATATTTTTGGTTTGGTGAAACACTAAAGAGAATGGAGCACTGAAACGAATATCCAAGATTCATCTAAAGTTGATGTCGTTACAATATCCTCTGCTTTTCCCATACAGTGAAGATGGATTCAGAATAAATATGTTGTTACACCGCATTGCAGGAAAAGACAATAAGAAAAAAATAAAATTAACAATGATAAAATTTGTTTGTTATCAGATCCATGATAGAACAAATGATTCATGCACTTTGCTAAAAGTCAGAAGGTTGTTTGAACAATACTTGGTTGATGTATATGCGACTATTGAGAAAAATTGCTTGGAATTTATAAGGAATAATCAACCAATATTGAAGTGTGAGAAATGGAATCAATTGTCTACTTTTGCTTCAAAGTGTGTTACTCAATGTTCTGATGTGGGAAAGATAATTTTTCTTCCAGGTACTCACACTGGCAGTCCTGGAGATATGTTAAATAATTATCAAGATTCCTTGGCAATTTGTAGATATTACGGCAATCCGAATTTGTTCATAACTTTCACTTAGAATGTCAAATGGTCGGAAATAGTGGGATATTTTGAAAAAAAAAACAAGATACAAAAAGTGAAAGATAGACCAAATATTATTTCTTGGATTTTTAAAATTAAATTGGATGATATGATTCAATTCATTAAATCTAGAGTACCTTTTGGGGTTATTGATGCACATGTTTGTACAATTGAATTCCATAAACGAGAGTTGCCTCGTGCTCATTTACTATTTTGGCTTTAAAGACCATACAAATGTTACATATCAACATATATAGATTCTATTATTCCAGCTGAATTACCAGATAAAAACATTAACGCAGAACTTTTTGAAATAGTCAGTCAATTCATGATACATGATCCTTATGGTCAATTAAATTTCAAATCTCCATGCATGAGAGATGAAAACTATACAAAATCTTTTCCAAAATCATACATTTCAAACACTGTATTTCAAGAAATTAAGGCTCCCCAATATAAAAGACGTGATGATGACTTAAAGTTTGTAAGCAAAAACGGAGTTCATATTGATAATAATTTTGTTGTTCCATACAATCCAATTTTGTTGTTGAGGTATAATGCTCATATAAATATTGAATCGTGTTCTCAGTTTATGTTAAAAAAATACTTATTTAAATATATAAATAAAAGTCCGGATAGAGCTCAAGTGGTGATTCCCGACAATGTATATGTTGAAATACAAAATTATTTGAATTATCGATATTTAACCCCCCACGAATTTGTGTGGTGATTGTTTGAATTTTCCATTTATTACAGACATCCTGTAGTGCAATACTTCAAAATTCATTTACCAAATGAGCAGAGCATTTTCTTTTATGATGGTCAATCTCTTGAACAAGTTGTAGAAATTCCATATGCGGACCGTATCATGTTGACTGCTTGGTTTGATGCGAATACTGTTTATAAGGATGCGGCTAAATTAACTTATGCTTAATTTCCTTCTCAGTTTATTTGGGACAGTGATAGCAAAAAATGGTATGACATTATTGGCAGAATTGTGCACGTACCACCAATTGCAGGTGAATTGTTTTACCTATAAATGCTGCTTAATATTCAAAAAGGATGTCGCAATTTTGATTGGACCAGAAAATTTAATGGATTTATTTACGCCACTTTTCAAGAAGCATGTCGGACATTAGGATTGGTAGATGATGATAAAGAATGGAACGATGCACTGGTTGGTTCTGCATCTACTGCGTCTTTGTGATGACCCAGAACAGAATCAGCAGTGGAATCAGCTTGATCTACGAGCTTGCGCGTAGTCGCAGATTTCCGACGGTTGTTTGAATCGCCAGATTTGATAACGACTAAATTATTGGCCGAGAATTGGAGCTGGGTCTCTTCTCGAGAGTCGTTGTACGTGTGATTTCGAGTTCGTGGGCGGTTCCGGATCGTTATTTGGACGACCGAGGAATAAGTTATGAATATTTGAAGTTTTGATATAATCGGTTTTATATGTTAGATTTCTTAACGACTAAATTACTGGTCGAGAATTTGGTTTCGGCTTCTTCACGGAAGTTGTTGAGATTTTAATTTCGAGCCCGTGGGAACATCCAGAGCATTATTTCGGGTTACGAAGATTAAGTTACGAATATTTCTGATTGTTGATCACTTAGTTGGTTAATGTATGTGTTTGGGTTGAACAGTTGACTTTTTATCTGATTGGTCGATGTGTTTGACTTTGGGTGATAATTGAAGAACATGTCGAGTCGAGTTTGTTGCCGCGAGAATTATCGCAATCGGAATTACAACGAAGAAGTTACGGGTATTTGAAGTTTGCCGAAAAGTATGTTTGTTGATTTCCATTTTGGGCAAGTCCATAAATAGAAGTTACCCGTTTGGGCAAGTTAAACATTACCATAATGGGAGTTGACTTGGTCAACTCGGCAAGGGAGAGAGTTCACGACGGGGAGCCACGGCCTCGCCGGCGGCGAGCTCCATCCAGCCACCCCACGGTTTGACTCCTATCCCATTCAACTCGTCCCGGTGTCCCGATCCTGTTTCCAGCCACCACGCACGGCGAGGCTTGCCGGAGGAGGAGGAATTTTTGGGCCAAAATTGGTAGTTTTTGAATGAATTCGGGTTCTTGAATTCCGGCCAAATTGAGCTAAACCAAGTACTGGGTTTTGAAGCTGTCCTCTCCATGATTCTAACCATGTAAGTATGGAGTTCTAATTCGATTTGTGCTTCGAGAATTTTGGATTTGAAAATTTGGTACCAATTCGGTTTTGCATGAAATTGACCTAGTTAGAGTGAGAATTGGCCTTCGATGCAGTTGACAAAGTTGCTCAGTGGGTGATTTGGAGTGGAATAAGGGTTGCTCCGCCGAGAAATTTCACGGTTGATGTCGGCGCCGCCGTTGGCGGTGGTCAACGGCGGTCAAAGTTTGACTTTTTGGGGTTTTCGACAAGTTGTATGTCATTTCACTCGAAATCGCGCCCCGATCGCAGTGAGGAGGTTTGTTTTTCGAATTGAGCATCCGAACTTACCGCAAGGTATTGAGGTGTGATTTCCGGATTTCCGACAGTTTGTCGTAATCGGATTTCGTGTTTCCGAGAACGGTGGTTTCTCGTGATTTGTTTTGAATTGTCGAGTTATGACTTTGAGTAATGGACTATGTGAATATTCAGGGGTTCGTGATCGTTCTTTTGGCGAGAGACTTTCCGCCGGATCACGGGTTAACGCGAACTGCGTTACGCTAGTCTGTGAGTGGACAATTTCTTTTCACAGAATGATTGCGAGTCTTTTATTTACGTTTTACGAACTTGAGCATGCAGCATGATTATGGTTTTACGAGCATGAGATTTCATACGAGATTATTTTTATTATGAGCATGTGTTATACGATTATACTTATACCAGTATATATATTACGTATATACACTTGTATATTGTTTCATGCATCTGCATCGAACTGTTTATGATTTGGTTTACACAGAGTACAGTCTCAGTTACATTGTTGTAATGATACACTTGCCTCTCGGCTGATCCCCGATGGTAGGCCTACAAGGAGGGGCAGTACCCCTACCTGACCGGCGAGGGGCAGTACCCCGGAACCGAGGCCTTTCTGGCTATGAATCACGTGGAAGTCAGGGACTCCGTGATTCCGACTGTACTAGCACAGATGTGTCCATGAGTGACCTCGTGAGATTTTCCATGCCTGCTCTGTTTACGAGTTGGAGTCAGCGTCTCCTCGTATACTATTTGTTTTATTTATATTTCGACTCGCATATGTTTTTATAACATATATTACTCGGTGAAAGACATTTATTTTCGTCTACTCACTCTAACGGTTTTCATGTCTTTCCCCTGGGCTTTTCGGTTTCCGTGCCCAGTTTGCAGTTCGGAGTCTGGTGTCGCACGTCATGGTCGGAGGCATAGTGCTCGAGCTACCTTGTTTCTTCCAGTAGGTTATTGTTCTACCTACTGTGGTATACTTATATGATTATACATTAGAGGTCGCTCTGAGTATTCTGTTGTATATATTATACGATTTTACACCGGATTTCAGTAAATTACAAATATATTTATTGTTTTACTTTACTGTTGATATATTGAGAAATCCGGATGAGATTGGTGCCCACGGTTTGATTTTTGTGGCATAGGATGAAGTGTATTTTCCGCGTGCAGGTAATGGTAATTCCACGTTAGTAACGAAACTCTGCCAAAATTTCTACGGTTTTTGTTAATTCGTGTTTTTGAAGGGGTTTGACTCCGGTTTAGGGAGCTAAATCGGGGTTGGGTCCTTTCATCTTGGTATCAGAGCATTAGGTTATAGGTTCTGTAGACTTCTGTAGTCGTGTTTACTAAGGATATTTGAGAATGTACAGCATGTCTGGAGTGGTGACCCGACCGGCCGAGGGATAATCATCAATATTCCGGGTGTTGTATGTTTTCAAATATTTGAAGTTCCATGATTACGTTCCACTTGTTGTGAACGATGTTTTATTCATTAGGATGCCTCCTTGACGTGCTTTCCGTATCGGTACGGTTGTGGCAGTTGATGTCTGCCTGAGTCAGATCATTGTATTTGGTGGGCTGATATTGTGTGAGTTCCGGTTATGACTCCATGGCCTACATTCAGGGTGTTGTTTTTACGGTAAAGGTTTATCAGGCTACCCAGCAATTGAATGTGGAGTGTTTACCCACCTGAGGCAGAGATGCATTGTCCACATGTTTGTTTCTGTTTGCACGTGTTATATGGCTTCAGAGGAAGCGGTGCACGAGGTTCGAGGTGAGTTTGAACCTGAGCATCAGAGAGAGTTTGATTGATGTGCCTCGAGACAACCGTGAGGAGCTTAGTGTGCTGCACTCAGTGGCGAGGCTATTGAGAAGGAAAGGTGTACATGGATTTTCGATGTGATGATTTGAGGAAAGTGGACTTAGTCGAGGTTTTGATGAGGTTGAGTTCCGACACCTCGGGATCAGTGACTTCATCAAGCTGTGGCCTTTTTGATTATGTTGAGGGTCATCAGATCAAGCTGAGGATCCGTTTGACGATGGCGGAGATCACAGAGTAGCGGACTTGCTCTTGTGGCATGAGTTTGGGCGATCGTTGGTGATCCTTTCACGCAGCAGGTGTTGCGGTGACTTGTGTTCGTGGAGCACTTTCAATTGCTATTGTGGTGGCCAGGAGGGTCACATTGCAAGGGAGCGCCCTTAGCCAGCTGTTCTAGCGGTTTGGTAGCTCAGAGTTCACGAGGAGATCATGATGCTATTCCTGAAGTTTGACCAATGTACCCTTTTGATGAGTTATTCAGCAAGTCGCAATTGATGTGGGCGGCTAGTTGGGCATGTCGGAGTTCGTGTCATGACCTTGTTTGAGGACAGACTTTTCTCCGAGGTTACTGTTGTTTGATATCCATGGCTATTGTACCTGCATCTCCACTTCCGAGGTCTTGGAGAGTGTTGCATCCATCCGGAGGTTGCGAGATCCTTATTGGAGGATATGGCTTAGTTGCGGATCTGTTATAGCTTGATATCGTGGTTTTGGTGTGTTTGTGAGTACGGATTTACTGACGATGCATTTGGCTGTGTTCGAGTGCCTCGAGAAGGAGGTTGTGTTTCGACGACCAGACTTTCTCCGAGAAACTGTTTCGCGGTGATGGTCGAGTGGATGATGGAGACGGGTGGTGTTGTTTGATTAGCTCATGTTGTGGATACTACGGTTGCTGTGCCGACATTGGAGACATTGAGGTGGTTCCCGAGTTTCCAGGTGTGTTCCGGAGGAGTTACCGGGTGTTCCTCCAGTTCGGGAGATTGACTACACCATTGAGCTTGTGTCGAGCGCTGGACTCATTCTACTGGCATCTTGTCGTTCGGTGCCAGCGGAGCTGATAGAGCTACATTTTCGACTCCAGGAGTTGCGGGAGGAGGTTTCGGGAGATTTCATGCGACCCCGCGTATTTGCGTGGTATGCTCATGCACTGTTTGTACGGATGTTAGATGGTTGGAAGAGGTGGTGCATTGACTACCGAAGCCTGATTCACTTCAGAGGAGAGTGAGTATCCTCCGCTTCGGATTGATTATTGGTTTGATTAGCTCGCGAGAGCTTCAGTCTTGTCGAAGATTGATTTCGAGTCTGGATACCATCAGTTGAGGTTTGTTGAGTCAGTTGTGACTAGGATGACTTTCGGATCATGGTGCGGGCATCAGGAGTTTTTGGTCACGCTGTTTGGTTGACTAATGCCCCCGTAGATCTTGTGGACTTGATGGACCAGGTGTTCAGACGATTCTAGATGAGTTGCGGTCATGTTCGTCGGTAATATCCTGATTCCCTCCAGGAGTGTGGGCCAGCACCTGATGCAATTGTGAGTGGTTTTGTGGAATTTGCGAGATGACCAGGTGTTTGTGAAGTTCGGCCAGTGTGAGTTTTGGCTGATTAGCATGAAGATTTTGGGCTGTGTGATGTTATCCGAGGGAGTTGGCGTGGATCCTAACCAGATAAAAGCCGTGTTGATTTGGAAATTGCCCTACCATTGTACCAGAGATCGGGAATCTCTTGGGTTTGGCAGGCTATTACCGACGGCTTGTGCAGGATTTTCCCGGATTGCCACTTCATTTTCCGGATTGACGAAGAAGGAATCTAGTTTGAGTGGTTCGATGCACGCGAGGATAGTTACTTACTCCTGCAGGATTGTTGACCGTTGTTTCGGTTTTGACCTTACCTGACGATCGTGACGAGTTTGTGGTTTATGGCGATGCATCGAGATTTGGATTTGGTTATGTTTTGATGTTGTGTAACAGAGCGGTGGCTCATGGTTTCAGGCAGTGGAAACTTTATGGGGCTACGTATCCTATGTATGATTTGGGTGTAGCTGTTCTTATGTTAGCATCAGAGAGTTTGAGACATTACTGTTACGGCGTGCAGCACAGTGGAGGACGTACAGATTTGGGCTTGAGGCAGTATAGATGGATGGGTCGACTAACGATTATGGCTGCACATTTGAATTTATCCGAGAAAGGCTAGAGATTGTACTTTGACTATCCATTTGGGATGTTGTTGCTGATGCATTCAGTCGAAAGTTGGGAGCTTCGGTATTCCATGTGTGTGTGGCTCGAGTTTCCGTGTTAGCTGAGTTATGTGCTATGGGAACTGAGTTCGAGTGTGATGATGTTGAAGCTCATCATTTTGCGTGCGTTATGCACTGTTGATGAGGAGATGTGTTTGATACTTCGAGTTTACTACTCGTGACGCAACATGAAGAACAATGTAGCAGCTTGTGTGTGCTGATGCCACATTTGTCAGCAGGCGATGGCTAGGAGGCAGAGACTTGCCGAGAAGTGTCAGCCATTTGAGATTTCCGGTTAGACGTGGCGTTTGTTGCTGGGGATTTCTGATTAGACGTGGCGTTTGTCGTTGTGATCTTGTGTATGTTTGTAAGCACTTTGATTTGTGATACCAGTGTCAGACCTTTGTGGATCATTTGACGAACTTAGTACGTTTCCTTGTACTTTTCGAGAAAGATTTCAGTGGCAGGCTGGCATAGCTGTGTTTGACGGAGATTAGCCATTTACGTGGTGTACCTGTGTCCCAGTTTGCTGGTCGAGGTAATCACACTACAAGAAAAGGAGTCATTACCGGCGAGATTCCGGCCAACAAGGCCGGCGACCGAAAAAGTCGCCGGTAATGTCCATCATTACCGGCGACTTACCCCGTCGCCGGTAATGTCGCCGGAATCTCGCCAGTAATGTTGTAAAACATTACCGGCGAGATTCCGGCGTAAAGTCGCCGGTAATGTCTTCATTTCCGGCGACTTACTCCGTCGCCGGTAATGTGTCTTATATTAGATGCCGGATGGGGCAGCTCGATCATTCAATCATTTTGAGCGAAAAAAATCCAGAGAAATCGAAAGAAGGAAAACGTACGCTCTGAAATCGATCATTCGGTATATTGTCAAAATTAAGGCGCGCGTCGAAAAATCGATCACTCGGGAAGCTATATATATAGGTACGTAGGTGTATATATACGTATATGTGGTATATATATATATATGTCTGTGTGTTGATCAAATCCAATTCGTGAGATATATATATATGAAATGTTGTTGATGTACGGTCACCGAAACGAGAAAACAGCTTGTAGTTAATCTTGTGTCTGAATCAATGACTGGTATTATCGTATTGTTATCGGAGCCAGGCTTAACAGAGCCTCCTCCTACCCAGTCAAATACGTTTTGAATTGAAAAAAGGAGAATACTATCATCGAGTACTGAATCGAATTCAGAGATTAGATCGATATATATATATACATATGCATGCATGTGTTGATTTAATTAGAGTTGAATTGAGAGATCACGTCAATTATTAGTAGTGAATGTGTGTATATATATAATTAATACGTAAAATTGTTAGAATTTTCAGGATGGACAAGAGTTGGATGAGCCTCGAAAGATGGGATGTCAGATATCACCAGGGAATTAGGAGTTTTGTGGATTTTGTGAAGGCTAATTGTGGAGACACTACACTTCATTATTGCCCGTGTAAAGAATGTAAGTGTTTCAGCGATCGATTTCGATTTCCCATTGATAAAGTCCAGAGGCACCTGAGTAAATACGGGTTTTGGGAAAAGTACACTTGTTGGATTTATCACGGTGAAAGATCGGTAGTGGGTCCGTATGATCATGGACAATTTGGTGAGAGGGCCAGTCCACGCTATGATCATGGACATTTTGCTGAGAGGGGCAGTTCATCCTATGATCCAACATCGATGTTAATCAATGATATGTTTCCTCATGAGAGCGGTGTATTTGCTGATGAAGCACCAAATGTCCCTCCCGTCGTTGAGGGTTTCCCCCATATCGAGCCAGTCGAACCATTACCTGGAGGTCATGTAAACACAAGCGGTATGGACAAGTACAACAACCTGATTGCATTGCAACAGACTCCGTTGTACGACGGTTGTAGTAAGACTGTTCTTGAAAGTGTGATGGGAGTGATGCAGCTAAAAATGGAGAACAAAATGTCTGTCAAAGCTGTTGATTCTTGGTTGAAGTGGACTGCTTCGCTACTGCCACCCGGTCATCGTCTTCCTACCACTCATCATAAGGTGCGACATATCCTGAAAGATCTTGGGCTTTCCTACATCAAAATTCATGCATGCAGATATGATTGTATTCTCTTCTGGGGAAAAGATCTCGAAGACCTTGAAGCCTGCCCGGTATGTTTTATAGAAAGGTATAAGTTGACTCCTGCAGGCAACAAGAAAGCTGTGAAGATACTTCGATATTTCCCGCTTATTGATAGGCTGGAGCGGTTGTTCATGTGTGCTTTCACGGCCGAGGCAATGAGATGGTGGGCTGAGAGGAACTTGCCTGACGATGACACCCTTATACACCCTTCCGACGGAGAGGCTTGGAAGCACATGGTCAGGGAGTTTGATCATTTTGCAGCAGAGGTCCGAAATGTTTGGCTAGGGCTCTCATCTGACGGATTCAACCCTTTTGGCAACATGAGTCTTCAATACAGTATATGGCCAGTTATTTTGGTACCGTACAACCTTCCACCATGGATGTGCATGAAGAAGGAATACAATATGCTCACTCTGTTAATTCCGGGCCCGGGTTATCCAGGAAAGTGTCTCGATGTGTATTTGAGGCCTTTGATTGAGGAGCTTAAGTACCTGAGTGAGTGTGGCCACCCCACTTACGATAGGTTCAAAAAGGAGATGTTCCAGATGCATGCCATGCTTGTTGGCACCATCAGTGATTTTCCTGCCCGCGGTATGTTGTCGGGCAACGTTACCAGGGGTTACAGGGCTTGTTCAGAGTGCATGACGGTTGATTGTTGCAGTCCTCATTGCAGTAAAATTATCTCGATGCGTCACCGTTGTTGGCTTCCATATGATCACCCATTTAGGCAGGATCCAGGCGCGTTTGATGGGACTGTTGAAACAGGTGTGGCACCCAGGCGATGGACAGGGGAAGAAATTTTGGAAGTGTTGAATGAATACGATTTTGGCCAGTTGAGCAATCATCCTGACATAGTGGCGTCAATTCCAGACAAGCCCGAAAGGTATAAGTTTTGGACACACAAGAGCATATTCTGGGAACTCTCCTACTGTCCCAGGTTGCCTATCAGACATTACCTAGATGTCATGCACATAGAGAAGAATGTGTGTGAAAGTGTGGTGGGCACAGTTCTTAACTTGGAGGGGAAAACAAAAGACATCCCTAAGGCACGCATTGATCTTAAAGCAATGGGTGTGCGGAAACATTTGTGGTTAAGAGATGGTAAGAGAAAAATGCCGCAAGCTCCGTACACCGTAAAGCCGAAGCATAAGCATGAAATTTTTCGGTGGCTGAGTAATTTCAGGTATATATTCTTATGGCTATGTAGGAATTTGGCCTTAAATTTTTAGCGGAGTATATATGGTTATATGCGAGAAATATAATTGGTCCATATATATGGCTTTATCTATATATATGCAGGTATCCTTATGGCTATGCAGGAAATATAAGCAGGTGTGTTAACTTCCGGGACAATAAGATGTACGGATTAAAGAGTCATGACTGCCATGTACTGCTTCAACGCCTTTTCCCTATTTTCATTCGAGGGTACATGCCCAAAGAGGTGGTGGAGCCGTTGGTGGCCTTGTCAAGATTCTTTCAGAAGTTATGCACCAGGGAAGTTAAAAAAGCAGACCTCAGGGAGATGCAAGATGACATCATTTTTATCATGTGCAAGCTTGAGAGGATATTTCCCCCAAATTTTTTCGACATAATGCCGCACCTGATGATCCATCTTCCCGAACAATTGTTGCTTACCGGTCCCGTACACTACACTTGGATGTATCCCATGGAAAGGTACAAATGATTCATAAATTTGGTTTGCCTATGTTTTTATATGTAATGACTTGTGGTTAAGTAAGTTAACATGTACTTGTTAACTTGTAGACAATTGGGAGCCTACAAGGACTATGTGAAGAATAAATATGCACCTGAAGGGTGTATCGCTGAAGCATATCTTGCGCACAAGTGTGTAACGTACACCAAAGTGTACCTGGAAAATGTAGAGGACCCCCAACAACATATGCCGATAGATGAACCCCAGTTCAACCTTTCTATCATCTCCAGTGACGTGGTAGTACTGGGAAGCTTGCCAAAGTCGTACAAGTTGGATGGAAATGAGGTAGCCATTGCCCACTGGTCGGTACTGATTAACTGTCAAGAAGTACAATATTGGACAAACTATCATCTTCACTGCCCTGCTATTGCCGGAAATGTTGATTACCACAACAAGACGTTTGCAAACTACTTTGGTCAATGGGTAAGTATATGTGTATATGTATATTTATATATATATCTTTATATAGCATGTATGTATGTACGTGCTTTTGTGGTTTCAAGATCACATAATTTCTTCTGCATGTATTAATATATGGACGTTTTCAGATGAACCATGTAGCAGATGATGGTTGCCCAGAGTGGTCAAACGAATTGAGGGTCCTGGCGATGAAACCGATTGCTTCAAAAGTTTACTCGATGTGTCAGGTCAATGGCGTGAAATTTATATGTGAAAATCGAGACGACCGACTGAAAACACTGAATTGTGGGGTGATGGTCCATGGTGGGCAGGATGGCGTTGACTATTACGGTGTCCTTCATTCCGTTGTTGAACTAATTTATGGGAACCGCATGAAAGTGCACTTGTTCAAGTGTAGATGGTTTGATACTAGCCCGGAGAACACAAGGACCGATCAGTACGGAACATTTTCGGTGAATACTGCTACTACCTGGTATGAAGATGACCCTTTCGTTCTTGCCTCATCAGTAAAACAAGTGTTTTACCTGGACGATCTTCTTAACAAAGTCCCGTGGAAGGTGGTTAACCATGTTGCTCATAGAAACATATACAGTGCTGCCACACTTGGTGATACCGCAGATGATGAGGAAGTTACTGCATACCAAGAGCCGAACGCTTTTGACATTCCGGAATCATCTACGATTCGCCTTAATAATGTGAGACCTGGGAGTGTGGTTCGAATTACTGGAGCAGAACTTCTCGATGTTAATCCATATGAAGTTGACACTGATTCAGATGACGAGGAGAGGCACATATTGCCAGAGGTTACCTATGAAACCGAGTCAGACTCAAGTGATGACGATGATTACGATTATCATCCTTAGTACGTTAATGATGTAGTCGGAAAATGTAGTCGTTAATCGTACGTATACGGAAATTGATAATCGAAATTGTAGTCGGAAAATGTAGCCGGAAATCGTAGACGGAAAATGTAGTCGTTAATCGTACGTATACAGAAATCGATAATCGAAATTGTAGTCGGAAAATGTAGCCGGAAATCATTGCCGGAAAATGTTGTCGGATATTCTTCGGGAAATAATGACATTACCAACGAGTTATAAGCAACTCGTTGGTAATGACATTACCCACGAGTTAACTCGTCGTTGGTAATGTCATTACCAACGAGTTGCTTATAACTCGTTGGTAATGTCATTACCAACGAGTTGAAGTCGTTGGTAATGACATTACCAACGAGTTATAAGAAACTCGCCGGCAATGTTTTCTGGATAGATGCATGATAGCCCGAGCCTTTCATTTCTCCTCCTCTCCCTCTCCTCCTCCTCTCCCTCTCCTCTCCCTCTCCTCCTCCCAAATCGGTCCGGTGAGTTCACCTCCTCCTCCTCCTCTCCCACTCCTCCTCCTTATCCTCTACTCCTCCTCTCCCTCTCCTCATCTCCACCGATCCCCTCTCCTCTCCTCCTCCGAAAATATCCTCCTCCCCTCCTCCCCTCCTCTCCTCCCCTCACCATTGTAGTCGATCGGCAAAGCATTGTAGGTGGAAATCCATGGCAGGTCTGATCCTCTCTCTCTCCCTCTCTCTCTCTCTGAATTTTTAATTATTTTTTTGCATGTGTATGTGTATGTGTATGTGTATGTGTATGTGTATGTGTATGTGTAAATTAATTAGGGTGCTAAGTTGGAAATTAGGGTGATAAGTTCTAAATTTATATGCAATGTATATATATGTGATGTATATATATATTTAGGTATGTGAAAATGAAGTGATGTATATATATATGTGAAAATTATGTATAAATGTGGTTTGGATGAATGTGTGATGTATATATATGTGGAAATTAAACCTAATTAAGATGCATGATATATATATGTGTGATAAATGTGGAAAATTAATTAGGGTTTGTGATTTGGATGAATATGTGATGGATAAATTTAATTAAGATGCATGATGTATATATATATACACATCGAATATGTATAGTTTAGTTCCGGTTCCAAACAGTTCTGGTTTCAAACGGTTCCGGTTCCAAACCGTTCCGGTTCCGATTTGTTATAGAACCGAAACGGTTTGGAACCGGAACTGTTTGTAATTGGAACCGTTATGTTTCAAACGGTTCCGGTTCCAAACAGTTCCGGTTTCAAACGGTTCCGGTTCCAAACCGTTCCGGTTCCGATTTGCTATAGAACCGAAACGGTTTGGAACCGGAAGGGTTTGGAACCGGAACTGTTGGTAACTGGAACCGTTATGTTACAAACGGTTCCGGTTCCAAACAGTTCCGGTTCCAAACCGTTCCGGTTCCGATTTGTTATAGAACCGAAACGGTTTGGAACCGGAACGGTTTGGATCCGGAACTGTTTGTAACTGGAACCGTTATGTTACAAACGGTTCCGGTTCCAAACAGTTCCGGTTTCAAACGGTTCCGGTTCCAAACCGTTTTGGTTAATTACCGAATCCATGACTATTACGATGTCCAGGAGGTTTTGCGGCTAATTGGCTTCGGAGAGGTTCCCGAAATAGTGGAGGGAACAGTAGTCAAGCTTCCTCCTCGCCCGCAGTTAGCAACACGCCCAGTGGGCCAATGATGAGTGCTCGCACGAGAGCCTTGCTAGAGGCGCGAGCTGAGGAGGAAGCTGCACGATCAAGAGCCGTGCAACCGGAAGTTGAGCCTCGAGCCTCAGTCTCTAGACGCTCAATCAGCAGACGTCCCTCCGGTGGCAGAGCCTCAGACGAGCGACAGTCAACGGGGGCATCAGAAACTCCCTCAATCCGAATGCCCCATATTCGGATGGTGCCTACTCCCATTTCACGGGAATCATCTGAGACACATGGTGGTGCTAGCGCCTCATCGTCCAGGCCTCGTCTATCTCCGCCGTCCGGTCTCTTCCTACCCGACGAGATTCCTGTCATCCCTGAATTCGATGATAGGGGGATGCCTGTTTATATTGAAGGACGGCCGGAGTTCCTGAGCGTGGAGGAAGCGTATAACTTCCTCCCGTTCAACCCCGTGTATCTTTGGAGTGTGAGGTGCACCAACCAACAAACGGACGATGCAGGTAAATTTTATTTAACATCAAATTGATTACTTAATTATTACTTAAGACTTGCGATAGGTTCAATTAATGATATCAATTTGTTGACATTGTATTATTAGGCAATTTCGTTAATGGGACTGGAAAACGGAAAGGGGCTAGAGGCACCTGCACCGGGAAGAGACTTGAGCAGGCCACCGGCGGAAGGAAAACGCCCATAAGGGCCAATGAGGATGGCGAGGTGATCGAGGCATTCGACACCACGCGCAAATATGTCAGCATGGCCGGTGCGATCGTGCGGGACAAGGTCCCAATGCTTTGGCCAGATTGGGAATCTGTGCCTATCTACGTGAAGATGCAAGTGCATAATGCACTCAGTGTGAGTAAAATCGTATTTTCATTACGTAAATTTTACATTTATTAATTAAGTCCGAATAAATATATAATTTTACCTTTTATATATTCATATTGCAGGTGTGGTTTGACGTGGATGAAGTTCTTATTCACACGTGGGTAGAGCGTCAACTACATATGAGGTGATGTGCTTCGACTTATTTGAATATATATCGAGTTAGATTTTTGTTTATCAAGTGTTTTAATATCTCTAACTTTTTTTCCTTGTTTTAATATAGGTATAAAGAGTGGAAGAATGAGCTTTCTTCCCATTACACTGTATACAAGGAGCTAGGCCGAGGTTCCACCCCTAGCGAATTCCGGTTTAGGGAGTACGAGTGGCTGTGGCTGATAGCCCACTTCGAGCACCCCAAAGCTCGGGTATGCATCCTTAATATATCTTTCAAGCATAATGTATCGTATCAGATTGAAATAGTTGGTTACTAATTTTTTTTCATATGTTTATCAAACAAGGCGATTTCGAAGACGAACCGGGCGAATAGATTGAAAAACACCAGGGCCCATCATGCAGGTTCACTCAACTACATGGGTTGGTCGACTAAGGCGCAGCAACAACAAGAGCTGAACCCGTTGGTGTATATTCATCAGAAGTTCTACCCGCAGTGCCCTGAAGAAGCGGTAAGTCTTTCGCCTCTCCATGTGTTAATAAAACTATTTTTCAAGATGGAAATAGATTTTGTTAGCTAATACGTTGTTGATTTTCCCTTTTCAATTAGTTGAGAGTGGAGGAGGCGACCGCAGAAGTGACCATGAGTATAGCTCGGACTAACCATCCTGACTGCTCCGAGGAAGAAGTCACCCAGTATGCCTCTCAGATCGATCCGCTTGATCCTCCGATAGCGGCTCGGATCATGGCAAAAGCGTGCGGGACTGGAAAGAATACCTACTACTGTAGGGGAATGGGCACGGCGGGCGAAGGACTATTGAAGAACACTTCAGAATACTCTACCGGGTCAAGAAGTTCAACTTCTAGTCGTAACCTCGCGACGGAGCTTCATAGGACGCAGAGGGAGTTGGAGGAGCAAAAGAGGCAGATGGCCGAGTACCAAATGCAGCAGACACAGGTGCAGGCTCAGATGTACACATGGATGCGGACGATGTACGAGGCTCAGACTACCGGACAACCCTTCCCCACACCTCCCCCGGTCCCGGTCCCTCCGTTCCCTAGCTATCCACCACCACCACCGCACCAGTCAACGCCAGAGCAAGACCAAGGAAGCCACCGGAATTCAAATGAGTACATGGATTACTTCGACCCTGACCCGCAAGTTCCTGGACCCTGACCTGTAGTTGTAGTTAATTTTCGTATCGTCGTTGCTATTTGTACTGTACGTTGGACATTTATGTGTACTGTTGAACTTGTATGATTGTACGGTTTATGTCTTTCAATGCAGGTTCTGGAATTGGGCCCAATCCAGAACCGCGTTTTTTTTTCAAAATTTTTTCACACATTGCCGGCGACATGGACCTCAGTCGCCGGCAATGTCACAAATTCCGGCCACGGCGGCGCTACCATTGCCGGCGACGGCGTCGCCGGTAATGTCCGAGACATTGCCGGCGACTTGAGTCGCTGGGAATGTCTTGACATTGCCGGCGACACAAGTCGCCGGTGATGTCTCCGACATTACCGGCGACTCCGTTTCCCGTCACCGGCAATGTTAACACCGGCGGGGGATTTCCGGCGACGTCATTGCCGGCGACTTGTCGCCGGGAATGACAATTCCGGCGAAAAAAAAAGACAAGGCCGGCGACGGGAGGTCGCCGGTAATGTCTCTATTTCTGGTAGTGTCAGCTGTGTAGCTGAGTGTTAGCAAGCTTTGCAGCGAGCATTGGGGACCAGATTACAAGTTAGTACCGATTCTTATCCTCAGATTGGCGGGCGATCTTTGAGGACTATTCAGACCTTGGAGGGCATATTGTGGACCTCGGTATTGCAGTTCCGGAGGACTTGGGACCAGCAGTTTCAGTCTTTCGAGATTGCTTGCAGTATCAGTTTGTGGACCACTATAGTTTTGATGTTGCATGTTGTCGTTTTAAGGACGACGTTGTACTCCATTGTACTGGAGTGTGTTCGATGTGGGTTGACGTTTGATTCTGATTTTGTGGAATATGCTACCACAGACTGTCAGATTAACAGAATGGGGTTGATAATTGCCCGAGTCCGATGTTTGAGCTATGTTGATATGAGCGTGTGAATTATGTTGATGTGTGTAGACTGAGTTGTGATTTGCCATGATGTTTTGATTTGTATGTGGTCATAGGCGAGTTTGTGTTGTGCCGTATAGTTCAGCGTCGCCTATATCATTGGCTTTTGTATGTTGTGTTCCGTATGGTGGAACTGTGTTTCAGGTTCGTTACGTGTTGTGTACCCTACATGTTCCTTATGCAGGAACATTTGGCGCTTGTGTAGAGCCAGTTCAGATTCGTGATTTGAGGGTACAGGGATTTCAGCACGGAGCTATCTCCTATTGTGGAGTCAGTTGTCAGAGTTGTTCAGTTGACATTGTCACTAGAGAGTTGAGCAGTATGTGAAGGCAGTGCTTCTACCTTTCAGTCGACAGACTCGGAAATTTCGAGGTCGAAATTTTTTAAGGGGGGTGGATTTGTGACAACCCAGAACAGAATCAGCAGTGGAATCAGCTTGATCTACGAGCTTGCACGTAGTCGCAGATTTCCGACGGTTATTTGAATCGCCAGGTTTGATAACGACAAAATCATTGGCCGAGAATTGTAGCTGGGTCTCTTCTCGAGAGTCGTGGTACGTGTGATTTCGAGTTCGTGGACGGTTCCGGATCGTTATTTGGACGACCGAGGAATAAGTTATGAATATTTGAAGTTTTGATATAATCAGTTCTATATGTCAGATTTCTTAACGACTAAATTACCGGTCGAGAATTTGGTTTCGGCTTCTTCACGGAACTTGTTGAGAATTTAATTTCGAGCCCGTGAGAACTTCCGGAGCCTTATTTCGAGTTACGAAGATTAAGTTACAAATATTTCCGATTGTTGATCACTTAGTTGGTTAATGTATGTGTTTGGGTTGAACAGTTGACTTTTTATCCGATTGGTCGATGTGTTTGACTTTGGGTGATAATTGAAGAACATGTCGAGTTGAGTTTGTTGCCGCGAGAATTATCGGAATCGGAATTACGACGAAGAAGTTACGGGTATTTGAAGTTTGCCGAAAAGTGTGTTTGTTGATTTCCATTTTGGGTAAGTCCATAAATAGAAGTTACCCGTTTGGGCAAGTCAAACATTACCATATTGGGAGTTGACTTGGTCAACTCGGCAAGGGAGAGAGTTCACGACGGGGAGCCACGGCCTCGCCGGCGGCGAGCTCCGTCTGGCCACCCCACGGTTTGACTACTGTCCCATTCAACTCGTCCTGGTGTCCCGATCGCGTTTCCAGCCACCACGCACGGCGAGGCTCGCTGGAGGAGGAGGAATTTTCCTACCAAAATTGGTAGTTTTTGAATGAATTCGGGTTCTTGAATTCCGGCCAAATTGAGCTAAACCAAGTACTTGGTTTTGAAGCTCTCCTCTCCATGATTCTAACCATGTAAGTATGGAGTTCTAATTCGATATGTGCTTGGAGAATTTTGGATTTGAAAATTTGGTACCAATTCGGTTGTGCATGAAATTGACCTAGTTAGAGTGAGAATTGGCCTTCGATGCAGTTGACAAAGTTGCTCAGTGGGTGATTTGGAGTGGAATAGAGGTTGCTCCGCCGAGAAATTTCACGGTTGGTGGCGGCGCCGCCGTTGGCGGTGGTCAACGGCGGTCAAAGTTTGACTTTTTGTGGTTTTCAACAAGTTGCATGTCATTTCACTCGAAATTGCGCCCCGATCACAGTGGGGAGGTTCGTTTTTCGAATTGAGCATCTGAACTTACAGCGAGGTATTAAGGGTGTGATTTCCAAATTTCCGACAGTTTGTCGTAATCGGATTTCGTGTTTCCGAGAACGGTGGTTTCTCGTGATTTGTTTTGAATTGTCGAGTTATGACTTTGAGTAATGGACTTTGTGAATATTCAGGGGTTCGTGATCGTTCTTTTGGCGAGGGACTTTCAGCCGGATCACGGGTTAACGCGAACTGCGTTACGCTAGTCTGTGAGTGGACAATTTCTTTTCACAGAATGATTGCGAGTCTTTTATTTACGTTTTACGAACTGGAGCATGCAGCATGATCATGGTTTTACGAGCATGAGATTTCATACTAGATTATGTTTATTATGAGCATGTGTTATACGATTATACTTATACCAGTATATATATTACGTATATACACTTGTATATTGTTTCATGCATCTGCATCGAACTGTTTATGATTTGGTTTACATAGAGTACAGTCTCAGTTACATTGTTGTAACGATACACTTGCCTCTCGGCTGATCCCCGATGGTAGGCCTACCAGGAGGGGCAGTACTCCTACCTGACCGGCGAGGGGCAGTACCCCGGAACCGAGGCCTTTCTGGATATGAAACACGTGGAAGTCAGGGACTCCGTGATTCCGACTGTACTAGCACATATGTGTCCATGAGTGACCTCGTGAGATTTTCCATGCATGCTCTGTTTACGAGTTGGAGTCAGCGTCTCCTCGTATACTATTTGTTTTATTTATATTTCGACTCGCATATGTTTTTATAACATATATTACTCGGTGAAAGACATTTATTTTCGTCCACTCACTCTAACAGTTTTCATGTTTTCCCCTGGGCTTTTCGGTTTCTGTGCCCAGTTTGCAGTTCGGGCTCTGGTGTCGCACGTCATGGTCGGAGGCATAGTGCTCGAGCTACCTTGTTTCTTCCAGTAGGTTATTGTTCTACCTACTGTGGTATACTTATATGATTATACATTAGAGGTCGCTCTGAGTATTCTATTGTATATATTATACGATTTTACACCGGATTTCGGTAAATTACAAATATATTTATTGTTTTACTTTACTGTTGATATATTGAGAAATCCGGATGGAATTGGTGCCCACGGCTTGATTTTTGTGGCATAGGATGAAGTGTATTTTCCGCGTGCAGGTAATGGTAATTCCACGTTAGTAACGAAACTCTGCCAAAATTTCTACGGTTTTTGTTGATTCGTGTTTTCGAAGGGGTTTGACTCCGGTTTAGGGAGCTATATCGGGGTTGGGTCCTTTCAGTCTTGTTCTCAGATTAGACAATTATTTGTTACCATCATTCTTTTTTTTGATGTTGCAGATTCGCAAGCTTTGCTTGATGCACATTGGAAGAGTATATCCGATGATATATTGTACAAAATGCCTACAGAATTCAAGATGTTTGATTTGACTGTGCCTGATGCTTATTTGAAAAATAGTGTATTACATGAACTTGAAACATTGTTCAATATGGCATCCACATTTTCCATCATTTGCCAACTCCAGTTGCTGACAAGATAAATGAATTGAAGAATAAATTGATTAGAGAGGAATTATGTTTTGATTGTGAGGCACTTAAACATGAACATTGTGAATTAGTTACTAAATTGAATTCGTGACAGAAAATTATATACGATAAAGTGATTGAAGTTGTGGAACAGGAAAAACTTTTTGGTGGAATACTATAATTACTAAACTGAGATCTGAAGGAAAAATTATTTTGCGTATTGCTTCATCGGGAATTGGTTCTCTGTTACTTCCGAAAGGAACAATGGTGCATTTGCGTTTTAAAATAAAACAAATTGCAGATAAAGATTTGAAAATTTCGACAAATAAACAAACACATCTTACAGAATTAATTGAGAAGGCAGATCTGATAATTTGGGATGAAGCTCCTATGCACAATAAATGTTTTATTGAATCATTGGATAAAACTCTTCGAGATATTTTTTTAACAAATTCTGATGATCGAAAGATACAATACTATTTGGAGGCAAATCAATTTTGTTTGATAGAGATTTTAGACAAACATTACTGGTTATAGGAGGAAGCAAAGAAGATATTATTGATACTTCATTAAATAATTCATATGTGACGACCCGGATCAGAATCAGAAGTGTAATCAGCTTAATTCATGAGTTAGCGTATAATCGCAGATTTACGATAACTAATTGAATTGCCAGACTTGATCACGACTTAATTATCGGCCGAGAATTTGAGTTGAGCCTCTTCTCGAGAGTTGTTGTACGCGTGATTTTGAGTTTGTAGGCGGTTCCGGATTATTATCTGGACGACCGAGGAATATAATATGAATATTTGAAATTTCGGAGTATCGTTGAGTTTATCCACTTGTATTCGAGTCCATCCGAATTGTGATTGTGATCCGTTTGGGACTGTTGATCGACCCGAAGCGTAAATGGAATGGTTATTGACTTGATTTGCGAGTTTCGCGATTTGTTGTGATTTCGACGTAATCTACTAATATGGCGGCATTGTTAGCGACTAAATTATCGGGCGTGAATCTGATTTGGAATCCTTCGTGGAAGTTGTAGAGAATTTGATTTCGAGCTCGTGGGAACTTCCGGAGTATTATTCCGAGTTACGAGGATTAATTTATGAATATATTCGACCGTGATCATTTAATCGGATAAGCTTGTGATGGATTGAACCGTTGACTTTTTATCGGATTGGTCGATGTGTTTGACTTTGGGTGGAAATTGTTGACGCGAGAATTGTTGGAAACGGATTGACAACGCGAAAGTTACGGGTGTTCAAAGTTTGTCGAAAAGTATGTTGGAAGTTTCTAAAAATGGAAGGTATTTATTGTGGGTTTCTGCTTTGGGAAAGTCAACTGGTCATCAGTTTTTGTTGACCGAGTCAACTCGGCTGGGAAGAGGGAGTGCGACGGTGGTCACGGCTTGCTAGCGGTGAACTGCCGTCCGGCCACCTCCGGCCTCGGCCTAGGTTCCGTTCGACTCGCCTTATGTTCCCTATGGTGTTTCCGGCCACCATTAACGGCGAGGACGCCAGAGAAGGGAGAAAATTCCGGTTGAAATTGGAGAAAATTGGGGGTTTTGGTTGACAATTTTTCCGGCGAAATCGAGCTGTTTAAAGTATTGGGCTTTGAAGCTCTCATCACCACGAGTCTACCTATATATGTATGGCCTTTCAATTTTACTTGTACATGGAGAATTGTTCGATTGAAAATTTGATGTGATTTCGGTTTTGCTTGAAATTGGACTAGTTAGAGTCAAAATTGATCTTTGGTATAGTTATGGAAGTTGTTTGTTGGATGATTTTGAGTGGAATAGGTCTTGGTTCGCCGGAGAATTTCAAGGTTGGGTGGCGTCGCCGCCGCCGGCGGTGGTCAACGGCGGTCCTCCGGTCAAAGTTGACTTTTTGGGGTTTTCGACGAGTTATATGTCGTTTCACTCGGAATCGCGCCCTGATCGTATTGGTGAGGTTTCGATTTGGGCATCGGAAATTATAGCGAGGTTTTGTGGTATGATTATCGGATTTTCGACAATTCGTCGTTATTGAATTATATGTTTCCGGGAACGGTTGTTTCTCGTGATTTGATTTGAGGTGTCGAGTTATGATTTTGAGCAGTGAATTTTATGATTATCCAGGAGTTCGTGATCGTTCGTTTGGCGAGGAATTTTCCGCCGGATCACGGGATTAATGCGAATTGCGTTACGCTCACCTGTGAGTGGACATTTTTATATTTTCACAGTTGTTGCGAGTTCGTGATTTTTCGTGATTTTCCGTATTTACATTATACGATGTTGAGTTATTTATTATTTTTGGAGGTATTATTTTATATTTATTGGTGATGGCATTACTGCATCGATGCTTCGGCTACTCGGCTGATCACCGGTAGTCCGCAAGAGTTAAGAGATTCCTCTGGACCGGAGTTGAGAGATTCCTCTGAGCAGGGTTGAGAGATTCCTCTATATGCCGCCGGGGTTGAGAGATTCCCCTGGCCTATCACCGTCGGGTTTGAGCGATTCACCTGACCGTCGGGCTTGAGAGATTCGCCTGGCAACCTCCATATATACTTTCTGAACTCGCATTATTTTACATTGATTATGTATATGAAACTGGTGAAAGGCATATGTTTATTTTCGTCCACTCACTCTAACAGTTTTCATGTCTTTCCCCTGGGCTTTTCGGTTTCCGTGCCCAATTTGCAGTTCGGACTCTGGTGTCGTACGTCGTGGTCGGAGGCATAGTATTCGAGCGATGTTTCTTTTATGGTAGGTTCTTAGTTTGGCCTACTATTTGTATATCTATACTAGAGGTCACTGTGAGCATTCTGATGTACTACTATTTGGGAATGTACAACATGTCTGGAGTGATGACCCGACCGGCCGGCGGATACTCATCAGTACTCCGGGTGTTGTATCCATTCAAATATTTGAAGTTCCATGATTACGTTCTACTTGTTGCGAACGATGTTTTATTCATTAGGATGCCTTCTTGACGTGCTTTCCGTGTCGGTGCGGTTGTGGATCCTATTGAGGATCAGTCGACGCGCGACTTGACAGTGAATTGTGAGTTTGGATGGGTATTCAGAATTCAGAGATTTGTGCGACATGGTTTGCCTGGTTGTGCGTGTATGAGCGTCTACATGTTGCCTCAGAGCAGAGAATTGTGGCAGTTGATGTTTTGCCTGAGGCAGATCATTGCATTTGGTGGGCTGGTATTGTGTGAGTTCCTGTTGCAATTCCATGGCCTATATTCAGGGTGTTGTTTATACAGAGTATGGAGTGTTTACCCACCTGAGGCAGAGATGTATCGTTCATATGTTTGCTTACGTTTGCACTTTCTATGGGGCTTCAGAGGAACACTACCGGAACAATTACTATGACCGACGACTTGGTGTCGTCGGTCTGTTTGGGATCCTCGTCGGTCATAGTAATATCCGACGATGTGTCGTCGGATATAGTAGCGTCGGTAATAGACCGTCGGTCATACTATATCCGACGACCAGTTAGGGTTATCGTTGGAAAAAGGATACACTATATCCGACGACGGTTTTGCGTCGGTCATAGTTTTAAACTATAACCGACGATATCATGGTCAAAATGGTTGACTCTGGAGAAAACTATATCCGACGATATTGACACATGTCGTCGGATATAGTGGAAAAATTTATATTTTTTTTGCATGTTTTGGGTTTCATCCCAAAACCTGCATTCACAAAAAATCACGCTATCTATATATTGTTCAAATTGAAAATCAACAACCATTGAAACTAGAGTACGTAGTAAATAAATAAATTAATAAAAACCGAAATAGTTCAAATCTATATACATATGCGTAGTAAATAATGAAAATAAAAATGAAACCGATAATTGTTCAAATGTAGGGGGGTCCTAGTCCTAAGTCTATGTGGTCAAACGGGTCCTCATAAGTAGGTTGGTCCTGGTCTGGCTGTGGCTGTGGCTGAGGCTGCGGCTGAGGCTGTGGCTATGACTCATCGAATATGGGCGGGGGAGGTATCTGGATTCTAGATGCTTGCAACTGTGCATAACATTGCTGCATCCATGTCCCCATTTGCTGCTGCTGTTCGGCCAACCGATTCTGCTTTGCAGCTTGCGCTTGCTCCATCTCCTCTATCCAACGCCGTTGAGCTTCCATCTCAATTGATTGCCTATGAAGCCAGTCGTTTAGCTCATTAGTCCTCGAAGATGATGATGATGATCCCGATCTGCGAGAGAATTCAGGGGTCTGCTTCAGCAGCCCTTGACCCCATTTTTCGGAACCCCTGCAGTAGAATGTGTTCTTCCCTGGAGGGATCGCAGTTGACGTAATCCTGGCCCTGACGATCGGATTAGATCGATCAATCTGATCAATCGGGAGTTCCGCATCGGGGGTGTCGGGATAGAGCTTTCTCGCCACTTGAGTCAACACCTCCGGAATCGCCTCCTGAATTCTCGCCTAATTGATAAAGAACAATAAAATATTAATTAAAAAAACAATCTAAATAAATAAGAAATAAGTTTATTTTGTTATAAGGACACTTACAGCATATTCGGGATTCTGCGGATACGCGTGCTGCATCATATAGACAAGGGGATCATCTTCTGGGTGGTTGGCCGCCTCCTCGATCCAACCCGAGTATGATCTGGTACCGGCATGATGATTTGTTGTGTTTTTGGCCCGGTTCC
Source organism: Geum urbanum (assembly GCA_946800695.1). Lineage (NCBI taxonomy): Eukaryota > Viridiplantae > Streptophyta > Magnoliopsida > Rosales > Rosaceae > Geum > Geum urbanum. Next base: position 31,172,566 of record OX327009.1, read on the forward strand.
TTGCGTTGATTTCAGAAAGAGCCTGCGCGATTAAGTCAACATAAAAAAACACTCATTAGCCAAATAATTTACGGGAAGTACGATAAAACCAAAATTAAATCGATTGAAGGTTGCGTACCTTCAATAGAGGGTTGTTGAAGTGAACCACAAGCCATCGCCACTCGTACTCCCTATAACGAAACTCGCTAGGGGTACCCTCACGATCGTCCCCGTACTTTTTCCAATGCTTCTTCAGCTCGGCCTTCCACTCCTTATACCTATATATACCCATAAAATCAAGCGTTAGTAACTAACAACATTGTATGAACATAATCAAAAGAAACGAAAAAATTGAAACAAATGGTCGTCTGCAAACCTGCTCCCATGCACTTCATCCGCCCACGTGGGTCTAATGTCTTCATCCACGCGGAAGCACTTCTGCAATTTATATATATATATCAATAATATTAAAAATTTATTATTGAAAATTTTCATAATGAATATACAATTCAACTCACCGACAACGCATTATTCAGCTGATGTTTGACGGCTTGTGGCACTGAATTCCAATCTTGCCACAACAATGGGACTCTATCCCGTATGAGGCTGCCCGCCATCCCCGCGTACTTTCGAGTGACCTTTGCCTCGATCACCTGCCCTCCATCCCTGGTCGGAATCATAAGTTGGCCACCACCGCTAGCCTGAATGGCTTCGTCCAGTAACTTACCGACGACGGGGCCTCTGGTTCTCTTCTGTTTGGCACCGGGCACGATCTCGCCTATCACATATATATGTAGACGATTTTGTAAACATCAACACCTAATTGAATTTAAATATTAGGGAGTAAAAAGATATCACTAATTAATATTTACCTGATTCGTCGGTGCGTTGTCCCGGAATCCTTGCACTCCAGAGAGGTGCCGGGAAGGGTATATACGCATATGCCTGCTCCGGGGTAATGAACCCTAGCTGTCCCGGAATAGGCATCCCGTCGGAATCGACGTGAGGTATCGTCGGGATTTTCAACGGTAAGAATAATGTAGGCGGCGGGCATAGTCGCATCCTCGCCGAGGACTGAGTAGATCCACCAGCCTCCTCGGAAGAATGAGGAGCTGTCTGGTGGATGACCGGGGAACCCTCCTCGCGATGAATGTCCGGCATTCGGACCGAGGATTGAGTCGCACTATCCGTTTCCGACGTGCGACTGACCTGCTGAACCCTCCTCGCGCCTGAGGATTGAGCCGGCTCGAGCTGCTGCTGCTGAGGTTGTCCCTCGCCCATCAGCCGACGGTGTCGAGAGGTCAGCGGAACAATGTAAGTGTTGGGGACACTGGTGGATCCTGATGCGGACCGACTTCCGGTTCCATCAGGATCCCCAGCTCCCGAGCCCTCATCCCCACGTCCCGATCTCCCTCTCCCTTTGGACCTCCCCCTTGAAGTACTCGACCCGGCCCCTCGGGAAGGTCCGCAATTAAACCATTGCATCGTTGCTATAAAATTATTAAAATTAAAAAAATTCCTAATTCATCTAAAAATCAATAATCCAATATATATTCAATATATAAATATTCCACAAAAATCAACAATATATAATTCCATAAAACTTCCAATACATATATAATTAATCCAATTCAATAATTTAAGTATATATATATATCAATAATTCCAATAATCCAAATAATCCAAACTCATGCTAATATAACCTAAAATTCCATATAATCCACATATAATCCATATAATCCTATCCATATAATCCAAATAATCCATATAAAACAATCCATATAATCCAAATAATCCATCCTTTCCACATATAATCCAATCCACATATAACCTAAAATTTCCGAGTACATCCCAATATATATCAATTCATGAATAAAATTCAAAACAATCGAAATTTAATTATAACCTAAAATTCCATAAATTATAATCCTAATTTAACATAAAATTAGGATATAATCCAAATTTTATTATAACCTAACAATTTAACCTAAAATTTAACCTAATTTAACCTAAAATATAATCCAAATATAACCTAAATTTTAATCCTAATTTAACCTAATTTAACCTAAATTATAATCCAAATTTAACTATAAATATAATCCTAATTTAACATAAAAAATATATATAATCCAATTGAATTTAACCTAAAATTTCCTAATTCCTAATTATATAACTCAATATATGCATAATCCCCACAAAATCCACAACTATATCAATACATGCATCCACATTGACAATCAACACATTCCACAACGTAAAATCCAACCGAAATCAAAAAATTCGAAAAATTGAAATTAATTAGGGATTTCAAACCTGTTTTTTCACTAATCGACGAGGATTTTGCTTGAGGATCGATGGAATAGCTTGGTGACCTTCGATTGCTTGCTTCCAACACTTAAACTGCCCTGAAAATTTAGAGGAGGCGAGAGGAGGCGACTGTGTAGTGTTTGGGGCAGTTTCGTTTCTGCCCAAATCGTACCCAGATACGATATAAAGCCAAACTATATCCGACGAGAGATCATATGCAACTCGTCGGATATAGTTCCTCTATTTAATTTTCATTTATGCCGGCCGGTAAACTAATTAAATGTGTAGTGTTTTAATATATATATATATATTTATTTATTAATAGTTAATTAATACGAAATTATTAATACTTAATACGAAATTAGTAAATTAAGCAAAATTATTTAATAATACGATCGATCGATATTAATTATTAATCGATCCGTTGTATTTTTTTCCCGATCGATCGACACCGGCCATTTAAAGTCGATCGATAATATGATCGAATAAAATTCATTTTACATTGCACGTTCTAAGTCAAACCATCTACATACATATAAATTATACACTAATTAATTAAGGTGCATAATCGGAATCATCGCTTGAGTCTGACTCTGTTTCCGAGTTAATTTCAGGTAATATGTGTATGTCCTCGTCACTTGAGTCTTCATTCTCTTCATTTTGATTAACATCAAGAAGATTCGGTTGAGGAATTCGTACCACACTGCCCTGTCTCACATTATTAAGGCGAATTGTTGAGGTTTTAGGAATACCAGTTGCGTTCGGCTCTTGGTATGCACTGACTTCTTCATTATCCGAGGTCACACCAAGGGTTGAGGCACTGTATTGGCTTCGTGGAAGAACATGGTTAACCACTTTCCACGCGCCTTTATGCACAAGATCATCAAGATAGAACAATTGTTTCACCGCCGTGGCCAACACAAACGGATCATCTTCATACCAGCTTGTGGCAGTATTCACCGAAAAAATCCCGTATTGATCGGTCCTTGTGTTCTGAGGGTCGGTATCAAACCATCTACACTTAAACAAGTGCACGGTCATGCCTTCCCCATATATTAATTCGACAACTGAATGGAGAACACTGTAATAGTCAACTCTATTCTGCCCACCATGCACCATTACCCCAGAATTCTGTGTTTTTCGTCTGACATCTCTATGTTCACAAATAAATAGTACGCCATTAACCTTACACATAGGATAAACTCTGGAAGTTACCGGTTTCTGCGCCAAGAGCCTCAATTTGTGTGACCACTGAGGGATACCATCATCTTGTACATGATTCATCTGAAAATAATCATTTATTAAGTACGTATAAATAGGATGCGAGACATGCACTTAACATCGATCATATATAGGTCAATTTAAGTATCAACTTACCCAGTTGCTAAAATAGTTTGCGAACGTCTTGTTGTGGTACTCAACATCACCGGAAATAGCAGGGCAGTAAAAGTGCAAATTTTTCCAATATTGAACTTCTGGACAGTTAATCAATACCGACCAATGGGCAATGACGAGCTCATAAGGTTCCAACTTGTACGAGTTGGGCAACTTTCCAGAAACTTCAACATCATCGGAGATGATCGAAAGGTTGAACTGCCCTCCATCTACGGGCATATGTTGTGGAGGGTCCTCCAACGCTCCCAAATACAACTTGGTGTACGTTACGCACTCATGCGCAATATATGCTTCAGCGATACACCCTTCGGGTGCAGATTTGTTCATCACATAGTCTTTGTAGTCCCCCAATTGTCTATAAATGGGTAATTACAGATCGAGCATGTTATGCTTATTGCAACAATATATAAGTGAATAAATAATATTAAAGATCGACATATATATAGCCTGATTCAGAGATGCATTACGTACCTTTCCATAGGATACATCCATGTGTAGTGTACTGGACCAGTAAGCAACAATTGTTCCGGAAGATGGAGCATCAGGTGAGGCATGATGTCGAAAAAGTTTGGGGGAAATATCCTTTCTAATTTGCACATGATAAAAATGATGTCCTGTTGCATTTCCAACAAGTCCGATTTCTTCACTTCTCTCGTGCATAACTTCTAAAAGAATCTTGACAAATCCACTAACGGCTCCACCACCTCTTTGGGCAGGTACCCTCGAATGAAAACAGGGAAGAGGCGTTGGAGCAGTATATGACAGTCATGACTCTTTAGTCCGTACATCTTGTTGTCTTTGAAGTTAACACATCGACTTATATTTCCGGCGTAGCCTGAAGGATACCTGACATTACCCATCCAACCAAAGATTTCACTCTTCTGGGCAGGCTTCACGGTATAAGGAGCTTGTGGCATGTTTTTCTTCCCATCTCTCAACCACAAATGTTTTCGCAGTCCCATCCTTTTAAGATCAATGCGTGCCTTCAGGCCGTCTTTAGTTTTTCCCTCCCAATTCAACATTGTGCCGACCACACTCTCGCACACATTTTTCTCTATGTGCATGACATCTAAGTAGTGTCTGATCAGCAACTTGGACCAATAAGGAAGTTCCCAAAAAATACTTTTGTGTGTCCAAAATTTATACCTGTCGGGTTTGTCAGGTATTGACGCCACTATCTGCGGATGATTGCTTAGCTGCCCAAAATCGTATTCATTTAGCACTTCTAAGATTTCATCCCCCGTCCATCTCCTCGGCTGCTCACCTGTTTCCACAGTCCCATCAAATGCCTCCATATCCTCCCGAAATGGGTGATCATGTGGAAGCCAACAACGATGTCGCATCTGTATAATCTTCCTGCAATGAGGTCTGCAACACTCAACCGTCATGCACTCTGGACAAGCCCTGTATCCCCTGGTAACGTTGTCCGACAACATCCCGCGTGCAGGAAAATCGCTAATGGTGCCAACAAGCATGGCATGCATCTGGAACATCTCATTTTTGAACTTGTCATAAGTGGGATGACCATGCTCACTCAAGTACTTAAGCTCCTCAATCAAGGGTCTCAGATACACATCGAGACACTTTCCTGGATAACCCGGCCCTGGAATGATCATAGTGAGCATATTGTATTCTTTCTTCATGCACATCCAGGGAGGAAGGTTGTACGGTACCAAAATAACTAGCCATATACTGTATTGAAGACTCATGTTCCCAAAAGGGTTGAATCCGTCAGATGAAAGCCCCAGCCAAACATTTCGAACCTCTGATGCAAAATAAGAAAACTCATTCACCATGTGCTTCCAAGCGTCTCCGTCAGCAGGGTGTATAAGCATATCACCGTCGGGCAAATTCCTCTCGGCCCACCATCTCATAGCTTCAGCCGTGTGTGCAGACATGAACAACCGTTCTAGCCTATCTATCAGGGGAAAATACCGAAGTATCTTCAAAGCTTTCTTGTTTCCGGCAGGAGTCAACGTATACCTATCTGTACCACATACCGGGCATTCATCAAGGGATTCAAGATCATTCCCATAAGCATCTTCACCCCAGAAGAGAACACAATCATATCTACAAGCATGGATTTTGATGTAGGAAAGGCCAAGATGTTTAAGGATCTGTCGCACCTTACGATGAGTGGTAGGAAGACGATGACCGGGGGGCAACAACGAACCAGACCACTTCAGCCAATCATCAACAGCCTTCACACTCATTTTGTTCTCCACTTTGAGCTTCATTACTCCCATAACACTTTCCAGAGCAGTCTTATTACACCCGTTGTACAACGGGGTCTGTTGGAAGGCAATGAGGTTGTTGTACTTGTCCATACCAGCAGTGTTGACAGCTGTAGGTAATTGCTGGACTGGCTCAATATGAGGGAAGTCTCCAACGGCGGGAGGGATATCGATATCCGGTGCTTGAGCAAATATACCGCTCTCATGAGGAAACATATCGTTGATCAACCTTGTTGTTGGATCATTGGATGTACTGCCACTCTCAAAAAATTGTCCGTGATCATGTTGACCAACTGTTGAGCTCTCACCGTGATAAATCCAACATGTGTACTTATCCCAAAACCCGTTTTTCTTCAAGTGCTCCAATACTTTATCGATATGAAAACGATATCGCTCGCTGCGACACTGACATTTCGTACACGGCCAATAATGAATTGTCATCCCTCCACAATTAACCTTCACATATTCTACAAAACTTCTAATTCCACGGTGATATCTTACATCCCATCTTGGAAGACATATCCAACTCTTGTCCATCCTCAAAATTATAACTGCATGCATGTATATATACCCATGATCTTATTAATTCAAATTTCATAGCTACATATAAATATTTATTATTTTAATTCCCATAATTTTAATATATATATACACACACACGTACACCCTAACTATATATATATATAATCGATCACAAAAATCTAAATATATATATATAATTGCTATATATATATATTCACAATAATCAAATTAAAATTAACAACAATTAATATATATATATTTACGATCAATCACGCATACGTAATCAAAATCAACCATCGATCAATTACTCGATCAAACTCAAGAGTCAATTAATTAATTAACTCGATCGATCGATCCATCTATTAATTCAACAAATTAATTAAGCAATACATGCATGCACAACACATATATATATATATATATAGATTAATTAAGAACGTACCTAGCTAGCTAGCTAGCTAGCTATATATAATGCGCACGAATCATCACGAACTCATTCTCGACATCACCCAAAGATCGATTTCAGAGCATTTGTTGAAAAAATGGAAAGTTTTTTGAATGACAGATCGAGCTGCTGCCCAGATCTGAAATAAGAAACTATAACCGACGAAATGAAAAAATCGTTGGTTATAGTCCAAAAAATTCGTCGGACATAGTCGATAACTATGACCGACGAGATTCTGGCGACTATAACTGACGACATGATAATCTCGTCGGTCATATATAAAACTATAACCGACGAGATAATCCTGTCGTCGGTTATAGTTAACTATAACCGACGAGATCCCTTCTCGTCGGTCTGTTTTCCGGCAGCTCGTCGGATATAGTGGTTCTGCTGGTAGTGGAAGCAGTGCACGAGGTTCGAGATGAGTTTGAACCTGAGCATCAGAGAAATTTTGACTGTTATGCCTCGAGACAACCGTGAGGAGCTTGATGTGCAGTTCTCAGAGGCAAGGACATCAAGAAGGAAAGGCATACGCGGTTTCCTACATGTTGGTTTGAGTAGTGTACTTGTTTCTGTGGCATGAGTTAGGGTGATCGTTGGTGATTCTTCCACACAGCAGACGTCGCTGTGACTTGTGATCGTGGAGCACTTTCAGTTGCTATTGTTATGGTCAGGAGGGTCACGGTATGAGGGAGCGTCCTCAGCCACCTGTTTTAGTGATTCGACAGCTTAGAGTTCAGGAGGAGGTCAAGATGCTATTCCTGGAGTTTGACCAAAGCAGATTTTTAGACGAGTCATTCAGTAAGTCGCAATCGACATGACGGTTAGTTGGGCATGCCAGAGTTCATGCCACGACCCTGTGTGAGGACGGAGTTTCTTTGAGGTTACCGTCGATTGACATCCATGGCTATTGTACCTGCATCTCCACTTCCGAGGTTTTGGAAAGTGTTGTATCCATCTGGAGGTTGCGAGATCCTTGTTGGAGGATATGGCTTAGCCGCTGATATATTATAGCTGGATATCGTCGATTTTTGGCGTGATTATGAGTATGGATTTCTTGACGACGCATTGGGCTATGTTCGATGGTCACGAGAAGGTGGTTGTGTTTCGACGACCAAACTTTTCCCGAGATACTGTTTCGCGGTGAGAAGAATATTTTATTACCATGTGTGATTTCAGCGATACTACGGTTACTGTGCCCGACATTGGCGACATTAAGGTGGTTTCCGAGTTTCCAGATATGTTTCGGAGGAGTTACCAGGTATTCCTCCAGTTCGGGAGACCGACTACACCATTGAGCTTTTACTGGGTGTTGGACTCATATCACCGGCATTTTGTCGTTCGGTGCCAGCGGAGCTGATGGAGCTACAGATTCGACTTCAAGAATTACTGGAGGAGATTTCATACGAACCAGTGTATCACCGAGGGGTGCTCTTGTACTATTTGTGCAGAAGCAGGAAGGTTCGACGAGGTGGTGCATCGACTACCGGAAGCTGAATCAGGCTTCAGAATAGAGCGAGTATCCTCCGCTTCGGATTGACGACTTGGTTGATCAGCTCACAGGAGCTTCAGTCTTTTCGAAGATCGATCTCAGATTCGGATACCATCAGTTGAGGATCGATGAGTCAGATGTGGCTAGGACGACTTTCGGATTATGGTCCGAGCACTACGAGTTCTTGGTCATGCCTTTTGGGTTGACTAATGCCCCCGCATCTTTTACGGACTTGATGGACTAGGTGTTCAGACGATCCTGGACAAGGTTGCGGTCGTGTTCGTTGGCAATATCCTGATTTACATCAGGAGTGTGGGCTAGCACCTGAAGTAATTGCGAGCGGTTTTGCGGACTTCGCGAGATAATCTGCTGTTTACGAAGTTCAGCCAGTGTGAATTTTGGTTGGTTAGCGTGAAGATTTTAGACCACGTGATGTCAGCCGAGGGAGTTGGCGTGGATCCTGACTAGATAGAGCTGTATTGATTTGGAGTTTACCTACCATTGTACCAGGGATCAGGAGTTTCTTGGGTTGGCAGGTTACTATCGGTGCTTTGTACAGGATTTTCTCGGATTGCCACTCCACTTTCCGGATTGATGAAGAATGCGTCAAGTTCGAGTGGTCCGATATATGTGAGATAAATTACTTACTCCTGAAGGAAGGTTGACCATTGTACCGGTTTTGGCTCTACCTGACGACCGTGGCGAGTTCGTGGTTTACGACGATGCATCGAGATTTGGATTTGGTTATGTTTTAATGTAGTGTAGCAGAGTAGTGGCTAATGGGTTCAGGCAGTGGAACCTTATGAAGCTAAGTATCCTATGTATGATTTGGGTGTAGCTATCCTTATGTTAGCATCGAAGAGTTGGAGACACTACTACTACGGCGTGCAGCGCAGTGTAAGATGTACACTGATCACTTGAGTTTCATTTACTTGCATTTTCGGTCAGATTCGAGCTTGAGGCGATGTAGTGGATGGGGTCGACTAACGACTATGGCTGCACATTTGAGTTTATCCGGGAAAGGCTAGTAGTTGTACTTTGACTATCCGTCTGAGATGTTGTTGCTGATGCATTCAATTGGAGGTTGGGAGCTGCAATGTATCATGTGTGTGTGGCTCGAGTTTCTGTGTTAGCCGAGTTGCGAGTTATGGGAGCTGAGTTAGAGTATGATGATGTTGAAGCTCATTGTTTTGCGTGCGTTATGCACTAGTGGTACGGAGATGTATCAGATACTTCGGGTTTACCACTCGTGACGCAACATGAAGAGGAATATAGCAGCTTATGTGAGCAGATGCCACATTTGTCGGCAGGCGATGGCAGTGAGGTAGAGACTTGTTGGAAAGTTACAGCCATTGGAGATTTCCGATTAGAAGTTGGAGCTTGTCACTGTGGATTTTGTGTGCCAGTACGCACTTTGGTTTGTGGTACCAGTTGTCGGGTCTTTGTGGACCATTTGATGAACTTATTTCTTTTCCTTGTACTTCCGGAAAAGATTTCGGTGAGCATTGGGGACCAGATTACAGTTTAGTACCGTTCCTTATCCTCAGATTGGTGGGTGATCTTTGAGGACTATTCAGACCTTGGAGGGCATGTTGTGGTCTTGTGTATTGCAGTTCCGAGGGATTTGAAACCAGTAGTTTCGACTGTTCGAGATTTCTTACAGTACCAGTTTGTTGACGACTATGATTATGACGTTGCATGATGTCGTTTTGAGGAACGATGTTGTACTCCATTGTGTTGGAGCGACTTTGGTGTGAGCTGACGTTGGATCCTGATTTAGTGGAATGTGCTACCACAGACTTTCGGATTAGCGGAAACAGCTCGATAATCGCCCGAGTTCAATGTTTGAGTTATGTTGATGTGAGTAGGGTGGGTTGTGTGTTACCATGTTGTTTTGATCCGGATGTGATCATGTGGCGAAATTGTGTTGTGTTGTATAGTCTGGCATTGCCTATAACGTTGGCCTTTGTGTGTACTGTATTCCGTGTGGTGGAATTATGTTTCAGATTTGTTGCGTGTTTTGTACCCTATCAGTTCCTTATACAGGAAAACTTGGCATTTGTGGAGGAGCCAGTTCAGATTCGACGATTTGAGAATACAAAGATTACAGCACTGAAACATCTTCTATTGACAGGGTCGTTCAATTGAGGTTGCCACTTGGGAGTTGAACTGTATGCAGAGGCAGTATTTCTACTTTTCAGTTGGCATGCTTGGAAATTTCGAGGTCGAATTTTTTTTAAGGGGGGTAGATTTGTGACGACCCGGATCAGAATCATAAGTGTAATCAGCTTAATTCGTGAGTTAGCGTATAATCGCAGATTTCCGATAACTGATTAAATTGCCAGACTTGATCACAACTTAATTATTGGCCGAGAATTTGAGTTGAGCCTCTTCTCGAGAGTTGATGTACGCGTGATTTTGAGTTCGTGGGCGGTTCCGGATTATTATTTGGACGACCGAGGAATATAATATGAATATTTGAAATTTCGGAGTATCGTCGAGTTTATCCATTTGTATTCGAGTCCATCCGAATTGTGATTGTGATCCGTTTTGGACCGTTGATCGACCCGAAGCGTAAATGGAATGGTTATTGACTTGATTTGCGAGTTTCGCGATTTGTTGTGATTTCGACGTAATCTGCTAATATGGCGGCCTTGTTAGCGACTAAATTATCGGGCTAGAATCTGATTTGGGATCCTTCGTGGAAGTTGTAGAGAATTTGATTTCGAGCTCGTGGGAACTTCCGGAGGATTATTCCGAGTTACGAGGATTAAGTTATGAATATATTCGACCGTTGATCATTTAATCGTATAAGCTTGTGATGGATTGAACCGTTGACTTTTTATCGGATTGGTCGATGTGTTTGACTTCGGGTAGAAATTGAAGAACTTGTCGAGATAAGTTTGTTGACGCGAGAATTGTTGGAAACGGATTTACGACGCGACTATTACGGGTGTTCAAAGTTTGTCGAAATAGGAAGTTTCTAAAAATGGAAGGTATTTATTGTGGGTTTCTCCTTTGGGAAAGTCAACTGGTCATTAGTTTTTGTTGACCGAGTCAACTCGGCTAGGAAGAGGGAGTGCGACGGTGGTCACGGCTTGCCGGCGGTGAACTGCCATCCGGCCACCTCCGGCCTCGGCCTAGGTTTCGTTCGACTAGCCTTGGCTTCCCCATGGTGTTTCCGGCCACCATTGACGGCGAGGACGCCGGAGGAGGGAGAAAATTCCGGTTGAAATTGGAGAAAATTGGGGGTTTTGGTTGACAATTTTTCCGGCGAAATCGAGCTGTTTAAAGTATTGGGCTTTGAAGCTCTCATCACCACGAGTCTACCTATATATATATGGCCTTTCAATATTGCTTGTACATGGAGAATTGTTCGATTAAAAAGTTGATGTGATTTCGGTTTTGCTTGAAATTGGACTAGTTAGAGTCAAAATTGATCTTTGGTGTAGTTATAGAAGTTGTTTGTTGGATGATTTTGAGTGGAATAGGTCTTGGTTCGCCGGAGAATTTCAAGGTTGGGTGGCGCCGCCGCCGCCGGCGGTGGTCAACGGTGGTCGTCCGGTCAAAGTTGACTTTTTAGGGTTTTCGACGAGTTATATGTCGTTTCACTCGGAATCGCGCCCTGATCGCAGTGGTGAGGTTTGTTTTTCGATTTGAGCATCGGAAATTTTGTGGTATGATTATCGGATTTTCGACAATTCGTCGTTATTGAATTATATGTTTCCGGGAACAGTTGTTTCTCGTGATTTGATTTGAGGTGTCGAGTTATGATTTTGAGCAGTGAATTTTATGATTATCCAGGAGTTCGTGATCGTTCGTTTGGCGAGGAATTTTCCGCCGGATCACGGGATTAACGCGAATTGCGTTACGCTCACCTGTGAGTGGACATTTTTATATTTTCACAGTTGTTGCGAGTTCGTGACTTTTCGGTTTCCGTGCCCAATCTGCAGTTCAGACTCTGGTGTCGCACGTCGTGGTCGGAGGCATAGTATTCGAGCGATGTTTCTTTTATGGTAGGTTCTTAGTTTGGCCTACTATTTGTATATCTATACTAGAAGTCGCTCTGAGCATTCTGATGTATACTTTTATACGATTTTTCCCCGGATTTCTGTAAAGTATAGTTATATTTATTACTTTACATTACTGTTATGATATTGAGAAATCCAGATGGGATTGGTGCCCACGGTTTGATTTTCGTGGCATAGGATGAAGTGTATTTTCCGGGTGCAGGTAATGGCAATTCCGCGTTTGTAGCGTTACTCTGCTGAAATTTTGATGGTTTTTGTTGGTTCGTGTTTTCAGAAGGGGTTTGATTCCGGTTTAGGAAACTAAATTGGGGTTGGGTCCTTTCATCATATTTGTGACATTCGCTTAAAGTATTCCGCTTAAGTGAAAACATGAGATTATGCTCTGTCAGCTTAACAATTGCTGAAAAAGATAAGCTTCAAAGTTTACAGATTGGATACTACAGATAGGAGAGGGTCGATTACAATCAAATTTTCCAACAAATGACCCTGATACATCTTGGATTCATATTCCTGAAGATTTAATCACCGATTCAATTTTAGATCCTATCAAGTCAATTTTTACAGCTACTTATCCAAACTTTGATTGTAAATACAATGATCCATGTTATTTGAGGGAGCGTGCTATCATCACGCCAGAAAATGCAATTGTTCATGAAATTAATAGATATACAATTAATTTTTTACCTCGTGAGAAAAGAATATATTTTAGTTGTGATTCAATTTTATTCAGTATAGGAATGTACAGTGATACCAGCATTTTATATCCTATAGAATTTTTGAATAAACTTGAATTTAGTGGTTTACCATCACACGAACTTATACTGAAGGTTGGAATGCCAATCATGTTATTAAGAAATTTAAATCGAATACAAGGTTGTGCGACGGAATACGGTTGCTTCTAACAAAGTTGTTTGATAGACTAATAGAGGAAAAAATACTGACAGGGACTAATATTTTGAAAAAGGTTTACATTCCAAGAAATGTGCTAACTGCAAATGAAACTAAATAGCCATTCACATTCAAGAGACGACAATTTCCTATCAGAACCTGTTTTGCACTGACAATCAATAAAAGTAAAGGTCAATAGTTAAACCAAGTCGGAATATATTTGACTGAACCAGTTTTTAGTCAGGAACAATTAAATGTTGCATTATCGAGAGTTACATCAAAAAACATATTGTTTACAATTTGCAAAATATATAATATACATAGTATATGGTTACATCAAATTTATTTACTGTATACATTTCATTGTTCATAAATGAGTGTTTTGGTCATTTACCATCTCTCATGTCTATCCTCCTCACATTTTTCATCGTAGCCCCAACCAAGCCTCTCTCTCTCTCTCTCTCTCTCTCTCTCTCTCTCTCTCTCTCTCTCTCTCTCTCTCTCTCTGTGTCCACTAATCAAAACTCACCTCCCTTACCTGGCCTCTCTCGACTGTTTTCCCAGCTTCGATTATAGTCACACTTTGTTTTACATCGTCACTATTTTCTCTCCAACTCTTATAGCAAACCCAGACCCGTGCCCAAGTCACCCGTCACCTCGGCTCCGCCAAATTTCTCTTAAAAAGCCGACTACTTCACGATTTACTCTTTATGTTTTGAGTGGCCCTCGCTCTCTCATATGAAGAGGTTAGATTCGTTGAAGAAACCGACTTTGTAACAGGAGGTGGTGATGGTTGTGGAGACCAGTAGTAGGGCGACTCTATCTATTGCCCGGATTAAAGTGTCGATAATGGGTTTAGACTTTGACCGATCTACGGGCATTGATTTCAGCTAGTAAGTAACAACTCAACTCTCACTTTCTTGATTTTTTCCTGACTTTGGGTCCAACAATAATTTGGGTTTTCTTCATTTGATCAGGTCATACCAAGAGGAAGTGATTGAGAAAATCATAGCTAGAATACACTCTCTCATTGTTATGGCCGTTGGAAGTGGCAATGAGTGTGGCAATAATTTTTTTTAGCTGAATTTGGTTTTCTTTATCTTTGATATACTGGGTTCATTTTATATTATAAGTTAGAAGCTTTACATTAATCGTAATTTGATTTCAGCAATCAATTGCTCCATTTGCTGTCTAGATAGTCAAAATGGCTTTGTCATTGGAACCAGGTTAGCCCATCCCTTATGATCCATATGGTAGAATTGCAGAGAGATCCATTATGAGAGATTATATAATCCATTCATATCAAGCGTTGGATTGGAATGTAGGGTTCAAGGAGGGGTTTGATCGTCTTACCATATTACTTTCTCAACTTTATATAGGAATTAGAATGCAAAGGCTTCAAATTGTGGTAATGACAATAAGTCAGATTTATTTACAATACCATACAAGAAAATAGCTATCTACTATGGTATATATAATTTTATTTTGCTCTGTGTTTTTAGAATTTTAATTTAGAAATCCGTCACGGATACCACTTGGTATAACAAAAGAACTCAACTTAAACCCAAAGAACTCCACATAAGAACTCAATATACATGTATCACTGTATGTTAGGTTTTGAAGCTGTTTGGTTTTTACAGGATCAATTTAACATTTTAGGATGAGTTAGCACAAGTTGCTTATTAGCATGTAGAGAAAGGCCATCATATATAAGTGTCCAGTAGGCTAATTTCTGATGTTGTCGAAACCGATGAGGGCAAACAGCAGACTTAGTACAAGGAAAGGTTCTTTGGCTTCTTAGCTATCTATTTTAGTAATTTCACTAACTGTGTTATTATTTTGCTGCTGATTTATAGGGAAATGATGGTGTTTATGAAAATATATGCAGATTGTTAGTCATCAACTTATTTTGTAGAAAGGAGTTGCCCCTTGACATCGGTGAATGGTCAGGACTCTAATTCATTTACGCCAGGCAAGTCATGTTTTCCGTAATGTGAGTTATCATGAAAAGTTGGATAGCAGTTTTTTTTTCTTATGTATTGGTTGTGTTATTGCAGGTAGAAGCTTTGGCCATAGCTTCACAAAGCACACTGAAACCACACAAGAATTATGGCAAGCCTTCTTCACTAATCTAGTAGACTGGTGGGATAATAGGAAGACCAAAGTACTTTATTAGATGAAATACTGTTTTTATCTTTTGTTTGATACTTGAATACATATGTATGTGCGGATTCAAAATTATGCGCAAATAAATATCATGACCCACCAAATTTAGCACCGTGATTTTGGAAGTTCCAGTGACTTAAAGCCAGTACCTTACTAAGTAGCCGAGATATAACTTTACTCTATCATGTATGCATAGTCACGTAGTTTCCCAAATTATGAACAACATAGATTTTTTCAGTTGCATATGGTTGTACTACCTATGTCTTATATAGTTAGTATCATCTCCTAGGAATGTTGTTCTAAAATAATTTTATATAATTTTCATACATTGAAATGTTACTTTTAGGAATGTTTCTCCCCATTGTTGTTGTTACTTTAGTCATCTCGCAGACCAAAGAGCATCTCGAGGTCAAAGAAATCTTCAAAGAAGCCTAAGAACGGTGTCGTACTACCCTTATGAAAGGGGCCTCTTTCAGTCTCGACACCTTCTACTCTACTCTCAAAAAGTACGACTTCAATTCTGAGATTAGTACCAAGGTCTCTCCTTCACCCCCACCTTTTTTTTTTCTTTTCCTATTCGATTCAAAATTGAATATAGCTTCATAGGTATAAGCTCAAATGAAGAAAGTTCGGGTCTTTATGTATAACTTCATGGAAATTTTTGAGTCTTTATTTCACATTGGCTCACTGTTACTTGAGTGAAAATAGTTTATGGGTATTAGGTATACTTAAAAGAGCTCATTGGGATGTGAATTGGGAATGGTAGTGGTGTGTGTTTGCAATTGAGAAATTAGTAGATAGTATTTGCTATGGTCTTTAGTGGAAGAATGTTGATGATTTTTGTATGGTTTGTTTTTTTAGGTAAAGGGAGTGGTTCTCCATACGGATAACGAATGGGTATTAGTTTATTGAAAAGTCTACATCTGCCTACCTAACTCACACAAACCAAAACCCAACTCTTTTTCTCTTCTATGGTAAGTTCTAAATTTCTCAATTACAATCTAGATATTAATAATGCTGAGATCTTTAAGTGAATTGGTGTTGATCTTTGTTTGTGTGTGTGTTGGCAATAATAAACCGTAGGTCAGAAATGGCTTGCAAGAAGACTTGAGAGTACGACTCAAGAGATTGATGAATGAACACTTCAAGAGACTGGCAGGTCGTGAATTGCCTCTCAAATCTACTTATGTAGCCATAATTAGTGTAAAAATTGGCGAGAGCTGTATGATAATTATTGTAATGACGAATATAAAAATAGCCACAATCATTATAGATGTTTTGTTTGATCAAATTATCATTATACTTTGTATCAGTAGTGGTAAAACCGCACCAACAGGTGGGTAGCTACCTAGTATATATAACTCAGCCACATTCCTGGGTACGAACCACACTTATTGGGAATGTTTTGGTGGTGCATTCACCGTCTTTCACTATACGCATGCTGACCTCGAAGAATATTTTATTCCAGTGGCTCTTTACAAGTACGTACACAAATCATCAAATACACCATTTAATTCAAAAAATTAAACCTCGGTACATATATATAGTGACTTTAATTAATTAATTTCTAATAGAAATAGTAATCCGACCTCATATCAATCTTCATCCTCATAATCATCATTATCATCTGAATCCTCCTCCTTACCATCATATGACTGTTCCTCATCATCATACTCTACATCGTCTGAATTATATCCGACTATTTCGTCATCATCCTCCGGCTCCTCGACTTCTGGGGCATTCTGCGCTAACTCTCTGATCTCCTCTAGAGTAACATCCATGGTGCAATCAATCGGAGGTAAGCATTCGTTTTGCCGAACTAGTTCCATTATGTCGGGGATGACTGAAGTATTAGGCTCTAGATATGCATCGTCCCTATGCACTTCAATATTTTTCACTGACGTCCCTTCAAGTGTCATGGCACTGCATATTTCTCAATGAGACATATGATTTACTATTTTCCATCCTTTACAAGCTTTCAGATTATCTAGATAGAACACCTGCCTCACTAAGGTGGCAAGAGCGAATGACTCATCCTCATATAGCTTGAGTTTGCATCAACTAATAAAAGCCTTGTATCTTCCTTGGTACGCTTGAACCATTTGCACTTGAACAGAAAAACGTTGATATCATTCCCGTATAGTAGCTCAACAACATGTTCAAGAACTCTATAATAGACAGCATCACCTTCCACAACTGTGATCCCACTGTTTTGTGTTCATCTTCCTTCATCTCGGGATAATGAATGCAACTTTACACCATTCACAAAACAGCCGAGGTAAATATAGTGCTTAACCGAGCTATCGGCCAACGTGTGCTTTTTCTACGTCTACCACCCCTTGTGGTTATCGGATTTTTGTAGATCATTCATCTACAAAAATGTGAAGAATATATAAATGCTTATTTCATTTCTACTAAAAACTTGGCATAGTTTCTCCTAAAAATTAAAGAAAACTAAAAACCTGCGTTCACAAACTCAGGCACCACATTTCGCATGAACAAACACTAAATATCATTCCAATTTCCCGTGGGCACGTATTCCCATCCAGTCTGTTGCCACCTAGCCTATTCTCACCCAAATTTATCAATTTAAAAAAAGTTGCCTATTCACAAACCATATCTCCCCATTGGAGGAAATAATCGGGGAGCTACTTCTTATGCATTTTTTCAACCCAAGCAGGACTCTTGTCTGGTTTGGCTGCCCGAATCATCTCCCTATAGACCTTCATGTAATCCTCGACCTCATCAGAGTCTCGTAACACTACCCAATGCGCTTCAACAAGTTCTTCTCTAGTTAATCTTTCGTTTAATACTCCTCGAAACGGTTGTACAACATTTGTGACGACTAAAAGATTGTGGCATACATTTGGATTGGCCTAGAGTGGATCCTTGAGATACCTACTAAAGTAGGTAACACACTCATGAATTAGGTATGTCTCTTCTATGGAGCAATCCAAGGTAGATTTATTTTTCTCAAATCCTTTATAATGTTCGAGTTGTCTACAAAATCATTGAATTAAAAATGTGAAGAATAGTAGAAACAAAAAAAATTGTAAATGATGAATAACTGTTATAAATAATTGTACGTAACTTTCTTGAGGATACATTCAAGTGTAGTGGACCAGACCAGAAAGGAGCACCTGCTCGAGTATGTGGATAATGAGGTGAATCATGATGTCAAAGAAAGCCGGGAAAAAAATCATCTCTAATTTGTAAAGGATGTGTGCTATTACGTATTGCAGTTTGAGGTCATCTGACTTCTTCAACTCTCTAGCGCATAACCTTTGCCACCATCTACACAATGATACTATTGGTTCAACGACGTCACGAGGTGAATATGGTCGAATTACCACTGAAATCAGACGTGACAACATTACGTGATAGTCATGAGTCTTTAGACCAATGAACTTGTGTTGTCCCTTGTCAACTGCTCCTATAATATTCGCTATTTAGGTAGACGGATAACAAATACTCGTAAACCAGCTGAATACAGATGATTCTATAAGGTGTAAGGTGAATCTGGCATCTTATGATACACTCCTTTTCTATCCTTCCTTACCACAAGTGAGGGCAGAAATTCATAGATTCCAGATCATTTTGCGCTTTAGGAGTATCTTTAGACTTCATTTTAATACCCAGAATTGTTCCCACCATGCTGTCACACATTATTTTCTATGTGCATGACAACAAGGTTGTTCCGGAGTTTCAACTTGGGCCAGCAAGGCAATTCAAAGAAAATACTCTTGTGATGCCAATAGCTTAGATTGTGTAGGGTGTGGATTGAGTTTCTTCATTTTTTTGTCGTTGGTCAAAACACAAAAATAGAATATGTTCAACTTCTCTTAAATCACTTCGTCAAACCACAGTCGGGGTTTAGGAATATTCTCTACCGTCCTGTCAAAATAAGCCACGTCCTGTCGCCACGAATGATCATAAGGAAGCCATCTACGATGACCTAGGTAACATACCTTCTCCGCGTACTACTGGAGTTAACATCGTCCAAGCAGATATGACAACCACTATATCTTTTGGTTGTGCAAGATGCCAACATCCCATATGCTGGAAAATTGCTAATTGTCCACATGACGGCTGCTCTCATCATGAACATCATGTTAGTCAACTTGTCATAAGTTAGGACTCCATGTTCCCACAACAGTTTTAGCTCATCGATTAATTGTTTGAGGTAGACATCTAAATACATAAAATGACCAACTGGCCTCCTTCCATTGAAGGCAACCCACAATAAATAGGGAAGCTATAGTAATGCTATGAATGACCTCATAGCATTTTCCGAACGTTCAAGGCTTTTATCATTTGTGTAGATTTGATTTCTAACTAATATAACTATAAAAACGAATAAACTATAACTATAAAAACGAATAGACATTCTTCTACTTTTTCCCTGGAGTTCCTAGAGATTTAGGACATGGAATTAGCAAAGTAAGGAAATTAAAGTTCTTGTTCATGTACATCCACGGAGGCAGGTTGTATGGCATGAGAATAACTGCCCAAGTGCTGACGGCAACATTATTACTATCCCAATGATTAAATATATTTGTAGATACACCGAGTTTAACATTTTGGACCTCTACTGCAAAGTCTTCGAATTCCTTGTCGAAATGTTTAAAAACCTCCTCATCTCCTGCATGTCGGAGCACATTATCATCTACTCGTTGTTCCGCGTACCATCTCATCACCTCTAATATGTATAGGAACATATATAAATGCTGCAATCTAGGAATCAACAGAAAATAACGAAGTACCTTTAGAGGAAATTTCTTCTTCGAACTCATCCTATTCCGGTTTTGATATCTGCATTGGTTGCATAAGGGACAATAGTTCAAATGTTCATACTCTTTGTAAAACGGCACACAATCGTTTATGCACGTGTGCATTTGTTTGTACTTTAGGTCGAGACTACTCAAGATCTTTCTAACCTTATAATAGGTATCCGAAAGTTTGTGATGATCATGTAGCAACTTACATATATGCTCATGTATTTCGTCAGAAGAAATATCTGATATTTTGTTCTTCACTTTTATCTGAACTTGCTCCATTATATATTGCAACACATTCTCTGGACATCCAGGGTACACCGGAGTTTGGGCTTTGAGTAACATCTTGTTATATATATCCATCTATGCAGTGTCACTGGCCAAGCTACCAACGGGGAATGTGTCATCATAAGTGGTATCGTAAGATCCCTCTTGGTGTTGGTGTTCACCGTGACTGAATCCTGGAAAACTGTCATGGACTAAATTCACAATTGGGTTCTAAGCAGGGGCGCCACTACCGCTGGATGAGGCACCATGGTAACTGTACCCTGAGCTGAAGTCTGGTCCTGAATGAAATCTACTACTTCACTGTGCTCGCTCCACGTAGTGTAACTCCACATCATACTGTGCTCATACAAGTGTTGGGCCATAACGTTAGGCGAAACAAACTGATAGTTGAGACATTTTCTGCACGGACACCTGAAACGCTTCTTTCCCTGAGCATGTTTCAGCGTAAAATCCACAAACTCTCTAATGTCGTTCATATACTGCACATCACTTCTATTCGTCAACTGTATCCAACTCTTATCCATATTTCTGCGTAAGGATAATAATTCGATCTATTAATTATATAATTTTTCAACTAATATTTCATTAATTAATCTAATATACTATATATATTATCAATTCAAATACATAGCACATAACAAATTAATTAATCAATCAATCTTATACTATAATTAATCTATATAATATATTATGTATATATTATATTATTAGCTTTAAATATTTTACAATTAGCTTAATTCACCATATATATTAAATTAACAATTAATTATGGTTAATTACCTAGCTAGATTCAAACCATTAGCTTAATTAATTCATTAATGAACTAATTACCTTAATCTAACATTCATGTTGTAACTAATTAATCAAATTAATTATTAAAGGTATATAATAATTAATTAACTAACCAATTAGCTTACAATTTGATTACCAATACAATTCAACAAGTAATTTAAGCTAAGCTGTCGGAAACTACTATATATTCGCTAGAAAAATCAATCACCGTATGGTATTAAATTCAAAAAAATTAATTGAGAGAAACGAGTTAATACCTTCACCGATAAGGAGCTAAGTGGGTAAAACTAGAACTTCGAGGCTTGAAAAATTGATTTTTGATGAAATTTTTGTCGGATGCGATCAGAGGCCGCCGGTGGGTTTTTTGAGTGAGGAGAGAGAGAGAAGTGATGATGTGGTTGAGCATGAGGATGAGATAGAAGGAATCTTATCGATCTAATAATCGAGTTTTCTTAGTCAACGAAATAATTTGTCGCCTAAGTGTCATGCTTCTGTCGCCTAAGTTCTCACTTAGGCAACAAACCTGCTTTCATTGTCTAACTTTGGAATACTTAGCCGATGACAATAAATAACTGTCGTCTTAGTGTGTCTCTTAGGCGACGAACGATGATAAACGTCGTCTAAGTTCACATTTAGGCGATAACATACGTAAACCGTCGTCTAAGAAATCACTTAGGCGACGAAAATATTTTTCGGGTAACGACAAATTATTTCGTCGCCTAAGTGAGTATTTCTGGTAGTGATTGTTATATTTTTGTCTTCTAAGTAGATCTTCAACAATGAATATAGGTTCGCCATCTAAGTTTACCCTTACACGACGAACTTATGTAAGTTCGTCATCTAAGTGAACCTTAGACGACAAAATTATATGATTGATTTCGTTGTCTAAGATGTCATCTTTACCAAAAAATGATCTTGCATTTTTCTATTCTAAATCAATCATGTAAGACATAAGTATTGCAAACATACCTACGTACACTCTAAATAAACCTCTTTTAATTTGTGCACCTAAATTAATAATTAATTATGTTCGAAATTCGATCAAATTATCTTCATCTATTAAATAATTATTATTTAGTATCTTGTATATTTATTCATCATCGTTTAAATAATCTTCCTCACTCTCAACTGAATGATCCTCATCATCATAATCTTCATTATCTAAATCGTATCCGACATTGTCGTCGTCATCCTCCGTCTCCTCTCTAGAGACATTCTTCTCTGGGTCGTTAATCTCCTCTTGATTAAGATCTGTGGCACTATTAGGCATGGATAAATGTTCGTTAGACCGAATCGGTTTCCTTATGTCGGGGATGATAGAAGTATTAGGCTCTTGATATGCTTTGTTATTATATGCTTTAGTGTCAGTCGCCAACATCCATTCAAGTGTTGTGGCACTCTATTTTCCTCGGTGAGACATATGGTTTGCTATTTTTAAACCTTCACAAGATTTCGGATCATCTAGAGAGAACACTTGCCTAACTAAGGTGGTAAGAGTGAATCACTCATCCTTATACCAACTTGAGTCTTTCGACTGATAAAAGGCTCAGATCTTCCTTCATATGCTTGAACAATTTACACTTGAATAGAAAAATGTTGATATCATTCCCGTAAAGTAGCTGAACGACATTAACAAAAGTCCCATAATATACATTAGTGCCTTCCCAAACTGCAATTCCACTATTTTGTGTTCTTCTTCCTTTCTCTTGGTCCAATGAATGAAACTTTATACCGTCGACAAAATATCCGAGGTAAATGTAGTGTTGAACCGGCTTATGGGCCAATAAGTATTTTTTTTCATGACCACCACCCCTCGTGGTTACCAGATTTTTCTAGATCGATCATCTACAAAAAATGTGAAGAAGATATATGAATTTATATTTAATTTCTACGAAAAATTTGGCATAGTTTCCCCTAAAACAAAAGGAAACCAAAAACCTGCATGCATAACTAAGGAAAACCACTTCGCATAAGCAAACACCAAATGTCATTCGAATTAACCGTGGGCATCTATTCACATCCGGATTTCTCAATTTCAAAAAAACAAATCACAAACCTATCCTATATGCATTGTTTAAATTAAATAAACATATGTACCCATTGGAGGAAATAATCAGGAACTTCTTCTTAACCTCTTTTTCATCCCGGCCAGTTATGATGCTTTATTAAGTTAATCTTTCATTTAATACTCCTCTAAACGATCATACAACATTTGTGACGATTTAACGATTGTTGCGGGCATTTGGATTGGAGGCAGTGGTCTGGACTGGATCTTTGAGGTACTTGTTGCAGTGGTCTACATTAGTTATGTCTCTGCTATGGAGCCATCCGGAGCTGATTTATTTTTGACAAATCCTTTATATTGTCCGAGTTGTCAGCAAAATGATATAATAGATTATTAGACATATAGTAGAAACACAAAAATATATGTAAATGATGAAAAACCTTTATAATTAATTTTACCTTTCTTGAGGATACATCCAAGTGTAGTGGACCGGACCAAAAACAAACATTTGTTTGGGAAGGTGGATCATGAGGTGAATCATGATGTCAAAGAAAGCATGGGGAAAAATCATCTCTAATTTGCAAAGAATGTGGACAATTTTGTATTGGTTCAATCACATCTGACTTCTTCAATTTTCTAGCACATAACTTGTGCCACCATTTACACAATCCTACTATTGGTTCGACCACGTCATGAGTCAAATATGGTCAAATTACAACTGGAATAAGACATTGCAGCATAACGTGACAATCACGGTTGCTCAACGTTGACTGCTCTACATATATTTGTTCCATAATCAGATGAATAACGAACACTTTTAAACCAGTTGAATATAGAATCCCTCATTGTCGGCTTCACTGTGTAAGGTGCATCTAGCATCTTGTTGTACACTCTTCTTTTCTCTCTCCTTAACCACAACGAACAACGTAAATTCATTGATTCTAGATCTTTTTGTGCTTTGGGAGTATCCTTAGTCTTTAACTTAATATCGAGAATTGTTCCCACTACCCTTTCGTATACATTTTTTTCTATGTGCATGACATCTAGGTTGTTTCTGAGTTTTAACTTTGACCAGTAATGCAGTTCAAAGAAAATATTCATGTGATGCCAATAGCTAAGATTGTTTAGAACTAGAAGCTGAGATTGTGTTTCTTCACATCGTTGTCATTGGTCAACACACCGAACTAGAAGCTCTTTAACCTCTCAAAAATCTCTTCAGCAGACCACCGTTGGTGTTAAGGATTACTCTCTACTGTCCCGTTGAAATGATCCTTATCCTATCGCCATAGGGATCATGAGGAAAATAGAGTTGACGTCGTCCAAGCAGATAGGACAAGCATTGTATCATTTGGTTGTGCAAGATACCAACATCTCATATGCAGAAAAATCGTTGATGGTCTACATTATGGCTGCTCTTATCATGAACATTGTGTCAGTGAACTTGTTATAAGTTGGGACTCCATTTTTCCACAACAGTTTCAGCTCCTCAATCAATGGTTTAAGGTACACATGTAAACACTTTCTAGGAGATTTAGGACTTGGAATTAGTAGAATAAGGAAATTAAATTTTGTGTTCATACACGTCTATAGAGACTAGTTGTAGGACATGATAATAACTAGCCAAGTGCTTACGGAAGCATTATTATTACCCCAAGGGTTGAATCCATCTATAGAAAGTCCGAGTCTAACATTTCGAACATCTACTGCAAAGTCTGCTACAAGATTTGGAAATTCCCTGTCAAAATATTTAAAAGCCTCATAATTTGTCACGTGTCTGAGCACATTGTCATTTATTCTTTATTTCGCGTATCATCACATCACCCCTGCTGTGTAAAGAGACATGTACAGACACTGCAGTCTAGGAATCAACAAAAATAGCGAAGCACCTTCACAGGAATTTGGTTCTTCAAACTCCTCTTATTCCCCCGGTACAAATATCTGCATTGGCACATACAGAACAGTAGTCCAAATATGCATACTCTTTGTAAAACAACACCCAATCATTTATGCACGCGTGAATTTTCTTGTACTCTAGGCTAAGGCTACTCAAGATCTTTCTAAACTTATAATGGGTTTCAGGAAGTTTGTGATGATCAAGAAGCAACTTACATATATACTCTTGCATTACATCAAAAGCACGTTCTGAAATTTTGTTCTTCACTTTTATCTGAATTTCCTCCGTTACATATCGCAACACATTCTTTGGACATCCAAGGTACACCAGAGTCTGGGCTTCAAGTAGTATCATGTTGTACTTATCCCTCTCAGTAGTGTCAATGGCTAAGGCTGCAAGGACGGTGTCATAATAAGGAGTATCATAACCTCCATCTTCGTGTTGGTGTCTACCATGACTAAATTATAGAAAAGCATCATGAATTAAACCCACAGTAGGGTTCTAAGAAGGGGAGCCACTACTACAGGATGAGACACTCTGGTAACTGTACCCTAAGCTGAAGTCTACTACTTCCTCATGCACACTCCATATAGTGTAACTCCACATCATATCGTGGTCATACAAGTATTGAGACATAACATTAATCTCCACAAACTGATGATTAAGACATTTTCTGCACTGACACATGTAGCGCTTCTTTTCTTGACTATATTTCATTGTAAACAACATAAACTCTCTGATTTCGTCCATATACCTCTCATCATTTCTATTTGCCAACTGTTTCAAACTGTTGTGCATATTTCTGTGTAAGTTAATTACCATATTATATAATTTTTCAACCAGTAAATAATTAATCTAATATACTATATTACTAAATTACATAACACAATTAAGTTAATATGTTATAATCTAATATACTATAATTAATCTAGCTAATATTATATTATATTATATTATATTATTAGCTTAACA
Source organism: Geum urbanum (assembly GCA_946800695.1). Lineage (NCBI taxonomy): Eukaryota > Viridiplantae > Streptophyta > Magnoliopsida > Rosales > Rosaceae > Geum > Geum urbanum. Next base: position 31,198,751 of record OX327009.1, read on the forward strand.
ATTAATTAAACATACAATTATCTTAATTAAATAATTAGCTTAACAATTATCTTAATTAACAATTAAACATACAGTTAAGCTTAACAATTAGCTTAACAATTAAACATCTAATTATCTTAATCTAACACTTTTCAACTAATCAATTAATTAAACATACAATTATATTAACCTATACAATTATCTTAACAAAAAAATAATTAATTAATGTAATATATATAAATAAATATATGCAAACAAGGCTGCTGAAAACTATATATTCGCCGGAATATTTAACCATACGTTATTACATACGTAATTAAATTAAAAAAAATTAATCTAGAGAAACGAGTTAATACCTTCACCAATAAGAAGATAAGTGGATAAACTTGCACTCCGGAGGTTGCAAAATCGTATATAAATCGAGCTTTGGTCGGAGGTGGAGTTGAGAGCTTTTTTTCGACAAAGAGATGGTGTTGAGAGATGAGAGAGAGAGGACGAGGAAGGTGGATAGCAAATCTGATCTAAATAATTGAGTTACAGTTAGATGCCTAAATGTTTCGTCACCTAAACTGAATATTTTTGTCAGCTAAGTGAAAACTTAAACGAAAAAATAGACTTCGTCGCCTAAGTCAGAATTTAGGCGACGAAATGATTGTTTGTTGTCTTATATATTTTTACTTAGACGATGAACTATGTATTTTGTCGCTTAAGTCAGTATTTAGGTGATGAAGATTACTTTCGTCATTTTAGATGTATTTTTATACGAAAAAATATTTGTTTTGTCATTTAAATGGTAACTTAGATGACGAAACTGGCGACGAAATTTTTGTTTCATCATCCAAATACTACCTAAACCACAAAAATTTTACTTAGGCGACAAATCATTTAAGGTTTCGTCACCTAAGTAGATTGTTTTGGTACTGATTGAGGTATTTATGGATGACTTCAACATCTTTGGAGATAGTTTTGATGCACTAAAAGAAAAACTCACCTAGACCGCAGATCGTTTCCGTCGTCTAGGTGAGCATTTCCGTCGTCTAAGTACTTAGACGACAGAACTTCCATGGACTAGGTTACGTCCTCCAAGTACCGTCGTCCAGGTACTTAGACGACGAAACTGGAGGATTGCGCGGTCCAAGTGAAACTTAGACCGCGGACTTTTTTCGCGGTCTAAGTGTCCACTTAGACCACAGAAAATCCTTTCTCCGTCGTCCAAGTGGGACTTAGACTGCGGAAAAAGTCTGCGGTCTAAGTTTCACTTGGACCACGGAGAAATAATTTTCCGTGGTCTAAGTGAGCACTTAGACCGTGGACTTTTTCCGCGGTCTAAGTCCCACTTAGACGATGGAAAATACTTTCTCCGTGGTCTAAGTCATCACTTATACCACGGACTTTTTTCGCGGTCTAAGTGAGCACATAGACTGCGCAAAAAGTCCGGGGTCTAAGTGCTCACTTAGCCTACGGAGAAATTATTTTCCATGGTCTAAGTGAACACTTAGACCGCAGATATGGTGCATATTTCTGTCGTCTAAGTGAACATTTAGACCGCGCATATGACTGTCTCCGTAGTCAAAGTGATTATTTAATTTTTTTAATTAAAATTTTAATTTAAAGTAAAATATTAATAATTTAATTAAAATACTAAATTCTCATTTAATTAAATATTTATAAATTAATTAAAATAATAAATTGTTACTTAAATAATAAAAATTTGTACATAAATGTAATTAAATCGTTTGGAATCGGAAAAAATGATATGATAAACTACATAGCTAGAATACATGCAAACTACTAAAATATTAGAGGAGCAGACGCGCTGCCGAGTTCCTCGCCTTCAACCGTGTCGTCGTCGTCGGGGTATGGGTTCGGAGGAGGTTGACACTGTTGTCGAGCCTGATTTTCCATGAGGACGACTAGTTGGGCTATCTGCGCTTCTTGCTGATCAAGTCTCTGACGCATAGATTGATTTTCCTCCCGTGCGAGTCGAGCCTCTTCAAAGGCTGCTTGGACAACCGCAGCCTGAGTACTTTTCCTCGCCGAACATCCCGTAGATGAGTCAGAGGAAAAATCTCGCTGGATCTTGCATCCTATCCCCCTAACCTCCTTGCCAGCTCGACGACCGTATACCTCATCGGTGATTGCAATTTAGCTCTCCATCAATAGAGGAGGCAGGTCTTCTGGCGACAAATCCGGGTGTGCAAGCTGCGTGTTGGCCAATTCCTGCTGCTCCCATTCTGCCAACCTTGCCTGTAAAAGATTATAAAAATTAAATAATTATAAATTTGTACGAAAATTTAATAAATAATAATTAAATAATAACTACGCTAATTAAAAATTAATATATAACACTTACGCCATATTGACTCGCTTCATTCTCGAGCCCAGGCGTCACGTACGCGCTGACGCTAGCATCCAGATAAGGGTGTTTGGTGCCCTTATCTCTATGCTCGTTGGCTATTTGGATCATCTGCTTGGAGCCGGAGGTATGATGTTTGTCCTTCTTCTCTCGGTTGGTCTTGTTGATGTTGGAGAATTTCTATTGAACAACATAAATTATTAAAAAATTAATAAGTAACTAAAATTAAAATAATTCAATTCTCTTAATTTAAATAAAAAAAGAATCACCTTATATTCTTCTCATTGGATCTTTGAGGTACCTGTTGCAGTAAGTAACACACTCATGCATTAGGTATGTTTCGGCTATGGAGCCATCCGGGGCCGACCTGTTTTTGATGAATCATTTATACTGTCCAAGCTATCTACAAAATCAAACGTTCAATTAATACATTGTACAATAAGAATAAGTACATATAGCTAGTAATCTCCAGTGGAACAAATTATGAATCGAAAAACCTGTATAATTAATTAGTTGTACGTACCTTTCTTGAGGATACAACCAAGTGTATTGGACCGGACCAGAAATGAGCACCTGCTCGAATAGGTGGATCATTAGGTGAATCATGATGTCAAAGAAAACGGGGGAAAAAATCCTCTCTAGTTTGCAAATGATGTGCACAATTTGTTGTTGCAATTCCACCACATCTTATTTCTTTAATTCTCTGGCGCATAACATCTGCCACCATCTGCATAAAGCCACTATTGGTTTTACGATGTCACGAGGCAAATATGGTCAAATTACCACTGGAATCAGACGTTGCAGCATAACGTGATAGTCATGTGTCTTTAGACCAAAAAACTTGTGTTGCACCTCGTCCACTGCTCCAATTATAATAGCTGCTTACGTAGCCGGATAACGAACGCTCTTAAACCAGTGAAATACAGAACGTCTAAGTGTCAGCTCCACTGTGTAAGGTGCAGCTGGCATCTTGTTGTACACTCCTCTCCTATCCCTCCTTAACCACAAGGGACGACGTAGATTCATAGATTTCAGATCTTTGCGCGCTTTGGGAGTATCTTTAGTCTTGAACTTAATACCGAGAATTGTTCCCACCACGCTGTCGCACACATTCTTTTCTATGTACATCGCGTCCAAGTTGTTCCTCAGCTTCAACTTCGACCAGTAAGGGAGTTCAAAGAATATACTCTTGTCATGCCAATAGCTGAGATCATGTGGATGTATTGGATTGTATTTCTTTACATCCGCGTCATTGGTCAATACGCCAAAGTCGAAATAGTTCAACCTCTCTAAAATCTCTTCACAGACAAACTACGTGGTTTAGGATTGTTTTCTACCATCTCGTCGAAATGAGCTTCATCCTGTCACCACGGGTGGTCGTGAGGAAGTCATCTACGGTGACCCAAGTAACACACCTTCCCCGTGTGCCAACTAGAGTTCACGTCGTCCAAACATATAGGACATCCATTATATCATTTCGTCCTACAGGCTACCAACATCCCATACGCTGGAAAATCGTTGATCGTCCACATTACGGCGGCCCTCATCGTGAACATCGTGTCAGTGAATTTGTCATAAGTTGGGACTCCATTTTGGTATAATAGTTTCAGTTCATCGATCAAAGGTCAGAGGTAGACATCTAAGCACTTTCCCAAAGATTTAGGACCTGGAATTAGCAGAGTAAGGAAATTAAATTCATTGTTCATGCATATCCATGGAGGCAAGTTGTACGGCATCACAATAACTGGCCATGTGTTGACGGCAGAGCTATTACTACCCCAAGAATTGAATCTGTCTGTAGATAGTCCGAGTCTAACATTTCTAACTTCTACGGCAAAGTCTCCAAATTCTCTATCCAAATGTTTGAAAGCCTCCCCATCAGCGGCGTACCTCAAGACATCGTCATCTATTCCCTTTTCTGTGTACCATCACATAGCCTCTACTGTGTATAGAGACATGTACAGGCGCTGCAATCTGGGAATCAAGGGAAAATATCGAACAACTTTCAAAGGAATTCTCTTTTTCGAACTCTTCCAATTCAGCTCATATCTGCACTAGCCACATACGGGACAATAGTCCAAATATTTATATTCTTTGTAAAACAACACACAATAATTCGGACATGCGTTAATTATCCTGTACTTTAGGCCGAGGCTGCTCAAAATATTTCTAACCTTATAATGGGATTTAGGAAGATTGTGATCATTAGGAAGCAACTTACATATTTGCTCCTGAATTTCGTCAAAAGCATTGACTGACATTTTGTGCATTACTTTTATCTTCATTTTCTCCACCACATATTGCAACACATTTTCTTGACATCCAGGGTACATCAGGGTCTGCGCTTCAAGTAGCATCTTGTTGTACTTATCCATCTCACTAGTGTCAGTGGCCAAACTAGCAGCGGAGAATGTGTCATCATTCTCTTGAGTGGTATTGTAATCTCCCTCTTGGTGTTGGTGTCCACCATGACTAAATCCCAGAAACGCATCATGAACCAAATCTGCAGTTAGGTTCCAAGCAGGGGGGTCGGCACCACTGCCGCTGGATGAGGCACCATGGTAACTGTATCCTGAGCTGAAGTCTGCTGAGCTGAAGTCCACTGCTTCACCATGGTCGCTCCACGTAGTGTAACTCCACATCATACCATTTTCGTACAGGTGTTGCACCATAACATTAACCTCTACATACTGACAGTTAAGACATTTTTAGCACGGACACCTGAAACGCTTCTTTCCCTGACCATGTTCTATCGCAAAATTTACAAATTTGCTAATTCCATCCATATACCGGACATCACTTCTATTCCGCAACTTTATCCAACTCTTGTCCATATTTCTACGAATTTTAACAATTAATTATCATATTAGTCAACTATTCTATATATATATACATATTTTCAAGCTAGTAATTATATATGGAACTATTATATATATACAAAATTTCAACTACCTTATTATATTAAATTAAATTATTAATTAATTACCTTCAATAATTACCTTTATTAATTATTGGTGAATATATGTACTCGATCTACATCAATTAATTACGGAAATATGTCTAACATACATGTACATTTTAACTAAATATTAACCAAATTTTTAAACATCCATACATATATATACGTACTACGTACTGGTCAATATTAATTAACTAATATATATAATCAATTACCTAACTTAATTATAATTATATATTAGAACGTACTAATTATTAACAATACAATCAATCAAACGTACAATTAATTATATATATATAAACGTTAAATTGTTGGAAAATTAACTGCGTACATATGTACCTAGCATTCTCCGATATATGGCGAATTGATGCTTGGATATAGTGCTAGCTAGCTAGAATTTGCATGCGCCTGTGCCATATACGTACGCGTGAGGATCAGAGAGTCTGATCGATCAAGAGAGAGAATTAATTGAATGATCGATCGACATATATATGCATGGAGATGAAGTTGAGACGAGCGAGCGGAGAGGAAGAGAGTTCGGCATGGAAATTATATAATACTTCACTTAGATGAAGGAGTGTCGGTCTGTCGTCTAAGTTGCCACTTAGAGGACGGATTCGGCACTTCTCCGTCATCCAGGTGCTTACAAGGACGACGGAGAATTTCTCTGTGGTCCAAGTGGCCACTCAGACCACGGCGTGTCAGTCCGTTGTCCAAGTGGCTACTTGGACGACCGAAACACTCTTTCCGTCGTCTAACTGGCATTTGGACCGCAGAACCTTAAAGGTTCAGTGGTCTAAATGCATTTTTCTTGTAGTGATGCATGTTTAGGTAATTTAGAGCTGATTTTGCAACGATGCGTGGAAACTAAGTTAGTGCTGAATTGAGAGAAATGTCACTTCATGTTAATGCAATACATTGTTCTAGGACAAATTATATATGCCATTGGGATCATAGTTGACAAAGCTAAAGTGGATCTTGTACGAAATTTGCCATTTTCAACTAGTCTGAGGGAGGTTCGTTCTTTTCTTAGACACGCAGGCTTCTACAGATGCTTCATCAAAGATTTCTCACATTGCAAGACTTTTGTGTTGCCTACTTCAGAAGGAGACGCCATTCTCCTTTGATGATGAGTGTCAACATGCATTTAACAAATTGAAGCAACTTCTGATGACAACTCCCATTCTTTATGCCCAAGATTGGTCTTTACCTTTACAACTTATCTGTGAAGCCTCAGATTATGCAGTTGGATCTGCTTTAGGACAATGCAAGGATAAGAAATCTTACGTCATTTACTGTGCCTCTCAGACTTTAGATGAAGCTCAGATGAACTACACAATAATTGACAAGGAGTTACTTGCTGTGGTCTTTGCCTTAAATAAATTTTGATCCTATCTGTTTCAGATTAAGGTAATTGTTTGCATACATCATGCAACATTAGAGTATTTGATGGCGAAGAAAGATGCAAAGCCTAGGCTTCTCCAAGAGTTTGATATTGAAGTCAAATGCCTGGGATCTAGAGGTCAAATGCCTATAACTTATGTGCTCAACGTTGAAATATTTGATGTTTATGGGATTGACTTCATGGGACCCTTTCCCATCTCCAACGGTTTCATCTACATCTTTCTTGCAGTGGACTATGTCTTAAAATGGGTTTAAGCTAAGGCTAAACGCACCAATGATTCTAAATTTGTTGCAGATTTCCTTCGATCAAACATCTTTTCCAGGTTTGGCATGACTCGTGTACTAATTAGTGATGGAGGGAGTCACTTTTGTAATAAAACAGTGGATGCTCTTATGAAGAAGTATGGAATCACTCATAAAGTCTCAATGCCATATCATCTGCATACCAATGGCTTAGTTGAAGTTTCAAACCGTGAGATCAAGAAGATTCAAAAAAGAGATGTAGCGCCTAACAGAAAAGACTGAAGTCGACGTCTAGAGGATGCATTATGGGCCTATATAACTGCTTAAAAAATGCCTATCGATATGTCACCTTACAGATTGGTTTATGGAAAAATATGTCATCTTCTGGTAGAGCTAGAGCATATAGTTAATTGGACAGTGAAGAAGTTCAACGTTTGTTATGATGAAGCAGGCCTCCATCAAAAAATATAGTTGGATGAACTTAAAGAAATCCGGAATGAATCTTATAAGAGTTCTTGGATTTACAAAGAGAAGACTAAGGCATTTCATGACAAGATGATCAAGAACAAGTCGTTTGAAGTTAGATAGAAAGTATTACTTTTCCATTCTCGACTTAGGCTATTTCTAGGAAAGCTAAGATCGAGATGGTTTGGCCCCTTCATTATCACGGAGATATTCTCTCATAGAGCCATCTAAATTTATTCTGACATATCAGAGAAGGAATTCAAAGTGAATGGCATCGTTTGAAGCCATACTATAAGGCGTTATGCAACAAATACATTGAGGCGATGCCCCTCAAGGAGCCAACCATTCCCAGTGATTAGAAGTGCATCGTTTCTAGGTTGTAAGACATTAAAAAACAAGCACTTGTTGGGAGGCAACTCAATGGAGGATCAACAACATATTTGCTTTCTCTTCCCTTTCTCCATTTGATTTCGTACCTTTTACTTTCTTAGTTAGATTTTTGTACAACCTTTACTCCATGATTGATTCTATGTTTTACTTTATTACATTGAGGATAATGTAATATTTAACTGTGGGAGAGGGGTTTACAACTTTGTTTTGTCATAAATTGTAAAAATTGGGTGGACAAAGGATTTTCGGCGGATGATTCCCTAAACAAACTTTGTTTTGTTTAATTTTCGTGGGTTTTATTGGTGTGAATTTTTATGGGAGTCTTTTGAGTATATTTTAATATTTTAAAGAGTCTTTAGGATGCCCTTAGTTAGTCTATTATGAGAATTAGACCGAAAACAAGAATAAACATATGGTGTTGCATGGAAATTCTTGTGGTGATTGAGATATTTTAATTGTCATGACTTGTAGTGGATATGGTTTGCATAGATTTGGTATATATTTTGCATGTTAGAATATGTTTTTAGATCATATGAACCTACAATACTTATTTGTTGAGAATTTTTTATGCATATGTCTCAAAAATATTTACATGCCTCATCAAGTTACTTGCCATAGATTTCAATGAAGTAGAGAATACTAGAACTTACTCATGTACATTTGTAAAACTTTTAAGTTGATATATGCTCTGATTTTGGATATGATTAAAAATATTTAGTTTTCTAAAAGGACCCAACCCCGATTTAGTTTCCTAAACCGGAATCAAACCCCTTCTGAAAACATAGACCAACAAAAACCATTAAAATTTCGGCAGAGTAACGCTACTAACGCGGAACTACCATTACCTGCACCCTGAAAATAACACTTCATCATATGCCACAAAAGCCAAACCCTGGGCACCAATTCCATCCGGATTTCTCAATATCATATCAATAACAATAAACAGTAAACAAAACTGTAATATATAGTAAATCCGGGAAAATCCGTATAAAACAAGTATCAGTAATGTATCAGAGCGACCTCTAGTGTACACATATACAAAATATACAACAGTAGGCGAAACAAGGAACCTATTGGAAAACACAGGTAGCTCGAATAGCTAGCCTCCGACTGTGATGTGAAACACCATAATCCGAACTGTAAACTGGGCACGGAAACCGAAAAGCCCAGGGGAAAGACATGAAAACCGTTAGAGTGAGTGGAAGAAAATAAATGTCTTTCGCCAAATAATATATGTTATAATAACATATGCGAGTCAAAATGAATGAATATGATATAGTACACGAGGTGAAGTCAAAATCCTCCAGCGTACAGAGCATGCATGGAAAAATCTCATGGGGTCGCTCATGGACACATCTGTGCTAGTACAGTCCGAATCACAGGATCCCAGACCCACATGTGATTCTAGCCAGAAAGGCCTCAGGTCAGAGGTCTGCCCCCCCCCCCCCCCCGGGTAAAGGCCTCGGGTCAGGGGTCACAGCCTCCCTCGGTAAACATCCTTGGGGATCAGCCGAGATGCAAGTGTATCGATACAACAACATATACTGTGACTGTACTCTGTGTAAACCAAATCGTAAATAGTTCAATGCAAATGTATAAAGCAATATGTAAATGCATATACGTAATGTATAATTGTATAGGCATAATCGTATAACACATGCTCATATAAATCATAATCTCATATAAATCATAATCTCATATGCATGCTCATGCTCGTAAAATGTGTATAAAGACTCACGATTATCAGTGAAAAGAAATTGTCCACTCACAGGTGAGCAAAACGCGCACTCGCGCTAATCACGTGGTCCGGCGGAAGATCCCTCGCCCGAAGCACGATCTCGATCCCCTGAATAATCATAAAATATATCTTATCAAAATCACAATTCACAACACTGTACCACACCTCGGAAATCAACCGTTCCCGAAAATATATAACACAGTGCAAAATAATTGACGAAATCCCCGAAATTTCCACTCAAAACCCTCGACTGAAAATCCGATACCCAAATCAACTCGAAAACCTCAAGGCGACGATCGGGGCACGAATACAAGTAAAACGACATTAAAATCATCAAATTCTAAAAAGTCAACGGGTCGCCGGAGCTCCGATGTTGACCGCCGCCACCGCCGCCGGTGCGCCGTCAACCGGAGAGATTTCCCGGCGACCGAGCTCACCAAAGCTTCATCTCGACGAGTGCAACACATCTCTCTTCTATGGCTAAGCCCAATTCCGACCACACACGCCGGAAAACAGCTCGAAAACCACGGATCCATAACCGGCCGGAAAATGCTCCGCCGCTCGATTCCGTCACCGTGAGGCCATCACGGCCTCCCAACTTCAAGGGACCACCTACCTACCTCAAGTCCAACATTTTCCATCACAAACCCCCATCGGAGCTCCTCCCACCGTCGAAGCTGATTCCGGCCAAATTCCCCAATTTTTCAAATCAACATTTGTCCCTCAATTCTCAACTAAATCAAGCAATTCCAAGTTCTAATCAACTAGAAATCAAGAGAGGAATCTAAATATACCAAGGTCCAAGACGGAGGTGGCCGGAAAATGAAGATCGTCGGTGATCCAGCAGCGGTGGAGATTTTCTACTTCGGTCAACGCAGGTCAACGGTCACAGCTCGGTCAAACGACGGTCAAACTTCCCGAATAGTGATTTTCGACAATTTCCGACTATTTCCGATATTTATACTAGCATCTCGGGACAACCGACGGTCCAAAACAGATAACCATTACGATTCGGATAAACTCGATACGAACGGATAAACTCGTCGATATTCCAAAACTTCAACTAATTAGATTATATTCCTCGGTCATCAGAAAAATCATCCGGAACCGCCCACGAACTCGAAATCACGTGTACTACAACTCTCGAGAAGAGACTCAACTCAAATTCTCGGCCGATATTTAATTCGCAAACAAAATCGGCAAACCACACAATTAACGAAAAACTGCAATTACGCGCTAACTCATGGATTACGCTGATTACTCTACCGATTCTGGTTCGGGTCGTAACAAATCTACCCCCCTTAAAAAAATTTCGACCTCAAAATTTACGTACCTGTCAGGTGAACAGATGAGGATACTGCTCCCGCATACGCTGCTCAGTCTCCCAGGTAGCCTCCTCAACCGAATGATTCTGCCACAAGACCTTCACCAGCGGTATAACACGGTGCCTCAACTCCTGCTCATGACGATCGAGAATCTGTATCGGCTCCTCCACGTACGTCAAATCCTCACGGATCGGTAGCTGCTGTGGCGCTAACACATGTGACGGATCTGAAATATACTTCCGCAACATGGCGAGACACTGGGTCGAATGAAACCCTGCCCCAGCAACTCTTGAAGTTAAACCTGTAACTCTTTCAACTCCGCTGGCGCCATACGATACGGTGCCTGTGAAATGGGTCTTGTACCCGGTAATAACTCAATAGTGAAGTCAATCTCCCTAACTGGAGGTATACCCGGTAACTCCTCCGGAAACACATCATGAAACTCGGAAACAACCTCAATACTACCAAGGTTCGGCATAGCCGCCGTAGTGTCTACTACATGAGCTACGTAAGCAACACAGCCCTTCTTCATCATCTGATCCGCCTTCATCGCGGAAATCACACATGGAAATGAAGTGTTCTTCTCGCCACGAAACAATATCTCGGGAAAGCCTGGTTGTCGAAATGCAACCTCCTTCTTGTGACAGTCAAACATGGCCCAGTGTGTCTCCAAGAAGTCCATACCCAAGATCAAATAAAAATCTGCGGCTAAACCATGGCCTCCAATAAAAATCTCACAATCTCGGTATACCCAGTCAATACTCACCACCTCACCGGACGGATACAATACTCTCCACAACCCCGGAAGTGGAGACGCAGGTATAGTAGCTAAAGATGATAGTCTATATGACATGAATGAATGCGTGGCACCTGGATCTAACAATGTAAGTACTGGAATACCAAAGATATGCAACGTACCGATAACGACCTCCGGTGAAACTCTGCCCTCTCGCAAAGTCATGGCATGAACCCTCGCCTGCCCAGCTAGTCGTCCATGCTGAGGCTGTCCCTGCTGTCTACCCTGGCCCGCAAACTGTACTGGTCGAGCTCCCGAAGTGGCACCTCGCTCAACTCCGGAACTCTGGGCCGCCTGTCCATCAGCACCATCAAGCTGAAAACACTCTCTCGCATAGTGACCCACCTGGCCACAACGAAAACAAGTGACAGGGCCTCGCTGACAAGGACCATAGTGATGCCTGTTGCAGAAGTTGCATAATGGATACTCTCTCGGTACGGCAAACGTTCCACTGGTACGCCGAGGATAACTAGAATCGCTAGAACCCCCACTAGCCTGTGGTCGCTGCGGTCGATCTCTCCTCCATCTCAGTCTCTGTCTCGGTGCACTAACTGGTGGTCGATATGGTCCACTGCCCCAGGATGAAGCCGAACCGGAAGTATCGGAACTCTGCCTCTTAGAAGGCCCCTGACTCGGTCCACCCTCCTCAAACCGTCTAGACTGGTACCTCATCTGCCTCTCCTTCTCGATATCCTCACCTCAAAGTGCTGCACCGACAAACTCATCGAAGTTTTTCCGAGGCATCGTAGTTAGAGTCCCCTTGATATTCAAATTCAAACCCAGCTCAAATCTGATGCACTTGGCTTCCTCAGTAGCCACCATGTCTCACGCAAAACGAGATAAGTGGGTAAACCTGTCCCAATACTCAAGCACAGACATACTGCCCTGTCTCAAGTTCGTGAACTCCTCATACTTACGCTGCTGGGTAGCCTGGTTGAAGTATCTCCGCATAAACAGATCACGGAACAAAGTCCACGGAGTATCAACTGGAACTCTATCGGTGCTAACCCACAAGAAGTATGCATCTGACTCAAGTAATCCAACTGCTGCCACTGTCATCTACTCAGGGGTAAAACGTAGACGCTCACATACATGTTCAACCTGAACCAACCATGCCTCACAAATCTCTGGATCAGCTGAACCCGAAAAGACAGTCGCACCAGCAGTACGAGCTTTGACCACAGGGTCAAAACGCTCTTCCAAACGTAACACTCGCATCAGCAAGTCGTGCGTCTGGCGATCCTCATCAGGATCCGCTTCCCGATCAACACGAGGACCACGTCGAAGAGGCATCCTACTGATACAAGACAAGCATTACGTACAAGCAGAAGGAACGTAATCATGAGACCTCAGATATTTGAGAACACACAACACCCGAAGCATTGATGAGTACCGCTGGCCAGTCGGGTCATCGCTCCAGTCATGTTGTACAAACTCAAATACCCTAAGCATCACAACTACAAGAATCTACAGAATCTGATAACCTAATGCTCTAATACCAAGCTGAAAGGACCCAACCCTGATTTAGTTTCCTAAACCGGAATCAAACCCCTTCTGAAAACACGGACCAACAAAAACCATTAAAATTTCGGCAGAGTAACGCTACTAACGCGGAATTGCCATTACCTACACCCGAAAAATAACACTTCATCCTATGCCACAAAAGCCAAACCGTGGGCACCAATCCTATCCGGATTTCTCAATATCATATCAATAACAATAAACAGTAAACAAAACTGTAATATATAGTAAATCAGGGAAAATCCGTATAAAACATGTATCAGTAACGTATCAGAGCGACCTCTAGTGTACACATATACAAAATATACAATAGTAGGTAAAACAAGGAACCTATTGGAAAACACAGGTAGCTCGAATAACTAGCCTCCGACCGCGACGTGAAACACCAGAATCCGAACTGCAAACTGGGCACGAAAAAGCCCAGGGGAAAGACATAAAAACCGTTAGAGTGAGTGGACGAAAATAAATGTCTTCAAAGTGGGCACGAAAACCGAAAAACCCAGGGGAAAGAAGGATGTCCAAAACGGATAACCATTACGATTCAGATAAACTCGATACGAACGGATAAACTCATCGATATTCCGAAACTTCAAATAATCATATTATATTCCTCGGTCATCGGAAAAATTATCCGGAACCGCCCACGAACTCGAAATCACGTGTACTACAACTCTTGAGAAGAGACTCAACTCAAATTCTCGGCCGATAATTATGTCGCAAACAAAACCGGCAAACCACACAATTAACGAAAAACTGCAATTACGCGCTAACTCGTGGATTACGCTGATTACTCTACCGATTCTGGTTTGGGTCGTCACATTTTCCCCCACTAAATCAAATACCCATATGTCTCTCTTATGTGCACGAGTTGCGACACCCTTAGATAACTTCTTTAAGCCTACGTTAAGCCTTTTTCTTTCATTGCCACACACACACACACACACACACACATATATATATATATATATATATCTAAACACGTAACCTAGTGTAAAGTTTTCTACCCTTATTCTAAAGACTTGGTTAAGAATTTCAAAGCTAGCACATGAAGTGGCGTGAAGAAGATGAAAGAATGAAAATATGGGGAAGTTCTTGTCCAAAAGCTTGAAAAAAAAGTGTGATTGCCAAATATGAAAAAAATATCAAGAGAAAAAAAATATAAAGCACTTTGGCAATATGTTCTAAAAAGTGTGAAAGTTTGGATCAAGAAAATTTTGGAATGAAGTTATGGCCCTAAAAGATGAAATAGGCCCTCGTTTTTTAAGATTGACACATGAAGCTTTGTGGCAAGGATGGAGCTTGAATTGATAAAGTGTTGATTAAGTCTTTAGAACGTTTTTACAACCACATATCTAAATTTTGAATGTCTTAGCCTTATTACTACATTTTTAAAGACCGTTATGATCCTTAAGATGAACTTATTCGAAACATGCATAGCTTTAACTTCACCATTGTTTGCTCCAAGTCTTACTTGTTCATGACATGATCATATCTCTATTCTCCCTCGAAATCATTAAGCATTCACTCTGAATTCTTGTGATTTCATTGCCATATACTTAAGAAAATTCCTAAGACATTTTTAGCTAAGAGCTTAGAAGTGTTTTAGTATTTGAGTCTTTAAATTTCCTAGAGTTTTTCGACGAGGAGACTAGCTCCATCATTGAGTTTGTGTGTTTTCTTTATTTCTAGTCTTTCTTTTATTTTAGTTTTTGCAACTAGCAAAATCTAAGTGTGGAGGAATTTGATCTACGCAAATTAGGCGAATTAATTAATGTGTTATTCTCTACATTTTGACTATGTTAATTGCTTAGTATTATTATTTTTACTTATTTTATTATTTTTAGATTTTTGAACAAGCAAGCAATATACACCAAGAAGGGAGATGAAGAACTTGGCTAAAAGTTCCAGAAGATTTTGTGAAGAAAAGAGAAGAATAAGAGTCCTAGGTTGACTAGGAAAAGGAAGCTTCAGGAAAAACCTTGGAAGAAGAACAAATGTAAGATAGGTCAAACTAATTAGAAGACCATTCAAAAGGCCCGAGATTAATTCCAACACAGATCAAATTCTTGGAGAATAAGATTTGGTAAGAATATGATTCTCAAGTTCAAGAAGAAAAGAAAATTATTCAAAATAAGGAAAGCAAAATTTGCCTTTGCAGAACAAGCAACTTCAATGAACGACTGTGAACAGTTCAAATGGAGTTAAAAGGAGATCAACATATGGTTAGAAAGATCTCTGAGTCTTCTTTCGAATTAAAATTATTATTTTTGGAGGTCTACAACTTCGAAAAAGTGCGATTCTTTGCAAACTGCCAGATTTACCTAGGTGGAGTAGGAAAACCTAGTTTTGTGATGAAAACCACTTTGTAATGCCTACATAAGCTAGAGGCTCGACCCTACTAGGGATCATTTCTCAACCTAGCCATCTTGCTGCCAAAAACCTCACAAACACTTGTTCACCATTTTTCTCCAAAGCTGGTTCGACTACACCATCTCCACCACTCCAAAATTCAACCCGCACCATCAATGTTTTCATCTTACCATGGTGTTTGCAGTGCTGTCATGGAACAAAAAGTGTAAAAATAGAACCGTTACTCCGTAGTTCTTATTGTTTTTGTTTTCCTTTGTGTGTAAACTTGGAGAGTATATGTTTATTTTGGTTTTATACAATTTTTGAATTTCATGTATCTTCCATGTGTTTATGAGTTTTCTTCTTGATTGCATGTTGTGTGTCAAACTTAATGCTTCGATTTAGATCTAGATGAAAGGCTTAGTCCCTCTCTTCATTTAAATCGATGTTCATGTCATTAGGGTGTTTAGATGCTGTCATTGCATTTTAATTCAACTATCATAACATGTAATTGAAATTATGACTTGTAAATTTCGTAGATAATGGGATTATAAAATCAGTATAATTGCATGATTAATTAGGATGGAACGATCACTTATAAATCGTAATTAGGTTTTTTTTGTCTTAAGCATGATTTAGAGTTCTTAGGGGTATGTTATGTGTTGCTTGTCTATGAGTTTATGCATGCTAGAGTCCTAGGTTCTTTGCTTTATGTTTATGACGTTTTTAGGTAGTAAAATTAGATACAAAATTTAGGTAATTTAAATCCATTTTGACACCCTCCTGTTCTTTTACACAATTATTGCATGCACCATTTAAACCCTGGTTTAGAACAATACCCTACTTATCAATGTTACATCTACACAAAAAGGGTTTAAATTGAATGCGTTAGATTAGGTATTAAGTTGTTAATGCTTGATTTTAGCGTTATCAACAAGATACATTGTTACACAGTCTCAGAATCTCAGATGAGTCAGATTCAATTTGGAATTACTACAACCACTAAGAGCAAATAAGTGTGACTTACAAGTTACGATCAGTGCAATTGAGAATTTGGCACTGAGACGGGGACACGGGGTGAGTTGAATTGATTAGGCATGCAATGGATTGTGATTTGAGAGGGTGAGTCGGGAAGAATGAGATTGAGAGGTGAGTCAGGCGACGCTAGGTCGCTAGGTATCGATGAGAAAATAATCAATCTAACCTTTTTTTTATGTGAAGTAGGGTTTTTTTTAGGCCCAAAATTCTTACTCGGGCTTAAACCCAGGGAAGCCTTGCGCTAGCTCTGCCCCTGCATACCACTCCCCATAAAATCGTGACTGTAAAATAGTCACAGATATCGACTTCCATTTTTTTCAATATGAAATCACAATTAACCGTGATATTCACTAATAACTATGACTCCTCCACGACCTTCACTAAGCTTAAACTTTGAGGAACAGGTGATTAAATCCCATTCACCCATACATGCATTAATCCATAGGAACTAGAGACATATAATAATTCACGGTATTTAAAACCTAAATCTAGACTTAGATCTAGAGTGTTGCAGTAATTAAATTTTGCAACCTAATTTCTAAATCGAAGAGAGTTAGTCGATTTACCTCGAGGGTGTTATGCTCGGTACGAAAACTTCGCTGTGAAAGAAGTTTGAGAAAAAACAAAACATGTCCACGAAACTTCCGGAGGGAGAAAGAGTTCCAGCGTCAAGCTCTGGTGGTGGTGATCGATGGTGAAGGGATTCCGTTAAGGAGGAGGCTGGCAGTGGAGGTATAGTGTTTTGGGTATTTTTCTTTTTAGGGGTTTGGGGTGATGGCTATCAATTCAAGAGCTGCTGATAACGTGTTGAAGGAGAAAAGTAAATACGCAAGAGATAGATCTAAAACTGTGTTTTATTCATTAATAGATGATCTTAAATAGGCATTACAATCTGTTGCAATCAATATTCCTATAAATTAGGGATTGAGAGAATATCTACTTCTACTCTAATCAGGACAAGATACACACCGAGATATCAGGATTATTATTTTCTTAAACAATATATATATATATAAAGATAAATATTTATTTGATAGAACAAGAACTTCCCTATATATATATACACACAGAGATCCTATCAAGTGCAATGCTTCACACTGAAACTTTAGTGTGAAGTTCTATTTTACGAAAAGTTGACAAAACAATTTGAAGATTAAAACTACTCATCCTTTAGATACCCAAGCAAGGATCATGCTTACAAAATTTCAGCTCAATCAGAGTTGTTTTGAGTATTTGATCACCATAATCAAGTTTTGAGCTAAATCGGATAATCTGTGTACATTGTTGAACAATGCGATGATCAAATTGTTAAAATATCTCCGATTGAGATGAAATTTTGCAAGCACGATTCTTGCATGAGTACCTAAAAGTTAAGTAGTTCCAATTTTGAATTGTTTTATCAATTTTACGTAAAATAAAACTTCACATCAAAATTTGCGAAGCTTCACACTTCATAGAGACTCTGTATGTGTGTGTATATATATATATTCATTACATTACATTAGACAGTTGCGCATTAGAAAAATACAATTGATATCCGTCCTCACTAAGAATATATAATCATGGAAGATTAAAATTGAGTAAGAGCTGATGCAATTGTCTAATATTATACAAGTGCATATTCATAACTGACCAGACATTACCTAACTAATTAAACAATAAACGACCTCAAAATGGGATGGCGCAAATGGGACATATTATATAGATCTAGAATAAAGCCCAGGGTTAGGGAAAGCCATAATTTAGCCCCAAATCTTAAGACAAATAACTTTTGTAATATATCTGTTCATTGTTTAATTTTTATATATATTCTGTTGGGAAATTCCAAAGTAAATGTTTTACTATATCATAGAGCAATTTTATTTTATTCTATGCTTCATTCGATTAGCAGGGTTCGGACCTAAAGTAGTGCTCGACCACTATAATGCATGATAAGATTAATTTATGCATGCTTAGTGATTATTTTACACAAACGTATATATAATTGGTAGAAACAACAAAAGTTCATATATATAAATATATATATATAGTCTTACAGTCTTGATCTGATAGTCAATAAATTTCGAAGCCAATTGTGGTCAATTATTGATCTCCGATTTCTTCTCGATAGTTGTTGCATGTCATCTCCGATCTGCAAGCTTCACCGATCTCCGACCTCTTCTCAATCGTAGTTGCATGTCATCTTCGATCTGCTAGCCTCACCGATCTCCAATTTCTTTTCGATCACAGTTGCATGTCATCTTCGATCTGCTAGCCTCACTGATCTGATCTCCGATCTGATCTTCAAGGGTAGGCTCTGTCTCTCTCTCACAGTCTCATTGTCTCTTTAAAGTTTCATTTTTAATTAGTTTTCATTTTTTTTCTTTGAAAATGGAATTTCACTTCTCATTGCCTTGGTTGTTTTGAACTGAAAATGAAGTTTTCATTTTTTTTTGTTTTGAAACTTGAAGCAAAACTAATTAGGTATAGCTTGGTATATTGGATAAAGCATACACCCAGCCAGGCATGCATGAGGCTGTCATTGCACACCGATTGTCCTCTGCTCCCGTATCAAGCTTAGATTTTTGTTAAAATGAACTGAAAATCTGAACGTTTAATGTTTAATTGAGTTGCATGTTGTGATTGAATTGAACTGAAAAGGTGGTAAACTGATTCTAGTTGTTTACTTTTGCGAGACATGAAAAATAGACCCTGGATAACTGGATATGTAGACGAAGTAGGATGTGAAGCAAGTGAAGCAATTCAAGTGGCCTGAACCCTGAAGGTACAATGTCAAACACTTTTAATTTTTTCTTTTTTTGCTTTGGTTGTACTTTGTGATTGTTTTGAACTGGAAATGGAATTATAGTTTTGAACTGAATAAGCATGTTTTGAAACTTGTGATGCATGTTGTGAAACTTGTGAGATGTGATGCATGTTTCTAAGTTTCTTGGTATATTGGATTAAGCATACACCCGGCCAGGCATGCATGAGGCTGCCATTGCACACCGATTGTCTCTGCTCCCGTACCAAGATTAGTTTTTTTTTTAAATGAACTGAAAATTTGAAATGGTTTGTATTAATTGAGTTGCATGTTGCATGTTATAAGTGGAACTGAACTAAAATGATTCTATTTTAATAAGTGAATTGGAACTGAAGCAAAACTAATTAGGTATAGCTTGGTATATTGGATAAAGCATGCACCCGGCCAGCATGCATGAGGCTGTCAATGCACACCGATTGTTCTCTGCTCCCGTACCAAGCTTAGATTTTTGTTAAAATGAACTGTCACTCAACAAGTTTAATGTTTAATTGAGTTGCATGTTGTGATTGAATTGAACTGAAAAGGTTGTAAACTGATCCTAGTTGTTTACTTTTGCGAGACATGAAAAATAGGCCCTGGATAACTGGATTTGTAGAAGAAGTAGGCTGTGAAGCAAGTGAAGCAATTCAAGTGACCTAAACCTTGAAGGTACAATGTCAAACACTGTTAATTTTTCATTTTTTTGCTTTGGTTGTACATTGTGATTTTTATAACCTACTAACTTATTATTTTTTTCCTATACAAGTAGGACTATCACAAGCTAAGAGACTGGCTCAAGGAAAGTTTTGAACTATGACTAAGATCAGTGTAAGTTTTTGCATGTGAAGTGACATTGTATTTATTTTATTGTGTGACATATGATCTCCAATTTGTAATTTTAGGTTCTTAACTAGTTTTCTTTTCTGTCACAGTTGAAAAATATTAAGAAGAAAAGAGGAGGAGTCAGTGAAACCAGTAAGGTTCATGCTCCAAGTGGGAATGCTTCGTCAATTGGAACCACTCCAACTCCAGTAGCTGAAGCTGAGGCTGCTGCATCTATTGTAAGTCTAGACTGTTTCGTATCTAAGAAACATAGTTTGGTGTGGGATCATTTCAAAGAGTATAATGCTATTAAGGTTGTTAAGTGTAAAGGAAACCTGATCAAACCATATCTGAAAAGAAAGCTAAATGAAATTATTGTCCTAAGGGTAATTTAGGAGATTATGCTGTAGATAGTACAAAGAATGAAACTGAAGGGATGAATACACATAAAAGACTGATGTAGGTATGATAAAGGAAGGCAGAATGTTGATAAAAATAGAAGACTTTGGTTGGGGATAAAATTAAGGGTAATAGGTTGAAGACTCATATTTTTAACCCTAAAGAAGTTATGTAAGTCTGTGTTGAAATGGTTAGTGTTGATGAATTACTTTTTAGCTTTGTTGAGAAGTTGGGTTTTAGGGGTTTTTGTAGAGTTTTTGTTCCTGATTTTACAGTTCCATGTAGAAGAACTCTCTATAGGAATTTTTCGAATCTATATGAAAGTAAGAGGAAAGACCTTAATAAGAGTTTACTCAAGTATAGAGTTTGTCTAACCACCGATACTTGGACAAGTGTTCAAAAAATTAATTACATGGTGCTTACTGCACATTTTATTGTTAAGAAGTGGGTGATGCATAAAAGGATCATTAATTTTATCACTATCCATAATCATGGTGGGAGTTCAATAGGAAACCTGATTGAGGAATGCTTGCTTAAGTGGGGTATTACTAAGCTTCTCACCATAACTGTGGATAATACAGCTGCTAATAAGTGTGCTATTGAGTATGTTAGGGCTAGATTGAATAGGATTAAGGATTCTCAAGCTATATTAGATGGTAAACATATGCATGTTAGGTGTGCTGCCCACATATGCAACTTGATTGTCGGAATTGGTTTTAAAAAGTTAAATAAGGGTGTCTTGGGAATTAGAAATGTTGTTAAGTTTGTCCGGTCCTCTGCCCATAGGTTAGATATCTTCAAAAATAGCATAGCAAAAGAAAATATACCTTGTAGAGGGCTGGTTGTGATGGATGTTCCGCCACGGTGGAACACCATATACCTAATGTTGGAAGTAGCCCTAAAGTTCAAGGCTGCTTTCATTAGAATGGTGGAGGATGAGGAATGCTATACAACATACTTTGCGGAGCCGAATGAAGAGTTTGATGAGGAAGGTAACCTGGTTCCCCATCTGACAAATGCTAGAGGAAAGTGTGGGCCTCCTTATGATGAAGATTGGGATAATACGGAGGAGTTTGTGGTGTTCCTCAAGATTTTTTATGAGGTGATAGTGAGAGTTAATGCATTTACACACCCTACAGTGCACTCCACCTACCATGATGTGATGGTCATCGATGCAGAGATTAACAACCTGATTTTGGAACCAGAAATGATGCGAGGTGCTACTGCCGTAGAGATGGTGATGAATGATATGGCTGGTGACATGCTGAAGAAGCTTAACAAGTCTTTCGGATCAAAGGCTGAGGTGGATCCTTTCATCCAACTAGGTTTGATTCTTGATCCGAGATTCAAGCTTTGTTCACTTGGTGCATCTGTTTCAAATTGATGGGAAAGATGAGGTGGAGATTGATGCAGACACAAAGAAGGCAAAGAATTTCTTCATGGATTTATATGCGCAATATGTAGAGCCAACAGACATTCAAGCAACTGTGAGCAAGGCTAATGTGCTAAGGGCAACTACTAGCAACAGGGCAACCTCCACTGATTTTATATCCTCCCTTATTGGTAAATGGAAGGAGATGGTGTCTTCAGCAAATGAGTCAGGGCCTATCAATGAAGTAGACAGATATTTAGATGATGATCTTGACCCGGTATGTGAGAATGATGAGCAGTATCCAATTCTGGATTGATGGAGGGTGAATGGTGCCAAGTATCCAGTGGTGGCAAGAATTTCTAGGGATGTGCTGGCTATACAAGTGAGCACAGTGGCTTCGGAGAGTGCTTTTAGCACAGGTGGGAGAGTCATCGACAATTTTAGGAGCTCATTGACTCCTAAGTTTGTAGAGGGATTGATCCGTCTTCAAAGTTGGCTTAGGGGAAATAAAGTAGATGATAATGATGATGATATTCCAAGCATTAGGGCTACTGAGATATATGAGGCATGTGAAAAAAGTTAACCGACTTAACTCACTTAACTGCTTTTGTGAAACTGTGCCATTTTGATTATGTCTGCATTTACTTGCATTTTGATTCTGTTTGCATTTGTGACTTGCATTTTGTTTCTGCATTTTGATTCTATTTGCATTTGTGAACTTGCATTTTAAATCTGTCTACATCTGTGAACTATGGCAATTTGATTATCAAATGTATATCAGTATATAAGTTGATGTTTGTCAATTTGAAGAGCACATTACACAGCTGGGAAGTACCACAGAAATTGGACTTGGAACCAGTACGTGCCAGTGGAGTTTCCGAAACTGTGGAGCTCATTGAAGATTCTGATGACAGTGAAGATGAAGAGGCTAGAGATGAATGCTCTAGCCGCTAGTTGATTTTAGTACTGTATTTATGCTAAATTTGACTATAATTCTATTTTATGCATTTGGGACTGTAATTCTATGAACTGCAATGACTGTAATTCTATGAGCTGCATTTGGGACTGTTTGGACTGTAATATCTGGGACTGTTTTGACTTTTAAATTTCAACTGTCTGAGCAAGTATCTGTACTTAGTTCTGAATTCAACATGAACTGTACTTGGTTTTAATTGTATTTAGATCTGCATATTTGAACCTGAAATGTACTTGATTTATGTGTACATAGTTATGCATATTTGAACCTGAAATGTACTTGATTTAGGTGTACTTGATTTTGAAATGTAAAAACTCTAATTATGCTTGGTGGGTGTACCTGAAATATACTTGATTTTGAATTAAAGAAATAAGTCAAATAACAGATTTGGACTATTTTGTAAACGGATCCGTACTGAATTGGGGCGAACCGAACCGAACCGAAACTTTTCGGTCCGGGTCCATTCGATCCATGATGGCTAAATTTGCTAGAACCGAACCGAACCGAACCGATTATTATTTTAGTTTCAGTTTCGGATCAGGTCCAATCCCGAATCGATCTGACCCGAGCCCAACCCCGAATCGATCTGACCCGAGCCCAACCCTAATCAAAGAAGTACTTGATCCGAAAGAACAGATACATACGTTTTATGCTCCCAAAATCCCATATATGGTATATACTTTATCCTCACCCATGTAATTAAGCTTAAGTACTTGTGTTTGCACCAATGTTGCTTAGCCATGCCAGGATTGCTAGCAGCTACAGCGCTACACGGTTACAGACCGTGATGCCCAACGGAAGCTTCGAGCTGATGATCGACATGTGAATATAATATATATTATAGATGCAGCCAACGTGTATATGTAATAAGGAGGATCTGGTAGGGTAACTTCAGACCGCCTTATCTCATCTTACAAATTGACACATTTCAATTATAATCAAAACTATACGAGTGGGCTCCATTCACTGCCGAAAGTTTTAATATTTTTAAAGATGTGGTTTAAGAAAGGAATGTGTTAGTTATTTTCTGTTAAGTAACCTGTCAACTGCCGATGGTGTATCCTTTCCAAAAAAAAAAACTGTCGATGGTGTATGGCTTCGTCTTCTTCAGACCAAGAATCCAAACGGATCTTTCGTGCATCCGTGGTTAGCATACTGACCTTAGTTTGAAACTTTAAATCGAATGATGTTTGAGTTGAGAGTCTTCTTCATCATGCACACACGGTACTCAGTTGATTCTGGTCTATGGAATCAACGGTCAGGTTTCATTGCAGGTGTAAAAGCACGAAGGTTTGGCTGAGGTTCTTCTTTTTCTTATCATTTTGGTACGTGAAGTTGACAGCCTAACTTATGCAGCAAGTAAGCTAGCTGATCGATACCTGTTGTGGCAATGCGGCCACTACTGGAAATAGGAACCTTCCACGTACTCTTCCAGTTTGTTATTGTAAATCGACATGCACTAACATCTCTTGGGGCGTATTAATCTGTTGAAGTACTGATTTGGGAAACTAGAGTATTCTTGCTGCCTCAACTATTCTTTAATATTTTCTTTTGAAATTGTGCCACCGCATCGACGCTGCCGCCACAGCCACCAACAACAGGAGCCAAATCAATTTCTTAGTCTGGACTAATTTTATATAAAATATTATATGATTGATTGTACTTTGCAGCGCACGAATTATTTATTTATTTTAGACTTGCAAACAATTGAAGTGTTTACAAAATCATGTAAACTTGAACATGATGATTGTTGAACATTCCTCTTAATAAATCATGAACTAATATCTTTGATTTTAGGCCGTTTAACACGATTAACTTGTTCGTCAGACATTCTAGAGGACTAACAAAGTTATAAAGCAACAGAGTTAATCCACAAATTAATTCAAACCTTGAACGTACTTAGTGCAATATTGAACTAAGAGAGTTGCAAAACAAAA
This sequence comes from Geum urbanum, assembly GCA_946800695.1. Lineage (NCBI taxonomy): Eukaryota > Viridiplantae > Streptophyta > Magnoliopsida > Rosales > Rosaceae > Geum > Geum urbanum. Next base: position 31,223,602 of record OX327009.1, read on the forward strand.
CAAAACGAACTCAGGAAACCATGAAAGCTCTTTGTGAGACAACGAAAATATTGAGAAGAAGTCAAGGAGTAGTCGTGATTAAAAAGGAGATGGCTCGGGCGAGATCACAAACGATCAAGGCCTGGCTATCAGGAGTTTGATTGCGATGGAGATATTGAGACTAAGAAATGAGTTTAGGAATAGTCGGCCAAAGATGATGAGTTAGGGTGATTGAGTACCATAAATACTTCTTTTTTTTAGTGGACTAGTTTTTTTTTTCTCAAAAATTCTACTAGGGCTTAAGCCTGATCGAGCCCGTGGCTGGCTCCGCTTATGGCCACCAACTTCACGGCTTCATCACTGCCACCATGTCTTTAGTTGATCCCACAATGTACATCACTATTACGGTGTTACCAACATTTCTATACCAATGTATTCGTTATTATCTATTCAAAGCTAACTATTGCAGCAAATACTTGTAATCAAGGGCGGAGCCAGCCATTGGCTTCCCTGAGCTGGAGCCCTCGTAAAATTTTCAGGTAGAAAAAAATTAGTATACCTAGTATATCTCCCAAAGAATAAAATTACAGTGTACACGACTCCTGAAATCTGAATTCGCACTCAACGTATGTCGACCAATCTCATAATCTTACGCCGCTCCTCTTCCCGTATTATAGGCCACTACCAACTCTCCTATTACCCACGAATCCACGACAAAGTACCAATAAAGTTGTTCTTCTCATATGTATATATTTGGCTCATAAGTCATGAGTTACGAGTCTTGTTTCTATTTATTAGTGTGTATTGTTAGGCTAAAATTCCCTAAAAGCGTTCGTAACCATTTCAAATAATCTCAAGCCACTACTAATCATGAAGATGGTATGGGAAAACTAGATTGTACAGTTTCTTTAGCAATAATTTAGAAATATCATAGTATTTCAATATTATAAAGTTTGGGTGTTCAAAGTTATCCATTTTGGAGATTTTATGTGTTGTGGGTTCTTGGTCTTGGTGTTTAGATTTTTCAAGATCAAAAATTTGGGGTTTGGTAGTTAGTGATATATACTCATTTTCTTCTTGTATATAGCACTGCAAGTCTGTGCATAACTTACATTTCATTTTCAGTTTAGGACTTGTGTGCAAATACTATCGAGATATCGAGAACGTAACTATGTCCTTCTGCTTAGATTCTCTAGTCGAGAACTAGTGACTCTTAATTATTATTATTTTTTTGCTACAGCTAGCCCTGGTGATCATCGGATCCTGGCTCCGCCACTACTTGTAATAGATGACCAAATTGAATCATTCAAATGTCACTGGGTTGTCTGGGTATGTGATTTGGGTCTGGCCGTCTGGGGTTAATTTTCATCTGACCGTTCAGGATAAATAAGCCGGCAACCGCAAGTGTACCGTGTACATACATACGTGTTTTCATCCCACAATTCATTAAGAAATAAATCAGTAAATATATATATATATATTCTATAAGCTCCGCACTAAAATTTTGTTGTTGCATTTCATTTTAGACAAAATTAAACACGTAATTTGATAATTAGAATTAATCATTCTTTATATTCACATTTAAGTATCGTGCATTCAAAATTTCAGCTCAATCAGAGATCGTTTAGTCACTTTATTATTGCATTGTTTAATGATACATATAGTTCATCTATTTTAGCCTATAATATAAAATTGGTGATCATATGATTGAACGGTCTCCGATTGAGCTGAAATTTAACACTCACAATGCTTGAATGAGAATATATATAAAGAACGATTGATTTCAATTATCAAATTTTGTTAATATATACTAGAAGATACACACACCTATGAGTAATCTAAATAATGAGTGGTTTCAATGGTCAAGTAATTTTGTCAATGTTGTGAAAATCAAAGATTTGCTCCATTTTTTAAAATAAAGCTCCACTCTGGATGGTGATTGTTCATACATAATATTAGGGGTAGTCAACGGGTCGGGTTGGGCCTTGCTGACTTCGGGATAAGTTTTTGAGAAAATTAAATAATTATAATAATTATGGGCTCGGCTTTAAGCAAAATTGTAAATCCAAAGCCCGGCTCATGGAATTGGGCTTTGTGGGCCGGGCCGGGACTGGTATCTCTATAATTTTCGGGTTAGGCCGAGCCTAATTATTTTCTACAAGAAAAACGAGTCAAACTCACTAGTAGCAAAAAACAAGTTAAAAATTTGACAAATTTATAACATTTTCTCAAGAATATGTACCCTCTAATACTAAAGTCAAATATAATTTTTGGTTAAATCTTTTGTCAAATTTAGCAAGAATGTAGAGGGAAAATAACTATTAGTTAAACTTTTTCCTCCAATGTTTTCCTCTCTTCATAGTGCTTTATTTCAAGTTGACTTAGAAATATCTAGAACTATTGGAGCAAAAATTAAAAATATGGTTGTTATATTTAGCTTTATCATAAATTTGACTAGAAAATAAGACTCTACTATTAGGGATGCTCTTAGATCAAATGTCAAACATCAACTCAATAATCATATAGCATTGTCAAAACAATGAATAAAGATTTTCTTTATATAAAACTAAATTTATTCATTATTAAGGGCAAGTAGAAAAATGAGAATCTAAGAGAAAGTCTAACTGCATATTGCCTTATCGATGGGAAAAGTGTTCAAAGTGAATCGATGCATCAACTTATTTGTAAAGTAATTGGAATAGCCAATGTTGCACTCTTTGATAAATGGTGTAGTTTAGAATACAAAGTATTTGGGTCGTCTGATAGTATTTCGGGTGTTTCTCTTTATATGGGGTTTAGGCTTTATTTCCCCCCCCCCCCCCCTTATATTCTACCATTTTATTAATCGAGGCTTAAGGGTGGCCACAAGCCCTACTTCAAAAAAAGAAGAAGAGCAAATCTAACTATCCAACTAGAAATTTATTCATTAAGGTCATAGCTTGTTTCCTTATCTTATTATATTTTTTTTATAATTAAGTATATATTATAATCCATATATTAAATTTAAGAAATTAAAATATAAGACAGGCTTTCGGGCCGGACCGGGCTGAAGACACTAAACCCAAGGCTCGATGGGCCAAGCCTATTGCGAGCTTTTTTAGGTCGGGTTGGGTCGGGCTAAGGCTTCTCGGGCATTCGAGGCCTGAGTAAGGTCCAAATGATGATGCCTACTTAGTACGTACCTAACTAGGGTCGAAATTAAAGCTAGGTTTTTTTACAAGAAACCACATTGTGAGGAGTTCAAGTATGTTCGACAATATATTACATATGTACAAGTAGAAAAGTTAAAACTATCATAATATAGACTAACCAATTGTTAAAGAAGAAGTTTAATAACAATCCTAAAGCTCCAAGTTTCTTGGATCTAAACTTGTTAGATTAGGATCAAACCCTAATGCTTCCTAGGGTTCCGATCCCCAGTGTCACTTCTGCTCATGGCATCCTCATGTCTACTCTGATCTCCGACCATCCTGTAGGATTGGCCTGAGTGAGATCCCTCACGATTATTTTATCTTGTTCCCCCCTTTCTCTTCTCTCCTATATATAATCTATTTAGCTTCTCTCTGACTTAAATGACTCCCTTAGCAAAGAATTTGTTTGCCGACAATGTTATCAAAAGTGGTGTACGGCTATGGCAGCGGATGTCGGTTGTGATAGATTTGAGTTTTGGATGATGGAACGTCGACGCTGTGTGGGAAGGGTTTGGTATGTTCCGAGCAGTCGAGATTGGTGGAAGATGTAAGTGAGCGATGGAGACTAAATGGTGCAGGAGGCTTGGCCCATTCGTGAGTGCCTTAGGTCTGGGTTTTCGATGGACTAGCAGAGGCTAGCAAAGAAATTGCGAGTCCGACCTGTGGTGGTGGATCCTGGTGGGTACAACATCTTGATCGACACATCATTAGCAAAATCTTCAATGATCATCTCGGTGGCTGGACGGCATGGGAATGGGTCGAGTGGGCCAGATCCAGGAATAGGCTGACGGTGCGGGTCAACTGCATGTGGCATTCATTGTTGGCTCGTCGATGACTAAGTTTGGGATAGTACTATCTGACAATGGCCAAGATTCCTGCATGATTTAGTGACTATCAAGGAGCACCGAAAAAAGGCGTTGGTGGGCTTGGGTTGTTATAGCCCAGATCAGCTAGGGCACAAAGAAGGTGAGGTCTCTGTGGGTCGTATACCTTTTTGAACCTTATTCTAGATTTGTGTTGGGCATCCTGCCATTAGAGGCCCATTCTAGCTTTGGGCTAGAGACATTGCACTGTGGCTATTAGACGGGCATATGTGCTCTAGCATTCTTGTTGGATTTTGGTTTCAACCATGGGATCCAGGAGATTTTGTTTATATCTGCTCGGCTGATTTCATTATTACTTTGAGAAGTTGGTTTATGCAGGTAATACACTATACATTCATTGCAAGACTTCTTCGCCCCGTCTGAGGTGTTATTATTATAGCACACAATGTGAAATTGGCGACCGAGGGGGTAAGTCGAGACTTGGGATATTGGATGAATGATCGACTATTATGTATGACATGAATATTCCCACATCATTGTGTGATTCACGATCCTAGTCTTGAAAATATTTACCAGGCGAATGAAGATACCCAGCTTTTGTTTTTAGAATATCGTTATCAGGATTTAAGTAGTTCTTGGTTTATTATTTTGAGCAAGCCACTTTGGCTTGATTGTACTTGATTACCCTTTCAATGAAATTTATTAACTTATAAAAAAAAATTACATATATATGTACAAGATCAGATTTCCCCAACCACTTTGAGGAGTTTGTTTCTTAGAAGTTTTGGTTGAATACATGCACAAAGAGTCAAAGATAAAGACACGGGTCTGAGTTTGTTGGTCTGGTCACTCTTTTGTTTCAATTATATGTGCTTTTTTTGATAAGGTCGATCAAATATCCATTAAGAAAAATGGCAGTAATATAGAGTGCCACCGGATTACCGGGCCAGACAAAGAAAAGTTATGAATTATTACTATACTAGAATACATTGTGAACCATAAAACACTATAGACTAAAAAACCAGAGTAGCATAGGTAACTATCAAAAAATTAAATGTACCACTTCTTAATTAGTTAGGCACCTTCTTTATTGAGTCGCGTTGCAACGCAACTCCTCAACATCCATGTCCACTGGTAGTAGAATAAGCCTCTTCTGGGGGGACTCTCATTTATGGGACTTTGGAGGAAGCCCTAACTTGCTGCTGGGGCAACTTCCCATACTCACCTAGACAACCGACTGACCAGGAGAGACAATCCTCTTCCGGGCCCATGACCCGAGATATTTTCTGCTTGCCTAGTTGAATGGGTCAATCCAACCATCAGCTCTTAAGCATTCGTTGCTGGTTCGACAGGCCTTCTGATCTCCGAAGTCAGCCTTCCTGTTGAATCCTTGCTAATGGCTGATAAAGCATAAGTGCTTGTGGGGATGACATTAACACCCACAAGCTGCATGATTGAAGAAACTTGTGCTTCCAATACTGCCACATGTGGCTCCACATCCATCACCAGTGGGCCAAAGGTTCTGAGAATGGTTGTTGATCCTCTTGATCAACCTGCAAAATAGCAAATACGTTAGTGAGGTTTCCCTCGAATAGAGGGTGACTCTGCATGTGTACCACATGCCGCATATCATCAACTCGAATTATCACCAATGAACCCTATCTAAGCCTAGGCACCTCCTCCATGCCAGCTCTGTCACTCGGGTCCACCAGCAGTAGGGAAGGGTAGGTGGTCAACCAGGGTCCAGCTAGCAAAGTTCCGTTGTCGGTCCAATGCATAGCCTCCAAAAGTTATGTCATTGAGTGAGTACTAGTTTCCAATTGTACACTCTTAACTGGTGCCCTAGGCACTCCCTAGATCAGTCCAACGACTCACTTAGAACTCGAAGCCATCACCTAGTTTGAACGGCCTGCCTCCTTACACCAACGTGAAGAGTGTTCGATTCGGCCATCCTCTACCGGCGCCTATAATTACCCCAGTCGGCAACACACAACCTTCCGCACCGTGCATGAAATATCCACAATAAATTGCTACAAAAACCCTTAATCTTCTCATAAGAAACAACTACATCCGCAAAGTACACATTATCAAAATTAAATGTAGTTCTTACTATCAACGGTCGTGGAAATTCAAGATCAACCCAGAACTTGATCTCCGACTTGTAAATGAGGCAGTGTCGATCATGTTCATTGTTCAAGGTACCTTCCAAGTGCATTTCCGATATTCTTGCACCACTTCACTTGTCACACACCCTCTGCCCATCAGCCTAGCTTCCACTGGTTGATCTATTGCCCATGCACGTCCCTTGGCTGCTTGCACCTCGAAAGGGTTGGACATACCATCAAACCCATCCACCACGATTGTTGTCGAGAGGTAGAACTGTAAGCCATTCTGGATAGCTCGTCAATGATCCGATTTGGACTTGAACTTGCAAACAAATCGGTCAATCGAGATTCAATCGAACTTCATCACACTCGACCCCGAGGCGTCCCTCCATAGTGATACCATTCGGAGTTTAAAGGCCTCAACACGATCCATCGGTGGGGAAGAGAGAGAGAGAGAGAGAGAGAGAGAGAGAGAGAGAGAGAGAGAGAGAGAGAGAGAAGATGTGGGCCACCGCATAAACCCACTCATCATCCTCATCGTCGAACATATCGAAGTCCACCTCTCCGAGCGCCGCCGTTAGTTGCTGCAGTTCGGAGACCTTCATGTTAGGAGGGTTTTGGAACCGAAGCATGTTAGGATTCGACATGCAATCGGTTTGGAAGAAGCAGGGGAGAGAGGAGAGAGTGAATATGTGCTCTGATTGTAAATCGGAGTTGAAAGGAGGAAGATCGAAGGAAATGAAGAAGGAGCGGCTAAGGTATTTTTGGAAAAAATAGAGAGCCTCGATTTTCCAAGAGAAGTCGTTTATCCAGTATTTACTTTCTTGTCGCTTCAATTATATGCATTTAGTCTGTGTATGATTGTACATAACTCTAGTGTATGGTTTCACTGTTTCAGTTAATTCAAGTAGGTTTTACCATATCAAAAGCCAATCAAAAACATATGTGCGCTATACATACCTATGGCATCAATAATTGAGAGCAAAAAAACAAAGTTGATGCTTTTAAAACTTACTATTGAAAAAAAAAATCATGCTTTTATAACTAACTACAAACGGATTTTGTGATTTGTTCTCTTTGAAGACAAATGTAATACTAGAGTTTTGGTGTTATATATGCCTCTAACCTTCGGTTGTTCCTTTTAGTTACTTTTGTCACTGTATTTTAAATATTGAAAATGTGTATTTGTTGCCTGTATTAGTTTGTGGATATACGCTATATCACTGGCTTTCTAGATCATGTCCTTTGCATCCGACGATCATCTGTTCATGATAATGAAATTATGTTTCTGGAGGAAAGAACGTAGAAGAAAAAGAGGTGGTGTCTTTTCATTATTTTTAACGTTTACAGAAAACAAATATTTGGGACCTACGTATGCAAATTTCATAGTCACACTCGCATCATAAAGAAAAGCATAAAATTATATGCACCTAATATATATCTCACTGGCAATTGGCTGTCAACCAAACTACAGATACAGACACTAAAACTCCAACCTTCTTCAGATTGATTTGTCTTCATCAACTAACCCTATATGACTGATAATTGCGACTAATACCTGTTTAGCACTTTTGCATGCTGCAAAGTTCAAAGCTAGCTAGAGTTCAAAATGTGGGTTTCTAAGTGGGCAAGATCCCAGTAAACACACGTGTACAACTATAGGGCATGCAACCCCAGAAAAAGAGTAGGTCGATCGATCACTCTTGCACGCGCAGAAAGAAGCTTGAGAACTTTGTTTTATGATTGATGTTAGGTTATGTCAATGTTTGTTGGACCCAAAACCTATGTACATTATTAGTACATGAGCTGTGGGCAATAGCCGAAACATATATATGCATAGTAGGTAATATCGATCAGGAGGCCGGTCTGAGATGAACAGATACACATCTCCTGCTGTCTTTCAAGTTTCAAGTACATTTGCTTGTTTGAGTAGAGCATGCACACTATCACCCTTAATCCATGTGAACTTTAATGATTTTTTTCGATTACAACAAAAACAGAAAAAGACAAATACTAAGAACAAATCTGACGGATTAGTCAAATTAAATTTGTTCAATTTAAATTTGAAGGTTATATATATAGGCAACATCTTATTTTGTGTAAAATTTCAAGTCTAATAATAATATCAAAATAAAAAGACACAAATGCCAAAATGAAGAGATCAGATATAAAGAGAGTTTGACATATTTATTTTTATGTCAAATTTGACATTCTTTGTTAAATATGTCATCCACGTGGATTTGACATTTTAGTTAGAAAAACTAAAATGTCAAAAAATTTATTCAAAAATTATCAATATCTTATTTTAACATAACCATTAGGCTTTCTCTAAAAAAACTTTTCATGCAACCATCACTTATATTCTATCATATCAAATTAATAACTTGATAAAAATGATTTGACGTGGTATGAAAAGCAAAACACTAAAGACTTGAAGACAAAATTGAGCGTCTAATATGAACTAAACTGTCTGTTGTGCTGAGACAAATATTAGTTTCAAAAATTAACGCATATGAAATTAACAAATAAATATACTCGATTGTTTCCTTAAAGTTGATTACATTCTCATCTAAATTTGTAATTTTCGTAACTTAATTGTTATATGAAATTTGAACATTTTAAATTTAGTAAGTTAGCAAATGAAATGTAACCTTTTAAATTTTAACGTATTAGGCGGTTTTTGTTGTATATGCTAGCTTAATTATAACTTTGGTAACATAGGTGGTGTTTGTTGACGTTTCCAATGTATTAGGCAAATTTTGTTGTATCTCTTTATCCCGTAAAAGAAAAAAAATTTTGGTTATCAGTCTATGTCAAGAAGCAATATTATTAGTTGAAAATCATCTAAATGGTAGAAATGATTGAGAAGTACGTTTAGTGTAGACGATACATATAATGCAAGCATCCCATATAGTCAAAAGGACATATAGAGGAAATATAGATTCGAGACAAGGCACATACCCATTGTTTACATCATCATGCATTCTACAAGCCATGTGCTACCAATGTACAAATTGTTGGATCAAAGAATCAAAACGTTTGACTATCAATGTTCTTACTCAAGTCGATTCGATTCCATTCATATTTGAAAGTCACTCCAAAGACTTGGACTGTTGGAGTCTTGCAGAACCAAGCAAATATATTCACAGACACTCGTGATCGACAACCACATCGATCCAAGCTCTGACCTCGTACGTACTGCCTCCCGTCACCAAAACTTATATAATTTACCTAAATACGAGTATACAACAATAAATGGAACGAGAACAGAATACATAAGATGAAGAAGGTGACAGTGAGTCTCCATTCTATTACTCCGAATCTCGCCGACCATTCTCAGTTGTCATGGCCTGGCAACTTAACACGTGGCTCGCCGGTGTAACAAGTGGCGACGTCTGACGCTATGTCCGGGACAGAGCACAACAGCGTGCGGCCATTGTGCCCTAAGCCATACAGAAGCCTTGTAAGAAGATTACAGAAACTACTCCAGGAGCTAGCTAGGTTAGCTCAGAGAGAGGTCGAGATCAAGGCCTTTATGTTGTTGTTGTGTGCCATAGACACGTCGGTTCTGATGCGATTTTGGGATCCGTGGATGTCTCTGGTTGGGTAGACGGCGGAGCACTTTGCTGTTTCTCTTGCTTTATATTCTCGGGCTTTTAGGGAAAGCTCTTTTATCGTCGATCATGTGTCGGTTTTTACTTTAGCTATTGGTTAAACCTCAACTGGAAATACTGCAGATACACATGGCCAAACAGATCTGTCACAGAGAATCTTATCGTTGGTAAACTCATGTGAAAATTTTATAGTGCTCCGGAGAACAAAAAATTTATCAGAACATTGGATAACTTCTGCGGTCCTCACTTTTAAAGAAATTAAGTAATTCAATGTTCCAAAATTGAAGATTTTTGGTACTCCGGAGTACTGTAGAACACACCACTAAACGTAGTTACGTACAGACTTACAGTTCTTCGGCTCTGTACCAGCGTGCTTCATTCTTGTTTTCTTTAATTGTGTTTAGAGCATCTCCAACAACTTTAGTAAAATAACAACAAAAAGTTATTTTAGAGAAAAAAAACACCATTTTTCAGCTCCAAGTCTCCAACAACTCTTATATAACTTCTTGTATTCTACATAAAATGGAAAAAATAGATAAATAATCTCTATATCTATAGAAAACTCAAAATTTGTTTATTCATCTATAAACTTCTAAAATTTCATATGTTTTCTCTCGTTTCTTCATCTTTTCTCCATATTTTTCATTTTCTCTCATCAAAATTAATACATCTTATGACTTAATATATTAAATACAAACTTAATAAAAAATATAATTTATATTATAATCATTAAATTATAGAGAAAAATATTATATTATAATTATTAAATTATAGAGAAAATTATTAAGGTTTAGAGAACCTTTAATTTATATTAAAGTTATATTAGGAGTTGTTGAGTTGTGGTCACTTTATTTTGAAGATTTTGTGTTTTCGTCTTCTTTAATACATAATATGGTTTAATTAAATACAAACTTAATAAAAATATATAATTTATGTTAGCATCATTAAATTATAAAGAAAATTATTAAGGTTTAGAGAACCTTTAATTTATATTAAATTTATATTATGAGTTGTTGAGTTGTGCTCATTTTATTTTAAATTTTTTGTATTTTTGTCTTCTATAATATAGAGCTTTTACGAGACCTAATTGTAATTGTTGGAGATGCTTTTAGTGAGAAGCTTCGTTCTTTATATTAGGAATTTACTTGATTTAGGATCAACCTTTTAATCACGGCCTAGTTTTGGTAACCCCACAGTTTTTCACATTAACGTTAAACTTTTGTTTGGTAGTTGGTTGCTCCCCCGCAAGGCTCTTTAATTAAGAAACTGATACATTGCAATTTGCATGGTAGACTTTATGTTCGAGAAGAAGAAAATACGTACAAGAGTCGAACCTGCTCTTTATTTCGAAGATGAATACTTAACGGTTCCAAACTTCCATGTACATATGATCCTGAGAAATATATCTTCCAAGCTGTATATGTTTTAGTTTTCGACAGATCAAATCTGAGAACAATAGCACTATTGGAAGAGAAATTCGAGGCGACGAAGAACCGTGGTTGCGTCGGATGGATTTCTCGTCGCCTCGATTTGTTGTAACCAAATCTTCGTCGCCTCAATACGTCGATTGAGATTGATCCCTTCACCATTGGGGCGACAAAGAATCAATCTTCGTCGCTTCATTTGATTTCAAGCGACGTAAACAAATTTACGTCGTTTCAATTTTTCTCTCACTGAAGCGACGTAGATTGATCAATCTACGTCGCTTCATTTTATTTAATTTTTATTGATTTTTTTTTAATAAATGAAGCGACGTAGATTGATCAATCTACGTCGCTTCAATGTATTTAATTTTTATTTTTTTTCTTTTTTAATAAATGAAGCGACGTAGATTAATCAATCTACGTCGCCTAAATGTATTTAATTTTATTTTTTTTTTCTTTTTTAATAAATGAAGCGACGTAGATTGATCAATCTACGTCGCTTCAATGTATTTAATTTTTATTTTATTTTCCTTTTTTAATAAATGAAGCGACGTAGATTAATCAATCTACGTCGCCCATGTCATTTATTTTTTATTTTTTATTCTTTTTTAATAAATGAAGCGACGTAGATTGATCAATCTACGTCGCCTCATTTATTAAAAAAGAAAAAAAAATAAAAATTAAATATTATTGTACCAAGTCACGACCTATCGCAATTTACAAACACAAAAACTCATTCATCAAATCAAGTTATATAGAAAAATATTCCACAACTCAAAACGTTATACAAAGCGTTGATACAAAGCGACCTATCACACAGTAGACTACGAGCCAGGAGGTGGTGGAGGAGCTTGAGGTTGTTGACTCCCAGTCTGGATTGATCGCAGTAGGGCCTCCATTTGATGGACCCTTTGGGCGAGCTCACTGTAATCATCTCTGGCTTTCTGCGCCACCTCAGCCGATCTGCGCGCCTCCTCGCCCGATATACGCGCCGCCTCACTCGATCTGCGCGCCTCGTCTCTGGCTTCAGCCACCTCCCTTTTCAGGGCTTCGGTTTCCTGTCCTCGGGCCCCTCCTCTCGGTTTGGGGTCGCGTGTGAGAGCGCGCCCCACCCCTGTCACGTCGAACAAGAACAAATATTAGTAATGGAATAGTAAACAAAAATAAAGCAAAACGTAAATCGAGATGAACGACGGTGGTTTGTTAGAGTATTACCTCTTATAGAGGTCCCGGGCCTTGAACCCACCTCTTCCTCTATGATATTTATTTGTGTATCAAGAGGAAGAGGCTGGGCTTGGGAAACCGAATCGCCGTCAGTTGGGCCCGCAACACTGTCTTGTTGCGACAAGACTTCATCGAGTCTTCGCTTCACTGCCGCCTGCTCAATTAAAATATATTAAATAAATAATATTACAATATAGTAAACAAAAATAATTTAAATAACGTAACGTGAACCTATTTTCGCTTACCACTTTCTCAGCCGCATTCTTGTCCGGCTGGTATACATTAATCCACGTCTGGACGGCGGGCGCTCTATGACCCTCATTCTCCAACACCTCGCTTCGGTACAAGAGGGCGAGAGATCCCGAATGGTGGTTGAGCTGCTGCTCCTTGTTCTTGTTTCGGTTTCCTCGATTCCGTTCGCACAATCGCTGCCACACACACACAAAAATCATTTTAAAATAAGAATAGATAAACATGCATATTTTTAGAATGTTGGCTACCAAAACTGTGCGGATAGTTTATGAAGCTCACCAAGTAAGCAGGGTCTTCGAAGTGGAGATAATGTTGATGGCAATCGTACTTCCAATCCTTGTCGATTGTTTGCGCCGTCGCATCAATGAAGTTCCACATCTCCACATCAGTCGCCGAGATGTCATAGTTCGTCTAGCACAAGACATTTAAATTCCGTTATGTAAAAGTTATATTTACATAAACCATAAAGTAGGTAAGTAAGCTAAGGCCAGTAAGTATACCTCAATATTGCTATTGACGATATCGCGATGCAAATCGCTAAGTCCCAAAAAGCTAGGTGCAAGCATTGGAACTTTTCCGCGGATGATGCTACCGATGTCTCTGCACATCAGACTCCTCATTTCCCTCGTCGCAGGCCCCCGATGCCTCGTAGAGTAAGCGACTTGTAGTTGCCTATTGTTGTTCATCCGGACGAGGTACTCCGTCTTCATCCCAACAACGACTACGCGCTGTTGCGTCGTCGGATCTCCGGTTGCCATGTCCACCATGTCGGGGAATTTGGTCTTCTTGCACCGGATGCTGAAGACGGGAGCGTGCTGTGAGGCCGCAGTGGCGTCGCTATCCTCCGTAGCTGGAATCGCATCCTCAAGCTCTGGGGCGGGCGTTAAACCAGCTACTGATGGAATCGTCGGGGTCGCAGATTGTCCGGTGGGGCAGCCTGACCCGGAAGCCCCCTCTCTGCTGTGGAGGCGGCGTGAATGGTCGCCACGCCGCCTCCACAGCCTCCGCAGCCTCCGCAGTTGCCGCAGCCGCCGCTTCACGACGTTGGATCGCCGCTTTCTTCCTTTGGTGACTTGTACTGTCGGGAGCCATTCTGTTAAAACCTACGTTAGTTCAACAGCATTCACAATTCAAACATCATGATACTCAAAACACGTTAACACGATACCAAAATGCACCCCAAGCATTCAATTACCAGTAGTTGTTAACAGAAAATTGCATGACAAATGAAAGTAGGTGTTACTGTGTTTGTCACAAGGCATACTGAAGTTATCCAGTATTGTTCAATAAGTCCAACTGTAAGCATCACTATAATTCAGGATTATGTAACATGATTAAGGAAGGCCATATGTAGCACAAAACAAATAGTACGTGTACTAGGTTAATATATAATGTCGAAAATATACAGTACTACATAGTACTAATACTATAAGAACGATTTCCAACGATGTAATATACAGTTTTCATGTTTCAACTAACTCAAAATCCAGAACCAGATGAATTTAGATATAACCAATTTGACATGAACACAACTGATCATAACAAGTCCCACAACCTACGAATAGAATCAGAACACAAAGTGCTAGAAGGAACTTCAAGTCATCTCAGTTTGTCACCAAAGCATGAACAAACAGCAATATCAAACACAAAAAGAGCATTCTCAGATTCTCTATTACAGTTCACATACAAACCAATTTGTATTCTTAGTTAAAGCAAACATAAATGAAACCCCTCTATTATACTCGAAATCAAAACTCATCCAACATTCTCTACTATGTTATTCGCCACTGAATCAAAACCCTAAAATCAAAACTCATCCAACATTCCCTAACCAAAATACATATGCAAACCTGAGATTGTGCCCGAGTAGAAACGGAGGAAACCTGATACGATTTGGGGGCAACCTGCAATTGCGTTTCGGCTTCGAGATTCGACGGTGAGGGAGGGGGAGGAAGAAGATGGTTTCGGGATTAGGGATTTGGGGAGGTCGATTTGGTGGAGGGAGCTTCAATTTGGGGCGAGGTCGATTTGGTTTGGGGATTAGGGCTTTGGGGCGAGGTCGAACAGAAAAGAAGTGAGAAGGAAACGAAATGAGAAGAAGAAGAAAGCAACTGTGATTCTGGAATTATAAAGCCAACGAGGCGACGTATATTGCCATCTTCGTCGCTTGAATAAATTGAAGTGACGAAGATCTCAAACTTTGTCGCTTCCCCTAATTTCAAGCGACAAATAATTCAATCTACGTCGCTTCAACATATTAAAGCGACAAAGATGGAGTTCTTTGTCGCTTGAAATTAGAGGAAGCGACAAAGATCGAATCTACGTCGCTTCATAAATAAACGAAAGTGAACTGAATATTTAATTGTTATTTTTTTCTTTTTGAATAAACCAGGCGACGTAGATTGATCAATCTACATCGCTTTATTGTATTTAATTTATAATTAAAATAAATACATTCAAGCGACGTAGATTGATCAATCTACGTCACTTCATGGAGCGAAAAAAATAAAAAATAAAAAATAAATACATTGAGGCGACGTAGATTGATCAATCTACGTCGCTTGAATGTATTTATTTTTTATTTTTTATTTTTGAATAAATGAAGCAACGAAGATTGATCAATCCTTGTCGCTTCAAATTAGAGATACTAACAAAGATTAAATCCTTGTCGCATCAAATTTATTGATACTAACAAAGATTGAATTCTTCATACTAACTGAATATGAAAGAACGATGAAGTTTAGTCCTCGTCTTCGTCCTCGTTCTCGTCCTCGTCCTCGTCCTCGTCCTTGTCCTCATCTTCGTCCTCGTCCTCGTCCTCCTCGTCCTCCTCGTCCTCCTTGTCGTCGTCTCCTTCTTCGTCCAAAAGTAGTTGAAAATCTGGGTAAAATTGTATCACCGTGGGAGTGTCCTCTTGGTAAGGCTCGAATATATGATCTCCTGTACGCGACATGTTTTCATCTATGGCAAGTACGTCGGCGCTGTAGACATTGCGGTGCGACATTTCTTGTACTACCTTCCAAGTACCATCAGCCTTTGGATCGTCTATGTAGAATACTTGTTTTGCTTTGATTGCAATTATGAAGGGTGAATCCTCATAGTAACTGTTGTTTGTATTCACTGATATCAGTCCATGATCTTTTATAACGGTGTCAAGATCTTCCTCGTCGTCGGAGTTGTGCCATGTGCACTTAAACAACACCACTGGCATGCGGCTTGCATATAATACTTCGACCACGTAGTTAACATGGCCGTAGAACTTGGATGAACCCATGTTTATCATGACACCGCTGTTTTGAGTCACGGTTCTTTGATCTCTATCAAACGAGGTGAACTTGACACCGTTCACATAACACGACTTATAAACCCGGAATTGATGTGGTCTTTGAGCTAATGACTTTATTCCTGCAAGCAAGCTCGGGTCCGAGTTTTTTTTCTTTAAGGGACACCTGAGAGATAAGTGTTAAGAGAAGTTAAAGATAAGTGTTATAAACCCTCAAAGAACCTTACAAGAATTAATAGTTGGATGTACCCATGTTAAGAACCATCGAAGAAAACTCCTCCTCCGACGAAGCTCGTCGAAATCTTCACCATTTTTAGCCTTGAATCTTCTGAGATGTTCTTCTAGGTAAGGTTTGACTTCGTCTGTTTCCACCAAGACTTGCCAGTGAGCCTCAGCAGTCTCTGCCTCAGTCAACCTGAACTGGCAACGAGTCTCGATAATATCTGGTCTTACTAAGAGTGAAACACAGCTGATATTCCACTCAGGGGAAGTGTCGATATCTTCGTTGTCCATCCGTCTGAGATAAGACTTACAATACGTCACCGACTCATGTACGAGATACTGTTCAGCAATACTACCTTCCGAGTAACGTGTATTCCTCATAGACTTTTTATATTTTCCTAATTGCCTGCAAAAACACATAGAGGGTTAGTACAATATTTTCCTAATTGCCTACATATTACATAACTAACATAATATTAGCAATGAAAAATATTTTACCTTTCAATTGGATACATCCATGTATAGTGTACTGGACCTGTAAGGAATACTTGTTCGGGCAGATGAACCATGAGATGAACCATAGATGTAAAAAGGGTGCATGAGGAACTTTCGTCGTACCCTCATCACCCGCTCTTTGCCACTGGTTTTTTCGCACATTCCTCTTCTTCAAAGCAACGCGAGCTTTTGGACCATCCTTAGACTTCTTATCAATCGCAAAAATGGTTCCAAGGATGTTGTCACACACATTTTTTTCAATGTGCATGACATCTAAGCAATGTCTGATCTTCAATGATGACCAATAGGGCAGCTTCCAAAATATGCTTTCGTGAGTCCAACACTGTCTATTATTCGGATTGTACGGCACCTTCAAGTCGTCATGTTGGCTAAGAATAGGGTAAACGTGTGACCTAACGTCCTCCAAAATTTCATCTCCACTCTTCTGATAGGGTCTTCCGCCAAACTCCACCTTCCCGTTAAATGCCTTGCTCAATCGCCAAGGGTGATCTTGGTGGAGCCATTTTCGATGACCTTCATAAACTATCCTCCCACATATATACTCTGAAGTTAGCTCATCTAGACAGATTGGACATGCCTTGTACCCTTTCACAGTTGACCCCGCAAGCATCCCTAAACCTGGAAAGTCGCTAATAGTCCACATTACCGCGGCCTTCATCAAGAATACCTCATTGTCTACTCGATCAAAAGTATGGACTCCAACGACCCATAAATGTATTAGCTCCTCGATCATCGGCTCAATGAGTACACTAAGGCACTTTTCGGGAGATTTAGGGCCTGGAATCAACACTGATAACATGTTATATTCCTTCTTCATGCACATTGATGGTGGTAGATTGTACGGCATCATAACAATGGGCCATGTACTATGCAAAGTTCCCATTGTTCCGAATGGATTGTAACCGTCTGTTGCAACTCCAAGGCGCACATTCCTGCAGTCCCGTGCGAAGCCTGGAAAAGTTCTGTCAAAATGTTGAAACGCTTCTCCATCAGCTGGGTGGCTGAGGCTACCATCCATGTATATCCGCTCCCCCAGCCATCGCATATGTTTGGCAGTGTGTGGGGACATAAACAAACGCTTCAACCTTGGTGTTAGAGGGAAGTTACGAATTATTTTTTTGGGAATATCATTCGTATGTGGTTTATATCTTTCAGAATAACACACTGGACAAATCCTCTCGTTTACAAGCGCCCCCCTGAACAACACACAGTTAAACTCACACGCATCAATTCTTTCGTAACCCAGTGAAAGATCACTCAAGATTTTTTTTATTCTTGAGTATGAACAGGGGAATGTGTGCCCTTTAGGAAGAAGTTTATTAATGTAAATACATAAAGAGTCAACACTTGTGTCCGACCATCCATTTTCATTTTTCATTTCCATTGCATCTAATATGGCACTCAAAATAGTTTCCTCACTGCCTTCATATAATGGGGTCTGTGACTCGTTCAATAATCTATCGTACTTTTCATAATCATCGTCTACCATGTCATTGAAGTTCATGCCCGAATTATCTTCCACTAATTGTTGGGGTGCATCTGCATGGTATCCAGGATAATAGGGATATGCATCATGTAGAATCTCCAACTGCGGGTTCACTGAAGGACCGGCACCACTAGAAGGACCGACTCTGTCATGAAGCCACTGTCTTCGTTGACTGAGCATTGTCGGTTCAGCAGAAACTTCCCCGTGAAGGTGCCAGACAGTATAATCCGAACTCAAACCACTGTGTGATAAGTGATGATACATGACATCCATAGTAACCTTGAACGGACCGTTCTTACAACGTTTGCACGGGCAGAAGTGATAATCGGCTCCGTTACTATGTCGCCGGGCAAAATTCATGAACTCGAATATGCCTGTGATGTACCTTGGATCAGCATGATGATATGTCATCCAAGTTTTGTCTGGGTGTCCGTCCATGTTTCATGTCAACATAAACAATCAATATGAACAAAGTTACCACGCCACAGTTGCGATTCAACCAAAACCCCACACTTCTTCGCCTTATGCCTCCGGGTTGGGTCCTATCCCCTTCAGGGGAACACGACATTTGTCAACGCTCTTGCACCCATGCGTTTCAGCTCCAGTTTAGGGAAATTTCGGCAGCATCTCCCTACAGTTCCCCGAGTGCACACATATCTAAACAACCTAATTTGCACTCGGGGAACATTGAAAGGAGACACTGTCGAAACCATATCCCAAAACTGAAACTGAAATCACACGAATAGCAGAAGGATCAACAAAGTCATGTTCACCTAAAGTGTCCAAAAATGGGATAATTCGAGAATCAACAACTCAACTCGATCAACTAGATGAGTTGTTGATTCTCAAACGGGAGTTCTAAGTTGATAAACACTACAATTATATATAACCATACGCTCGATTTCATGATTAACACTAATAACACTACTAATTAAGGCTCGAATACACCTAATCTACACATTTTATCAATTAATTTCACTAAATTTAACCAAATTTCAAACATTAATCATGAACCCATAACATGATTTATCACAATTCAATGATTCAAACACTAAAACTACAACATAAGACCAAATTCAATTCAATTTCAAAAATTTCACATCACCTTCATTTTCATTTCTAATCATCAATAAATTTCACTAAACTTAACCAAATTTTAAACATTATTCATGAACCCATAACATGATTTACCACAATTCAATGATTCAAACACTAAAACTACAACATAACACCAAATTCAATTCAACTTCAAACATTTCACCAAAACTTCAATTTCACTTCTAATTTAACATATTATGGTCATAAAGAGGCTTAAAGAGATACAAATCAAACTAACCTTACTCAAGAATCAAATCAATGGCAAGAACAACCTTCTTTCTCAATTTCCTCAAATTTCTCCCAAAATCGCACAAGAACAGCTCCAGAACGCGAATGAACTGTTTTTCTAAAATTCTAACTTTATGAACGGTTTGACTTTAAGAAGAATAGTAGATCCAGATTTTTTAAAAACGAGGCGACGTAGATTGAGCAATCTACGTCGCCTCGATTTTATTCGAAGCGACCAAACTAATCTTCGTTGCTTCCAATAAAATCGAGGCGACGTAGATTGCTCAATCTACGTCGCCTCGTTTTTATTTGAAGCGACGAATATTAGTTTGGTCGCTTCGAATAAAAAAGTAGTCGCCTTATTTTATTGAAGCGACTAAGATCAATCTACGTTGCCTCAATTTTTTGAAGCGACGTAATTTTTATCAAAGGCAATCTACGTCGCCTCATTAAAAATCGGAGCGACGTAGAAATGTAACTATGTCGCCCCGATTCTCTCCTCCAGTAGTGTAGGAACATGAAATGTGAAATACGTAGGTACATATGTCATATGTGCACAACCAATGATATCGTATATAGATTAATTTAGAAACCGATATGATACGTACCAATTATATGACGACCATAGATCTCGGCTAAGAACGGAGAATTCGAATCACTTTAAGATTTAATAATGATTCTTTATGCATGCTTGTAAAGACTAAGTAGTTTCCAGAGCATCTGTAACTGAAAACCTCGTGTTTTTGGTCAGTAGTAAAGTAATAGATCGAAGATCTCTAAATCCTCCCAAAATGTGATTAATTTAAATTTGTTTACTCTACTGAGAAAGTAATGTGAACTATCTATAAAATACTACCTAGATACTCACAATATACGGATTTGATTAGGAAAAATTAACAATCTTCAAAACAAGCATGTCATAAATTCCTAACTCGTGAAAATCGTATATATGAAATCAGGATCTCTAAGAATTTTTTTTCTACAGCCAGTGCTTATAAAATAACAAGACAGAAAAACCCATGAGGTTCACTTGAATATGTTAATGGTCTGTTTAATAGTTTCCTTCAGGAATCTTTCTTCTACATTCAGTTTCTTGGCTTGCAAGTCAAATTGTTTGGGTTTCCTACACTAACTGCATTATTGGTGCACAAGCACAATCTCCTATACACAAAACAATGGGAGAATCTGAAAAGTGAGAATAATATAATCTTACAAAAGAAGTTGAGCATCCTATGGTAATGTTATATAATAGAGAGAAATCTTTAAGATGTTAGGTAGGTTCATGAATGAATTTTGTGGATGGCTAGCTATATGTTATAGAGTTGAGCAAAAGGAAAATTATCGAGAATAAGCCAAGTCAGGTGAAGACGAGCTACTTGCCCCTTCTTCTATTGTGTGAAAGAAGTCATGTGTTTTTGACCATGTATTCATTTTTCTCAATCTAAACAGAATCTCATTCTCTCCGGCTCTTTGTGTTATTGTGTTTTATTTATCTTGTTTGAAAGTCTACATATGGTTTAGTTATATAACCTCTCATCGTGCATATGGCTTAGTTATATAATTCTGGTAGTGCATGTAGTGTGCAAGTAAATACAACCATCCACGTAAGATTTAAGACATAATAATCCGAGTATATACTAACGAGATTGATTGGAGATCACGTACGTGTTTGGAGACATGTAGTTTATTATGACAATTTATTAGGGGTGGTGAAATTGACACTCTATTTTTTATAAACCACACCCTATTTATTCACATTTTCAACAAGAAGTGTTTAAAAAATACACACAAAAAACAAATAAGGGGGTGTGATTTGTAAAAATAGAGGCGACAATTTCACCTCCCTTTATTAGATGTATAAATTATCTAGCATTGAAAAAATACGTATGTAGATTTCAAAAATGAACTGAAAAATGAAAGTGAAACAACGTTAGCTAACCAAAACCTAGCCGTACGTCTAAGGTAGGGATTCTAGTATAGCGAGCATATATACGGTCGTTCGCACTAGCCTCAAGGCCTTTGGCAATGCCACTTCTAGACGTACTGGCCGTTGCTCTCCGCGCAAATTATATGTTTAGATATTGTATTCACAATAATAATATGTTGTTAGGTGTAGATCAAATGATTCTTGATCACATGAAAAAATTTATCATTAGAATCTGAACTTTCGCGAGGGTATTAATATGATGTTCGAATTTTAAAAGTTATTAAAGTAATGGCTAAACTCCTAAAACGTGATATGAGTGATGCCTACCGTCAATTTCCTTTTATGTTCCGTTAACTTTGTTGATGTGTCATTTTTTTTAATTAAAAACAAGGTGAAATGACTTTAACATCCTTGCAAAAAAAATTCTATTTTTTTTCTGAACCTCTCTCTCTCTCTCTCAATTTCTGTCTATGCTCCATTAACTTTGATGATGTGTCATCTATTTGTTTAAAAATGGTGAAATGACTTTAATACACTTACAAAAAAATTCTATTTTTTTCTGAACCTCTCTCTCTCTCTCTCTCTCTGTCTATGTGTGTGTGTGCGCGCGCGCGTGTGGTGCCTGGTGCCCAGGAGGCGCCTAGTGGATGAGCATCATCAAGGGTTTGGGAATCCGACCAATCTGGAATCGCAGGAGGAATTCTAGCCTTGACAGACGTGACACATGGAGGCCGAGACACACCTCGACCTCGCGCCCATCGTTACAGTCGCTGCCGATTGTTCGATCTTGTCTTTCCTTGGCTTGTACGCCGATTGTTCGATCTCGCCTTTCCTCGGCTTGTACCAACCGCACCGGAGCTGAAAAGCCTCCTCGTTCATCATCACCCCTGCAAGTGTCGCAAAGGGCTTCACTGCAGTCAACATTGTTCGAATCGACCCAACTCAGTCCTCAACGAGCGAGGAGCATTGGATCCCAAGAAAATGTCGATTGAAGTTTATGGGTGTCGATTGAAGTTTATGGGTCACGGGATTTGACGTATTCGGTGATCATGGAAGTCCAAGAGATGGCGTCATTGAAATAGAGGGTGTTGAAGAATTTGTGAGTGTGGGACATTTTGTTGTTGGGATTAATTTGAAGTACAAGGAGAGTAGGTTGTTGCTGACGAAGCGGTCGGTTTCAAGGCCAGACTTGATGACGGGGGCGTGGAGTTGGAGGTCGTGGTGAAGAGAGATGGACTTGGTGTATGTTTGTAGGAGTGAGGACTAGACGAGGGAATGGAGGAGGATGCGACAACGGCTTCAATCGACTCATCTCAGAGAGAGAGAGAGAGAGAGAGAGAGAGAGAGAGAGAGAGAGAGAGAGAGAGAGAGAGAGAGAGAGAGAGAGAGAGAGAGAGAGAGTAAAGGAATTGAAATTTTTAAGGGTAGTAAGGTCTTTTGTATCCATTTCAAAAAAATATTGTTACGTTATCGACATAAACAGTGTTGTAACGGAAATTGACGGTAGGTATATATCACACATAGAGCGTTTTAGGAATTTGAGCATCACTTTGATAACTTTTAAAAAAGGAATTGAAATTTTTAAGGGTAGTAAGGTCTTTTGTATCCATTTCAAAAAAATATTGTTACGTTATCGACATAAACAGTGTTGTAACGGAAATTGACGGTAGGTATCACACATAGAGCGTTTTAAGAATTTGAACATCACTTTGATAACTTTTAAAATTTGAGTATCATACATATTAATGTCCCTGCAAAAATTCAAATCTTAATGATGAATTTTTTCCTTGATACTGATCACCAATATCATTGACCACTAAATTATTACTCAATCGATCCAATCCAATTGTACAAATTCTGTTTTCACTCGACCAAGCAGCTTATTTTTGCCATTTATTTTGAGATTCAAGGGTGTCCTTACGACGTGCTAAAGAACAATAGATGTATATAGTTTTTTTTGTTTTTGCTAGGAATAGATCGATGTTTATAGTCGACCGGTATAACACCGTACCTTAGCTTACAATTATACTGCGCCTTACACTCTTACTTGGTCAAAAAGAAATGAAATTTGTGAAGTTAGTACACATAAAACCATCGTGATAGGTATCTAAATGTGGTTGCTGCTCACGTGGTCGACTTTAACAATCGGTTGCCAAAACTTAAAGCTCTCTACAATGAAATCATCATTTGCATGGTTACATTGTTACAGCTGTCAAAGTTTTTTTTTGCACTCTATCATTTGTAGATTAAGTTGATCCAATCTACCCACCCCAAACTTTAGGGGGATTATCTCAATCGAAATGAAAAACTTTAGGAGGATTATTCATATGAAAGATGTTGATCAATAGCTTTCCAAGTAACCAATCAAAATGAAGATAGGTCGTCTTCGATAAAATATTTTTTTAAAGAAACAACTCTATTAATCAATTAAGATAGAATTATATCTAAAAAATAAACTACAATTGAAAGAAAAATAATACAAAAATGTAACAAACTAAAATAACCACAAGCAAAACAACTAGACCGAATACAGACATCAGAAGACGCACAAGCGTTAACAATTGGATGTCGGCCACTTACCAAACGGCAGTTAGTAGTATGATCAATCACGCGTATTCCCTGAAATTGAATCTATTGAATAGAGACTAATCTCTTACCACAAAGACCAGAATCCACAGGAACCTGACTCAACAAAATAAAAAATATGATAAGACTAAACTTATCCCGACTCAAGAGAATAAAAATTGCAATAATACTAAAATTATGCCAATAAAAATCACCTGGGTCTCAAATGTCACTACCACATAACTTCTCATAGCCGACGACTTAGAGAAACAAAGGCCGACGATTTTTGAAGTCGTCGGCTATACTCATTGCCAACGCTTTATAGCCTACAGGACTATAGCCGACGATTTTTACGAAGTCGTCGGCTATAGTATAAAATCCCTGTAGGCTATAAAGCATTGGCTATAGAATATAGCCGACGATTTTGGTGCAAAAATCGTTGGCAATAGTACTACAGCCGACGATTTTTGGTGTTGTCGTCGGCTATAGTACACTATAGCTGACGACTTAAAAAATCGTCGGCCTTTGTTTCTCTAAGTCGTCGGCTATGAGAAGTTATGTCGTAGTGTGCGAAAACCAAATCCAACAAAAAAATCCCTCAGCCTTAAGGACTCAGAAAAATTCCAGTCTCAAGATGACTTAAGCCCAAACTAAACCTCAGTTGCTAGGGCTTGGGCCTCACGATAGATCGGCTCCAATAGTTAGGCTCGCAAAAACTGACGCACCGCCCACCCCGAATGGACACCAATCATCGTCTTGCCTCTCACATCAAGACTGACGACTCCCCAGTTGACTGGAGCCATCACCAAAGGAAGAACATGACCTCTCACTATCGTTGTGATCGCATCAAAATGCTCCCTCACCTCTAGAGCTAATCTCCAACTCGCCAGCATCCCAATGAAATCATAGGCCGACGTAGATGGAAACCGATCTATCTTCAGTCGAGCCATTTTTGGTCGTTCCCTCCTCGGTCACTCCTCACATCCTGCCATCGTCCAATCGCGACCTTTGTTCAAAACTGTGCCCAACACCGATAGATCCAGTTGACATCGTCGCTCGATAACCCAACAACGTATAGCATCCCACCCATACTGAGAATGAGCGGAGACACGTTCCACCAAAAAGGTGAGGTCTTCCGAATGTACCACAGGAGGTGGAACAAGATGGAAAGATTTTTGGAACAGCCTAAAGCAGCGGAACCCCAACCCTAGTAGAGCTGCCGTTGTGCTAGGTTTTTTCATTTTTTTTTCTTCACTATAATTAAATTGATTTGTCTTCGATCAACTTAATTAGCACTTGTTATTAGAGATAAGTAACATATATATAAAATTAAGATCCTAGCTTCATAAACAATTTTAGATCGACCAATTTATAGACTACGTCACGTGAAGATCTTAACGAAAGCTGAAAATACATTTGCATATTCACCATGAGAAAATCACCATGTGACATACATTTGCTAAGTTAAGAATGACATATTTTTAATAAGAATTACTTATTAATTATATATAAACATATAGCGGTTGATTTGTGGATCATGAAAAAATAACAAATATAAGACAATTCTTAACTAGTCATTGTATGGAGATACTCATTACTTACGTATACATCGGTTTGTGGTGTCTTTAATAGGTATTTTCTGTTTGGTTTTATGCAACATAATGGAAAGCTAACACAGTCTGAGGTATTTACTGGAATGATACTTGATTACTTAAAAGATAAAACTTACATAAGTGCATTATAGGGTAGCTATAAACATCGGTATATAATTGCCCATGGGTGTAGAACTCGCCCAAAACTTTGAGATTTAATTTGGGATTGAAAGTGAAAATATTCGACTTTTAAGAAAATACAGTTTAGAAAAAGTATTCATTCACTTCACTATCAGAAAAATACACTGACGTTTTTCATCATCTAAGTTTCGTTATCTAACAATCGTAACCTAAATACTTAGATGACAAAATTATTTTGTTTCGTCGTCTAATGTCCTACTTAGGCGACGAAATATGTTTCGTCACCTTTGTACTTAGAGGTTGAAAAATTGTACCTCGAAACCACGAAAGTGTTCATCTTCTTAGATACATCTTAGACTACGAATCTTATTATTCGTCGTTTAAGTAGTATCACTTACACAACGAAGATATTTCGTTGTTTAGCTAGTAACACTTAGACGACGAACCATTGTTCGTCATTTACCTTAGTCACTTAAACGATGAACAACAGTCCGTCGTCTAAGTGTTACTACTTAGACGACGAATATCAATGTTCATTGTCTAAAGTATTGAACCTAGGAAACGAATATTATTTTTGGTCGCGTCAAGCTGATCCTGGGTCGACCTCGCCTACTCCCAGGCCAATCTAGCTAACTCCGTGGCCAATCGAGCCTCCTCTTGGGCAGCTCGGACCACCTCGACATCAGCCCCACTGTGCTTAGTCGCCGATGCAGATGACTGGGACAAATCTCTTTCAACTGCTCGTCTAAGCCCGGGAACCTCCTTACCAGCACGGTGGCCAAAAATAACGTCGGCAATACCGATCTAACTTTCCTTAGATAAATGAGGCAGTTGTTTAAGCGTCATCTCTGGATTTTGCAACTGG